>JALJEV010000623.1:9632500-11067500 GCA_026586105.1 Hylodesmum podocarpum | reverse complement strand
AAAAAATAAAAAAATCAAATAAAAATATATTATAAGGACAAAAAAAATATTTATGCTAAATTTTTATAAAAATTAAAATTCCAAACATTTTAAATGCACTGATGAGTAGAACAGAAAAATTAAACCTCTAATGTTTTTATTCCTTCTGTTTTTACTTTTAATTTTAAAACTGCTATAATATTTTTAATTTATTTCCAATTTTTAACGGTTTGTACACAACGAGATGGAACAGACTTACACGTCTCCACCCATTGATCATGACTCATGCGTCTCTTCTCATATTTGAAGATGACACAGCTCATAACCAAATTCTAAGTTCATCCACTTTTCCAATTCTGCCATCAAATCTTGGGAACAATACAATTTCTAGTGACATGTTATTGGTTCACAATTTCCATAACAGTGTTGTTGGTTCATTTGATTTCATTGAATAACATTATTTTAGCGTGATAATAATGAATCAAGTGGACCAAGTTGACTGATTGACATCTAATAAAAAAACAACTTTTATGCACATTTGATTCAACTTATTTTGAAAAACTCATTTTTTTAAAGTTAAAAACATTTTTATAAACATTTGTATGCAAAATTACATAAATGGTCCTTGGATGTATCAGAAAAATGTGTTCGTCTTTTTATTGTTTTAAAAATGATAAAAAAAGAAGTTATTGACAAGTTTTGTCATTTTGTGTGAAATTATTTTAGAAAACATTATCGTCTGCGTTTTTGTGTTTAAAACACTGTTTGGAAAGTGATAACCTCGTTTGAGAGTTGGAGGTGCATGTACCTGCACCAAAACAATTTTTTTTTTTATTATTATTACTAAGGCAAATTAAGAAATTAGGTCTATTTTGGAATATTTTACAAGAGGGTTCTGTATTTAATATTCTAGGCAAGTGATAGTTGTACAATAAATCCTGTTGCCCAATACTCACTAATGTATGGAGTAAAAAATATCTTTTCAAAAATATTTTTTTTATTTTCTTAAATAAATTTAAAAAAGTATTTTCCGCGTAATCATTTTTATAAGAAAAATATTTTCTCCCATACCTGAATTTTAAAGAAATATATATATTTATCATAGATAGAAAGAGAGAGTTATCAATTGATATATTATGTCAGGGTTTTGATTTGTTTTGTTTTTGTGTAAAATTAGTAGCTTCTTACTTTGTTCGGATTTTAAATTGGACAAATCATATATATCTTTTGAAGTTTTGTGGTGGGGTTGTTATCAGTATTATTGAAAGTGAGAGTATATGTCGTGTCAAATGCGTTTTGAATCTATATTTATCTTGATTGAGACTTGTACCCAAAAAGTTTGGACTATATTGTTTTTTGTTTAAAATTGATGGTTTAAGTTTTACATTATATTCAGGTTGAAGTTCTTCTTCTAAGCAAGGGAAACATGATTTGCGTAACCATATTGTTAAGATGTTGCAAAAACCCATAAACCCCAAATATCTCCTCCAAATCATAATTTTGTGCGTGCAAAAATCAGTGAAGAAGGAAGGTTTGGAGATGTATGCATGAAGGAAAGAGTTAAAAAAACAAAATATTGATATAGACGCTATATAATCCTTAATATATCATTTATTTATTTCATAAATGATGTGGCATTCTATCATTATTGTTGATCTATCCTGAAACAAATCAACGTTCCATTGTATTGAAAATTTGAAACTCTACCTATTCTAAAATGGGTCAAATATGAAGAGTGAAGTATCACGTCGTTAATAATTTCTATCAGGGTAGATACTACCAAATAATTTCTTATGAGATAATGTAAAGAATTGATGTAATTTGTACATTGTAACAGCTAAATTATATTACATTATATATATATATATATATATATATATATATATATATATATATATATATATAATTTCTTAGGAGAAGTAATGTAACGAATTGATGTAATTTGTACTTTGTAAGTGCTAAATGATATATTATTTATATTTCTGCCCCCTTTCCTAGCACTATTGGTCGTAGTTTTGTAACACTTAAATTCAATATCCATATTCTTTGAAACTGCTACAATTTTCATCCTTTCTTTTGTATACAAATTTTAGATATAACCTTCAGTTTCCATCTCCCAAACCAGTAAATTCAACACCAGGTAAAGATCCTTGCCACCATAATGCTGCAACTGATTTGATGCAAAACTGTACACATTATTCTTTATTCCAATCCAACTATGTCCAATGAACTCCTTAGTAGCTCTATTTTCCGCAGCCTTCTTCATTCGAACCACTGTCTCCCATCTACCCCTCATCTGATATGCTTGAGCCAACAACAGGTAAGGTAAGGATGTTTGTGATTCCCTATCCATTATTTTCTTAGAAACTGCTTCAACAATTTGCAAGTCTCCATAAATAGCACATGCTGAAAGAGTTGACCTCCAAATGTCAGAGGTAGTTTTATATGGCATTGTTTCTATGATATCTAAGGCTTCTTTGAGCTTACCAGCTTTACTCAACATCTCCACAACACAAGCATAATGTTCTTCTCCTGGTTTTACTCCAAATTCCATCTCCATTGAGGAAATTATTTCAATTCCTTCATCAACCAACCTCCCATAGTTGCATGCTAGTAGAACTGCAGTAAGTGTTATTCGATCTGGTAGCATGTCTTCTCTAGTCAATAATCCCCTGAAGAGGTTCATGGTTAAAGACACCTTGCCATTGTAAGCCAGACCCGTCATTATAGTGTTCCATGACACCAAATCTTTTATTTCCATTTCATTGAAGATCTTCAAAGCATCATCAATAAACCCAAATTTAGCATACATATCAACAAGTGAATTGGCAACAACTGCATCTGATTCAAAACCCAGTTTAGGAACCAAAGAATGGATTTGATTACCCACTTCCACTGGCAAGAAAATCGAAACTGAACTCAGAAGAGAGCTAACTGTGTATTCTGTTGGTCTGATATTCTTCCTCAAGGTCAGCACAAAAAGTCGCAAAGCATCTTCCACTAAATGATGTCTGGCATAGCTTGAAATCATGGAATTGCACAGAGCTGAATCCCATTGATCATGTTCCTCAAAGAGCCGGACAGAATCCTCCAATCTGTTGCATTTGGAATAGAGGTCAATAACAGCACTCGATACAATGCTATTATAAACAAATCCCATTTTGAAACAAAAGGCAAAAACCTGCTTACCCTTGTCCAAGTCTTGCAAGTTAGAACAGACACTAATCAACACTGAACACGTAAACTGGTCGGGTAACAAGTCAGCACATCTCATCTGATAGAACTGCTCTAAAGCTAGTTCATGGAATCCAACTCTATGACAGGCCCATATCAAAGAATTCCAAGATATAACATCAAACTGCCTCATAGTCATAAATACACCAAAAGAATATTCAACAAGACCAAACTTACCATACATAGTTATTAACGAATTCCCAAGAAGTACATTATTACCCAAATCCATTCCACTCCTGATCATTCTACAGTGAATCTGCTTAGCATGAGAGGGACTTGACACGAATGACATCAAAATGGAGAAAGTGAACCCACTTGGCCTCACACCAGTGCCTTGCATTTCAACAAAAAACTCCAACGCATGACTAAAATACCCACAAGAAGCATAACCCGAAATCATGGAGTTCCAAGTAACAACATCTCTAACAGGCATTGAATCAAACATGTGGCAGGCCTTGCCAAGCTGGCCACTTTTGAGCAGCCCTTTAAGGCAAATGTTCCAGGACGTGGAGTTCTTGTGAGAAATATCATCAAACACCTTCAATGCATCGTTAATGTGGCCGAACTCAGAATAAAGGTTGAGACAGCGATTGCCCAGATAGGTGTAGGTGTTGAGACCCAATTTGAGGAAGTGGGCATGCACGATTTTGACAAAGTTAATGGATTTTTGAGAAAAACAGTGGTTTAGGAGAAGAGAGCAATAAGAAAGGGAAGAGTGAGGAACTTGGGTTTGCTTCAAAAGTGGGTACATACAAACGCTAATGACTCGGCCACAACGCACATTTGAGAGTTAGCTATCTAAGCATGGCACTACAAAATTAAACATATTGAATAGCACGCTTCCTCAAATTTCCATCTCCACCTTTGCAATTAGCATGGTCAAGGGTTGCACAACTCTTCTCATAAACCATAAAGTGACTTAGTTGAATGTCACAGAATCAACCAGGCTCAGTTCAATTTATGACAAAATATAAATATATAATAAATTTTAAAGATGTTAAAAAATCTAATATTTTTAACTAATCATTTTAATTTTAATTTATTTTCTAAAATATTATGTATTATTTTTTTTGCTGTCATTATAAGATTTAATTATACCATTGTTTCCTCTATTTTTTTATGCTGAATTTGGTTTTCGACTTTATAAAAATTTTAATTTAATCTATTTTTTTTAAAATATGATAACTAATAGTAATTTTATGTTCAAAATATTAAAAAAAACTTTGATAATAATTTTAATTACCTAGCAAGTGAAATGATATATTTTTCTTTGTGCGATGGAAATTTATATAAAACTTATTAAATTATGTATATTA
The DNA here is from genome assembly GCA_026586105.1 of Hylodesmum podocarpum. NCBI lineage: Eukaryota > Viridiplantae > Streptophyta > Magnoliopsida > Fabales > Fabaceae > Hylodesmum > Hylodesmum podocarpum. The sequence goes on along the minus strand of JALJEV010000623.1, from coordinate 11,062,971 downwards.
TATTTTTTAATTAATAAATTTCGTATTTTCATTTATTAACTAATAAGATTTAGGTAAATTTTATTCAACCATCAAGCTCTTGAGTAAATTTACTCATACAAAATTATTTTAATTTATATACTGTTCTCGTATAGTCAAATTTAAGTCATCTATTGCATATCGTAGTCTTAATTAACTCGACTATTCAGTAAAGAATGCTATAGTATATATATATATAATCTCACTGTGATTAAACAAGGAATATTAACAGTTTTTCGGGATAAATTTTGAGTTAGTCTAACCTTCATTTGAGCAAATTTGAATCAATATAATAGACCACCATTTTCTTTTTTCTAGAATAATGTGTTTCTCTATCTTCCTCATCCTCTTACCAAGAGACAAATTACTTCTCTCATTTGTCTGTGATATTACATACTAGTTAGCAAATTATATTTTTTGTCAATTCTTGTCGCCTGAAGAGAACAATATGGCAGTATGTTGTATCTTAGGAAATTTTTTCGTTATTAAAAATACATTGTAGAGGCGAGTAATTAATATAATTTAATCAGAGCTCAAAAATTTAATCACTTATACTTGCGTTATAAGTGGTTTTTAAGGAACTCTTCTTTGCCGTTTGGAAAGGACGAACGGAAAACGGAATTTGTTGAGTACAAAAATTTAATTTTTGAGACAAATTACCCATTGAATTTGCTCCAAAATTGAGTAAATGAAACACCCCTAAAAAAACAAAAGTATCTTATCAAACCATTAGTTCTCAACTTTTCTACATAATTATTTTGCTGAGAATCCCCCCGTATATCCTCTACTATCAAAAACACTAACATAGCCCTCCTCTCATTTAGTAATTTCAATTGAGGTAGCAATCATGCTTCAGCACTCCAATTGTCAAGAGACACAATCCTTTGCGTTTCCTAGCAAATAATTTCATCATGGTCTATATTAGCAGTTTGCAAACCATTTATAATTTAATCAGAGCTCAAATCCCAAATTGCATCCTTCTTCAATTTATCCTCCAAACAAGAATCAGCTTGTTCCAAAATACCACACTTCCTCTCAATGCTTCAATATCACATGATTTCCTCAGATGAATATCAAATTCCAAGTATGCTAATCGCTCCTTGACAACGCCATTATCAATTGGCAATGTCTGGTAAAACTGTAGGTTGTTCTTTCTTGAAAAATAGACACCTTGATCATTCTCTTTCAGCCAAACCAGAGAATGTCTTGCTCATTGCAACTGCAGAAAGTAGTAGTCCTGTAGCAGGACATCCAGATATTAATCTGATTATAATCATTATAGACAGGACCCTGATCATATTCACATTCCACTGCATATATTTGCCATCTGACTTATGGCTTTTATGGTGAAACAAAGATCGGCTCCCCTTCCAGCTACAATGCATGCATGCTGCAAGTTGAAATTGATTAATATTTGAATTCATTAATTTTTTCTGTAATCCATTCTCCCAATCTTGGGCACTTGTTTTTCTGACAAGCATCAAGAACTCTTTTCAACATGGGGAGTGTAGGCTCAATTGTCATTGCCCTCATAAAATTCTCAAGCTCATCCATGTATCCATGCTGAATGTAGAGTTCCATCATGCATTCATAATGCTCGAGCCGAGGTAGAACATGGTATTCACTGCTCATGGACTTAAAGCATTCGGTGCCAAACTCAACAAGGCCTTCTTCAACACAGGCAAGCAGAACGCCCTTAAAGGTCACATGGTCTGGCTTGATGCCTTCTGCTTCCATTGTCACAAAAAGTTCAAGTGCTTCTTTACCTCTATGATTGTGACAACATCCCAAAATTATGGTATTCCAAATGATCACATCCCTGGAAACTTCCCTCTTCAGAACCTCAATAGCATACTCAAAGCAACGGCATTTACAGTACATGTAAACCAAAGCAGTGCTGACTATAATATCTATCTGAAATTCGTGTCTAATGATCAATCCATGAACTTGTTTGCCAAGGTAAAGAGAAAAGGTATTTGCACATGCTAACAAAAGGGTTCCAAATGTATGCTTGGTTGGTTTTGTTTCCCACTGCATATCTGAAAACATTGTTAATGCTTGTTCGCTCAATTGATGCTGACCATAGCTAGCCAACAGAGCATTCCAAGAAACTTTGTCACGCCAACTACTCATCTGGTTAAACAATACCCTGGCGCTGCTCAAGTTCCCACATTTACCATACATGTCAAGAAGGGCATTGTTGACCCTAACGTCCGAGTGGAATCCATGTCTGTAGATATATCCATGAACCTGTTTCCCCATTTCATGATCCGAAATACCCGCTGAAACATTTAATATCAAACCAAGAGTGACATGATCTACTTCTTTAATCGTATCAAGCATGAGATACAAAAACTCCAATGCCTCAGACCATTCAAAGCACCGGGTATATCCCGCCAACATTGCATTCCACGAGATCACATTCCGTTCAGGCATCTCATCAAAAAGCTTCCTCGCCTCCAAAGTTTTCCCACTCATCGCATACCCCGACACAATGGAAGTCCAACACACCAAATCTCTAAACCCAAGCTGATCAAAAACCTGAAAACCATCCTCCAACTTACCACACTCCACATACAATTTCACCAGTGAGCTTGAAACAACGTTATCCTCATGGAGTCCCAACTTCACCACCACCCCATGAATCTGCATCCCCTCCTGGAGCTTACACACACTAGAACAAGCAACGAGAGCATTCGAAAAAGTAAAATTCATCGGCCTAACCGCCGCGGTGGAAAACATCTGGGAGAACATGAAAACTGCTTCATTGGCATCACCAGCATCAAGATACCGCCTAACAATCACATTCCAAGTAACAGCATTGGGCCGAGGAATCTCATGAAACATCCTGCGAGCATCAGCAATAACCCCACACTTAGCATAAGCATCAACAAGCGAACTCCCGAGTATCACATTGCCACAAAATCCAAACTTCGTAACCAGCCCATGAACCTGTTTGGAAAGAAGAAGCTCAGAAGCAGCAGCACAAGAGGCGAGGACGCCAGCAAAAGTAACTTCAGTGGGGTTAACCCCGGACCTAGTCATGCGCAGGAACAACGAAAAAGCCTCATTGGGGAAACCCAATTGGGAATAAGCAGTGATGATGGAATTCCAAGAACCACCATCTCGTTGGGGCATTTCGTCGAACAGTTCGCGAGCATCGCGGAGACAGTGGCATTTGGCGTAAGATTCGATGGCGCGGTTGAGGAGGAAGGTGGGGGGGTTGGGGGAGAAGGTGAGTAAGTGAGACTCGACCTTGCGGGCTTCGACAATGGCACGGTGAGAGGAACAGAGGCGGAAGAAGAGAGCGTAGAGAGAGTATGGGAAGGGTTTAGGGAAGGAGAAGAGAATGGAGGTGGCTTTTCGGATGCGTTTGGCTTTGAGGTAATTGAGGATTGTTTCGATGACAACGTTAGTGGCGGGTTGAGGTTGTGGCTTCAGGTTTTGCTTCTGTAGGAGCTGCTTCAGTATAGAAGCTGCACTCACACCCATACAACAAGATTTTCAGTGATGGTTCTTCAATGATCATTCCTCAACTCGCCAAACTGTTTGTTCAACGGTTGCTATGTTCAAAAATTAAAAATATATCAAAATATTTTAGCCGTACATATGTTATTAAAATCATAGATGAGAAAAAAGTGATTTTTTTTTACCATAATTTTGCCATAAAATGTGTGTTCATTCAAAATTACAAATTCGCAACAAATATAATTTATTGATAGAAATAAAAATCTATAATATTTAGAAGTAGATAAATTGTCATCTATTAAGTGATTTTCAGTTATTTTAATTTTATGGATAAAAGGTTTTTCAGTTGTCATAATAGCGTGGTGCTGGTGCCTTGATATATAAGTTCAAAATATTGCAGTCTATATGCCATTTTGTGAAGCTTTGGAAATTGGATTATTTTTTTGTGACATTATTTCTAGTAATTTTATAATAAAGGATATCTTTTTCTCCATTCGTCAAGACTTTTGAGATCTCAATATATCAGGTTGTGGGGGCGCTTCTTAATGCTTGCAAAAGTGGTAATTTTGATTTGGCAAACAAGGAAGTCAACAATTTCGTTGCAGAGGGATATCCAGCTTCTCAGATTCTTGCTCAGGTCTTGATTTTTTCCTTCTTGTTTCATTGGGTCAGTTTCAATAAGACTTTCATGTTACTGACTTCAGTTTTTGTTTTTTCCTTTTTTCAGTTATTTCAGGCTATTGTTGAAGAAAATGACATATCAGATTAACAGAAAGCAAGAGTATCCAGGAAGCTTGCTGAAGCTGATAAGGTTACTTATCACTCTTCAGGAATTAGTACTTAAACGCTAACCCTCCTCCCCTCCCTCCTCATTTTCCATTAACTGTTCATGTACAAGACACTGCTATTTTTTTAGTTTTCTGTTGGTATTGTAACTTATAAGAGCATCAAAAGTTTACTGAATGGCATTTGCCTATTTCGGCTGCAATTCTCACGTTTTGCTTATGGAATTGCAGTGCATAGTTGATGGTGCTGATGAATACTTGCAACTTCTTGATGTGATCAGCAATACAATGCAAGCATTCAGTAACATGCCATAAGGATTTGCTTACGAGTGTTAGACATTAGAAAAGAATGCAAATCGGAAGGATCAATTATTCTCCTGTAAAGAGAAACAGACACATCTAATTCTGTATCACAAAATCAGATTTGTGTCCGCTGTGAACTTGCTATATATAGAACTGAATTTTAAAGAATTCATCCAGCGTAGGTAATTGCACTCAAGTAAATGGCTCCGTAACAAGCAATTAGGCAGTAGCATAGGACATTCGTGATTACAAAATTAAGATAAAGTGCATATGTAACGGAACCATTTTACTGTTTCTGCACTCAAAAATTTTAAGTATTTAAGCATTCATTTCCTCTCTCAATTCCATTCTGTCTGCAATTCATTTCGCTAGGCTTTATATCGAGTTGACTTTATCAAAATAAAAATTGGTGTAAAAAAATAGTATGAATTCATCTTAATTCATCTAGTTAACAATCACATCAGCATTGTGCTAAGGTTTGATCCTTAATACTATTTAGTTTGTTTTAACACGTACATCAGTAAACTTGATAATTTGCTTTTCAATTTAACAATATTGATCAACACCAGCTCTAGCTAAGGTACAACAATGGCAAAAGACTTAACGTTACACGAAGGTATAATCAGTCATTAAGGCTCAAGTATATTATTGTACATTGGCTCGCCCCCAACACCAATTTTAGCAATCTAATTAGAATGTACAAACTAATATGAATGGCAACAAATATAAGGTATGCAAGTGTTGATACATTATGAAATTATAGGTAGCACAAAACCTTAAAGATTATAGCACGGTAAAAGAATAACTCCCCAACTCTAGTAGCATTCCAATAATTGTGCTTCTTTTGTTGTATAAACTGAACACTCAGCTGCATCTCCATTCTAGAGTTGCTATGTACACGTGAATAATACATGGTATAAGTAAATTAGCACAAACTGAAGATTCAGCTCCTTCTCCATTCTCCAACGACATGGTTTAAGTAATGCTCGATGCTGCCTATCTTTCACAGCATCCAAAGCAGCACAAGATTGTACAAGCTCAAAATGACATTTTATGCAAAATAGATCCATGCTTTGGTATATTAGTCTTGTACCCTTCCAGAAAAGAGAGTCAGCAATGAGGAGCAAAGTAAAATATTAACATATTTCCCGCTGGCCACCCCACAGAAAAGAGAGAGAGAAAATTGTAGCAGATGACAAGTAGCGTGTGAAAGGTTTCCTGTAGTGCAACTATACTCATTCAATTGTGATTGAGGTACAAGATCTGTTTAGGTAAATTTCTTCCAAAAGACTTTAGGAGAAGAAAATACGAAAAAAATTTAATAAACTTCTTCATAAGTTAATATTAGTTTCTGAATTAGTTAATCTGTAGAAGCTTTCATATTTAATTTATCTACAAGATAAGAGAACTTGTACAAATTAGCTAATGTTGAATTTAATTTAAACTATTAGAGAAATTCATTTGGTTTTTTTTTTTTTTTTTTTTTTTTTTTTTCTTCTCTTGAAAATTTATCTGAAAAAATTGACTTAAACATGTCCATAGTTATTTGGATTTAAAAAATTTGCTGCGTGACAAAATAGTAACAACTTATCTTAAAGGTATGCCAAGCTTGACACTTTAAGGAAAGAAACCATATGCCAAATCACAAATGTAATAGAGTTCATACCACAGGTAACTCATGCAGTCCAAGGGGTGTGCCATGTGTGACACATCAGGGTGCTCCTTCCCTGCCTCTACACAAAATGATGGAAAGTCAATGATATACCTGAGTTCAAATTTCAAAATTTTGCCACATTCCACGTTCACAAGTCAAAGATCAAATGGAATAGCCGTGCCCAGAACATGTCAAATACCACGGAAACTGAACAAAGATCAGCAATATATGAATGGTGATAGGATGAAATGAGTGCATAAAGCTCAATACATTACATTATACATGCATCCATACTTTATAGAGCATATAATATTGAAATTCGAACTCACTGAAATCAGGAGAGAAAACCATGAAGCAATACATGACAGTAAATGCAAGGGGAATAAACTGAAGTTCTCATAACATGAACTGTGGTCGGGCACATAGAGGAGACAAACCAAAGAGGAAGAGTAATGATGAAAAACATTCTAGAACATTGACATCAAAATAAGTTGACTGAATAACAAACAAAGAAACTTGTGAATATTGATTTGATGCAAAAGTGTACACAAATGAACTCTTTAGTACCTCTATTTTCCACAGCCTTCTTCATTTGAACTATTGTCTCCCATCTACCCCCCATCTGATATGCTTGAGCCAACACCAAGTAACACAATGATGTTTGTGATTCCCTACCCATTAGTTTCTTTGGCAACTCCTTCAACAACTTCCAAGTCTCCATAAATTGAACATGCTGAAAGAACTGACCTCCAAATGTCAGAGGTATATTATGGCTTCTTTAAGTTTACCAGCTTTACTCAACATCACCGCAACACACGCATAGTGCTCTTCTCCTGATTTTACTCCGAATTTCATCTCCATTGAGGAAAATATTTCAATTCCTTCATTAACCAACCCCCCATAGTTGCAGGCTAGTAGAACTGCAGTAAATGTTATTCAATCAGGTAGCATGCCTTTTCTAGTCAATAATCCTCTGAAAGAAGTTCATGGTTAAAGACACCTTGCCATTGTAGGCCTGACCTATATTATAGTGTTCCATGACACCAAATCTTTTACTTTCATTTCATTGAAGATATTCAAGACATCATCTATAAACCCAAATTTAGCATACACATCAACAACTGAATTGGCAAAAATAGTATCTGATTCAAAACCCAGTTTAGGAACCAAAGAATGGATTTGATTACCCACTTCCACTGGCAAGAAAATCAAAACTGAGCCAGAAGAGAGCTAACTGTGTATTCCATTGGTCTGATATTCTTCCTCAAGGTCAGCACAAAAAGCTGCAAAGCTTCTTCCTCTAAATCATGTCTAGCATAGCTTGAAATCACAGAATTGCATAGAGCTGAATCCAATTGATCTCTTTCCTCAAAGAGCCAAACAGAATCCTCCAATCTGTAGCATTTGGAAAAGAGGTCAATAGCAGCACTCGATACAATGCCATTACAAACAAATCCCACCTTGAAACGAAATGAAAAAACCTGCTTACCCTTGTCCAAGTCTTGCAAGTTAGAACAGACACTCATCAACCCTGAACACATAAACTGGTCGGGTAACAACTCAGCACATCTCATCAGATAGAACTGCTCCAAAGCCAGTTCATGGTATTCAGCTCTATGACCGGCCCATATCAAAGAATTCCAAGATATACATCAAACTGCTTCATAGTCATAAATACACCAAAAGACTATTCAACAAGACCAAGCTTGCCATACATAGTTATTAATGAATTCCCAAGCACTACCTAAATCCATCCCACTCTTGATCATCCTACAGTGAATCTGCTTAGCATGAGGGACTTGATATTTTAACTCCCAGTGCAATTAAGATAGCAATAGCCAATAGCACAAAGCCAGCCCACAACCTGTAGGAACCAGCATTTGCAAATAATTCCAAATATTCCAATCAGAATAGAGGCTTTGTTCCCATCAGTTAGACTTCTAAACCTCAAGGCAACTTCTTGTGGCATCTTGCAACAATTTGCACAAGTGGGCAAAGTGTGATATTTTATAAACCAATTTTTGCAGCCAATATTGCAACACCCGACGTGTCATGTGTTTTGGGTAAAATATTGTGCTCCTAGCCTCCTGCTAGAGCAATCACAACAATGTTAGCTAGCTCATGGTGGTTCCAAGCTCATTTCTGTCCAGAATTTCCATTATCACATTGATTAATCTGCCCAACTGCAACCAGCAATCTTCTGAACATGCTTATCTCTCATCAGTTCTCTTACTAGTGCTGACTCTTCCCAGTCCCCAGAAGATGCAAGTATGTTAGATAATTGTATATAAGCACCTGCATTTTCAGCATCAAGTTGAATGATTTGCTTTGCAGCCATCTTGCCAATGGTCTTATTCCCATGTGCTATGCATCCTCTCAATACTGACAACCACATATTTGCATCAGCCTGAAAAGGCATCTCTTGAATAAGATCCATTGCTTCCTCAAAGCAGCCTGCTCGGGCAAAAAGGTTAACCATGCAAGAGTAATGTTCAATCCCTGGATTTATATTATAGGTATGTTTCATTGTATGAAACAAATTTCTTCCTTCTTCAACCAGACCACTATGATCACAAGCTGAAAGAACTCCAGTAAAAGTAATGGCAGAAGGCCTGACACCATCATGTCTCATTTCACTAAAGAGTGTCAGTGCTTCAATTCCATATCCATTTGTGGCATACCCCATCAACATTGTGTTCCACGAGACTTCGTCAGTTTTTGTCATTGTATCAAAAACTTTGCACCCTATCTCAACAAAACCACATTTACAATAAAAATCAACAAGGGAGGTAGAAAGTATCTGGTCAGATTCTAGCCCAATGGTAATAGCTTTACCAAATACCTGCTCACCAAGTTCAAGAGCTGATTTGCTGGCACAAGCACTGATAACACTGGCGAAGCTAAACCTGTCCATTTTTAAGTCCAGCCTATTCATCTGACAAAAAATATCCAACGCTTCACTTGGACAAGCATTCTGAGTGAGGCCAACTAGTATTGAATTCCATGAAATCAATGTTTTACTAGTCATTGTGTTAAAAATCCATTTCGCATCTTCAATCCTTCCACAATTAGAATATACAGTGATCATAGTATTAAGCAAAATGGTATCATAAGCCTTTAGCTCACTAAACAACTTGCAAGCTTCAGAAGGGCTTTGACATTTGGAGTAGGCATCAAGCAGAGCACTAGCAACCACTATATCATGGGTCACCCCAGCTTTACAAGCAAACGCGTGCATTTGCTTAAGAAGCTCTACAACGAGTAAACCACTGGCAGCACTCAAAACATTAGCAACTGTAGAGACGTCTCCCTGAACACCATTCCTAAGCATTGCACTGAAAAAAGCCACTGCTTCCATCTCCTCACCATTGGACACATAACCCGAAATAATTGAATTACACAGCACAGCACACGGTTCAACCATACTATCAAAAACCCTTCTAGCCTCCACCATCCTCCCAGCATTGGCATAACCAGATATCAAAGCTGACAAAGAGAACTCATCCACCTCCTTCACGAAACTCGCAACGCCAGCAGCACTATCCAAATCACCACACTTGCCATACAAGTTAATCAGCGAACTGCACAAGACCCTATCAATCTCCAACCCCATGCCATCAACAAAAACACGTGCATGGACTTGTTTCCCACAGTTGAGAGCCAACAAGTCAGCACAAGCGCCTAGAACAGTGGCCAGCACAAAGGCATCACCATGCACTAATTGTGAAGGGTCAGAGTTCATGCTCTTGAAGAGGAACAAAGCTTTCTCAGGCTGCCCGTGTCGGGAATAACCATGAATTATGGAATTCCACACAAGGTTGTTCTTTGAGGGCATGGCATTGAAGAGAGAGTGTGCTAGTTGGAGGAATCCGGACTTGGCATACGCGGAAACAACCATGTTCCAAGAGTAGTGATTCTTGTGAGGCATGGCATTGAACAAGTTGAGGGACATGTGGGTGTTCCTTGAGTTGAGGTGAGCTTGAATGAGGGTGTTCCACGAGAAAGAGTTTTTGTGGGGCATTTCGTCGAACAGGTTGAACGCATCACGTAAATTGCCAGAGCGAGAGTATAGTTGAAGAAGCCGGTTTGCGACGGAGAGGGAGGAGTATAGAATGCCAGTTTTGAGAAATGCTACGTGGATTTGCCTCCCTTCACGAATAGAGGACCAGGATTGAAGCGTGCGTGCCAAGCCAGTTGGGAATAAGCAGTGGTGATGGCATTCCAAGAACCACCATCTCGTTGGGGCATTTGGTCGAACAGTTCGCGTGCATTGAAGAGATAGTGGCATTTGGCGTAGAATTCTTCAGTAACCAGTCCAAACCCGCTTTAGCATCTTATATATACTTGTTTGCAACAGGAGAGATAAAGAATGTTATATTGGCACAACTTCATGCAAGTTTGCAGAGAAGCAAATTTTAGATCAGAGATTTTGTAATTTTTTTATAAATTATTTTTAGAATTTGTATAGAAGATTTCTTAAAATTAATCGATATAAAAGGATACAATAATCATTTTCTTATTATTTTTTAAATAATAATGATTAATTTTTATTGGGTCATGATTTGTATTCATTTAATATTTAATTTAGGAGATGTTCAGTATAATATTTAACAATCAATTTGTTTGATATAATATTTATATAAAAAAAATTACTATCATATAACCATTAATAATCATGTGAAAAAATTAAAATTAATTCAATATATTTATCACTATTAATAAAGTTGATTCCTTTATAACTATTTTTATTAATTTATTTAAAAATTAAAATTATTAAATTGATTATAAAATTATAAATAAATTTATGAATCCCATTTTTAGGGATTTGAATTATATGGGTTTTTACTAAATATACTACTTACAGAATTAAAATATTTAATCTATAATTTATAATTATTAATAAAAGGAATTGTTTTTTTATAATTATTTTTTCTTTAATTTTATTAGACAACTCTACTCTTTTAATACATAAGATTACTTTTGTAATATTTTAATTTTTTTTTTCTTCACATCATTTTTAATAAAATTTAAAATTTAATTTAATTTCATATTTATTTCTATAAAAAAATTATTTCTCATAATTTATTTAATACAATTTCTTATTTATTTAAAAAATTAAAACTATTAAATCTACGCAAGCTTCCACGGTTTATCTTTTCTGATCATTATTTTGGTTTTTTTGTTCTTATCTCTTTTCTAATCAATTTATTTGTTCTTATCTGTTTCTAATGATTAGGTTGATTTAAAGAGGAGGCATAAAGAGGAGGCATCTATGCGATAGTTTTGAACAGGCAAATGGTTGGGCCCAAACCTACACCTTGAACATGATAAATCAAGGTGAAAGTTGCGTTATGAATTTTGTCCTAAAACAAATCATGATGAGTTTAATGTAAATTAAATAGTTACCTTTGGAAAGAAGAAATAGAGAAAAAGGAAATCAATGCTTACTTTTTTATTTAAACTTATCTTTTTAAGAAGAAAACTAATTACTTTAAATGATTTAATAATTTCTCCCACTCACTGTACATGTTTGGCAGCCGAACTACTAACTAAAATTGGTAATTTAAAGTTACAAAAGTCAGTTTATATAATTAAAAGTGTTCACTGAAATAATTGATTAAAATAAATAATAAGACTATGTTTGGAAAATTGAATTAACTTATAACCATTTTATTATCTATAATGTTTATTTGACTATTTAGTGAATAAGTTTAGGATGAACTTTTTTAATAATTTTAATTATTTTTAAGATCATATATGGAATATTGTAGAAAAGGAAAATAAATGTTATTTAAAATAATTTAAAACTTTAAAACCTAAGTTTGAGTCTAATTCAAATATTTTAATTTGTTATTAACTTTAATTAAAACGTGAGTTTTGTTCGGTACTCCTTTGATTCCTAATATTATTAGGATTGGTATCTGAATATTACTGGGCTTGGTACACATACATGTAGGTGATCTTTTTCTCTTAATTGATCTAGGTTAAAGTTTTTTGATATTTTGTTTTAATATACTTCTATGTCGAGTACTGTTTAGATATAGTGTATAGGTGAGTGTCCATTTTTTTATATCATGAAATATGTTTTACAATTTAATTTAATCTCAAAGATTAACTCAAGAAATGAATATTAATTCATACTTATGTCCACTAATTTGTCCTTGCCTCTATCAATATCAATGTAAGACTAATTTTCTTCAATAAATAATACTTTTTAAAACCCTTCCTTCTAATGTCTTATTCTTGATTTCCGCTAATATTTATAACTTTTAATTACCCATTTAAATAAAAGAAATTTTTAAAGAAATTTTTTTAATAAATTTTGTTATTTAACATTTTCCAATTACTTTAACATATCACTTTACTAAATACATATAACTTAATAATTTAGTTGTTTGAACATATATTTAGTTGTTCACTGTTTGAACTTCCAATTGCCAACTACCAGCTTTCATTAACTTTTCCTTTTCCGTTTCTGCTTCCAACTAGTTTTTCAGTTACTCACTAATTTTCCTTCTAGTTTTCTCAGCAAAAATGTAAAAAGACAAAAATAGTTACTTTTGCTATATCTTATAACTTGTCAAATATAATTAAAACCAAAAGGTTAGAAACTAAAAAACTTATAAAAGTTTAATCATGCAATAGTTAAACAAATTTTTTAACTTCTAAAAAGAAATTAAATCTAACTGAAATACTTTCTCAAAACACAACCTAAACAATGAAGCATGCAATCTACATAAAAGTAATATAATCATATACAAATGAACCAAAACCATGAATAGTAAAAAAAATCCACGCGTGGAATATATAAAGCACGGTAATTAGAACGAGAATAATAGGCGATAATTACCTTACATACATATTAAGATACATATGTACATAAATAATTACAACGAAAAGAGTCGTGATTATGAAGCAACAAATCCAAATAATCACAACAAATAATTCCGCATAATTTGGTCGCTATCTAGCAATCTTCACGCCACACGTGGGAATATATAATTTGTCTATTTGTGCCTTCAACTTATATTTATTATTTATTAAAACGTTTTAACTTGGCACAAATAACTAGCTAGCTACCCTTCTAGATGGGTTGCATCACTTTCTCTAGAACTTTTTATTTGTTTAGTATTATTTAGGTGCTAGATTTCTTGTTGATTGTTTGGTTCTGTTTATGCTGTAACCCCAAAAAGGATCTTGATGAATATAAAACGGAATAAAAATATTCAACCCTTAATTTATTCTCCTGCTATAACCAGTTGGTCTATCCTACGTTTGATTGATCTATGCATGTATGTAAGACATACGTGAAATAACAATCTACTTCAATAAAGTCCACAAAGAAGATTTTATTTTTAATTTGTAATTTTTCCAACTAGGTTAGAGAATAGATATACGTGGGAAAGGAGGAACCAGTTGTCACTTCTAGAAAGCGGGAAAATTGGGGGAAAAAGAAAGAAAGAAAATTCACCATGTTAACTTGTCTCTACGTGGAAACTATCATGGAGAAGCAACAACTTGAAGAAGTTGCTAAAACAATTAGAATATGTTTTACTTATCAGTCATATACACGTGCATGTCAATGTCATTCAAAGTAAAAGTATATCCTGAATGAAACAATAAAACGTAGGTCACTTGCTTCTTCTCATGAAAAAGAAACAAAGAATGAAGAGTGAAGATGTTTATGTCATTGGTGATGATATGAAAATATCATTAAGTAATAAGAAGAAAAAAAAAAAAAAGCAAAGGAAAGATCGAATACGATCATAGTCAAATATAAGCCGGCAGGTTTACCAAGTATATTCATAAACCTTGGCTGCGGGGCTGCTGCAAAATATATGTATTGATAAAAAATGGTTGATGGGATCTTCATACATATATTTTAATATTTGACACGATGTAAAAAAGACTAAATATCATTTTAAATTTCTTATTTTTAGTATTTTTATTTTAATTTATTAAATTTTAAAAAATTTATTTGACTTTTGCATTTTTTATAAAAAGGATTATTTTCAGCATCCTGTCGGTTTCACGTTAGTGTTATTGGTATTTTAAAAATAAACAATTTAAAATACTATATATCTCCTTGTGTTAGATTTTGACAGCACCTTTAAAGCATTTTCTAAATGTTCCATTAAACGACTCTTGTGATATGTTTATCACAAGAGTTGATCATTTTGTTCTGAGCAGGCTACTTGGTCCTCTAACGTAAAATTTTTTAAAGATAAAAAATTTTAAAATAATTGTGTATTTTGTTATTTTAGTTTTTATCGTAATTTTAGTTTGTAAATTATATTATTTATTGTTATTTTATTTTATATAAAATTAAAATTAAGTGATTAAATTAATTGACTAAAATAATAATAAATGGTATAATTTAATGATTAAAATTACCGTAGATATTTTTTAAGATTAAAAAATAGATATATTATGTTTTTAAATAATTTTTTGTAAAGAATAAATCACAAGAAGGGGAGTTGAATTGTGATATTAATAAAATTTTATTCTATCGTCTGTTGTTTTGAAATCAGTACAGACGATTCAAATTTATCTTGAAAAAGTTTGATTTAAGATATTAAGTTATTTTTTAATTATTCCCGTTAGGCACAAGATAAAAACCAGAAAACACAATAATTTTTATACTGGTTTGTCTATATCAGACTACGTCCAGTTACCCAGCAAAAACTGAGTTTTCACTATCAACCGTGAAAAGGTTACAAGTATTGTTTGAACCCAACCACTTATGACTAATACAAGATATTTTTTTATCACAGCTTTCCTAGGCTAACCCACCAAGTATTATTTGAAACACAGCCTCTTCAAGCTAAAGAAAGAGTATTTTTTGCAAGTACAGCCTCCTCAGGCTAAAGTACCACAGACATGGATTTAAGAAGGTCTAAAGAAATTAAATTTTCCCTTTCGCGGAGAGGGTTTATACAATGAAGAATAAGTTCAAGAGCGGATTCAAATAATCAGCTTGTAATAGCGTTTTTCGCCAAGTTGAAATGGTGAGGTGAAGACCTTTATATAGGCAACAGTCTAAGGAGATCCGTTAGACTCAAGAGATATGACTGTTGTCCTTTTTCTTGAAACTTTCCATCAGTGGCAGAGATCAATCAGAATAATTAATGATTCGCAGCGGAGTCAGCGCATGTTCAACACCTTTTTCTGACTTGATCAGTTTGGATAACAAAAGTGTGATCTACTTTTCGTGTAGCAGAGGTTTTTCACAGTACCCAATAGCCTTTTTGGAAACTTCTAAGAGTAACGGCTGAATATGATATTTTGCACGCGTTACTTTGTTTGTCTTCACTTTCTGTGACATCTGTCTTCATTCTTCTTCCAATAGACGATGAGTCTTTGACATAGCATCAGAACTAACGCTCTGGATTAATGTCGTCTACACTTGTGATAGCATCGTCTACTCTTTGTGATGAGATATCTTGAAGAAACGTGGAATATGTCTTATCAGATTGAGGAGTCACCTTTCGTCTGTGGTCCTCACATCCTCTACACTTGCATCGTCTGTTCATATCGTCTGTGTTGTAATTATCAAAACTTAAGAGTGTTAATTCCCTTGATCTAACAATCTCCCCCTTTTGATGATTACAGACCATACCAATACAACGAAAAGACGAAGATATCTGCATAAACAAAAGTTAGTGAAATGATACCAATTATGCCAGATTTACATCAAGACGATGTTTTCTGAAAAAAAAACTTCTTTATAAGTTTGTTACATCACAAAGATGTAATCAATTTCAGATATATATTTTACAAAGTAAGATATAAAAAGCAATCACATAAAAAAATACAAGACTCTCCCATGAGTCTAATACCCATTGTACAAGAACTCTCCCCAAAGCTCACTATAGACGCTCGTCTTTAGATGCTCCCCCTGTGCAGATGCTTGCTTCACCTTCTCCTCTTTGGGCTGAAATCAACCAAAAAGAATCACTGAGGTAGCGGTTGTTGCTTCAACAAAGCAAATACAAGGCTTTGAAGATGTTCAACTTTGGCATTGGTGGTCTGTTGAAACTTTTCTAGCTCCTTGTTCTTCTTCTTTAAGTAGTCGTAGTTATCCTCAAGAGCATCATACTTCCGCTTCAAAGCATTGTACTTATCAACAGAAATGTCTGATGATTGAGGTGATCGTGGTTCAGACGATGGACCTCCAGCTTCAATCAAAAGAGGTTGGCTAGAAGTAGGCATCACTACTTCTTCATCTGAGTCAGCCTCTATCACAATGGGGTCTACTTCAGTTGCCTTCAATATTAAGGTGAACAGAGGAAAGTCCATCTTAGAATTGAAGTTTTCTTCCCACTGCCATTTGTAGATTTTGTTGAAGGTTGTTAGTTGATAGTGTTGAGGCATATAAGGTGGAAGAGTGTACGTATAGGCTCCACCAGGGTAAACTCTGCCACATGTGACAAACTCTTCATCAAAAGCAGTACCGGAGCAGAATCTAGACGTGTTCTCATGTTCTTCTATCATCCTCTGAATCTTAGGATTGATAGGCCTAGTAGAGTACGTCTGAAAGGCTTTCAGATGATCATAAACAGTCTGGGGTAAACGCTTGACAATGTGTCTAGCATACTTGAACTCCTTGGGGGAATGGTATTTTTTCTTCTCTTTTCCTTTTGCTAGCATTCTTATAAGGCATGGTCTTGAGCGGTCCATCCTTACAAAGAATTTTGTTTCATTGGTTGCAAGCGCAGAGAATTGAGAGCCCATGAGAAAGGGGAGGAAACGATTTTCTTTCTCGGCTCTGTTTTGGAGAAGACGAAAGGACTGTAGTCTGTCCTTGATCCCATTTTTGTAGGCTCTTGACATTACATTGTATGCCACATCATAATCAACTGGCAAGCAATGATAGCACTCTTCAGGAGTTTCATACTCGTTGAAGTTGAGGAAAGTAGGTTGGTTGAATGTCAGAGCAATGAGGTCTTAACCATGGAAGTGTTAGGCCAATAGTGTAGCCTAATCCAATGAACTTCGTCTTGTTCATTGGGATGGTGAAGGGTTGGGGATCATGCTTGTCCATTGCGTCTAGATGCCAATGAGAGAAGCATTCTGGAATAGATATCTGAGACATAAAGTCACCAAATACACAGTAATGATGTACAGATGCTTTCTTAGCATGATAATGAATGGATCTTCTAGACTCAGGTCTACGGATAATGTTGGGTTCATATCCCAACGCAGGTCCTTCTACAAGCAGACCATCAAGATGGCGCTTGTAATCGTCTATACCATCTAAGCCCTTAATCTTCAGATCAGCAAGGGCGTCCCAAGGCAGACGCTTCAACCTTCCTTCTACTCTTCAACACTATATTTCTTTGAGAGATCAAGATCAACAGACTTTAATGGTTGGAAGTAGTTGATTGGATTAACGAATCTTCCCAATTGGAACCCTTTCTTTCCTTTGTAATTGAAAGGGTTGTCCAATTCGATGAAAGGAGATTCTTGCTCTTCAACAGAAGAATCTTCATTGTCTGCACAGTAGCCATCATTGCTAGACTCAGATCCATCAGAGTCAGAAAGATCAGAGGCTTCCATATCATGATTTGTAATAATCCAATCAGGCTTCTTAGGCCTCTCAGCACACCCAATAATATTGTACCTTTGCATAACATGGTCGTTGAGAAAGGAGTAGTCCATTATGCGCTTGGGTGGTAGGTCTTCTTCATTTAAGACCACTACTGTAATCTTTAAGTCAGGTGCCACATGTCTTGTAACAAGACATTCTTCGTCGTCTGATGATGATGATTCTACATTGTAGAAGACAGACGAAAGTTGCATAGACTGTAAGCAGCTACTTTCCTCAGACTCAGCACTTACCGTCTAAAGAGGGATGGCATGGATAGGAGACGAAGTCAATACTGCAACGTCTTGTCTTGATTCATCTATTGGAGTTGAAGATTCAAACTCCATAGGGGGCACATCTTCACTGAGCATAGTAGACAGTTGCTCAGCAAGGATTGTGTTGTCCTTTTGGATCTGGGCATTTTCTTCAACGTCTATGCCCTTTGAAGTAGACTGAACTTGAAAGGCTCCAGATGATCCAATACCTCTGGTTCTATCTCTGAATCTTTGCTCTCTATCAGGTTCAGAGAGAATGGATGCTTTTCTTGCTTTTTCTAGTTCCCTTTTCTCATCCAAGATTGCAGAAGCTTCAGCAATTCCTTTTCTTGCGCCTTTATCATAAGCTTTGCGCATCTCCTTATCAACCATATAGGCATTGTCTAGCTTTGCCTTTTTGCGCTTGTATGCTTGCTCACGAGCAGGCTCAGCATCCTTTGACGCTTCTTTGGAAGATGGATTGTCTTGGGTAGACGAATCCTTTCTTGGCATTCTTAACTTGATAGACCTTGATTTTCGTCTAACAAGAGACACTTTTTCAGCTGTCTCAAAAGGAACCTCTGTCACTTGTACAGGAGGTTCAGATAGAGCATGAGGTTTGGATGGAGGAGGATTAGGTGTTTGGGTTTGTGTTTGAGCTTGTGTTTGAGATGGAGTGGGTGCATTTATGGGTCTTTTTATGAAGGTT
Organism: Hylodesmum podocarpum; assembly: GCA_026586105.1. Taxonomy (NCBI): domain Eukaryota; kingdom Viridiplantae; phylum Streptophyta; class Magnoliopsida; order Fabales; family Fabaceae; genus Hylodesmum; species Hylodesmum podocarpum. The sequence goes on along the minus strand of JALJEV010000623.1, from coordinate 11,044,193 downwards.
TTGTGTTTTGGGCTAGTTTGTTGAGGTGCGGGTGGCGGTTGTGAGGTTTGTGTATGTGTCAGTGTTTGTGGTTGAGAGGGTTGAGGTTGAGAAGAGGAGGATTGAGAACCCTTAAGATTAAGGTACTTCTCATGCATTTCATTTATTGTCCATGGAGCAAGGTCCAGACGCATTCTTGCAAAAGTGTCTTGCTTGATTTCAGGGGCACTTGCGTACCATTCACATCCTCTGATTTCAAATTCTTGGTTTTGGATGATCTTGGCAAACACAGCAGGATAAGGAACACTTGATTTTTTGCATAGGTTCCTTCTCCTTAAGCAGTCCATCCAGTGATCCATGATCACATGGGGTAAACTAATCTTCTCCTTCTGAAGGAGATAGAAGAGACAAAATTGTTTTATGTTGCTTACATTATCGCGAGACCCAATTCTTGGTGTGAAGATGTTGAAAAGGAGGTTATGCAGCACTCTTCCTTCACCGTTGAGATTTCCAGCTCTCAAGTACTTGACACGGTCAGATGTTCTGGGCTTCCTGTAGAACGTCTGATCGATAAAGGCTTCATCGGTACCTTCATACCATTTGGGAGTGTAGACGATACCTTCATTTTTACACTTCCCAATCGCAGCCACAACTTTAGCATTGACAAGGTACTCCTTTTCACCGATTGTTCCCATAATGTTGTCGTCTACAATTTTGGCCTCAGACCAAAACTCAGCATATGGCTCCATCATCCATGGCCCTTCCCAGGTAGCGAACTTCATCCATCCAGCTTTCTCCAAGAAGTCACAGGTGTGTCTGGAGAGATTAGCGAGGGTGATTCTCTTTACCCATTTGCTCGGTAAGAAAAGGTCTTGAGCAAAGAATCCTTCTTCTTCAGGGGTAGTTTGTTGAACATTCTTGGTGGCCATTTTTCTAGGTTTGAAAAAGAGAGAGTGTTTGAAAGTGTGAGTTCTTAGAGTAGAAGATAGATTTGAAAGCTTAGCAATGTAAATAACAAAAGAGGTAACTTTGACTATTTTATAGTGTAAAAGATTGAACGGTTATTTTCAGTAGACGATAGAATGTAAACCGTCCCTGATTTGACATTTTCTCCCATGATTGCCCTTTCAATGATTGATTTGACTTCTGTCAGTTACGGCGCATGCTCTTGGACTTCCTAGAATAGAGTAATAAATGTTAGACACATTTAATGCTGCATTTATTATCTTCTTGCACACTCAACTTTAAATTTATTAAATAATAACATTGCGTCTGTTGGATGACTTTTTACTTATTCAACTTGATCAGACGCAAGGCTTCGTCTTAACACGAATTAACAGACGATAAGTATAGACGATAACTATAGATGATAATTTTAATCTTCTAAAGAAATAATTCCCAAATTTTCTTTAATGAAATTAAAGCGTGTTTCGTCCAAAGCTTTTGTAAAGATGTTTGCCCATTGAAAATTAGTTTGAACAAACTGTATATCGAAAACACCTTTTTGAACGTAATCTCTTATAAAATGAAATTTAATTTCAATGTGTTTAGCTTTTGACTGCTGAATAGGGTTTTTGCTGAGATTAATTGCACTAGTGTTATCACAGAAAATTGGAATTTGGGTTTCAAACCTGGAGTAATCTTCAAGTTGATGTTTTACCCAAAGAAGTTGCGAACAACATCCAGCAGCAACTATGTATTATGCTTCTGTGGTAGAGAGGGCTATAGAGTTTTGTTTCTTGCTAGACCAAGAAATGAGTGACTTGCCAAGGAATTGGGATCCACCACTTGTACTTTTTCTCTCCATTTTGTCTCCAGCATAATCAGCATCACAATAGTCATTCAAATTGAAATCACTATTTTTCTTATAAAATAAAGAGAGATTAGTGGTTCCAATAAGATATCTGAGAATACGTTTAACAGCTTGTAAATGAGATTCTCTAGGATCAGATTGAAAACATGCACATAGACAGACGCTAAACATAATGTCTGGTCAACTTGCAGTTAGATAAAGCAGTGAGCCAATCATACCTCGATATACCGTCTGATCAACGGTCTTACCTGATTCATCTTTGTTGAGACTAGCACCAGACGAATGCATGGACGTCTTCATTGGCTTTGCGTTGTCCATCTTGAACTTCTTGAGAAGTTCTTTTGTGTACTTCTGTTGATGAATATAGATTCCTTCTTTCGTTTGTTTGACTTGAAGTCCTAGGAAGAATTTTAATTCTCGCATCATACTCATTTCGAATTCATCCTACATTAACTTGGAAAAATCCTTACACAAGGATTCGTTAGTGGCTCCAAAGACTATATCGTCTACATATATCTGGACAATAATAAAGTCTTTTAAAACACTTTTCTTGAAAAGTGTGGTATCAACTTTTCTTCTAGAAAAAACCTTTTTTAAGAAGAAAGGAACTTAGTCTATCATACCAAGCTCTAGGAACTTGTTTAAGACCATGAAGTGCTTTCTCTAATTTGAAAACATGATCTGGTTGAGATGAACTCTCAAAATCAGGAAGTTGTTTCACGAATACTACCTCTTCAATAAAATCATTTAAAAAAGCACTTTTTACATCCATTTGATATAAGACAATATTTTTATGAGCAGCAAAAGCAAGTGGGATTCTAATAGCTTCAAATCTAGCTACAGGAGCAAAGGTTTCAGTGAAATCGATACCTTTTTGTTGATTATAACCTTGAGCTACCAACCCTGCTTTATTTCTTACCACTTTTTCAGCTTCGTCTAGTTTGTTTCTGAACACCCATCATGTTCCGATGATGCTTTTACTCCTTGGTCTTTCTATTAGGGTCCAAACATCATTTCTGGTGAACTGGTTTAGTTCTTCTTCCATAGCTAAAATTCAGTCATTGTCTAAAATTCAGTCATTATCTAAAAGAGCTTCTGTATGGTTTGAGGCAAACTTCCAACTTCTGACAGGAGCTTGAACATCATGGTGATGAGTATTAGACGAAGAGGCTTCGTTTGTACCTCTATCGTCTACTCTTGCGTCTATGCCAGAGAGGTTAATCTGCAAATTATCAAACAAATGTTCTAGGTCTGATATTTCCTTATCAGCCTTTGAGTTATCTTGAAATTTTACATGAATAGATTCTTCTACAACTTGCGTCTTAGAGTTGAACACTCTATAGGCCTTAGGTGTATTAGAGTATCCAAGTAAAAATCCTTTAATCACCTTTGAATCAAACTTTTCAAGTTGATCTTTGGTGTTTAGAATAAAGCACTCACATCCAAAAGGATGAAAGTAGGATATGTTGGGTCTTCTTCCTTTCCATAGTTCATAAGGAGTCTTGTTTAATATAGGTCTTATCAATATTTTGTTTTGAATATAACAGGAAGTATTTATTGTTTCTGCCCAATAGTACTTTGGAAGAGAGCTTTCATGCAACATTGTTCTAGCCATTTCTTGTAAAGTACGATTTTTCCTTTCTACAACTCCATTTTGTTGGGGAGTTCTTGGAGATGAAAAATTGTGAAAGATACCGTTTTCAAAACAAAAGGCTTTGAACTCAGAGTTTTCAAATTCTGTTCCATGATCGCTTCTCACAAACGCAATACATATTCCTTTTTCTTTTTGAACACGTTTACAAAATATTTCAAAGGTATTGAAAGACTCGTGTTTATGGGCTAGGAAGTATACCCAAGTAAATCTAGTATAGTCGTCTATAATGACAAACCCATATCTCTTTCCTCCAAGACTTTCAGTCTGAGTGGGTCCAAAGAGATCAATATGTAACAGTTTCAAGGGTCTTGTCGTGGAAACAACATTTTTTGATTTAAAAGAAGCTTTGAGTTGTTTCTCATGCTGACAAGATTCACACAGACGATTAGACTTCCAAGATATTTTTGACAAACCTTTTACAATTTGAATCTGTAAATTCTTAAGTATTTTACTTAGGGGGAGCAGATCAAAATTTGAACAATTATGGATTACTGTAATAGCATTAGATTTAATTTCTTTGCAATTGATTACTTAGATGCTATAATATTACTGTTAATTGAAAAGTGATATGAATTGTATATTACCTGAAAGTTGTATGCAAAAGGATACTAACATTTCAGGACACATCAAAGCCTTTTTTCATTAGATCCTCGACTACACTATGATTTGGTACATCAAAACCAAAAAGTGGGAGATTGTTGGACTTGAAGCTAAAGAAGTCGTCTCTTGTTTTTTTAGTTTTGATCTACTTGTACTCTTGAATTTAATGATAGATTGTAAATAGGAGCTTAATTGTATTGATTGTTCTAGAATAGGCTTTGAGTGTGGTTTCTATTCAATTTCACTTCACAGAGAAGTTGAATCTACTCTGAGAATCAAGTTAGAGCAAGTTTGGGAACCCTATCTTTGATTTGACAAGTTGAAAACTGTTTTTAAATGATTTTAAGCTGAAGTAATCGATTACCATATATCAGTAATCGACTACCAACAGTTTGAGAAATCAGGGAATCCTAAAACTCTTTGGAGTAATCGATTACCACATCCTAGTAATCGATTACCTCGTGCTTGAGATAACAGAGGAGCCTAAAACTCTTTAGAGTAATCGATTACCACATTCTAGTAATTGATTACCCATACCAGAACTCATCTCAAAAATGTTTTTAAATTGCTTTAAATTGAAATCTCTTAGAATTGATTCAATAAGAGAAATCTTTGAGTTTTTTCAAGAAGAAAGGAAGAGCGAAAAACTGAGTTTACAAAGAACACAAGTTCTAAGAGTTCTCGTCAAGATTTCAAAAGATTTTCTCTAGAGATGAAGAGTGTGTGAAGGATTGAATACTTGGTTATAAACTTGATCAGATCATACACATCAGGTGTAATCTTTACTGATATTTATCTTGTTTTTGTATTTGTTTTTGTTCAAACTCTTAAGAGAAAGTTGTTCTCTAGAAGAAGAGTTAAGGAATTTGAGAGAGGTGCTCTCAAAGGTGATTCTTGAAGGATTAAAGAATTAGAGAGATATGTTCTTAGGAGAAGAACATGTATTTTGGTTATTTTGATTTTGTTTGTGTTTGTGCAGTGTGTTTGTATTAGACACAAGAAATCATTATAGTGGAAACCGATCGCAGCAGTTGTTGGGTTGGGACTGGACGTAGGCCGAACGCCGAACCAGGATAAATCTTTGTCCAAACTTTCTCTCTACCTTATCTTTTATCTTTATCTGAATCTATTGCTTTATAATTGCTTTTACTGATTCATTCTTAAAGAGTTTTGAAAAGGTGTATCAATTTCTTTCTATGTCCACTGCTACCTCTCTGAATTGTTATTCTTAACATAGATAAAACCGAATTGGAAAGAAATTGACTAAGGCTAAAATTGAACATCGGGAACTTGAATCTATTCACCTCGCCTCTAGATTCAACATAGGGACCAACAATTGGTATCAGAGCTTTAACTAGTAAATCAATCTAGTAATCCTACATAGTTCCCTGTGATGGCTTGTAATCTTTTACCTTTCGCTGAAGGAGCTTCTATAAATAGACCTCTACTGTTCTGCGGTGATAACTATCCATTCTGGAAAGTTCGCATGAAAATCTTTATGGAATCTATTCACGAAGTATCTGGCAGGCTGTAGTAAATGAGTACAGAGTTCCAATGAAAATAGAAAATGGGAATGAAATAGAAAAACCTTTTGAGGATTGGGATATAGATGAGATTAAGAAGGCTGAAAGTGATGCTAAAGCTTTAAATATTATACACTCTGCCCTGAATTCTGATGAGTTTTTTAGAATTTCTGCCTGTACTACAGCAAAAGAGGCATGGGAGCTCATCATGGTAACACATGAAGGTACTGCTGAAGTCAGGAGAGCCAGGAAGAATACACTCATTCAAGAATATGAAACATTCAGAATGTCCCAAGGAGAATCAATAATGGAAATGCAGAAGAGATTCACACACATTATCAACCATCTCAAAGGACTTGGCAAGAACTTCATTGAAGAAGAAGTGAACGTCAAGATTCTGAAATCTCTGAATAGAAAGTGGCAACCTACTGTGACAGCCATAACTGAATCAAAGAACCTTACCAGTGCTAAACTGTTTGGCAAACTTAGAAAGTATGAGATGGATATGACTCGCATGACAGATGAGGAACAGAAGGACAAAAGAGCCAAAGGAATTGCTCTCAAGATGGAGCATACTGAAACAGAATCTGAATCCTCTGAAGATGGAAATGACTCACAGGAAGATCAAGTGAATTTGATGGTGAAGAAGTTCAGTAAATTCATGAAGAATAATTCTAAAAATAAATCTGGTCAACCAAGAAAAGGAGTCCAAAAGCAAGTCAACACTTCAGTCAAAGTAACATACTATGAATGTGGGAAGATTGGGCACTATAGATCAGATTGTCCAAGTCTGAAAAGAACCAACAACACTGAAGTAAGAAAATCTGAAAGTGAAAGAAATTTCAGAAAAGAAAAGAAGAAAAAGAAAGCCTAAATAGCTTGGGATGAAGGCTACACCTCCTCAACATCTGAAAGTGAAAATGAGGAAGCAAACTTGTGCTTGATGGTCAAATCATCCAGTGAGGTAAGTGATACAAACTTTATCATGGATGAGTATGATGAACTACATTCTGCTTTTTGTGAGCTTTACAATCAAGCTGAAACATTTGAAAAAGAAAATATAGTTTTGAAAAAGCAAATATCCTTGTTAAACCAAAATGTATGTGATTTAGAAAATGATATTTCAAAACTAAGAAAGGAACTCAACACCCCTATAAATTGTGTTCACATAAGAAGGCATGATAACATGAAATCTGGAAACTCTAAGCATGCTAACCTCACTTGTACCTACTGCATGAAAACAAGACATAAATCTTTTAATTGCATGATTAGAAAGAAAGGAATTTCCAGTGGTAAGTATAGATGGGTTAAGAAAGAAAACTGTAGCACTAACTTGCATGGACCCAAGAGAAGCTGGGTACCAATCGCAAAATAAGCTCTTTTTCTCTTGCAAGAAAGCCTAAACAACAGAAACTCAATATGGTACTTAGACAGTGGTCGTTCAAGGCATATGACAGGTGATAGAAGGAATCTTTAGCACCTTCACACCAAGAGAAACTGGATCAGTTGTATATGGAGACAACAATAAAGGAAAAATACTAGGCTACAGTACAGTTGGATACAAAGCTAATACAGTGATAGAGGATGTATTACTAGTTAATGGATTGAAGTTCAACTTGCTGAGTATTAGTCAACTATGTGACAAGAACTACAAAATTGCATTTGATGATGAGCATTGTCTTATCAACAACAAAGACTCAGATACTTCTCATGGTTGGCAAAAGGTCAAACAACATCTACATATTGGATGTAGATCACTCATCCCCTTACTCTACATGTTTAACTTCTAATGATAATCTGTCTTGGCTATGGCATAGGAGAATAACACATATTGACATATTACATTTGAATAAACTTGTATCTAAAGAGCTAGTTTTTGGTCTACCTAAACTGAAGTTTTCCAAAGAAGGACTTTGTGAGGCTTGTCAAAAGTCCAAGCAAGCAAAAACATCTTTCAAAAATATTAAACATGTTTCTACAACTCAGCCGCTTGAACTCTTGCATTTAGACTTATTTAGTCCATCTAGGATAGCTAGTTTCGGTGGAAATCTGTATGGGCTAGTCATTGTAGATGACTACTCAAGATTTACTTGGGTTTTGTTTATCAAGAAAAATGATCAAGCCTTTGGAGTTTTTAAGATACTTGCCAAGAAAATTCAAAACAAAAAGGATTTGAAAATCAAAGCTTTGAGAAGTGACAATGGTACTGAATTTAAAAATAGTTATTTTGAAAACTTTTGTGAAAAACATGGGATATCACACTACTTTTCAGCTCCTAGAACTCCTCAGCAAAATGGAGTAGTGGAGAGGAAAAACAGGTCACTTATAGAACTAGGGAGAACTATGCTGAATGAGCACAGGATGCCTAAACATTTTTGGGCTGATGCTGTGAACACTGCATGTTATGTTCTCAACAGAGTTTCTATAAGACCCATTTTGTTGAAAACCCCTTATGAGCTTTTCTATGGCAAGAAACCAAATATTTCTTACTTTAAAGTTTTTGGATGCAAATGCTATGTTTTAAACAATGACAAGGACCCTATTGGAAAATTTAATACAAAGGCTGATGAAGTCATTTTCATTGATTATTCAAATACAAGTAAAGCATATAGGATCTTTAACAAAAGAACAATGTGCATTGAAGAATCTGTCCATATTAGATTTGATGAAACTAACACTTTCCAAAAGGAAAGCTTGCTACGTAATGATGATGAAACAAGTAAAGAAAGCATAGAAATTGATCATATGCATCAGCAAAATCAAACAACCCCAGCGTCTGATCAAGCAAAAGAATGGAGGACACCTAGGAACCTATCACTTGACAATGTCATTGGTGACATTCACAAGGGGGTAACTACTAGATCCTCACAGAATCTATTTTGCTATAATACTATTTTTATATTACAAGTTGAACCCTCCAGCATAGAAGAAGCCTTGAGCAATGAATTTTGGATCATGGCTATGCAAGAGGAACTTAACCAATTCAGAAGAAATGAAGTATGGGAACTTGTTCCAGACAAAGGCAACATGAATATAATTAGCACAAAATGGGTATTTAAGAATAAACTGAGTGAAGATGGAGTTGTGATCAGAAACAAAGCAAGACTTGTGGCAAAAGGCTACAATCAACAGGAAGGAATTGACTTTGAGGAAACCTTTGCCCCTGTTGCAAGACTTGAAGCAGTAAGACTACTCCTAGCTTATGCATGTATCAACAACTTCAAGTTATTCCAAATGGATGTAAAGAGTGCATTCCTAAATGGATACATAAATGAAGAAGTCTATGTAGCACAACCACCAGGTTTCACAGACGCTACTTGGCCTACACATGTTTACAAACTTCATAAAGCCTTATATGGGTTGAAGCAAGCCCCCAGGCAATGGTATGATAGATTGAGTAAATTTTTCATATCAAAAGGATTCCACAGAGGTAAAGTAGATAAGACTCTGTTTATTAAGAACAAATCTAACTACATTCTATTGGTTCAAGTTTATGTTGATGACATTATCTATGGATCATCTAACTAACAACTTTGTGAAGAGTTTGTGAGCAATATGTAGGAAGAATTTGACATGTCCATGATAGGAGAACTAAGCTTCTTTCTAGGACTCCAAGTCAAACAAATGGATGGTGGCACTTTTATTCACCAAGCTAAGTACACTAAAGAATTACTTAGGAAATATGATATGATAAACTGTAAAGTGTCAAATATACCTATTTCTACTAACACTTATCTTGAGATTGATGAAGTAGGTCATGAAGTTGATACTACCTTATACAAAGGTGTTATAGGATCTCTACTATATCTTACAGCCAGTAGACCTAATATTATGTATGTTGTATGTTTATGTGCTAGATTTCAATCTACACCTAAGCAATCTCATTGGCTAATAGTAAAGGAGATTCTTAAATACCTAAAAGGGACTATAAATTTTGGCTTGTGGTATCCAAAAGGAACCTCACCATTACTTGTTGGTTTCAGTGACTCTGATTTTGCAGGTAGCAAAACAGATAGGAAGAGCACTAATGGCACATGTCACATTTTTGGAGAATGCTTAATATCTTGGCATAGCAAGAAATAAGCTTGTGTAGCACTGTCAATAGCAGAAGCTGAATATGTAGTTGCGGGAAGCTGTTGTGCTCAAGCAATATGGTTGAAGCATCAACTAGAAGATTTCGGGCTAAAGATAGATCATATTCCCTTGAAATGCGACAACACAAGCGCTATAAGTATCACAAGGAATCCTGTATTGCACTCAAGAACAAAACACATTGAAGTCAGAAATCATTTTATTAGAGATCACGTCGAAAAAGGAGATTGTGACATCAAATTCATAGATACAGAAAATCAGTTAGCAGACATTTTTACCAAAGCATTACCAAAAGAAAGGTTTTACAAACTTAGATCAAACATCGGCATTTTGAGTGAGGAACATCTAAACTAAACCCTTCTACTTGATTACACGTATCCATAAAAATTGTTTTTGTGAAAATTTGTCCAAGAAAATCTTTTTCTGATAGAAATAATCGATTACCAGAAAAATGTAATCGATTACTTCGAATCATTTTCAATTCTTAGAAACATTGGCACTGTAGTAGTCGATTACCACGATCCCGTAATCGATTACCACAGAAACCAGGTTATAAAGGTTTTGCAAACCCCTCTGGAGTAATCGATTACTAGAATAGGTCAATTGATTACCACGACTATTTTTCTTGATTTCCTTCTTCTCTCTATATAAGGAACTGAGATAATCGATTTCCAACTGCTGATAATCTATTACCTCGTTCTTGGACTAATTTCTTGGGCTTTTTTCTCTTATAAGTAGTGCAGGTGAAACCCTACAAGTTCACTATTCATCTTCTTCCTCTAAAACCCTAAGAAATCACTCTCTCTTTCTCTCTCAACAACTATGGAAAACCAAGGAAAGGGAAAACGAATCAAAATGAAAGCCAACAGATACACTCAAGAGGAGATAAAAGGTAAGAAGAAGGTAGGAGAATCCTCCAAAAGGAAGAAACCTACTTCACCGGCTCAACCAGAAAGAGCTCCAACTCCTCCACCTGAATCTGCTGTCAACCGATGGTTCTCTACCAAAGGATAAGAAACGAGATTCAATCTGGATTTCGCTAACAAAGGTCTTGTTCCGCCAAAGATTCTAGACCTACGATGGCTAGATGACCAGAGTTTTACCTTCCAAACCTACCTGAGGCAACAACATTTGGAGAGATTTGTGGGACTAAAAGGCTTTATCTACCCAGATTTGGTTCGAGTCTTCTATTCAAATCTCAAACCAAACATGGAACGAATGACTGTAAGTTCTGAAGTTAAGGGTATTAAAATGATTTTAACCCCTGCACATTTTCTTCAAATTGCTGGTATCAGGAAAGAAGGAATCATTGCACATGTAGACAAACTCCGAGAGAAAGGATTTGATCTGCAAAAGGACACCTTCTATATGAGCATTCTGAGGAACCCACAAAATTGGGAAGATGAAAAGAATTCAAGGAGATCACAAGGTAAAAAGGTGACATACAACATAGGAGGCCTAAATGCTGATGATAGGCTACTTCATTACACCATTTGCTGGATCTTAGCCGCAAGAGGAGCAAACCATGCTCAAATCAGTGAAGACGACATGATACTCATGGCAGCACTGAAGAATGGAATTCAAATGGATTGGACGCACATCATAATGGACAATATGTTAAAGACTACAAGACTTCTTGATAATAAATGTCCATATTCTCTGTTTATTTCTAGACTAATTGAAATTTTTCAGATTGATACAACTGATGAATCCAAAGAATTAGTCAAGGATGTCCACATGATCAGTGAGAGAGCCTTGAAGATGATGAGGCTGATTAAAACTGAAGCAGGATGGATCACCAGAGAAGAACAACAAGCTAATCCACTAGAAGTTCCAGAAGAAGGAGCACAGAACGAAGATGAAGATGAAGACAATCTAGCATCTGGAGAGTACATTCCAAGATCTCGATTTGAATCCATCATGATTGACAGAATGGACGAATTAGAAGAGACTGTCAACAAAATGATAGATGATCTAGGAAAACGTCAAGACTTACACTTCCTAGAGATGAAAGATTTGATGGAGACAATGATGGAAAGACTCAACCAGGATGACACAGATTAGTAACTTCAACTCTACCTCTCATAATCTTATTTGATATACCAAATAAGGGGAGTAGTAGAAGTGTAGTTATTATATGTTTTCATTTATGTTTTCATTTGATATCTTTTGAATGTTATTTGATTATCTTTGAACAATTTGAATCTGTAAATTCTTAAGTATTTTACTTAGGGGGAGCAGATCAAAATTTGAACAATTATGGATTACTGTAATAGCATTAGATTTAATTTCTTTGCAATTGATTACTTAGATGCTATAATATTACTATTAATTGAAAAGTGATATGAATTGTATATTACCTAAAAGCTGTATGCAAAAGGATACTAACATTTCAGGACACATCAAAGCCTTTTTTCATTAGATCCTCGACTACACTATGATTTGGTACATCAAAACCAAAAAGGAGGAGATTGTTGGACTTGAAGCTAAAGAAGTCGTTTCTTGTTTTTTTAGTTTTGATATACTTGTACTCTTGAATTTAATGATAGATTGTAAATAGGAGCTTAATTGTATTGATTGTTCTAGAATAGGCTTTGAGTGTGGTTTCTATTCAATTTCACTTCACAGAGAAGTTGAATCTACTCTGAGAATCAAGTTAGAGCAAGTTTGGGAACCCTATCTTTGATTTGACAAGTTGAAAACTGTTTTTAAATGATTTTAAGCTGAAGTAATCGATTACCATATATCAGTAATCGACTACCAACAGTTTGAGAAATCAGGGAATCCTAAAACTCTCTGGAGTAATCGATTACCACATCCTAGTAATCGATTACCTCGTGCTTGAGATAACAGAGGAGCCTAAAACTCTCTGGAGTAATCGATTACCACATTCTAGTAATCGATTACTGATAAGTGCCAGATTATACATGTTTTCCTAGGTGTTTTTAGTTCATTTCTATCCATTTTTACTAGGTTTAGTTATAGTTTAGACAAGAAAACAGTAAAAATATCATGTTTGTTTAATATTAGTCCTTGATTTGTTGTTTTGTTAGTTTTATAGGTCTTTCTTGTGTTTTTAAGTCATTTTAATCTCTTTCTTGTTATTTTCTAGGTTCATTCAAGGAATGAAGAAGAGATAGGAGCAAGGAGTGGATTGAAGACACAAATTGAAGCTTGAAATGAAAGCCCACAGACCTAAGATGAAGAAATGGAGTGCAAGCCATCAAGAGGAAAGGAAAAATTGGAGCCTAAGCCGTGGAAGAAGAAGCAGTTGCGCCAGGGCGCAAACCAGAGCAAACCAAGGCGCAACCCTCTCTCATTCTCGGCCAAGATGCGCCAGGGCGCAATGCAGGGCCAGGCCAGGGCGCAATTCTTCATCATGCCATGACTATTTGCGCCAGGGCGCAATTTCAAGCCAGGCCGGGCGCAAAACTCACTCACTCTTGCTATCAAGGTGCGCCAAGGCACAAGCAAGGCTCAGCCAGGGCGCAAATCTCCCTTCTCTTGCTAACAAGGTGCGCCAGGGCGCAAATGAAGCTCATGCAGGGCGCAAATCATGGTATCTTCTCTGCCAAGGTGCGCCCAGGCGCAAATCTATTAAGGGTGAGACGCAAATGCTGCAGCATAAATAGGGATCTTTGGGCGCGAAAATGGGAATCAAGAATTCTATCTTCTTCTGCACGCTTCCTCTGCACAATTATCTCTTCTCCACCCTCATTCCTCCCATCCTCCATAAAACCTCGAAGATTTCGGAAGCTTTGGAGCTTGTGGAAGCAAGATCCAGACCTTCATGGAGTGCTTCTTGTGTTTGAATTCCTTTTCTCTTCTTCCATTTCTCGTTTCCATGTTAGGCTAGATCTCTAGGTTAGGGATTGGGGATTTTGATTCTGTAACTCTTGTAAAGACTTCTTCATGTTAATTCAAGTGTAATTTCATTCAATTGATTGATCTCTTCTTACTTATTGTCAATTCTTGAGGTTTATTCACGAAATTCAAATAGTTGATAGGGATATTGGTGTTTGAATTGGACTGAACTGTTCCTTAGGGATTTGTATCTCATTTCAATTGTACGATTGGAAAATTGATAATTGAATTAGGAGAGGAAGTAGATCACTATAGTCATGCATGAGTCTAGGGATAGAACTTGTATGCTATGAGATGTCAGGAATTCATCTGTTTCGCTTCTTGAATTACTTTCTATCTTCATCTAAGGGATTAGGGATTATAGGAGCAATTCAAAGGGACTAAATACCTAGGAATAGGATTAGTCTTCGGTATCACGAATTCTATCTCCACTTGATTGAATCTTTGTTGAATTGACATAGGATGTGGTTACTTGAGGGAAGAATCAAATGAACCGTTTCCCTAACTGTCTTCACTATCTTGTTTGGAAACCAAAACCAAAACATTTACCTGCTCTTCTTATTTGTTTTACAGTGTATTACTTCATTTTACATAATTGCTTAGCTTCACACAAATGATTCATTCATTTATTTATCCTAATAGCAAAGCATGTTAAGCATTCGGTAGTTCATCAATTAGTCTCTGTGGTTCGACAACCTTTACTCATTTTTTCTAAACTTGTAACGACCGGTACACTTGTCGTAGTGTGACTAAAATAAGTCAACAATTACCCACACCAGAACTCATCTCAAAAATGTTTTTAAATTGCTTTAAATTGAAATCTCTTAGAATTGATTCAATAAGAGAAATCTTTGAGTTTTTTCAAGAAGAAAGGAAGAGCGAAAAACTGAGTTTACAAAGAACACAAGTTCTAAGAGTTCTCTTCAAGATTTCAAAAGATTTTCTTTAGAGATGAAGAGTGTGTGAAGGATTGAATACTTGGTTATAAACTTGATCAGATCATACACATCAAGTGTAATCGTTACTGATATTTATCTTGTTTTTGTATTTGTTTTTGTTCAAACTCTTAAGAGAAAGTTGTTCTCTAGAAGAAGAGTTAAGGAATTTGAGAGATGTGCTCTCAAAGGTGATTCTTGAAGGATTAAAGAATTAGAGAGATATGTTCTTAGGAGAAGAACATGTATTTTGGTTATTTTGATTTTGTTTGTGTTTGTGCAGTGTGTTTGTATTAGACACAAGAAATCATTATAGTGGAAACCGATCGCAACAGTTGTTGGGTTGGGACTGGACGTAGGCCGAACGCCGAACCAGGATAAATCTTTGTCCAAACTTTCTCTCTACCTTATCTCTTATCTTTATCTGAATCTATTGCTTTACGATTGCTTTTACTGATTCATTCTTAAAGAGTTTTGAAAAGGTGTATCAATTTCTTTCTATGTCCGCTGCTACCTCTCTGAATTGTTATTCTTAACATAGATAAAACTGAATTGGAAAGAAATTGACTAAGGCTAAAATTGAACATCGAGAACTTGAATCTATTCACCCCCCTCCCTCTAGATTCAACATAGGGACCAACAATCTTCTTGAATCGTCTAGCCATGAGAGATATCTCATCTTCAGACGGTTCATCAGATGAATCTAATTCAGACGATTTAGCCTTAAGAATCTTGGTCTTCTTCTTTTTCTCTTTCTTAATAGATTCTTCTTTTGGTACTTCATCCGTGGACGGAAGAGTTATAGTATCTTGAACTTTTATCTTGTCTCTTTTACATAGGAGTACTTCATGTACTCTTAAGGCACCTATTAACTCATCAAGAGTTAATGTTTTCATGTCACGTCCCACGGAAATGGCGGTAGACATTGCTTCCCATGGAGTAGGTAGACTATCTAGAATCTTCATGTTATTTTGAGCCTTTGTGAAAGTCATTCCCAACGAAGTGAGACCATTTAATATTGTTTGAAATCTTCCAAACATCATTTCAATGAATTCACCTTTTTTCAGAGAACATCTCTTATTCTCTTTGCAATGTAGTAGCCTTTCTCATTCTAACGTCTTCAGTTCCTTCATAGGAGATCTTCAGAGCGTCCCAGAGTTCTTTGGTTGTTTTATAGGCACAGAATCTGTTGTATTCTGTCCTTGAGAAAGCACACGTGAGTGCATACCTAGCTTTGCTGTTCAGCTCCATGAGGGTATATTCCTCATTTCCCCATTCAGTTTCTGGTTTAACAATGAGAATATCTCCTTGAGTGATAATCTTCCAAAGTCTCTATTGAGTAGACTTTATGTACATCTCCATCCTGTCTGCCCAGTAGGGATAGTCATCCCCAGATAAAACTGGCGGCTTGTTCATGGAGGAACCTCCTGAAAGGAATGCTGACCCTTGTGACTCCATATTGATCTTTTCCTCTAGCAGCTGTTAAGCGCTCAACCCTTAGAGGCTGAGCTCTGATACCAAACTGTAAAGAATAAATCACAAGAAGGGGGGGTTAAATTATGATATTAATAAAATTTTATCCTATTGTCTGTTGTTTGAAATCAGTATAGACGATTCAAATTTATCTTGAAAAAGTTTGATTTAAGATATTAAGTTATTCTTTAATTATCCCCGTTAGCCACAAGATAAAAACCAGAAAACACAATAATTTTTATACTGGTTCGTCTATATTAGACTATGTCAAGTTACCCAGCAAAAACTGAGTTTTAACTATCAACCGTGAAAAGGTTACAAGTATTGTTTGAACACAGCCACTTCTGGCTAATACAAGATATTCTTTGATCACAGCCTTCCTAGCCTAACCCACCAAGTATTGTTTGAAACACACCTCTTCAAGGCTAAAGAAAGGGTATTCTTTGCAAGCACAGCCTTCTCAGGGTAAAGTACCACAGTCGTGGATTTAAGAAGGTCTAAAGAAATTAAACTTTCCTGTTCGCAGAGAGGGTTTATACAATGAAGAATAAGTCCAAGAGCGAATTCAAATAATCAGCTTGTAATAGCGTTTTTCGTCAACTTGAAATGGTGAGGTGAAGACATTTATATAGGCAACAGTCTGAGGAGATCCATTAGACTCAAGAGATATGACCGTTGTCCTTTTTCTTGAAACTTTCCATCATTGACAGAGATCAATCAGAATAATTAATGATTCGTAGCGGAGTCAGTGCATGTTCAACACCTTTATCTGACTTGATCAGTTTGGATAACAAAAGTGTGATCTACTTTTCGTGTAGCAGAGGTTTTGCACAGTACCCAATAGCCTTTTTGGAAACTTCTAAGAGTAACGGCTGAATATGACATTTTACACGCGTTACTTCGTCTGTCTTCACTTTCTGTGACATCTGTCTTCATTCTTCTTCCAATAGACGATGAGTCTTTGACATAACATCAGATGTTCAACTAACGCTCTGGATTAATGTCGTCTACACTTGTGATAGCATCGTCTGCTCTTTGTGATAAGATATCTTGAAGAAACGTGGAATAGGTCTTATCAGATTGAGGAGTCACCTTTCGTCTGTGGTCCTCACATCGTCTACACTTGCATCGTCTGTTCGTATCATTTGTCTTGTAATTATCAAAACTTAAGAGTGTTAATCCCCTTGATCTAACAATCTCCCCCTTTTTGATGATTACAGACCATACCAATACAGCGAAAGACGAAATCATCTGCATAAACAAATGTTAGTGAAATGATACCAATTATGCCAGATTTACATCAAGACGATGTTTTCTGAAAAATACTTCTTTATAAGTTTGTTACATCACAAAGATGTAATCAATTTCAGACATACAATCACAAAGTAAGATATAATAACAAAACAACAAAAAATACAAGACTCTCCCCCTGAGTCTAATACCCATTGTACACAAGCTCTCCTCAAAACTTACTATAGACGCTCGTCTCGTCTTCATCTTCAGATGCCCCCCATGAGCAGATGCTTGCTTTACTTTACCTTCTCCCCCTTGGACTGAAATCAACCAAAAAAGAATCACTGAGGTGGCGGCTGTTGCTTCAACAAAGCAAATACAAGGCTTTGAAGATGTTCAACTTTGGCATTGGTGTCCTGTTGAGACTCTTCTAGCTCCTTGGTCTTCTTCTTTAAATGCTCGCAATTATCCTCAAGAGCATCATACTTCCGCTTCAAAGCATTGTACTTATCAGCAGAATTGTCTGATGATTGAGGTGATCACGGTTCAGATGATGGACCTCCAGCTTCAATCATGAGAGGTTGTCTAAAAGTAGGCATCACTACTTCTTCATCTGAATCAGCCTTTATCACAATGGGTTCTACTTCAGTTGCCTTCAAAATTAAGGTGAACAGAGGATAGTCCATCTTAGAATTGAAATTTTCTTCCCATTGCCATTTGTAGATCCTGTTGAAGGTTGCAGTTGATAGTACTGAGGCATATGGGGTGGAAGAGTGTACGCATAGGCTCCACCGGGGTAAACTCTGCCACAGGTGACAGACTATTCATCAAATGAAGTACCTAAGCAGAATCTAAACGTGTTCTCATGTTTTTCTATCATCCTCTGAATCTTAGGATTGATAGGCCTTGTAGAGTACATCTGAAAAGCTTTCAGATGATCATAAACAGCCTGGGGTAGACGCTTGACTATGTGTCTAGCATATTTGAACTCCTTGGGGGAAGGGTATTCTTTCTTCTCTTTTCCTTTTGCGAGCATTCTTATAAGGCATGGTCTTGAGCGATCCATCCTTGCAAAGAATTTTGTTTCATTGGTTGCAAGCGCAGAGAATTGAGAGCCCATGAGAAAGAGCAGGAAACGATTTTCTTTCTCGACTCTGTTTTGGATAAGACGAAAGGACTGAAGTCTGTCCTTGATCTCATTTTTGTAGGCTCTTGACATTACATTGTATGCCACATCATAATCAACTGGCAAACAATGATTGCACTCTTTAGGAGTTTCATACTCGTTGAAGTTAAGGAAGTAGGTTGGTTGAATGCCAGAGCAATGAGGTCTTAGCCACGGTAGAGTTAGGCCAATAGTGTAGCCTAATCCAACAAACTCCGTCTTGTTCATTGGGATGGTGAAGGGTTGAGGATCATGCTTGTCCATTGCGTCTAGATGCTAGTGAGAGAAGCATTCTAGAATAGATATTTGGGACATAAAGTCACCAAATACACAGTGATGATGTACAGGTGTTTTCTTAGCATGATAACGAATGGATCTTCTAGACTCAGGTCTATGGATAATGTTGGGTTCATATCCCAACGCAGGTCCTTCTACAAGCAGACCATCAAGATGGCGCTTGTAATCGTTTATACCTTCTAAGCCCTTAATCTTCAGTTCTACAAGGGCATCCGAAGGCAGACGCTTGAACCAGTCCTTCTGCTCTTCAAAACTATATTACTTTGAGAGATCAAGATCAGCAGGTTTCAATGGTTGGAAGTAATTAATTGGATTAACGAATCTTCCCAATTGGAACCCTTTCTTCCCTTTGTAATTGTAAGGGTTGTCCAATTCGATGAAAGGAGATTCCTGCTCTTCAATAGACGAATCTTCATTGTCTGCGCAGTAGCCATCATCGCCAGACTCAGATCCATCAGAGTCAAAAAGATCAGAGGCTTCTATAGCATGATCTGTAATAATCCAATCAGGCCTCTTAGGCCTCTCAACACACCTAATAATACTATACCTTTGCATAACGAGGTCGTTGAGAAAGGTGTAGTCCATTATGCGCTGGGTGGTAGGTCTTTTTCATTTAAGACCACTGCTGGAATCTTTAAGTTAGGTGCCACATGTCTTGTAACAAGACATTCTTCGTCGTCTGATGATGATGATTCCACACTGTAGATGACAGACGAAGGCTACATAGACTGTAAGCAGCTTCTTTCCTCAATACCCCTGGTGCTATCTCTGAATCTTTGCTCTCTTTCAGCATTAGAGAGAATGGATGTTTTTCTTTCTTTTTCTAGTTCCCTTTTCTCATCTAAGATTGTAGAGACTTCAGCAATTTCTTTTCTTGCACCTTTATCATAGAGATCATCTCATATTCTCTTTGCAATGTAGCAGCCTTTCTCATTCTGACGTCTTCAGTTCCTTCATAGGAGATCTTCAGAGCGTCCCAGAGTTCTTTGGCTGTTTTATAGGCACATAATCTGTTGTATTCTGTCCTTGAGAGAGTACACGTGAGTGCATATCTAGCTTTGCTGTTCAGCTCCATGAGGGTATATTCCTCATTTCCCCATTCAGTTTCTGGTTTAACAATGGGAATATCTTCGTCAGTGATAATCTTCCAAAATCTATATTGAGTAGACTTTATGTACATCTCCATCCTGTCTGCCAAGTAGGGATAGTCATCCCCAGCGAAAGTTGGCGGCTTGTTCATGGAGGAACCTCCTAAAAGGAAAGCTGGCCCTTGTGACTCCATTTTGATATTTTCCTCTAGCAGTTGTTAAGCGCTCAACCCTTAGAGGCTGAGCTCTGATACCAAACTATAAAGAATAAATCACAAGAAGGGGGGTTGAATTGTGATATTAATAAAATTTTATCCTATCGTCTGTTGTTTTGAAACCAGTACAGACGATTCAAATTTACCTTAAAAAGTTTGATTTAAGAGATTAAGTTATTCTTTAATTATCCCCGTTAGTCACAAGATAAAATCCAGAAAACACAATAGATTTTATACTGATTCGTCTATATCAGACTACGTCCAGTTACCCAATAAAAACTGATTTTTCACTATCAACCATGAAAATGTTACAAGTATTGTTTGAACTCACCACTTCTTGGCTAATACAAAAAATTCTTTGATCACAGCCTTCCCAGGCTAATCCACCAAGTATTGTTTGAAACACAGCCTCTTCAAGCTAAAGAAAGGGTATTCTTTACAAGCACAACCTCCTTAGGCTAAAGTACCATAGACGTGGATTTAGATAAGTTTAAAGAAACTAAACTTTCCTATTCGCAGAGAGTGTTTTTACAATGAAGAATAAGTTCAAGAGCGAATTCAAATAATCACTTGTAGTAGCGTTTTTCGCCAACTTGAAATGGTGAGGTGAAGACCTTTATATAAGCAACAATCTAAAGAGATCCATTAGACTCAAGAGATATGACTGTTGTCTTTTTTCTTGAAACTTTCCATCAGTGGCAGAGATCAATCAGAATAATTAATGATTTGCAGCGGAGTCAGCGCATGTTTAGCACCTTTTTCTGACTTGATCAGTTTGGATAATAAAAGTGTGATATACTTTTCATGTAGCGAAGTTTTGCACAAGTACCCAATGACCCTTTTGGATACTTCTAAGAATAACGACTGAATATAACATTTTGCACGCATTACTTCATCTGTCTTCACTTTCTATGACGACTGTCTTCATTCTGTTTCTAGTAAACGATGGGTTTTTAACAGAGCAAAAGAAGTTCAACTAACGCTCTAGGTTAATGTCTTCTACAATCGTGATTGCATCGTCTACTCTTTGTGATGAGACATCTTTGAGGAAACATGAAATAAGTCTTATCAAATTGAGGAATCACCTTTCGTTTGTGGTCCTCACATTGTCTACACTTGCATCGTCTATTCGTATGGTCTGTCTTGTGATTATCAAAACTTAAGAGTGCTACCCTTGATCGAACAGTATGACATCCATTTACCAACTTAAGGAGAGTGTTGAAAAAGAAGAATATCTTATTAGTTAAGATTATAGATATTATCTGATAAATTAAAATATAGAGAATATCGCATAATCAGATATAATTAGAAAGAAAATATCTAATTAGATAAGATTCTATCTTTTTCTTATTTAATCCTTAATTTATAATATTATAAATATAATATCTGCGTATAAGAATATATGAATAAAACAAAATAATAAATTATATTAATTTTTTCAAATACACAGAGTATCAATGCATATCTGTTTTAATCCTTTTTAATGTTTAAACGTAGTTATTTAAGTTTTGTTTCCACTAAAATAAGATAAAGGAGGAAAAAAGTAATGGAGGCATAATTTTTGAATATTGTAATGAAGGTGTAGGGTCGAAAGATTTCCCAAAAATGATGATGGAATCAAAGAGGATTTGCTCTTTGGAGCAATTAATGGGAGGAGTACGTGGTAGGCACATAATGCTAATATAATAAGTAATGTATTTGTTGATGTTTATTTTCACCAAAATCTCAACGCCATTAAACTAAAAGGAGTTAAATATCATATCAATCTTTCGCTTTCAGGTAGTCAAGCGTTGCAAACGAAGACGAAAATCTTCTAAATTTCCATTAATTCATGAATGAAATGAATGACCTTGAATTCAAGCTTCTCGATTCTATTTTTGACACAGCAGCAGCAGCATGTGCATTGGTTTCAATCCTACACAAGTACACCATGTTTGTTATATGGCACACTCCAGCATTTAATGTCACATATTTATAACTATTTTTTTTTTGTTAACATGAATTTATTTTTAATGTATACAACCCCACGTCCCCACTAATTTATCTTGGTCTATATACTATATTTACTCTGTAAATCTCATCATAAATTATTATAAATAATAAAATTATTAATTTTGTAATAATTATGTTAAGAGTTATATTCAGATATTTTTCGATATTAATTAATTAACTAATAATATAAAAATAATTAATAGTATTAAAATTAAACTCATAATAATAATAATAGCAATAGTTTATAAATTTCCTTCACTTTCTTTTTCAACTTCCGTGTCCTGCAATCATGAACTTAAGCTGCCACCTCCTCCTTATCACCAAATTCATGTGTACCGAATGGAAATTCTAAAGAAATAAAAAAAAAAATTGTGAGAAAATTTGGTGTTCAATTAAGAATTTTAAATTACATAAAAGAAGTTTTATAATATCTAACTAAAATAATTGTAATTTTTCTAAAAAGTTATGATTTATGGTACATAGTCAAGACAGAAATGATTTGGTGATATCTAATTATATATATCAGAGTCATTATCATCACTCTCATGTAATTTTTTGTTATTATTAATTTCATCTCCACCACAAACTTTATATTATTGTCAGTGGTATTAGATCACAAATATCAATAATAATGACCGTGACCACACTTAGTGACAGTAATAATAATATAAACAATAATGGTACCGGGATGATAACAGTAATAATTTTAATTTTTATAATTTGATTTTAATCTTAATTATAATTTTTTAAATCATAAACTAAGGGTTATCATTAAATTTTTTATAAATCCATAAAATTCCTTAAAATCTTATAAACTTATAAAATTATTTTATGTAAATTCTTATTATATAAATTTAATAAAATATAGAATTTAAAGTTTTACAAGCCATTATATTTTACACAATTATAAAAGTCTTTTCAAAAAATTCTTATAAATAATTATATTCCTGTAAAATCTTTTTTAAAAAAATTTGACTCTAATGTTTCATCAACAGAAAAGGGAAATAAAAATTTATAGTACATCTACATGCATCATCGTATTGAAAAAACATTTAGTACTTTTGTATTGAATTAGTCTGTATTCTTATCAACTCGTATATAATTTGATTCTTTAAACCATAAATATAATAAATATTGTTTAAACTCGTATATAATGAGTGACATCTTAAGAACCATAATTATGAAAAACAAATTATACTGGAAGTCTTAATGAAAAGCTAAAACTTGACTAGTGACCAAATAAGCCTCACCGAACCAAGCAATAGTGTTTGAAAAGCTTTAAGAATCTTGAATTGTGGATATAGATTCATTCCTTTGTCAAAGAAATGATATGGGTTGGAGAGTTTGATTGAGTGTCACTCTATAAGGCAGATTTTTACATATACCAACTACCCATCTCTCTTTAGCCACACATCCATGATGGTATGTGCTACTACCGTTGCTTGGGAAACATTCAATATTATTTCTTATTACCATTAATTATCACAATCAAAGTGATTAGAAGATAATGATCCATGAACAAATATTCGTGATGGGGAAGGTAGCAATGATTATATTTTGATGCATTGCAGAGAAAGATTAAGATGATGATGATTCATGATATATATATATATATATATATATCGCCAAAAGCTTGTAATATAAAAAGAGCAGACATAAAAAAAAAGTTCACACCCATAGGAGCCGAAGGCATTGAAACGAAGTCCCTACATGTAATGAGGGCAATGCCTTTAAATATCTAAAATAGTTTTTTTTTTTAATAATTTCTTTTTAGTCGTTGATTTGTTTCAATTTATGTGCATTATATCTTTTCAGAGTTAATATATGCCAATGGTCTAAGTTGAGAAATTTTGATTTGTAAAAAAATGAAATGAGATATTTTTAGATGTTTCACTCTAATTCTGTGAGACCTGGCGTAAATTTCAATGGGTGTATGTATAGTAATTTGAAATATTAGTGAAATCTCCTTTAAAAAGAAAAACAACAGAGAGAGAAAATGTTAGTGAAATATGTCTTATGTAAGTTAGCGTTGATATATGTACATGTTTTCAACAAAGTAGTTGTATGTGGATATATGTTGAATAAATTGGTTATGTTCTGTGGGACAAGTGTGAGGTTCATTTCAAATGAGGGTTCTGTGGCAGAATAAATGGTAGGTCCTCTCCATGATAAACCTTATAGTAGAATTTTCTGGCATGAAGTTAGGTAAGTTCACGTGCTTGGTACAACATAAGATTTATTGACAAGTTTAATTAAGTTTTTGATAAATGTACTCTTTTTAGGTCCAAAGGTGTAATTTTAAGAATGTATAATAGATGGTAATTGTAATATATATAGATTTTATAAAATCGGTTTTTAGGGTATAAGATGTTTTTAATTTTAATATATAAATTATATTAAATTGAAATTTATAACAAATATATAGTTTTAGAAAAATATGGTTTAAGACAACTAAAAGCTAATTTTTTTTTTTTTGTTTAAATGTAAGAGTAATGCGTGAAATACACAACTAAAAGAAAAAAAAATATTACAAATATTTAATTTAAGAGATTAGAAATTATTTTCTCTAATTTTATTTATTATTAATATTTTTATGTGTCGATTAAATAGTATATATGTTATCATTTTCTTTAGTTTTTCACTTTTTCTTAAAATGGTGCTGGCTGCCAGTATTTTATATCATAGGAGTAGAAGTGAACTTCTTTAAATAATAAAAAAAAGTAAACTAATCTCTTGTTTAATTTGGAAGAGGAGAAATAATAAAGAAATGAATGTGAATCTTATGTAGATTTCATCTTTTTATATTTTATTTTGATTTAAATATTTTTTTTTCAATTTCATTTTATTTTATCAAATGAACTTTAAAAGTTAATTTCTATTGTTAAAAATTTAAAGAACTTTTTTATTTTAAAAGCTATTTATGATTTCAATTAGTATGTTCTCTCTATTTTTTGCATTAATCAGTATCTTCTCTAAACGTATTCAATATAGTTCTTTTAAAATAATTGGAAAAATTCAAGTTTTGATTTTAAAAATGATTTTTTTTCCTAAAATAAAATGATTTCAACAAATTCTGTTTATCATAAGATCTTGTAAAGAAAACCACGTTTTTAGCATCTTTAAATCATGGTTGAGAATTACTTGCTTAAAATATGACTTTCAATAACAACAGAAATATATCTTGTGTGAGAGGGTGCACATGAAATTCAGAATGAAACTTTTGTTAGCAATTCACGAAAGTTGAAAAGAAAAGGAGTGGGATGGCGACAGGGCATGTTTATGGTTCCACAAAAATAAAGAGATAAAAAAAACAGCAAGCAATACAAAGCACAATATTTAAAAAACATAGAAATGAAAGAAATGTGAAAGGAACTACCCACAAAAAAACACTATCTCCTCCTTCATCTAGAATCTCTTGACTTTTGAATCCATCTCAAGTCTCTCTCTCATTTAAAATCTTCCGCACCAAGAAATTAATATCATTACCCCCACCCCTTCTCTAGTTTTCAGATACAAACACTTTTATTTTATTCCTTAAAAAAACAGAACATAAACAGAGCATTCTTCCAAAAATAACAAAGCAGAAACAGGGCAGAAACAGAGAAGAGAATCACGCCATGCTTGATCCGAGAACGCACCACCCCATCAATTCTTTTCAACTGCACGATGTAACCAGACACAAACCTCACACCACATGGGAAGCTACGAACTCTGGTTTGTGGCCTTCAAAACCGGCTTTAAAAGAAGAAGACATGGATGATTCTGGAATATGTTCACCACCTATGTGGACTACAAGCCCCCCACATCATAGTTACAACTACGGAAGCCTTTCACCTACGTCGAGAACGCAGGCCATAGTTAATGGACAAAGAGAACTCATGGAGATGGTGAAGAACATGCCTGAGTCGAACTATGAACTCTCGCTGAAGGATATTGTGGAGCACCACAGGGTGGAAACAAGACAAGAGAATAGGGTGGAAGAGAAGAAATTGAACGTGTACAAGAAGCAAAAAAGTGGTGGTAGTAGAAAGGTTCATAATAAGACAGCACAGAATAAGAGAAATGGGAAAGTTGATAGTGGAGGATTTTACCTCAAAATGGTGCTTCCTTTTTCTTTTGGATCTAAGGACAAAAAGAAGATGATGATAAAGAAAAATGAGTCTTTAGGGAACAGTAGTTCAAGAGTTACACCTAAACCTGATAGACTGGCAAAGGGTGGTGTTGACAAGGAGTGGTGGAAGAAGAGTCCTGTGGCGAGTAGAGAGAGTGATAGCGGTGAATCGAGTTTGAATAGTGATAGCACGAAGAGTTCTGGTAGCAGTAGTAGCAATAGCAGCAGTAGCAGAAGGAGTAGTAGCAGGTATGTTCCTAATTCATTGAAACCAGTTGAAAATAGAAATGAATTTTTTTTTTTTTTTTTGTTGCCTTATATGTACGTTTGAAATGAAATAGAGATGATCAAGTTATTGGTGACGTGCTCTTCTTAAATCTTCTGAATTTATTTGGGGGAACATTAGTTCCTATGATGATCAATTAGCAATTAATTGTATAGAGGGTGGAACCAAAAACTAAGAAAAAATTAGTCAAAATTTCTTTAGAGAAGCTTTTGATGTAGTTTTGGATCAGAATTGGAGTTTTACATTAGGTATGCTGACCTTTAATGAAAATTGCAGATCAATACTAAAAGCATCTAAGAAACTGCATGATTATGTCCAAAAACTAACCAGAAATGCTCATTCATATTGCAAATTTTAATTGGTGGCAGATTGAACAATATTCAAAAGCTATTCACATAGTTTTTTTGTTGGAAGTTGAACCTTGTAGAATTTTCCGTTGTTGTTTGGTTCTAGTCACAACTTAGATCAAAACATTCAGTTTTTAATCCTTCAAATTGAAATGTTTTATATGCTTGAAATTTTAGAAGAATACCATGCTGTGTCTCTATTGTTGCATTCTGCCCAACACATAGATAATTGAAAAAGTCAAAGAAGGAAAAGACCAACACTTAAAAAAAGTGGCAACGTGCGCACGTTGTGGGATTGATTGATCTTGCTTTAACATCGTGTCCTCGATGTGCCACTGTCAATCCGTGACAGTGTCACGGTTAAAGAGGCCATTGCACCTCCTTCTAGTACTTCTTTTAAGAAGAAAAGAAGGGTTATGTTATATTTATATCTATGCAGAGTACTTTGTTAGATAAAGTAAAAGGAGCAACAGCTAGGCCTTATTTGTTTGCTAGTTGCAACTAGCAATTATTTTGGTCTGATCCTTGTAATCTGATTAAGCACTGAATTGGTGCAAAGCAACCAAGTGTTCACTTTGAATGAGGAAAATTTGGTAACCAATTATGTGTAATAACTACTATATTGTTTGTGAATAGTAACATAGATAATTAATCTTGACGTACCTATCACTCTTAACATTCACTTAGATTGTAATTGAATAGTTACTTATGTTTTATTTTTTTTATTTGGAAATGTTAATTCTTAATAATTACTAATCGTTACTGACTAGATTTTGGATTTGAATTTGACACAGGCGAGAGAATAGAGGTAGGCGTTATTGGTGTTTCATTCGCATCCCCAAAAGCCTAGCCCGAAAATAAGTGATGCTTGTGGTGGAACACAGTGCTCTATGGTCTACATGTTCATGATCCTCAGAAGTTTTATCTTCATAAATTCCTCGCAAGTTTTATAGCAAGTCAGTTGATAACAACCTAGTACCATATAACTTTTGTTTATGAATGATGAAGGTATGGTCACCAAGGAATCTTGTATAAATGCATCTTGAAGATGGAATTTGTATAAATATCACTGTGCTTCATGTTACTAAGTTTTTCTGATTTTCACACATTATAAGGCAAATACAACACCATGCCAAGAGGAGATTTACCATGTTTCAATTTTATTTTATACTTGTCTATTCCTTCAAATGAACATGAATCTGCGCTTGGAAACTTTTCTTTATTTGGATCCCACGATATATATATATATATATATATATATATATATATATATTATTAGAGTTGGTAGTGCAAAAAATGTTTTAATAATATTTTTCTAGTGAGATACTTTTCTTGTTTTGATTTTAATTTGAATTGATTCTAATAAACCATAACAAACTCGAGATACTTTTTTTTAAGACAATTATTCATGATTAGATTTCTTTATTAATAAAACGGCTCTATGATCAACAATGCTAAAATGCTAAAAATATTTGGTAGATAATTGAAATACGCAAGATAATTGATAACCAGTTCTTAAAGGTAGAGAGACAAATATGAATATGTATTAGATGTGAAGAGAGAAATGTGAAGAGAGAAATATATATATATATATATATATATATATATATATATATATATATATATTCTGTAAGTGTAAATGAGTTGACTAGTTAGTTGCATATTGCACTTAACTGTGAAGTAAAGTTGTTTGATATTCACACAATCATGTGTTGATGTTGGAGGGAGCTTCTAGATATTTCTAGTAACATAGCCTGCTAAGCTGTATAAATTTTAATTACAAAATAATTACATAAATTATACTTTTTATTTAAATTGTCTGTATGGTTCATTTTGGGCCAATGGGCCATGCGTTGTTCAGAATTCATTGGGCTTTGGTGAGTGGTGTTGCTTCCGCTCCATTACCACCTCCACGTTGAGGTTGGCCCTGTATCACAATTAGCACCACCACAAATGTTAATGACAAATTTTTATTTTTTGCTATAAAAACTAATATCATTTCTGTCATAATGGTGTTATAAATATAATCAAGAGTTTGAAAAGAAAAACATGAAACTTTGCTGTTAACTTGTCTCCTTACAAAATTAATATTGATGTTTTGAAAATTAACCATAAGTTTTTTACATACTTTTTAATTTTCTTTTCATAAAATTTGCACAAGTTTTATCTCTTATTTAATAATTTTTACCAATGATCGATGATTAATTTAAAATATATTAAAACAAATGTGTGCAGAAATTATTACGTGTTCTTGAATCTTATGACATAGAGGTTATTTATAATCACGTATTATTTCAGATGATATTAATTTATGTATAAAGGGTAAAATCTAAGAAAAAAAATAAATTTAAAAATATATGTTAGAAAGTGTAACATTTTTCTTTAATTGATGCCTAAAGAGAGAATAAATGATACAATATGATTAAAATATAATATTAAATTTTCAATACGATGTTCAACATATAAAAATGATATCATATCAGTTTCTTATAATCAACCAGAAAAACAGTGCATTTGGTTTGACCTGGACTCTTGGGATGGAATTTTAGAAGAATAACATCTAAGATTTTATTGAATAATTTATTTGGTACTATTTGTATATAATTAGTCCATTAAAAATTCATTTTGTTATGTACTAGAATTGTAGTACGTTTTAAGCTCAGGTTTTATATCCAAGTTATACACTCGGGTAGATACCGAAGAAATAGCAAAAAAGTAGAAAAAATATACACAGTTAATATAATTAATTAATTACAGTTTATCATGTATACTAAATTTATTGATTTTAATAAAAATTTTAAAATTCATATAAATTACCATGTAAAACTATTTTAAATTAAAAAAATAAAATTTCCGAATCTCTTTATTTACTTTATAAATTAAACGAGGAGTATCTGATTTCAATCAATTAAATTTTTTACATATGTGACATTTATAAGAAGTATTTCGATCACTGAGTACACATGTTTTAATTGATTATTAAACTGGTCAGATATTATTTCAGACGAGATTTTGTATTGCTAGAGTTACATTTTAACTAGTTAAATTTGTTGTAAGTGAAATTCACTTGAGTCCATAAATTACTAACCAACTTTTTGATAAGGTCTTTTCACTACAAAACTTAAATAATAAAGCAAATAAAAATACATCTCTTTTCTTTTTCTCTTTCTTAAATAAAGTAATCTCTGCCTCCACCTTTTTAACTGAATAATTTATATTTTTCTCTTGCATAATTATTCCTCTTTTTTTTTCTTTTTTTTTTTTATTGGTGTAGTACGTACGTAAAAAAGGAACATTCGAGTTGAAGGTTGATTTTTCCTATATACTAAAATTCAGAGCCAACAAGTACGAGTCTCATTGACCTTGTTCAAGTTCCAAATTCCAATGCCACCCGTGAACACTAATTCCATCCAATCAAACAAACACAAAACAAAAAAAACAAGAAAAAATAAAAAGAAAAAGAAAAACGCGCTTACGACTTGTATGCGTTTCTTCTACCCTCTATCAAAGTCAAAATAGGAAACCTCAACAAATACTATAAACAATTACTTCATTTCATATTTTAATCAATACAATATAGCCTTCTTCAACATAACCTAACAATTTTATCTTATATTGTTTGTTCATACGTCCCTGTAATGAAAATATTATAGCATAAATATAATTATAAATACTTTAATTTAATAATATATCCAATTGAAAATAAACAATATTTTGATAATTTTTTATTTATAAATTCTTTTTCATTTGAATTCAATAATTCCATGTTTGATTATTACTTAGCACTTACGACATACACAAGGGTTCGTTGTCGACATTGAAAATAATAGTCAATAAATTAATAAAGAGAATAATAAAAGAGGTGCGGACGGTAAGAAAGAGAAAAAGCGTGGAGTGAGTATCGCAATCCCAAATTGAGTTATATTCTATTTTTCTTCATTTCATTTTCTCATTTTCAATTTTCAATTTTCAATTCTGATTTCTGAGTTCTGAAACGAAGGTAACGTTTTCTCTAATCTATCATCGAGTTAAGTTTCTCTTTTTCAACTCTCTTACTATGGGGTTTTAGGTTCTTTCGGTTTCGGCACAATCCTTAATTTGTTCCTTTCGATTTCTCTTTTCTCGTCTGCTCCTTTCATCTCAGTTGCTTGATTTGGCGTGATTGTGATCTGCTTTTTTGTTCTTATACACTATCGGATGATTCAGTGTTTTACTTGTAGGGTTTATTTGACATTTCTTGATTTCGATCAGCTAGTGGATTGAATTTCTGTGGTGTCTATTATGATGCTCATGATGTTGCATTCTTTCTTTTTGTTTAATTTTGAGCCTCAAACCTATTAAATTGATGGAATGAAGTCTGGATTTTGAATTTTAGATTACTGATTAGATAATTTGTGTTAGTGTTTGGTACGATGCACTCTCTACGGTTTTGTAAGGGCTTTATTGATTTTGTTACATTGGGTTTTGGTTTTTGGTTTGCAGAAGTTGAAAGTAGAGGGACTTAACTTAGTGGATCAGAGATGGCTAACAACGCTGCTGCATGTGCTGAGAGAGCAACTAGTGACCTGCTCAGTGGTCCGGACTGGGCAATCAACATAGAGTTGTGTGATATCCTTAATATGGACCCTGGGTATGCTATCTTGCTTTGTTGCTTTATTTCTCTTGATCACCAATTACTGCTAAAGTTTCTAGTCGTGCTTTGCTTGGAGGGTCTACCATCAGTGTATCTACGAATACAATGTTGATATGATTCTTATTTTTCTTATCAAACTAAACTGGTTTCTTAGTTGGCTTGTATTGTACCACAAGTGCTTGTACTGAGGTTCAGTAAGGTCATTGGTAATCTTGCATCTCGTAGATGTTTGTATTTAAGATTTTGTTTTAGAAAATGAAGGATGCTCTGGTACTTCTTTCACCCTATTATATTTTGGTAAAAGGTGGGAGGATAAGTATTAGTTTTTATCTTGTACTCTTTGCTAAAAGAGTTGTGTTGTTTAGATAATTTGAACAATTGAATTGCCTTCCCCATCATATTTGACTAAGTCACCCTATATTGTGCAGCTGCATATCATTTGCTGTCTTCATTAGCTTTGGCTTGCCATGTTTATGTTGTGAACTGGATAAAATGACATTCGAATTGGCTTCATAAGCTTTATTTTTCATTACAATAATGATGCAGTTTTCAAATTGATGGAATTGAGTCACCATTTATCATTTTCCTATTGACGTAAGACTCTTTTGCTGACTTGATATTCTGTCGCATTGTCACAGTCAGCAAAAAATACAGATAAAGCCATGTCAATAGTAGAGGACAAAATCAATTGTATGAATTTGAATATTGTGGAGTGTGAACATTACATTGTTTCATTCAAAATTAGGGGACCAAAACCAAGTTTTATGAAAATAGGAGGAACATTAGTAAAATTAAGCCACTTTTGAATTTTATCTTGCATTTTAGTTTTGGATCTCAAGTATGTAATTGAGTTGATTGATCCTTATCTTGATTTTGGTCACAGATATTCCTTTATTAAATTGTTCCTGATTTTTTCTGTTATATCTAATTAAATTTGCAGGCAAGCAAAGGATGCATTGAAGATACTTAAGAAGCGTTTGGGCAGTAAAAATCCAAAAATACAGCTTCTGGCACTTTTTGTCAGTATTTGTGTTCTTTTACTTTGGGATAATTGTTGAATACTTCATGTACTTGGATATAATGTGTTAAATATCTGTTACTCCTTACTGGTTATTACTATATTTCTACATTTTTTTTCTAATTTAAAAGTTCTCATGTTCATAATTTTTTATTCTGCCATTGATTAAAAGAGATTAGGTGAATACTTCAAAAAAAATTCTTATTGATAGATTTGTGCTGGTGGTAACAAAAAGCAACAATTACCTGACATGGATGCTTTGTATTTGATGTAGGTACTGGAGACCCTTAGTAAAAATTGTGGTGAAGGTGTATTTCAGCAGATCATTGAGCGGGATATCTTACATGAAATGGTTAAGATAGTGAAGAAGAAGGTATTTATTGGTTTTTGACATACTCTTTGTTAATGGTCAAGATAGTGATTCCATTGCTGCCTTTTTTTAATCTAATTGCGCAGCCGGACTTAAATGTGAGGGAGAAGATACTGATTTTAATTGATACATGGCAAGAAGCTTTTGGGGGCCCAACTGGAGTTTATCCTCAATATTATGCAGCGTATAATGAATTAAAGGTGAGCTCGTGTGCATCTAGATATTACTTTGACATTAAGTTTTACTTTACATTTGCAAGAAATAGGTGTACTCTTAAATGATATGCACGCACATTTCTGTTGCTGTACATTTGTACTGTGATAAATGTGAAATGCTTTCCTACTGAGTCATGTTAATTTTTTCTGACTGTCTGCAACATTTTATTATAGTTATTGCATTTACCCAGGACCAAATCACCCTGGGTTCATCATTAGTTTTTTTCATTTTTTTTCCCTGGTATTTTTATTAAGTGGGTTAATGTATTATGTTGCAACACGAGCTGCATCCTATGTGTTCTTGCATTATTGACTGTTATCCAATCTCGGAAATCCGACCCCATAAAAAATATGCATATACACAGATAATTAATAATATATGAGAACTTTCTGTTTGAATTTAATATATCATTACACAATAATAATATACCATTAAGTTATTGCTTTTTGACTTAGAGCTAAAACATTGATATTTTGTTTCTTTAATGTAATGTTTTTGATGATTAACAGTCTGCTGGAGTCGAATTTCCACCACGAGATGAGAATAGTGTTCCATTTTTCACTCCTCCTCAAACTCAGCCAGTGGTTCATTCTGCTGTAGAATATGATGATGCTACTATTCAGGCTTCTCTTCAGTCAGATGCATCTGACCTTAGGTGCTCTTTGAACTTTACCACTTCTTAATGTTCTAATCCATATTTTTGTTGTATGGGGACAGGGACTAACAGCATTATTATATTATTCATGTTGTGTAAGGAAATTAACTGTATTTATCATATTAATTAATCTTGTAAATTGCTGGTTTCTTAATTTTCAATTTACTTATTTATGCATAAGTTCCTTGATTTCTCACAGTAGTTTGTATAACTTGGATGTATATTTTAAGGTAGGTGACCATTGGTAAGATATCTACGCAATTCCTATTGCAATGAGCTTCAAACATGGAAAACATGATAAAAAAAATAACAAATTGATTGAAAATTTGGTCATAGCTACCCTACCCTATGTCACACATTCACACTGTTAATAAAGGTGCTGTGTGTGACCAGAACTAATGCTGTCAATAATTGCTCTGCCATATCATGGTGAAAGTTATAAACTTTATTTATCTCGTTATTCTATTTGGAAATTGCTCCTTGATTCCATTGCAACATTGTTTTTTTATGTGATCATCTCTGCCTCTGATACCTTTGTAATTATGCCATGTATTTTAATGATTACGATGTGTTTATTGTAAATTGTAATACATGGCTTAGTGGTTACTTGTTAACATACCTATCTGCTGTAAATACAATAAAGTTAATCTTGTTTACTGAATTTTATCAAACATGGTTCAGTTATATGCCAATAGTTGAATTTCTTAATTCTGTTTTTAAGCTTTCCTAGCCATTTAAGTCTGGAGCATAGTTGTTTAAAACATTGAAAAATTGAAATTTCTCATCATTTTGTACCAGCAAACTTTTGTCATATTTGATTGATTATGATGTCAACTTGTCATTTTCCTCCATAATAATGAGATTCTCCCTGTGAACACTTCTCCTGTCTAAATCATTTAATGATATCTTGAAGCAAAACTTTTTTCAATAAATGCAAAATAGAATCTAACCACATTAAGGTTTACTGTCTCAATTCTTAAGAAATGTGATTTATTTTTTTGGTTCATGAGTTGAACTATGAGGCTTTAGTTGTTGATGGGTTAACTATAAAGGGTTTTTAAGTTCCTGTCCGGGCAATCTTAAGAGTGCATTCCTCACATCAGCCTGATGCATTTGGGAGCCCGGATGCACATACATGTTTGTTGTAGGCCATGTCGAGGTCTTGGACATGTTTTTGGTGTCTCCAAATTTTTCTATTTATTTTTTGGGGTAGGACACACCGTGTACACGGCCCAAACAGCTGGACACTTCTCTGATTTTGGTTTTCCAAAAATTTTAAAAATCAACCTAAAAGATTAGCTTCATATAAATAAAATATTTTGGATTTTCCTTTTCAATGACGGTTCTCGTACATAGTATTTCCTTTTTTGTTAGACCATTGTAGTACAATGGTTTCTCTTAAATGAAATGCATTATGGAACATGATGCCTTTTAGTACCTTTTTGTGAGACTTCTTATCATATGAAAATTATAAAGCTTACTTGTTTCATAAATCTTAATTATCAATTTAAAATTTGTCATGTTGATCACACAAACGCACATACGCACGCGCTCACACACACATATATGCCCTTGCAACCTATGCTGTGTCTGTGTCTAGTCCGAGCTTCATAGTTTAGGAGTATTAATTTCTCTATGTTAAGATATGCTAGTGTTGTTAATTTATTTAGGGAACCCTTTCTTACATATTTATAGGGGGATTTGACGCTCTTCTGAACTAGTGTCCTCTTTAACCTTTGTTCTATTTTTCTAGTTTTTTATTGTACCTTCTTTCTTTTAATAAGTCATTCTTTCATGAAAAAATGTTGGTGTTTGCTTTACCCCTATCTAACTAGTTTGTTTATAAGCAGTGTGGAAGAAATGCAAAATGCTCAAGGACTAGCTGATGTATTGATGGAAATGCTTAGTGCCTTAAACCCTAAAGATCCCAAGGTGATGCTATTACTACTGCTACTACTACAGCTACCATGAAATGTTTGGGGCATCAGAATCCAGAACATGATTGGATCTATAAAAAATTCTGTGCTAGTGCAGAACTAAGATATAATTCAAATATAATGTTTCTACTTGCTGTGATATTAACTTTTTAGTTTAGTACAAAACTGTTATGATATGTTGTCATTATTCACTGGTTTATTAATAATCTGGAGTCTGGACAAAATATGCCAGGGTGTGAAGGAGGAAGTGATCGTTGACCTTGTTGATCAATGCCGTTCATACCAAAAGCGTGTCATGCTTCTTGTGAACAATACTTCGTAAGTTATTTTCCCCTTTAATTATTAAGTTTCTTTTCTTTGTGCAATCACAAAGAATGACTGTAATGGATACTTCACTTTCAGGAATGAGCAGCTTTTAGGTCAGGGATTGGCACTGAATGATAGCCTTCAGCGAGTGCTTCGTCAACATGATGATATTGAAAAAGGAACTGCTAATTCAGGTGCTAGAGAAGCTGAAACTTCAGTTCTGCCACTTGTAAATGTAAACCATGAAGATGATGAATCAGAAGACGATTTTAGTCAACTAGCTCATAGGTGAATACCAAAGTTTTTAGTGGCCACAATTGTGTTGTGTGAAGGGGGGGAGGGTGTCTGGCTTGACATGTTTTAATTTGGTATTTGGTACCCTTTATAGTTTTATGGTCCATTATTTCCCTGTAACCATGTTTCAGGTCATCACGCGATACTATTGCACCGAATCGGAAACCAGTCTATGATAAGGTAGAACCAGGGAGGACAAACCCACTTATTCCACCACCACCTGCATCAAGGACGCCAGTCTACTCTGGCACTGGCACGGTTGACTATCTCAGTGGTGATACATACAAGGCAGAAGGATCTCCTGAAAACTCAGAACCCACTCCATTTGCAGCCCCCATTCATTCTAGCCCTAATCCAACCTCCTCAACTATTCCATCACTGTCTCCATCTCGTCCTCATGCCACAAGTACCTCATTTAGCAGCCAGCCTGTGTATGATGAACCATCTTCAGAGCATCTGCCACCAGCTCCCTGGGACACCCAATCTTCTGGTGCTGGCAGCCTCCCACCCCCACCTTCAAAGTATAATCAGAGGCAACAGTTTTTTGAGCTGCAAGGTGCATCTCATTCAAGTAGTGAATCCAGCTCTTCTTATGACAGCTTGGTGGGACAAACTCAAAATCTCTCGCTGAATTCATCCACCCCAACCAAACAACAGAAGCCAGAAGATGCCCTTTTCAAAGATCTTGTTGATTTTGCAAAATCCAAAACCTCATCATCTTCCAAGCCCAATAGGTCATATTGATATATTGTGTTTGTTTGCTTATGTTGGTACAGTTTATGAATGTTGTTTACCACCTTTTGCTTCAGATCACTGAGACGACCCTTGTGTGGTTGTTTAGGACCCTTCGGATATGACTTGACCATGCGTGTACTTACATATATTGCCTATATTCATGTATATTGTTCATATTGAATTTGCTCTATGTTTTCAAATTTAAATAATATCAGATTTTTTTTAGCATTAGAGCCACTTTGAATTTGCTGGTCACAAAAAGGGAGTGTGGTTATTGTATGAACAATTTTAAGCTCTTGCATAGCTCCGGGATCTAACTGCGCAGCCCCCTGTTGATGATCGAAAAATTAGAGCCCAGAAAACAGTAAGATACAGCAGGGGCATTATATAGTACACTGCAGTAACTCATGACTATCAAACAAGGATGATGCTTCAATATCTGCTTCCTTACTCAGAGAATTCTACATGGATATAGTCATTGAAAAAACCACCAGATCTTTCAAAACTTTTGATAAGGACTAGACTACTTAAATTTACTTCATGAATCAACTAATTCGTTGTTCAGGAAGCCAGCATACTATTAAAGTTATTGGATGATTTTTTTTTTTGGCAAAATATGTTTTTTTGGTTTGGCTAAGAGCGGCTAACAAATAGTTGCTTAAACCAACTACATGAAGTTTTTTATTTTTATTTTTTCTCCTTGAAGGTGCTGAATGATGTTAAATATTCCAGTCTTATTCCTTTCCATGGCCCCATCCTCAATTTTATAACAACAATTATTTTTCAATATAACACTGTCTCGTCGTTGGGACTGGAGGAACCTTCGTACAATATCCACATGCACTATGTGTAGTACACCTAATTTGTCCGTTTTACTGCATAAACGTGCGCATAGATCCAACCCTGACGCACAACGTTAGAGCTGACATCCTATTTCCATTCTCACTTCATCAATTTCTCAAAGAAATGCCAATATATGATGAATGGAAAATGATCTTTGTTATTAATACTTCAATCAGCATATGCATAGTAAATATTTTTATATGATAACCGATTAACTTCCTCACAGGCTTTACAAAGTTACAATGCTATGCATGCACGAGTGCTGATAATTGATTTATAAAGCTCATGTAATCATGCATTATACTACTTTTAATTTGGCACTATTTTTGCACCTTAAGAATTACAAATAATATACAGAAAGCAGTATTGGATTGTACGTCTACTCTAATTTGAAATGCATGAAAACAAGAAATGACTTCATTTATTTAGTAACAAAAATATTACACATTCCACGAGAAACTCAACTGTTAAGATGAGACTCACACAGTTAACTAAATACGCACTGTTGTGTATGTAGAATTGTAGATACATCATGTCTACAGGATCATGATACAATCGTTGCATTCTTTGTTTAAAATTTTTCACAAACAAATAATTGCTTGCTAGCTAGGTTGAGCTGATCAAGTAACGGAGTATGCGTTGCTTTATCTTTCCAACCATGAAGAAGAATATTTTCCTCTTGATGCTTCCTCTATTAGAGAATGAACTTTTTCTGCGAGCCTTGGTACCACACCTACTTCCATGCACCCATTTCATTCCCATTTTCTTTTCCATTAGAATGTGAGATAACCTGTTCTAGAGTGAGTGTGGGTTAATTTGCAAGAGATCGTAGTAAGTGATATATATATATACAATATGTGTTGTATGAAGTATAAACTATAAAGTTAGAATAGGAACTTTCGTGGTTCTTGACATTCCTAACAATTTGATATTAATTACTATAAACTGCCGATAATAGCTAGGTTCATGCAAGCGCAACTATTTTCGTACTAAGTTAATTTATTGATGAGGAGGGTTTTGTCCAACGCATTTGATTCTTGGACATTGTTTTGTTTTAGAGTATCGTCTTCTTCAAGAAAGTTGGAGTGAGTTGAGAGTAATGTACGGTCACCACCATTATAGAATTTGGCCGGGTACTATCAAATTTTGCATAATTTAGATTTGCCTACAAGATTGCGTTAAAGTTGGAAAGCTTCCTAAAATTTGTTTAGAGCAAAAGATACAAAATGTATTTTTATTTAAGCAAATGTATGTTTAAGCGTTCCGGTATGAATAGAAATGGAACAGATTACGGTAGGTTTTGTTTAACTTTTGTTACAAATATAAAGTTTGATGTAACTTATTATCTGTCATATTTTTTTTTTATAGGCTTTTGATATATTTAAAAGCATAACTCGACTTATAAATTTATTACAAAAACCTATTTTATAAAAGAATATTTAATGTATTTTTTAACTAATTAATAATATATAAAGTGAGTAAACAGTAAAATTTCTAAAACTTATACACAACACATTTTAAATTTAACATATATAAATGACATTAAAATATAACGGCTATTATATACATAAAAAAAAGTTAAAATTGAATAATCTTAAAAATTATATTTTTTTTACACTGCAGTTATCAATTTAATATAAAATTAAAATTCACATGTCGCAATAAAAGTGAGAATAACCAGTGCAACACTTTAAGTATTTAACAAAATAAACAAGTTAAAATATTCTATTTTTTTAAAAGATAACTAATTTATCTTTTTTGTTATATATATATATATATATATATATATATATATATATATATATATATATATATATATATATATATATGCACACATACATGTAGGTTAACTTGACAAGCCTACTAAGTGTTTTTTAGAGTTTGAACCTAATTATTTTTTTTATTTAAACATATTCTTAAAAGAAAATCTTAACCTTTGTAATAAACGAATAAATTAACATAGACTTAAATTTCTTCAGCATTCAACTTGACTCGTTTTTATCCTTGTAGGTGAGGGGTTAGAGGATGATCCAAACATTTGAAAAAAAAAAACAAATGAAAAAACTTATAATTTACCAATTCTTTTCAACTAATTTCAATAAACCTTTTAAGATAATTATAAGTTAGGGCTATCATTTTTATATTTAAAAGATTCCGCAAAAACCTTCCAAATTAACCCATACCCGTTTCAAAAAATAAATATATTAAAGTTATTGGGTCTCATAAAATTTTATTTTCTATAAAATGAAAACGTTAATCAATAAAAGAAGGGTTTATTCTTGTGGTCTCATAAATGTACGTGATAAAGAGAACATATATTTATGCAGTTGTCATATTCACAAATCATAATGATAGATAAATATTTTTCTGTCTTAAAGATGATAGATAAATATATTCTATTATAACAAAATATTTTAAAAGTTTAATTTTCATGCATCTTCAATTCAATTGTCATCATTGGTTAGTATACTTTTAAAATAGTTATTGTAAAAGTCAATTAGTTTATAATATGTCACATAGGTAATACAATTACTTCTTTTGGACTTAAACATAAAAAATATGTGTCATGTATCTTTGACGAATATATATATATATATAATATATATATATATATATATATATTTAACTAATTATCTAATTTCAGTATTAATGATACAACCTAAAATATCTCTTATCTAATTTTTTTATTCATGATATCAAGTTCTAACTAAAGATAGTTTAGAAAAACAAAAGTTATATTTTATTTGACATGCGTAAAATTAAATGATGTTAACGAACTTATCTTTTGAAGAAAGGCAACAGAATATCAAATTTTTTATATTTTAGTATGGCATGTGGAGTCATATTTTAATGAAAATTATTTAATGTTAAAAATTATCAATGTATCATGATCATGATTTATTAACTTTAAATTTAATGGGGAAGATAATTTGTTGGGCACCTGACAAGAAAGACAACAGAGACATGTCAGTTGACAGATTAGAAGTAGTCAAAGAAATCATAACAGCAAATTGCCTTGGTGGCACAATGAATATGCTTTTGTGCAACTTTACATTTTCTTTTGGGATTTGTTCATTCTTGCAATCTGAATTTTGCTTTGTCTAAACCACTTGAAATTCTGAGCTGTGGGAGGAATTGGGATACAAACAAATGATCCAAGTCATTGATATGTTTCAAAGAAGAAGAAAAGCAAAAAGAGCTTGGAAGATGGACTTTGGACTTCGCCACTTTACAGGACTATCTCTGCTTATTGACCTTTGGAACTGATCCACTTGTTTTCCCTGAAGACATAATCAGGGAAATAGTTATAAAAGAAAAAACTTAAATGCTATGATTTATAATCTGTTTTCATGGAAGGGCTTGTGAAAAGAGAACATTAAAAAATGTTTCTTGCATTATATCAGTTATTCATCTACATTTTGAATCCTGAAACATGAACGGCTTTGGTATATTGGTAACAAATAACATGGCTGATTAGGAAACTAGCCAAGTACAATTAGAACATTTCCTTTTTCTTTTTTATAAGTAGATTTTATTTTGTTTAGAATCTATTGAAATCTTAATGTCTTAATGGTAGAAAAATTGTGTTCTAAGCAAACAAATAAACTTACTAATCCAAATCATTGTTCATTTCAACATTTCTTAATTTTACCTCCATTGCATCCTTGAGAGGTCCCCAACATTCCATTCTGTTGTATTTTGGTGAGCTAGAATGAAAATATACTCTAACTATAGAATCCAGCAATTCAGGATGCTCAAGGAAAAGTGCAGAATCTCCATAATGAATTGCTTTGAGTACCTGGAAACTCAAGTTAAGAATCCAACCTCACGTCACATATTTAAGCATGACTATTAACAATTTTTTTCTTTAACAAACACATCTTAGGAAAATGAGAGACTCATTCTTGCAATTAATAATACTAGAACATAGTTTCAAAAGAATTGAGAACTTTGAGCAAGTATATAGATATGATCTTCAGGAAACAAAACCTCCTCAAGAATTCACTACTTATTTTCAATTGGAGCAAGAATTTGGTGCATATAATAGATAGAACACAAGTTTCACAACATACAAGGTTGAAGTGGAAGTTTAGGAGATAAACTATCATTTTTTGTTTTTTCCATATCCTTTAATCATAAACCTCCTTTATAAGCTTTTATATTTATTTTGAGCAAAAGCAAAATTTTCCAAGGAACATTTCACTCATACTCCCTCACAAAATACTCGTACGTAAGTTTTGAGGAGATTGTCATGCATCATACTTAGATCAGTCATCAGTCCTAGAATTCAAATTTATCTGTTTTGATGGATCTATAAGTTAGATGCCAACATACCAAAGGCATTTCCTTGGAGAATATGTGATATCTCAATTCAGCAGCCAGGTCCTGGAAGGAATTGGGACCACTGACAAAGCAATGAACATGTAGGCACATATCATTTTGCACTTTCTTCCATTCAGCTACAACATCATCCTTCTGGTACCACCCTCTCAACTGCCAGTTACAAAAGGAATGATATACATAAAATGCACATCAATTAAGAAAACTAATTTTCTTATTCCAGATATGCATTAGGCACTAGTTTCCAAGCCAAGCATGCAAGAGTAAAGATACAATCCAAACCTGCTCTAGGTTGATCACATTGGACACAGCTAAAGTCAGATTAGCTGTAAAGTCACAATGGGATAGAATGTATGTTCTTGGAATAATACTTGCGCGTATGTTTATCTGATCTTCCAATGGAACAACCTTTAGTTTCGAAGCTTCAAATTTTGCAGAAGGGACCAAGAGCCTGACAGCCTAAACAATAATAATAATAAAAATTTATACAAGGAATATAAGAGATACTTATAACACATTAAATAACAGTTTTTTGTATTGCTATATGAAACAAAGATGAGGGAAAGCCCTTGCAAACGGTAAAGTTCCGCCTTTGTGACTCTGGAAACAGCCCCTTAGCATATGTAAGGAGAAGGCAGTGTACAATCGGTGAGGAGCCTCTGGCCTAGGAGTGTGCTAGTTTATACGAAACACGGATATCAAAAGTGGTAAGATTAAACTGAACTCAAGAAACAGAAGGAAGGTATTTGGAGTTCTCTTCACTCCAGATAACAATAATTGACTACTGTGAGCAATCATATGGATGGATCTCAAATGGCAATTGTAAATTGGAACTGGAGGCCAGTAGCCAGATCACACATTTCAGTAATAACTGTAATGTATCCAATAGTCAAAGAATGCAATTGCAATAGGCCAACAAAAGTCATTATCTTTTATAGGCATAATCTTAATATCCCTACAGATCAGGAAGTGAAACACAGGAAACATCCATCTATACATTTCACACGTTTTATTTTTTTTTAAGGCAAAGTAGCGGCATGCAAAAGCATCACTTTAGCGGCTATTCCCAATTAGGTTGGCACCTTAACATCAGGAAATACAGGAATGAGGAAACATAGTTCCATCTACTCGTTTCACATATGACCAATAGGGAGTTCAAATAAATGAACGGTTTCAGGAAATGAGGACTTTCTCTTGCATCTGGGCTAAGAATTTCAATTTAACTTTATCAATATAAGATAGGCAAAACATAATGGTGGGTCTTGGGAGTTGAATTCAGGTATGCAAACTCCCTTCGTTCCAAAATAATTGTGCTTTTGAAGAATTGGTTTACTTCAACATTATTTCATTTTAAAAA
Organism: Hylodesmum podocarpum; assembly: GCA_026586105.1. NCBI lineage: Eukaryota > Viridiplantae > Streptophyta > Magnoliopsida > Fabales > Fabaceae > Hylodesmum > Hylodesmum podocarpum. The sequence goes on along the minus strand of JALJEV010000623.1, from coordinate 11,000,821 downwards.
GGACAAAACTTAGATGCAGTTTCTTGAGTACTTTTGCTATTGTTCTTCAATGGGAATTAGAGTTTCACCTTAGTAATATGTATAATAAAGGAACGCATTGAATATCAACATAGATTATCGAAGTAAAATTCATTTTAGATTGGAAAACAATACCGAAAAACACCTAAAGAACTGCGTCTAAGTTTTGTCCTTTTAGAAAACCAAGTGGAATGAGAGCATTAATGAGATGAGAGTATCTAATGATTAATCTTTGTGCATAATCTTAAGATGACTATTCATGATAGCTTCAAGACCCAGCAGGGTTATTATCTAAAAAGAAGTCAATGTGATACTAGTTCACCTTTTGGAAAGAGAACAAATCATTATACTATTATGGTAAGGGGCAGGACTTTCTACAATGAGAAGGGACACAAGGTGAAGAAAAGGGGTAGATCTACAGCTACCATATCCAGAGTTCACCTTAAACTGCCGAGAACTATAAATCTGACATAAGAACAAGGCTATGTTATATCATTGAATGTAAAAGCTTGGACTTAAGAGGATAATGTTTTCAGCATCTTTTGAACTACATATTTCTTTCAACATATTACTGAAACTAAGTATATGCTATGATCTGTATACGCGTGTTCTATAAACTGGTAAAACTTCAATGGTACATTGTATGCTAAAATAGCACTAAGAAACAATAAAAATACCGTTTTTGTCACGAGATGCAACAACAGCAGATAGATAGCACATTAAAAAAGTAAAGTTTCATGACCTTAAAAGCCAAAAAAAAACTAGTCACATTAAACATGTAAATATCCATTACAAAAAACCAAGAATTTTCTATATTCTAGCCATGAAATCAAGAATGCAGGGAGATAAAAGTGAATGCAGGAGAATGGAAGGACACATAAAACTGAAAGAAAAAGAAGGGCACCTCAGAAACAAGGGTATTGTATGATGGTGTGGCATTGGTGATGGACAAGAGAAAGGGTCTGCATCTAGAGGATGGTTTTGACATGAAGTGGTTGGTGGTGAAGAATTCTCTTGATGGTGAAAATGAAAAGGCATTGCAAGCACAATGACATGCCATTGAAGATGCATAACACAGTGCTCCTCTTCATGTTTCACAGGCAACCATTGTCTTCTTCTCAAGCCTAAAGAAAGAACAAAGCCAATGGAAAATGAAAGACAAAGTAAAGTGGTGTTGCAAAATTGGTGTTGTTGGTTTGGTTTGGTTTGTTCATGTGGACTGTGATTCAGACACCACACTCCAAAATCTCCATCACTTCATTTCTTCCACACGATTTTTTTTTTTTAAATAAATTATAGAAAATAGAAAATCAATATTATTTAAAAATATTAGTTAAAAACTACGTATGATTTGAGAATAGAATTGAACGTTGTGCCACGTCATCAAACAGCTGAAATTTTCGATAACATGTTGTGGATAATGAAATGACGTGGCATTTCTTGGGTCAGTAATTCGGTGTGAAGAATCTGGACCTGTTTGAGGCCTTCAACTTACTCTTATTATTAAGGTCCAATTTTAGAGCACTTTCTTATTCAATAATTAAAAAAAAACACCACCATTAAAATCATAAAATTTAATTTAAAAATTTAATCTTAATATTTTTTTAACACCACCATTGAAATCAAAACATAATTTTTAATATATTTTTTTTCTTTCTTTAAAATGTAATTTGACTACCGGTCATTCTGGAAAATAAAAAATAAAATAATACATGATATAATTATTTTTCTCCACGTGATATTCCAAACAATAAGTTTTGAAAACTTGTAGCATCCGAATATAAAAATTTTATATTGTGAAATTCACATTTCCAAAAATTGCCGTGAAAAAATTATAAAAAATTAAGTTGTAGCTTTTTCTTAAAGATGATTTATTTTGTGATACGGAACATGAAGATCATGCTTTGGTAAAAAAACAAAGGAATTTTCAACTGTCACCGAAAATAAATGAAGACATCAAATTCTGCTGTATCTTATTTTTAGATTTATATGATAATATAATATAAAGACGTTCATTATTTTTGGCATCAAAGATGTGATGTAGGTAGGGGTGGGTATATGAGTGGAAGTTCATGGGTTGGTCCGTGGATCCCGCGACCCGCGCGGATTTGAATCGATTTTTTTAGAAAAATTTAGGGGTATAGTCCGTAAAAACCCGCCCTGCGTAACCCGCGGGCTTTGCGGGCCAAACCCGCGGGTCCGCGGGGTGACCCGTGAGTCTGCACTATTTAAAAAAGATTGAAAATTGACATTCTAATTTCTCTTCCAGCCTCTCAATCTTCTCGCTTGTAGGCGTGTTGTTACCATTAATGTGAACAACTTATATGATTCTGAAAAAGAAAAAATTGAAATACACACTGTCTATAGTGTCTAGTAAAATAAGCTTGACATCTAATGTATGAACATCCTATATATTTCATTAACTGCATATTGTGTTGATGCAAATGGAAAGCTAAACAGTGAAATGCTTAATTTTTCTCATTTTACTCTACACTACATTCGGCACATGAGATGATATGATTTTTTTGGAAGAATGGGGATTGAGCGAAAAAAATTCATTAACTTTGGATAATTTTTTTTCTAATGATAAAATGTAAGAATATTCAAGGAAAGACTTCTGTTGCGTAATATTGGTTTAGTAAGTAGTGATGAATTTAAATTTGTTATTGAAGATAATTAAAAATGTATATTGTTGACTTATTTTATTAAGAATTTAAGAGGTAAAATATAACATCATTTTTAACATTTTTTAAAAGTTCAAAATTTAACATTTTTTTTTTAAAAAAATTAACTAAGTCCGCGGACCGGCCCGTTTAGCCTGCAGGGCGAGGACAGACCACTAAATTAGGTCCTTTAAGTATTGCGGAGTAAAGCGGGACAAACCAAACTCTTTGCAAATTTATGCAGACGAACTTTAAACAGAACGGACCGACCCACTTATCCACCTTAAATGTAGCATAGTACAAACGAAATTGAAATAAAAGTAATTCATTCTATGGTTGTATTAACGGATGTGAGCTTTTACTTAAATATTATTTATTTTTTTAACCGAGTCACTAACCTAACAAAAGTAGGAATCACGTAAATTAAACATACATTATATAATCTGTCAAGCTTCTGAATAAATTAAAAAGTGATATTTTTATATAAAATTATTTATTTATTTTTTAAATAAGCCTTAAAATTTATTTGAAGAATGCTAAATTTAAATTTATTTAAATATTATATTTCATCCCATTTATACCGAATTTTATTTCTTTTATTTTCATATTATTGAAAACAAAAATTAATTATTTTAATTAAAAATAATACTAAAACTATGCATTTAATTAAAATCTAATTTCATTCCTAATTTTATATATAATTTAAATTAAATATAATAAATAAATTAATAAATGATTTATTTAAATATAAAAGAAAATTTATAAAAGATGTTGTAGATATTTTTTTTTTGTAAAATATGATATAAAAAGAATGAAATTAGATTCCATGGGAGTTGATTTCACTTTTTTCTTAAAAAAATTTAATTATATATTTAAATAAATTATTTATTAAGTGTTAATTATATTTTATTTCAAATAATACACAAAAATTAAGAATGAAATTAGATTTAAGTTAAATATATAGTTTTAAATTTATTTTTAATTATTATTATTTTTACAGTTCATTTTATTTAGTTTTAAAATAATGAATTTATATTTTTAATTATCATAAAATAAAAATATAAAAAATTATACAAATAGGATGAAGTGTAATATTTAAACTATTTAAATAAATTTTAAGATAATAAAAATGTAATGTATTTTTTTCCTTTATATTTTTTTACCAATGGTATAATGGAAAACATGAGTTTTACCCATTAACATATATGAGTTGTAATGGACCGGAAGAATGGGTGTTGTTGCATGATATTTGGATAATGGATGCGGAAGAATGAAAGACGTATTATATGGTATTTAGACACGTGGGAGAACATCTATGATCGGACTATTGGTTCTGAAATTTGACTGACGTAAACTATACGAGGGTATATTTTGTAGGACAGCGACACATGGTATTGACGTTTGAGTCCTAAGCGCATATTATTTACTCTACCCCTCCCTCATTTTCGTTTTACTTTTAGGATTTTTTTTTCTCACCCCATTTCTCCTCCTTCTGGAAATGAAGTCAAATATATCTCTTGTTCGTGTGTTAATAAGGTGAAAATTTTTGGGTGACGCGGAATTTGCCTTATATATCTACTTGCTTCTGTTTTGGGAATTTACCTTATATATCCATTTGCTTCTGTTTTGGGAATTTGCCTTGTATATCCACTTGCTTCTATCTTAGGTATGACATATTCGCCTCAAATTATTAACCTATTATTATTTGAGTTTCAAAGAGTTGTTTTATGTGACTTTTCGTTTTTGGATTACTAGAATTTGTTTGTCAGAGATTGTGGTGCTATTGACCCTCCACTTGTTTCTGTTTCGGGTTTAACACTTTTGAGATATGATGTTAGAGAGTTGTAATTTTTTCTTAGGGTTTGTGAAACATGAGTAATGGGGAGAGAAATGAAAGGGAAACAATCAAGAGGTGGGTAAAGTGAATAATATGAGCTCAGTGTCGTGTTACTACCTTACAAGACACACCTTCAATCCATCGTCTCCGTTTTTTTGGTCAAACTACATAATGACGTAGCCCAATCATGTGTGACATTTTATTGATGGACACTCAACTAACAAGGCCAATAATAATTTCCCGCTTTCCCACATGTCCAAATACCATGTAACAAGCTCCTTTCTTTTTGAGGTCCATTATAAAATGGAACCCTCCATAAAATATTTAAAACCAAACTCATTAATAAAATTTATTTCCATAACCAATTATCCATTGATCCAAAGGAAGGAATATAATCGTCACAATACCAAGACATTGAAGAAAAAACACCTATTGATTTAAAGGAAGGAATACAATTGTCACAATACCAAAACATTAAAAGAAAATAAAATTTATTTTTAATTTTGCTGATTACCATATTGGGTGATTAATTTTGTCAAAAATTCATAACATAAATTATTTATTGTTTAATAAGATTGAATTCAATCTCAACCACTTACTTAAAAGACATTAAATTATTATCATTTGTGCTAATACATGGTACTTTACAGATAAAGTATCTAAATTTATAAAAATAGCTTTTGATTCTTATAATTTATTTCTTATTTTTTTTCCCAATAAATTTAATAGAAAAATTTATAGAATATAGTAGTTAACACTTAGCTAAATTGTTTATCCAGACATCTAGAAAATAATTGAATACCTAAATTCTGAAGTTAAGTCGATAATTTATTATATATCTGTACTCATTGGAGATTGTTTCACAGGTATACATAGTTAAGGAAAACAGTAATTATTAATCAAATTAAAATTAATATATAAAATCTCTAAAAATAGTTAATTGGTTATAATCAATCTTTTCTCCATATTTTACATCCAAGTTGTTGTGCACAAGTTACTATTGATAAATGAAAAAGAGATCAAAGTGGTCAACTGTTTTTCATAGTCAAATGTAAATACTGATACAAACAACTTCGCCAGCTTCGTACTTCTAACTTACACACGTTGACAGACACTGTTCTCTTTTCCCTCAATCAATGCTCATTGGAACAGACAGTCACTGTATCGCCTAAACGACGTTCCTCTAGTTATTCCTCTTCAAAATCAAACTTTTTCTTCCTATAAAACATCACAATCTTTCACTTCATTTTATCTGTGTCCTCAGCAATAACATACTTGTAAATGTCATCTACCAAGGTACACTTCTTTTAATATACAACATGTTTCTTTCCTTCCGCGCTATGATCTATCTCTGATCTCTAAGACCTTCTATATTCATGATCTTGCTTTTTCTGCGGTATGCCAGTTAAAAAAATGTGCTTTTGTCCGTGTCTGTTTTTTTTTGGGGAAATTGACTCAAAAAGCTTATTGCTTTACTTTAATAGCTTTTTCTCTTGAACTGTTCTCTTGGTTTCCTTATCAGGGAACCACATCTTCAGTTTTTGCCCATATACTTGCATCCTCGTGTGGATTTTTCTTTCACAGGTTGAACTGTAGGGAGAAAGCTTTGATTTTTCGTGATAAAAGTTTATCCCTTATTAATGAAAATTTGACCTTTTTTTTTGGAAAAAAACACGAATTGGTACTTGTGAATGTCTCACTCTCTGTTATTTCATTGTTTGAAACTTTGCTACTTTGGTTTATGCTAAGACTATTGATCTATGTTTTTTTTTTTTTTTTTTTTTTTTTTTTTTAAGTGTTGGAAACGCTAAAACTGTTGATCTACGTTTCTTCTCCCGTCTTCCAACCTTCAAATTTTAAATTTTCAGAAAGAGAATTTGTTGCCCTCTAGGGTTAGACTTTTAGATTTTATACTTTTGCTGTGTTGATTTGTTTTGAATGATATCTTAAGCGACAACAAAATTTCCTTTCAGTTTATGTAAAGAAGAAAGCATCAGCATTTAGCCGAGTTACAAGATTTTTAAATAGATTTGATAATACTTTGCTTCTTTCCCTTTCTAGGTGTGTTTATCTTGAAATAGCAGTAATAAGCAAATATGGCGCTGGGGAAGAATTTTCGAGGTGAAGGAAGGAAATTGTCAAACTACTGTTCAACAGTCTCAGTAGCTGTGTTGGTTGCATTTTGTTTGGTTGGTGTATGGATTGTAATGTCATCTATTGTTCCAATTCAGAATTCGGTCATTCAGGTATCTGAGACTGTTAATGATATTAAAAATGATGTCAAAAGTGTAGCAAGTGATTCCAGGCAATTTGGAGACAGATCTGGCGATATGCCAGAAGAATCAATGAAGGGAGATGATAGCCGGACTAATAAATCTCAGAGTGGTAACCATTCAGAAAACCAGGATGATAAAAAAGGAATTGAAATTGATAATACATCTGAAGAAAACCAGGAGGTTGTTAGAGATAACTCAGATGAAAAGAATGATTTGGAGAAGGGTCCTGGAAACACAATTGAGGAGAATGATCAAATGCTGCATGTTAAACCAAGCACTGACGAGAAGGAGAAAGAATCAGATGAAACCTTGAATCCTCAATCTTCAGAAACAGAAACTTTAGATGAAAAAGAATCTGACCAGAGCATAAATGATAACAGTACGAATGAAGTCTCACAACAAGATGAGATGGTTGGTGAGACTGAGGAGGAGAAGATGAAGAAAAATATGCAGTCTCAGACAACACAAAGTACTGGAGAGAGTGATGCAGAAAGCCATGAAAACAATCCAGCCTCAAAAGAAGTTTTTAATACTGGTACCTCATCTGAAACTTTGATTGAAACTAGCACTGAAAATGGGACATGGACAACTCAGGCTGCAGAGTCACAGCATGAGAAGGAAACACAGAAGTCTTCAATTTCTATTGACAGCATTAAATATGACTGGAAACTTTGTAATACAACTACCGGACCAGAGTACATTCCTTGCCTAGACAATTGGAAAACAATTAGAAGGCTTAAAAGCATACACCACTCTGAACATCACGAGAGGCACTGTCCTGATGAAGCTACCACCTGTCTTGTTGCTCTGCCTGAGGGCTATAGAAGCCCAATTAAGTGGCCCAAAAGCAGGGAAATGGTATGCAATACATAAGCTGCATGAAAGCTACTTATTGTTACATAGTTTCAAAATTTAATATTTTGGTGCCTATTGCAGATATGGTACAACAATGCTCCACACACAAAGCTTGTAGAAGTTAAGGGTCATCAAAATTGGGTCAAAGTTACTGGTGAATACCTTACTTTTCCTGGTGGTGGAACTCAATTTAAACATGGTGCTCTTCATTACATTGAATTCATTCAGAAAGTAAGCCTTTATCAGGTTTCTGTGTTGCAATGCTGTCATTATCTCACTAATGTTGTTTTGCATAGCCAACTGCTCTTAGTGTTTGCAAAACAGATACATCTTGCTTACATGCTGTGCACATAATATATTGAATTTTTTTAGCAAGTTCTAGTTCATTAAATCTTTCTTATTCCTACGATAACTCACTATTGTTGTTTTTCTTTTCTTTCATTTGCTGTATTTACACTCTTCTAATACAGGGGACATATGTTTCTTGTGTATTTTATCATCTTCAGACATAGTAGTAGTTGTCCTATATTTGAACTGACCTTCTTCCCGATAGTTATGCAACCTTTTTCATTTAGTAGCACCTACTTCATTTAGCATTTCTTTTTATGCTTTGTCACTCCTCACCTAGTGGGGTAAAGCTTTTGTTGTTGTGCTTTGTCATTGCAATATCACATCACACTAAGCTTATTTGATTTATGACCCTTTTCAACTAGCCCCATCCTTATCTTCCCTTGACCATTGATTCCTTCATGCAGTGAGTTAAATAAACTTGGTGAACAAATTGTCTCTTTGAAAATTAGTCAATATCTCGGCCATCCTGCTCTCATTTGATTGACATATCTATTATTTCCCTGCTAAATGGGTGCTTGTGTAACAATGCAGTCTCTTCCTCAAATTGCATGGGGGAAGAGAAGTCGTGTGATATTGGATGTTGGGTGTGGGGTGGCCAGCTTTGGAGGCTATCTGTTTGAAAAAGACACTCTGACCATGTCATTTGCTCCTAAAGATGTGCATGAGGCACAAGTGCAATTTGCTCTTGAACGGGGAATCCCGGCTACATTAGGTGTCATGGGCAGCATAAGGTTACCCTACCCTGGTTCTGTCTTTGATCTTATCCACTGTGCTCGTTGTAGAGTCCCTTGGCACATAGAAGGTGTGATATACATTTTTATGAAATTTTATCTTTCTAAATATTTTTATAGTAATACTCTATATTGGTTGTACAATGCAGGTGGCAGGTTACTCTTAGAGCTTAATCGTGTCTTGCGACCTGGAGGACACTTTGTGTGGTCGGCTACTCCAGTGTACCAAAGGGATCCAGAAGATGTTGAGATTTGGAAAGGTACAATCATTAAGCCCAAGTTCATGTTACTCTTAAGAAATAAATTTTTGGATAGATTTTATACAAAAGCATTTTGTTGCAGCCATGGGTGAACTTACAAAGTCAATGTGCTGGGATCTGGTGGTAATTGCAAAGGACAAACTGAATGGAGTGGCAGCAGCAATATATAGAAAACCATCTGACAATGAATGCTACAACAAAAGAATAAAAAATGAGCCGCCAATGTGCAATGAATATGATGATCCGAATGCAGCCTGGTATATTTATATTCTTTATTGTTTGGGCAATAGGCATAAATATAAATAGTCTTCTGAAATAAGAAGGAACAAAAATAATGTTTTGAAAAATTCCTAGTAAGGATGCCTGATTTATTTTTTTAAAATAAGAATATCAATACTAATTCAAAAGATCTGGAGTCTTTCTACAAAGAAGTATGAATTTATAATTGTTTATTGATATATAAGTGAAATCAGTTTTTCCGTTGTCAAATTTTTGTAAGCATTCTTTTGTTTGGAAATAAATAAATTTTTCATAGAAATTTTGCTACAGTAATTTCTTGCTATCTTGGGAGTACTGATATGCAATATAAATCTCCTAGCAATTTGTGTAGGTGAGCTTAAGACAATGAATGAGATTCTTAATAGTTAATTTCTCGCTGTCACTCAAACTACTTTTTTTTTTTTCCTTTTTTTATGTTTCATTAAGAAAAAAAGTGAAATTAAACATCTCAAAATTAGCCACTCAAGTTGAAATTGCCTTGTATGCTAGCATTCAAGAGTGTTGATGGCGCATTAATTAGTTAGAGATTATTCCTTTTTTACCAAGTTTCTCTACTAATTTTTATGATATGTTCCAACTTGCATGTCTTCAGGAATGTATCACTACAGGCTTGTATGCACAAAGTGCCTGTAGATCCATCAGAGCGTGGATCAATCTGGCCTGAACAATGGCCACTGAGGTTGGAGAAACCACCTTACTGGATAGCCTCTCAAGCAGGCGTTTATGGAAGAGCTGCTTCAGTGGAATTCACTGCTGATTACAAGCATTGGAAGAACGTTATTTCCCACTCATATTTAAATGGAATGGGTATCAACTGGTCTTCAGTAAGAAATGTCATGGACATGAAAGCTGTTTATGGAGGGTAAGATTATTTGTGCTTATGCATATTCCGGATTCTTATGTAACCTAGACTTCTCTTGAGTACCTCCTCCCTTTATAACAACAACAACAACAACAACATAGCTTTACCCCACTAAAGACCAAAGTTTAGTACCTACTGTCTTTGAAATGGGAAATAAATTTTTGGCTTTTGTTCTTTGTATGCATTTAATCTGGAAATCATTATTCTTTATACTGCATCTCTTTCTTTTCTCCCCTAAAAATGTTTCCAATAGCAGAATAGGAGGAAAAGAGTATATGTTCTACTCTAGCACACAATAATTTCATGTGATATTTGCTAAAAGAGTAAAACATAATTTTGGTCCCTGAAAGATTTGGAGGTTTGGTCACATTAGTCCCTATAAGATGAGAATCACCATTTAATTTTTTTTTACATCATTATAGTTCCTAAAAAGGATTAAATTGTTCGACACTTTCATCTTTCAAGGATGAAAATAGCAAGGACTAATGTGACCCTAAAGATTTATGGACTAAAATGGTTTTCCACTCCTGCAAAATGATTATTAGCCTTTTCATTTTCTCTCTATTTCACTCTTTTCCTTCTCTATTATTTTTCTTTTGTCCTTGTAACACTTTTGAAGTTGATAATTGTTTTGACTATTTTCTTCTATAACTGTCCTTTTAATAATATACTAACTTTTGAATAATTCCTTGGAGTATTACTTGTTGCTTTATCTTGTGTCTTCAGGTTTGCTGCAGCACTCAGAACCCTTAAACTGAATGTTTGGGTTATGAATGTGGTTCCAATTGATTCTCCGGACACACTGCCAATAATATACGAGCGTGGACTGTTTGGTATTTATCATGATTGGTGTGAATCCTTCAGTACATACCCTAGATCTTATGATCTTCTAAACGCCGATTCTATATTCTCAACACTTAAGAAAAAGTATGTGTGGTAATTTTAAAAATTGTCAACAAAGAAATCTCTAGTCCTTGTATATATCCTTCTGATTTAGGTGACACATTTTTGGATTCATCAGGTGCAACATAGTGGCAGTGATTGCAGAAGTTGATAGGATCCTGAGACCAGAAGGATATTTGATCATTAGAGACAATGTTGAAACTATTGCTGAGATTGAGAGCATTGCTAAATCTCTACACTGGGAAATTCGGTTGACATATTCCCAAAATGGAGAGGGGTTACTTTGTATTCAGAAGACATTCTGGCGTCCCACAAAGGTTGAAACCATTGCTTCAGCAATTGTATGATTAGGATGCTTCAGTATCTCAATTTCAAAAGGCTGGCACACTCCTTGTTTCGGTGGATTCTTTTACTTCTATGGTTGTATTATTGAAGAGCGTCACATTTACCATTTACTTCTCCATGTAATATTTATTTATTATTTATTATTGTTTAATTTAATGTAAATTTGTGGTTGTTGGGAATTTAGAAGAAAATTCACAGAAGACAAAAATGTAAAGGCTGAAACTCTCTTGATATTTTCATTCATACTAACCATCTTTAAATATAAGAGATGAACAACAAGAAAATAAAGACAAATAAAGTTATTGATAAATTTGTAACAGCTCATAAGTAAGAAACATATAATAGCCATATCAGCAGGAATTCTGCAAGAAAATTGTAATAAAATTACTAATAGATGCTTATTCATATTCTGAGCCTTCTTCCTTGCATTAACTCCAAGTTTCTCTCTCAAGTTCTTGAATTGCCTTTTCAAAAGTGACTTTGTAAAAATGTCTGCCTGTCTTGCAGTATTGTAGCAGAACTTCCCCTTCCTTTTGAACTTCTCTAATAGAGTTGCAGAACTTCCCCTTCCTTTTGAACTTCTCTAAGAAAATAGAGTTTTATATTAGAGAAAATAGAGTTTTATATTGAAGTGTTTAGTCTTCCCATTCCCATGAAAGATTGAATTATTGGAAACTGCAATTACTGCTCGATTATCTACAAACACCCTGCTTGAATCTGCTTGAGTCATTTGTAGATCAACAAGAATTTTCCTCGTCTATAAGGCTTGATTAATAACTGCAGCAGCAACAGTGAATTCCGCTTCAACAGTATCTTGTTTCTTTGAATTCTAAGAAAACACTCCAGAACCTAAGCTAAAAGAATAGTCTGAAGTGTTCTTCATATCATCCAATGATCCTACCCTATCTATCCGAAAACCCATGGAGATTAAATTCCTGATTAAATCTAAACCACACACCATAATCAACGGTTCCTTTGATATATCTAAGCACAAGCTCAGCTGCTTGAAGATGCACTTCACTTGCTCAATGTAAGAGCCTTGAGAAAACATTTACAACATGCAAAATATTAGGTCGTATTGTTGTAAGATACATGAGACAGTCAACTAGACTTCTGAAATCAATCTCATTTACCTTTTCTGCACCATCATTCTTGTATAACTTTATCTTATGAAACATTGGAGTACTGACAAGTTTACTGTTGTCCACCTGAAATTTCTTCAAAATTACTTTTGCATATCTCTTTTGGCCTATAAAAATTTCCCTATTGTTCTGTCTAACTTCTATTATGAGAAAGAAAGTCATTTCCCCACATTTTGTCATTTTAAAGACCTTCATCATATCTTGCTTGAACTCGTCAATTAGCCACAATATTGCTTTTTGTTACCAAAAATCATCCACATGTAAAGAAACAACAAAATTTTAAGAATTCTAGCATTTCACATTAAGTGTTGACTCCTTTAGACTTTTTTTAAAGCCTTTGCTTATTAAGTACTCATCAATTGCCTGACTCTTGGAGTATGTTTCAAACTATACAAGACCTTTTTCAGCAAATACACCTTGTCTTCTTGCCTTTTAATTGCAAAACCTTTAGATTTCTCAACATATATCACCTCTTGCAAACAACCATTAAGAAAAGCAGATTTTACACCCAACTAGAGCACCTTCCAACCTTTTTGTGCTGCTATAACAAGAATCAATCTAATTGTGTCAAGTTAAGCCACTAGAGCAAATGTTTTAGAAAAATTTAACTTCAAATACTTGAGCGTATATGTAAGGAACCCACAATTAAAAAGAGATAGAGAAAAGAGAGTTTTATTGATTTGGATAAAAAAAAACAAAGAAAATAGGAGAGAAAGCTCTCCTACAAAGATTTCCCCTTCCCATAGAGTTAAAGCTCAATTTATAAAATAATTAAGTCCTCGTTCTTTCTATCCTTCTTCCCGTATTTATCTAATCAACTCCTTTAACTAATTAATATGTTAACTGCCTTAGCTAACTATCCATTCTCCTTATGCCTTACAATATTTCTTTACTTCATGTCTGGCCTTGAGTTAATTGATGGAGTCATCTACATTGAGTTTGGTTCGAAACACCCATTTAACACCAATAACATTTTTATTTTGGGGTCAAAAAACAATTTCTAAGTTTGATTTTTCTCGATCCTGTTAAGCTCTTCCTCCATTGTAAGTATCCATTTTGGATCCTTGTTGATGATGTGACCTTTAGAATAACAAACCAACAACAAAATATTTAGATTTTTATTTTAAAATAAAAATATGATAACTAATAGGATGAATCTTTTCAACTCTATTTGTTAAGAATGAATATTAGTGATTTTTATATTTTAACAATTCAATTTTCATATATGTTTTATAAATATATGTTTCACATCTAAATAAAATGAGTGTCTTTTATTCTTAGACTCTTCCATTTGTTTTCCTTTGCACTCAAAAAAAACAAACAATCTTTTTCAGCGTCCGTTTGTGGTTGGAAGACTTTACAGGCCTTTGAAGTTGTGCTATAGGCAATGAAGATTCCAACCTCTGCCTTTTCATCTAACTTGACTCTTTTCACCTTTGGCACATAAGTAAAACAAATGCAACCAAAAACCTTGAAGTTTTGAACAAAAGGTTTACCATACCATGCTTCAAAAGGAGTTTTTTCCTTGTAACGCCTTTGTTGGAACAAAAACTTTATTTGCAGCTTCAACCTAGAATTTCTTTGGAAATCCTTTCTCATGCATCATACATCAACCCATCTCCATTGTTGTTCTGTTCATCCGCTCACTTGCTCCATTTTGTTGTGGAGTGTATGGAGTAGTAAGTTGATGCTCAACCCCAACCTCTTCACAGAAAGAATTAAATTGATCTGAGAGTCAGACCTTTAAACTTGAATTTTACAATTTGATTGATTTTCAATCCAAGCCTTAAACTCCAAAAATCTCCTGCAACTTCATATTTGAATCTCAAGAAATAAATCCAACATATTCTAGTAAAATCATCAATAAAGGCAATGTGATATCGACTTCCTTTAAATACAATTCAGGTTGCAGCCCTCCAAGGTCTGTATGAATCAACTGCAACTTTTGTGATGCTCTCCACCTCGATTGTGGAAATGGTTGCCTGAATTGCTTTCCAAATTGGCATGCGCTGCAACTGCTTACATGATCTTCTAATGATGGCAAGCCTTCCACCATATTTTGCTTTTTTATGTTTGGTGCCAAAGTTCAATGACATCAATTGGACTTGAAATAGCAGCCTGCACTTCTTCCATAAGATCCAAAGAGTAGCTTTTTCCCTTCATTTTGACCTTAAACATATCATGCCCCTTTGCATCTTGAATAAGACACATTTTGTCTTCAAATAGTACTTTATAGCCTTTCTCCCGTAATTGACCAACACTCAACAAATTTTGATTGATATCCGGTACATAAAGCACATCAGTAATGATTTTAGTAACTGAGCAACTTTCAATTGCAACAATGCCTTTTCCTTTCACAACTATGCACTCTCCATTGCCTACTATGACTTTTGAAATAATTATTCTGTCCAACTCCCTGAACAACCTTTCATCATAGGTCATGTGATGTGTACATCCGCCATCAATCAACCAACATTCACCAGTGTTATCGGTGGCAAAACAGGTTGCTGCAAATAACCATTCTTCTTCCTTCTCTTGTTGTTGATCAACCACTTGTTCTTCATTTTGAAGTTGCCTTTTATTCTTGCAAATCTTTGCAATATGACCATGCTGCTTGCATTTGTTGCAGCGTATATCAGGCTTCTTCCAATATCTATAGTGAGGATGATTCCTTTTTCCACAATGCTGGCATGGAGGATGCTTTGCCTTCTCATCACCGTCTTTATTCCGTTTATTGGAACTCTCTCATTTTTCAAAGTTGTTCCAATAAGTCTTGTTCTTTTTTTCTTTTTGATTTTGACCAGTTTTCAGTTTGGCCTGTAGAGCACCTTTAATCACGCTTTCCTCCCTCGTAAGTCTCTTCTTAGGCTCGCATTGCATACACCAATTCAGCCAAAGTGATACTTAACAGATCTTTGGAATGTTCCGAAGAGGGAATAGTGGTTTCAATCCTCTCAAGAACGGTCATGAGGATTTTTCAAACTATCCTTAAATCAAGAAACTCAGTTCTAAGTAATCTCATCTCAGTTCTAAGTAATCTCATCTTGTTAACTATGCTAAGAAGTTTGTCAAAATACTCCTTGATTGTTTTTGACTCCTTCATCTGTTGCATCTCAAACTTCCTTATTCAAATTCAGCATTTACATCCCTTTGATTTTCTCATTTCCTTCATACTCTGTTTTGAGAAAATCCCAGATGGCTTTTGCTGACTAGAGTTACGATTTTGACAAAAATTTCTTATGATACAGTAGAAAATAGATAGGACTCTGCCTTTGTTTTTCACTGCTTTTCTTTTTTTTTTTTTCTTTATAATTCTTCATTTGTGCAACCGTTGAATTTTCTGGTAATGGATCAATTTCATAATCATCCTTAACAGCCTCCCAAGCATCAGTAGTGTCAAGAAAAGCCTCCATTCTGATTCCTATAAGTGATAATTCTCACCCTAAAAAATTTGGCAATGTTATGCATTTTCAACTGACAATTGTAAATCACCGGCTAGGTCCTTCAAATATAATTGAGCTCTGATACGATTTATTGGGAATTTAGAAGAAAATTCATAGAAGACAAAAATGTGAAGGTCTCTTAATATTTTCATTCATACTAACAATCTTTAAATACAAGAGATGAGTAACAAGAAAATAAAGACAAATAAAATTACCTATAATTTTGTAACAGCTCATGAATAAGGAACATATAACAACCATAATAGTAGGAATTCTGCAATAAAGTTGAAATAAAATTAATAACAGATGTTGATGCATATTTTTAACAGTGGTTTATTATTCTTTTGTCACACTAGCCTAGTTCTAATCACAATGGCGTGGTGCAGTTGCAATAGAGATTATACACCCGTCACAGAAATGATCCAAGACCACCACTTGGATCATAGTTCCAACCAATCTCTATGACATATACTAAAAATTTTCAATTCACAAAAAAGAAAATTAACTACACTTGAACACGTGTTGAGACCATGCACTCGTAGTAGTGTATGATAACCTAATAATTTCTCCTGGTAGTTTGTTAGGAATATTGAATATGAATGTGTGTGGTGTAAATTACAATCGTCATTTTGTTACTTGTAATTTACATTTTCATTCTTCCTTGTAAAACTTTTTTTTTTTTTTTAAGTGTTGAAGATGAGTTTGAGACGGTGGAAGCAAAGAAACAAGGAACGAACTAGGAGCTATGAAGCTAGCAATTAGCCACTAATTAAACTTGAACCACACTAACACATTACCGGCATTTTTTTATGCATTTGTAGGAGATTTTAAATTTATGGCCCTTAAACAATAACGTGGCCTAGAAGGCTTTAACTATTAACCAATCAAAGGGATGCAATAACATTGATCTAATCTTAAAAAATACCCACATTTGACTGCACCACCAATGCCAGTATCTTCCTATACATTTAATACACTCTGCTGTCGGGAAAACAACATATAAAGTGTCAATTAACTTTACTTTCTGTGGACACTAATTCATTTGTACCAACTTTTTCCTTAAATAATTAAACCAGTATAATCTTTAAGCCATAAGTAACTACTAAAAAGTATGTCCCATAACGAAAGGACAAAAAGAAATTAAAAACTACAGAAAAGGAGCACTCTCCTCATGTTTGCAGCTGCATGATCAAAATTTAAGGATAATAAAACTTGCTAGGTTTTAGGCTTTGTCTTAATTAAGCTAGTATAAGGACTTTGAATATAAACTTTTAAAAGGCCTGACAACAAAGATATATCATTGTAAAAACATACAATGAGTGTTGCTCTAAGTGAAAAAAAACTTCTATTTGGAGAGAGAAATTTTTTATGCACCAAGTTCAGAATGCTTAGGTTAGAGAAAGAAAGAGAGAAATATTAGCAAAGACGCAATGAGTTAATTATTGGCATCCAACTAATAAGGCTCAAAGTGATTATTTATTTATTCATAAAATTTCTAACACATGCACTTTCCGATTCAATTAGTTTATTACACAATGAGAGGAACAACATGGATTGCTAAACAGCATAGAATCATCAAATACCATATTTATTGTCTGCCATTTACACATCCTTCCCCAACCAAACAAGTTGGCAGCCTCCGTACATTACTGAACATGTCTGCTTCCTATGCTTCTCTATTTATAGCCAATGTATGGCTCTGTGCAGTTCCTGAGTAAGGAGTAATACTATTCATCATCATCATGATGTCAGGTTCTTGGAGGGCCAAGTTCTTGTTCTTGACACTGCTTGCTTTTGTTGTTCTATCAGAAGGGTCAAGATTTCCAATGAATTTTTGGGAACAAATGCTTCCAAAAAAGCTACCTTCTCCTTCCTCTTCTCCCTCTGGAGGCACAAACTCTGTGTTTGTCACGTCTTCCTCTGCAGTCTCCAAAACTGATAATACTCTTCCCTCATCAGATGGAAAGGTCTAATAACGTTAGTCAAAATTCTAGTCTTGTAGCTATGTCTTAACTGTGAAAGGGTACAGTCTTGACAGAGCGATGAAGAAAGAATGCAAACCTTGTAAAAGAATCACACTCTAGTACATTTGTTGATCTTGGTCTAAAGTTAAATAACAACTCCTTAGTGGACAGGATAAGTTTAGTGGTGACAATAATTTAGCAAGAAAATTGGCAGGATTAGTAACATCCTTGTTATTGGTTATATTTTCCTCAAGGATAATGTATTTCGTTTCATGTAACATCTTCGTTATTGTTTATATTTTCCTCAATATAGTATTTCAATTTTGTACTTCTTATTCATCATTGTGCTAGCATAAAGAGGAGTGGAACAACTTTTTATCTCATACAATCCAGCTCTTCTCATAATGAAATTGTTAGATAGTTCCATTAATATTCACACTTAAATTCCAGTTGACAAAGGCATTCTTCATAGATAAGTGCATTTCTAACGTGGCCCACAATACTATGAACTTGCCAATATTTTATTTGAACATCTATGGTAGGCTGTGCCCATGTGGCTATTTTTTTTTCCTGGGTGGTGAATTTCCTGTTTTTTATCATTCTTTGCATAGACATCTGCTACAGTTTTAAGTTGAGTGGTGCTTTCTTTAAGTTATGTGCAAGCAAATGAAAATGATGTAATAATCTGCTGGATATATTACAGAAACCAACCACGAATAATGTGGAAAAGTCCGGTTATAAATGTTTAATCTTTGTCTTATTCTTTTCAAAAGGACATGTCATCACCAGAATTCATTTCCGGGTTTCCTTATGAAACATATCTTAGTTCACAGAATCCCATATTGAAGCAAACAAGACAAGCAAAATGTTGAACTTTCTGCATCATCAGAAATGTTGAACTTTCAATAATTAAATATATATATATATATATATATATATATATATTATTTTGTGTGCTTTTGAAACACATAAGAAGATTTTATGTCTATATCACAAGGGGCAACACCAACTAATGTGGCAAAATATTCTGGGAACTTTAGTGTTCCAGCTTACAAAGTTTTGACTAAAAAGTGCTACAAGACAAATATATCAGTCTTGAACACGTGCAACAAAGAACACTCTGTCAAAGCACTTGGAATGACATAAAACTTGAGTGTTTTTTGTGAAGCTTAAGTGCTTTCCTTTGCTGGCTAATTATGTTTCTGCCTTTTGGTTGCTTCACTTTGTCCTAATGTGAAAGTGATTCAATTATATGTGAATAAATATTTATATAAAACATTGATACCAGAGTGTAGATATTAGAATATTTTCAAAATGAAACGTAGATTTCGCGCTCTTAATCGGTTTTTTAATCTTTAAAGTTATCAATATACTTTTGTCTTAACGATTTAAAGAAATATTTGTATGATGGCTTCAATCAAGGACATGGCTGTTAACATCGTCGAACTGGATCATTTTGACGGAGGACACTTTCTGAGACTGTAGAAGCGAGTTTATTTTTTGTTGACTTCGCTTCATTTGGTGTATGTCATTAACACATCAATGCCTGAAGAATATGAAAATGAAACCATTGGTCAATTAAGGAGGGGGAAGAAGTGGGAAACTGATGACTACACGTGAAAGAGTCATATTCTAAATGCAATGAGTGACTCATTGTTCGACCTCTACTATAACGTAAAATCTGCTAAGGAGTTATGGGAAAATTAGAGACGAGATACATGAAAGAAGATATAACTAATAAGAAATTTCTTGTCTCAAATTTTAATGCTTTTAAAATGGTTTCGTAAACTTCAAAGGATCAATAACCATTTTATTCAACATAATTTGAACATGGATGAAATTATTGTTATATATATCTTCTATAATTAATAAATTGCCACCCACTTGGAAAGAGTTTAAACGAACTCTGAAATATAAGAAACAAGATATATTTGTTGATGAACTTGCTAACCATCTTCGTATAGAAGATGAGTGTTGCATGCAGGAAAATGAAAAGGAGCAATATGCTCAGGAATTTTCAAAAGTGCATGTGGCTGATTTTGGACAAACAAAAATGCAATTTAACAAGAGGCCTCTTAACAATTTTACAATGATAAATCCAGAAACATTGAATTGAAACACAGTTGTATCAGAGAATTGATAACTAATGAAGTTATTACCGTTAACTATGTGAAATCTAGTTAAAACTTGGCAAATCCTTTCATTAAAGGATTACCAAGAGATTTGATGAATAAAATATCAAGGGGGATGGGCCTCAAGCCCGTGATTAAAAATCATCAGTGATGGAAACTCAACACAATGCTTAACATTACCTTAAGTCTTGAGTTCAATGTAGATAAAGTACATCATTATAGTGATTGTAAGCACTACAATTAATTGTCATTCCAAGGTTCTTAGTGCTTTGTATTCGCTTGTCAAATGAGGAAGTTGAGTTAATCTCTTAAAGTTTTCTAAAGGTACTGAAATTGCGGGGTGCTAGAATGAAGACCACCTATGTGAATGTGAAGTGCAGCTGCTTCATGGAGTTAAAGAGTGTGGCTCCAAAATATTCATGAAAGATAAGAGACACAAGACCTATGTTGAATGTGTTAGATAGTGTAAAGCAAGTTATTGATACAAGTTATATGTGTAAATTATTTATGCTACATATCAAATAGAATTTTTGGTTCAAAGACTTTCTACCTTGTAAGTATGATATGATGTAATGAACTTTTTCAATTTAGTGGTTCAAATCGCAAGATACCATTATTTATACATATAATGTTTGAGTTGTTCTTGGATCATTGATTTGTATTTAACATATTGAAAATGACGGGGAATTATTAAACTATTCAATAGTTAAATGAAATGTACACGTGGTGCCACGTCATCAGATTCGGTTACTCGGTTTTTGGCAGTTACCGAAGCGGTGTTTGGCGGTTGGCAATTGGTGGTTTCCGAAGCAGTTTTGAATTGTTGATCGGTTTTTTAACCGTTTCAAGGTTTGTACGCGTCTATATATGTATCCAAACAACTTGAGAAAATCATCAAAAACTTGTACAACTGGTTTTCACTTCTGTAAGTGCAAACTGAATCTTCATCGTATCCTTCATCGTATCCTTCATCGTATCCTTCATCGTATCCTGAAGGAGATTTGCTGAACTCATGCAAAATAGAGTGCAAATATTTCTTTAGGAAAGTGACATTGATACACGTTTTGAAGTCATCAATGTACTTTTGCTCTAACGGTAAATGAATTTGATTTCGTCATGTATAAGAGAAACAAAATAAACACCAATAATAACTCCTAAACCGATCTATACTTAAAACCTGATGAAGAGAATATAAGGAGGTTCTATTGGGAACTCAACCTCCTGAAAGAAGTACAGGGAAAAAGAAAAAGAGCACACAACCAAATTTAACGTGGTTCGGTGTCTCGACACCTAGTCCATTGTTCCCTTGGAACAAAATTCACTGTTTGTAATTTTTGAACGGAAAAATTACAAACCCTCCTTACATATAATTTTTCTAGCAAAAATTATAAACTCTTCCGCATGTAATTTTTCAGGCAAAAATTACAAACCCTTATAATTTCTTCTGGCAAAAATTACAAACCCTTAACATGTAATTTTTCTTGCAAATATTGATACATACTACCTAATACACTCCTTTACAAGATTTAAGGATGTGGTGTAAGTGAAGAACTTATTATTCTATAATATATATATATATATATATATATATATATATATATATATATATATATATATATATATATATATATATATATATATATATATATATATATATATAGGTCTTTCACCCCTCTCTCTTTCTTTCTAATGCTCTCCGATGTGAGGTTTTAAATTAACACAAGACACAATAAATCTTCCCTTAATTCAAAGTCATACACTTCTACAATGATCATTCCTTACATCAAAACTAGAAAAACTATTCTAGAGCGATCTTCTTTTGCAACAGTAGAATTTTTTTCCATTTGGAGCATCATCCCTTGCAAAAGAATCTTCTAATGTGCAAAATTCTTCTTCTCCTTCAAACTCCGTGTTGTTTTTCTGATGTAGAACCTTGATTGCATCCCAACAATCTTCCCTTCAAACAAATGACCACTATATTTTCTCCTTCCCGCAGCGGAAGACTTTCAACAAAGGGAATTATCTCAAGATAGGTCTACCTGACCTTCATGGATCCATCTATCGCCAAATCGAACCATCAGCTCTTATACTACTGTTGGAGACTCAACCTCCTGAAACACAAGTATAGGAAGAAAGAAAAAGAGCACACAACCAAATTTAACATGGGTCGGTGTCTCGACACGTCCACGGTTCCACTGAAACTAAATTCACTATTTGTAATTTTTGAACGGAAAAATTACAAACCCTCCTTACATATAATTTTTCTAGCAAAAATTATAAACCCTTCCACATGTAATTTTGTTGGCAAAATCTACAAACCCTTCAACATGTAATTTTTCTTGCAAAAATTACAAACCTTTCATAGTGTTTGACATACACCACCTAAAACACCTAATACACTTTTTTAATAGATTTAAGAATGTGGTGCAAGTGAAAAACTTATCACTCATACATACTCTTATTTAAATATTTTTTAATTTTAAAATATTTAATATTTATTTTAATTTTAAACTCTCAACTAAATAATTTTTTGTTTTAAAATTTAAATATTCATCTTTACTTTTAAAATTTTATTGTCGTATTGTAGTTTTATTTAAAAAATTCTAACAAGTTTTTAATATTCATTTTTAATTTTAAAATTTTACTGTCATATTATATATTTATTAAAGAAATGATTAATTATAACAACATTTTTTAACCATTAATGATGTATTCTTTATTACCTTACTCAGAAATTATAATTAAATAAACTAAAATAACACTAATTTACTTTCCACAAGCACATGAACTCATTCTAAAGAAATTAAATAAAAAATATAAAAATAATAAAATTAAAAAAATAAATAAATAAAGAACTATATGATTTTTAATTTTAAAATTTTTAATATTCATCTTTATTTTTAAACTCTCATTTAAATGAATTTTAGTTTTAAAATTTTTAATTTTATTTTTATTTTTTAAAATTTTACTACCATATTATTTATTTATTTAATAAATTCTTGATCATAACAATAATGTTTAACCATTGATAATGTATTTTTTATTACTTTGTCCAATAATTATAATTAAAAATTTTAATATTTATCTCTAATTTTAAAATTTTACTACTATATTATATATTTATTTAAGAAATTCTAATAATAAGTTTTAACCATTGATAATGTATTTTTTTATCATTTTACTTAAAAATTATAATTAAATAAATTAAAATAACTTTAACATATTTTATACACATATATTATCTTATTTTAACAAAATTAAAAAAATATATTAAAATAAAATAAAATAAAAATTTCATCCCTCCCACCATATATATATATATATTTTTCACCCCTCTCTATCCAATATTTTTCATATAAAATTTTAAATTAACTCAATAAACAACAGGTTAGTCAATAAAATTTGAGGATGGCACTCTTATTAGAAAAATAAGGGGACAACGGTATCCAAATTTAGGTTTGAAAGAAAATATTCCCGTAACAGCCCTGTCGAAATGGATATAAAAAGGATACTTAAGATAATACACCTCATGCCTTAAAATTGTCTCATTTGTGTTGAAATAAGACATCAATAACCACAAACCATTAACAACTATAAAATGAGGAAGGAAGTGTGGAAGAATAAAGTTATTTTCATTTCTGTTGTTCCACTGTATCGTTAAGCTATTTAATATTTATATTGTCTAACATTTATATTTAAAGGCAAATACTTAAAAACATAAATACCAACTAAGCAAGAAAAATAATCACTGTAGTAAAAAAGAGTAATTGTAAAGTATTTAAACCCATTAAATCAACCATTTGCATGTTTAAAGTGAAAAATATTTTCTTAATTGATTTACTCGGTACAAATATTATTTAAACATTATTATCAATTTTTACATCTATTATTACCTAATGCTAAGTAAGGATGGATTTGTTATTTACAATATCACCTTTCACCATTTATGTACTTTTAAATTATTAGGAGAATGATTTGAGAAAATAAAGATTTGTTTGATTAATAATAATTAACTTATGAAATTTATAAATATTCTAAAAATAGAAGAGTCTCAATGTTATACATGTGTTGTAGTTGAAGTATTGGGTGTCGTTACATAAACTAATTCTATTAATGGTTATGAAAGTGAGTCTGTTTTATTTTTTTTTTGCAAGGTGCCAAGGTAAAAGACATATTGGGTTGAGACCGAAGTACAAGACGTGCTCTCTGTCAGGATGACCAACAGTACGCGAAAATACGAAGAGCGCATTCTCAACGTGGGCTTGAACGTGACACAATTACATGCCCGTATTTTGTTGGAATCTTCCAACATAAGACACCTTCACCTTGGGCGCTTAATGTGATGTCTGTGGCCTACTTTGCATAATATGGTCCAGCGCCAGCAAATCACTATATATATATAGTCCCACCCTCACTTCTTCAACATAGCAAATCTGAAAAGGTAAGTTAATTTTTTTCTAACAAAATTTTAATATTATTTAATAATTTATTTATTTATTTATTTCACAGGAAATAGTTGATTAGTAATATATTTTTTATTAAAGTAAGGTGTATATAATTTACGTTAATTTTATTTAAGATAAGTCTTAAGTCAATTTTGACGTCAGTAAAGAAAAATGAAAAAGCGATAATAAATCTGAAAAAAATTTAAAATAAATTATTCACTACAATTTTAAGAAAATATTCATACAATTTACCATGAAAAAAAACTACTCTAATCTAACATAATTAATTTTATTTTAATAACTACTTATATCAACGTCTCCGCTACGGCCACACATTGTTTTAATTGCCCTATCAAGAAATGATAAAAAAATATTTTTTTCACTAATAATATCAACATAATCAATACGTGATCACATAAATATTTTTTAACTACCATATCAACGACATTTGTTTCTTTATTAAATAATAATTAAATCAATATTTATTTTAACCACACTAACAAATAATTTATTTTAACTACAATTTCAAAAACATTAAACTAATAACAAAATTTCTAATTATTCCATCCATTAACAATTTTCCTACACTCAACTTTTTCTTAAACTAAACTATCAACAAAATTTTTACACTTAATTTTTTAATACTAATTATATCAAAAATTTATTTTAACTACTCTAACATCATTGTTTTAAACTACAATTTCTAAAACATTTAATTACGTCTCAAATCTACTAATATTCAACTAATAACATTTTTTCTACACTAAGTTATATTTTTAACCACACTTTTAACAAAAATTTTACACTTAATTTTTTTAGGTACTAATAATACCAACATTTAATCTAAGCTAACAAATAATTTTTTTTATCTCCAATATCAACAACATTAAACCACTAACAAAATTTCCAATTAATTCATCTATTAATAATTTTTTTACACTCAAATTATATTTTTTTTAAACTAAACTATCAACAAATATTTTAAATTTTTTAAGTAATAATTATACAAACATTTTATTTAACTACACTAACAAATTTATTTTTATACTACAATTTCAACAATTTTATTTACTATAATATCAATATTATTTACTAATTTTCAAAAAATATCTACACTTAAACTAGTACAAAGCATTGACATATTTAACTAACAAAAATAAAAACATAACCATAACTTACTACAAAACTTACTAAATGAGACCACCACATATAAACACTAAAACTAAGTGAAATAGTAATAAATTACTACAAAAACATAAAATATACACAATTTACAAGTAACCACCACGACAGCACAAGGGGACTACTGTAGTGAGGAGGCCGCTGGTAGAGGAGAGGCCAAGGGAACAAATGGAGGAGGGAAGAAGAGGAGAAGTGGAGGATAGAAAAAAGGGGCCATGAAAGTGAAAATGACGGAGGGGATAAAGTTAAACATTGTGCGCTTAGGACCCGGGCGTCAGAGTCATGTGTCACTTCCCAAGACTTCCCAAGAAGACGCGTCTGTACGGAATCCGCGTTCATCAACGTTACTTTTTCTAGTCAAACATCATTGTCACGTGACCCAATGACGTGCAATGCGCTCTAACCACAAACGCTACACGAAATTCAAATTTACGTGTCAAATCCTGCTTGTCTACATAGTCAATATTCATGTTATGCCCTCTCCTTTATTTTGCGTCCATTACAAAACAGACCCCAAATAATAAATTTATAATCAAGTCCATTAACGAAATTAATTTCCATAACCATACCCAATACGTTAAATACTTATCATACACTAATATTTCTTTATACGTATTTAAAAGTATTCATCCTTTTTATTTATTTATTTTTAATTTTTTTTAAGATACTTGTAGGATATTTTTGGGATACTTTTAAATATGTATTCTAAAAGTATCCAAAAATCTTAAACCTTTTTGAGAAACCATACATTCTTGTATTATAAGAAGAATTGAAGTGTATATTCTTTTATTCATTTGTTGATGACAAACAAAGTGGATTAAAAATAAAAGACAATATATCTAGTTTACATGCATTCTAACATTCCATCTAAAAATAAAATAATATAAAGAGGGAGGACAAAATTGTGAAATTTTAGTTAGAATATAATAATTGGTCAAAACTGGTTATGAACTTTTTATAATATGGACAAAAGTTATATTTTGGTTATTATAATCATGCATATCTTTTTTTAAGATTGTAATCATCATAGCGGTAAATTATTGAGAAATGATAAATTCTTTTACAATATTTTACATCTATATAATCATTTCTATAAATTTTCCTAGCGTTACATTATAGTATTTGTCGAACCACTTCCTCTTGACACATAACGATTCTGAAAATAAGACACAGCAACATTACCAGATGACTTGAATGCACAACTCAAGAACAATGAACTTAAAAAACTTTATGACCACCATATATATAAAATCTTGAAATTGATGATGCCATGGACAAAGTAGCACTCTTCATCTACCATCCGATATTGGTGACATTACATCATTGCAAATGGTGACATCCTCAGGTCCAGTACATCGAGTATTATAAGTATAATGACAATTAGCATAATCTGTTTCTGTTGGACCTGATCTTTCACCAAGCACATATTCTGTTGCATTTGATGTGGCATTGATCCATGTAGTTGTTGTCATCATTCTAAGACTATCCAATTCCATAGCCACTTCCTTCATGGTTGGTCTTTCCTCACCTTTAAACCTCAAGCACCATTTAGCAATGTCAGCCACTTCCTTCACCTGTTCACTATTTCCCTTACTCACACAATCCTCAACAATTTGGAACAAGCAATCATCCCTCACAGCAGAAAGAAAATACAAGGCCAAGTTCCTCTTCTCCTCTGGCATGTCCAAAGAAAGTGCCCTTCTTCCAGTTAGCAACTCTGCTAGTACAACACCGAAGCTAAACACATCACTTTTCTCAGTTAGTTGGCTGGTTTGAAAGTATTCAGGGTCAAGGTACCCTAGAGTTCCTTGAACCAATGTTGTCAACTGACACTTGTCACGCGGAACCAATCTTGAGATTCCAAAGTCAGAAACCTTAGCAGTGTATTTGTCATCTAAGAGTATGTTAGTTGACTTGAAGTCCCTATGGATGATTGGTATGGAAGCAGCAGAATGCAAATATGCAAGCACAACAGCAGTTTCTGCTGCTATTCTTAAACGCGCTTCCCATGGAAGTGTGGTGCTTTCATTGTGAATTTTATCAAAGAGGGTGCCATTGTTCACAAATTCATAAACCAAAAGTGGCACTTCTGTCTCTAGACAACAACCTAGGAGTTTGACCACATTTCTATGGTTAATTTGGGATAGTACAATCACTTCATTGATGAATTGTTTAATTTGGCGGTGGTCTACTAGTTTTGA
This sequence comes from Hylodesmum podocarpum, assembly GCA_026586105.1. NCBI lineage: Eukaryota > Viridiplantae > Streptophyta > Magnoliopsida > Fabales > Fabaceae > Hylodesmum > Hylodesmum podocarpum. The sequence continues at coordinate 10,972,932 of JALJEV010000623.1, read as the reverse complement.
TTTCTTTATAGCAACAACGTGGTCATTTGGAAGTATTCCTTTATAAACTGTGCCGTATCCTCCTCTGCCAATGATTCTGCACTCGTGAAAGTTTTCAGTGGCTTTCTTTAGCTCTCTTGCAGTAAAAATTTTGGTTCTCTCAGCTGATGCGTCCATGTTTGAAATATGCTGCTGTAACATTAAGCCACCATTTTGTTGGAAATATTTTGCTGTGAGCCTCATCATTCTTCTTGTACGGAACACATGGTATAGCCAGCCACTACCAATTAACAAGAGCATAAAGCCTATGCCAGTGCCTACATTGACAAAGTTGCTTGTTCAATCAGTCTTCAATTTTGCTATGGTTTTGAAAATGTCGTTAACAGAATTCTTTCAATTACTTTACTTTATATCTCTTAAATTTCATTTTCTAAAGCAGTTACCGATCTTTACACTTCATACTATCTACTTGCAAATAAATGTCACTTCTGTTGTTACTGACATAGTGTTGCAAAACGTCTAAAGTTGTACGGTTAAAAGAACTCAAAAAGACAAAGCAATAGACTATGAGTGAAAAGAAAAATCAAGAATGTTAGATGAAAAAGAATTGACAAACAGATCAAAGATCTTAAAATAATGGACCAAAACTCTGCATTTATTTTTCATATGCTTCCTTTTCTTTGTATTTGTCTTGTTAATTTATTTTCACAGAGTGCTATTATGTTAACCAAAAACAAAAAGCACGTACCTATCACAGCCTCATTAACCACATGTTGTAGATTCGAGACACAGCCACTTCCTCCTTTTCTGCCATCTCCCCGGTACCTCTTGTTGGGACAAGAGCAATTATAGCTTCCAGGTAGATTAATGCAAATATTTGAACAGTCATTCAGACTTGGATTGGAACACTCATCAATATCTTGTAAAGAAACAAGCAAAAAAAAAAAACATTTATACTCCATTCATTTATCAACTGAAGAAATCATAAACTAGACTAATTACAACTTTGTGGTAACAAATATACCTTGGCATCCACCATGAAGATATGCATTTCCCATATAACCTTCTAAGCATCTACAGAGGTACCCTGGTCCATTGTCCGAGTCAATACACACACTATTTGCTTTGCAGGCATAACTAGTCAAATTTCTCTTAGCTTCTTTACATGTTTGACTCCCAACAGCCCAATCAAGCACAATGGGAGCAGTTTTTCTCTTATGAATTTGGATGATTCCATCAGTGGAAAACTTGAAAGAGTCTTCTTCCACCAAAAGAGAGTAGCCACAAGGAAAATTCATATCCCCATGAAACAAATTTGGTCCCAGAACTCGAACTTTATATGCCAAAATGTTTCTTGGAATAGAGGTTTGGCAGAAACCAATACCAGACAAGGATCCATTGGTTGAACTTTCTGCACCAGTACAAACTGAAAAACAGCCTCCACTTTTGTAATATTTCCCCGTAGTTAGATTGATGGATGAAAGGCTGTTACATCCAATTCCAATGAACTTGTTCTGTGTATATGAGAAGGGGAATGCTTGCAAAGTCATAGATGAATTCCATGAACCCACTAGCTTACCCCTTTTATCACGGCAGGCATAAGCTACAGGAGATTTTATCCTCAAATGGCCTTTCAGTGACACCTCTAAGATCTCAATTTTCTTTGTCAAATTCCACAGATATGGTTTGGGGGGGTTGTGACTTATGTTACAAGTAACATAAAAATTTCTGTCCAAGTAGCAGTCCTCAGTTGTGCCAAATGGATACGGAATACTTACACTTCCACATTTGTTTTGGCAGCTAGGATGAATTGTTTGTGACTTTGCTAAGATCATTAGTAGCAACAAAGAAACTAGCACAACTTTTGTATTATCCCGTGATGAAGCCATTGTTGCATATTTTGACATTAAGCAATTGTTCTCACCACCATGATTTTTTAATCGCTCAAAATTTAGGCTTTAGAAGTCTAGCTTCAATTCTTGTCTTTTAGAACAATTAGTCAATATTATTAATATAGTATGTTGGATTTGTCTTTTAGTTTATGAGAATAAATATCACTTCGATACCTTCTTACCTACTATAGCTAGGCTTCTATAGGACTTACAAAATAAAATTTATGATTTGTTCTATAGAGCTTCTCAGTAGAATAATAATTGTTGTGGAACCAAGAACCCATTAAAGTTGTTAACTTCTCTATTAGTGATTTGACAAAGTCTGTTCTAGTTTTATATTGTTTAAAGACTAAAATAATGGTGGGTAGGGAGTGGAACCTTTCTCTTTGGGTGTATTTTCGGAGTCAGGAAAAGTTATTATGTAATTAGAGAAACCTTTGGAAATATGGTAAAGGGAATGTTGAAGTTTCTATTGTTCTATAATTCTATGAAATTTATAAGTATGTTTCCGTGTAAGACCATTGAACTTGAAAAGGGAAAAAAAAGAGAATATTAATCCAAGGATTCCAGTTGTTGGGCTATTCTTTCTTTCTCTTTTTTGTGAAAGGTAATTCGGCTTAAAGAGAGTATTCTCTTTTCACAGAGTCAAAGAGATTTGGGATAAATTTTAAATTTAAGTCACATAAGTCAATCTCCATTGTTTTGGACTTACATCAAACAAATTAGCCCAATTAAGTAGAATTAGGATGTATGGTCAAATCTACTAGGTATAAAATAAATGTACTATATTTTATATTTATGTTATAAAAATATGTTGAAGATAAGAAATACTTTTATTAATTCAGATGGTAAATTTATTTTTATTTATTAAATTAACGTTAAATACATAAACTATATTTTCAATTATAATCTAAATATATGCATCCCTTCTACTCATATGTGACAAATGACTGATACTCCTTTATGTTTTATTTACTTTGTGTCAAAATTGTGCTGGAATTATAACTCACTTTAGCATTGAAATGTTTGCAATCTACTCTTTTTGTTGATCCTTTCACTAACCCTACAATGTAATCAAAGGGCTTTAAAGCTTTGATATGGACTTGTATTATTTATACAAGTGCAGGCCTACATTGTTTAGAAGCATCCTTTCGTTTTGAAATATTCACAAAAATATTTTAAATTTTTATAAATTTCGCTCTCTAGTTTTATATATTTTAACCTACTGTCTTTAATTTAAAAAATTATATGTAAATATCATATGTTCTCTCTTTTTTTTGTTTATCAAAAAATAAAGTTGCACAAAAAATATATAAAAAAAATTAAAATAACACAATTATTCATCTAAATTTAATTTTAATTATTCATAAAATAAATTTTATTTTAAAGATAATCTAACCATTCAATGTTAAATTATTAAAATATTAGTTATCACAACTATTTCTTACGAACTCTGACTCTTTTAATAATGTATTATTAGATGAATATACATAGTACAATATAGTGGGTAATTGACGTTTTTGAGTTTATTTCGCTTAAAATATATTTAAATGGGTCTAGTGGAAAAGTATATTAGGTTTGTCTTGTCTTGTACAAGTCGTTTAATAGTTGAATGTCTTATCCTGTTAAAGGCGTTCAAACATAAGACGACTCCATAGTTTATTTTTAAAACAAATGTGAGAAAGACGTTTGTATCCCGAATGCCTCCTTATGGCGTCAACATTAACTAAAATAAATGTGTTTGTATTCTTAACAATAAATTAAACTAAAAAATAATTTCTAATTATTTTCCTAACTAATTAAAATAAACTTAAATTAACAATATTAAATCAAACTAACAGGGAAAAAACATATATATTTAATAAATTTTCTTGTTGAGATTTTTCTAATATTTACCCATTTAGAGGCTTCGAAAAACAAACGTCTTGACTGGGAGGCGTTTAAAGTTGGAATGTCTCCTTTTTTATATTTTAAATTTGTTCACTCAAAAACGATCCGATGTTAAGGTCATAAGAAGACGTTTGGGATACAAACGTCTTTTTTGAGACGTGCCACGTGGAGATATTTATTTTTTAAACAAAAAAACACTTGTGGAGGTGTCTTTTGAACGCCTTTAATAGGATAAGGCGTTTAAGTATTAAATGACTTGTGTAAAATAAATCTATTTTGTTATATATTTTTTTACCAGACTCATTTTGTTATATAATTTTTCACCAGACCTATTTAAGTATATTTTAAGAAGAATAGAACCCAAAACGTCAATTACTCCGATATAATTAATAAAATTAAACTCATTTAATAAAAACATGTCAATAGATGGTTAATAAAACAGCAAAGTTTAGCGAAGAATTATACCATCTTGACGAATTTTGTACATGACAAAACACTTTTACTCTTTTAGAGTGATGTAGAGGATAAGTGGAACAGCTAAATTAAAGTAGATGTTTTTTTCGTAGAAAATTAAATTGAAAAGAAATTAAAAATGAAAACTGGAAAATTAAAAATGGAAGTGTAGGAAACTGGGATGATAAACTGAAATTAAAGATATTGGAAGTTTACCCTGGGAACATGACAGATGAGGAAGTCGATTAAAAAGAATAGCTTCATAGCAAAAAAAAAAATTAATTAATTAATAATTAACTAGGTTATCGGTAGGGAATTATTTAATTGGGTGAGGAATTGACTAATTGGGTGAGAAATGAGAGAAATTTTTTAGGCTCTTTATATAATTTTAATTGAGAATTAAAAATGTAATGAAAGATACAAATTATTTAGAAAATAAATAAATTATTTTAAAAAAATTAAATTTAAATTTAAAGATGAAATTGAAATGAGTTAAAGAAGAATAAGATAGGAAACTAACATACAAAAATTTGTCGTTAATTTGCTCAAACAAATGATAAGTGAGCAATAATTTGAACCCACTAAACCATTTTGATTCTGCCTACAAATCACAAAAGAACAAAAAATGACAGGTCCCTCGGCATTGCATGAGACCCACCTTACCTGTGAACGTTAACTTATATATGTTTCTCATCGGTGTCAAGATCCTTAAACAAAAGCAAATGCTCTAAATACTTTTGAGGGAAAGATGTTTTATATGATAAGACACTTTGACTTTATACTAATCTCAAGATACAATAATTCTTTTGCTAAGCCATATATTAACCAACCAAACCATCTTAATGTTATCTATAATATTCTTCAAACTCACTGGTTGCATAGTAGCAAGTTATGTTCTTCATTGCATTTTAATATTTTTGTGCGGGAATTGCTTGTTGAGGATATTCTTAAGCCCATACCAGAAAATACACTCGACTAGTGGGCTGATGTTAGATGAAAACAATGGAGAAGGAAAAAAGTTATTAAAATTATAATAAATAAATTATTTATAATTTAACAATAATTTGTTGTGATAATATTATTTTTAATTAAATTGGTCAGGTTACGTTTAGGATTACATAAAATTATAAAAAGTCTGTCAAATATAGCAGATCAACATATTTATTATTTAAATATTGTAAATAAATAATAGACATATCTGCCTATTATTTCTTAAAGATATAATTACCTACATCTTTACTGTAAAAGAAATTAACGTTTTAATGTTTGTAATATTGATTAAAGTTAATTATACAGTTTAATTTTACTGTATATGATTTTTTTATGTTATTTGATAGTGTAATTTTATTTGGGATAATGATAAAATGTCACTGTTATTATATCTAGAAAGTGTATAAGATTTGGATTTAAATATAATTTTATATACGTTTTGAAATATTGTTATTCAAATCTTAAAATTATATTTAGCCATTTTTTTAACATGTTGGGCTATTTAAAAATTGATCTGTTATGTATCAGGTCGAGCTAAAGTGAACTCGGTTAAGACTGTAAGTGAGTTTGGTCACTCTCATTGTCGAGGTCTAAACCTAAAGTAGCAAAACTTATCCTTTAAGTGATTTGACCGGATGATGTGATAGTTTTTCTAAAGGGCAATCATAGTCCTTGAAACTCACAAAGCAACCATTCATGAGACATGTGTGCCTTGGAGTAAGGAAAGTCAGCCGATGGAACCTTCACTTACCTACCAAGTCGTCAAAGTCAGATATAAAAGGCTCAGAGATCGGATTCTCACGGAGACCGGAGAAGAAATAAAAAAACTTTTTCTCTCTCTCTCTCTCCATATACTCATTCCTAAAACTTAGTACTTTTCCAACATAATAAAGAACTGACTTTAGCATTAGAGTGCCTTTTGCAGGTACCTCCCCCCTGATCAAGCTCAGAACTATTCGGATTGGAGTCGTATTGCTTACGAGAAGCCCTGGGACAGGCGTAGATCAGGAGAAGCTCAGCATACCCAGATTCCGGAGGAACATTTTGGTGCCCACCGTGGGGCCTTGGTAAAACTTTGCCTGGGATCGCGAGGTATATGGTACACACAAGGAGTCAAGTTCAACTACCTTCGATCAACACCATATGGATCCCTCGTTGATTGATGTGTTGAAGACTCAGATGACCAATGCAATGGCTGCTATGAGGGAGCAAATGGAGGAAGACATGCGGAAATGGCGACAAAAGTAAGAGATAGAGACGAACAAGATAAGAGACTGTCATAGAGAAGAGATAATGGCCCTCAAAAAGCAAAGATTAATGCATGAAAATCCAGTCGCTGGTGAGGAGGAGGAATCTGTTCATAGCAGGAGAGACAAAGGCGTATCTGTACATCTCATTTCTCAGAAAAATGGCTCAAGGGGTAGACATAAACATAATGATGTAACTCATGTAAGTCACGCACCCATCATACAAGAGATGCCATTCTGCGATGTACGCATTCTAGATAATCCTGAGTTACAACGTTTTGCCACCTTTCACCCTTTCGTTCCTGAAATCATGAAGTGTAAACTCCCTGATAGTTCTAGAGGGTCTTCGATGGAAAAATACGAAGGAAACAGTGATCCTACGTCTCAAGTAAAAGCCTATCTTACTCAACCCAGTCTGGTATCTGATGATTTGAGGGTGCATTGTCGTCTTTTTCCGACCACCTTAAAGGGGGTGGCTTTAGATTGGTATTACTCATTGCCTCCTCTGTCAATAGACTCGTTTGAATCCTTGTGCGCGAAGTTTGTAGCTAGGTTTGCTGATTGTAAGCCCGTTGTGACGGATTCTGCTTCCTTAGCCTGAGTCCGCCAAAATTCTGGAGAATCACTAAGGAGCTATATGATGAAGTTTTCCAAGGCAACCATGCATATTCTTGACTTGCACCCCGCTGTCGCTATACATGCCATAAAAGTTGGGCTTCGAGCAGGACCTTTCTCAAACTCTCTGTATACTGAGCCACCTCGAAATATGGATGAACTCAGCGAACGAGCTGCTCGATCATAAGCATGGAAAAAACAATGAGGCACAAAGAAAAGGAAAAGAAAGTCACAGGCAATATAGGACTTATTCTCCTCCAGCTCAGCGTGATTTTGAACCAAAGAGACGAGGGTCGGTCAAATATGATACCTATACCCCTTTAAACGCCAGCCGAGAGAGGTGGTACTGAGAGAAGCTTTCAATTCCGACCTGATACACCCGCCAAAGCCATGTCCAACTCCTCGGAATGCTGACACTAACCGTTATTGTAGCTTTCATCAAAACCATGGTCATACCACTGAAGAATTCTACAGAGTTAAAGATATAATTGAAGAGTTAATACAGTCTGGGGCCCTAGCTCGTTTCGTCCGAAGAGAAAACCGTGATGATTCGAGACATAGAGAACAATCTGGAGATCGTAAAAAGGGTCAAGGATGTTATTCGTCTCACAAGAGCCGAGATAAGCCCTGTTCAAGTAAAAGGGAGGGTTCCCCGAGCAGGAAAGCGCAAGAGGTTCGTGGCACAATCAACACAATTGTAGGAGGATTTGGTGGAGGAGGAACTTCGGCCGAACTCGAAAAACGATATGCGCGCAACATAAATGTTGTAGGCTAGCATGCACCTCCAAGGACTTTTCCTAACATTACTTTTACTAGTGAAGATTTCAGTACCAACGATCCCAACGATCCCAACCATGATAATCCTATGATGATATCCGTTATTATTGCTAATTGGAAGATCAAAAAGATATTAATTGATCACGGAAGCTCGGCTGATATCTTCTATTGGGATACCTTTATTAAATTGGACTTGCCCTTTGATGTTATTAAAGATCATTCTGAGCCCTTATTGGGATTTGCTAGGGAACGAGTCCACACTAGAGGATATGTGGATTTACTCACTACTTTTGGTGAGGGAGAGGAGAGCAAAACTATTATGATAAGGTACTTGTTGGTGGAAGCCCATACTTCCTATAATGTCATTTTGGGACGAAGAAACCTGAATCAATTGGGAGCAATAGTTTCAACACCCCATTTAGCATTGAAGTTTCCAATGGGAAACAAGGTTATAATTATCAAAGCAGACCCGAGGATAGCTCGGCAATGCTACGCTCAAAGCCTAAAAATACAACCTTACTTAGTGAAGACGACCTCTCTTCAGAATGCTCCAAAGGCAAGGCCTCAATATCTCAGCGTAGAGTGGGACAATTTGGATTTGGACCCAGGGACGACTTCGAGGAATTCCGACCTTTTACTAGTGAGAAAACAACTCATTTTCAGTTAGGAGAAAGATCCGAACAGGTGGTAAAGATTGGAGAAACACTGGAAGGTTCCACTAGGAGTGACCTGGAACAAGTTTTGTTGAAGAATGCGAATTTATTTGCATGGAGTGCGGCCGACATGCCTGGTATTGATCCAGATTTTCTGTCACCGACTAGCCACTTTCCCTCATGCACGACTTATAGCTTAGAAGAAGCGAAAGTTGGGGGAAGAGCGTATGGCCGCTGTTCGCCATGAGGTGAGTAAACTTTTGTACGCCAAATTCATTAGAGAAATCAAATACACAACTTGGCTAGCAAATGTGGTAATGGTCAAAAAGTCAAGTGGAAAGTGGAGAATGTGCACTGATTATACCGACCTGAACAAAGCATGTCCAAAGGGTACTTATCCTCTTCCAAGCATTGATAGGTTGGTAGATAAAACCTCGGCAAATGGCTTATTAAGTTTCCTAGATTCATACTCAGGCTATAACCAGATACGCATGTACCTTCCTGACGAGGATAAAATTGCATTTATGTCTGATGCAGATAACTACTGTTATAGAGTCATGCCTTTTGGATTAAAAAATGATGGAGCCACCTATCAAAGGTTGTTGGATCAAGTATTCAAGGAGGAAATTGGGGCAATAATGGAGGTCTATGTCGACGACATGGTGGTAAAGTCGCAAGAAGTGGCAGACCACCCCATTAGCCTCCAAAGGCTATTTGATAAAGTAAGGTTACACAACCTTAGGCTTAACCCAGAAAAGTGTGTCTTTGGAGTTCGAGGAGGAAAGTTATTAGGATTCTTAATCACAGCGAGAGGGATAGAAGCCAACCCTGACAAATGTGAAGCTATTTTGAAAATGAGAAGTCCAGAAACATTGAAGGAATTGCAAAGTCTTAATGGAAGGTTAGCGGCGCTGTCTCGTTTTTTGCCCAAGCTAGCCGAGAAGGCTCGACCACTGTTCAAACTGCTTAAACAAACTGATTGTTTCAAGTGGGGAGAAGAAAGTGAGAAGGCGTTCACCAACTTAAAAAAGATGATAGCTACGATGCCGACTTTGAAGAACCTGTCAAGGACTTTAGATTTGAGCTTGTATTTATTAGTGACACATTCAACTATAAGCTTAGTTTTGGCCGCAGACGATGAAGGAAAACAATACCCTGTGTATTTCATCAGTAGAACTCTTCTCCCTGCTGAGGAAAGGTACCAAGTAATTGAAAAATTAGTTTTGGCCCTGATCTTCTCAGCTCAACGATTGAGACATTACTTCAGAAGCTATAACGTTATGGTCAAAACAAATTACCCACTCAGACAAGTGTTGCAAAAGCCTAACTTGACAGGAAGGATGACTGCGTGGTCTGTCGAACTATCTGAATTCGGATTGGTCTTCTAAAGCCGAGGACCCATGAAGGCTCAGTTTTTAGCCGATTTTCTAGCTGAGCTTCCGTTAAAAAGGGAAGATGTAAAGGAAGGAGTATGGACTCTAAGCATAGATGGATCATCAAATAAGAAGGGGAATGGAGCAGGGTTCATATTAGAAGGACCGACCGACCTAATCCTAGAGCAAGTAGTAAGATTTGAATTCGCTACGTCAAATAACCAAGCGAAGTATGAGGCATTGTTGGCCGGGCTACGCCTCGCCCAAGAGATGGGCGTGAAAAAATTAAAGTGTCTCAGTGACTCTCAACTAGTTGTCGGCCACATAAATGGGTCATACCAAGCTAAAGAACCCCTTTTACAATAATATTTTCAAATAGCCAAGCGATGGATAGCTAACCCACTTTGAGATGGTCCATGTTCCGAGGACTTCTAATGAAAGGGCTGATGTCCTGTCTAAACTCGCCAGCACCAAGAAGACAGGGCAGCATTGAACATTAATTCAAGAGACCATGACAAAACCCTCAGTCAAATGTGAAGTTTCCTTTTATTGCCCACTCACCCCAGGAAGACCACGCATCACCATGGTATGATGATATCAAACAATTCTTAGAAGAGGGAAAGCTTCCAGAAGACAAGGCAACAACCAAACGAGTACGGCGACAATCCGCTATGGTTACCCTGGTGAATGGAGAACTATTCAAAATGGGGCTATCAACCCTCATGCTCAAGTGTTTAGACCCTCAGCAAGCACAATGTGTGCTAAACGAGCTACACCAGGGAATATGTGGTTTGCATGCTGGAGGTCGGACCATGGCACATCAAGTTCTACGGGCTAGGTACTTTTGGCCCACCTTAAAAAAAGATGCTAATGAGATCGTTCGCAAATGCAAACAGTTCCAAAAACATGGTCACATAATGATGGAGGACCATCTCCCAAGCATGAGGATTACAAGGGCAATGCAAAGAAGAATTGAAGCCCAAGTTGAGGAAGAGTTGACCAAGTCAAAGTCAACAAGTCAAAGTTAAAGTCAACGGTCAACTCTTGGAAGTCAACAAAGTGGGCAAATGAAGCCTTGTAATTTTCTATGCATTTTGTAATTAGATTAGGAACAAGTAAATTAGGTCTTGCTTAGTGAATAAGTGCACGGCCTCATGTTTGTAAGTAAGAACTCTTCTTTCCGTTTGTGTTTTCGTCTGATGTTAAGAGTGAGTTGTTCCGTCTGAGTTCCGTCTGACGCTGAGGATGTTCCGTCTGACGCTATTCCGTCTGAGGCTTGTTCCGTCTGACGCTATTCCGTCTGAGGCTTGTTCCGTCTAAAGCTGAGGATGTTCCGTCTGACGCTATTCCGTCTGAGGCTTGTTCCGTCTGACGCTATTCCGTCTGAGGCTTGTCCCGTCTGACGCTGAGGATGTTCCGTCTGTACTTGTTGCGTCTGATTCTTCAGTCTGATGCTTCCGTCTGTAGACACGACAGACGATACCACACAGACAGACGATACTACACCAACAAACGATAGACAGACGATACTGGAGACAGACGATACACAGACAGATGATCAAATTACTACTTACATTTTAGCTTTTGGTTGTTTTACAACTAGTATAAATACTGAACACTCTGAATTGTAAAAGATCTTTGGATGAAATGAAAAAGAATTTTCTAAGACTTGTGTCTTGAGAAAGAGAGAGTTCTTTCTTGGGGTTTCTTATAGAACCTTGAGTCTTATCATGGATCCATGATCCAAGTGGCGATTCTTCTACTTAGCTTATTGGTTCGTTGAATCATGGCCTCTATCCATCTTCTAATCTACTCCCATTTTTGATTTCTTCTTCTTCGGTCACAGACCGAAACTATCAACCATTTTTTTAATCTAAGTTCCGCAAGCTTCTCTTGATTTTGAGTGAAGTTCACTTGGTGAAACGACGATCCGATGCACAAAAGGTGCTAGATCTGTGGAGCGTTACATTAGCTACATGGATTTGTAACAATTTGGTATCAGAGCTTGTTCTCTTGATACCATATCAAAATTTGGCATCAAGAGCTTGTTCTTCACCTAGTTGTTCTTCACTTGTGATATTGAGTCTAGCTCCTATCTTTTTGATTTCAATTTTTGATTCAATTGAATTTTTATTTGAGTTTTGTTGTGTGTCTTGGCTGTCCAATGCATAGATGAGATGTTCTGACACTCATGGTTGATCATACATGGCTTATCTTACATGCTAGACACATTCTAGTTGATAGCCCCCCATGTGTTTGATGAATTTTCTCAATATGTATTACCATGTGCATTGCTCATTAGAAGTTCAAGTTACCATTACCATACATTATCTTGCTATTTAGCAAAGTTTGACTTGACTTGCGTGAGTAATTGAGCCTATACTTGGACTGTCCAGCAAAGAATAGCCAAAAGAAAAATATAGAAAAACAAAAGAAAAGAAAAGAGCAAGAGAAAATATACAAGAAAAAGAGTCAAAGAAAAATTCAAGAAAAGAAATATAGAAGAAAAAGAGTCAAAGAAAAATTCAAGAAAAGAAAAATACAAGAAAAGAAGTTTGAAGAAAAATTAGAGTGAAATTTTGAGTAGCTCTTGTAGTAGAAATTTTTGGGAAAAATTGAGTGCAGTACATTGGGAAATTGGGATCATTAAACACCCACAAATTTTGTGTCCAAGCTCAATTAGGAAACAATTACTCATTAGGCTCAAGCATCATATTACAAAATTGTGTCAAAAGTGCTAATAGCATGATATTTGAACTTGTAGTGTGCTTTGCATGTGCCTAGACATATTTGCCCTGTTTTTGCCCTGTTTTTGGACCCAATTTTGTGGCTGCCCTGCACCTTAAATTGAGCTTATTTTGTGCCTAAATATCACCCAATCCATTCCCCAAAATTTCAAATCATTTTGAGCCATTTCAAGCCTAACTTCCAGCTTGGTAACGGTTTTGCTGTTACTTTGAGCAGTTTCGGGTTTGCAGTTGGTTCAAGGGGTTAAACATTGAATCATTGAATTCTGGGCATATGGTCATTCACTATACATATATATAAGCTCAACTGGAAGGTTTCATAATTTTCCAAGTTCAATTGCTATGCTAACAAAAATTCACAAGTTGGGCAAATTTTGGTGACAGTTGTTGTCCAGATTTTCCAGCAAATTGCATTTGATTTCTTACTTCTTTGAGTTTTGTTTCAAAATTTTTTGCAGTTGTTAAATACTAGTTTTCCTTCATATTTAATGCAGTAAATATATTAGCCTTTGTCTTAGTCATTAATTCCAATTTTTGAGTAGCTAATTTTGTTCATTGAGTCTTGTTTTATTGCTTGTCTTTTTTGGAATCTCTGTAGTTTTGTTTAGAGTTTTTGTCTTCTTGATCTCCTAGGCTTTGTAACTGAATTGTTCCTCTTTCACTTGGATAAATTGGACATTGATAATTGATAGAGGTTTCTCAAAGAAATCTTAAGTGAGATTGAGAGGAAAAAGGCAAGTGTGCACATCATAGAAAAAAAAAAAAACCATCTCAAGAGTGATACACGAGTGCTACTAGAGAGAAACACTTAGAGAGTGGCAAGGATCTCTAATATCATTGTATTTGTTATCTAACCTTTTCTTGTGCAGCTATGGATACTTCTCCTAGTGTTGGAAATGATCTCTCACCAAGGTCTAAAAGGATGATTGATATGATGAAGTCCATGCTTAATACTAGCTTGGAGGAGAGATTTGACCAAGAGAGGAGATTGAAGGAGGAAAGGAAGATAAAGAAGGAGTTGGAGAAGAGGATCCTTGGGAAGACTAGTGACAATCAAGGTGGTCACAATAGAGGAAGGGCTGGACATAGGGAGAGCCGTGGGAGTTCAAACAATGAAGTACATAGGAGTAGGAGACATAGTTATAGAGGTAGTGGAAGTGAGGAAGAAATTCCTAGAGGAGACTATAGCACGCCTAGGGAGAGTGATTGGGGAAACAACTATGATGAAGATGAACCCTTTAGAGGCCATAGGAATGCAAGGAGGGAAAGGAGAGATCCTCAACCTAGGAGACCAAATCACACCCCTAGAAGACATGTGGAAGAAGATGAACCTAGAGAGTGGGAAAGAAGCCATAAGATTAAGCTACCTAAGTTCCTTGGAGATAGTGAGGCCGAGAGCTACCTAGATTGGGTGATGAAGGTTGAACAAGTGTATTCATGCTACCCACACTTGAGTGAAGAAAAGAAGCTTAACTTAGCCATCTTGGAGTTTGAAGGCTATGCCTTGGTGTGGTGGAACCAAGTCCTTGTAGATGCCAAAAAGAGGAGAAGGCCACACATCACTTCTTGGACCTAATTGAAGGATGCCATGAAGGGAAGATTTGTGCCTAAATCTTATACAAGGGACCTCCATGTGAAGCTCCAAAGGTTGACTCAAGGAGGGAGGAGTGTGCAAGAGTACTACAAAGACCTAGAATTGACCTTGATGAGGGCCGGCTATGAAGAGGCAAAGGAAGCTACAATTGCTAGGTTCACCAATGGCTTGAATAGGGAGATTCAAGATGTCTTGGAGCTCCAACACTATAGAACTTTGGAGGATGCCATCCATAAGGCCGAGAGGATTGAGGGCCAACTAAAGAGGAAAAGCTCCTTCAAGAAGTCTTTCACACATGGATCTTCAAGTTGGAAGGACAAGCAAAAGAAGGAGGGATCATCCAAGACTTTTTACAAGTCCAACCGAGATGACCCTAAGGGTAAGGAAGTCTCTAAACCTATTTCTAAACCTTCTAACATTAAGTGTTCAAGTGTTTAGGACATGGTCACATAGCTTCCCAATGTCCCAACAAGAAGGCCATGGTCATAAGAGTAGATGGAGGAATCACTAGTGAAGAGTCCACTCACTCTTCAAGTGAACAAGAGGAAGCTAGTGCTAGTGAGCACTCAAGCATGGAACAACCGGAAGATGGAGATCTCCTCATGGTGAGGAAGATGCTTGGAAGTGCCCTCAAGGAATTGGATGACTCACAAAGAGAAAATATCTTCCATTCTAGATGCCTAGTGGAAGGGAAGGTATGTTCTCTTATCATAGATAGTGGTAGTTGTACAAATGTTGTTAGTACTAGGTTAGTAAATAAACTAGAACTTAGGACAGCCCCACACCCTAAACCTTACAAGCTACAATGGTTGAGTGATAAGGGAGAAATGATAGTTAGTAAGCAAGTTCTTATTAACTTCTCCATAGACAAATATAGAGATGATGTGTTATGTGATGTAGTGCCTATGGAAGCCACTCACCTATTACTTGGGAGACCTTGGCAATATGACAAACATGCCATTCATGATGGTGTTTCCAACATCTATGTTTTCTCTCATATGAGCAAGAAGGTCACCCTTAAGCCTTTGTCACCTAAGGAAGCGTGTGAGGATCAAATAAAAATGAAATTAAAGAGAGAAAATGAGAAGAAAAGTGAGGGTTCAAGTGCCACACATAGTATGGCCGAGAGCTCCTCCAAGAAAAGCCAAAAAGAAACCAAACACCCTAAGAATCTAGTGTTGGCCGAGAGTTGCAAGAAAATTACCAAACAGGCCACTAAGGATTCTAGGTTGAAAAACAAGTGTGGAAGCACCCATGATGCTAGGCAAACCGAGGCTAAAACAAAAGGGAAACTTAGTGAGAGTTTGCTTATTGGGAAAGGTGAGCTAAAGAGAGAATTCCTAGCTAGGAAAAGCATATTTATTTGTTTACCTAATCCTCTTATGTTGAGCACTAACATTGTAGGTAAGCAACAAGATTTGGATGCATTCAAGGAGGAGTTTAAAGATGTGTTTCCCAAGGACATTCCACATGGGTTGCCACCTTTGAGAGACATTGAGCCTTGAAAAATCATTGAATTTAGAAATTTGGAATTTTTAATTGTGCCTACTAACTTTTACTCTCATGATATGAATTGTTCATATAGGTTGATGAATGAAGTAAAGAAGGAGGGCACAATACAAATTTCCACATATATTGAAACACCAAAGGCGCCTTGTGTGATAGCTAGAGGATTCACTCCCAAGAAATTTTATGTTCTAGGACCAAGTGTGAAGTTGTGCATAGAGGAACCATGGAGTGACCTAGGAAGAGGAAAAGAAGTACTTAGAGATTATGCATTATCAAAAAGGGAGACTTCTTTGCCTCTTACTTCTCCTATTATTTCTAATTTGCACAACACAGTTTGTGACAAAATAGGTTCTCTAAATAGGTCTTGGGAAATGTTTGAAAATGTCAAGTTGAGATTCTTGTTTGATTCTACTAATGGTTTCCCTTTTAGGTGGAAGAATGAGTCCAAGAAGGAGGAAACATCACAAGCTTCTACACCTAAAAGAAGACTTTTAAACAAAAGTTTCAAACATGATTCCACAAGGATTGAAGAACTAATATCTACACTTCTAAAGGAGGAAATAGAAACTCCTTGGAGTTTCGGTTTATGCATAGACAATCACTTGATTTCCTTCTTCACTTATTTACATTTTGATATTGATATTAGTGGGCAAACCATCTTGATATTAAAAGTTAAACTTAAAAGAGTTTGCTTGATCTTTGATCCGAGTAAAATGGTTTTGTAGGTAATAAGCTAAGGCCACTTGGGGACAAGTTGGCCACAAGAAGGAGGGATTGATGGAAGACCATCTCCCAAGCATGAGGATTACAAGGGCAATGCAAAGAAGAATTGAAGCCCAATTTGAGGAAGAGTTGACCAAGTCAAAGTCAACAAGTCAAAGTCAAAGTCAACGGTCAACTCTTGGAAGTCAATAAAGTGGGCAAATGAAGCCTTGTAATTTTCTATGCATTTTGTAATTAGATTAGGAACAAGTAAATTAGGTCTTGCTTAGTGAATAAGTGCACGACCTCATGTTTGTAAGTAAGAACTCTTCTTTCCGTCTGTGTTTTCGTCTGATGCTGAGAGTGAGTTGTTCTGTCTGACGCTATTCCGTCTGAGGCTTGTTCCGTCTGACGCTATTCCGTCTGAGGCTTGTTCCGTCTAAAGCTGAGGATGTTCCGTCTGAGGCTTGTTCCGTCTGACGCTATTCTGTCTAAGGCTTGTCCCGTCTGACGTTGAGGATGTTCCGTCTGAGGCTTGTTCCGTCTGTACTTGTTGCGTCTGAGTCTTTAATCTGATGCTTCCGTCTGTAGACACGACAGACGATACCACACAGACAGACGATACTACACCAACAGACGATAGACAGACGATACTAGAGACAGACGATACACAGACAGATGATCAAATTACTACTTACATTTTAGCTTTTGGTTGTTTTACAACTAGTATAAATACTGAACACTCTGAATTGTAAAGGATCTTTGGATGAAATGAAAAAGAATTTTCTAAGACTTGTGTCTTGAGAAAGAGAGAGTTCTCTCTTGGGGTTTCTTATAGAACCTTGAGTCTTATCATGGATCCATGATCCAAGTGGCGATTCTTCTACTTAGCTTATTGGTTCGTTGAATCATGGCGCTATCCATCTTCTAATCTACTCCCATTTTTGATTTCTTCTTCTTCGGTCACAGACCGAAACTATCAACCATTTTTTTAATCTAAGTTCCGCAAGCTTCTCTTGATTTTGAGTGAAGTTCACTTGGTGAAACGATGATCCAATGCACAAAAGGTGCTAGATCTGTGGAGCATTACATTAGCTACATGGATTTGTAACACATAACACACATCCCTCAGGAGAAGCTTCACACAATGTCTTCCCCTTGGCCATTTATGGTCTGGGGAATAGACATTCTCGGCCCTTTCCCTAGAGGTCGAGGACAAGTAAAATTCTTGATAGTAACCATAGACTATTTCACCAAGTGGATTGAAGCGGAGCCTGTGCCTCATATCACAGCTCAGCAAGTGCAAAAGTTTTGTTGGAAACATATTGTGTGCCGACATGGTATCCCTCATTCCATTGTCACTGACAATGGTCAGCAATTCACTGACGCCAAGTTTTCTGAGTTTCTCAAAAACCTATGAATACAACACAAAGTTACCTCAGTAGAACACCCTCAAACCAATGGGCAAGCCGAAGCAGTCAATAAGGTAATACTTCGCGAGCTGAAAAGAAGGCTTAATGGCATCAAAGGGTGGTGGTCTGATGAGTTACCCAGCATACTCTGGGATTGCCATTGCACACCTCAGACTTCAACTAGGGAAACTCCATATCGGCTAACATATGAGGTAGATGCAATGATTCTAGTGGAAGTAGGCGAACCTTCGTGGAGAAGGACATGTAGTAACCTTGATGATCAAGACACTAGCCTGAGAGCCGAATTAGATTTGATTGAGGAGGTCTGAGACACAGCTCAGATTTACAATGAAGCGGCCTAGTTAAGAGTTTCTCGGCGTTACAACAGTAGAGTTCGTCCTAGAAGTTTCCTAAAGGGAGACTTAGTATGACGAAGAACTGGGGACACTCGAAAGTTAAAAGGAAAAGGAAAGCTTGCCCCCAATTAGGAAGGCCTTTTCAGAGTCACCGAGGTGTTTGACAATGGTGCATATAGATTGGAATCTATGGAAGGGCGACCTATCCCACGAACATGGAATATCACACACTTAAAGGTTTATTACAGCTAAGTATTCCATAACATGATAGTTTTTTGGTTCATTATATTTTGCCTAGTACGTGTAAGGTTTGCGTTGTCTATAAGTTTGTAAGGCCCTTTTTAATATATATATATATATATATATATATATATATATATATATAAAATGCATGTGCATATTTATTCGGTATGAATATGTCCATTAAAATTAGAATTCATGTTGAAATAGTGTTAAATGAACACAACAAAAATAAAATAAAAGTCGAAGACAAAGCCGGCACAATGCACGAAAAGACGAAGATGATAACCAGCGTCATAAATAAAGCCGAAGACAAAACCGGCATAATACACGAAAAGTCGAAGACAAAGCCGACATAATACACGAAAGGCCAAAGACGATAACTAACGTCATAAATAAAGCCGAAGATATAGCTGGCACAATACACCAAAAGCCAAGGGAAAACATGACAATATAATTAAAGGCAAATACAAGCCGATCATATTAACAAGCAAGAGAAAAGGGTGAATTTAAGGCCAAGCATAATACAATGACAAAGGGCAAAGTCCCAAAACAACATATACAACATATATCAGCTAAGGGAACCGCCATGGCTGAACTAAGCAGGACCCAACAACAATGGAAGGTTGTAATTTCCTGCCCAGGTAGACTCGCCGTGAAGAAATCATACGGTGACAGGGTAACAAAGCTCAGAGATGAATCAGAAGATTGACCATCTAAGCATAGAGCCTTTAGGAAGCTCATACTTGGACGAGATCTTCTTCTGAGGCTTTGAAACCCAAACTTCTCATTCCAAACATCATCCAAATTTTAGGGAGAAGACAGTATAATTTGAACTCTCTAGAAGATGAAGCCGAAAAAGGGAAATGAAGAAATGTCTCTAAGCATTATGAAAATGAAGAATGGTTTTCTAAACGCGCAAAGGGAAAGAGAAAGGGGAAAGTACAAGATAAACGTTGCAAGGAAAACTGAGAAAATTCACATATATATAGCAGCCAAAATAGAATAAAGTGTCTTAGCACGTGACAGAAGTAGACAAAAGCAAAAGACAACAAAACAAGGAAATAAAAAATACAGAGGTTCAAGTTACAAGAAAATGTCATCAAAAGACTAGACTACTTGAAAAAAGTACAAAAAAGCACAACAAGACTACTCATCCACTAATTGCCCATCAACTATGACCTTAGCTTCATTAAGACGAGAGGTATCAAACTAGGGCGAGAACAGCTTTACTTGCTCCACAGCTCTGGAGAAGCCATCAGAAAATGCTTGCAACCCGAGCTTGCTCCTCTCGAGCACTTCAACTTCGGTTGCCTCAACTCAGTCGGCAAGGGAATCATTGTAGTCCTTGATCTCTGTCAAGGACGCTTGTAACTTAGCATTTTCTTCAGAGGCTTGGAGAACTTCCTTTTTAAGCCCGACAATCTCGGCCTCCCGGTTAGTGATAGTCTTCTTCAGAGCTTTCTGTCGGGTCTCGGCGTTTTTCTCGGCAACCTCCATCGTCTTCTTGATTGCCTCTTCTCGAGCTCGGCTCACAGAAGCAGACTCTTCAGCTTCTTGCAATTTTTTGCCCAGTTCTTAGACAAACTGGTCAACAGATTCCTTCTTATCCTTGGGCAATTTGATCAAGCTCCTTGACTGCCCAACCTCAAGACCCAGGCTTGATAAATTCTTGTCTGCCTCAACCTTATCCTTGAGAAGGTCTTGGTTGGAAGCGTGAAGCTCGTTTAAGCGCTGATGAGACTCAACGCCTTGAATGAGGTCGTCCTTACAATAAAAAGTTATTAAAAGTGAAGTTTAAATGAAATTATGGCGGTAAGAAAACAAGTAAGAAAAAAGAGGAATACTCACTTGAAATGCTGAAATACGACCATTCCCCTCTGCATCATCAAATATGCCCCTTCAACAGCATTTGAAGGGCCCACAAAGTTTATTAAGCCGACGTCATAAAGAGATGGGACATGACCACCATCTGTAGTCAAATTGTGATGTCTTAGGCTGGTACTCCAAAGGGAATGAGAGCCCAGATGACGGCTTGAGATGTGCTCGAGCCGAGGTGCCTTTGCCGAGCACCCATGCAGAATGACCCCTGGGAGAGCTGAAGAGCTGGCATTCATTGAGGTCGTTGGATCCAGAACAAGGTCTATAGGGGTTGATTCACCAGCAGCAGTGGATGGGGTTGGCTGTGGCTGATCTCCCGAAGCAGAAACTCCCTGTTCAGGCTCAACTGGTGGAGGTCGGGCCACCACCTCTTGAGCTACGGTCACAAGGGGTACCTCGGGATTAATGGGCGCAACAGCAACAGTAGAAGCAGAGACAACTTTGGGCTTGTTTACCTCTCCTAAAGTTGTAGAATCACTCAGCACAATGGTGCTTTTGACGAGCAGGATTCTTCTTAAACCTTTTCACCAAAGGCTTATTTTGGGTAGGAGGAGGTTGGGTTAGCTTTACCCTTGAAGATTTCCCCTACTTGGCCATTATATCTGCAACATAAAAAAGAGTCAAAAATAGGCCAAAACTACTAAGTTAAAAGATTGTTGTAACGAAAGTACCTAAGTAAGCAGCTTGGGGATCCTCAACATCCAATAAGTTTAAGATACGTCGGATGTCAAGTGGATGGTCTAGGGACATCAGTCTCTCAACATTCTATTTCTCAAAAGGGGTAAGGTCACCGTCGGTCCAAGACTTAAACTGAATAGGTCGGTCACTCTAGTACAAAGGGAACATGGGGACACCTTGGTCGTTAAATAATATTCGCCTACCCTCCGAGCTCGAACCCGGTTTCAACTTAAAAAATTTTATCTTTGAATTTTTCGAAGGACTGGTGATACAAGGTAAATAGGTGTTGGTCCCTATATGAATCTAGAGGGGGGTGGTGAATAGATTCAAGTTCCCTAAAACTACCAATCTTTTTCTCGCTTTTTCCCGATTCAATTTTATCTAGATTATAAGCAATGTATCAGAGATATAACAGTGGAAAGATACAGGAAACTATAATGCAAGAAATCAATGGAAAGTAAAGTCAAGGTATAGAGAAGAGAGAAGACAGAGATTTATACTGGTTCGGCTTTCGGCCTACATCCAGTCCCAACCCAACAATCTGTTGCAATTGGTATTCCACTATAATCTTTTGTTCAATACAATCACTTTTGCACAAACACAAAACAAATCAAATACTCAAAACTCTCTATGTTCTTCACCTAAGAACATATCTCTCCAATTCTTGAATCCTTCAAGAATCTCCTTTGAGAGTCCCTCTCTCAACCTTTAACTCTTCTTCTAGAGAACACCTTCTCTTAAGAGTTTTTCAACCCAAAACAAAACTATCAAACAAAAGATAAAGATCAGTAAAGATTACGCCTTTGTGTATGCTCTGATCACAATGATAACCAAATGTATCCAATCCTTTCTTCACACAATATTCATCTCTTTGAGAAATTCCTTTTTTTTGAATCTTTGAAGAGAGTTTCCAGAACTTGTAAACCAATGTTTTTTCTCTTTTTTTTTCTTTCTAAAGCATTAAAAGATTTCTCTCTTGAAAACAAAATGAAGAAGATCTATTTAAAGCAGTTTTCAAAACCATTTTGAGATGAATTCTGGTGTGGTAATCGATTACAGATGTTGGTAATCGATTACTCCAGAGAGATTTTATCTTCCCTTGCATTTCAAGCACGAAGTAATCGATTACTGTGGAGTGGTAATCGATTACTCCAGAGCCAGTTGAGTTCCCCTATTTTCTGAGTCTGTTGGTAATCGATTACAGCTTCAGGGTAATCGATTACTTCAGCTTAAACTTTAAAACCAAAGTTTTTTTTTTGAGTTCTTTTCAAAACAAAATGGGGTTCACAACTACTATAGCTCATCTTACAAGAGTTAAAACAAATTCTCTATGAAAAGATTGAATAAAAACCACACTCAAAGCCTAAACTATAACAAACAATACATTTAAACTCCTATATACAGTCTATCATAAAGATCAAAATTACAAGTATATCAAAACTAAAACTAGGAAAGACTTCTTCAGCTTCAAGTCCAACAATAGGGAACCATATTGAGCCCCATTCAGAGAAATCCACCCAATTTTTAACCCACACTTAAGTTGGTGGAAGTAAAGAAATACTTTAACCGAGCACTCAAAACCCATAAACATGCTCAGAACCTCAAAGTCCCTTATAAAAGCCTAACTATTGGGATGTAGCTGGGAAGGGGCAACATTTAGAGTTCTCAACACTCCGCACTCGAAAGCACTTAAGGGGAAGGAGATATCGAACTCTCTAAACATATATTTGACACACGCGCCGAATGTGCGTCAAATAATACCACAATCTAGTTATACTTTGCAGTAATAGTGGACTCGGATCGTTTCCCTACGGATTACTTTGTTACTTCTCTGTAGCCGAAATTTTAAATGCAATTTTTGGGGGGTTTTGTGTAGAGGAAAAATTAAAGGCAATTAAATAGTAAAAATTAACCAATGACAGTAATTAAACAATAATTAAAAAGCAATTAATAAATGATTAAAAAGCATCAATCCAATCTCTGTCAGATCCTAATTTCCCTCATCGGTTCAACCAAAAAAGGGCACTCATCTATGCAGTGCATTGGAACCGAGATCTCTGCATGCCAAACTGAACTAATGCTCTAAGATCTTAGAGAATTATCATCGAATACTTGGTGGCCTTTAAACTCACACGATTGCATGAAAACACACAACTTGGTCTCGAATTATATAATTAGTTCTATGCATTCATTATCAATCAACAACGACAGAATCAACAATCTCAATCCAAAATATTAATCAACATAATGAAATCAAAATTATAGAATCTAAAACGAGTGCTCATGCAATTGAAAACGGAGAACCTAAGGAAATTAGGGATCTTATTGAGATCGAATTGGTTGATGAAATTAGTTGCGCATAATTGAAATTAGACTAAGCATAAATTGGTATTGCATATTAGAAGAATTAAATTGAAAGAAGGGAGAGAGAACGAGAATTGGAATGGCAGACCTGAAAACTCTAGCAGAGCGACTTGAAAGGAAAAGAATAATGCTGAAAATTGAAATTGATTGAAAGGTAAAAAGTGTGTTACAATTTTCTGAATTGGGGTATTTATAATAAGTGAGTCATGTGCTAGTCACATGATTTTAAGTGACCCAGGGTGCAGGGTTCAAAGCCCACTTAATGCAAACATTTAAATGGTCCAATTACATGATTTGAAATGGGTCTACACTAATTTTTCACGCTGGAATTCCCGTATCAGTTCCGTGCGTCACTTTTAAGGAAATTTTTGCCCTAGATGTGGTCTGAATTGGCTCTTCATGTATCATAGATTTTGTATCTCTTTTAGTCTTCTTTAATTTGACATGAAACGGAGCTCAAACAGAGTTCTGTAGTGAGAGTTATGCCTTTTTTAGTGAACCTTGTCATAACTGAAAATTTTAGCGAATTAGAACAAAAATAAACACTTAAGGCCCAAATGAGCCCAAACTCATAAATGCACTAAATCATGCTAATTGACCATTAATAATGTTGTAATATGATGTATTAAATGCAGAGAAATAGATCAAAATAATGACTCATCAAATTCTCCCACACTTATCCTTTTGCACTCTTGGGCAAAACTAAGTCCTAATGAAAATGTTAAATTGGATGCAAAATTTCATCTGGTCTAAGTTATTTCATACTCTCCAAAATAGTAATCAATGCATTAGAACTGAACATAGCGATCAGAGCACAATCAATCTAATGATTACATATTATAGTGTTAAACAATTCCTGCTTCAGATAGAACCAATCAGACGGTGAATTAATCATGCAAGTCAATTATAAGCAATGACATCAACAGAAGTGTATCACTCAAACTCTCAAGTGTATCAAGCAAGTGTTTACTCCCAAACCATTAAAATGAACATTATTTTACCATAGGCTTGCAATCATTTTAGCTCTCTACCACTAACAATCACAGTCATACATGATTCAAGAGGACTTGCAAAGAATATAATGGGGCCAAGGATAAAGGTTTGATAAATTTGGTCAAGTGACTACTATTTCACAGATATTGAAATCAACATCAACAGATTGCAAAAGATATCAAAATTACATAATAAATCTGCAAAGTTGCTATTTTAACATATGCTTAAGTACTCAACTCATTTTGCACACTTATTCAGATTAAAATTTTGCTATTTTGCTCTTATTTCTTTTTCTTTTACCATATATTATTTCTGTTAGATTAAGATGATTAACACTCTTTGTTTTGATAATTACAAGACAGACGATACTTTCAGATGAAGTAAGATCAGACGATAGAAGACCTCAGATGAAAGATGACTCCTCAATCTGAAAAGTTTTTATTTTATTTTCATCAAAAAGAGGTTATGTCTCAAAGTTCAAACGATACAAGAATGATGGTAGACGACATTATCTTCGGACTTCTATTTCAGAATATCTTTCAAAGACTATGTTTTCTGTCAAGACCCATCGTCTACTAGAAGAAGCTGAAGATAGACGAAGTAACTTGTGCACATTTCAAATCTAGTCGTTACTCGTGGAAGTTTCTAAAAGTGGTTGGACACTGTGCAAAACCTCTGCAACACGAAAAGCAGATCACGCTTTTGTTATCCAATCTGATCAAGTCAGAAAAAGGTACTGAATGTGCGCTAACTCCGCTGCTCAAACATTAATTATTCTGATTGATCTCTGCCACTGATGGGAAAGCTTCAAGAAAAGGACAATGGTCAAGATTTGAGTCTAACAGATCTTTCCATGACTGTTGCCTATATAAAGGTCTTCTCTTCACTGTTTCAAGTTGGCGAAAACGCTACGTAAGCTTATTGTTGTATTCGCTCTTGAATCAAAGAAACTTATACTTCATTGTAAAATCCCTCTTTGCGTAGTGGAATCCTTAAGTTTTTCTTAAACTCTTTTAAATCCACTTGTATGGTACTTTAGCCTGAGGAGGCTGTGTGTGCAAAGAATACCTGGCTTTAGCCTAAAGAGGCTGTGTTATAGAGAATACTTGTTTGTTTAGCCTGGGAAGGCCTTGTTTAAAGAATATCGTGTGTTAGCCAGAAGTGGCTGAGTTCAAACAATACTTGTAACCTTTTCATGGTTAATAGTGAAAACTCAGTATTTATTTGATAACTGGACGTAGTCTTGGATAGACGAACCAGTATAAAAATAACTGTGTTTATGTTATTTAATCTCGTGACTAACAGAGATAATTAAAGCATAACTTCATTTGTTAAAATTAATCCTTTAAGATAAATTTCACATCGTCTAAACCAGTTTGAAAACAACAGACGATAAGAAAAAAAAAATATTAATAACACAATTCAACCCCCCTTCTTGTGTTTTATTCATTACAGTTTGATATCAGAGCTCAACCTCTAAGGGTTAAGCGCTTTACAGTGTTAGAGAAAAAGATCCCAGATGGAGTCACAAGGGTCAACGTTTCTTTCAGGAGACTCCTCCATGAACAAGCCGCCAGCCTTCTCAGAGGATGGCTATCCCTACTGGGCCGGCAGGATGGAGATGTATATAAAGTTTACTCAATATAGACTTTGGAAGATCATCACTCAGGGAGATATTCCCATTGTCAAACCTGAGACTGAATGGGGAAATGAGGAATATTCTCTCATGGAGCTCAACAACAAAGCTAGATATGCACTCACATGTGCTCTCTCAAGGACAGAATACAATAGATTCTGTGCCTACAAGACTGCCAAGGAACTCTGAGACGCTCTAAAGATCTCCTACGAAGGAACTGAGGACGTAAGAATGAGAAAAGCTGCCACACTTCAAAGAGAATATGAGATGTTCTCTATGAAGAAGGGTGAATCCATTGAGATGATGTTTGGAAGATTCCAAACAACATTAAATGGTCTTACTTCGCTGGGAATCACATTCACAAAGGCTTAGAATAACATGAAGATTCTAGACAACCTTCCTACTCCATGGGAAGCTATGTCTACTGCCATCTCTGTGGGACGTGACATGAAAACATTAACTCTTGATGAGTTAATAGGAGCTTTGAGAGTACATGAGGTACTTCTCTGCAAAAGGGACAAAATAAAAGTTCAAGAGCCCATAGCTCTTCCATCTCTAGATGAGGTCCCGAAAGAAGAATCTGTCAAGAAAGAAAGGAAGAAGAAGAACAAGATTCTTGAAGCTGAGACGTCTGAATCAGATTCGTCTGATGGATCGTCTGAAGATGAGATATCTCTCATGGCCAGACGCTTCAAGAAGATGATGATGAAGAAAGGAAGAGGTCAACGCTTCTTCAAAAAGAAAGAGAAGAAGTTTCCTAAGAAACCCTCAAACAAGGAGGAAGGCTCAGAGATTGTCTGCTATGAGTGCAAAAAACCTATACATATGAGATCTGAATTTCCAAAGCTTAAAAGAAGATGGAATCCTCGTAGAGACAAGGGCAAAAAAGGCTTGCTGACATGGGAAGACCTTGACAGCAATAGCTCAAACGATTTCACAGAGGTAGTGGAAATTGCAAATATCTGTCTCATGGCTGGAGACAATCCTTCCTCTGAGGTAAATGACTCTTCTATCTAATCCTCTTCATCTGAGTTTGAATCAGAATCAGAAGAAATATCATATGATACTCTTTTAGCAAACTCTCATTTTATTGTTGAGCAATATAAAGTATGCAAAGCAAAGTTAAAACAAACTTTGGAAGAAAATGCTACTTTGAAATCTGAAAAAGAGTTGCTTAAAAAGAAAGTATCAAATGAAATATCGTCTGACTCTGAAAAGAACATTTTAATTCTTGAAATCGAAAGATTAAAGAAAGAAAATGATTCTTTACTCAAAGACTTAACTAAGTTCACAAAAGGATCCTCAATGCTTGAAAACATTTTAAAATATGGGAGGGCTCCTTTTGATAAAAGTGGACTAGGTTATGTTGAGCAGATGAATGAGAAGAAGACAAAATTTGCTTCGTCTACTCAAAAGAAGAAGAACAAAAGCTACAACAAGATTCCAAATGATTACAAGAAAAATACTAAAACCTTGAACAAAAAGAAACCTTCTTCTACTAACAAAGGAGGACCCAAAAGAATTTGGGTACCAAAGTCACTCATTATTCTTGTTGCAGATATTCTTAATAGGAATAGAGAAGACTTCAAGGTGGTACCTGGACAATGGGTGCTCACGATACATGACGGGATATCTGTCTATGTTCCAAGACCTAAGACCAAGTAAAGGGTCTGTGTCTTATGGTTTAGGGAAAGGTAAAATCCTAGGAATTGAGACTATTGGTAAGACACCC
Source organism: Hylodesmum podocarpum (assembly GCA_026586105.1). Taxonomy (NCBI): domain Eukaryota; kingdom Viridiplantae; phylum Streptophyta; class Magnoliopsida; order Fabales; family Fabaceae; genus Hylodesmum; species Hylodesmum podocarpum. The sequence continues at coordinate 10,945,219 of JALJEV010000623.1, read as the reverse complement.
AACCCTCTCATCCAAAATGTGTCTTATGTTAAAGGTATGAACTTCAATCTACTTAGCATAAGTCAATTTTGTGGCATTGGATATGAAGTAGCCTTTAACGCTGGTGAGTGTATAGTAAAAAACAAGGATAAATCCATTCTGTTTGTTGGGAAAAGAAAGAACAATCTCTATGAAGTTTGTCTTTCTGACTTTAGTGATCAGAATGTAACATGTTTGATTTCAGTAGACGATGAACGAGATATTTGGCACAAAAAGTTTGGATATTTAAGTCTCAAGTATATTTCGAAAATTTCTAAAGATAATCTTATGAAAGATTTGCCAAAAATACCTTGGAAGTCTGATCGTCTGTGTGAATCTTATCAGCATGGGAAATAGCTTAAAGCTTCTTTTAAATCAAAAAATGTTGTTTCTACGACAAGACCTTTGGAACTGTTACATATTGATTTCTTTGGACCCACTCAGACTAAAAGTCTTGGAGGAAAGAGATATGGATTTGTCATTATAGACGACTATACTAGATTTACTTGGGTATACTTCCTAGCCCAAAAACACGAGTCTTTCAATGTCTTTGAGATATTCTGTAAACGTGTTAAAAAAGAAAAGGGAATATGTATTGTGTCTGTGAGAAATGATCATGGAACAGAGTTTGAAAACTCTGAGTTCAAAGCCTTCTGTTTTGAAAATGGTATCTTTCACAATTTTTCATCTCCAAGAACTCCCCAACAAAATGGAGTTAAGGAAAGGAAAAATCGTACTTTACAAGAAATGGGTAGAACAATGTTACATGAAAGCTCTCTTTCAAAATATTATTGGGCAGAAGCAATAAATACCTCTTGTTATATTCAAAACAGAATATTAATAAGACTTATATTGAACAAGACCCCTTATGAACTATGGAAAGGAAGAAGACCCAACATATCCTACTTTCATCCTTTTAGATGTGAGTGTTTTATCCTAAACACCGGAGATCAACTTGGAAAGTTTGACTCAAAGGTGATCAAAGGATTTTTACTTGGATATTTCAATACATCTAAGGCCTATAGAGTATTTAACTCTAAGACGCAAGTTGTAAAGGAATCTATTCATGTAAAATTTCAAGATAACTTAAAGGATGATAAAGAAATATCAGACCTAGAAAATTTGTTTGATAATTTGTAGATCAACTCCTCTGGTCAAAACTCGAGTTCAAATGGTCAACCTAGTACAGACGCAAGAACAGACGAAAGAAGAACAAACAAACCCTTTTCGTCTGATATTCATCAACCTGATGCTCAAGCTCCTACCAGAACTTGGAGGTTTGCCTCAAACCATACAAAAGATCTTATCATTGGAGATAGACATCAAGGAGTTCAAACGAGATCAAAGTTTAGAGAATCGTCTGGCTACGCTCTTGTGTCAAACATAGAGCCCAAGAATATTGAGAAAGCTCTACAAGAGAATGACTGGATTTTAGCTAAGGAAGAAGAGCTAAACCAGTTTACCAGAAATGACATTTGGACATTAGTAAAGTGACCAAGGAACAAAAGCATCATTGGAACAAGATGGGTGTTCAGAAATAAACTTGATGAAGCTGGAAAAGTAGTAAGAAACAAAGCAACGTTAGTAGCCCAAGGTTATAACCAACAAGAAGGTATTGATTTCACTGAAACTTTTGCCCTTGTACCTAGATTAGAAACTATTAAAATTTTACTTGTTTTTGTTGCTCATAAGAATATCGTCTTATATCAAATGGATGTAAAAATTGCTTTTCTAAACAACTTTATTGAAGAAGAAGTATATGTGAAACAACCTCCTGACTTTGAGAGTTCTTCTCAACCAGATCATGTTTTCAAATTGAAGAAAACACTCTATGGTCTTAAACAAGCTCCTAGAAGTTGGTATGATAGACTAAGTTCTTTTCTTCTTAAAACTGGTTTTTCTAGAGGAAAAGTTGATACTACTCTCTTGAAGAAAAGTGTTTCAAAAGACTTTATTATTGTTCAAATATATGTAGACGATATAGTCTTTGGAGCCACTAACGAATCCTTGTGTAAGGATTTTTCTAAGTTAATGCAGGATGAGTTTGAAATGAGTATGATGGGAGAATTAAAGTTCTTCCTAGGACATCAAATCAAACAGACGAAAGAAGGTATCTATATCCATCAATAAAAGTACACAAAAAAACTTCTTAAGAAGTTCAAGATGGATAACGCAAAGCCAATGAAGACACTCATGCATTCGTCTGGTGCTAGTCTCAACAAAGACGAATCAGGTAAGACCGTTGATCAGACGGTATACCGAGGTATGATTGGTTCACTACTTTATTTAACTGCAAGTAGACCAGACATTATGTTTAGCGTCTGTCTATGTGCATGTTTTCAGTCTGACCCTAGAGAATCTCATTTGCAAGCTGTAAAACGTATTCTTAAATATCTTATTGGAACCACTAATCTCTCTTTATTCTATAAGAAAAATAGTGATTTCAGTTTGAATGACTATTGTGATGATGACTATGCTGGAGACAAAGTGGAGAGAAAAAACATAAGTGATGAATGTCAATTTCTAGGCACATCACTCATCTCTTGGTCAAGCAAGAAGAAAAACTCCATAGCACTCTCTACCACAGAAGCAGAATATATTGTTGCTGCTGGATGTTGTTCACAACTTCTTTGGGTAAAACATCAACTTGAAGATTACTGCAGGTTTGAAACCCAAATCCCAGTTTTCTGTGACAACACAAGTGCAATCAATCTCAGCAAAAACCCTGCTCAACATTCAAAAGCTAAACATATTGAAATAAAATTCCATTTTATAAGAGATTATGTTTAAAAGGGTATTTTCGATAAACAGTTTGTTCAAACTGATTTTCAATGGACAGATATCTTTACAAAAGCTTTAGACGAAACACGATTTAATTTCATTAAAGAAAATTTGGGAATTATTTCTTTAAAAGATTAAGTTATTTTGTCTATGTCTATCGTCTGTACTTATCGTCTGATTATTTCGCATTAAGACGAAACCTTTGCGTCGATCAAGTTGAATTAGTAAAAGGTTATCCAACAGACGCAATGTTATTATTTAATTAATTTAAAGTTGAGTGTGCAGGAAGACACAATAAATGCATCATTAAATATGTCTGGCATTTATTACTCTATTCTAGGAAGTTCAAAAGCATGCGCCGCAACTGACAGAAGTCAAATCAATCATTGAAAGGGCAATCATGGCAGAAAACATCAAATCAGGGACGGTTTCTATTCTATCATCTGATAAAATATAGCTGTTTCATTTATTTGACTATAAAAGTGTCAAAGTTACCTCTTCACTGCTAAGTAATCAAAAGCTATTCTTTCTCTCTAAGTACACTCACTCTCTAACTCTCTTATTTTTCAAACTCAGAAAATGGCCTCCAAGAACACATAACAATCATCTTTTGAAGAAGAAAGCTTCTTTGCGCAAGATTTGTTCTTGCCAAGCAAATAGGTGAGGAGGATCACTCTTGCCAATCTTTTGGGGCATACATGCGACTTTCTGGAAAAGGCGGGATGGATGAAGTTCACTTCATGGGAAGGTCCATGGATGATGGAGCCTTATGCTGAATTTTGGTCTGAGGCCAAGATTGTTGATGAGAGAACATAGTTGGAACTATTGGTGATAAGGAATACCTTATCAATGTTGAAGTTGTTGCTGCTATAGGGAAGTGCAAGATTGAAGGTGTCGTCTACAATCCCAAATGGTATGAGGGTATTCATGAAGCTCTCATTGATCAAACGTTCTACGGCAAACCCAGAACGTCTAACCTGGTGAAATACCTAAGGGTCGGGAACTTGACTGGTGAAGGAAGAGTTATGCACAACCTTCTCTTCAACATCTTCACTCCCAGAATTGGGTCTCGCGACAATGTGAGCAACCGAGAACGATTCTATTTTTTCTATCTTCTTCAGAAGGAGAAGATAAGTCTTCCCCATGTGATTATGGATCACTGGATAGATACCTTGAGAAGAAAGGACTTGCGAAAGAAATCAAGTGTTCCCTATCCCACTGTCTTCGCAAATATCATCCAGAATCAAGACTTTGATATCAAAGGATGTGAATGGTTTGCCAGTGGTCATGAGATCAAGCAAGGCACTTTTTCAAGAATGCGTCTGGATCTTGCACCATGGACGCTGAATGAAATGCATGAGAAGCTTCTCAATCCTAAGTATTCTCAATCTTTTTCATCTCAATCACGACCCTATCAACCACAAACAAAAACCCACACAAAAACCTCACAACCGCAACCATCACTTCAACAAACTCGCCCCAGACATAAAACCCTCATCAAAAGACCAAGAAACACACCCATTCCATCACAAACTCAACCTCAAACACAACCACAAACACAAGCCCAAACACCAAACCCTTCTTCATCTCAACCTAGAACGTCGTCTGAACCACCTGTACAAATTACAGAGGTTCCTTTTTAGACGACAGAAGATGTGCCTCTTGTTAGACGAAAATCAAGGTCTATCAAGTTGAAAATTCCAAGAATGGATTCGTGTACTCAAGATAATCCATTTGCCAAAGAAGCATCTGAGGATGTTGAGTTTGCTAGTAGGCGTGCAGACGTTCACAAAAAGTCAAAGGTAGATGAGGCTCAAGTCTCAGAACGAGTCTCGAGAAAGGCATATATGAAAGGAATAAGAAAAGATATAGTTGAGGTTTCTTCTATTCTCAGTGAGAAGGAAGAATTGGAAAAGGCTAAGAAAGCCTCCATTCTCTCTGAAGCTAAAAGGGAGCGTAGATTCCGGGAAAGCACCAAGGGGATTGGATCGTCTGGAGCTTCTCATGCTCAAACCACTTCAGAGGGCATAGACAATGAAGAAACTGCCCAGATCCAAAAAGACAATGCAATCCTCGCTGAGCAATTGTTTACAATGCTTAATGAAGATTTGCCCCCTATGGAGTTTAGTTCTTCCTCTCCAATAGATGAATCAAGAGAAGATGATGTAATCTTGCTTTCGTCTCCTCTTCGTGCCATACCTCTTCAGACGGTAAATGTAGAGTCTGAGGAAAGAAGCTGCTTACAGACGATGCAACCTTCGTCTATCATCCATGGCATGGAATCTGATTCATTAGATGACGAAGAATGTCTTATCACAAGACATGTGGCACCTTTTGCAAAGATTCCAGCTGAGGTCTTAAATGAAAAAGACCTTCCACCCAAGCGCAAAATGGACTACACCTTTCTCAACGATCTTGTTATGCAAAGGTATAGTATTATTGGGTGTGCTGAGAGGCCTAAGAGGCCCGAGTGGATAATCTCAGATCATGTTGTGGAAGCCTCTGGTCTTTCTGACTCTGATAGATCTGAGTCTGGCAATGACAGTTATTGCGCAGACGATAAAGATTCTTTTGTTGAAAAGATAGAATCTCCCTACATTGAATTGGACAACCCTTACAGATACAGAGGAAAGAAAGGGTTCCAATTGGGAAGATTTGTCAATCCAATAAATTATTACCAACCATTGAAGCCTACTAACTTTGACATGTCAAGAAAATATGATAGTGCTGAATAGAAGGAATGGTTGAAACGTCTGCCTTGGGATGCCCTTGCTGAATTGAAGATTAAAAGCTTAGAAGGTATAGACGATTACAAATGTCATCTTGATGGTCTGATGATTGAAGGACTAACACTGAGGTATGAACCAAACATTGTCTCTAGAGTTACTTCTAGAAGATCCATTCGCTATCATCTTGAGAGAGCACCAGTTCATCATCATTGTGTATTTGGTGACTTTATGTCCCAAATCTCTATACATGCATGCTTTTCTCATTTGGCACTTAGATACAATGGATAAACATGACCCCCAGCCCTTCACCAATCCAATGAATAAGACAGAATTCATTGGATTAGGCTACACACTTGGCCTAACTCTACCATGGCCTAGGCCTCATTGCTCTGGTGTGCATCCAACTTAGTTTCTCAATTTTCAAGAGTATGAGACACCTGAAGAATGATATCATTGTCTGCCTGTTGATTATGATGCGGCATACACATTGATGATAAGAGCTTATAGATATGAGATCAAAGATAGACTTCAATCCTTCCGTCTGATCTAACACAGAGCCGAGAAAGAGGGTCGCTTCCTACCTTTTCTCATGGGCTCTCAGTTCTCTGCGCTTGCATCTAATGAAACAAAGTTCTTTGTAAGGATGGATCGTCCTAGACCATGCCTTATAAGGATGCTTGCAAAAGGCAAAGAGAAGAATGAATACTCTTCCCCCAAGGAGTTCAAATTCGCAAGACATATTGTCAAGCGTCTGCCCCCAGCTGCTTATGCTCATCTGAAGGCTCTTCAGACTCAATCTACAAGACCTATCAATCCTAAGATTCAAAGGATGATAGAGGAACATGAGGCCACATCAAGATTCTGCTCTGGCACTTCGTTTGATGAAGAGTCAGTCACCTGTGGCAAAGTCTACCCTGGTGGAGCTTATGCATATACTCTTCCACCCATATGCCTCAATACTTCCAACTCACAACCTTCAACAGATCTTACTATTGGCAATGGGAAGAAAACTTCAACTCTCGAATGGACTTTCCTCTCTTCACTCTGCATCTGAAGGCGACTGAAGTATCACCTCTTGTGGTAGAGGTAGATTCAGATGAAAAGGTTGTTCTGCCCGCGTCTGACCCTCAACCGTCTGAACCTCAATCATCAAACGATTCTGCTGATAAGTATAACACTTTGAAACAAAATTATGATGCTCTTGAGGATAATTGTGGGCACTTAAAGAAGAAGAACAAGGAACTAGAAGAATCTCAACAGGCTACTAATGCCAAGTTGGAGCATCTTCAAAGTCTTGTGTTCACTTTGTTGAAGCAACCACCTCCGCCTCAATAGTCTTTTTGATGAATTTCAGTCCAAGGGGAAGAAGATTTGGAAGAAGGGGAGAAAGTTTTAGCTCAGGGGGAGCATCTGAAGAAGAGCGTTTAAAGTGAGCTTAGGGGAGAGCTCATGTATTCTGGTTATTAGACTCAGAGGGAGAGTCTTGTAATTTTATTTTATATTTTTTTAGCTCTGATAAATTCTTTGTTATCTGAACCTTGTAACTCTGAACTTGATTACATCTCTTTGATGTAACAAACTCTATAAAGAAATATTTTCAGAAAACATTGTCTTGATGTAAATCTAGCATAACTGTTATCAATTTGCTAACCTTTGTTTTATGCAGATGGGCTTTGTCTATCCAAAGTAATCATCAAAAAAGGGGAGATTGTTAGATCAAGATGATTAACACTCTTTGTTTTGATAATTACAAGATAGACGATACTTTCAGATGAAGTAAGACCAGACGATAGAAGACCTCAGACGAAAGATGACTCCTCAATCTGAAAAGTTTCTATTTCATCTTTCATCAAAAAGAGGTTATGTCGCAAAGTTCAGACGATACAAGAATGATAGTAGACGACATTATCTTCGGATTTCTCTTTCAGAAATATCTTTCAAGACTATGTTTTCTTTCAAGACCCATCGTCTACTAGAAGAAGCTGAAGACAGACGACGTAACTTGTGCACATTTCAAATCTAGTCGTTACTCGTGGAAGTTTCTAAAAGTGGTTGGACACTGTGCAAAAACCTTTGCAACACGAAAAGCAGATCACGCTTTTGTTATCCAATCTGATCAAGTCAGAAAAAGGTACTAAATGTGCGCTGACTCTGCTGCTCAAACATTAATTATTCTGATTGATCTCTGCCACTGATGGGAAAGCTTCAAGAAAAGGACAACGGTTAAGATTTGAGTCTAACAGATCTTTCCAAGACTGTTGCCTATATAAAGGTCTTCTCTTCACAGTTTCAAGTTGGCGAAAACGTTACATAAGCTTATTCTTGTCTTCGCTCTTGAATCAAAGAAACTTATACTTCATTGTAAAAACCCTCTCTGCGTAGAGGAATCCTTAAGTTTTTCTTAAACTCTTTTAAATCCACTTGTGTGATACTTTAGCCTGAGGAGGCTATGTGTGCAAAGAATACCTGGCTTTAGCCTGAAGAGGCTATGTTACAAAGAATACTTGTTTGTTTAGCTTGGGAAGGCTTTATTTAAAGAATATCTTGTATTAGCCAAAAGTGGCTGGGTTCAAACAATACTTGTAACCTTTTCACGGTTGATAGTGAAAACTCAGTATTTGCTAGGCAACTGGACGTAGTCTTGGATAGACGAATCAATATAAAAATAACTGTGTTTATGTTATTTAATCTCGTGACTAACGGAGATAATTAAAGTATAATTTCATTTGTTAAAATTAATCCTTCAAGATAAATTTCACATCGTCTGAACCAGTTTGAAAACAACAAAAGATAAGAAACTTTTTTATTATTAATAACACAATTCAACCCCCCTTCTTGTGTTTTATTCTTTACAATTTCCATTTTTTTTTCTTTTCATAATACCACTTTTGGAATTTATTTTTTTTCATATGTATCAGACTCAAATAGCAAAATAGCACCAAGATAACATTTACACAAGTGTGCTGACCAAAAAGCAACCAAAATGTATCAGTTCTAAAACGCAAACCCAAATCATATTAATTGTAATATTCCACCCCCACACTTATTTTTCTGCACGTCCCGAGCAGACACCCCTACACTTATTTGCTCTTCACATAATCAAAAGATGGACAATTACTCAATATCTGTGAAATCAGGACAACATTGTTTTACTCTTAAGGCTTGTAATGTAGGTAATGAAAGAAAAGGTTTCAGGCACAAAAGGGCTAGCAAGGGATAAAATGTTAGGTGGTTTATCTGGTCAAGTGGGGAAAAAAGAAATGAATGCCTCAATCATGATCATGCACTAAGTGATAAAATGCAGCTTTGAAAAGAATAAAAGCAAGTTCTGAAAAATAGCATCCACTGTTGGACTTAAAGCTTGAAGGTGCTTTGGAGTCTCTCTTGTTGTTTTGCTTTTGATGTTTATGTAATTTTGGTTTTCTTAGATGAATTGTAATTAGGAGTTTCCTATGTATTGATTGTTTAGTTTAGGCATGTATGTGGTTGTTCTTTGTGTGAATGCGCTGGAGAGCTTGGGAATCTAGTGTGATTTCTCATGTATCAAATGTTTGATTTCCCACTTAAACTTGTTTTGAAAATGTCTTTGGTAACCAACTGAGGTAATAGATTACCAACAGAAGGTAGTTAACTACCAACAGTAGGTAATCAGCTACCAACAGTAGGTAACAGAGTGTGGAAATTCATTTGTTACTGGAGTAATCGATTACCCCCTCGGGTTAATCGATTACCATGGCTAAAAATCACCCTGGAAACCTTTGTTCACTGGTTTAATCGATTACCAACCCCTGGCAGTCGATTACCCCTATCAGAAAAACATTAAGTTGCCCAAATTGAGTTTTTAATTGAATCTATAAATACTCTTTTCTCAAAAAATTAACATAAGATCTTGGAACATAAGTTTTAGAACAGTTCATACACTTTCAAATTCTCTCTAAACTGAGTTTATCATCTTTTCCAAGAAACCCATAAAGAACTTCAAGAGTTTATCAAGTTTTCATAAAGAAAGGGCAAAACTTGATCTTTTCTCTGACTAGGTGGTATTCATTGTGTTTTCGTTTGTGATCAGGTCTACACTCCAGGTGTTTTCTAAACTGATCTTTTGTTTACCTTTTGTTTTCTGAGTTGTTACTCTAGGAGAGAGGTCTCTCTGGATAGAGTAAAGGACTTTGAGAAGGGTGTTCTCAAAGGTTTGATCTTGGGTGTTCCAAGGTCAGGGAAGAACTGTTCTTTGGGTTAAAGGACAGGTTTTTGGGTGTTTTGATTTCGTTTTTGTGTTGCTTGTTGCAGAGTGAATGTAAAAGAACACAAAAGGGATCATTTGATAATGGAAAACCGATCGCAACAGTTGTTGGGTTGGGACTGGATGTAGGCAGTGGGCCGAACCAGTATAAATCACTGTGCACTCTTCTTCTTCCTTCTTCTCTTTACCATTTACCATTAATTGCTGCTATCTTGGTTTATCTTCTGCAATTGGCTTGGTAATTGACTTGGTAATTAACTCGGTAATTGACTCGGTAATCAACTAAAACTGGAACAGTTAGATACTGATATTGATTACTTTGTATATTGATTACTAACGTGTTTCTGATTTTTCCTTTTGGTATTTCCGCTGTGTATCTTTGATATTTCTCGCTTATCTGTCTCAATTATTGATAGGTAATCAAGAATAGTTTTGTTTGAATTAAAAGGAATTAGAAACTCGCGAAAATTGGGCTATAGTGGAACTAGAATCTATTCACCCCCCCCTCTAGATTCACACATAGGGACCAACAATTGGTACCAGAGCTTTATCTAGTAGGTTGCTCTAGATTTTGATCCATAGTTCCTCAAAATGGCCGGTAATCAATTACCATTCGCTGAAGGTGCCTCTATTAACAGACCTCCTCTGTTTTGTGGTGATAACTATCCTTTTTGGAAAGTGAGGATGAAAATCTTTATGGAGTCTGTACATAGAAGCATTTGGCAAGCGGTTGTGACTGATTTCAAGGTCCCCACATACATAGAAAATGGGAATGAGATTGAAAAACCATTTGAGAGATGGGAACAAGAAGAAATTAGGAGAGCTGAAAATGATGCAAAAGCCTTAAATATCATACATTCTGCTTTGAATTCAGATGAATTTTTCAGAATTTCAGCTTACAACACAGCCAAAGAAGCTTGGGATCTAATAAGGGTCACACACGAAGGAACCGCTGAAGTACGGAGGGCAAGGAAGAATACCTTAATGCAAGAATATGAAACTTTTAGAATGGCACAAGGTGAGTCCGTGATGGATATGTAGAAACGTTTCACACACATCGTAAACCATCTCAAAGGACTTGGTAAGATCTTCATTGAGGAAGAAGTCAATGTGAAGGTGCTGAAATCGTTGAGCAGAAAATGGCAACCAACTGTCACAGCAATCACTGAATCAAAGAACCTAGCCTTGATGACAAGTGCAGAGTTATTTGGTAAGTTGAGGGAATATGAAATGGATATGTCCCGTATTGATGAGGAACAAAAAGATAAGAAAGCCAAAGGTCTAGCACTCAAGATGGAAGACACAGCTAGTGAGAGCGATGCATCAAGCTGTGGTAGTGAATCTGAACAGGAAAATATGAATCTCATGGTAAGGAAATTCAAAAAGTTCATGAAGAGGAACAATGATAAAAGGAGATTCAACAATTTCAGAAAAGGCTTCAAGAGGAATGAGAGTTCATCTTCAAAGGTCACTTGTTATAAGTGTGGAAAAATGGGTCACTACAAATCGGAGTGCCCCAACATGAAGAAAGGTAACAGCAGTGAGCCTAGAAGAGTAGAACATGAAGAAAGGCCCAAGAAAGACAGATTTCGCAAGAAAAAGGCATACATAGCTTGGGAAGAGAATGATTCCTCAACCTCTAGTGGAAGTGATAATGAAGAAGCAAATTTGTGTCTCATGGCTAATTCAACATCCGATGATGAGGTAAGTGATTCTGATTCATCTACTTTTGACTATGATGAGCTGCAAACTGCTTTTTGTGATCTTTACAAGGAAGCTGAAAAACTAGGCAAGTTGAACAAGGCTTTGAAAAACAAAATTACTGATTTGGAAAATGATATTTCTATTTTGAAAACTGATGTTCAAAGCTTGAAAAAGGAAAATGATATCTTGAAACTACCCTGTTCAAAGTGTAAGTCTTTTGATGACTCCTTGAAAAAGAATAACATGAAGTTCTTTGCATTTAGACAAACCAGCAAAAACAGAACTTTCTGTAAAAGATAAAACACAAGAAGGGGGGTTGAATTGTGTTAATTAAAAATTTTATCCCTTTCGTTTGTGGGTTTCAAAGCTGTTCAGACGAAACAAAATTTATATTGAAAGATTGATTTTAATGAAAAGACGTTATAGTGTGATTATCCCCTGTTAGTTGATCAGACGAAACAAAAATAAACACAGTTATTTTTATACTGGTTCGTCTATTCAAGAGTACGTCCAGTTACCCAGCAACCGCTGAGTTTTCACTACCAACCGTGAAAGGGTTACAAGTATTCTTTGATCCCAGCCACTTCTAGCTATACACAGATATTCTTTGCTCCCAGCCTTCTCAGGCTAAACCAACAAGGTATTCTTTGAACCCAGCCTCCACAGGCTATTACAAGAGGTATTCTTTGGAACACAGTCTACTCAGGCTAAAATGCCACACAAGTGGACTTTGAAAGATGTTTTAGAAAAACAAAGTTTTCCTCTACGCAGAGAGGTGTTTACAATAAAGCACTATCACAGATTTGAGTGAATCCTTAAGAGATAGATGAAGATAAGCGTATTCGCCAACTTGTTCTGGTCGTGGTGAAGTCCTTTTATAGGCATCTTCTTCAAATAGCCGTTAGACTCATTTGAATGCCGTTGAGAGTCGTTGGAAATCTTCTTGAGAACTTTCCAAAAAGGTTGTCAGTTGTCCTTGATTGATAGGTGAGAGTTGCAGCGGATATCTCGGACTGAATTGCGTGCGCAGTTCCTTTTACTGACTTGTACAGAGATGTGACAAAAAGGTAGAGACTTTTTTGACTTTGGATGTGAAAGCGCAGATCCCCATACAGATCTTGGATTCTTCTCATGATGACTCCTTGAGATTTTAAATCTTGGCGCGAGACTCCAATCTTGACTTCACTTTTGGATAAACGAAATGTGTAATCAGTTGAAGTTGTTTCGTTTCATCCTTTCGTCTTAAGGCTTCACTATTGGATAGATGGAGACTTTAGCTTAGACAGTCTTCTTCCGTCTGTGCACGTTCCGTCTGATGTCTTGACTTGTGGACAGACGCAACACTTCAAACTTTGAAGGGCCATCTTCCGTCTGAGCTGGTTTCGTCTTAGCAGGTCTTGATAGCTTGATTTCGTCTGTCTTGTAATAATCAAAATCTTGAGGTGTTAATCTTCCTTGATCTAACAATCTCCCCCTTTTTGATGATTACAGACCATACCACGAAATTCTGCATAAGACATGGTTAGATAGAAACAACAGTTTTATAAGCCAGATTTACATCAAGATGATGTTTTCTGAGAAATACCTCTTTATAAATGTTTGTTACATCAATGTGATGTAATCAGATTATTACAATGGTATTCAAAACAGAAAACAATAACGAATTACAATGTATATGATAACAAATGAAATAATAAAATTACATTGTATATTCTATACTAAAAAATATTTTACAACAGTCTTACTCCCCCTAAGACGGTATTTCCTCGCTCTTGTTTGCTCTTGCTCCCCCTCAGACGATGCCTTTCTTCTTTCCCTTGGATTAGGCTCTCCCCCTTGGATTATGCTTTCTTTTCTCTCCCCCTTGGGCTGTGATCATCAAAACTCTGATCAAGAAGAAGGTTTTGGCTTTTTGTTCAGCAAGGTCATGACAACATCTCGTAAGTTCTTTGCACTTGAGACGATAGAGAAGCGTGATTTTCTTCAAGTTCTCTGTTCTTTGCTTTCAAGTGCTGACAATCTTCTTCCAAAGCCTCATATTTGCGCTTCAGAGTCTTATACTCCTCATCTTCTTCAATATGAGCTTTATCAACCTCCACCAAATCTTCAAGTTGTACCATTGGTGTTTGAGGTAGTTCCACAAAAGGTTCACTATCATCAATGATAAGCACTGGCTTTTTCTTCTTCAGATGTAGTGTGAACAGTGGAAGAACAAGGTAGGCAGAGAAGGTCTGGTCCCATTGATGAGTATACCACTTGGTTGGTATAGATACTTCAAGCAGTGGCTGTTCCTGAGAATATACAAATGCACTACCAGGGAACATTTTGCCACAGACGGAAGAGTCTTCATCAAAGATGGTTCCAGAGCAGTGGTCAGCTACAGACGAAACCTTCTTTTCCTTTCCCTTAGCCAGATATCTGACCAAGCATGGTCTTTTTCTGTCTAAGACGATAGAGTACTTTGTTTCGTCCGTCACCAGAGAAGAAAACTGAGAACCCATCATGAAGGGACAATATCTTCTATCCTTCGTAGCTTGACGATCGACGTGGGAGATAGATATGATTCTTTCCTTTGCTTCCCTTCGATATGCACCAGCCATTAACTTGAAAGGTAGATTGTAGTCTTCTGAGAGACAGTGAGCAAAGTCTTCAGGGTCTTCATACTCATCTAGAAGGAGAGAGTAGCGTGGGTTGATCCCAGAACAATGGGGTCTCGTCCACGGGAGCACAATTCCTAGAGAGTGGCCTAAACCAACATACTCTGTTTGATTGAGAGGAATTGTGAATGGCATTGGATCATGGCGATCTATGGCGTCAAGATGCCAGTGTTTGCAGTATTTCGGCTCATAGCGGAGAGAGTCAATATCACCATTTGTACAGTGATGAAAAACTGGTGCATTGATCTCGTATCACAACCTCCACTTTAGATTATTTCTTTGTGGAATGTGGGGTTCATAACCAAGCGTTGGTCCTTCAATCTCCGACGCAGCAAGATGATCCTTATATGCCTTTATGTTTTCTAGTCCCTTGATATTTAAAGTAGCCAGAGTGTCCTAGGGCAGACGCTTCAACCAGTTGCGTTGCTCCTCTGGAGAATAAACAGCATTTTCATCAAAATCAGCTGGCTTCAAGGACTTATCGTATATAATGGGGTTGACAAATCTCCCCAGCTGGAATCCCTTCTTTCCTCTCGTCTTGATAAGGGTTCTTCACTCTATGTATGGTGTATTCTTTATATACGGGTCTTCATCGTCACGCTAATTGAGCGGCTCGACGATTCAAAGAAAATTGGAGACTTCATTAATCTTCACTCCAACAACCCAATCAGGTTTGATTGGTCTGTCAGCGCAAGTACTTTCTTCATATCTTCGCATGACTAATTCGTTTAGGAACAAATAGTCAATCTTGCGCTTTGGGGGTAAGTCTTCTGGATTAAGTACTTCAGCATGTACTCTTCCCCTTGATGCATCCACTCTAGAATCTTCTTCATCAGACGATGAACTTGCATCTTCAACAAGTATGATGCCTTCAGACGGACCTTCCTTCGTCTGGTAGTGGAATGCTCCTTCTTCTTCGCACGCAAAGAAGAAACGTCCGTGGCCGGGCAAGCATTTAGCGGAGACGCAACAAGTGGCTCAGAAGGAGTTGCCATTTGTTCGTCTGGGAGTGTTGTAGATGGAAGAACCTCCATTGTAGAGGCTTCTTCGTTTAACATAGTTTTCAACTCCTCCGCAAGTTGGGCGTTGTCTTTATAGATCTGGGCAGTTTCTTCACTGTCCATGCCCTCTGAGGTTGATTGAGCAGGTGGTCCCTCAGACGATCCAATGCCCCTAATGCTTTCTTGAAAGAGCCTTTGTCTTTCAGCTTCGAGTAAGATGGAGACTCGTCTAGCCTCTTTGAGTTGTTTTTCCTCTTCTGTTTCTCCAACAACGACAGAAGCCATCTTTTGTTTCATCTTCTCCTTGCCCTTAGCAGCTTTCTCAAGCGCAAGCTTCCTGGCTTTTGCTTTTCCTTCTGCTTCTTTCCTTTGTTTTTCTTCGTCTGTTAGTACCTTCACAGACGGAACTTTCTCAGACGGTATGGTGACCCCTTCGTCTTCACTTGGGGATACCGTCTGTGTCTTTGTTTTAGCACCAATGTGCTTGATTCTGATAGTCCTTTTCTTTTTCTTGAGGGGTTCCTCAAGAACATCCTCAAAAGGAACTTCAGATATTATCACAGAAGGAGGAGGTTGAGGTTGGTTTGATGTTTGGGCTTGTGTTTGGGCTTGTGTTTCGGACGGTGTTTGGGCTTGTGTTTCGGACGGTGTTTGGGTTTGTGTTTTGGATTCTGTTTGGGATGGTGTTTGGGTTTGTGAGTGAGAAACGAAGCTTGGAGATAGATGCATCTTTGCAAAGGTGCTTGCTTTCACTTCTTTTCCCTCAGGGTAATAGACGACGTCAGTGGTATCAAACCCTTGGTTAATGATAATTTTTGTGAAGAGAGTGGCGTAGGGAATGCTACTTTTCCTACGAATGTTCCTATTCTTCAAAGCACTCATCCAATGGTCAAGAATAATGTGTGGGAGACTCATTCTTCCTTTTCTCAGACAATAGAAAATGCAGAATCTGTCTCAAACACTTACATTGTCCCTTGAACCAGTCCTTGGCGTGAAGATATTATAGAGGAGGTTATGGATGATTCTTGCAGTGGGAGCGAGTTTTCCAGATTTGAAGGACTTGGGATCTTCAGAGTTGGGTTTCCTCAGATAGATGATTTTGTCAACATGCTCCTCTGATTCATTCTTCACCCAGTTGGGGTTATAGAAGCGTCCTCGGCCTTGCGGTTTCCGGCCTTTCAAGAATGGTGTCAACAGTGATGATGTATTCTTTGTTGTCAATAGTGCCAACAATGCCATCATCAAATTCCCTTGCGTCGCTCCAGAACTCAGCGTAGGCCTTCATTAGCCATGGGCCTTTCGTCTCAGCAAAGCCCATCCAACCAGTGTGGTCAAAGATCTTCACAACTCTTTCAGAGACACTCTGTAAGGTCTCTCTTGAGATCCACTTGCTTGGCAAGAACAAGTCTTGTGCGAAGAAAGTTGCTTCAGCAGCTTTGGTGGCTTTGGTGTTCTTGGCGGCCATTGTTGAGATATGAAAAGATAGAATGAAAGCTTAGTGAGTATTTAGGTTTCAGAGAATTCAAACAGTTTCAAATTGCAGTAAAGAGTAAAAGAGTTATGTTTCAAGAGTATTTATAAGTAAGGAATAAAAACTGTTGCAATTCATCAGACGAAACAAATTTTGAAATTCTCCCCTGATTTGACGTGTCCACATCATTGTCTTTTCAATGATTGATTTGACCTCTGCAATTCACGGCGCGTGCTTATCATTGTCCTAGAATAGTGCAATAAATGACAGACACATTTATTGCTCTCTTTAATTTGTCCCTGCACACTTGAGATAAACTTATTAAAAAGTAACAAGTTAAGTCTGAATTGAATTTTACCACAAGAACTATTCAACTTGATCGGCGCAATGTTTCGTCTTAACACGAAGTAATGTACGACGAACAAAATGTACAGACGAACAAATTCAATCAATAACTCGACAAAACAATTTTCAATCATTCAAAGAAATAATTCCAAGATTTTCTTTAATGAAATTGAATCGTGTTTCATCTAAAGCTTTTGTAAATATATCTCATTTCCATTGAAAATCAGTTTGAACAAACTGTATATTGAAAATACCTTTTTGGACATAATCTCTTATGAAATGAAAACGAATTTCAATATGTTTAGCTTTTGAATGTTGAATAGGATTTTTGCTGAGATTGATTGCACTTGTGTTATCACAAAATACTGGTATATGATTCTCAAACCTGGAATAATCCTCAAGTTGATGTTTGATCCATAGTAGTTCAACAACACCTGCCCCAGCAATGTATTCGCACTTGTTGAGAGTGCAATGGAATTTTGTTTCTTGCTTGACCAAGATATTAGTGATGATCCAAGAAATTGGCATCCACCACTTGTGCTTTTTCTCTCCATTTTATCTCCAGCATAGTCAGCATCACAAAAGCCTCTTAAACTGAAATAACTATTTCTCTTATAAAACAGAGAGAGATTAGTTGTTCCAACAAGATATCTAAGAATTCTTTTTACAGCTTGTAAATGAGATTCTTTGGGATCAGATTGAAAACGCGCGCATAGACAGACGCTAAACATAATGTCAGGTCTGCTCGCGGTCAAACAAAGGAGTGAGCCAATCATACCTCTGTATATCGTCTGATTAACAGACTTACCTGACTCATCCTTGTTAAGATTTGCTCCAGACGAATGCATTGGGGTCTTCATAGGCTTGGAGTTCTCCATCTTGAACTTCTTGATAAGTTCCTTAGTGTATTTCTGTTGATGGATGTAGATTCCTTCTTTCGTCTGCTTGATTTGAAGTCCTAGGAAGAACTTCAATTCTCCCATCATACTCATTTCAAACTCGTCCTGCATGAGCTTTGAAAAATCCTTGCAAAGAGAGTTGTTAGTAGCTCCAAAGACTATATCGTCTACATAAATCTGGACTATAATAAATTCTTTTGAAACGCTTTTCTTGAAGAGAGTTGTATCAGCCTTTCCTTTTGAAAAACCATTTTTAAGAAGGAAAGAACTGAGTCTATCATACCAAGCTCTAGGAGCTTGTTTGAGACCATATAGTGCTTTCTTGAGTTTAAAAACGTGATCTGGTTGAGACAAACTTTCAAAACTAGGAGGTTGTTTTACAAACACTTCTTCTTCAATCAAACCATTTAGAAAAGCACTTTTTACATCCATTTGATATAGAACGATATTCTTGTGAGCAGCAAAAGCAAGTAATATCCTAATATCTTCTAATCTAGCTACAGGTGCAAAGGTTTCAGTAAAATCAATACCTTCTTGTTGATTGTACCCTTGTGCTACTAACCTTGCTTTGTTTCTTACTACTTTTCCAGCTTCATCAAGCTTGTTTCTGAACACCCATCTGGTTCCGATGATGCTTTTGTTCTTTGGTCTTTCAACAAGGGTCCATATATCATTCCTTGTGAACTGATTGAGTTCTTCTTCCATAGCCAAAATCCAATCATTGTCTTGAAGAGCATCTTCAATGTTATTTGGCTCCAAAGTTGATACAAGAGCATAGCTTGAAATATACTTCACTTTAGATCTTGTTTGAACACCTTGAGATCTATCTCCAATGATGAGATCTTCTGTATGGTTTGATGCAAACTTCCATGCTTTTGCAGAGGCTTGATCTCTCTGTTGATGAGTATCAGACGAAGAGGGTTCGTCTGTGCATCTATTTTAACGCCCCGCTATTTTTCATTACTAAAAAATTTTTTTTTTTTATCTATTTATTATTATTATTAATTGAAAATATATCCTTTCATTTAGATTTCTTTGAATAAAATCTTAAAATAATTTCCTTGTTAAAAAAAGTCACCATAAAAAAAAACATCACATAGATTACATCATAACCATATATCAAAAGTTGTTTACAAAACGTCACATAGATACGTAATATTGTGACAATTATAATATATACATTATTCTACTACATCCTCGTGTTAGCTAATATTCATTGACATCTCCACACGTGATTACTGAATCTACCTGTCAATCTGCTCCTCCGAATAAAATTCAGGATCATCACAGGTGTCAAACCACAGACACAAACACGCAAGGGTAAGTTCCAGTATTTTAATAAAAATACATATCATATAAAAATATCAATACAATACATATCATATAAAAATATCAATATGATACATATCATAATCAAATAAATAAATAATAAATTGTGACTTAAATGAAATTTCTATATGATGCATGCTCCAACCTCAACTCCAAAAATATGTAATGTGGTACCATCTCAGATAATACGACATCATCATCGTAAAACTTACCGACCAGTTGGGATTCCACAAAGTGGTGCACGAGAATCTCATAAACAAACATGTGATCATCATGAATTAAATGAATTCTCACCGTTGGAAATCCCCCAAGTCCGCATCCCACCAAGACGCACTGATTAAGTTATTATCTGCACCTCTAACCGAGGCCACCTCTTTTGAGGCATGTATGCATGAATGAAAATTTTACCTCCCTTTCTAGAATATCATTTTTAATCATTCATATTTTGATGTACCATCAAATACCAAGAATACCAATAAACATCATGAAACTAGGAAATCAAGAAACACCAAGAAAACACCCATCAAAAGTAACGTATACGTGAACAGTACCGTATACGTGAATAGTAACGTATAAGTGAATAGTATCGTATACGTGAATAGTAACGTATAAGTGAACAGTACCGTATACATGAATAGTAACGTATAAGTGACCGTAGTCCATGAATAGTACACCAGGTAAGTTCCCGAGGGAAAGAGAGTGGGTCACTAATGGACACACTTAAGTACCAAGTCTTTCCTTAGCCAGAACTTTCCTAGACATGCACTTCCACACTACCACCCTTTTCCTAACAACAAGAATAATTCTGTTCTGATGTGGAAGATCGGACAAAACCGCAACCACAGAGCATACTAAGAATTTTCTTAGCACCTTAGTATCAGATAAAATAAAGATAATAACAACAAAGAATAGTAAGATAAGGATAGCTCCCCTTACCAATTCCTCCTAGCTTCCTATCTTCCTCTACCTATTTACTTCT
This sequence comes from Hylodesmum podocarpum, assembly GCA_026586105.1. Classification (NCBI taxonomy): domain Eukaryota; kingdom Viridiplantae; phylum Streptophyta; class Magnoliopsida; order Fabales; family Fabaceae; genus Hylodesmum; species Hylodesmum podocarpum. Next base: position 10,925,063 of record JALJEV010000623.1, on the reverse strand, counting down.
CTCTTGATTGAAGAGATTTCTTCCTAAGAGATTTTGAGAGAATGAAAGAATGTTCTTAGATTTGTGATTATAATTGAAACTCTAGGCCCTATTTATAGAATTTCAAAAGTTACTATTTGCACAGTAATTTTTACTATTTGCACAGTGATTTGCTTATTATAATGGAACCCGTGTAACCCGTGTTTTTATATTTTATTATTTTATTTTATTTTTTTTTTTACTATTTGCACAGTAATTTACTATTCGCACAGTATTTTACTATTTACATAATAGTTTACTATTTACACAGTAAATTACTATTTGCACATTTTTATAGAATTTTTAGTAAATGTTTTAACTACGAAATTATTTATGAAAATTAATTTTTGAGGTGTTACAACTCTCCCCCTAAAAAGAAATTTCGTCCTCAAATTTACCTCATTGAAATAATGTAGGATAGCTTTTCTCATCTCACTTTCCAATTCCCATGTTGCATCATCCGTTCTCCAGATAACCTTTACTAAAGGAATATCTTTTCTCCTTAAGGTTTTGATTCTTCTATCCTCAATTCTTATTGGTAATGCTTCATAGGTTAGATTATCCTTTATTTGTATGTCATCTAACTCAATTACATGTGATGAATCAGGAATATATTTACGAAGTTGTGAAACATGAAAGACATTATGAAGATTAGAAAGAATTGGGGTAAAGCAATTTGGTAAGCCACAGGGCCTACTCTTTTTATTATTTGGAAGGGACCAATGAAACGCGGTGAAAGTTTTCGGGATTTTAAAACTCTTCCAATACCAGTCCATGGATTTACCCTTAAGAATACGTGATCACCAACATCAAATTCCAAATCTTTTCTTCTTTTATCATGATAACTTTTCTGCCTACTTTGTGCCGTTCTCATCTTTTCCTGAATTAACTTAATCTTCTCTGATGTTTGTTGTACAATATCAGGTCCTAAAATTAAATTTTCTCCTGATTCAGTCCAACACAAAGGGGTTCTACATTTTCTTCCATATAAAGCTTCAAACGGTGTCATACCAATGGAAGAATGAAAACTATTATTGTAGGTAAATTCTATTAAAGGCAAAAAGTCTACCCAACAACCCTTATGTTCTAGAACACAAGCTCTCAATAAATCTTCTAAAGATTGGATTGTTCTTTCAGTTTGTCCATCAGTTTGGGGATGATAGGCTGAACTTAATTTTAATTTGGTGCCTAAAGCTTTATGTAAACTTTCCCAAAATCTTGAAGTAAATCTAGGGTCTCTGTCTGATACAATACTAGATGGTACACCATGTAATCTTACAATCTCACCTATGTACAAATTAGTTAATTTATCTAAAGAATACCTAATATTAATAGGAATAAAATGTGCAGACTTAGTTAAACGATCTACTATAACCCAAATTGAATCAAATCCCCTAGGGCTTCTTGGCAAAGCTACCACAAAATCCATAGATATGCTATCCCATTTCCATTGTGGTATTTCTAAAGGTTGCAATAAACCTGAGGGTTTCTGATGTTCAATTTTAGCCTTTTGACAAATTAAACAAGAATACACATATTCACAAATTTCTTTCTTCATTCGAGGCCACCAGAACATTGTTTTCAAATCTTTGTACATTTTAGTGGCACCAGGATGAATACTTAATTTGCTTTTATGTGCTTCCTCCAAAATTGTTTTTCTAACTTCTGTTATATTAGGAATACAAATTCTATCTTGAAACCTCAAAATACCATCCATTCCAATCTTAAACTCACTATTTTTTCCTTGATTCAAAATTTCCATTTGAGTTTTCAGAAAAGGATCAAATTCTTGCTTCTGTCTAATTTCTTCCAAAAATGTGTTAGAAATTTGTAAAGCTCCTAATCTAATACTCGTATTAGTAGTTTCACACACTAAACTAAGATCTCGAAATTGTTCTAATAAATCCATTTCTCTAATCATCAGTGAAGACATAATCAAAGATTTCCTACTTAAAGCATCTGCTACCACATTAGCCTTTCCGGGATGGTAATTAAGTTCAAAATCATAATCTTTTAAAAATTCCATCCATCTTCTTTGTCTCATGTTTAATTCTTTTTGACTAAATAAATATTTAAGGCTTTTGTGATCGCTAAATACTTCAAATCTAGTTCCATACAAATAGTGTCTCCACATTTTAAGTGTGAATACTACAAATTTCTAATTCTAGATCATGGGTTGGATAATTTTTCTCATGAATCTTAAGTTGTCTAGAAGCGTATGCTACTACTTTACCATCTTGCATCAATACTCCTCCTAAACCCATTTTAGATGCATCACAATACACTACAAAAGGTTCTTTGGGATCAGGTAGAGTTAATACTGGAGCAGTGGTCAATCTTTCCTTTAGAGTTTGAAAACTATCCTCACATTGAGTTGTCCAAATAAATGCCTGATTCTTTTTAGTCAAGGTAGTCAAAGGCAAAGCTATTTTAGAAAAATCTTTAATAAATCTCCTATAATATCCTGCTAATCCTAGAAAACTCCTAATCTCTGTTACACTTTTAGGTCTCTCCCATTCCAAAACAGATTGTACCTTACATGGATCTACGATATTCCTCTCCGACATATCACATGACCTAAAAATTTCATTTTCTCCATCCAAAATTCACACTTAGATAATTTAGCAAAAAGTTTTCTGTCCTTTTTAAAATCTGTAATACTATATTTAAGTGTTTGGCATGATCCTCCCTAGTTTTACTATACACTAATATGTCATCAATGAATACAATTACAAAATGGTCAAGATAAGGGTGAAAAATTCGATTCATGTAATCCATAAATACTGCTGGAGCATTAGTCACCCCAAAAGGCATAACTAAATACTCATAGTGCCCATAACGAGTACTGAAAGCAGTTTTTGGAATATCCTCGGATTTTACCCTAATTTGATGGTATCCTGATCTTAAATCAATCTTACTAAAAATACAGGCTCCTTTTAATTGATCCATAAGATCATCAATCCTAGGCAGTGGATATTTATTCTTAATGGTTACTCTATTCAATTGTCTATAATCTATGCACATTCTCATGGTTCCATCCTTTTTCTTAACTAACAAACTGAGCTCCCCAGGGGTGATACACTAGGTCTTACAAACTGTTTACTTAACAATTCTTCAATTTGTTTCTTGACTTCGTTAATTCTACAGAGACATTCTATATGGTGCTATGGAAATTGGTCCTGTTCTGGAACTAAATCAATGGAAAACTCTATTTCTCTTTTTTAGGAGGTAATTGATCCACTTCTTGAAATATCTCTGTAAAATCTTTTACTATTGGCACACTACTCACCTCATTTTCGATTTAGTTTCATTAGCGGTGATCATGTATACTTGGGTATTGTTTTCCTTTAAAGATTTTAAGACTTTATTTATGGAAACAATTTCAATATCCCTACTCACCTCCGGGTCTCGAAAAATAATTGTTTTGTCAAAGCAATTCAACAAAACATGATTAGTGGACAACCAATCCATACCTAAAACAACTTCAATTTGTTGAAGGGGTAAACAAATCAAATTGACACAGAAAGTTTTATCACCAATTTTTATTTTACAGTCTAGACAGATATCTGAGGTTAAAACTGAAGTCCCAGTTGGAGTATTTACTTCTAATTTAAAGTTTAATGAAGACACAGGGAGTTTCAATTTTTGTACACAAGAATATGACACAAAAGAATGAGTAGCACCAGAGTCAAATAACACAGTTAAAGGAGTTTCACTTATGAAGCATTTACCTCGAATCAAAGGTTCTGAAGTCTCAGTTCCATTAAGAGAAAAAATTCTTCCTTGAGCCTTTGGTTTTTCAGACGGATTTTCTGACATGCTTCTCTTTCCTGGACAATCTTTTGCTAGATGTCCCTTTATGTTACATTTGTAGCACCAGATGCATGATGAAGCATAATGTCCAAATTCTCCACACTTAAAACACTTGACATTAACAGGATTAGATTCACGATTTCTCATAGGAGTTTTAGAAAAATTTCCAGCAGAACGTTCCTTAAATCCTTGAGAAGTTTGGTATGGTTTCCCTTTATTTTCGAACCCAAATCTTTTATTTTTAATGGGTCCTCCAACATTTTTATTTTTATAATATACAGCCTAGCACGAGAATCCTCATCATATATTCTACACATATTTACAAGCATTGGAAATTGGTGAATACCTTGATAATTTATAGCCTGTTTTATTTCAGGACGCAGGCCATTTAAAAATTTAACACATTTTGACCTTTCACCTTCTTTTCCATGGTAGTGTGTAGAATATCTGACTAGATCTTCAAACTTAACCGCATACTCGCCTATCAAGTTAAGTTCCCTTGTTTTAATTCCAAAAACTCCATTTCTTTTTTATTCCTTATATCTTCGGAGAAAATATTTTTCTAAAAACAATTCCTTAAATCCTCCCCATTTTATTGTTTCTCCTTCCTTCGCTTCATACTTGGTAAGTATTTTCCCACCGATTCTCGCCTCATCCACCAACATATGAGTTGCGAAAATTACCTTTTTATCCTCAGAACATCCCATTACCCGAAAGATTTTCTCAATTTCCCTTACCCATCGTTGAGCACCTTCAGGGTCATATCCACCTCCAAAAGTAGGCGGATTATTCCTCTGAAAACGCTCCAGGCCACGATATTCGTTATGTTCGTTGTTGTTCCTACTTTGACTTCCAATTGCTTGAGCAAGTTTTTCGAGTGCCTCAGCAATTGCCTTATCATTTCCTCCAGCCATCTATTTACAAAAAATAAAATCTCAAAGCACATCAACTAACAATCAAACAAGAATATAGAACACATAAACAAACAATCATTCACACAACCTTATTGCTTCTAAGCTCACTACTTAATCACAACAAAAACATGGTTAGCTCAAAATTCACAAGTCCAAGAAAACATACTGCTCTGATACCAACTTTAACGCCCCGCTATTTTTCATTACTAAAAATTTTTTTTTTTTATCTATTTATTATTATTATTAATTGAAAATATATCCTTTCATTTAGATTTCTTTGAATAAAATCTTAAAATAATTTCCTTGTTAAAAAAACGTCACCATAAAAAAAAACATCACATAGATTACATCATAACCATATATCAAAAGTTGTTTACAAAACGTCACATAGATACGTAATATTGTGACAATTATAATATATACATTATTCTATTACATCCTCGTGTTAGCTAACATTCCTTGACATCTCCACACGTGATTACTGAATCTACCTGTCAATCTGCTCCTCCGAATAAAATTCAGGATCATCACAGGTGTCAAACCACAGACACAAACACGCAAGGGTAAGTTCCAATATTTTAATAAAAATACATATCATATAAAAATATCAATACAATACATATCATATAAAAATATCAATATGATACATATCATAATCAAATAAATAAATAATAAATTGTGACTTAAATGAAATTTCTATATGATGCATGCTCCAACCTCAACTCCAAAAATATGTAATGTGGTACCATCTCAGATAATACGACATCATCATCGTAAAACTTACCGACCAGTTGGGATTCCACAGTGGTGCACAGAATCTCATAAACAAACATGTGATCATCATGAATTAAATGAATTCTCACTGTTGGAAATCCCCCAAGTCTGGCATCCCACCAAGACGCACGGATTAAGTTATTATCTGCACCTCTAACCGAGGCCACCTCTTTTGAGGCATGTATGCATGAATGAAAATTTTACCTCCCTTTCTAGAATATCATTTTTAATCATTCATATTTTGATGTACCATCAAATACCAAGAATACCAATAAACATCATGAAACTAGGAAATCAAGAAACACCAAGAAAACACCCATCAAAAGTAACGTATACGTGAACAGTACCGTATACGTGAATAGTAACGTATAAGTGAATAGTATCGTATACGTGAATAGTAACGTATAAGTGAACAGTACCGTATACGTGAATAGTAACGTATAAGTGACCGTAGTCCGTGAATAGTACACCAGGTAAGTTCCCAGGAAAGAGAGGTGGGTCACTAATGGACACACTTAAGTACCAAGTCTTTCCTTAGCCAGAACTTTCCTAGACATGCACTTCCACACTACCACCCTTTTCCTAACAACAAGAATAATTTTGTTCTGATGTGGAAGATCGGACAAAACCGCAACCACAGAGCATACTAAGAATTTTCTTAGCACCTTAGTATCATATAAAATAAAGATAATAACAACAAAGAATAGTAAGATAAGGATAGCTCCCCTTACCAATTCCTCCTAGCTTCCTATCTTCCTCTACCTATTTACTTCTCTCATGATTGAAGAGATTTCTTCCTAAGAGATTTTGAGAGAATGAAAGAATGTTCTTAGATTTGTGATTATAATTGAAACTCTAGGCCCTATTTATAGAATTTCAAAAGTTACTATTTGCACAGTAATTTTTTACTATTTGCACGTGATTTGCTTATTATAATGGAACCCGTGTAACCCGTGTTTTTATATTTTATTATTTTTTTTATTTTTTTTTTACTATTTGCACAGTAATTTACTATTCGCACAGTATTTTACTATTTACATAATAGTTTACTATTTACACAGTAAATTACTATTTGCACATTTTTATAGAATTTTTAGTAAATGTTTTAACTACGAAATTATTTATGAAAATTAATTTTTGAGGATGTTACATCTATCGTCTGTCCTTGTATCGTCTGACCCTGTATCGTCTGACCCTTGTTTATCATCTTGTCTTAAATTCTGACCAGAAGGATTAATCTACAAATTTTCAAACAAGTTTTCTAGGTCTGATATTTCTTTATCAGCCTTTGAGTTATCTTGAAACTTTACATGGATTGATTCTTCTACAACTTGCGTCTTAGAGTTAAATACTCTATAGGCCTTAGATGTATTGGAATATCCAAGAAAGATTCCTTTAACCACCTTTGAATCAAACTTTCCAAGTTGATCTTTGGTGTTTAGGATAAAGCATTCACATCCAAAAGGATGGAAGTAAGAAATGTTGGGTCTTCTTCCTTTCCATAATTCATATGGAGTCTTATTCAAGATTGGTCTTATCAATATTCTGTTTTGAATATAACAGGAAGTGTTATTTTACGCCATAATATTTCGGGAGAGAGCTTTCATGCAACAAAGTTCTAGCCATTTCTTGTAAAGTACGATTTTTCCTTTCCACAACTCCATTTTGTTGAGGAGTTCTTGGAGACGAAAAATTGTGAAATATACCATTTTCAAAACAAAAGGCTTTGAACTCAGAATTTTCAAATTTTGTTCCATGATCACTCCTTACAGACGCAATACATATTACTTTTTCTTTTTGAACACGTTTGCAGAATATTTCAAAGACTTTGAATGACTCATGTTTATGAGCTAGGAAGTATACCCATGTGAATTTAGTATAGTCATCTACAATGATAAATCCATATCTCTTCCCTCCAAGACTTTCAGTCTGAGTGGGTCCAAAGAGATCAATATATAACAGTTCTAATGGTCTTGTCGTGGAAACAACATTTTGAGATTTGAAAGAAGCTTTGAGTTGTTTCCCATGCTGACAAGATTCACACAGACGATTGGTTTTCCAAGATATTTTTGGCAAACCTTTTACGAGATCTTTCTTAGAAATTTTTGAAATATACTTGAGACTTAAATGTCCAAGCTTTTTATGCCAAATATCTCGTTCATCGTCTGTGAAATCAAACATGTTACATTCGATCACTTAGGTCGAAAAAGGCAAACCTCATAAAGGTTGTTCTTTCTTTTCCCAACAAAAAGAATGGATTTATCTTTGTTCTTCACTATACACTCATCAGAGTTAAAAGCTACTTCATATCCACTATCACAAAATTGACTTATGCTAAGTATATTGAAGTTAAGACCTTTAACGTATGATACGTTCTGGATAAGGGTATTGGGTGTCTTACCAACAGTCCCAATGCCAAGAATTTTACCTTTACCAGAACCGTATGAGACAGACCTTTTACTTGGTCTGAGGTCTTGGAACATAGACAGGTCTCCCGTCATGTGTCGTGAGCATCCACTGTCCAGGTACCAGTTTGAAGTCTTGTCTCTTCCCATAGAGGATTTCTGCAACAGGAACAATAAGTGACTTTGGTACCCAAATCTTTTTGGGTCCTTTCTTGTTAGTTACAAAAGGCTTCTTTTTGTTTTTAGCCTTTTTGTATATATTAGGAACCTTGTTGTGATTCCTCTTCTTTTGATCAGATGAAACAGGTTTGTTTTTCCTTTCGTCTGTCTTCTCAATATAACCAAGTCCACTTTTATCTTTTGGTGATCTCCCATATTTTAAAATACTTTCAAGGATGGAGGATCCCTTTGTAAACTTGGTTAAGTCATTGAGTAAGGACTCATTTTCTTTCTTTAATCTTTCGATTTCAAGAATGAAAATGTCCTTTTCAGACTCAAACGAAACATCATTTGATATTTTCTTGTCTAGAAACTCAATTTCAGATTTCAAAACTGCATTTTCTTCCAAAGCTTGTCTCAGCTTGGTTTTGCAAGTTTTATATTGCTGAGCAATAAAACGAGAGTTAGCTAGAAGAGTGTCATATGATATTTCTTCTGATTCTGACTCAGACTCAGAAGAAGAGGATGAAGAAGTTTCATTGTAATTTACCTCTGTTGAGACATGATCTCCACCCATGAGGCATATGTTTGTTGTTTCTTCTTCTTTAGAGGATTCCTCTGAGCTTTCACTGTCAAGGTCTTCCCATGTCAGTAAGCTCTTCTTTCCTTTATCTCTTCTAGAGCTCCACCTCTTTTTCAATCTGGGACATTCTGATCTCATGTGTCCCGGCTTTCTACACTCAAAACACACAATCTCTGTGTTATCTTCTTTGGTTGATGACTTTTCAGGGAGCTTCTTCTCCTTTTTCTTGAAAAAGCGTTGGCCTCTTCCCTTTTTCATCATCATTCTTTTGAATCGTCTGGCCATGAGAGAGACTTCGTCTTCAGACGAACCATCAGACGATTCTGATTCAGTTGAATCAGCCTTCAAAATCTTTGCTTTTTTTTTTTACTGTCCTTCTTGACAGATTCTTCTTTAGGAGCGTTGTTGACAGACGGAAGAGCTATAGGTTCTTGAACCTTGATCTTCTCCCTTTTGCATAAGAGCACCTCATGTACCCTTAGAGCTCCAATTAACTCATCTAGAGTTAATGTCTTCATATCTCTTCCAACTGAGATAGCTGTGGACATAGCTTCCCAAGGAGGTGGGAGACTATCCTGGATCTTCATGTTGTTTTGGGCCCTTGTGAAGGTGATTCCCAGAGCAGTAAGTCCATTTAATATGGTTTGGAATCTTCCAAACATCATATCAATTGACTCTCCTTTCTTCATAGAGAACATTTCATATTCTCTTTGAAGAGTGGCAAATTTTCCTCATTCTCACGTCTTCGAGTGCCTTCATATGAGATTTTGAGAGCATCCCATAATTCTTTAGCAGTTTGTAGGCACGAAATCCTGTTATACTACTGTTACGGAGAGAGCACACATAAGAGCATATCTTGCTTTATTGTTCAGCTCCATCATAGAGTATTCTTCATTTCCCCATTCTCCTTCAGGCTTTACAATGGGGATATCTCCTGTGGTGATAATGTTCCATAATCTGTATTGGGTTGATTTGATGTACATCTCCATCCCGTCGACCGATAGGGATAATCATCTCCGAGAAACGCCGGAGAGTTTGTTCATGGAGGCTCCTCCGGATAAGAATGATGGTCCTTGTGAGTCCATCTTTGGATCTTTTCCTCTAGCAATTTTAAGCACTCAACCCTTAGAGGCTAAGCTCGATACTAAATCAGTAAAAGATAAAACACAAGAACGGGGTTGAATTGTGTTAATTAAAAATTTTATCCCTTTCGTCACGTGGTTTTCAAAGCTGTTCGACGAAACAAAATTTATATTGAAAGATTGATTTTAATGAACAGATGTTATAGTGTGATTATCCCCTGTTAGTTGATCAGACGAAACAAAAATAAACACAGTTATTTTTATATTGGTTCGTCTATTCAAGACTACGTCCGATTACCAAAGAATCAACGCAGAGTTTTCACTACCAACCGTGAAAGGGTTACAAGTATTCTTTGATCTCACCCTTACTGGCTATACACAGATATTCTTTGCTCCCACTTTTCTCAGCTAAACCAACAAGGTATTCTTTGAACCCGGCCTCCACAGGCTATTACAAGAGGTATTCTTTGGAACACGACCTCCTCAGCTAAAATGCCACACAAGTGGACTTTGAAAGATGTTTTAGAAAAACAAAGTTTTCCTCTACGCAGAGAGGTGTTTACAATAAAGCACTATCACAGATTTGAGCGAATCCTTAAGAGATAGATGAAGATAAGCGTATTCGCCAACTTGTTCTGGTCGTGGTGAAGTCCTTTTATAGGCATCTTCTTCAAATAGCCGTTAGACTCATTTGAATGCCGTTGAGAGTCGTTGGAAATCTTCTTGAGAACTTTCCAAAAAGGTTGTCAGTTGTCCTTGATTGATAGGTGAGAGTTGCAGCGGATATCTCGAACTGAATTGCGTCTTGCGAGCTTCCTTTTCTTGACTTGTACAGAGATGTGACAAAAAGGTAGAGACCTTTTTGACTTTGGATATGAAAGCGCAGATCCCCATACAGATCTTGGATTCTTCTCATGATGACTCCTTTAGATTTTAAATCTTGGCACGAGACTCCAATCTTGACTTCACTTTTGGATAGACGAAATGTGTAATCAGTTGAAGTTATTTCGTTTCTTCCTTTCGTCTTAAGGCTTCACTATTGGACAGATGGAGACTTTAGCTTTGACAGTCTTCTTCCGTCTGTGCACGTTCCGTCTGATGTCTTGGCTTGTGGACAGACGCAACACTTCAAACTTTGAAGGGCCATCTTCCGTCTGAGCTGGTTTCGTCTTAGCAGGTCTTGATAGCTTGATTTCGTCTGTTTTGTAATAATCAAAATCTTGAGGTGTTAATCTTCCTTGATCTAACACTTTCTATTGCAGTTATTGTATGAAACCTGGACATAACTCCTATAATTGCATGATTAGAAAGGAAGGAATAAATAGTGGATTGTTTAAATGGATTAGAAAAGATAGTCACAGCTCTAACACCAATGGACCCAACAAAACTTGGGTACCAAAAACAAAGTGATATCTTTTTCTGTGTAGGTATGCTTGAGAGCCAAACACCCAACTTGGTATTTGGATAGCGGCTGCTCAAGACATATGACAGGCGACAAGAGCAATTTTATCTCCTTCAAATCAAAAGAATCTGGTTCAGTAGTGTATGGAGATAACAACAAAGGGAAAATACTGGGTATAGGTGCAGTTGGAGACAAATTCAACACTGTGATTGAAGATGTACTGCTTGTGGAAGGTTTGAAATTCAATCTTCTGAGTATTAGCCAACTATGCGATAAAGGCTATCAAGTATCATTCGATAATGGTTGCTGCAATATCAGTAGCAGTGACTCGAGTGAGGTATTAATGGTCGGTAAGAGACATGGTGAAGACAACAACAGCAAACCACAATTACAGCAAGATACATCAACCAATTCTCATGACCTGCCAAGAGAATGGAGGAAACCAAGAGACTTATCTCTTGACAACATCATTGGTGACATCCATAAGGGAGTATCCACAAGATCCTCTCATAATATGTTCTGTGAAGACTATGCGTTTGTATCTCAATTTGAACCCTCTTGTGTTGATGATGCTATAAATGATGAATTTTGGATGAATGTTATGCATGAGGAGTTAAATCAATTTAAAAGGAATGACGTTTGGGAGTTAGTACCTTTTAATAGAGATATGAATCTAATTGGAACAAAATGGGTGTTTAAGAATAAGTTAGATGAAAATGGAATAGTGGTTAGGAATAAAGCAAGATTAGTAGCTAAGGGATATAATCAACAAGAAGGAATAGACTTTGATGAAACATATGCCCCAGATGCTAGATTAGAAGCTGTAAGAGTCTTACTTACTTTTGCCTGCATTCATGATTTTAAGTTGTTTCAGATGGATGTTAAAAGTGCGTTCTTAAATGGCTACATCAACGAGGAAGTCTTTGTTTCACAACCTCCTGGTTTCACTGACTTCAGTTACCCTGAGCATGTGTACAAGCTAAAGAAGGCCCTCTACAGTCTAAAGCAAGCCCCCAGACAATGGTATGAAAGGTTAAGTAAGTTTCTTTTGTCAAAAGGATTCAACAGAGGTAATGTTGACAAAACTCTTTTCATTAGGAGAAAGTCTAACAGTATTTTATTGGTCCAAGTGTATGTTGATGATATCATTTTTGGATCAACTAATCAATCTCTGTGTGAAGAATTTGTGGAAAGCATGCAGGGAGAGTTTGACATGTCTATGATGGGAGAACTCAAATTCTTCCTAGGACTGCAAGTCAAGCAACTGAAAGAAGGAACCTTCATACATCAAGCAAAGTACACTAAAGAGTTGTTAAAGAAATTTGACATGGAAAGTTGTAAGATCTGTAATATACCTATGTCAACTAATCTCTTTTTAGATAATGATGCTACAGGACTAGAAGTGGACCAAACAAAGTATAGAGGGATCATTGGATCACTCTTGTATCTCACAGCAAGCAGACCGGATATAATGTTCAGTGTTTGTGTTTGTGCGCGATTTCAATTTGCTCCAAAATAATCACACATGACTACTGTGAAGAAAATTCTAAAGTATCTTAAAGGAACAACGAACTGCGGTTTGTGGTATCCCAAAGGTACGTCCCCTACTCTAGTCGGTTTTAGTGATTCAGATTTTGCAGGTTGCAAAACAGATAGAAAGAGCACGAGTGGTGTATGTCACTTGTTTGGAGAAAGCTTAGTCTCATGGTACAGCAAGAAACAAGTATGTGTTGCTCTATCAACAGTAGAAGCAGAGTATGTTGTTGTGGGTAGCTGTTGTGCTCAAACCATGTGGTTGAAGCAACAACTTGAGGATTTTGGACTAAAGCTTGATCACATCCCTATCAAGTGTGACAATACAAGTGCAATCAGTATCACGAAGAACCCGGTTTTGCACTCAAAAACAAAGCATATTGAGGTGCGCCATCATTTCATAAGGGATCATGTTGAGAAAGGTGACTGTGAAGTGGAATTCATTGAAACGGAGAACCAACTCGCGGATATCTTCACAAAGCCCCTACCTAAGGAGAGATTCTTCAAACTTAGAACCAATCTTGGCATACTAAGTGAGGAACACCTCTCATGAATTCTCTAAGTATGGTAAGTTGGATCATTCATGGTGCTCCAACAAGGTATGAGTTCATTACATTACATAGTCATGACCATTTATGTTTCAAAACATGTAAAATCAAGTGTTTTCAATGTTTCTGATATAGATAATTGATTACCATTGTTTTTCAATCGATTACCTAGCTTGATTTCAAAGTTTTTGGTGAATTACTCTCTGGAGTAATCGATTACCCCCCCTGGTAATCGATTACCACGATTTCAAAAATGAGTTTTTCCAGTTTGTGAGCCTCTGGAGTAATCGATTACCTTGGCTGGTTAATCGATTACCTTGGCCTTTGTTTTCAAAGTTTTTGGTTACTCACTGGAGTAATCGATTACCACGTAAGAGTAATCGATTACCTTCGCTGCTGAAAGGGTTTTTCAAGTGTTTTTCATGGTTTTGGGCCTAATCGATTACAATTTCTTAGAGTCCAATACTTTGTTCATTGAATCTAACCTCAATTGTGGAAGTTTTATAAGTGATTTTCAGGTTTTGGGTTTCATTCTACACATCTCACAAACCCTAAAAATCTCTTTCTCTCTCTAACCCTAAAACCCCCTTTCATCTTCTTCATCTTCTCCACCACCACCATCAATGGAAGAGCAAGGACGAGGCAAGCGGATCAAGCATGTAGGTCACAAGCCTAAGCCAAGAGTTTCGCCCCGATCAAAGAAGGGTGAATCCTCCTCCAAGAGGAAAGAACCCACATCTCCCGGAGAAACCGTGGCACGCCCAATCAATCCGTGGTTCACCTCTACTGCACAAGAATCACGTTTCTATGGAGATTTCGCAAACAAGGAACTCGTTCCGGCGAAGATTTTGGACCTCCGATGGCTAGATGCACAAGGGTTCACATTTCACTCTTTGCTCCGAGATCAGAACCTTAAGAAATTTGTTGGTCTGAAGGGTCACATATACCCCGATCTAGTGAGAGTTTTCTACTCCAACCTCCGACCACACCAAGCCACCGGAATGGTAATCTCCGAGGTAAAAGGCAAACCTATGATTTTGACTCATGATATATTTTTCCGTTTTGCTGGATTTAAGAATAAAGGTATACGTCCTACGATTAAGCACTTGCAAGCACAAGGAATCGAGCTTCACAAAGATTCGTTCTTTATGAGCCTACTCAAGAATCCCGAGGCATGGGAAGCGGAAAAGGCTGCAAGAAAGGAGCGTGGGAAGAAGATCACCTACAACACCGGCAGGCTGAACGCCGACGATCGTCTTCTTCACTATACAATCTGCTGGATCCTAGCTGCAAGAGGAGCCAATCACGCTCAGATCAATGAGGAAGACATGGTGATGATGGCTGCGTTGAAAAATGGCATTCAAATCGACTGGGCACATGTTGTGATGGACAACATGCTCAAGACGAGAAGGCTATTTGACAACAAATGTCCCTATTCTTTGTTTATTTCACGTTTGCTTGAGCATTTTCAGGTTGATACTACAAATGAAAGCAGAGACTTGGTGAAGGACATTCACATCATTGGAGACAAAGCGTTAAAGATGATGCGATTGACAAAAAACGATCTTTGGATGGGTGCCAAGGAAGAAGCCCCACAACAACAACAACAAACAGAAGCTGAACCGATCCACCTTGATGATGATTCGCTACTGGGAGTACATCCCTAAATCCCGTTTTGAATCAATTGTCATTGATAGGATGGATGAGCTGGAAGCTACCACTGCCAAAAGATTGGATGATATGGAGGCTGCAAGCAATGCTCGCTTCTTGGACCTCAAGGAGCTGCTGGAGTCTCTTCATACTCGCTTAGATGCACTCTAGTATTCCCTTCTTATCACTCTTCTCTCTTTTGCTTCTTGACATACCAAATAGGGGGAGAATGAATGATTGTATAGGTTATCCTAGATAGGGGGAGTAGAATAGAGTAGCTTATATTGAGTAGTTTTTGGTAGCATTGGTTCTGCGCTTTATGATTGAACTGTTATTTCTGTTATCTTTGGGTTGCTCTGAACAATTTATGTTTTTGGATATTTGAACTTGAACAATTCGATATGGTTGTAATAGTTTCACGTTATGGTTTATATTCCGATTTTGTTTTTAATTCTTCTGGTCTTGATCTATGATTGTGAATTGAATCATGTCTTATATTGTTGAATGGATGATTTTACTTGATGATTGATAGCATAATGCTCTGTTTAAGATAGATTGTACTATGAATCTGCAATGTATATACTGCATATTTGGATATCTCTAATAGTTGCAGGATTCTTAGAAGATCAACACACATCCTAAACCTCTAGGAAAACCTTGGTTGAGATTTGGTACATCAAAACCAAAAAAGGGGAGATTGTTGGACTTAAAGCTTGAAGGTGCTTTGGAGTCTCTCTTGTTGTTTTGCTTTTGATGTTTATGTAATTTTGGTTTTCTTAGATGAATTGTAATTAGGAGTTTCCTATGTATTGATTGTTTAGTTTAGGCATGTATGTGATTGTTCTTTGTGTGAATGCGCTGGAGAGCTTGGGAATCTAGTGTGATTTCTCATGTATCAAATGTTTAATTTCCCACTCAAACTTGTTTTGAAAATGTCTTTGGTAACCAACTGAGGTAATAGATTACCAACAGAAGGTAGTTAACTACCAACAGCAGGTAATCAACTACCAACAGTAGGTAACAGAGTGTGGAAATTCATTTGTTACTAGAGTAATCGATTACCCCCTCGGGTTAATCGATTACCATGGCTAAAAATCACCCTGGAAACCTTTGTTCACTGGTTTAATCGATTACCAACCCCTGGCAGTCGATTACCCCTATTAGAAAAACATTAAGTTGCCCAAATTGGGTTTTTAATTGAATCTATAAATACTCTTTTCTCAAAAAATTAACATAAGATCTTGGAACATAAGTTTTAGAACAGTTCATACACTTTCAAATTCTCTCTAAACTGAGTTTATCATCTTTTCCAAGAAACCCATAAAGAACTTCAAGAGTTTATCAAGTTTTCATAAAGAAAGGGCAAAACTTGATCTTTTCTCTGACTGGGTGGTATTCATTGTGTTTTCGTTTGTGATCAGATCTACACTCCAGGTGTTTTCTAAACTGATCTTTTGTTTACCTTTTGTTTTCTGAGTTGTTACTCTAAGAGAGAGGTCTCTCTGGATAGAGTAAAGGAGTTTGAGAAGGGTGTTCTCAAAGGTTTGATCTTGGGTGTTCCAAGGTCAGGGAAGAACTGTTCTTTGGGTTAAAGGACAGGTTTTTGGGTGTTTTGATTTCGTTTTTGTGTTGCTTGTTGCAGAGTGAATGTAAAAGAACACAAAAGAGATCATTTGATAGTGGAAAACCGATCGCAACAGTTGTTGGGTTGGGACTGGATGTAGGCGATGGCCGAACCAAGATAAATCATCACACTCTCTTCTTCTTCCTTCTTCTCTTTACCATTTACCATTAATTGCTGCTATCTTGGTTTATCTTCTGCAATTGGCTTGGTAATTGACTTGGTAATTAACTCGGTAATTGACTCGGTAATCAACTAAAACTGGAACAGTTAGATACTGATATTGATTACGTTGTATATTGATTACTAACGTGTTTCTGATTTTTCCTTTTGGTATTTCCGTTGTGTATCTTTGATATTTCTCGCTTATTTGTCTCAATTATTGATAAGTAATCACGAATAGTTTTGTTTAAATTAAAAGGAATTAGAAACTCGCGAAAATTGGGCTATAGTGGAACTAGAATCTATTCACCTCCCCCCCTCTAGATTCACACATAGGGACCAACATCCACAAATGGCATATATCACACTGAAAGAAAGAGAATGGCATGCAGATGAATCCATTCAAAACAAGCTCAAAAACTCACATGTTCAATATTGTCAAATACTTATCAAAAATAGTACATAACTCATTCATACAAACTAGTCTAAAATCTATCAGAGGAATATATCAACACCACAAAATAATCCAAAAATTAACTCAGCTCAGATTCCAGTTCAGATTCCCAACATGTAAACCATAATGCAGATGTACTAATAACTAAACCAGAATCAAATGAATGAAATAAAGCATGGAAGTCCTAATTACTCCTAATTACAAAAGATGGACAGGCAAGAAGTGAATGAAAATAAAACGGAAAAGAGTGGAAGGAGAAGAGAAAACTCCCCCGGCCGCTTAAAGCGGCAGTGCGTCTGCTAGTGTCACCAATTTTCGCTCTGCGGGCTGCTCAATGGAGCTCTCATGATAACGCTTTAAACGCTGCTCGTTTACCATGAATGTATCCTTAGTACCTACTATAAGAAACAAATACTCACCTGGGTCAAATGTCACAAAATCATCTACAATAATATGTAAGTCATTCTTTATCAGTGCAAATGATTCAGGGTGTAGGTATGTTTTTGTGTTATAATCAGTGCATGGTGGTGGTGGGAATAAGTTGAATGTCATAATCATAATTCTCCATTTATTCATTTTAATCTTGACATCTAAATTGAACAATTCACATGTTTCACTTACTGTCAAAATAAAGAACATGGAATAATGAACTCCAACATCAATAACACAATTTAAAAGAGAGAGTAAAGAATTAGAGTGTTTCAAGGTAGCATGGTTATTCTCTACTCCATCTATAATGTGTTTAGACATTGGTTCGCTAATAAATGTAGAAGCTTGCACTTGGCTTTCCATTTTTAACTTCTCTAATGACCTAAAAAAATATGTAACATCATGAGAACAAAAGCCATTAGGAACAACTAAGAGGTTCAAATCAGCAAACTCAATAATAGTCCAAGCTTTAATTCCATAAGAGTCTAAAGTGAAACATTTAATGTTGTTCACATTGCAATTATAAAGAGTATCAAATGATAAAGAAATCTTCCCTAGTGGTTGCTTTGATTTCCTGAATGTTTCACTCATTCCACAGTGTTTGCTCCAAGGAAACTTTATGGACAATTCTCAACTAGGTACCAAGACATAAGGATTTTTGTAAGGAGGAGGGTCACAAACAGTTTCACTATGTGCTTTAAGTTCTTTCTTTTCTACATAAACATCTTCACACAAAAAGTTGTTATCTTTTATTTCTTCCTTAGGACTCACTCCTACATCACCTATCAAAAAAGAATCAACATAAACAAAGGAAGGATTAGTATAAACAATTAAATCATCACACGTTTCCTTTTCTTGTTTATCTGTCACTCTATCTTCCATGTCTTTTCCTTCAAATCTTGTTCTTGCAACTCTTTCTCTTTAGCTACAACCTCCATGGTAATTGTCTTTTCTGGTTGTGCAGTAGGTTCCACCATTTGCATACCAGACCTCAAAGTAATATCACTCACATTCTTACCATTATCATTCAAATTGGAAATTGCTTGTGAGGGTAGATTGATGGATGCTTGAGGTTGGTTCAAACTAATTGCATTGGATAATTGCCCAATATGAGTTTGGATACTCTGAAGGTTAGCCTCAGTTATTTGCTGAAATTACAAGTTGTTGGTGGCTATCTGCTTGATTAATTCTTCCAAAGAAGGACCACCTTGTGGCTGGGCTAGTGAATGTGTAGGATGTTGTTGAAAAGCTGATATATGATGGTTGGAATTTTGCTGTCAATTTTGTGTCGGATGGAAAGTGGAATAGTCAAGTGAACTTTGATAAATCTGATCTCTCCATCCAAGATTATAGGAGCTGGAATATGGGTTGTACTGCTGTTGAGGTATGGTATGAAAAACTCCAACCTCTGCAAAAGTTGGATCACTAAAACTCCCCTTCTGCTGCAATAGTAGTCCTATTATCCATGTTAGCCTAAATGAATGCAAATCATCACCTCTACCTCTAGTGCATCAGATTCAACAATAGTCACAAAAACAACAAGGGAAAGTACACCTCGGCATCAGTATGCCTAACTAAATGAGTCTCGACCAAGGGATGCACCCCCATCAACTCGGTAACATAATTTGGGCTCAAGATGGATGAATAAGAATTCACCTCGTCAAGAACCCAAGGATATTCGCTAGGAGCGGGAGGAAAGACCTTTTCCCTACGAGGAGCCTTTGCCTTCTTAAGGGGGATGGTCACGGCGGTAGTCGTCGTGGCTATTTCAACTACTTCGCGAGGAGGGCCTTCATCAGGCTTTCGCGATTGAGTCATTTGTGGGGAGATACTAGGGGTTTGTTCAGAAGAAACTGACCCACCTATTGGAGAGATTTCCCTAGAAACTAATGGTTTAACTTTGGAAGAATCAGATGACGAACGAAAAGACATGAAAGATGTACCTAGGTTGAAATGAAGACGAGGAGGAAAGAGGCTCCACAATGAGTAAAGAGAGATCTTCGAAGAATGCGAGAAAACGGAAATGGAGAATCTAAAAAACTTTGCAAGTTTGCAAGTAAGAGAAGAAGAGGGAGCAAATGGAGTTTCACTCGAACAAAAGAAGAAGAAGAGGAAGTTGAAAAGTTTGAAAATAAGAAACCATTGAAAAGTAACCATTCCCGCCATTAAAGAAGGGATTCCAAAGGGTGTACCAACGTGTCAAGTCATGCAAAAAGACATCAACCAATGGGAGCATGAGAGAGAAAGGTAAAGAAGCGTACCAAAAAAACTAAAGTAGAAAAACTCTCACCCGAGTTCTCAAAGTCATCTCGTCATCGAGTTTTGGTGGCTTATGTACCAGACTGAGCTAAAGTGAACTCGGTCAAGACTATACGTGAGCTCGGCCACTCCCATTGCCGAGGTCTAAACCTAAAGTAGCAAAACTTATTCGTTAAGTGATTTGACCGGGTGATGTGATAGTTTCCCCAAGGGCAATTATAGTCCTTGGAACTCACAAATCAGCCCTTCATGAGACACGTGTGCCTTGGAGTGAGGAAAGTCAGCTGATGGAACCTTTCCTTACCTACCAAGCCGTCAAAGTTAGATATAAAAGGCCCAGAGATCAGATTCTCATAGAGACCAGAAAAGAAATAAAAAAAACTCTCTCTCTCTCCATATACTCATTCCTAAAACTTAGTATTTTTCCAACATAATAAAGAACTAGCTTTAGCATCGGAGTGCCTTTTGCAGGTACCTCCTACCCTGATCAAGCTCGAAACTATTCAGATTGGAGTCGTATTGCTTACGAGAAGCCCTGGGACAGGCGTAGATTGAGAGAAACTCAACATACCCAGATTCCGAAGGAACACTTTATTTATAAAAATTTAATAAAGAATATATTGTTATGAAAAAAAGACTTTTAAATAGGTTAACATATCAGAGTTTATAAAAAGGCTCTTAAGAAAAGTTTAGAATATCTTGAGTTGGAGTATTTCTAATTATCATTTAAAAAAATAAAAAATGACAGTGAAAACATAATTAAATTTTTAGAAATATTTTCAATAGAAACATTTTCAAAATATAGCTGACAATAAAAAATGAAAAAATTGGTTTCCAATATTTCATACTTTAAAAAAAGAACGACATAGATATACACACTACTTAATTTAGAAATATAAACACAAAAAAAAAAACAAAAAATATTTTCTAAAACCAAACACAAACTTTTGTAGGGAAAGTATCTAACTTATTTTTATCCATATTTGTAATCCCTTATTATTTAGGAATATAATTTTTCAAGTTATAACTAATATTTTCTTAAAGTATATTTAACACTAAATTCACCTACTTAATTATTCTAAAAACAAGTAATTACTAATTAATAGAGTTTATTAACTTTAACAAAAATATTTTGCAAATGAAATAAAACATTTTTGGTACCGTTACTGGAGACTATGTCTTAAGACCTAAAATTTGTTTAAGATATTGATCAATCTTAACATAAATGGCTTTTAACTTGAATGAATTAAAAATTAAACTTTTAACCACGTATGAAGAAAATTATTTATCAAATTATTTTGAATAAATAATCATCTTATTTTCTAAAAGTGTACTGGTCAAGTAATTTAATTTATAGAAAATTAAAAATTCAAAAATAATCTTTAAAAGTATAATAAATTCATTCTTTTTAATTCTAAAAAATATTTACTATTATTTTTATTCATAAATTATAATCTGAGCTATCTAGTTTTTCTTAAAATGTGTTACCCATAGCTGCTTCCTACACGTCTAGGGGAATATTGTTTTGGTATGGGCTGCAAAAGCAGTACTTAATTAGAGAAAATCTGAATATTAAATATGACATGAGTTGAGATCTTGTCATTAAGACGATTAAGACGATAAGGAGTAAACTTCTTGAAAAAAACAACTTAGATCATTATCTAAGGCCGTAAATAATCGTTCAATAATAAAGGATGTTAGAATACAAAGACAATTAGAAGGTTAAAGGGTTAAATTAATAATAAATATTTTTTACTGATTAAAATTATAAATATATTATATTTTAAAAATTATATTATTATTTTATATTTTTTAAAAATGAAATTATACTATTACAGTTTTAAATACTAAAATGGTCATGTAGTAGTGATTGTACTTAGATATTGCCTATCCAAAGGGGTCAGAGGGATGTATGATGTCCTTCATGCCTAAGTAAGGCCATGACCTTAAGCTGAGGGTGTCCCATGCGACTCAATTTCAAGTTAAGCCAAACAATATTTGTCATCATCATGTGAATTATAAAACAATTGGTTTTTTTTTTTTTTTTATGAAAATGGTGTTTTCACAAAGTATTTACGCATTTGGAGTTGGTTTGAAACTATTTACGTGTTTGGTGTTGTTTTGTGAAATAGTAAACTAGATTCCAATATCTAAACCGCAATAATTTTTGCGACACCACCAAACGCTGATATGTGGCACAAATTACTTCATTGGCATGCTCATATAGACTGAAGACGCAATATTTTTCATAGTTTCACCAGGTAATGACACATGTTAAAATAAGGCATGTATGACAGATGACATGGACTAGTATGTGACACGTGGCAAAATCACAATTTCTGTTACGGCTTCACCTGCGATCGCCACGTGTCACAAAATAAGTGGTCCCTTTTGTTATGTAGGTGGTGCGGCAAGTCGGTTTGCGGTTTCACTGAAGCCAGCCGCAAATCTTGTTGCGGTTTCCTTTTCCATCCAATTAGATGATGTGATTATACCCTGTTATATGTATGCAGAATATCATTTTAAAGCGCATTGAAGAAAAGAAAAATAAGCTTGATTCATTTGAACTTAAAATACATGATGTAAACTTCTCTCATATAGATGAAAGCGAAAGATATTTGGTAAGGGCACCCTACGCTTTCGTGTTGTTAGTGTTGTTAAATGGCGGTGTCATGGCCGTTATGACAAAAGTTGTTGATAAGTATTTTATAATGGATCACACTGGGTGTTGTTTAGTATTTTATAACTGAAATTTTAGACATCTGGCAAATATGATTAGCGTAATTTTTTAGTAATGCTTACAGAGTAATGAGGTTGAGAGGAAGGTAAACCAACTTGCTGAAAGAGAATTTGAACCAAATATACGATAACTGCAAAATGAGATTTATAGTGTAGATCAAACAATTAAGGCTGTCACTCGAGAGAAGGATATCATGGCTTCTGATTCGTAAGATAGAGCTATGTTATCCTTTAAGAAGGTAGAATTGGAAAAATAGAAGAAGAAACATAAAAAGATGTAAATCCATTTTCCTTTTATCTTCTTTACATTTGGCTTATAGTTTTCAGAATTATATATTTAGAAGCTGGTGATCGTCTGTTTACACAACGATTAAAAACAGTAAGTCTTCTAATTGGATGGAAAGAGATTAGCATCAGTGAAACTGCAATCTGACCAGCGGCAACCCTCAACACAGCAACGAGCCACGTATTTTGTGACTAACCGCAGGTGGAGCCGCAGCAGAAATTGTAGTTTTGCCACGTGTCACGTACTAGTCCATGTTATCAGCCACGCAAGCTGGGTGAAATCATAAAAAATGTTACGTCTTTAGTTCATATCAGCATGCAAACGAAGCAATTTGTACCACGTGTCAAACATCCGGTGATGTCTCAAGAATTATTGTGATTTCGATGTCGCAATTTAGTTTGCAGTTTCACGAATCAATACCAAATAAATAGTTTCTAACCAACTCCCAAATTATAAATACTTTTCGTGGAAACACCATTTTCATAAAAAAAAAAAAAAAAAAAAAAAATCAAACCATTGTTGGTGTGTTTGTCTGTTGTGTTGTTCTCTTCCTCACTCCGGTAGCTACGCATATGACCCCTCCTGTCATTGGGGTTTATACAAATATTTGCATGTATTTTGTCTTTTCGGTTCCCCAATTCCCTTGTACGGGATCAAAATGAGGTCAGAACTGTAGAGAAAAAATCAAAGATAATTATATAATGTGTATGCAACCTTCAATTGAAAATGAAATATTATCCTCCACCTATGAATTCAAGAAAGAACTTAGATTACGATTAATTAAATGAACAATTTAGTTAAATATTTGTTTAATAAGTTCTTACACTCAATTTTTAAGTACTAATTATATCAAAATTTTATTTTAACTACTCTAACAACATTTTTTAAAACTACAATTTCTACAACATATAACTACGTCTCAAGTTTACTGATATTCAACTAATAACATTTTTTCTACACTAAATTATATTTTTAACCACACTTTCAACCAAATTTTTACACTTAATTTTTTTTTGGTACTAATGATACCAACATTTAATCTAAGCTACCAAATAATTCTTTTTATCTCCAATATCAACAACATTAAACTACTAATAAAATTTCTAATTAATTCATCTATTAACAATTTTTCTAGACTCATTTTTTTAAGTAATAATTATACCAACATTTTATTATAACTACACTAACAAATTTATTTTTATACTACAATTTCAACAATTTTATTTACTATAATATCAATATTATTTACTAATTTTCAAAAAATATCTACATTTAAGATAGAACATAGCATTAACATATTTAATTAAAAAAATAAAAACATAACCATAACTTACTACAAAACTTAGTAAATGAGACCACCACATATAAAAATTAAAACTAAGTCAAATAATAAATAAATTACTACAAAATATAAAATATACACAACTTACAACTAAATGGAACAACACAAGGGGACCACCACAACAGCCCAAGGGTCACCACAGGAAGGAGGTCGCCAGCGAAGTAGGGTGAGGGAGCGATCGGAAGAGGGAGGAAGAGAAAAAAAAAGGGGTCGTGAAAGTGAAAATGCAAAAATGATGAAGGGGTAAAATTACATACTGTACACTCATGATCCAGGCACTAAAGTCACGTGACACTCATGCAC
The DNA here is from genome assembly GCA_026586105.1 of Hylodesmum podocarpum. Taxonomy (NCBI): domain Eukaryota; kingdom Viridiplantae; phylum Streptophyta; class Magnoliopsida; order Fabales; family Fabaceae; genus Hylodesmum; species Hylodesmum podocarpum. Next base: position 10,900,587 of record JALJEV010000623.1, on the reverse strand, counting down.
AGAATCCGCATCCATCAATGTCACTTTTTTTTTTTTGTCAAACATCACGACCACATAGTCCAATGACGTATTTAAAAGTATCCATACTTTTTATTTATTTACTTTTAATTTTCATTTAAGATATTTGTAGGATACTTTTGGGATACTTTTAAATATTATCAAGTACTTCTAAATATATATTATAAAAGTATAAAAATCTTAAACCTTTTTTAAGAAACTTGTATTATAAGAAGAATTGGAGTGTATACTCTTTTATTCATTTGTTGATGACAAACAAATAGGATTAAAAAAACAATAGACTTAATTTACATGCATTCTAACATTCAAATTCCATTAAAAAATAAAATAATATAAAGAGGGAGGACAAAATTGTGAAATTTTAGTTAGAATATAATAATTGGTCAAAACTGGTTATGAACTTTTTATAATAAGGACAAAAGTTATATTTTGGTTATTATAATCATGAATATTTTTTTTAAGATTGTAATCATCATAGCGGTAAATTATTGAGAAATGATAAATTCTTTTACAATATTTTACATCTATATAATCATTTCTATAAATTTTCCTAGCGTTACATTATAGTATTTGTCGAACCACTTCCTCTTGACACATAACGATTCTGAAAATAAGACACAGCTAATATGACTTTAATGCACAACTCAAGAACAATGAACTTAAAAAACTTTATGACCACCATATATATAAAATCTTGAAATTGATGATGCCATGGACAAAGTAGCACTCTTCATCTACCATCCGATATTGGTGACATCCTCAGGTCCAGTACATCGAGTATTATAAGTATAATGACAATTAGCATAGTCTGTTTCTGTTGGACCTGATCTTTCACCAAGCACATATTCTGTTGCATTTGATGTGGCATTGATCCATGTAGTTGTTGTCATCATTCTAAGACTATCCAATTCCATGGCCACTTCCTTCATGGTTGGTCTTTCCTCACCTTTAAGCCTCAAGCACCATTTAGCAATGTCAGCCACTTCCTTCACCTGTTCACTATTTCCCATACTCACACAATCCTCAACAATTTGGAACAAGCAATCATCCCTCACAGCAGAAAGAAAATACAAGGCCAAGTTCCTCTTCTCCTCTGGCATGTCAAACGAAAGTGCCCTTCTTCCAGTTAGCAACTCTGCTAGTACAACACCGAAGCTATACACATCACTTTTCTCAGTTAGTTGGCTGGTTTGAAAGTATTCAGGGTCAAGGTACCCTAGAGTTCCTTGAACCAATGTTGTCAACTGACACTTGTCACGCGGAACCAATCTTGAGGTTCCAAAGTCAGAAACCTTAGCAGTGTATTTGTCATCTAAGAGTATGTTAGTTGACTTGAAGTCCCTATGGATGATTGGTATAGAAGCAGCAGAATGCAAATATGCAAGCACACCAGCAGTTTCTGCTGCTATTCTTAAACGTGCTTCCCATGGAAGTGTGGTGCTTTTATTGTGAATGTGATCAAAGAGGGTGCCGTTGTTCACAAATTCATAAACCAAAAGTGGCATTTCTGTCTCTAGACAACAACCTAGGAGTTTGACCACATTTCTATGGTTAATTTGGGATAGTACAATCACTTCATTGATGAATTGTTCAATTTGGCTGTGGTCTACTAGTTTTGATTTCTTTATAGCAACAACGTGGTCATTTGCAAGTATTCCTTTATAAACTGTGCCGTATCCTCCTCTGCCAATGATTCTGCACTCGTGAAAGTTTTCAGTGGCTTTCTTTAGCTCTCTTGCAGTGAAAATTTTGGTTCTCTCAGCTGTTTCTTCCATGTTTGCAATTTGCTGCTGTAACATTAAGCCACCATTTTGCTGGAAATATCTTGCTGTGAGCCTCATCATTCTTCTTCTACGAAACACATGGTATAGCCAGACACTACCAATTAACAAGAGCATAAAGCCTATTCCAGTGCCTACATTGACAAATTTGCTTGTTCAATCAGTCTTCAATTTCGCTATGGTTTTGAAAATGTCGTTAACAGAATTCTTTCAATTACTTTACTATATATCTCTTGAATTTCATTTTCTAAAGCAGTTACTGATCTTTACACTTCATACTATTTACTTGCAAATAAATGTCACTTCTATTGTTACTGACATAGTGTTGCAAAACGTCTAAAGTTGTACGGTTAAAAGAATTCAAAAAGACAAAGCAATAGACTATGAGTGAAAAGAAAAATCAAGAATGTTAGATGAAAAAGAATTGACAAACAGATCAAAGATCTTAAAATAATGGACCAAAACTCTGCATTTATTTTTCATATGCTTCCTTTTCTTTTGTATTTGTCTTGTTAATTTATTTTCATAGAGTGCTATTATGTTAACCAAAAACAAAAGGCACGTACCTATCACAGCCTCATTAACCACATGTTGTAGATTCGAGACACAGCCACTTCCTCCTTTTCTGCCATCTCCCCGGTACCTCTTATTGGGACAAGAGCAATTATAGCTCCCAGGTAGATTAATGCAAATATTTGAACAGTCATTCAGACTTGGATTGGAACACTCATCAATATCTTGTAAAGAAACAAGCAAAAAAAAAAAACATTTATACTCCATTCATTTATCAACTGAAGAAATCATAAACTAGACTAATTACAACTTTGTGGTAACAAATATACCTTGGCATCCACCATGAAGATATGCATTTCCCATATAACCTTCTAAGCATCTACAGAGGTACCCTGGTCCATTGTCCGAGTCAATACACACACTATTTGCTTTGCAGGCATAACTAGTCAAATTTCTCTTAGCTTCTTTACATGTTTGACTCCCAACAGCCCAATCAAGCACAATGGGAGCAGTTTTTCTCTTCTGAATTTGGATGATTCCATCAGTGGAAAACTTGAAAGAGTCTTCTTCCACCAAAAGAGAGTAGCCACAAGGAAAATTCATTTCCCCATGCATCAAATTTGGTCCCAGAACTTCAACTTGATATGCCAAAATGTTTCTTGGAATAGAGGTTTGGCAGAAACCAATACCAGACCAGGATCCATTGGTTGAACTTTCTGCACCACTACAAACTGAAAAACAGCCTCCACCTATGTAATATTTCCCCGTAGTTAGATTGATGGATGAAAGGCTGTTACATCCAATTCCAATGAACTTGTTCTGTGTATATGAGAAGGGGAATGCTTGCAAAGTCATAGATGAATCCCATGAATCCACTAGCTCACCCCTTTTATCATAGCAGGCATAAGCTATCGGAGATTTTATCCTCAAATGGCCTTTCAGTGACACCTCTAAGATCTCAATTTTCTTTGTCAAACTCCACAGATATGGTTTGGGAGGTTTGTGACTTGTGTTACAAGTAACATAAAAATTGCTGTCCAAGTAGCAATCCTCAGTTGTGCCAAATGGATACGGAATACTTACGCTTCCACATTTGTTTTGGCAGCTAGGATGAATTGTTTGTGACAATGCTGAGATCATTAGTAGCAACAAAGAAACTAGCACAACTTTTGTATTATCCCGTGATGAAGCCATTGTTGCATATTTTGACATTAAGCAATTGTTCTCACCACCATGATTTGTTAATCGCTCAAAATTTAGGCTTTAGAAGTCTAGCTTCAGTTCTTGTCTTTAAGAACAACTAGTCAATATTATTAATATAGTATGTTGGATTTGTCTTTTAGTTTATGAGAATAAATATCACTTCGATACCTTCTTACCTACTATAGCTAGGCTTCTATAGGACTTACAAAATAAAATTTATGATTTGTTCTATAGAGCTTCTCAGTAGAATAATAATTGTTGTGGAACCAAGAACCCATTAAAGTTGTTAACTTCTCTATTAGTGATTTGACAAAGTCTGTTCTAGTTTTATATTGTTTAAAGACTAAAATAATGGTGGGTAGGGAGTGGAACCTTTCTCTTTGGGTGTATTTTCGGAGTCAGGAAAAGTTATTATGTAATTAGAGAAACCTTTGGAAATATGGTAAAGGGAATGTTGAAGTTTCTTTTGTTCTATAATTCTATGAAATTTATAAGTATGTTTCCGTGTAAGACCATTGAACTTGAAAAGGGAAAAAAAGAGAATATTAATCCAAGGATTCCAAGTTGTTGGGCTATTCTTTCTTTCTCTTTTTTGTGAAAAGTAATTCGGCTTATTCAAAAGCTTTTCTGTCTAGGTCAGTTTGTAACCCACGTTGACCCCAGTCCAGCACACTACAGAAACAAAAAATGAAAATTTTTGGGCTGGGCAAAAAATATTACTACATTTTTAATTTCATGTTCCAGAATTTTAAAATTAATTTTATATAAATTTTGATAGATGAAATTTTATATTAAAAAAGAGCTTAACATTAACTCTAATTTAGAATTAATTTCGAGTGGTTTTTGTTTTGAATAAAAAAATTTAAAGTAATTTTTTTAAAAAGAAATTTCACTTTTAATCAAAATTAATTTTGTTTAAAATAAATTTTATCAACTCACTTTTAATCAAAATTAATTTTGTTTAAAATAAATTTTATCAACCCTTATCTAAATATACGCATGGACATGTTGACATTTAACAAACTACATATACTTAAAAGAGAGTATGCTCCTTTCACATAATCAAAGAGATTTGGAAATAAAATTTAAATTTAAGTCATATAAGTCAATCTCTATTGTTATATCATTAATCGTTTTGGACTTACATCAAACAAGTTGCCCAATTCATTAGAATTAGGATGTATGGTGAAATCTAATAGGTGTAAAATAAATGTACATACCTTGGCTCTTCCCTAGCCGTAGGGTATATTTAGATTTATGTTATTAAAATATACTCTTATTAATTCAGATGCTAATTTTTATTTTTATTTATTAAATTAACGTTAAATACATAAACTGTATTTTCAACTATAATATAAATATATGCATCCCTTCTACTCACATGGGACAAATGACTGATAGTACTCCTTTATGCTTATTATTTACTTTGTGTCAAAATTGTGCTGAAATTATAACTCACTTTAGCATTGAAATGTTTGCAATCTACTCTTTTTGTTGATCCTTTCACTAACCATACAACGTAATTAAGGGGCTTTAAAGCTTTGATATGGAATTGTATTTATACAAGTACATACCTACATAGGATTGTGTAGAAGCATCCTTTTGTTTTAAAAAATTCACAAAAATATTTTAAATTTTTATAAATTTCTCTCTCTAGTTTTATATATTTTAACCTGCTGTCTTTAATTTAAAAAATTATATGTAAATATCATATGTTCTCTCTTTTTTGTTTATCAAAAAATAAAATTTGCCAAAAAATATATAGAAAAAATTAAAATAACTCAATTATTCATCTAAAATTAATTTTAATTATTGATAAAATAAATTTTCTTTAAAGGATAATCTAACCATTCAATGTTGAATTATTAAAATATTGGTTATCACAACTATTAGTTACAAACACTAACTCTTTTAATAATGCACTAATAGATTATTAGATGAATATATATATATAGTACAATATAGTTCATAAAATTAAACTTATTTAATAAAAACATGTCAATAGATGCTTAATAAAACAGCAAAGTTTAGTGAAGAATTATACTATTTTTGACGAATTGTGTACACGACAAAACACTTTTACTCTTCTAGAGTGATCTAGAGGATAAGTGGGACAGCTAAATTAAATAAGATTTTTTTTGGTAGAAAATTAAATTGAAGAGAAATTTAAAACAAAAACTGAAAAATTAACCTTATTGAGATGTAAATAATGTATCACATTGAAAAAATAAAGGATTTCACGTATGTGTTAATTGCATTAAGAAAAATAGCTTCATGGAAAAATTAATTAATAGTTAACTAAGTTATTAGTAGGGAATTATTTAATTGAGTGAAAAATGAGAGAAATTTTTTAGGCTCTTTATATAATTTTAATTGAGAATTAAAAATGTAATTAAAGATACAAATTATTTTAAAAAAATTAAATTTAAATTTAAAGATGAAATTGAAATGAGTTAAAGAAGAATAAGATAGGAAACTAACATACAAAAATTTGTCGTTAATTTGCTCAAACAAGTGATAAGTGAGCAAAAATTTGAACCCACTAAACCATTTTGATTCTGCCTACAAATCACAAAAGAACAAAAATGACAGGTCCCTCGGCATTGCATGAGACCCACCTTGCCTGTGAACGTTAACTTATATATGTTTCTCATCGGTGTCAAGATCCTTAAACAAAAGCAAATGCTCTAAATACTTTTGAGGGAAAGATGTTTTATATGATAAGACACTTTGACTTTATACTAATCTCAAGATACAATAATTCTTTTGCTAAGCCATATATTAACCAACCAAACCATCTTAATGTTATCTATATTATTCTTCAAACTCACTGGTTGCATAGTAGCAAGTTATGTTCTTCATTGCATTTATTATATGTGCCACGGGTCTTGCTAGTTCTGTAAGCATGTTGGAAAATTTTGCCAGTGTTGTTTGGACTGTTTAGCCTCGTTCTTCAAATAATAAAGAAAAATGGAAGAAAATACAACACTCGTTATTCTTACAAATTTATGGCACAATTCTTTAATTTATTTTATGTTAAACACTAACACAATCAACCAGATCTTTAACAATTTGTTGATAATTGAGTTTCTTAAATATGCTGATAAACTACTAATAAAAGTTTGATTTGTTGATCGCATTTGTGATAGAAATTTATTACGTGAAATGAAACCCATTTTAATATTTTTGTGCGTGGAATCGTTTGTTGAAGATATTCTTAAGCCCATACCAAACTTATTTAGGGAAAGTATCTAACTTATTTTTATCCATATTTGTAATCCCTTATTATTTAGGAATATAATTTTTCAAGTTATAACTAATATTTTCTTAAAATATATTTAACACTAAATTCACCTACTTAATTATTCTAAAAACAAGTAATTACTAATTAATAGAGTTTATTAACTTTAACAAAAATATTTTGCAAATGAAATAAAATATTAAATTACAATTAGATATTTTATTAAAATATACCTTAAAGTATTAATTTATTTATTTCAAAAAAATAAAAATAATTAATAATTTTTAATATATATATCCAAAAAATTTAAAGGGGCCATGGTCCCGCTCGGCTACCATTAAGATCTGCCGTTGCACTCGAAACGTTATTTTTTAAATATTTTTATATATTATTTTGGAAATAACATTTTATCTATTATAATTTAAAATTTATTAAAATTAAAAAATTATATAAATATCACTCTATTCACTCATCAACCTCATGACGTTAAATTTATCCTTAAGCATGATACAAAGTCGGAACTACCGATCCATGATCTATCATAGTCATATATATATATATATATATATATATATATATATATATATATATATTGCATATCATTTTCTTCAAAAGGTATACAATGATGGAGGCATGTAAAGTTAACGAAGATCTTTGGCCCTCCATTAATTCGTACAAATTATGGGCCATGAAGAAATAGGTAGTATGTCCCTCAGTCAGTGATGTAACTTTTATCTTTTCTCCGTAATTATTGTATATATATGTATCTTTGAAATATTTTTGGTACTCTTACTGGAGACTATGTCTTAAGACCTAAAATTTGTTTAAGATATTGATCAATCTTAACATAAATGGCTTTTAATTTATAAAAGATAAAAAATTAAAAAATAGTCTTTAAAAATATAATAAATTTATCCTTTTAATTCTGAAAGATATTTATTATTATTTTTATCTATAAATTATAATTAGAGTTAGGTAGTTTTATTCGACATGTGTTGCATCTAACCATTTCTTACACATATAGGAGAACATTGTTTCGGTTTAAGCAGCAAAAACGGTATTGAACCAGGGTAAATATATTGCCAACGATTTTACAATTCGTCTCCATTAACCGCTCGGGCATCAACTTAGGAATAGAAAAAATTCATTTCGACTTTTATTGAAAATTAATGATTAATTTCCTTTCGTAACACATAAAAAAAATAATCTAAATTATTATCAAATGCTTTTAATTAACTGTTTAATGACAAAGAAAGTGGGGATACAAAGACAACTAAGAGGTTAAAAGATTAAATTAACAATAAATATCTTTTATGGATTAAAATTATAAATATATTATATTTTTTAAAATTATATTTTTATTTTTTATTTTTTAAAAATGAAATTATACTATTACAAATTTAAATACTAAAATGGTCATGTAGTAATGATTGTACTTAGATATTGCCTATCTAAAGTGGTCCAGTAGGATGTATGATGTTTTTCATATTTGTTAAAAAAGATAAGGCCATGAACTTAAGCTGAGGGTGTCCCCTACGGCTCATTTTCAAGTTAAGCCAAACAATATTTGTCATTCATCAGATGAATTACAAAACAATTGTTGGTGTGTTTGTCTGTAGTGTTGTTCTCTTCCTCACTCTGGTAGCTACGCATATGACCCCTCCTGTCATTGGGGTTTATACAAATATTTGCATGTATTTTGTCTTTTCGGTTCCCCAATTCCCTTGTACGGGATCAAAATGAGGTCAGAACTGCAGAGAAAAACCTAAAGATAATTATATAATGTGTATGCAACCTTCACTTGAAAATGAAATATTATCCTCCACATATGAATTCAAGAAAGAACTTAGATTATGATTAATTAAATGAAGAATTTAGTTAAATATTTGTTTAATAAGTCCTTATATCATATAACTAAGATTTGTGTTATAAATTTAATTTAATTATCATAATAATAAGATAAATGAAACTTATCAAAATAAATCGTCGAAGTCATAAATTATTTCTATAAGTACTAATAAAATTAATACATTTATAATATACAGCATAAAATTAACTGTTTTACGATAGCATAGAACATATCATTTAAATTGGCAAGTTATCAACTAAGAGCGGTCAAATGAGAGATTTATTTTGGACGTAATTTAAAATTGATTATTGTGGGAAAAAATCATTTAGTAAGTTTAGTAGTACAAAAAAATCATATTAAAACTCATTGAATAAAATGATAATTTGTAATTGGATAATAATGTTAACTTGATTAACTAAGCAGGTGTTTTCCACTGGATATTCACTCAAATAATTTGTTTTTAACAAATTATTGGCATTATTGTTGGAGACTAATAAGACGATGTCTTATGCAATGAGAGAACAAATTAGTAATTTCTTTTCATCCTTGTTTTTTTTCGCAGAAATTAAAAGAGAATTAAATTAGAAATTTTAAAGAAATTTCTTTATAAATAAATGGATTAAAATATCACTTTAAATTATAAGAACTAAAAAATAAATTTTATGAAACTATAAGAATTAAATAGATATGATAATGCGAAGACTGCCAACCCATAAAGTATTTAAAAAATTTATTTAATACTTTTTTTTACTTAATTTTACAGTTTTGAACAAAATTTTAACTAATTATTAATTATGATCGATCGAAAGAATATATAAGAAATCGTGAGCCTATTCGTTATTATTTTTTATACATGATTTTATTGTAAAATATTGTGGTAATTATTTATAGTGATTTTAAAGAAACACGGAAGTAGTGTTATGTTTGTTAATACATGAGTAAAAATCATTTTTCAAAAAAAATGTTAATCTAGTGTGTTTTGATACAAACCATACAAAGATTGATTATTTCTTCTGTAAAATTGCTATAAAGGACATAAGTAATATTAATAATAATTAACGTATCCATATAATGATATATAATAATCAATTGACAAAATAACACTATACCACACAGATTATACTATCAAACAAATAATTCATATATAAATTTTGAAAAGAAAAAAAAAGTTGGCAGTGAAGCCAAGTAAAGATAGCGAGATAATTCTTTTTATTCTATGATAACGAGACAATTGATGACTGAAAAGTTAAAAAGATATTAGAGAAAAAATAGGGATAGAACTGAGGTTATCATTAGAAAACATGAAATAGGTCAATTATTTAAAAATTTTAGCAAAAATATTTTTATTAAAAGAAATTGAAGCAATTAATGCAGCTCCACCTTTTCTATTAGTTTTCTGTCTTCTACCATAGATCACCTAAATCAGAAATAACTTAAAAGTTGTTTGTGATTTTAACCCAAAAAATAATTTTATCTTCTTCTGAAGATTATTTTTAGAAGCAATAACTTAGACTAAAAATTTGAAAACCTGATTTTATGGTTGAAAATGATTTTTTAGGAAAAAACTAACAAAGGGCTCTATATTATTAGCATTGTTCTTGGCAAAAAAAATGCTAACAACCTACTCTTTTAGGTATGGTTGGACAGTGAAGAAACATAAAAGAATTGAACAGAAATTTTTAACAAAATTACATTTTACTTTAATTTAAATATTTCTTTTAATCGTCTTGGTCTGCATCCTTTCACGGTTGAAAGCAATGAATGTGTGTTTTTACTAAAACTTAAGGTTAAAAATTTTAATCCAAATATGATCTTATTCTTTCCACCTTTTAGGTGGCATATTTGTGTGGCCTTCGAACTGGTTCACGACTATATATTCACAACAAAATTACTCATAGCTACGAATTCGATATCGTAAGAATACTCCACATTGTTGATCACTTTCCGCTGCTAATTAACGAATCTTTTTTTATTTAAATTTACAATTGAACAAAATGTATTTAAATACGTGTTTACGAAAAGTTTTATTACTTTTTTGTATTATTTAGACCATCAATTTTTGAATTAATGTTGAAAATGACAATATAAAAGTCTTAACCTTCTTATTAACTAACATGAAAGGTATCATATTTTATAAAATTAATATAAAAAATATTTTATATCAATTATTATATATCATTGATACAATATATATATCAATTATTATATATCATTGATACAATATATATAAATATATATATATATATATATATATATATATTCAAACCAGGTTTGAAACACGGTATAGATATAATTATTTTTTATATAACAGTTAAGGTAATAATTATATATATAATTATTACTTTTTTAATAAGTTAAACTCAAATCAGATAAATTATTTATATTTTTTTAAATCCCTTGTCTTTTTTAATAATCACAGGACAGCATTAAAAATTTTAAACCAAAAATAATATATATATATATATATATATATAATAATAATAAAAGTTACACGTTGACATAAATATGTATTATATAAATTATTTTTTAGCTTCTAATTAATTAAAAATTATATAGTATTTTGATCGGTGTTAAGCAATCTCGGTGTACAACTTAACATTTAATAAAATAACCTAAAATATCACATCAAATCTATATATATATATATATATATATATATATATATATATATATATATATATATATATATAAATAAAAGTTACACATTGACATAAATCTGTATTATATAAATTATTTTTTAGCTTCTAATTAATGAAAATTATATAGTATTTTTGTTGGTGTTAAGCAATCTCGGTGTACAACTTAACATTTAATAAAATAACCTAAAATATCGCATCAAATCTCTCTCTCTCTCTCTCTCTCTCTCTCTCTCTATATATATATATATATATATATATATATATATATATATATATATATATATATATTATAAAAACAAAAGTTACACATTGACATAAATCTTTATTATATAAATTATTTTTTAGCTTCTAATTAATGAAAATTATATAATATTTTTGTCGGTGTTAAGCAATCTCGATGTACAACTTAACATTTAATAAAATAACCTAAAATATCACATATATATATATATACATATATATATATATATATATATATATTATAAATAAAAGTTACACATTGACATAAATTTGTGTTATATAAATTATTTTTTAGCTTCTAATTAATGAAAATTATATAGTATTTTTGTCGGTGTTAAACAATCTCCATGTACAACTTAACATTTAATAAAATAACCTAAAATATCGCATCAAATCGAAACAATTAGAGATGGTAAAGTAACCTAAGATATTTTATAAATATCTCAATCTTATTCATTGTAAATATTCATACCCGTTACTATTTAAATGATATAGATAATAATCTTTATATACGGTAAAATTTAAATAAATGTAGATAAATTCCTCAAATATATCGATTAATTTTAGGTGATATTAAAAATGTTTTTTACACACTCGTGGTACTGTTGTAAATTAGGTTAGTTCTTTCTTTTTATGTGTATTTTGGTACCTTAACAGAATTTCTATGTTCTGTACTCTCATTTTGGGTGCTCCACTTATCAGCAGTACTTTTCTTACGCAGAAGTTTAACTTATATAAAATACCCAGAGAGTGAAAATGTGTTTGTTCAAATTGTTTAAAAGAGAGACATTTTAAAATTAATAAATTAATGGTTTAAAATATATTTTCATTATTAATTATTATTAATCAACATATTATATTATTATTTTTATAAAAAAAAATCATATGTATCTTCTATAAGAAATAATCTTTTTCAAATCAAATATAATTATATATTATGATGAGGGATAAAATTATTCATGTACATATTTTAAACAAATCCATACCGATTTAACCATGTGTTTTGGACAATAGATATCATATTAATTAAAATTGAGCAGATGTGACTAATTTCAATCCAGCTAACATGTGGGTTGAGAAACATGAAAGATAAAGGCAAATTGATATTTATTAATTAAAGAGCAACATACATACATGCATCCAGCGGTGATGGGAAACATAAAAAGTTCGAAGTTTTGGAGTGTACGTAGGAAAACTTAAGAGGGATGGAGAATTTAGACGCGAGGGAGTTGCAAAAGTAAAGTAGTAGAACAGAATGTGTTTGTTGGCAGCGTAAAGCTAGTTAGTGGTTTTGGATGATTGCAACCACTTGATGAAATTTGGCAGTGTAGATTGGTCTGCTCTATAGTGGTTTTGTGTGAATAGAAGCAAATCAGACCATGTAAAATCGGGATATTGTTTCGTCCCATCCATGCATACAATATCATCGGGGGCTCTCACCAATTTGTCTTCTTTCGGACATAGGAAAAACGCCAATGACTTCCTCTCTTTATACTTGTTCACCACTGCCCTGTGCAGGCAACTTTTATATCTCCCATTTGTTAGTGCCTACACAACAACACAACTCCATCATTACTTCCTCTCCTTTAATTTTACTATAGCTATAAATGATTATATAGGATTTGAATTAAATGATAGTCCCTTCTTTAAAGATTATATTAAGGTATATACTCACATCAATTTGAAATACCTCCAGCATAATAGAATAATTTACACATTATAAATTAGTTTTGTACAACTAAATTAGGTATATGACTACATTTGAAATATTTAATTTAAAAAAATAATTAATAGACAATTACAATATATAAATAACCAATTATTTAATATAATATATATATATATATATATAGTATATTATATTATATTATATTATATTATAAGTGAGTTAACTGATTTATTTTAAATACATATACATGACGATAGTATAATAATTTTCCTACCACTGAATGATTCTTCGTTTACTACTCTCTTAACCGCATATTAGTTATTTTGCCCCAAGCTAATGTATATAAGCCATGCTAGCATTGTTCGTTGGTCTTTTAATATAACCTAGACATTAGTTTTTTTTTCAAAATGTATCAATATACATTATACGCTCTCATTTTATTTCTTAGTATTAAAAATGATCTGGCTTAACTTGTCACAACTAACTAATTAAAAATAAAATGCAGTTGATAAGAAGTTCTTTTTTTTTTTTTTTTTTTTTTTTTCATTTTACATATAGAGTGTAAACTTTGCAAGAAAAAATATATATGATAGTTCAATATTAAGATTGGAAAATAAAGTTGTAATATTGTGTTAGAACTGCATGGACCCTAACTCACTTCTGAAAGTTAAGTTAATTCCAGAGATGAAGGCATCAAATTATTACATATCTATATATGTCCCTCATTTTCTAAAACTAACAAGGGTGGGCAATGTGGCATTACAGCGACCTCAAGGCCATGAATGAACTACAAGAATTGCTACCAATGATTAGGATAAAGGATAGCCGTTCAATATTATGACAGAAATTAAATTATTCATGACAATGAAAGAGAACGAGATACTCACGATTTTTCTATAGTAAAGAGTCTAAGTCACAAACAACCACAACATGTAAGAGGTTTTCAAGTCAATAGTGTATTTGGAGGAGTTTGAATTTGTGGAAAAATATGTGTGGTAAGGAGTTTTTTCATCGCAAAGTCAATACAATCCATGTGATTTCCGTCAACCAAATTACAAGTCAAAAACAGTTGATTTAAAACGTCAAAATCCAATTATGAAATACAAGAGTATAAATTCTTTTATCCAAAAACATAAATTTAAAATACAAGCAATATAAATTGCTTTGTTCAAGTAAAATATTTCTAGAATTCAAAAAATTTAATTGACGTATTTAAATTTTCAGGAAATTTTATTAAATTTAAATTTAAATTGCTATGTCGAAGCACAATCTTAGGACATTCTTAGGAAATAAGATTTCCAAAAAATTATTATTTCTAAAATGCACGCTTTTCAAGAAAAAGCAAAAAAAAAAAGTTATACACAAACACTTTCTTAACACAAGGTAAGACAAGTTCACAAGCTATCTCAATTGTAGATAAGAAAATTAATAATTGATAGTCCAATATATTCATAATTTATTACATTTTTAATATTTATCATTAATTTTTTCATCAATTTACAAAGATTACTTATTTTATATTATTTTCTTGGTAAGCATAGAAAATAAAGTGGCCCACACATAAATTTTTTTATCTTCTAATTTGAATTTCTCACTTTAAAAGAATATAAAGCCCAATGTGTAGATGCACTATACATGGTATTTAAAATAAGTCAAAAAAAGTTACATGAAAAGAGGTGGAAATTTTTAGGAAATACAAATTTAATTCAAAGGAGCCCTTACTATTGATTAAACACAGTTCCATTCTTGTTAATTACTATTGATCATTTTCAAAAGTTAATTAACTGTTTTGTTATTTTCTATTTATTTCACATAAATTTAAGGTTATTATTTCTCTTCAAAATATTCTAGTTCTCTTAGTGATATTTTGTCTCCTATCCTTCTTATGTTTATTTACTAAGAAATAATTTTTTCCTAAGATTTTAGTATTTCTAAACATGCCCTTGATATAATTAAAGTATAAGCTGTCACACAATTATTTTTGTTGGATAATATTCTTCCATACTTTTAGTTTATTAATGTTTAAAGAGAAAAGACGTGGGAACTGGATCATGCTATGTGGTCTGACTCTGGCAGAGGAGTGAACATGATTGGCTTATATTTGTCCCTGTCCAGCCTAAAAAGTTATTAGGGAACCCGACACAAATTCATTCATCATAGAAGAAAAAAATATTAACTTAAAATATGGTATATTTTACAATATATATTGAAAATCAATTAAATTATTATAAATATAATACTATATAACACAAAATATTATTTATTAAATAATTTTTTCATAATAATTTTTGTATTGATTGAAAAATAATAATAATTTATATATAAAAGAATATATAATATCTGGCTTACGGTTAAGATATAGAATCAAATCCAGGTTCTTAGTTTAAAAAAAAAATTATATATAAAATTAAGATAAAAATTTATATAGCAAACTCCTTTAAAAAAAATATTTATTTTTAATGAGTAAAACAATACGAAAAAGGTAATTTTAAAATATACTAAATTATTTCCGCCAATTTTGATCTTAAATGAAATTTCTAAGGTCAACAGAATTAATAAATACTTTTTACTAATTTTTTAAAGTTTTACTTTTAATTTCTAAACTTGAAAAATTTTGTTCATACCTCATACTATCATGTTGTCGTTTAGAGGGTGCTTTTTATGCATTTGACACTATGAATCTATGATATGACCAGGAGTTTACTGTTACGAATCTGGTCTTAATTAGAGTGAAGAGGATAAAAACATTTTTTTTCTTTTGAGAAGATGGGGATGTGAAAGTCATGAAAATTAAGTTTAACTGCAAGTGAATCAACCAATTTTTTATTTTGTTTTTGTAAATAACTTTTGAAGTTTATTTTATAAAATAAATTTCAAATAAAAAACTACGAAAACCAATAAGCCTTTATTTTCTTCTTCTTCTTCTTTTTAAAAAAAAAAAATGAACGGGTAGATCTTGATTTATGCCTGATAGCCCGGTCTTCATTTTGGTCAAAGCAATATTATTTCAGTTTTTTTTTTTTTTTTTTTGGATAGAGACTCAAGGATTTTTTTTTATTAGAAGCAATTTTGTTCAATATATCTAGTGGCTGATCTCTGTGTTGAAAAGCTCCTCCTCCCCCAAAAGAGTTATACTTTGAATCTTGAATTAACTAATGTGAACTCTTTTGAATGTACTTAAATTTTACAGTTTCCTCTTCTAAAATAATTGTTTATTTTTGTAATTCATATATTTTTGTATTATCTTTCTTTTCTTCCAAACAGTATATACACCTGAAACGTAGAGACAATTTTCCCTACAAGTTTTTCATTTTTTATATTTTTTCTTTGTCATAATATACTCGTAAAATTAATTATAAAATTTTAATATTTGAACATTTCATTTTTATCAATATCTTATCAACAATTCTCGTTATTCTTTTGTCTCTCACCGTATCACCTCATATGTATAGTTCTCTTTATTTGATCATTCTCTGACTAGATATTGATCGAATAGCATTTACGGTGTTCAATTTTACTTTTTTATATTTATAAGTTTTAATAATTTTAATTAATGCAATAAAAAAGTTAATCTATAATACAGATATTGTTTGTAGAAATTTTAGGATGATGAAATGACAACGTAGGGTGTAGGCCGAGGACAAAGCACCTAGTTGAGATTAAAATTTGTTTCGTTTATGTTGTCATTTAATGGTACCATATTATTTTTATTTTTAAGATAATAAAAATCATTTTTTTAAAAGTTACGTTAAAATATAAAAAATTATACATGCATTAATATCTAATATATTTAGACATTAATATCGTTTATTTAGGACACTGTAAATTTAGCAAAGAAGTAAACACAAATATAAATTTTGAGCAGTGTTGAAAAAAAAGAGAACATATAGCGAAAGGTAATATATGAAAGAATGTACGCATATTAGGCATAGGACCTACCGTGAAGGTGTCTCCAATGTTGACGACAAAAGCATCAGGACGAGGTGGAACCAGCTGCCATTTGTCGTCGGCAAAGACATGAAGGCCTCCAATATGATCTTGGTGAAGTATTGTTACAGACGTTGGATCACAATGCGGTCCTGTCCCGAGTGTTAGGTTTGGTTCTTTGCAAGATGGATAATTGTTGCATCTCATCACTGAGCATCCTTCTTCAAACAATTCCTTGTAATGAAACCGATCCAACCCTAAACTTATTGCCAGTAATTCTGTCACTTTCATTCCTAACTGCTTCATCGCTCCACAGTATTTCTCGAATGTCACTCTGCCAAATTCACAACCAGTGGAATTTATTTGTTCTTGTGTTTATTAGTTAGCTAGCTAGTGATTATCATGACTTGTGGTCTTTCAATGCCATCTAAAGAGCGAGCCAAAATTTAAATATAAACAATGAAATGTATTAAAAAAATAATAATGATACACGGACATCTCCATATCATAAAGTAATTAATATTTTAGACGCTCTAATATATTTTTCTCCGTTTATCATATCATATATTCTTTAATTTAGCATATGAGTTTTGAAAAATATATACTTGTGTAAATTTGTTAAACAATATGATGCAATCAAAAAGTTTGGATAAGTTTTTTTTTTTCTTTTTTTTTTTTAAGTTTTACGTCACATATAGATATGTCTGTTGTATGTATATAAGCGGGAAGTAATTCTCACTTTACAAACCGATTTTATAGGATTGAGTTAGACCTATTATCCACATTTCAAATTAAAAATATAATTCAGTATAACCCCATCAATATAGTATAACTCCTATACAAATTTTTTATCAATATTTATTGGATCACCCGTTGTCAGTCCCATATCACATAAAAATATGTACATAATTAAAAAATAATCCTCACTTACAAATTAATTTTATAGGATTGAGTTAGATTCACCTTCCATTGATATTTAAAATTTTTACTTCATCATCTTTTATTTCCTCCGCTGTCTAGGTGTGGAGATTGGTATATGGATTGTGATAAGAAAAGAAATAAAAATAATGAAAAGAATTATTAGATAATTCATAGCACTGTGTATCCATAGTTTCGAGCGACTTTTATGCAACATATATTTAAGTTTTTTAATCTATAAAAAAGTTAATTGGAAACTTGTTAATTCTATATTGTGTGATAATTTATTGGTAACGAGGTGTACACTTGCAATATTGTTCAGTGTTGAAATATAACTATTTAAAAATATACTTTAATTTGCTATAATAATAGTAAAAAAAAAAAAAAAAAGTTTTTAGTCCATTAGTCTTACCCGGCATGTTCAAAGTCTGGTCCTATGGAGGATTTAAAGTAGTTAGTTACAACAGGGTTTACGGTGTTGTCATAGTAAGGAAAGGAGAGGGTTTCCTTCCATGGCAATTTGGAGGAGAAGCGATCAGCATGTGCACCAGAGTAACCCCACGTGGAACCTGGTTTCTTATCAACACTCAATTTTCTCTGAATTGGGAGCTTAAAGAAAGTGTCCATTTGATGATGTGCTTCACGAATGAGTTGTGAATCAACACCATGGTTTATGACTAGGAAAAAGCCATGCTTTAAGCAAGCTTCACTTATGAGCTTAGAAGCATGTTGTGTGGCCTCATCGTCCCCCCTGAGAAACCCATCAAGGTCCACCACTGGAGTTTGGAACTCTTGTTGAACATCAACTAAGTATTCCTTTGGCCATATGAAATTGGTGGGCACGTGAGGCAGAATCTCTAGTTCACACCTCAATACACTTGAATCCATATCGTTCAGTAGTGACCTTAAGCTAGCTAGAAAAGACACTGCACCTTTGGTTAGGCATACGGGGTCTATTTATAATAGAGAAATTAATAAATGGTTTTTAATTCGTCTACATGTCCAAATAAAATAATATCAGGGTTGTATTTTAGTAGGATTTTAAAAAATTATTTTAGTATAAAGAAAATTTTGTGAAAAAAGTTTATAGAAACATAATAACTTATTAGATTTTCTTTAAAAAGTATTTTTAATTTTATAGAAATACAATGATATATAAAATTTTTCACAAGAATTTATAAAATTTAAAAATATTTTATTAATTTATTGTAACTGAGAGATGATAAAGACGTACAGAATATTTAATAATAACTCTTTAATTATAATTAAACATAAAATACAATTAAAATTAAAATTGAGTTATAAAAAATTATTAATATTATTGTTATCTTTTTATTATTTTCACCATAATTATTATTATCAACTATCACTGATATAATTATTATTATCCGTAATATCAATCATATACGATAAAAGTATCATAATAATAATAATTAGGATGAATAAATAAAAAATCATATATCATTAAAAATTATATATAATTATTAGATGAGTAAATTATTATATTTTTTATTAAAACATCTTTAAAAAAAATTATTATTTTAAATAATTCATTGAAATTTATATATTTTTTCATAGAAGATTTTTTTTTTCAGTTATAAAAAAATTAATAAAATATCACCAGACTTTTGTAACTTAGAAAAAAAAATTATAATTGTCATAATTAAAATTTTAATAACAAAAGACTCTCTCTTAAGTTATAAAAAATCTCAATAGAATATTACAATACTTTTATAATTTTAAAAAATTATGATTATTATAATTGATTTTGTCACGATTATCTTTTTTGAATATTTTAAAAACAATTTACCATTTAAAATTTTTGATTGAATACTGCCTAATTTTTTTAATCGTAAAAAAAGGACTTTTAAAATTTATTGGAATTTTAATTAAATATACCCTTTAATATTCTTTTTAAAATTCAAGATATTAATTGTAGATCACGTATAAGAGATCATAACACGTGTATCAGCCTTTTTAAACGTTATTTTATGTAATGTTTAAAATATGTTAATCTCCTATCAATATACTTATTTATTCTTAAAGTATTTATTATATTTTTTGTTATTCTTTTTAAATAAAAGTAGGATTTTAAGATTTTTTTAACTTGACTGAAAATACTTTAAGATATAATTTAAGAATAATGTTAATAAAATACAAAAAATTACAATAATTACAACTACACAATGTAATTAAAATAACTAATTTATAAATAAATTACAAGAATATAATAATAAAATAAAAGAAAAATTATAAATAATCTAAAATATATTTTAATCAATAAAATTTATGTAAACATGTTTGTTTCTATTATTTTACATTTATTCTATTATTTTATATTTACCAGCTATTCTAGTCAGTCATTCGACCAAATATTTTTAATTAAGTAAGCTAATATTTTAACGTTTTTTTATTACCAACTAATTTTTCAGCCTCCACTTAGGTTTTCAACTAATTTTGCTAAATATACGAAATCCTAATTACTATTGTATGTAATCCTATTCATGCCTAACCCTGAAGGTGATTTAGCGGGCGAAAGAAAGTTTTCTTTTCTGATATTTTTTTTAAAAAAAAAACACTAGACATTCATTTATTGATTACTATTTTATCCATTTTAATTCTTCATTTCCTTCCTTCTCTACGTTTCCACATCTGAATTTGAGCAATTGGGTATAAATTTTTCCTTAATTATTAAATAAATTGAGCAATTGGCCAATGTCTCCAAGGACATTTTGCAATGCCCCGTATCAACATGTTGACTTGATACTTCTTTGTGTGTTTAATCGAGTCCTTTCGATGAACACTTCTACCTTTGGGAAAGTAAGGGGAGATTCGCTCTGCCTCAATCTCCACAGAAAATGGTTGAAAGTCCCTAAGGGATTCCATAACGGCATCACCCTCCCAACATGAGAGTTGTGTTGCCTGGACTGTTGAGGCTTCCTTAGCGTGCCTATTCGCCTTTGTGCTCTTAGCCTCTATTGTCGGCTTAGCGACTTCATTCTCAACTTCCATAGCTGCTCTACTAATCTCATTCTCCCTTCTCATCTCATCCATCATCGGTTAGCGAGATAGTCTTGAGTGGTATGCTTCACTCAATAGTGTAATCGCCTAAAGAATATTTGTCTATATCAGCACATATTTTAGTGTGTCTTAGTTTTCTTCTCTATTATTTATACCTAATTGGGGAAAGTTGACACTTGGTAACTATTTCGCTAAGGGCAGAGGCTCACTTCTAACGAAGGAAGACTCTTGCCCATAGTGTCCCAATCACGGTGGGGCAACATTAACCATGCAATAATGTTAATAAAGGCATGCAGATATGATTTCATCTCAGTATCAATTGGCATTAAGGGAAGGAGCTCAACATATATATAAGTCACATTCGGAAAATTGATACAAACGATGTGAACTTTGAACACTCTACTCCATAGATGTTTATCGGACCAGTCGAACACATGAGATATTACTCTGATACCATGTCACGTTTCAACTTAAAACCAATTGGTATTTAACAAAGAGGCCAAAAAGACATATAAGCTGCACTCGGAGAATTAATACAAGAAATGTAAGACTTTTTAATGTCTACTTCCATAAATGTATGCAGGATCACATGAATAAATGAGATTCAACTCCAATAATATAAATTGCACTCGAAGATTAATATAAATAATGAAGGATTTCCCATCAAATGAGATCTAATAAACTGCACTCGAAGATTAATATAAGTGATGAAGAATTTTACAATACACGAAGATTTTTCAACAATTATATTATTTTAAGTATTAATTTAATAAATAAAAGAGTATCCTCTTTTATCTAATTTCTGACTGAATTACGCGTTGTTGTAAACAAATACATACATTTTAAAATGAAAAAAATAACATTTGAATGCTTATATTCAAAAGATATTGCCCGTGCTCAATTGTCTACGTATATCTGAGAGTCGGGGAAGTGGGGCGGAAAAAAGAGAAAAAGGAAAATGGTTGCTTGACATGTTTTTCATGTAGCAGGAAAGATGTAGTGTTTCTTTATCGGTATAGGTTCTTGAATAATTTGAAAGTTTTTAATTAATCAAGTCTCCAGAAGTAATAAATTTTGTAACTGTATATTTTATCTTGTGAATTTTGGTAATCGAGTCTGTAAAATTAATTTATGACGATTTGATCCGTCAAAAGATGAGAAGGCCATCATGATTAAGCTTCAGTAATAGGATCTCTAAAGATATGAAGAGCTTTCCACATGGGCTATAACATCATAAAATGACAGAAAAGCCTTTAAGGCTAAATCGTTGTCTCCTTATCTCTTAACACTTCCATCCTTTATTAATCTCTAATTGTTTTCTCTTAATGTGCTTCTTGACTTGACTCGTGTTCCTTAGCCTCTATCGTTTGACATCATTAATGATGTTGATCTTCGTGTTATTGTTGAAATAATATCTCCACAACTGCCATCAATTAATTGCTGCAACACAACAATAGATTATTACCCCCTTCATCTTTCAGGTCGTATAGTGTCATTTCTTGTAGGAACCGTCGGGAAAATAAGTCTTTTTTGGATGAGCCCCAGTGGACCCAAAATGAAAATTCTATTGGGTGAAGAATGATCCTCCTTCAAATTTGGGAAACATAATACATGTGAGATATTATATGTTTCGAACTTTCCTGAACGTGAAATAATGAACAATAATTGGTTATTTAAGGGCATCTACTAAATGAACAGTCGTTGACAAACAGACATACATACACAATGGTTAATGTGACACGTGACACGGTTGTTCCATAATGATTCGGCAGACTATTAATAATAAGATGTGAAAAAAAAATATATATACGTGTATAAAATGTAAAAAAAGAGAAATATGTACGTGTATAAAATGTGAAAAAAAAAAATAGATATGTGTATAAAATGTGAAGAAAAAGAAATACGTATATGTATAAAATGTGAAGAGAGAGAAATATATAAATATTTTGTGAGTGAGTTAGCTGATTAGCTGTGGTATTGCGATGTCAGTGAAGTAATTATTATCTAGAAAATACTCTCGTCTTAATAAAATTTTGTTTTTAAATATAAATTAAAAAAATATTGAAATTTAATAAAATAAAAATGTATTAATTAATTTTCTTAATTGAAGTACAAAATCCTTAAATAATGATTATAAAGAAAGAGGAAGTACATTATAGTTACAGCAGATAATTGTTTTTCAAAGTGCATATATTTGTAAAGAATTATTCAATCCTTAAAAAAAATATTTTAATCTTCTTAAAAAAAGCATCTATTCAACAAACTATTTTCATACACATAAAACTCAAATGCTTAACTACATGTAATAAGAATTCGAATTTAGCATCACTCAAACCCACTACTTATTAGTAAAAGAGGATGGATAAATATCTATTCTACATTTAGCGAAAACTAAATTTTAAAAAAGTTTAATTTCTAATATTTGATATTATAAAAATGTTATATTATTAATTAATTAGAAAATATGTTAGGAATTAATGTTTTTAAATATAATTATTATAAAAAATAACAAATTTAGTGTACAAGATATTTTTTTTATTAAATGTTAATATAAAAAATATTTTATATTATTATAAGAATATTAAGATTAAACTCATTTAAAAATGAAAGATACATAAAAACGAGTATCTAATTGAGGGAATCTGACTGAATTATATCAGTAAGGTACGCGAGTTTCTTATAAATATTCTGAAATCAGTATTCGACGTATAATTATTTAAAAATAAAATAAAAAAGTCAAATTTTCTTTTGTCTTCTCGCCTCTTTTACTAAATAATGCTATCGTGAAGACAAGAAGACTTTATTAGTATTTTATAGAATCTTAATAAGCACGCCCACCGTCGGATCATCGCATATCTACTTGTTATCAGTTTCAACTCTTTTTCCCAAATTTATGGTATAACCCAAAAGTTTCAACTCTAAAGGATGTGACAACAAACAAAGATTGATATCAATTTTTCAACTAAAAGTGAAATTAAAACAATATTAAGAGTTCCGTTACTCTCGGTTGGAAGTGCTCTCTTTCATAGCACCAGAGAATATGTGAAAAGAAAAAAAAAAAAGAAATCTTGGATCATGTTTTATGTTTGTATTTTATAATCACGAATCATTTCCCTGCTTCTCGTGGAATTATGATCTTAACAATCTCAATAATTTTGGGATCTAAATTTGGGTCTAAGAGATCTTTACTAGCAGATTTCTCATTTTCGGAAAAAATTAAATTGAAGCGATCTTTTAGTAGCAAGATGCTAGAGGGTGCACAACTTCCTAGTCTTGAGCCTGTAAGGCATGGAGACTGAAGAAAAACTTGAGCTCCCGAACGATCCAGCAAATATCTAGAGCTCGTGGAAAGACAAGGGTTCGAGTAGAAAAACTTGCCCCGTAGCAAAAAATGCGAGTGGGTGTGAGACTAGTTTAGTACTAACATGTTTACTAGCAATTGTTTAACAAAACTAACTAGGCAGAAATGATAACGTGGGAACTCTAAGTTTGACGACAAGTTCTTAATGATAACAGTGAATGATAACTCATAGAACATTAAGTTTAACAATGAGTAACCAAAACGATGAGAATAGTATTTTATAGAATTTTAAAATGACTTAAAATCAATAGGTAAATACCCCAACTCAGTATTATAGAATTTTAACCCTAGGAGACCATTGGGCAGGTACCATCACTACCGTGTTACGTAGATTTTAACTATTCTTTCAATAATCATCTAGGACAATTAATTGAACTATACTTAGGGCGTGTATTTTATTAACACCATGCACAGTTTTTCAAAATCAAGCACTTTCATCTAAGTTTATTCCCGTCTCAAATATTTTCAACACCATCAGAAGTTTACTCCCACCTGGAACATTTTAAAATCAAGCAAGATTTACTCCCTCTTTGATCACTTTCAATATTCGGTGTTCTTTACTCCTACCTCAAACATTTCTTGATCGACTTGCCTTAACAGCTTCACGTAAATATCTTTGGCGACATGATGTGCTCTCAAACTTTCATATATCGGTTAGGTCTTGATGCGTCAGTGATGCGTCAGAATAATTTTATTAATATCATATGATAGGAGTCAAAATGTTCCAATAATTTTATTAATATCTTATGGTAGATGTAAAATGTTCTAATATAAAGAACTTCTTTTCAAGAAGTGGTCCAAAGAGAAAACTAAAATTATCCATATCAAAACATTTAAGAATGATTCCAAAAAGTATTGAGTCATGTTTTCCATGAATCGTCTCCCTAAATCCCGCAGAATTAGGTAACATAATCTATACAACCCCGGCAATATCAGGACTTGAATTTCGCCTATAAGATTTTCATTAAAGGATCCCTACTATTTTTATCTCAATTATCCAGAAAAAACAAGGTTAAGATGAAACTCATTTTCATGTCTTTGCAAGTATATCAAAACCGTTTACACAAATGAAGTACAATGAGAAAGAATAAATCATTATTTAATAACAGAAAGATAAGAAATAACTATTAGAAGAAAAAAAACTAAAATGAATTTTTTTCAAAAAAATCTCCATTGCATATAACTAAAGGTAATAACATTGTATGTAAGTTTTTACGACATGCATGATCACTAAAAATGAAATATTCATATACATAAATATTATGATCATTCATCATTATTGTGCGAGACATAGAAAAAAGAGAAGAAAAAAATTATTAAATTTAAGAGAATTTTATTTCAAAACTAAGACTAGATTCAGCAACAAGATCGTACACGTTTATTTCAAAAAGAAAAGCTCTTATATTATCAAAATTACGACATGTTTAGATAAGTATCAACAAATTTAATTTTGAATGAAATTGATTTCAGATATTTTTATTATAAATTTAACATTATGATGAATTTCAGTGAATATTTTTTTATTTAACATAAAAATTATCTATAATTATTTTAATTTAAAATAATTGTAAATCTATAATTAATTTTAAATTTGTCTCCAACATAAAATTAAATATATTAAAATTGATGTGAAATGAATTCAAGATTTAGAATTAATATTTTTAACAATATCGGTCACAATCATATTTAAGGAAATGTTAGCGAATTTTATAACTGAATTGTCCTTTAAAACCCAATTAAATCCTTGTTGTTGGAATTTGGAAACCATGCGTGTACTCTCGTATCTTTGTGTCATTGTTTTTCCTGAATTGGGAGACAACATGAAAAGCAAGAAGACACTTTCAATTTTTACACGCTCACTTTCTTTTACATTGAAATTTCTTTCTTTTTATTTCAATTTTTTACAATGTCATTTCATCACATTTATACATTTACATATCTCGATTTTGGGTAAAAATTTATTAGATTTAAATATTTAAAAACTTGTGACTCAATTTAGTTTGGATGTAATTTTTAAAAAAATTTGATCTGATGTGATCCAATCAGATGTGGTTTAGATTGTTTTAAATTGTGTGATTTTTAATTTGTCTCTTAAACATGAAATACAGGGAAAATTGAATAAAAATTATTTTTATTTTTATTTTATTCTTAAATATATGAATGATAATATTATTGGACATACTATAACAAATGATCGGAGTAATTCTTAACAAATATTATAAAAGCTTCGTCAAGAATAGTAATAAAATAATATTAAACACTACTGTGAAATTCAGTTTGGATTGATTTATGAATTCTAAACGTAAATCGATCCGAACTAATTGATTAATTAAAAATTAAAATTGAATCCATTTAAATTTTTTTATCAGTTTTGATTTAAACAACCCAACGATTACGTATTTATTTATTTATTTTCTCTATGTCTATTCCTCTGTTCTTCGGTGAGGTATAACTCAAACAGTATTGAAACGAAGCAAAACATATTTATGCTGAAGATCCAATGACCAAAATAATTTGATTACTTGCCCATTCAGTGGCCGTAATAATTGGGCCTTACTCAATGGAAAAGACAAATAAGATGTAAGGGGAAATAGCAACTCGTGTCTTAATTTATAAGCGTTTTGCTGTTTGTTATTACATCCATGATTTTAGTTATATTTCTAAAATTTTAAGATATTTTAAAATTTACTTAATTCATATGTTACTGGCCCAGCATATTAAATCTACATTAATTTTCTTTTTTTTTTTTGCACGGTTATCCATTGCTGTTAACCTAAAATTTTTTTTACACATAATGAAAATCAGACACGAAACTTGGTGATAAATAAATCATCCTGACAATATACCTAATTAGTATGACTGTCATTAACGCACTGTGAGTTAGTTTTGCTTCATGTGTGTGGCTAGTTTAACTTGCATAGAATTGTTGGATCGAATTAAAACTTTAATGTCAGCACACTAATTATTTTTGTATGTAAAAATATATGTTTTGTTCAGCAACTCTACTGAAAAGATACAGGGGTATGCAATGAGAAGAATGGTTGAACTGATCATGCATTACACGTGGATAAATATTTTCATAATATATATATATATATATATATATATATATATTATTAATTTTTTATTTTTCCTCTTTTTTTATATTTTATTATAATTTATTAGCTAGGATAAATTTGTTAATTTTAATGAAAAAATCCTCAAAATTATGTAAATTTTTCAAAAGTCATACAAAGTCTTGTTTACAGTTGAATGATGGAATAAAATTGTTTTATATTATTAATGTATAACCATTAAATTTATAAGATAAATATTTAAGTAAAATATAGATATTTTAAGAATTACATGGGTGTTTAAATAAGTAGGTTAATTAAATAAACTAAATATACGCATATTCTTCACCAATTTCTAACCAATAAATAAGTGTTAAAAACCGAGAATTTGAGATAATCATGCTAACTTTCCTTCTATAAGTATGCTTTTATCTAATTTATCATATAAAAAACTATATCTTAAAATATGGAATATGAGTATTTAATTCAATTTTATATACGGTTGAAGTTCATGGCATAGCGACTATTGAAAGTCCAACTTATTTTGCTGCAAAAGAACACTTCTCCTTTTGGGAGACAGATCGAATACTAAAAATTTGAATGAGCTTCCTTGTTAAAATGTATAAGCATCACATCAAGTTAATTACTAATTTGTGATTTGAATTATCCGTGTCTTCTCTATTATTATGTCTCTTTTAGTGGTGTTGGTGGGTAGTACCGTTATTTACTACTTTACTTTGAACTTGTTCGGCTCGTAGTTTTCGAAATCACGACACTGCTACTATTTCGTATCTTGCTTAGTTCATTCCCCTCGCATGCATATCTAACAAACGTGGAATATTTATATACACAGAGTAAATTATTATTCTATTTTTAAGTAATTTTAAGATATTAAAATTTATATAAAAAATTCTTAAATATTAATAATTATATTACCTAAATTTTTAAATATTATAATACAATAACTAATTAATAGGTTTTTAATACTTTAAATAGTAGTTATATAATTTTATTAATAAAAGGACTGAACTAATCAATTATTCGAATTTTTAATGTAATTGCTGTTATTTTTTATACAACATCATAACTATGCTGTTAGATTACATTTTAAACATTAAATAGTAAAATGTAAATCAAATCTAAAATATTATTATATGAGAACTTCTCTCGTTATGCTCAAACCATACAAATTCAAACTACAGTCAACGCAGAAAAACACACAATAGTGTTTTTAATCCTATGCATATCTAAAAGGATATATGAAACTAAATTTCATCAACCTCAGGAAACTTGTGCTGGAGTTAGGAATAAAATGTCCTATTCAACAAACAAAAGAAAAATAAATCAAACAAACAAAAATAAAAGAAACACAAAATTGAGATTTTCTATGCACACCAAAATATAAGAATGCAAACCACTTTCTACAAGAAGATAAAACAATCCAAGGCGATAAGAGGGTTATCAATATCTTCCATCATAGTTAAGTCCTCCATGTCATGATCAGACACAACATCCTTAACAACGGTTTCATCAACTTTAGGACCAACCGCGGAAGTGCAACTCTCAGTGTTTCTCAAACCAGAATGAAGTACTCTTCGTGAGTAGTTATTAGGACTCATTGCTTTAACACTCTCTTTCCTTGTAGAAGATGCAAAACCAGAACGAGACTGAACTGCATTAATAGTACTATTACTAACCTTGGAACTATTCAGCATCCTCTTCGAAAAACCATCGTCCGTTGCCAAATTAGTACTTGCAGTTCCACATTTGTCTCCAGTGAATCTTCTACTAGGAGAAGGTGACCGTAGCGTCCTAGTGCTCAGCATGTTGGAAGCATGGTTAATATTAATAGTTTTTTCAGTTTCTTTTCGGAAACTCTTTTGTCTTGTTAGGTTCGTTGGCGAGTTTGATCGCAGTCGTTTTTGCGGCATTGAAAACGATTGTGGTAGAGATTGTTTGAGTGTTGGAAAGTTGGATTTGGGTGTTGGTGGTGAAGGGTTTACGTTGACAATGTTTCTATGATGAGGTTTAGGAGTTTTAGTTGGGGGAAGGAAAGAGAGAGAGGTGAGTGAGTTGATGCGAGCGATGTGGGGATTTTCTTTGTAGCATGACCATAGGAACTCGTTGGAGAAGGATCGATCCTTGGAGCTTAATGAGGAGGAAGCTGTGGATAAAGAAGAGGCAGAAGAGATGGTGTTGGATGTTGTGCATGTGAATGATGAGATAGAGGAAGTGGAAGAGGTTGGAGAAGGAGGGCAAGGTGAGATTTTTGTAGAAGAATAAAGGGTTGTTGTTGGAGGATTAATTGGTGGAGATTTTGAGATTGGAACCTTTTCTTGAACATGTTTATGGTTGAAGTTGAAGTGATCATCATCATGGTCATGATGTTGTTTTTCTAAGGAGGGTTTGTATTCGGGTCTGCATTTGCTAACGCAGCAACCCATTTGGAACAAGGATTGGAGTGGAATGAACGTGAGGAGGAAGAAGAAGAAGAGTGAGTGGGTTATGTTTGATATAATAGCAATATTGGTAGTTGTGTCTGAAAAAAGAAAGAAGGGAAAGTGAGGAATGTCTTTTGCTTTTGGTGTTGCTCTTTCGCTTTTCAGAGTGTGTTTATTTGAATTTGGGTACCGGGGATGGGTTCCGTTGGGTAACGGTTATATAAACAACATGGTTATGGTGGTGGATATTATCATCATGATTCCTTGCTTTTGACCTTTAATATAAGGAATTTTGTATATGTATTGTAGTAATGGTAGGGTCTATGTTGTGTGCAATGTTAAATGTTTCAAGTCATAACGCTTTGGGCCAATCCATATACTACTAGTTCAGATTGAATTCAGATCCAGCAAAGAATGATTTCATTGGGTTTAATTGTTTGTATGCCCATAAAGTTTTAAAACGTAGCCCAACCCTGCACAGTATTATCATGATTTTTTCTTTTTCATTTGCTTTTATGAAATTGCTGCCTGCAGTTACCAAAGCATTTGCGTGAAAACCCATAATACATGTAATAAAAATATTAAATACCACTATTATATTTTCATAAAAATATCTAGGCAATTACTAATTTTTGCTGGATAAGAAAAATACATTGGTTTCAAAAACACGTTTTTTTTTCTTTTTTTATTTTCTGAAAATTATTTTCATTTTTAAATTTTGAAAATTAAAAAAATATCAAAAATATTTAAAATTACGTCCATATTTCAATGTTTTTATTATTTTAAGTAGAAAACATTAAGAATGAATTTTCTTCATTTACTATATTTAGCTATATTTTATAAATGTTATTATTAAAAATGTTTCTAAAAATTTAACTAAATATATTTTCACTGTTAGAA
Organism: Hylodesmum podocarpum; assembly: GCA_026586105.1. Taxonomy (NCBI): domain Eukaryota; kingdom Viridiplantae; phylum Streptophyta; class Magnoliopsida; order Fabales; family Fabaceae; genus Hylodesmum; species Hylodesmum podocarpum. Next base: position 10,869,813 of record JALJEV010000623.1, on the reverse strand, counting down.
ATATAAACAGAAAATACTCAAACTAAATATTTTTTTTTCATTTGTAACTAGAGAGAGATCACGTTTTGTTCTATTTTATACGAAGTGTATACTATCGAACAGTAGTTATGTTTGAATATAGGAAAATAACTATACTTTTTGGAAAATTGATAAGATAAATGCTGGAGTATTTGTTCAAAATAGGCTCAACTCAACAGAACATAAAAAAGTCCACTAATTTTTCATTTGCTCTTTCAATATTCTTGACGACCCAAATGGAATTTCACAACGACTCCAAAAAGAAATAAAAACCAGAGATTCTATTCCATTGAACGAAACAAAAGAAGTAAAACACACAACCTTGTAAGTTGAAGGCATTACTCGAAAAAATAGAATTTAATATTCTTTTAGTGTATCTTACCCTTTTTAAAAGTTTGGAATGTATTAAAAATAAGAAGAAGAAGAAGAAGAAGCATTTTGAAAGTTTGGAAAACATTTAGTATAGTTTGTTTAAATTGGTACAAAGATTATTAAAATAGAGTGATACTATTTCCACTAAAAACATTAACTAACGATACTTTTTATAGTTCATTTTATTCTTTTTATCATCTCTTTCTATTACATTACCCATCTTACATTTTCTTTTTCTCTTTTTTTCCTCTTTAGGCACAATAAAAATGAAGGACATAAAGCTACAGATAATTGATAAATCGAAGCATAAATATCCCTGAATTCCACCTCCTCAATTTCTCCGATCCTGTTTGTCGGGAGAGAAAATAAAAAGTATGTGCCAAAAGATATTTTACTTGCTTTAAAACTTTAAAGTAAAACAAAAGAAGATGCATGCTCGAGGGAAACACTAATAATAAAATTTAAAGTGAAAACGCATGATATCATTAACAAAAGGAGAATCAATGATCCAGGCCAACAAAACCAGCATTCTCCTTTATTATTATAATTAAGGTGAATTTGCTCTCTAAATATGGCCATAAAAATTAGGCTTTTTCACTTAAATAGTTAATAATTCATAATTAATAAATATTAAAGATTAAGTCTTCTTTTTAATTATGATATTGGAGGAAAGAGTGTAATTTTGATAATAACTTTCTCAGCATCTTGAACTTACATAATGTGGATACTTTTCTTAACATATTTAAACTAATCACAATTTGATACGGGAACTCGATTTTTGAATTCAATTCTTAAACTCAATTCGTGGATTCGATCCAAATTAGCCAGGATTCAATCCTCAGATTATTTGGTTAAGGGATACAAAGTATTTATCTAAAAACAATCTATTTCATACTCAAGTTGGGTAGGATTAGATTCATAGATCACTTATATATATAAAAGATACAAATCATTACTACTTATGTTAATGAACCATAACCATTGATAAAACTATATTTCCACAACAATAAGGGATTACCTATATACATACTAAGAATGTAAATTAAAAACTTAACTCATCGTTATAAAATAACGTTGTCTCCCACAAATACATTAACTTAATTATATCACTAGTAGAATTATAATATCTAATATACTCTTCCCACATTCAAGATAGGACATCCGGTAAAACCAGACCACAAATGATCTAATAATAGGTGATAGAGAACAATAAACCTAATAACAATAATAATTTAGATAAACTTTAATAACATCTTAGAATTATTAATTAAAAACATTAAAACACAATCAAGTACACGAGAAATACACACATGATAATCGTACAATATTAGAGTTAATTATACCCACTTGTAACTTGAGATTTCAGCATGACAGAAGGAACTTATTGTGCGGTAGAGTCAGTGGAGGGTGGACTGAAGAAACTATTCATTACTCGCTTAATTACAGATCCTCTTTCAGGAAGCACAACGGATTTTAGGCCCTTCATACTAGTGGCCAGAGTTGTGTTTGAATCCCCAGCAGGTTGTGGTGATTCTGTATTGTGGGTATGACCCTGAATCTGATGAGATGGATTTCTTGAACTCGTTTCGCTCATCCTGCCTTCAAAGTGCAGATGAAGTAATGATCTTATCCTTTAAAAAGCACTAGCGCTAGCTACCAAACAAACATTTACTAAATCTTGGGAAGTGAAACAAAACATCGTACGATATGATGGAGTGATGGGTCACTCTCGATGCTTTTTTTAAAACAGATCTGAATTGTAAATACATTCAAATCAGCTCATTATCATAAAAACGTAAAATCTAAAACGAAAATGCATTTTAGTCGAGAAAATATTAATGATAGACAATTATAATAAATAGATAATATATATATATTAATATTATATTATGTACGTGAATGAGTAGGTTGATCTGAAAAGGTCGATGTTCAATGTTTTTGTGAAAAAAAAATAAAAATATATCTTCACGCGCGACACTCAATTATTAAGAGCAACTTTATCGGGTTGCAGCCAAGCACGCACACTTCGCAAGCACCGTTGATAATGGTTGTACGATACTGTCCTTTATAAGCATTCAGCTATGATGGCTTACGGTAATCTCGATCTTATTTGTTTTTAGACTATTTCTTATTTGTTTTTAGACTATTAAAAAATATAAATTAAATAAAAACTATTATAAAATATTAAGGATAAGAAAGTCACATTTCAACATTCATATTTTTAAAGTTTTAATTTTTTTTATTATTTATAAATAAAAGATAGTTGAAATTGTGGATTTTATATACTATTATTTAGGCATGATTTGAACGTGTAATGGAAGTAATTCCGGTTAGTTTAATATTTTTTATTAATTATGTGGTTTTTTTATATAATTTTTATTGATGATGTAGCCTTTTTATTACGTAAGTTTTATTAAATGTAATGTATTATATTATGCAAATTATATCATTTTATTAATTAATCTATTTTTAATAGTTATTTTATTTTCATCTATGTTGTGCCAAAAATATTTTATATAGCAATAGAATACAAAATTTTCAAATTTAATTAATTTAGAAATAAAAAAATTATAATCAGCAAATACGATCGTAATAAAATAATCTTTGTTCCATTGTAGATATATTAAGAAGAGTAAAAATTAATGATGTATATAAGTGGTGGGAGATGTTCTAATCCCCTCATTTAACTTCATATAAAAAAGGATTAATTTAAGCGTGGGATTTTACTGATTTCATTTAATCTTAGACACTTGAATTTGTTTTAGATTTCTTTTCCACAAATTGAGTGATAAAAAAATGTAAAGTTAGGTATGACATTTTCTTAATTTTATAATTTAATTTTAAACCATTGAAAACCATATTTTTTTAACTAGTGACTGAATTTTGTAGAAGACCTTTTTTTTTTTTTTTTCATTACCCGACTATCATGATATCCTCCACCTTAATGGGTTAGAAATTAATCTCACTTACAATACTGCGATTATCCCTGTCAGTAAATTTTATGTACACAATAAAAATCGAACATAAATTTCTGTTTAAATAAATTATAACCACACCATATAAATACAGAATACCTAACTGTTCTTACTGGGTTTTTGGGGTGTCCGAGCTCTGCTCGGCCCTCTGTTTTTCAGGTGACGGAGGGGTGGGTTCCCTCACTGTTTTTGGTATAGTGTTTTAGGATTGAATATCAGAGAGTTTTCTGTTGGTTCAATATCCTCTTTTATAAGCATTATGGGGGAAAATCTTATGATTACATTAGGTCCGTAAATCCCGGTGATCATACTGTCTTACGTATAAATCCCAGAATATCAGGGAATGGGTATTGTTGATGGGTTAGGTAGGTTGAGTCATGTCAGTTGTCCCATCCTGACCGGGGTTAGTGGAATGAGTCCGCATTTACTTGGGATGAGCTCGGCAACTCACCCCAGCCCGGCACCTCTTCATGCCAACCCGGTACACTAACCATATTTTATTGATGAGATTGAACTAACGCATCGGAAAATCTCTTCTTCTTATTGTATGAATTTATTACATCTTGAGTTTGAAGACACACAGTAAACATAGGCTTATATAAATTTATTATATTAATCACAAAAAATTAGTGAATATTCTAGCTGTTTTATCTAAATTAGATATTACATCCTTATAATTTATCATAGAATAAATAAATAATGTTTATTCTGATTCTCGATAAACATTTGATCTGTAATTCTAATTTCTGAAAATATATTCAAACATATAATAAATTTTGTATTTTTTGGCTTGCTTACTCTTATTAAAATTTGTTTACCTGTCTACAAAATTGGTTGATTAAAGAAATTAAGTAAGAAACCTGTATTTTACAAAGAGAGAAGGGTTATGGAAATGTTGTCTTTCCTATATATTCAGGTTATAGTTTATTTTATGAATCATATGATTACTCTAAGTCTTTTAAAATTATAATTAGACTCATCCAAAATAAGTTAGTATTATTTAAATAAGGTTCGATCTTAAAAAAAAAAAAATTGCCTCATAAACACGTTTTAAAATGATAATTTAAACATCAAACATGCAATTATTTATCAATTAGATTTTAAAGATAGAGAGAAATGTCTTATTCTTATAAGCCTATGACAGCACAAAAGATCGCTTCTTCAAACGTGTTTTAGTTGTTAGCATTTAATAGGTGATTTTGCACAGGCATCAAAGCTTAATAAAATCAAAGAATCAAATCAAAACTGAGCTGCAAAACTTGAACTTTCTCATCATATCATCTCTGTGCCACACGACAATGGAGTTTACGGAATAAAAAATGTGTCAGGAATCCCATCAAGACAACAATATATTCGGAGGAAAAAAAGGAAAGAAAAGAAAAAGTAAAAAGCATTGTTTCATTTCATTATCTATCATCAATGATCACAAGTTATGCTTCTTTTTTTTTCCTCCCAAGAGAAAATCATGTCCTTCAATCATATGCAATGCAACTGGCCAGATTGTGTGGACCTTTGGGTTATGGTTGGTCTCCTTGTGGATAGTCCTGCAATTATTACTCATTCCTAAGGTTCACAATAATTTTTAGAATGCAATCATTAGGATCAGTTAAGTTATCACAATTGTTTTTATATATGAGATTTTAAATTTGATTTTTAGTATAATTTTTATACATAAATAATAATGGATATATGATTAAAATTTTTAAGTATATAGATAAGAGATCAATTATTGATCATATATATATATATATATATATATATATATATATATATATATATATATAATTAATTTTAATATTTCATTATCGGCATGAGATATTCTTAATGAAAAAGAAAATGAATCAGAATAATATTTTAGTGCATTCAAAAGTTAAGGAAATAGTGCACTACCCCTGCCCTACAGTAGTTTGTTTGTATGTTGGATTTTTGTTGAGAAATTAAATATTAATAACATATTTTTGTAAAAAATTATTAGTCGAAATTTATGAAGATTGACAAAATAATATATAAAATTTATTTTTTTAGTTAATTATTTCAATAACTTTGTTTTTTATTTAAGTATTTTGCTCATAACATGAATTCTGATCAATTATGATAATATATATATATATATATATATATATATATATATATATAAGAGTGAATAAAAAGGTAAGTAATTAATTCTTAATAGGACAGATAAAAGTAAAAATAGAATAACTAATAGTGTTAGACGTAAATGAAGAATTTTGATACATTCTGGTAAAGTTTTACAGTTTATTTATTTATTTATGTTAAAGTACATGCATTCATATAAGATTGGTACTTTTTCCTATACAGCATGACATACATACTATAATTAGGTAAATAAATTTCCAATTCGTGATGTCGTACTAGTTACGACTATGACTGTGTTATTCGTTATTGAAGCATAAGCAAGAATATAACAATTTCCCTTCGCCACTGTTATTTGTGAACTTATTCCCAGTAAGCAGTGTTCTTATTTCATTTCATTTGCCAGTTGCAAAGAGTTCCTTTGATTGGTTACCATAATTGGCTGCTACACATGAAACAAAAATCAAAACAACTAAGCCACTGGTAAATGGGTTAGCAAGCACAACTAAACAACTGGCTCAATCAATCTTATAGTTCTATAATAAGTTTGAAGCTCTTATAATTTAAAAACTCAAATTTTTCTATTTTAAAAAAAATTTAGTACTCTTAATTATATATCTCTCTTTACAAATTAGTTAGATAAAAAATTTTATGTAAGCTTTATACCTTTAATGGTAGGTATTTGTCCAAAATGTTTATATTTAAAAAATATTTATGTAGCTTAAAAACATTTATATAATTCAAAGATTGAAGTAAAAAAATATTTATATAATAAAAAGTGATTGTATATATAATTGAGATAAGATGAACTAATATAAAAAAAAAAAAAATTGTATTATCTCTTTTTTTATCTTTTCTTATATTAATGATCGGGCTAACTTGTTTAACCAATTTAAGTTTTTTGAAACTTTTTTTAAGACTTTTCGCAATTGTATGTGTAATTTATTAAATTATCCATAGAATTGTTGCATAAAAATTTGTTAATTTTTTTTTAACACAATCTAACACATTCTCCTATGTTTTTCATTATGTTTTTGCATTTACCATATATATAATGTACAAAGACGTTTTAAATAAACAATTGAGATTAAGTCAAACTAGGATACAGATTTATTTTCACCTCTGATGATTATCTATCGAATTTTCAATTTAATAAATTTTTAAAAAATTTAATATAAAAAATATATTGAATTAATTTTAATTTAACGAAATTAGATGAATTGTTAGATTTTAGAAAAATAATTGATGAATTGTATCTATCCATAAAATAAATGGATGGATAAGATCAAGTTACCATTTCTTGATATATGATGGAATAGATATTATTCAATCTTTTATTGTAATATTAATTATCCATTTTCATTTATATTTTACCAATACTTTTTAAAATAATACTATTATTCTGAATCATTTTCATAAAAAATATATTTTCTTAAAATAAAAGAAATCATAAAATTATTACATCTTTCATTAATTCATTTATTTTATAATCTATATAAAAAATACAAAAAGACAATTACGGTGAGACTGAGGAAACATTTCTTCCGTTTCATTTTATATAATGTTTAAGATTTTGATACATGCATTAGAAATTATAATTAATATCTTCAGATATTATAAAAATAATTATTTAATCTATTAATACATTTTTATCATTTATATTAATTAAATTTATCTCATATATTTGTTCATATCTTATCTCCCTGTAAATAAAATAGTTAAAGGGTATAGCAAAAAAATAACAATATTTCATTAATTTATAAAAAAATTTAAATTAACTTTATTATTTAAACATTATATAAAATAAAACTGAAAGATTAAGTAATTACTAAATGGTGAAAACAAAATGAGTGTTGTGAAGGATATGAAAAGCAGAAATGTTTACCTTGAGCATAGTGAGCCTTGGTATTGGGATTGGTGTTGTTGTTGTTGTTGTTGTTCAAGCACTTATCACATAGGCATTGGAGAAAACAACTGCACACCATTTTCTTAACACACTTTCTCTTTGGGGGAATCACACTTGCCTCTCTGGGTTTGTGGTATGCCTCTGTTTGAATTGGGACAATAATTTTCTCCTTTGTCTCAGCTGACTCTAGGTTAATGTCACACCCAATTCCTTTGCAACACAACCTAAGCCCTCTCATCTCTCTCTCTCACACACACACTCACACGAAAGGGATTTACTCTTCTGAATACTTGTGAACAACACTTACGCTATTGGCAATAGCTCTTGTGTTAATTAAATAAGCCACAGCTTTAATTAAAATAATAATTTGTTTGAATAGGAAGGTACGATGTGAATGGGGTTTAAGACTTTGAGACAATCACCGGCTCCCAAAGTGCGCTCATAACACCCAAGATTCTTTTGCAACATCTTCTCTACATAGTTTTTGCATAAATAAGACAGAGTCCGTTTGTTTCCCACTTTCTATTCCCCAGTTGAAAAAGTATAAATGTGATATATTCTTAGGGACATAGATGTACAAGTTATTTCTCTTTATATCTTAATTTTCATTTTTTTTTTATTTTTTTAACTTTTAAAATATATTCACGATAATACTAAAATATTATCGAACATATTTCAACTTTAAGTATATCTAATAATATTATTTTCATATTATATTCTAAAACAAACACCCCCTAAACATTATTAATATCCTCTCCAATTCTTTTTTTTTTCTCTAATGTTACTACTACCAGATTCTGATCTATTCCCCTTCCTAAATAAAGTCATCAAATCCAAAATTTTTTAAAAAATATATTTGTATCTTTACTGATAAGAGTTTTTATAATATATTTAGATATTTTAAAAATATTTATTTTAATTATTAATAAATTTAAGCTATCGAAATAAAATAATTTTAATTTTTAATTCTTTAGCAGTATGAAAAAAACTAATATTTACTTATTGCTAAAAAACTGATTATTTTAATATAATTTTAATAAAAATTTGATTAATTTTAACAAAAAATTATTGATATTCTTTTTTATATATTTCCATATCAATTTTCTTTTATATATGAAATTTTATATTTTACAAATAAGTTAAGAATAAATTTGGAAAATTTTTTAATTCGAAAAGAAATAATCAAAAGTATTGAATTTTTTTTTAAAAATATATATACGCTAAGAAAATAGAATTCTTCTGTGATAGTAAGTTAAAACAAAAATTCATATAACAAAGACAATTATTAAAAATTTAATATTAAAAATAATACTATCGTCCAAAACTCAATATTAAATTAGAAATAATTTAGATATTATAATTTTGATAGTTTTTTATCCTTCCAAAATTAGGAAAAAGCACGACTTGTGTACAATTTTTTTAAAGTAATATATGAGAATGAAATTTTAAAATTTATTAGAGTTTAGTGGAGTTTACTTAGGTCGACGACTCTAAGGTCTAATAAAAAATATTTACGAAAAGGATCATAACTTTATTAATCATGTGATAAAAAGTTACATGAAATCATTACGAGTTCACACGATTTTATCTATCTAATTTTATTAGAGAAATAATCTAGTCATCTATCTAATTCTATTAGAGAAATGATCTAATTAATAAAGAAGAAGGATTGTTAAACACAAACAAAGTGATAAAAGCTTTTTTGATTTAATTAACGAGGTTCTCCAATATAACATAAGGTCAATCGCTCCATTAGAGTGACATTAGAGAGCAATCAAGAGAAAGTCTTGAAGATTTTAAAGACAGACACCTCTAAGAATTAGAGAGAAATTTTATGAGTTCTCGCAACATCTTTAACAGCTAGAACATGATCAAGTAAAAGAGATAGGATTGTCACAATTTGATTTAAATCGAGAATGAAAAAAAAAACTTAAATAAGAGAAAAATAAAATAATAAATATGAACAAATATTACTTTTTTTCTGACGATCTTCATCTTTTCATTAACGAAAACATAATTACACACAAATTATTAAAGTAAGTATTATAATATAAAATTAAAATAAAATAATAAAATGAACAAATATTACTCTTTCTCCTTCTACAAGAACAATTCCTATTCTTTCTGGGACAAAAATACAATATTGACTTCGTCATTACTTTTTTGCCATATCACTAATAAAAATACCAACATAATCACCACTTCTTTTTATTTTACCTTAGAATCACTCCCTCCACCAAATAGACCCTCACGGCAATAAATTTCAAACCAGCCCACAAGTAAAGAAATTACTTTACGAAATTATAACTTGCCTACTTTTGCCCCAAATTCTTAATAAAAGCACCGGACGGCGGAAATTTTGACGAAATAACCTGATGAAAATAATGACGCATTGTTGCTTACGTCAATGACTTTTACATTCAGAATTCGGCTATGCTTACGAAAGAACGCGGTAGAGGTAACAGTGTCCTCACTTATTCATCCTTTTTGTCTTTAATTGAAAAACAACATTATCTTAAAATGTTTTTTAATTGAATTCTCGTGACATCTCTTTGAATTGAAAATAATCATTAGAGCAACCTTTTCTTATAAGGTAAAACCAATAGACGAGTAAACTATTCAAAATCACGACTTGAGTTGTTTTTCTTTTATTTGACAATGACTTTTAACTTTTCTTGTTATCGTATTGGTTAAAACTTAATTCTTTAGGTTTCCTATCCTCCTCAATAGAAAAGATGTAGACTAAATAAGAATTTTTTCAAAAATTAAATATTTGATTATATTGTAAAATATTTTTCAAATTTTGATTTTGAGAGATAAATATGGAAAAATATATGTAAAACATGAAAAATAGAAATTGTTATTCTCCATCTCCTCTTCAGGGTAAGATGTAGGAAACTAAAACCTTTTCAAAATAACCACAAAATTCAAAACAAAGTTGAAGGAAATTTTAAAATATGGATACGAAAACTTCTATCTAAGAACTCTAGATAGTTTGTCTTTAATTTTAGTTAACATGCAACTTAAATTTTTGACTGCAAAACATCAAATTAAATAATAGATGAAACTAATTAAACAATGTATGTCTATTCTATGACTCACTTTATATAAACACAAAGTATTTCTGGTAGTAGTAGCGATTTTTATGTAATTTATTTGGTTTCACAATGTTAATGTCATTATTATTTTTTATTTTTTTCAATAGTAGATCATATATTTTTATCTTAAACTATTTTATATGGGTCCTACAATGAATCTACTAATATTTATTCTTAACTTATTTAAAATGAAAAATAATATATAAATTTTTAATCTTAAAATAATAATTTTAAAAAATAAATAATTATTGTTTTCAAATTCCAGTAAAAGAATATATCTTCAAAGTAAAAATCAAAAAAGTTCTTTGATAATAATTATTTTTAAGATTATATTTTAAAAACAAAATAAGCTAGCAAGGTTAATTATTAGAAATAGTGTCCCCGCGAAAGGAAAGATATTTGTTTCTTCTTCTTTTGGCGACATGTATTGCAAACTTGGGATGCATTGCATTTGCATATAACAAGAGACTGGCCAAGGCTGGAATCCATAAAACCGTAAAAAGGACGGAGGAAGAAAGAACAGGAAAAGAAGCTTAGTTGGTAAAGTTAAGACAAACGTGATAAAATGTGCAAATTCAAATTCTTATATGGATTTTTTTTAAAAAAAAATTATTTAATTATGGATTTTTTCTAAAAAAAATATTTAATATATAACTATGGTACATAAATAACTAGACAATTAATTATAAAATATAAAAAATATAAATATATATATATATATATATATTCTCAATGAATTAACTAATTGACTTGGTTGATTACCATTGTGAGTAAAGTAATTTTTTTTTATCACCCTCTCGTGTTTGTAAAGTAGGCTTAGCCCAATTTAACAAGCCATGAGGTGAAAAACAACTTAACCTGCATTAATCTAAACTTTTTACAAGTTAATCTTAAAAAAAAAAATCTAACTTGTCTAATCTTTTGGGCTATACAAAATTGTACCATTTCTTTTTAGGCCATAGTTTTTAGAGTTTGGTCCGTGGGTCTATCACGCCAACCCGTGTCTAGTCAGGCCATTTTTGACAACTATACTTTTTTCTTGTTAATATTTACCTAACTTAATACTTACAAGCATATCATTAAAACTTAGGTTTTATCGTAATTGGAACCTAATCAACTAGGATGAGCTTGATGGAGAAAGATAAATAATATAGAGTGTGTAGTTAATGTGTATATGTATCTTTTTTATATTCATTGAAACTATTGAATATTAAAATTAATGAATAATTAAGATTTGATCCAGTTTTTGATTCTGATTCTGTTTTTGTGTTCGCCCGCAACAGCATGTTCCTCTGTGCTACTGAATCATGTGTCTCATTCTAATCTGATAATGCAAACGGTTTTTTCGTTTTCCTTTAAAATTATCCTTGACTTGACGAATTTAAGTGGCCCTAAAAACATTGCTAAGGTATTTTACTATTGTTGCCACTAATGTGAATGGATTAGGACAAGAATTCCTTAGTCACAGATTTTCTAACGTAGAAATATACTTGTCAGTTATCACGATCATCAACTTGAATGCCCTCGAAGTTCGTGTGGTTGTTAAACTCCAACACGACACAGAAGCACAGCTCATGAATAATACCAATTGTAGTTTTCACACAGGAGTACACCCAAAAGTTGTTTTCCTAACCATTTGACAAGTTATTTTCATTAATTTTTTAGCAAAAGCGAAAAATAATAACTTATAGGTTCAATGTATATTTAATCTCAGTAATTTAACATTTCTTTTAGTCTTTCTAAGTTTTTTAGTCTATAACCTTATCAAACATTTGTCTGTAGTTTTTATTTTGAATTATCCTAATTTTTTCCTTTCATCTTTAATCCTTGCAATTTCATATTTTTCATGTTTATCCTTATAAATTATTTTTTACAACGATTAAAAATGAGAAAAAAAAATCATTTATAGAAGCCAAATATTAAAAAAAAATTCAAATTATAGGTAGTAAAATGAAAAAAAGACAACTTCTTAGACTAAAAATAAATTTTATGAAATGTTAAATACAGCATAAAAAGGAATCATAATGGCTAAAATTTTTTAAAAAAATTTAATTAAACCTAAATTATAACTGCTTTAAAAAAATATAAGGCCGTTTCCAAACATAAAATTAATATTTTTTTTTGTTTTATAAATTCTCTAAAATGAATAAATATTTTAAAACTTTTTAAAATTATTTCTTAATATCACTTTTAATCTATTAAATTTGGATTTTTTTTCACTTTGATCGTTTAAGTTTAAAAAGTTTTAAATTGATTCTTTACATTTTCAAAGTATTATATTTTAATTATTTAAGTATTTTTTTATTAAAAATATACCATTTTATCATTTATGTTTCCAAAATATATAATTTTTTCACTCTTAAATACATATAATAACACTTAAAATTTATCACAATTTTAAATTAACAATTATAAAATATAAATTATAACAATAAAGTTGACTTTTCTTCACAGAAAATTATTTAAAGATCAAAATATGATACTTGAGAAATATAAAAACTTTTTTTCACGTACTTTTTAAACTTAAAAAAAAAAAAAAAAAAAAAAAAACTCTGACAAACCAACCTACAAGGCTAAAAACCTACAGATATATAGCAACTTGGTCGTGACTTCCTGAATATAACCCCATACATACCTTAATTAGTTATAGTTAGTTGCGTAGTCAAGTTACACACTTTCCATTTACATTTCTTTAAGTAATTATTATTACAGGTATTCATCATTTTCTCAATCAATTCAATATGAATTACTTATATGATTCTCCACCTTAGTTATTTTTAAATCTGATGTGTGGTGTGGCCAAATCACTTGCAACTCAATCAATTTCGTCCAATGTCCTTTCTGACTTGTTGTCTATAGAAACTTAGAATTCAAATGATATATATCATGTTATAAATATCACTTTTGACTTTGTTGAGTTCGAAACAGTGTTCAAACTGCATTTTTTCTTCACCCAGAAGTTTCCAATTGGATCCTCCATATCAATATGTAGAATACGCACATGCACAAAATTAATTAACTCACATTCACAGTGTCTGAATTAAATATTGTCCTTACAGTTAAATTTACTGTGAGTTGAGTCAACTTCGCACGGACAGAAGGTACACATGAGCAGTTCAAGAATTGGTTGTGACCTAAAAGTTGTAACTTTTTAGTTAATTATTCAAGCTGACTCATAATAAATCTGCATTAATTCTGAATTTATGAGCGTAATAAGTCAACGTATGGGCATTCAATTTTACGAAAGAATCTTTTTCGTAGATCTCCAATTGAAATTGAACTTATTATGGATAGAGTAAAAGGAAAGTGTAGACTATGTCGATCCAATAATATTTAAAATCTAAAGTAAATTTTGACATTTTTTTTTATTGTTTTAAGAGAGATATATTAAATTTTTGGAGGCCATTTTGTTATTAAATGTAGCCTTTTTTACTTTATAAAAACTCTTTCTTTTAGTGAAGTTAAATTTTGAGTTTTAGTTATTTTAATCTTGGGTTGATTCCCAACTTAGGCTGTAGAGAGATTAGTGAAAGCGAGGAATAAAATTTTAGTATTTGTTTTAAATTTAAATATGTACGCGTGAACACGTGCTAGTCATGGCCAGACATGAGATTCCAATGACTGAAAAGAAATATTTAATCATGTAGGGTTTTTTGCGTTTTAAGAAATGAACAATTAGTTTAAGTTAAAAAATTTAAAATTAACCAATGATTATATTTTTATTTTCATTTAATTGGTTTGTCATCCAATTTTAAACATTAAAGCTTTTAACAAAATTGTTATCATAATAAAGTGGAATATATATAGTGAAACAAGAGTGCTTTTATTAGAAGAGTGATAATATGGAAATAAAATCATACATGAAGGGGTAAGATTACATGACAAAGTCGTATGTATGATTTTGTTTAGTAATCATGTGGTTGATGGTTGATGATGAAATGACCTTTAATCTCATCTTGTTATATGATTTATCACATCTTTTATTTTTCTCTAATTTATATTTTTTTTCGATTTTCTCTTCGCATCCCACATGTTAAGAAGAGAAACCAGACAAACATTCATTGCAAAAGTACATGGAGCAAAACATTTTGGTCCCCGTATGGCCAGGCATGACAACATACCAGCACAGACCCCGGAGCAGGTATTTCCTTTGGAAAAATTTTGTGTGTAGCGATCAAAGTTAACATTTTTCACACTTATGAAAACATTGATAACCCCACGCGTTTTTCTCATGAAGGGATCACGTCTGAATATCCCATGTGATGTGATGTGATGTGATGTGAAGTGATGTGATTCATGTCCAACGTCGCAGGATTATGTTTTAACGTACCAGATTTGCCTGTTTCCTATGAAATTGGTCGTTGCCGGAGCTTAAAATCATGGCAAGTTGAGTTCGAAGTGAACCCTCTTATACTCTGTTTCTCTGCTTCCATAAATTCTGTGCCAAAGACTATAAAAAACGCTTTGCAATTGTGATTTTACCCAAAACGTTATGGATTTTTGAATTTTTGCCACTGCATTGCCACTTCAATTGTTGCCAAAACGTTATGGACTACATTTCCTTAAATTTTCATGACATCAAATATTGAGACAAAATCGCAATAAGTGAAAGAAAGAAAAAAAAAAAAAAGACCCAAATAAGGACGAGACATGGAAGATTGGAAACATAAATAAACAAGTACAAAAACCTAGTGAAAAACAGAAACAAAAACAAAACCATGTTCCTTTAATACAAAGTAACCCACGTACTAGTTAAGTTACTTATTTCAAGTCATTTCCAAATTCCAACGTTGTTCTTAATTTCACCGTTTTTGGAAGCACCGAGGGTGAACTCGTCGGCCACTTGTGTTTCTTCATTCCTTCGATCACATGAAAACAAACTCACGAAAAAATCAAGCAAGGACTCAAAAACCATTCTCTTGACGGATTTCCTTGGAGCTGGAATAACCGTTGCAAATGCTTTCTTGTTGTTCTTCACCATCATGTCGTACTTGCTAGTCACTCCTGCAACTGAATCCATCTCTCTCATTCACCACTTTCTCTGTTTCTTTCTGAGTTTTATTTTGCTCTGCGTTTCTTAATCAGAGCAATGGTTACCTACTTATATAAACAAGGAGGCGGCGCAACACTTTGGAAAAGATGCCGAAATATCCACGAAAAATTTCTATTGTTGTGATGTTGCTAAGTAAATTTCCTGGCTTAATTGAGTGGGGTTGCATATACACACGTTCAATGTGAAATGTGGAAAATAAGGAATAGAATCTACGACCTAATTCGCATGTCTTTTCAATCATTGTCTTCTCTCTTTTCCCACGTCAACACCCAAACCCTTCTCTCTGATCTATTACTTTTTCAGTCTCATCTCTTGTTGCTAATCTGATGTTTATTATGGTATATCTGATTATTCTATACGGAGTTTGAGTATTAAATAGAACATGATTAATAGTTAACTTAGATGTTTTGATAAATTTATAAATCATAATTTGTGTTATTTGATAATACTTACATTTATGTTGTTTAACTGAAAAACAATCATATTTTATTTAAAAAATAAAATTGATTTTTATCTGCTCTGGTGTCTCTTCTTCTTTCCCTATCTTCTTTTACAAAGGTGTGTTTGACCAAAACATAATTATCTAAAACTTTGTTGAAAAAAAAGACCGAGGAAATGTCCTGACTAATAAGTTTAGTGAAAGTTAAGTTTCCAAGGAGGTGCTGACAAGCATGACTCTAATATTTTACTCTGCAGACCTTATTAATGGGTTGTCCAAACATATGACCCTGAGAGAGACACACCGAGAGTGACACAGCGTGTGGTTGTTATTCATAGCTAAACTTTGGTCGTATTACTGTGATTTGTCCACAAATTCATGTTTTACCAAATACAAATTCATAATTCCACGTGTTCGACAACAATTGGAAGCTGGAACTTCTCCTAAACGGCAATTCAAGTAGAATCCATAAAGCATGAGTTCAGAAAAAGCAAATTAGATAAAATGAGAAGTAGCCCTGTGTCTTGCTTTTAGCCACGTAACGTTTCTTTCACTCTTTACTTTTTCTACCTTTCTATTTTTTAACATCCATCTATTCCTCACTTTTGTTTGTGACGAAAAAGGGGGTGTTCAGTTGTGGTAGAATCATATAATTTTGTTTTTTTATCATCAACAAAGGATATAGTAAAAATATCATTGTGTTCTGCTGTCGCTGTTAAACCACAAAGATAACCCAACTTTCTCAACAGTTACTCACTTTAAATAAAATGAAAAATATATTTAATAGATAATTAAAATAAGTATATAGAATCAAATAATTAGTTATAAAATATGAAATAAGAAATATGTATATATATATAAAATAAAAAAAATTACGTATGAATGATATGAATAAGATGATTAATTAATATATTAGTTGTTAGTGAAGTAAAGTTAAAATAAATCATAATGCTAAGATAAGATGTGGTAGAGTCATATAATTTTGATCTTTTTATCATCAACAAAGGATATAGTAAAAATATCATAGTGCTCTCGTGTGGCTGCTAAACCACAAAAAGATAAGCCAACTTTCTCTACAGTTACTCACTTAAATAAAACTACGGTTTAATTTTTTTGTTTTGGATTCCTTTGACTTTTTTCTTTTGCTATTTCATCTCGACCTTTTCTAATATTTTATTTTTAGTCTCTATATTTTTCATTTTGAAATTTATTTTTTTCTCATATTTGGTTCCCATGAATTTTTTTCTCATTTTTAATTATTGAATAAAATAATTTATAATGATTAAATATGAAAAAGAACCAAATACAGAACAAAACAAAAAAAACAATTATATGGACAAAAATTTGAAAAAATAAAACATAAGAACTAAAAATGAAATGTTCGAGACGAAATAACAAAAAAAAAAACTTGTGGAGAACAGAAATGAAAAAACCCAAAAGTACGATTTAAACTTAAAACTCTTCACTTTTTTCGCTTTTTCCTTTTTGTTTTTGGTTGGATGGTTTATGGTTTCCGTTCGTATGTTGATTATATTCCCATTTACACTGAATAGGAATTTTAGATTTGGTTGTACTTTTCGATGGTAAAGTGTTTCATAATTGTTTTCAACTAATTGAATGAAATTTTTTTGCAACAGACATGCAACCCTGGGAATTTTTTTGCTAATTTAATTGACGACACTAAATACTAATAAAAATATTGTCACTTAAATATAAAAAATTGGAAAAATATTATAAGCGGAATAAAAGTCGTGAAAGGAATTTAATTATCATATATTAAGGTTTGATTGTCTGACTCAAATACATCCGCTTAATTGTTTTTATAAAATTTTATTTATTTTAAACACTTTCGTTTAATTTATTTTAGTCAAGCATAAATTTATTCTTTTTATTCTTAAACAAGATTTTCCATGCCTATGAATTTAAATTTTAAATTTTGGCGAGAACTATTAAACCAATTTAATCAATAAATGCAAATGATATAATAATTCATCTTAACTTACTCAATTTATCTTGGATTAATTAAATTTTTAATTTCTTTAACTTTCAGGATTCTCATTTTTCTTACTCTATTCACGTGATACTTTTTTTACGAATATATCAACATTTAACATTTTTAATTTAATAATAATGATTGAAAATATTGAAAAATTAAACCAAAACTAAAAAGTTTGTCAAAATATTTTACATAGATTAAAAGTCAGAAATTTTAAAAATCAAAGTAACAAAATGAAAAACTTTTATCTGGAGTTGAGAAAAAACTTTCAAAGAGTTGAAGTAGCTGGCTCATTCAATGTGCAATAGGAAGAAATTGACTTTAAAAGTAGTCAATTGTAGGTAAGCTGCATCGAAATTCAGAAGGTTGACCTTATATGTGTTGTTACCTCAAATTTGGTTTTCAAGTATTTAATTTCGCTGATACATTAATTTGAGTGGCTAAGGAACACATTCAGATCTAGACATGGCATATGTATAGTCAAGTGTTATTAGAAATTGGGAACACTGGATTTGCCTTATGTTGCTCAAGAAGCTAATTGATTGCAGAAAAACTCTTGCTATCAGTTTTGTCTTGAACAAATGGAAGGAATGCGTAAAAATTGAGGAGATCTAGAAAATACTACAACATTATATATGATTTTTTTGCAACATTTAAATAAATATGTAAAAATATAAAATAGAACATATATTATCTATCAATTTTAATGATATGTTTACAAATATTATGTTTGAAATACGTCACAAAATGTTATTGATAGCATTTTTGTATCTTTAATAATATTTTTGTATTAAATAAATATTATTTAAGATAGAAGATAATCATATTTTAATTTACCTAATGTTAATAAATAAATAACTACATGTGAATAATTTAGAAATAAAATGGATGGTATATGGTAATTGATGAAATAATAAGCCGTGGAAATTCCTAGGATAAGATAATGTTGAAAATATCGTCCAGTCAAACAAACCACCAATATATTTGCTAACTATTGTGATTGTGAAGAGTCAAAGATGTATTTAATTATATTGTCCACATCTTTTATATCTGGCAAATATGGGGCAGTTAGTTATCACTGTTTATATTTAGCTCTGTATATATGATATGTTTGGGGGAAATTTTAAGGAGTTTGATTTGATTACTATACAATAAAATGTCAAAATTTAATAAATTAGCATGTCTTGTGTGTATATATGCTAAATTTGTGGATAAAAATAGAAAAAGATTTTTTTTTCTTTTTTTACTGTTAATAAGTCAAAAACATTATTATAAGAAATTGGATTAAAATGATTGGTAAATAATGATTGGTTAAAAGATTAAAAGAAGTAAGAAGGAGAAACTTTTTTAGACTTATTATGATCTATTAAATACTTTCTGCTTTTATACTATGGTCTTTGTTGATTTTGCACATTTCTAACTTTATTGACTGAATATCTTTAAACAGCAGGTTCAAAAGGGATATAGGTAGAAAAGTGATAAAAATAGGAGAAAACAAGGATGAATATTTGTTGTAACGTGACGTACTTTAGAATTTCCAATAAAGGAGAGGAATATATACCATGCCAGCTATTGAAAATGGATGGTATTGATTAGTTATGGTCAACTCATGAGCTTGAAGCTCCTCAAAAGAGATAGGTTTTATCTCAATCCATAGTTAAGTGGCCCTATATCCACAATCAATAAGGAATCAACTCAATGCTTCGAAAGCTGGCAAGTTAGGTTATGTTAATTACAATATTCGCCTTCTCTCACGCTTTTCTAATACCGACAAACACGGACCTTCAAACAATTTGGATAAGGATCCACATTATTGACGTTGTTTCGAAAATTATTAAACTAACTGTCGTAAATTATTTTATAAATACTATTTTAGAATTTAATTTAAAATACCAATTGTCATAAACACCAGCACAGTACCTTTAATTTTTAATTTATTGTAATAAATTATTTATAAATTTTCATTTTTTTTTCAGTTACTCACAATAATAATTCCGGAGATGATTCAAAATTACATAAAAAAAAATTATAAAAAACCAACATCATAAAATAAAAATTAAAATCATTTTATTTTTAAGGTTCATTAAGATCTTTTATTTTTATAATTTTTTTATTATATTATCTGTAGTACCTGTGTTTTTTCTTCACTTATCAAATATTTACTAATGTCTGAGTTTCCAAATATATCTTAAATATACCTTTGGAAAGAAATTATTTTAGAACAGAACTAGATATTAATAAGAAAAGATTGTATAACAGATAGAGATGAAGATTCTGAAGCATACACAGATATTTTAATTATTGTAGAACAGAACTGTATATTAATCACGCACACATCTTATTATTTAGCAAGATTTGCAAGAGGGTAGGTTGACAACAGCATTTCCTTTACTGGGACTTTGAGCCACCCTGTGAGAGAACAATGTTGGAGCACTTGTTGCAGATGGCGACTATGCAGTCACACATCAATTTCTTCACAGACTTTCTCTTGGCAGGGACTACACTTCCGTTCTTGGGTTTGTACAACGTCTCTGTATTCCAAACCTTTGATGCTTGCTCTGTTTTTGTGTCAGTTTCACTCATACTCACACCCCTGCTCAGTTTCCTAATCATTTTTCTCTCTTTCTCAAAGTGTTGTTTGATCTCACCTCGTTAATCAAACTCGAGGCCGTGTGGGGTTTAAATAATCGGCGTATTAAATTGTCCTGATTCTATATGTTTACACAAAATTAACGCCGTTTGTAGAAAAAAGTTTGAGTTTAATTCAGAAGTAAAAAATGGTGAAAAGAAAAAGTGGAAGCCAATGGGAAAGGTTCGTAGTGGGAAAGATGATGCGATGTGAAACGTCATTGTGGGGTAGCAAAATCCGTCATCCTCAAAAATTCACGCTGTCATTGTGGGGTAGAACCAAACAGGGTAGCAGAAAATATTTCTTTATCTTTATGGAAACAATTATTATAGGTTATAAATTTATTAATTTGTATAAATAAGAATCATACCTATCATAACTTATAATTGATTAATAAAATGAAATAAGTTTATATTATTACAGCCATTAAAATTTTAAATATAAGGACAACATGCTCAACAGAAATAACATGTAAACGTTAAATTAAATTTAAGTTACAGCGTTTTTGTGTTGCAAGACAAATTCTTAAAAGAATTTATATCAATCCTTAATTTACTGGTTGACTATAAATGTTGAAGAAGTAAAAACATAAATATTAGACAAAAAGCAGCTTCATTTCATAGTATGTTCTTGTAAAAAGAATAATTAATATTTTAACTTGGGATAAAGATTTTTTATATTTAATTATTTAATTACATAAATCAAAAATTAATTTATTGTTTATTTATATAAATAAATTAAAGTAAATATACAAAATTAATATCTGAATTTTTACATGTAAAATTATTCTCACTATATATAAATTATAATAGATGTCTAAAAAAATATTTTAACAGACAATTTTCAATAATAATGTTTTAATTTTTTTAAAAATTGAATATTTTCTTATTTGTGGATGGGAAAATATATTTTAAAAATTTTTAATATTAAAATTTAATATTATTAATAGTTACCCATAGTCTTGAAAATTTAAAGAATGAAATATTTTGAATAAGATTCCATGTCGCATGGCTATGGTGGTCAAAGTTACCCATACTCTTGTAGTGGTCCTTATTAGTAGAAAGAAGAAGCTGAGCCACTTGTTTGTCCCCATGTTAAGTGTTAACCATCCAATATAGGCACATAGAAAAAACAATATATATAATTATAAAGGAATCTTGTTAGAACATTTACTTATAGAGTTTGTTATAGACGGATATTTTTTTATAGAGTATGTTAATAAATTATAATTATGAACTATTTTAAAATATATTAATATTATAATTCGTTAACATATAGAAATTAAAATTTTAAAAATGAAATGAGTGTACCTTAACGAATATCTCTTATAATATATACAAATCGAAATTTCAATTTGTTTTATCTTGGTTTAGATAATAAGCATGTCTTATCAACTAAGTCATCGGTTGTTTCGTTAAAATAATCCTTTTGTGATACGGCATGGTCAATTAATTAATACATATGTTTGATGCATAATGCATTACTATGTTATTATGCATATGTACTGGTTGAATTCATTGTCGTGTCTTCTTATCAAATGTGCCTAACTTTAATTCTACCCATGGTAGTATACGTCACAAGATGCTAAGAAAGAGTGAATCAGATTCATCTAAATTATTGTTACAAAGAGTAAATTCGATTACCACTCCCAAAAATTTTAGGGACATTTTATAAATATCTCTTGCATTTTTTTTTCAATTTTATATACCAAATCTTCTTAATTGTTTTATCAATATATAATGACATGCTTTTTGTGTTCTATTTCCTTCATTTTTTAAAAAATTTATCCAAACATCTTTACAACAAATGTAAAAATAATGTTAAAAAACAGAGAAATACTAAATAAAGTATGCAGAAAATACAAGAGGTATCATATAATTTCCTCTTATTACGATGACTTATTAAATCTTAGTAAAGTATTCATCATCTCTACTCTTCTCTACTATGTTAATATTATTAAATACGTTGAAATCATTACAATAAATTGGGCATTCGTAGATATTAATGTGTGTATCTGTCATGACTTTAAAATGAGGCATAAATGTGTACACGTAGTGAGAACACAAAAGAGATGGAGTTTTCTACCACAATTGTCTTTAGTAAGTGTGAACGCATACGTTCAAGTTTTCCACTATGTAGAATAATCAATTACAAAATGTCTTTATGTTTCACACTGTCTGTGGACTTTTCAGTACATGGTGTCAGTTTTATGTGACTAAAACTAGAGAAACGAAGTGAGGAACTAGGAATAGAAATTTCTCCTGTCGTCATTACAATTTGTGTGTTGTAAAACTTCGTCGCTTCCCCTTTTCTTTTTGCGTTTGGAGCAGAGATTCCTTTAGTTAAACCATCCGAATGCTCATTCCCTTTTTCAATGACACAATTCCAACATGGTTGTTTTGTTTATGAATATGATGATGTTAGCGTGATTTGCTTGTGTTTTTTTTTTTTGGGGGGTCTGGGTGCTATTTTAATATATGAAAATTATTATGTGACATATGAATAGTGGGTTAAGATTGCCCTAAGCAATATTTTTTGAAGTCACGCTTAAATTACTCTTTGTTTATTCATGGTTGAGGTGAGACGAAGTAAGCCGAAATATTCGAAATTCTTAAACATAGTTATTCAACGCGAACTCGAGAGATTAAGTATAAATATATTAAGAAACTTTATTGTAAAATAGTCTAATAGATAAGCTTTTATTTTTAAACACGAGAACATATCTAACATGATCGCTTTGTTAACGTATGAATGATGTAATCATGATTTTGCTTAATATGGTTGTTATTAAAAAAAATAATGATGTGACTTACACGTGAATGATCCATATGTTTCGTATATATTTTACATTTTGCATTTTACAAAAATACATTTAGGTCTACAGAAAATAGAAATTTCTGAAATTTGACCAGTCGCACATATTGTAGGAAATTTCAAACGGATGCTATGAATGCTATCCAATATTCCCAACTCTTATAAGATATGCAGGTGTTACCTTATTATTGGTTTAGTAACTTGCGTCATTGAAGGGAGTACTAGTTCTTGGTTTATTTACAAGAAATTTCGTTCAATAAAAAATAATAATAGATTGATTAATTCATCCAATTCATTCATTTAATCTCATAGATGATTATAATTCACTATTATTTTTCTAAAATCTAATAAATATTTATAAATCAAAATTAAATTTAATATTTGTTTTTTTTTTATGAAAGTGGGTTAAAGTTAGTTTTGATCACTTCAAGCCACTTGAATTGTGTCAATTCTCATTCAAAGTACCAATCATCATAAAATTACCAAGAAAAGAAAAGGTTAAGGGTACCATTTTTGAGGCGGATTCCCTAGTCTCGATTTGAGCATCACCACTAACGAACAAACACATAAGCTACCTTTGGTTTTTTGGTCTCTTACCATAATAACGCACCCTCACCATCTTATTATGACTCCTTCAAAAATCTTAAGCGAATTGCCAAATGCTCTGTTTCTGTTTAAACTCTAACTCAATTCTCTGCTTTGAATTTAAATCCCCGTGGTTTCATTTTTTCCATTATTATCATTATTATCACTCAAAAGACCACACTTTTTTTTTATTCAAGACGTAATTCATAACAGAAACATTACACAGAAAAAGTAGTCCATAAAAACATGGACAGTGGATACATAAATAGTGATGACCCCCAACTCCGAAAAAAGAAAAAGATACAGAGAAATGCGTGGAATATAAGAGAAGCAATAAAACATATGAGAGGAAGAAGAATAAGAAAGTGTGTGGAGGATTTTAGAGTGTGGTTACTCTATATTGTTACTTAGAGGCAGAGGAGGTGGCGCGATCGTCTTGGAAGACTTTGACGGGTTGAATGAAATCCTTGAGCAGCTTCTTCCCTTTTTGGTACATCATGGTCTTGACAGTGCTTCTTTCTGCAGGGAAGACGCTCCCATTCTTGGGTTTGTGCCACGCCTCTGTTTTCTCACTACTCTTATTCTCTGCTTCCATTATCACTTTCTAGCTCGCCACCCCAAGCTAGCTCAGTGTTTACAGTTTTCAGTGCTCAAATGATAGCCCTATGCGAGGGCTTTAAATAAGGGAAATGGGTCAAAGGGAGTGTGTTTTAGAAGTTACTATTTGTGAGTTCTTATGTTGATCAAATGCCACGTCCCCAACTGGCTGTTTATTTACACTCTTTATCTTATTTTAATTTCGTTATATTTTATTTCCTATCTTTAGAAAATAATAAATAAATATATATTCTTTATTCTTAATATTTAATTTGGTCAGAAAATGATTTACATAACATTTTTCAATTTTTTTTTAAAATATTATCTAAATTACTACGAGAACTAAATTAAAAGTTAGAGATTAGTTTGTTAGTTTTTAAACTGTAACACGTAATTCTTATTTTAAAAGTCAATAATTAAATAGTTCCTTGTTTTATTTTTAATATTGTAATCGACTGCCATTGATGTTATTAGTAAAATTTGACTTTTATTATTATGGTTGAAGAATGGATCCTCTTATGTAAGAGTTTAATATAATTCTGTGGTATCAAATCTCAATTGTTAAAATATGTGTTTTGCTATTCTTATTATTTAAATTTTCTGTCTCTAGTTTATATTTAAGAATTGATGTTGAAGGCACCATCATATGACATATCACATGAGAGATGCAAACCCATAATGTAGGTTGTATTTGTCTTCCACGTGTAATTGGGGACATTAAATTTATTTCTTTAAATAAATAGGAAATGAATGGGGTTATTTAAATAGTTTTACTTTTTTAAAAGTGAAAATTTATCTT
Organism: Hylodesmum podocarpum; assembly: GCA_026586105.1. Classification (NCBI taxonomy): domain Eukaryota; kingdom Viridiplantae; phylum Streptophyta; class Magnoliopsida; order Fabales; family Fabaceae; genus Hylodesmum; species Hylodesmum podocarpum. The sequence continues at coordinate 10,844,438 of JALJEV010000623.1, read as the reverse complement.
CGAGTTCATCCAAAGTTACCTTACGAGGGTAGTATACTCTATATTAACCTAAATTGTTACCATATCATTCACTTCTCAAATAGCTTTTAGAATCCTTACTTTATTGTTCTTTAACTTTTGAATCCGTTCCATTATTCTTCAATACACACAAAGAAAGCATGTGAATAAAATCAATCACTTAGCAGACCTTGAAAATTTGATTGCATCAAGATTTGGGTCTTATTTCTTAATGGCAGGCAAATTTTCAGTAGAAACGAAAAAGGTGAAGAAAATATTTGGTCACTGCCTTACTGGTAATTGGCGTTTAGTAGCTTCACTTAAGTTTGAATTTTGACCATGTTCAAATTTCATTTCTAGTTCACTCACACCTTTGATGCGACAAGAAAATGTGGGCCATCTTTATTGAATTTAGACATTCATTTCAGTCAACATGCATTACATTAGGAAATTCATCCCAGTGAGAACAATTACTACATTAAGAATCATATATCTCACCCATTTCCGTTATAATATTATACAGACGTGTCGTCACACTAGGTTTATGAATTTGAGGAGTCAATTTTTTTTTCATAAATATATTAAAGAATTTTTTTTTGACACATACATAATTTTTTTAATTGTTTTGTCTATTTGAATTTTTTAACCTCTCTCACTTTTCATTTTATTTCCGAATTTTTTAATTTTGATATCGAATTTAAATTTGAGTAATTAAATATTAAATTTTACTTAATTATTTTATAACCTACAATATTATCTAATTTTATGTGACAAGAAAAAACTCGTAAGTCGTTAGAAATCATGATATTCTTTTCTTAATTAATAAATTCATGTAATGTGTACAATGCTTGTTACCTCATAATTCCTTTATGGTATTGGCTGGTGTGTATTGTTGTCACATGTCACCACTGAATTTTGTTATAAGTTTCAATTCCACTTCTATTCCCACTATGGATTAAGCTGAATTTCACTAAAGGTTCAAAGCTATAGGTATGGATCTGAACCTGGAAAAGAATAGCCTCATCCATAATATAATTCATTCGTCGCCTCATGCACTTCTTTTTTTCTAATATATTTATTTATTATATATAATTTGTTTCTTCAGTGTCACCATAAAAGTTTACTTGTCCACCATAAAAATTAAAAAATATTGATGTTCCAAACTCACTTTTCTAGGTTACGTTATGTCCATTTCGGCCAAAATAAAGAAATAAAGCAAACATGTGTTGATTCGCTACTGAACAGTGGAGTGTAACCTCCTTTGACTAGAGACTTCGTTCAAAGTACGCAACTATAGACAGTAATAAATCATTGAGAATATTAACAATTGAAATCCAGAATATGCACGGGAGGAGCAGAATTCGAGAGAGCACGTTTGTAAAAGAATGATACATATTGAAGACATAATCTTATTTAATCAAGAGGAGAATGAAAAAAATCAACATTTCTTTAACTAATAATTTCAATGTATAAATGTCGAGAACAGTCAATGGTTGATTAAACTTTTGCTAAATTACTGAAAGTTGTCTTATTATTTGACTAATATTGTATTGTGTCCTATCAAATGTTAGAGGGGTTCGACCAGCTCATGACATTTGAATTTGAAATTGTTGAAAGACACGTTGAATATGCGAAGCAAATAATGTTACTGAATGTTAATAATTTAGTAGTGGTATCAAATTCTTCCTTAAAAAAATCTATTTACATTTTTTCAATTTTTTAATTATCAATTTGGAATCAGTCTTAAGATGCTAATTTTTAAAACTATTTTTTTCATAATTTGAAAAAAAAATCATATTTTCTATAGATACAAATATCAATAAATTAATATAAAAATCTATATAAGATTGGATCATAATTTTCTAATGAAAGAAGCAGCTTATAATGAAGTAAACAAAATAATAGGGCTATGCAAAAAAAAAAAAAATCATAAGCAGCTATAGGACAGTTTTATTAATACAAATTATAAGGGGGCGTAGGTTTTACGAAAGATGCCTGAACACATTGACAACTGGACTACCATCTTGCATAGTGAAAAAAGTGACGCATGATGCAGTTACGTATGCCTGTACGGACAAGAGTAAATTTAAATACATAACTATTATCTAGGAAGTTAAAGTACTATATAGAGAATAATACAGAATAAATAAACAAGTTAGTATAATTTTTATTATATTTAGTATTTAAAAAATAATAATAAATAAATAATATAAAATTTATTAAAATATTATATTTCATATTAATTATTTATTATAATATCATTATATAATATTAAAATTTTAAATTTTCAATATATATAAATAAAATAGTTAATAAATAATAATAACAATTAAATATAAATAATATAATAAGAATTTTTTCAATTAATAGAAAAAACTAATTTAAAAAAATTAGGTAAATTTTTTAAAATAATTAAAATTTAAATAATATAATTTAAAATTATGAAAAAAATAAGAATATATATAATATTTGAACACTTTATACTTTACATAATTTTGTTTTCAATAATTTTAAACTAAAAATTTAAAAATTGAGTATTATATATTGAATATATCAGATCAACTCTAAATCATATATAAGATGAACTCTAAATCATGTTCTGTTTTAAAAATATTTTAAATAAAGAAATTTTATTTAAATTTAAATGTATATAAATATTAAATAATTTTTTTAATTTTATGCACAAATTTTTTTAAAAAAATTTAATTTTTGAAATTTCGTATAAAAGAATTGTTCGACCATAATAACTACAATTTACTGATTTCTTGCATCTTATGATTTGGAAATTTCTAATTATAGTGATGAGTAAAGTGTGGCGGCTGATAAAAGACTGAAAGCTGACCCACACTTAAAATTGGACCACTACATGTATTATGAATCAAGAATCCACCACTCAAATCTCATCCCTAGCATCAAGATAAATAAATTATTATTTTAATTTAATGTGCCTACCAACAATAATTAATGGTGATTGGATATATTTATCGTTTACGAAATTAATTTTTAAACTGTGTTTAATGATTTTAAACAAAAATTATTTTTAAAAAAACCTGACGAGTGGTATTAAACCTATTTAGTCTGTTACATTTTTCTTTATTTAAATAAAAATATATCAAAGATTAGGATTAAATATAATTTTAATATTTAAATTAAATTTTTTACTATTACATTTTTAATTAAGAGTTATTTTAGTTTATATATTATATTTATAGAATTTATTGTAATTTTTATTAGAGAGATAGATAGATTTAAATATTTTAAGTGATTAAATAGTAAATTAAAAGAATTTAATTAGAACATGATCAAAGACAATGTGTCTGGTCTAAAAGAATTAAAGATAATTATAATTTTTAATTTTGATCATTATAATTTATGTTATAATATTTTATGTGATTATTTTTATATGTGTTAAATGCATAATTCATCTTATGGATATAAAAATGGTATGAATTGAATTTAATATGAAGGATCAAATAGATTAATCATCTATAATGTTAAATTAATGAAGGAATTGACAAAGTGCTAAATAGAAAGTTATATGTATTATTCCATCGGTTATTCTTAAATGCTTAGTTACTTAAGAATATACTTCGTTTTGTAAAATTATTTTGGGCATGTTTATTTTATTTTATCTTCACCAACCTCAAATGCCAGTTCAGCTTAATAATACAAGATTTATGGACTGAACTCAATAATACAGTTTTACTATAGCCAAAATCTCTAGGCATCTAAATACAAGTTAAATTGTAATATATAATAATACATGGAAAACAAATTTTCAAGAAAGACAAGAAACCTGAAGTATGCTGAATTTCATTTTAACATCTTGAAACTCAAACACAATATCCTAAAGAGTTACACAGGAGAGAAGAGGATACGAATTTTAATAGGAAAAACAAAAAAAAGAAGAGAGATTTTGGTTAAGAGGAAAAGAGGATTAGTTACGCTTTTAATTTGGTACACACGGAAACGAATATAGGGCTGTTCACAAAAAGACTACAGCCATTGCTGGATTACCACTGGGCAGGTCCAGCACGGCTAGGTTTCAAGCTCTCGTTGAATCCGCCTAAGACGGTCTCGGTTTCGATAGCATTTTATTAAAAAAAAATAAAATTATTTTTAGTAGAGTCAAATTCAAGACCTTTTCTTATTGTGAATAATAATTTTTTCACTGCTCAATATAATTTTTTTGTATTTTTATTTTTCTTTATAAATATATTATATTAAAATTTTAACATCAGACTAAAATAATTTTAACTATAACGCTAGTGAATCAAATCCAAAATTCAGGATATTCTACGACTAAATTAAATAAATTTATAATACATAATTGTTTTAGATAACTAAAAAATATTATAATTTAAATTTAAATTACATTTTATGTCATGTTTATTATTTTTTATCATAATACTTATTATTTAAATTTAAATATATTGTCACATAATAATTATTATAGTTAAATTATATTTTCTGAAATACATAAAGTTTTTTTAGTTCATTATTTTTTAGCGCGTAATATTTACTATTTAAATTTAAATATATTTTTAATTATAATAAAATTATGTAATATACCTAAAGTTTTTTTTATTTTTATATAATATTTATTTTTTTATTATAATACTTATTATTTAAATTTAAATATATTTTTATATAATAATTATAGAAATTATTTCTTCATAATGTATTTAAATTATATTAAATAAAATTATTAATATTTTTTAAATATTCTTAAAAAAATATAATTCAAAATAACTGTACTATAAATTTATTTAATTTGACTATAAAATCTTAGATTTTGAGTTCGATTCATTTCTATTATGGTTAAAATTATTTTTAATCTAACTTATGTAAAAATTTTAATATAATATATTTATAAAAAGAATAAAAACACAAAGAATTATATGATGTAGTAAACAAACCATTAATAATAATATAAAAAGGTCTTGAATTATGCTTTAAACTTTGATGTATTCTCTAAAAATAGTCTGTGACTATAAAAGCTTTGAAGCCCGATCCATATTTATATATTTTTTTTTAGATGACCCATTTGAGTCAAAATGCTTCGTAATCTTGATTTCAAAATATAAAATTAAAATATTTTAGTTAATTTATGATAAGATTAGTGTGTTTTTGTATATATAAACAGATCAGATTTCTGGCCTATGGCTAATATTATTTTGATAGATCCTATGTTTGCATCAATGACTAATGGTACGAACCGGATATGGCAAAATCTGTTTAACACTGATTACACTGATTTAGGAATCTGTTTGCAGACAACTCCTGTATATAAAATAATACAGTAGATCAATGAAATGAAAGATCGAGAAGTGAGAGTTTTTTCCTCTCATATTTCACATTTTATAATGGCACTGGATCCTACAAATTCAAAGGGAGATAATAGGGAAACATCTTGTTGACCAAGGGAAGAAAATTCCAAATCACCATATGATCTAAACTCGAGTGATAATCCTGGAAATGTAATCACCCAGTTTCGAGGAGAGAACTACGAAGCATGGGGACATGCAACGAGGAAGGGGCGGCGTTAAACTTTAGGATCGGAAGAGTTTGATTTTTTTTTATTATTATTATTATTTTAATTCTTTTTCTTTTTTTTTATTTTTTTTAAGGGTTGGCTAGGCGCAAACCAATTCTTCATATAATAATTTTTTTAAGTTGGAAGGTCAAAATAAATTTAAGAAAACCTAAAATTTATTTTTAATAAGAATTACTATTTCATTTGCTTCATGTGACTTCACCGAATAAGGGTTAGTCAAGAGTAAATTTATTGATCACACACTAATATATTTTTTGTTTGAGACAACAAATTTTTGGGAAAGATTTTATTATTATTATTATTATTATTATTATTATTATTATTATATAAAAAGTTTAGGGTCTACCTCCGTCCCTAACAACGAGGACTTCATTGCGTGCTAGAAGAAAATGAATTTTGATGAGACAGTTATTTAATAAAAAAAAGGGTCATCCGACATGGAGGATTGCTAGACTTAGTAAATTTTCCTTTTATTTGAGGACAGATAAAACTTTAAGTTGGGAGTGTTTGCAAAAGTGATTTACCAGCATATGTTTTTTAAATAAGAAATTGTTCATTAACACTCTTAATCAAGCCAAAACAACTGTTAAATGCTTTAAATTACCAAACTTTGTTATAGAACTTGTTGATGGGATGAAGTTCATGCTTATACGATTGTTCTTCCCTTTATCACTATTCATTTCTTAGAATTCGAAGCAGTTCCCAGTGCTCGTGCATACAGGCTGCTCAAAAACACAAGTATGATCAACTAGAAGCTAAGCATGAGACTGAAACTACATAGCTAAAATCCAAACTTCAGCGTCTGGAGGACATGGTCATGGTGCTTATGGGTTAGAAGGAAGGGCCAAAGGAGACTATAGGTCAAACATCGTCTACATCGTGAGGATGTTTTGATGATTGCAGACCAAGGGGGAGAGAGAAAAAGGAGATGCCAAAGGGAGAAAAGAAAGAAAATGCTCAGACCAAAGGAGAGAAAGAGAAAATGGAAGTATAAGCTCAAGGGGAGAAAAAGAAAGAAGATGCAAAAGATAACAGAAAATTTGGAGAAGAAAAAGATTAATCTGATGGGGAGTTAGACGGAGAAAAGCAAAAAGAAGAAAGTAAGATCCTAGGAGAACATAAATTATTCTTGCTCTGATAGAATTTTATTCATTCTTTGTAATTTATTTTTACTCTGATTCATTATATTCTTTATCTGTTTTTGCTATGATACAATGTATTATTTTTGTAAGTTCTTTATATGTAATATGTTCTTATACAAATTACATTAAATTGATCTAATGATCCTAATAAAAGAAGAACTTTAAAAAAAAAAAAAACATCGTCTTGATATACAATTGTACGTTTTTATTCTAACAAATGTCTTATGCAATTTCTTCTATGATGCTCTTGCAAGTTTATAAGTCTGCCCTGATTTAGTCCCAAGAACTCAAGTGAAGATCTTTTGCTCTAGTACAAGTTCAGTATGATAAAGATCAAGCATGAAGATATGCTATGCCAATTCCTGCTCTGATACAAGTTTCTGGCTCTGATACAAGATCAATCTAATGAAGATCAAATACTTGCTCTGATATAAAACCAAGATCATTAGATATGCAAGAATGGTCTGTAATCATTAAAAAGGGAGAGATTGTTAAGTCAAAATGACTTAGCATCTTAAGTTTTGATAATTACAGAAGAGATGAAATAATTATCAGACACAGACGGAATGAAGATCAGACGAAACATTAGTTAGCACAGACGAAGAATGCATCATCAAACATAGACGCACAACCTCAAGACGAAGTGTTCAAGTCATCAAACTTCAAAGCATCTGCGTCAGATGAAGAACCTTCATAAGTGATCAAGACAAAGTGATAAATATCTTACTCAACTTCAATGATCTGATACAAACTTTAGAATGAAGACATGAAGAATGAAGTTGAAGAAGATTGAAGACAGACGAATGATTGGAATATAAGTTAATAGATGAAGAGTAACACATGTATTCCCTCAAATCAAGTCGTTACCCAGAAGCTTCTAACGGTAGAAAGAGATTTGGTTTAAACCTCTGTAACACGAAAAGTAAACTACACCTTTTGGTGAAATCTCTAAGCATATCAGTCAAAACTTGATCTCGTGTTCACATCTGCTAAAACATTAAATATTCTGATTGCTTACTCTGTCAGATGTTGAAGTACCCAAGAAAAAGGACATCATTCAAATTCATCAGTCTAACAGATACTTTAAGAAGCTGCCTATATAAGGACTTCACTTCAACGATTTGAAGTTGGCGAACTTACGCTAGAATAACTATGTTTTGCTCACAAGCTTAAATTGTTCGCTCTGAACTTTATTGTAAACGTCTCTCTGTGTAGAGGATTATCTTTCTCTGTTATATCTTTGCAGAACCACTATTGTAGTGTTTTAGCCTAAGGAGACTAAGTATTAAAAGAATACATTTGTTTTAGCCTGAGGAGGTTGAAGTACAAAGAATACCTATTTAGTCTGCGGAGACTAAGTGTTGAAAGAATACATTTGTTTTAGCCTAAGGAGGGTGAGGTCCAAAGAATATCTTATTTAGCTTGAGAAAACTGGTTTCATAGAATACCTGTAATTAGCCAGAAGTGACTGAGTTCAAATAATACTTATTAGTGAAAACTTAGCATGTTACTAAGTAATTGGACGTAGTTTTCATAAGACGAACCAGTATAAAAATATCATTGTCTTATCTGTTTTTTTTATTGACTAACAGGAGATAACAACTTAAACAAAATTTTTTTTTTTAAAAGCAATCTTTCAAGAGAAAGCCTTTTTGCGTCTGTCCTGGGTTTTAAATTAAAAACGCAAAATACATCGTCTGAAAGGAATTTTATTATTTAATATAATTTAATCCCTTTCCTGTGTTTTATATTTTACATCTTGGGACCCTCAGATTCTTCTTGGGTATGAAAGTAGCTCGATCAAAGGATGAAAATTGTCATATCTTAAAGGAAGTACATATTAGACTTGTTAAATGAGACAGGTCTCCTTGGGTTCAAACTTGCCGATACCCCAATAGATCCCAACAAACGGTCAAATAGGAGTAAAAAAGAATGTTCCAATTGACAAAGAAAGGTATCAGAGATTGGTAGGAAAACTAATCTATCTCACAAAAAGCATGATATCGCTTTCTCTGTTAGTAAAGTAAGCCAACACATGAATAATCCAAGTGAGAAGTAATTGGAAGAAGTAAAGAGAATTTTAAGATACTTGAATATGACTCCCGGGCATGATTTAATATTCAAAAAATCTAGAAACTGTGAGGTTGAAATATACACAGATGCTAGCTGGCCTGGGGACACCACTGACCGGTGATCAACCTCTGGCTACTATTCATATGTTTGGGGCAATCTTGTCACTTGGAAAAGTAAAAAACATACTGTTATCTTTAAAGTAATGTAGAATAAGAGTATCGTGCTTTAACGCTAGGAATACATGAAGAGATATAACTTCAAAGATTACTAAAAGAGCTTAGAGTTGAGACAAAGGAAATAATGAAGATATAAAGTGATAGTCAAGCAACTATTAGCATCATCAAAAATATTATATATCATGACCAAACAAAATATATCGAGATTGATCGACACTTCATCTCTGTAAAAGTCAACAACAAAATTATTCCACCAAACTATGTTCCTATCAAATAACAGATAGCATACATCCTTATCAAAATTCTGTCAAGAGTTAATTTTAAGTTCTTAAATCATAAATTGTGTCTGTTTAATATATACAACTCAACTTGAGGTTAAGTGTAAAAAATAATTATTATTTATAAATATTAGATATTATTTATTTTATTAATTTAGAGTAAATTATCTATATGATTTGATATATTTTAATTTCCCAGTAAAATTCTTTATTTAAAGAATTTTATTTTCATATTAAATATTACAAGATACTACGAGGATGGATACCCTTATTCTTCTCTATTTATTTTTATTTTTCTGACTTTTAACAAATAAAAAGAAATTCCAACATAATTGCTGAAGATTGTCTCCTTGAAACTAACTGAGCAAGCACATCGGAATCACTATTAATCGTCAATCAGTCATATAACAATAAATTCATTTCTAAGCTTTATACACACCATCTATCACATTATTATGAAAACTATAAAAACTGGTCATGCACAAAGTCGTTACTTAACCGTAAAAAAAAAAAAAAAATAGTACGATAGGACTACTAGTAACTGCAGTGATGTGGTAACACCGTATTGGAAGGTACTTAGTCAATTCGAAGCTAGTCCAGAATCAAAAGCATAACCTGACTAGTCTGACATCTCTCCTAAAATTGGATCCGATCCTAGCCTAGCTTTAAAAAAGTTGTTACACAAAAAGTGCTCTGTTCGATCGAGCCAATGAATTCTTTATCTTTCAATTAGTTATTCATCTGGTATTTCATTTTGCAGGAGTGAAATTTAATTATAATTTAAAAAATTGATATTTGCGGAGTTGATTATCCCTCTCGAAAACGAAGATTTGAAGTGGTCTATAATTTACAGAATACGGTCTTGTTGATGGTCCTTTCCTCCACAATCCTGAGCAATGTAGACGATTGGTAGGACCACTAATCCTGAGCAATGCTGATGGTCCTCGTACTCTGTGCGTACTCTGACTCAATTTATGCAGCAACCAAGACAAGCGAAGAACATTGGATGCTCTATTGCGAGTTGTTCGATATTTGAAAGGCAGCCCACGGCAAGGAATCCTTCGCCAGAGAAAGTGACTTAAGATTATGTAGTTCGCGTGACTTTGGCCGGGGATAGTTGCCTGTCGTACAACGTGACTAGTCTGACTCGTCACATGAGTACTTTTTAGTCGGATTTATATTTTTCTTTCTTTTTACTCTTGGACAGTAGAACTAGATATAAAATATATAAAAATATATATAAAAAATTAATATATATATATATATATATATTAAGATTGAATTTAGTTGTATATTGAGTTAATTGTGAAATAAAATTATATGCAAAATTTTTATTTCTTATGTTTAACATGAAAAAAATTACTTATTCATTTTTTTTCTTTCAAAATTATTTATTTCTTTTTCACCGTGGTTTTATATTTAATTTTATTTATTACTTAAAAAAAAATTAAGCATTAAGGTTATTGATGTCACAAACTTGTGATGATCAAAATAGTGAGTGGTGGATGTTTGTTTTAGAGAGAATCCGTGGCGTAACGATGCTAAGATGAGATGAGAATTGTGATGTTAGTGTATATTTGTGACCGGTTCATGCGAGTCTTTTAAACCGGGTTATAAGATCCTAATATATTTTATAAATCAAAATCAAATCTAAGTCTCTTTTCTTCTAAATAAAAAATAAAATAAAACAATACTCTTTTTTATACAAACTTAATATATATATATATATATATATATATATATATATATATATATATATATATTGGATTACACACTCATTAGTTCATTAGAATTTGTTCTAAGAGTATTTAGTATGTGATGATAAGATACCATAGTGGGCTTATGCATGGAATGTTTGTGATAAGAAAATATATAGTCCTAGTTAAAATCAACATCAGCTGCGTACTTATGGTATTTTAAATTGTATAGTCAATATACTTATTAGATATAGAACATTACAATAATTTTTTAACATCCTACTTTGCTAAATACTTAATTAACGTCCACCACTTTTCTCTTAATTAACCCATCCACCATTTTTCGGTATTGCGAGTTGTTCGATATTTGAAAGGCATCCCAAGGCAAGGAATTCCTTTTGCCCAGAAAAAGTAACTTAAGATTATGTAGTTGGTGTGACTTGACTGGGCTAGTTCCCCTGTCGTACAACCTGACTGGTCTGACTCCATCTTATTTATAATTTTTTTTCTTTTTACTTTTGCACTGTATGTCTACTGGCATTTTGGATGTATATGCAAAACTCTTATTTCTCATTTTTCAGGTTGTTCAACATGAAAAAAATACTCATTCACTTTTTTTTTCTCTCTCAAAATTATTTATTTCTTTTTCACCCTCGTTTTATATTTAATTTTATTTATTAATTAGATAAAATTAAGCATTAAGGTATTGACGTCACAAACTTGTGATGATCAAAATAGTGAGTGGTGGATGTTGGTTTTAGAGAGAATCCGTGGCATAATGATGGCTAAGATGAGACGAGAGTTGTGATGTTAGTGTATATTTGTGACCTGTTTATGCAAGTCTTTTAAACTGAGTTATAAGATCCTAATATATTTTATAAATTAAAATTAAATCTAAGTGTCTTTTTTCTGAAAAAAATAAAATAAAACAATTTTCTTTTTTATACAAACTTAATATATATATATATATATATATATATATATATATATATATATATATATTGGGTTACACACTCATTAGTTCATTAGAATTTGTTATAAGAGTATTTAGTATGTGATGATAAAGATACCACAGTGTGGGCTTATGCATTGAATGTTTGTGATAAGAAAATATATAGTCCCAGTTAAAATCAACATCAGGTGCGTACTTATGATATTTTAAAATCACCTATCATTATTTTTTCTCTCCTCACAACATCATAATGCATGTACTTTTTCTTTTCTATCTTTCTTTCTTTGTGTTTTAAATAAGTTTTTGTGTGTACAAGAATCATTTTACTATGAGATGATCCCAAATTCTGCTCGGAAGAATTAAATTATACATGCAAATACAACTTTTGTAACTATTGTTCAAAAATCTAATTCGGAGTAAAAATGATAAAATTCGCAGTAGAATGACATGCTTTATTCGTTTTGGTTTATCTCAACTTAGAGATTACTTTCGTCAAAAGCTCTATTGATCTGTTGTTATACAAAAGAAATATAAAAGGCAAAACCATAATGTAAGTAGAACAACAATATTTATAACAACAAAGTCACTGACAACAACTAGGTTATTTTTCTTTATACAGGCCAGACATAATTGAAAATAGAAATTATACATAAAACAACAACACAATAATAACATTTCACTTGATCTCTTGACCAATTATTCAACATCGTAATAACACGTTACTTTTCAGCAATATCTCTACACAATCATAGATGCAACTATAGTGACTCGATCAGTCAATGGTGGCACTATGCAAAGCAATGGTCTCCATGGTCAAGCCAGGGCCAAACCCAAATAAAACACCCCACTTTAGTCCTTCACCAGTAGTATCTTTCCCTTCCTCCATAGACCTTTTCCTCATCTCATCAAGTATAAACAACACACATGCACTCGACATATTTCCATACTCACTCAAAACCTCTTTAGTCGCTCTCAGCTTCTCAGGCTTCAACCCAAGTGTTGTCTCAATCTGCCTTAAGATTGCAGGGCCTCCAGGGTGAGTAACCCAAAACAACGAGTTCCAATCAGTGATCCCGAGAGGGTGAAACATTTCTTCAAGGCTCTTCTCAATGTTGTCTCCAATCAAGTACGGAACATTGTCCTTGAGATGAAAAGTAAGTCCCACCTCACGCAAGTGTCCCTCAATTGCACCCTCAGAGTTAGGCAAAATAGTCTCTGAAGTAGAGACAAGATGAAAGAGAGGACGTTCGATGGATGTATCAGGGTCTGATCCAACAATAACAGATGAAGCACCATCACCAAAGAGAGCTTGTCCCACCAAAGAGTCCAAGTGTGATTCATTAGGTCCACGAAAAGTTACAACAGTGATCTCAGAACACACGACAAGGACACGTGCACCAACATTATTCTCAGCAAGATCCTTAGCGAGACGAAGCACGGTGCCACCGGCAAAACAACCTTGATGATATAACATGAACCTCTTAGTGGATGGTTTTAGGCCCAAGTGTTTCACAAGTTGGTAATCTGCACCAGGCATGTCTACACCTGAAGTGGAGCAGAAAATGAGGTGAGTGATATCTGATTTGGGTCTTCCCCATTCCTTCATGGCTTTTGATGCTGCTTTCTCGCCAAGCTTTGGAACCTCCTTAACTAGTATGTCTTGTCGTGCGTTCAGGGATGGCTCCTCGTACGTGCTTATGTTAGGATTTTCTTTCAGCATTTCTTCGGTTAGGTGCATGTACCTTTTCTTTATCATTGATCTTTCACCTGTTGTCCAGAGACAAAAGCATCTCAAGGTTTAATTAATTTATAAACTAACTATTAAACTTCAATATTTTCATTAATTATTTTATATTTACAAATTTTTCACCCAAATATTTTATTTGTAATTTTTTGTCACTAAATTTCTGAAATTTTGTAAATATTTTGATTAATGAAGGAACAAAATTTTAGAAGATGAATGGGAAAATTTTTATAAAATTGTTAAGTTACAAAATTTGTGTAATCATAAAAATTGTGTAAAAAATTATAATTTAAATAGTTGAATAATAAAATTAATAAAATCATGATATTTGGATGATAAAATACATATAAGTCATTATAATGATATTTTAGAAATAATATTTATGATGGTATTTTCTTCAACTGAATATTGGCATGTGAATTAAAATAAATAAATTCTTTCAATTGACTTTCTTTTTTTCTCGAGATGTAACTTTTTAACGAGAGGGACATTGAAACACATTGAAACAAACTATATTCTTTCAAGACGTAAAAATAAACTTCTTCTGAAACCACAAAACTCCTAAACATGCATGGCCTTGGGTGATGTGTTCATTAGAAATGGATGGGCAAGATTGATTTGTTTAATAACTTTTGGTTTGTAACGTGTGCATGAAAACATGATAAAACATTAGGTGATATGACATGTATAAAATTGTAAGGTAAAAATATAAATAAAAGCTTACATATGCGATGTAACTTGGCCTTGAGTTGTGTCATGTGCTCGCTCTTTGTGACTCGGAAGTAATAATCGGTAAAGTCAGCTTGGTAAATGCAATTGGGTGGAGTTGCAGTACCAATGGCTAGTACAGTGGCTGGGCTACTAGCTCTTTGTCTTTCTCTTATTTGCTGCAAATATGCCATTTAAAAAACTTAAACAAGGAGACTGTGGAAGGTGTATAAATGTAGCAAATTGTACATCTAGAGCGAATTCCCTTAACTCTATTTATAGACAAATTTTCTCATACTATTTACTCACTACGTATGTGCATCCATGCGAAGGGGTTGTTGCCCAGCACGTGCTAGAGAAGGTGGTTGTATCTACCCAAAAACATGCAATCGCTGCACTTCATTTATGATTTTTTATTTTACCCTTTTACAAGATTTTTTTTCAAATTCTTTTTCTCTCTCCTTCATAATCATAATTGTTACTGTAATTTCATTTCATGTTTTATGGATTTACATTTCATTTCATATTTCTTGTGATGTGCTGAATATGTTTGAATGAAATAAAAATACACAACTTATACTCTTATGCATGCACGTTCGTAGAAGTAAAACATCTTATCTGTTGTTTTGTGGGAATAAACAATAACATGTAAAGCTCGATCTTCACATTTTTTTTTTTTTGGCAAAATGTGTTTGATTTTTTATTCAACACGTTTTTGTTTTAAAGATAAAAAAAAAAAAGAGGATAAAGTTAGAATAAAAATTCATTAAATCAAATGTATCACTCACATGCTATGTCCAGCTTAACGAATTTGATACAATACTAGTGTAAGAGGTCACGATATAATACTTGATAAACCATTAAGAATGGTTTTTATAGGTACAAAATTTAGGGATATCAAATATAATATATAATCAAAATCGATCGGTAGTGTATATAATTATTTTTCTCCTGAAAATGTTACCTTCGGGATCCAAGTACCGTATCCCACAACGAATTTATTTCAATTTTTAAAATATAAAAAAATTAAAATATGAATAAAAAATTAAAAATAAATACATTAAGATACAGTGTGGCGAGTATATTCACGTAGCATTATGAGATGTATATAAAAATGTGAGATCTAAACAATATTACTTCATTGTCAAGAATAACTACACAATTTCAACATTGTGATCAATGTAGCCTAATTTCTGTGAATAGTACTACAGAATTATCTTCAGCATCTAATTCTGGACTTCGACTGATTACTTCGACGACTGACTTCCAAATTCTGGACATGTGGGACGTAGATATCATGACCTTGGTTATAATATAATTAATATAGGATGGTCATGGTCATCTGTTACAGATAATTAACATTGACATTATACAAAGGAAAAAATCTCCTATTTTTTTCTTCCTTTACTTTTATGTTTTTGAGAAATAAATGATACGCTTTATTATATGTGCAATGTAACTCTGTTAATTGAATAATAAAACGTGCAAATCATTATCAATTTTTTATATTTATGTTTGATATATTTTTACGAATAAAAAAATTGTTCATCCCTTTAAATTTTAAAGAGTGGCTCTCATTTGATAAACCAGTATAAACTCCCAATTCCCTCTTCCTTAACCCTAGTATTTACGTATATATATATATATATATATATATATATATATATAAAGTTTAGGATTTGTAGTGTTTAACATCAATTGAATAATGATTAATTGTTCCAATTTTCTATTTCTCTCTCTATATATAAAAGGTAATTATGTTGATATTTTAATTAGCTTGATTACATTTTTTGAAGTAAAGATATTATTCAAAATTAATATAAAATTTAATTTATATTTGATGAGCTAGCTGTATATCACTTATGTTGCAATTATATTTTAATTAACTTAATTCACATTATTTGAGCAAAAATATTTAAAATATAAAATTTAATTAATTAGATATTTTATTCATTGTTATTATTGTTAATTCAACTGAATTATACTCTCTTCTTAAAATAGACAGTAAAATTTTCTTTGACCAAACAGTTAATTAAATATTGCATGTAAATTTATATGATTAATTAATATTATTTATAATTAATCATCCGTAAAAGTTTGAAATGATATTTACACTGTTAAATTCTTATTTGATATCAAACTTGAATTTCACAAAAACATTTCCGAAACAAAGACATATACTCAAAGTTATCAGTGTATCATACAATGTGCATTACTATTTTACCCTTTTCTTGTCATTGGGGAATTAAGAGGGTGTGTTACCCAGCCGTCACGTGGAGGTGCATGGTGTTTTTCCTTTTTTGATAGCGATGTTGCACTGCTTTATAGAAAGAAGAAAATCCATCCAAAAATATGCAATTCCTGCACTTTGTGTATGTCATTGGTTTATATATATACCAAATTATGTTTATATAACTAGCTTCACTCTTCAGAATGTATGTACTGCTGCTCTTTTTTTATCCTTTCGATTTCATGCTACTCAAAAAATAGAAAAAAAATATATATGATCCGAAAAAATATATAGATAGATTAAATCTCTGTACAAGTATAAGAATTAAATAATTTAATTTTTTAATTATGATAAAAAATGTTTAAAAATAATTATTATTATTTTAATTCTAAATTAAATTTTATTATCATTTTAATTCTTAAATTTAATCATTTAATTTTTATTTTTATTTCTTAAATTAAAAATTAATAATAAATAATACAATTTAAGAATTAAAATAATATTAAATATTATTTACAGACCACGATAACATATATATTACAGTATAAAAGATTACTTTATAAAAACTAAATTTTCCTATCAACACAATTTTAATTTCAAAGTATCATAACTATTAACTAAAAAAATATATATTATTTTTCATTTATATTTTAAAAGGATTTTCTTGCATATTTATTTTATCTCTCAACAATATTAGTCATTTCACATCACATCTCTGCCGACATCACCTATTGGATTTGTTGTAAAAACTATGATACGGAAAGTAAAAACATTTCCTTACTCATCTACAAATTATTAGTTGTAAACAATCCCAGTTTTAGACAGCATGACACTTGTTTACACACCAACGTTAGGACGGAAATCATAGTTAATCGTGTAGGTAATAACATATATGACACTATTAACCTATTAACAAATAACAAGTAACAACATTATATAGTAGTACTTTTGTTTTATTATATTTTACGCTACTTCTTTAATAATTGAATGAAATTGTTTTCTTTAATTTTGGACAATCTATTTTAAATTATTTACAAATGAAAATATAAATAACTATACAGAATAATAAAAAAATAATAGTTTGATATTTAAATAATGAAATTAAAAAAAGTACCCATAACATTGACATTTTATGTCGGGATAATAGAACTTACACCTGTAAGATATATTGTTGAAGTAATTAATTTAATTGAATAGGCTTTCATCAAATCACTTGTACCAATTGTATACTTTATCCATCAGTATGCATGCCGTGGACGCATGTACAAGTTTTCATACACTGACATCGTACGGTCAAATATTATAATTTACTAAACTTAAGTTTGTTGTAAAATATTTACATGATGATGCACACAAAAAAATATATTTATAATTTTTATATAATGAATGTAGACAATATTTTTTTTTATCAAAAAAGAAATATAGTATTATACATATATATGAAAGGGTACTTAAACCCATAATCCTTCCCAAAACTTAACCTTATCACTAATTGATTTTAGGAAATAAAAAGAAATATTCAATGTATAAATTATAAGTGAGTGTTAAGTTGATAGATTATATTTTGTGTATTATCTTAGAACAATATGTGATTAGGCAAGAATCATGTAATAAGGGGCGGAACTACGTATATGATCAGGGGTGGTGGACCTCCAAAATTTTTATTTTCCCTTTATATATATATATATATGTTAAAATAAATTTTAGTATTTATATATATATATAAAAATATTAAAAATAAAGTTTTGATTTTAATTTTTTCCTTGTTGTAATATATAGTAGAAAGAATTTATATAATATGTATGAGATACTACTCAACAAATGATATTTATCAAGTGGATAATCTTTTGACAAAACCATCACAAATGCTCTACAAAGAGAAATGAATTTTTTTTTTTTTTTTTTACTAACATGAAGAATTGGTAAGAAAGGATGTTGAACAAAACATTGCAAATTTTTTAATATACTTGCAAAAGAGAACGTATCTTCATCAAACAACAACTTTAAGCAATTTTAGTGGAGCATTATTAACAACATTTTTGCATTTGTTATTAGTAATTAGAAAATATTTTATATAATTAAAAAAAATAAAATGAAATAAAAATAAAAATAAAAATAAAATTTACCCCTAACATTAAAGTCTAGCTCCGCTTGTAATCCAATTATGTATGATGTTAGCAGAGCTGTAGGTAGAAAATTGGGTTTTTTAAAGGAAGGATGAACCCAAAATGAGTGAATTGCAATTGTGGAAACGCTGACCCCATAGACTTGAATTCCAACAGCTCCGAATAGTGTAGCCACTAAGTGTAATTAATAATTGTCTCCAAACTACTGTAGTTAATATGTTTGCTCCCTGCATGCCAAGTGCCAACTACAACAGATCTGACTTGTTATCATGCAAACAGTTGCTCGAACCGTAGAGACTAGAGTAATAATTATCCAGCTCCGGTTTTAGCCATGCATGCACCAGCGTCTATTAACCATTTTTATTTTTATATTTGTTTATATTTAAATTATGAATAAATATTTTATCTAATATTATGTTACTTTATTTTATTTTTATATTTTAATATTTTACCATATCTTAAAATTTAAAGTATTTGAATTAGAGTATAGTATTATTTTGTTTTAATTTATCTTAAAAAAACAATTATATTTTTATTTGGTTAAATGATAAGGTAGTAATAAAGAAATTAAAGCCCAATCATAAATTAAGTTTACTCGAGGTACAATTCACATATTCTTATAAATAAAGAAGTTAGAGATAATCAGATATTTAGATTGTAGTAATTAATAATAAAAGAAAATAAAATCAATTAAGAGTCAAGAGGTTCATTTGAACGTCTTCTTCAAGGACTCGTAAATCAATTTTGAATAAAGGAAGTTTTTAATCACTGTTAAATTTTAATTTATACTTGTTATTTGCTATAAAACTTGTTGTACTAAATTTGTTCCGTGTTGTTAAATGAACTTACTTTTTTTTTATTTATTTGTAATTGTTATTTACTATAAAATTTTGTTTTGTTTGTCAAATTCTACTAGTTGTTGTTATTACTATAAACGCTGTTACGTTGAATATGTTTTGTTTTAAATTCTATTTGTTATAATTGTTTGGTGTGAATCGAAATTTGTATTTGTTGATATCATAGAATCTGACCAATTCTATTTGTCGTAGTTGTTTGTTATAGATGAAATTTGAACTTGTTTTTTTGTTTTTATATTATTTTATTTGACAATAAATTGTATTTTATTTAAATTTATTTTTACATTTTTAAGACTTTTTAAAGATGTTTTAAAATTTTTAATAAATTTAAATTTATAAATTAATTTTTTATATTTATGACAACACGGAAGAATAGAGACGCGAAGAAAAATCCCCACAATGGAGATGTGAATGGAGTCCGGAGAGAGTTACGAGGTTTAGATATGGAGATTGAGAGAGTACTCGAGCTACCCTTCCGTCAATTGACATTCCTACGGCCAAATATGATTTCTTGTTTTAGTTCAGATTCATCCTTCATTAAAATTTATACCAATAATAAAAGGAAATTATTGAAAATAGAAACTCAATCAAATAAAAAAATTATGGAAATATGATCATCAAGTAAGATAAAGTTAGTCAACATTTACTTATATTTAAATTTAAAATTATTTTCTTATTGTTTATATATCTAGATTCGTTGGGAGTATCTTGTAGACAAAAAAAAAAAAATGTAACCTATACCATTCCTTCCACATCACATCCAAGTTCCTACAATTGAACAGAACATGTGCATATGATTCTTAATGCTTAGAACAGAAAGGACACAACATTTGTGATTACTAAACTCAGCATTCTTCTTCATTCCTTTTCATTAATTATAAGCACATAATTGCGGAGGTCTCTTAATTTCCCACAGCTTACAAAATAGTTCTTGACTTTGTGAACTTCTAAGGAAACCATGCAATCCATTATAGGCCGATTTCACAGTAAACTTCCCACTTGTTCTTCTTCCCAAATCCACAAATCCTCCACCATCCTTTTAGTTCCACACCAGCCACTTGTTCATTTAAATTATTGACAACATCTGATTCCTATTCAAACCACTTCCTCCTCCATTGTAGGTTACACTCATATTCATTGTTGTACCCACCTCGCCTATGCACCCATCTCTATTTGTTGTGTTTAAGAAAATTCTTAGCAATTACACATTTCCTACCCAACATACTTTGCCACCTACACTCGACTCTACGAAATCATAGTTTTAATTGAGTGTAGTTGGCAAACCGGTCTAGACTCGAGATTCGGATAAAACCTAACAAGATTTGGCCCATATACAAATTAGATTTGGCCCATACACAAATCTATCTTATATAGGTGCTACCATTTAACAATATAAGTTATCACAAAAAAAAAAAAATAATTAAAAATCGTCAAAAGTTTGAGGAACGAAAAATCATACATCGTCGATTGGAAGTATTTAAAATCTAATATAAATTATTAATTGAGGTTTCACTAAAAAGTGTTTTGATACTTCGAGTATACTTACAAAATCTTTTAATTCCATTTCAGCTACCTTCTACAATTCTTGAGAAATTAGATGTGCATAATTTAGCATCATACATTTACCCGTTTCAGAAGATTTGCGAAGTTTAGTTTTGTAATATCTTAATTAAATTCTGAGAAAAATTCTAGGACAATATATTCTTATATTCTTGACATGCAATTATTTTCTTATTGAGAGAGTGGCAAAAACCAATTACAAGTAAATACTTACATTTAGATTCGATAAATTAAACATAGATATAAGTAGTAGTATAACTAGTATGTCTGATGAAATCCTAATTAAACGGATTCCTTAGATGAAACTCCAATTCTTACATAAGTTTTATAATATAATTATATAACTCTTAATCATCACATACCAACGCCAGCACTAAACTCTAAAAAAAACTTCCCGCTCCAACCCTTCACCGGTTGTGGCCTTTCCTTCAGCCTTGGACCTCTTTCTCATCTCATCCAATATAAAAATCATTAAACTATCTATAAATACACATTTGCTTATTCATTTTAACAATAAGAGCAAACACATTTGCTATGAAGAGAGTTATACATAATACATGGGAAAAATATATGGAAAGGAATATGTATGATGCAGATATGACACGACAGACCATACATATGCGCTGAACTTTTGCTTCCAGCGTTGCAAATGGTCGCTATTGGTGACTCGGAAGTAGATTTATTTAAATAGTCTCCTTGAATAAAATCAAATAATTTAAATAAATATACTTATAAAAAATAAGGTAATATAAGAATGTAAATAGTAATTATACCATCACATTAATTAATAGCTAAACAAAATGAATGGGAGGTACCAAAACACAATATAAAACAAAAATATTACATACCACAATCGTTTAACAATATTTAAAAAATAATAGATTTTATGTTAAAAAATAAATATTAAAAATATATTTAGCTCAAAATTAAAAAATAGGAAAATTTTTTCAAAATTTATGTAGGATATGCATGATAAATAAAAAACTTTAAAAATATATTAGTCTTAAAAACCGAAATTTAGATTTAAAGTACAAATTGGAGAAGCTCATTTGAAACAATTTCATTTCGAACTTTTGTTTTCTCTATTTACCTTTATGATGCATATGTAATGAGGAAATATAAGATGTGAACTCAGGATAGAAATCGTATTAATATATAAATATTATTTTTTTTTACAAAATTTATATCATGCATGACTAGAGATATGTTTGTTCTGTCAGGTTAGCTTTGTTCTTTTTAGATAAAATATAATTTACCTATTTATAATTTACTTATTTTTAGTCTATTATTATTTAAAATAATGGTAAATAAGTTGATAATAAAATATAATAAAATAAGTTTTTCATGAGATCTATTAAAAGCATCCAAAGAGGTTCGATTGTAGAGATCAAATGTTTAGATATACTTACATTGAGAAGAGAAAGAATAAGTAATATGTATAAATAAGTCCCACTGAAAGCAACAAAGCAAGTTGCTTAATTGTGGAAGCTATTACCATCACATTCCGAACTCCCTAACGAAACAAGTGCAGAAATCATGGGCTGGCACACAATACTTGAAAAGGCAAAAGATCTTTGACCAACGCAGAACAAGCTTTATGTAGAAAAATGATAATGAAATTGAATTCTATAAGATAAACACATAAAAAATAAATAAAAATCATTCTTTTGATTTTCAACGAAATAGTGATTTGGTTATATCAATCTTAGGAAATATTGCTTAAAACATCCCAATAACGAATGCAATATTCCTAATGAAAAAAGCAAAAGCATCCAATTAAAATTCATATCAACCATGTCTATGCTACGGTATCTGACCTGCTAACTTCACAAATGACACTAACAACAGTTTCAGATAATACCTTTTTCTGTTTTAGCCTCTATAGACATGTCTTTCCATGTCATGTATCCAGAACTCAGGAAATCTATCAATTTTACAGCCTACCAAAATAATAGTCATTCAAAAAATTCAGCAAATGTAAAGTTATGGGTATTAAGAGTCAACAGATACGGCGGTATAGTCATCAGTAAAAGAACTGGAAGGTCAACAAAGACCTCCAGAAAACTCATGTTCTTTCATGCTTGATCTGGACTACCACCTCTACTCTCCTCGAAATTTAGAGTATTGGCTGCAGTTAAAAGCATGTCCATTGCTCCACCTCTATCCATTTCCCGGGCACGTTTATTGTTGCGTTTCTTTTCAAGATTAGCAATGGACTTTGGATCATCTTCACCAGTTCTTCTGTGCTTGTTACCTTCGTCTGCCTTTTTAGCCTTGTGGATTGCTTTTATTCCAGCATCACATTTTCTGCAGAACCATTTCCCACTTGGAATAGTAGTTAGTTTAGGTTTCACGCAATAGATGTGATGTGCATCATCACAGCCATCACAGAGAATAATTTGACCATCATCTCGATCAGTCAAGCAAACCTGGCATAAACAAGAAGGGCAGTACCAACAGTGGCTGTATGACATTAACTGCTTATTTGTTAAACATCTTACATGGTAGTGTTTATTGGAGCAAAACTGATGGCCGCATATCTTTATTTTTCCACCATTCACTTCATTTCCACATATTCTGCAACTCGATGTTTTTTCCTCATCTACAGAAACTTGAATCCCATCATAGGTGCAATTTGAATTTTCTTCAAATTCATTTTGTGTTTCCTCAATTGTAGGAAAGATTCTGCCACCAATTACATCATTCAGGGTATTTGCACCATTTAACCTTTCACATAGCACACAATTCTCATGTGGAGATCCAATAAACCCATTAGCAGCACAACTGGCACAATACCAGCTTTTGTGGGGTATTTCTTTCACTGCAGGCTCAATACAGGACAGATGATAAATCTTCTCACATGAATCACAAATCAAATAGTCTGTGCCATCTACCTTCTCTCCACAACAACTGCAACTGCAAGTTTTGTACATAACACATTGTTTTGTCTCTTCTGGTTTCATGCGAGAATCAAACTCCCGGTTGCGCAACTGACAAGCAAAAAGACAAGGTAGGAAAAAATTAGGGTGTGTATAAAACGTAAGGAAATTGTAGCAGAATGCATAACACAATAAAATCCAGAAGCAAAATAGCCATGAAATTTAAGAGCTTTAACAAAAGAAACTTATTACCAGCACAGAGTAGGAAGTTTCTGACATGTTGGAGAGGCTCTTGGCAAGAGCAACAATCTCATTACCAGTGTCTTGAAGCTTTCTCCAAACCTAAAAGTGTAATTAGATAATACAAAATAAGAGCCAGAAACTAACATTGTTAGTTTGTTCAATGATTATACAATTGAATACACCAAACAAATCTTAAACAGATAGATTAAAGCAGAGTTCACCAAGATGAAGTTGCAGACCACAGCTGAAGACATGAGGAAACACGACATTCAAAAGATAAACATTTTTCTTAAAATACTACGTAGTACCAGGCTAAACATAAATAAATATAAAATGGGACCAAATTATCAGGAAGATTTAGAACTGTCAGACTGTTTTCCCAAGCCAAAACTAATAGTAGAACAAGAAAGAGGACTGGGCGAGGATCAGTTACATGAGTTCACCAATTCTGCAACATTTTTCCTAAAGAAAAAAGTAGCACATATGACAGCTAATGCTGGGCAATGAAGTGTCAACAAAGGCAAAATAAAAAGTGTAATAGAGATGACAATGGCAAGGTGGATGTATGTACATTCAAGAAAAAATAACATCAAGAATGAATGTATTTGGCAGAATGTTGGTAAGCACCTATCATGAAGATCAGACAAACTTGCCTAAGGTGGTTTGGACATGTGAAAAGACCAATGAACATTCCAGTGCGCAAAGCAGATTAAATAAAAAAATAATGCAGTTAAATGGGTTGAGGTAGATCTAAGGCACTGATAAAAATAAAACAAAAACAGAATAAACTAAATGTTTATTATGTAGTGTAAATTTGCTACTGATTCACTATGATAAAAATAACAGAGGCAGGTGTTAAGATACTGGTAGGAAATGACCCCAGACAAGGAAAAAGAAATGCATTTCAAGAGGCTATTGCTCTCCCAGCATCTTCCTTATTTCCTCTTTGGTCCCCCCCCCCCCAACACCTCCCCCTCTCCACTCTTAACCAGTTATATTCCCCTTCTTATCCTATGTCTTAAATCCTAGCCAGCCCTCAAGTCATATCATTTGCCATGTGAAGGTGGTTGTCCCTTATCACATTCCTCCTGCAAGTTGTGGGCTGCAATCCCCAGTTTCCCTTTCTTCCTTTCCTAGCATATCCATGGTAATTGGTGGGGCTCCAGTATTTCCTATTCAAAAACTTTAGGATAACTCATTAAAATGGACCTCGGTGAATATGATTCTACTAAAATTTTGGGTTGTGATAGAGCTGGATGGCATTTATTGATCAAGGTATCCAATAGGATAAAGAAAATATCACCAGGAAATATTACAAAAATTGAATTCTTGAAGTGGCTGTTATCAGAGGAAACATTTGACTTGATTATTATGTGGTTATAGGTTTGTATATATTTTATTTTACAAAAGCCAAGAACCTATACAAAACCAAGTATGACATTTATGAATGTAGTAGAAGAAAATCTGGCAATAAAATACTTGAAAGGAAGAATAAAATATCAAGTTCAAATAAAGCAAAAACAAAGAAGCACACAAAAACTTTTCATGAACAAACTGTAAGGTGCAAAGTATTAAACATGATAAGATGGCACCAGTGCCCAACTCTTCAGATTTACATGCACACACAACCCACCTAAACAACTTAAAACAAGGAGATTGAGAAATCCAGAAGTAGATACTTGAAAGCACTAGAGGGCAAATGCAATTGCAAACCATAAAAAAAAAAAACTAAAATCATTAAGCCAACTATGCACATGTAGAGATGTACCCGCATGCACAGCCCAACCATAGCCTCTTTTTTCATTTGTGGTGTGCATGCATTTGTTATTATAAATAACCAATTTTTCAAAGTCTAAACCAAACAACCTGACACCAAAGATTTAATGATGTCCTTTAAAAAGTAAAATATGAAATCATTTTGCCTTTCTTGTAAGAAAAACCAAAACACTGTTTACATGCCAAAGAAAGCAAATGTTCATAGGAGCATGGTTATCAAACTCTCAAGTTAACTCACTAACTCTTACGAGTTTACAAGTCCACTTACCCTCCATGAGTTGACTTGTGCGTAAATTCTCTTTTTAGTAGACTCTATAAACTTTAAGCAATGTCAGTAGACTCTCGAATTTACCAATACAAGACATTTCAGATTATTTGCTGCACATTTAGGGTTCAACATGCCTCCATTTTTTGTCATTCTTGAATTGCCCTCACATCTAATAACAATAAACCTTCATTCCCCAAAAACATCAACACCTTGGTAGGATTCTTCTACCACTATTATCCCTCAGTGGATGTCAGCCCTTAAAGGGGTGGCAATGTATCCCATATAAAAAGAAGCTTGATGTGGTACTTAAGCTTTAGATGTTCTCCCACCTAATGAACAGGTATTTTGGGTTGGGCCCTTCTCTTGGGCTTAAGTCTTAATAGGATTGTTCTATCACTATTATCACTTTTGCAAGTTATTATCTAATAGTGATGCTTACTAGACTTAGTTATTTAAGTATTGTGGAATTTATGGTTTACTATTTTTAATCTTTATATTATTGAAATATTGAATTTATATGTTATTTATAAGTATTCTATTATTATTTTTAATATGAAGTACACTCTAAGAGTTTACAAGTTGAGTCTACAAGTTGAGTCTACAAACATCTCACAAGTTTACATAGACTTTTAAGACTGACAACCTTGCATGGGAGACTCGAGCTAATCAAACTCAAACATTTGATGCATAAAGTATTCATGATTGAGTCTCCATTAATTATTATATAGAAATACGAGCATGATTATATTGATAACAAATGCATAAACATCAGCTATAAGACTTAAACCCCAACATCATGGTTCTAACTTCTAGGTAACCCAGATACTCAATCCTCTACAATTTTCAAATTGTATCAAGCATCATATAGGAATAAAGAAATTGTTCAATGAAAAAGAGCCTATTTTAAATTTACCTGTTGAATATCTGACAAGAAGACTGTTGGTGATTGTTCATAAGCTTGCTCCTTCATCCTTGTGTTCATGACGTTAAAGTCTAATACACTTTCAGGCTTCATTCCCTGGAAATTCTCAAGTAAAACCTTACATAATGAACTGAATTTTTCTGAGGCAAAGATATTACTGAGCACACGCTGACACATCTCAGTCACACCATGGCCAGGTGATTCACTAGAACATCCATTACGCATGACATCTGCATGCCGATTGGCTTCATTCCCTGTTCTATGTCCACCTTCGTAAATTTTAAGAGTTTCCTGCAAACAAAATAAGATGGAACATAAAATAAAAGAAACGAAAAATACTTTAGGATAAAATGAGTACACAAGATATAGGTAGCTCTAGCTGAAGAACCAACCGTAACAGTAGTGGCACAAGTAAGTTTAAGATTATGTATAAGTGTTTCCCTTATACACCCCTCTATGCCACCATTGCCATCACCTAATGACTGGTATAAATGCTTTAGTACAATATTTCGACACTGTCCATGGGAATTATCATCTGAAGTATTGCCTAAAGCTACATCACATGGTTTCTTCACAACCTGTAACAAAAAATCTAATCAAAATACAGCATTGAAGATATAAACAAGAAAAAGGTTTTATTGTGCTGCAGGAAATTTATCTACCAGAGTCAGAATCATCCTATGCTTTCTTGTGATGCACAAAAAGTAGGACCTCATCAGCATCATTTTTATGCAATAGAAGAAACTATTATTGATTATTAATACTGAACTATGATGAAAAAGGAATAATATTTCATCCCCATGTTTCTGACCGCACAGCTTTTAAACCCTCAAATTAAATATCTTATACTCATCGATACAGTATCTTATAATCAATAAAATCATTGAAAATTGTGGCTTTCTTGTATAAACCAAGCAATTTATTCCCTCATACAACCGAATTTCAACAAAATCAACTTTGAACTTGTTAAAGTAATTTGTATCCCAGCATTTTAAATATGTAGCACATAGGTTACAACTAGGCGGACTCCGTCAAGAAACAGAATAAATGTGTAGATACAGGAGGATCTTATCATAGCAATTCCTGACACAAATAATGAAAAGTTAGTAAATTAGCCCCCTATTGCCATCAAAGTTTCCATGGATGATCCATGATCAATATGTTCTTGTATATCCTTTCTGATGTGTCAGCATAAACTTATCCTAAGTTGCAACTTAACTCCATTTATGAACATAATAATAAATTTTAACTAAAACAGCATATGTA
Organism: Hylodesmum podocarpum; assembly: GCA_026586105.1. Taxonomy (NCBI): domain Eukaryota; kingdom Viridiplantae; phylum Streptophyta; class Magnoliopsida; order Fabales; family Fabaceae; genus Hylodesmum; species Hylodesmum podocarpum. Next base: position 10,815,987 of record JALJEV010000623.1, on the reverse strand, counting down.
CATGATCACCTACTCAAAGAAGAACAGTAATAACAAAAATTGAAATAACATTGATGAACCGGTGTTTTGTGTATGTAGATGTTCTCATAAATTTTTTGTCATTCAATTTACAGATTTAACTAGCGGTCACCTAAAGTTACCAAAATGTCAATCAAATGTATCTACAAATAAATCCACAAACCATCAAGAAAATAAGAGCATGAATGAAAAAATTAGCACATAAGTTGCATTGACTTCTAATCAAACATTAGCATTTTTCCCAGCTGTCCTGTCTTATGGCAATCACACAAGTCACTGCAAGTAATCAAAATCCTAAAAGCAGACATCTTAACACAGCGCTAAAGGATGTGCATGTGCCTAAAACAACTATAAACAATTCGTATTGCACACTCACAGAAACAAGCATATCCCTTTCAGAAAACTAGTCACAATTACTAGCTGTAGGCACTGAGTGTATCCTGCAAGCTAAGAAGCTATCTGAACATTCTTTTAGGTTTTTCTAATTTGTGCCATTCCAATTCAAATCAACATAAAATGAAAACCCTACTCCTCAAACAACTCTAAACAATGTAAGCAAATAACACACAGAATATGGAAAAATCCCTCATGCAAATTGACAAGCTACAACAGAAAGAATGGCCATTGGCCACCATAGATAAATATTGAAAAACCAGCAAAAAAAAAAGGAGAGTAAACCTTATCAGCTGTATGAATTGCAGTTTCCACGCTTTTCCTACACTGTTTCTGAACCTTGCCTTTTGATTTTGACTGCTTACGCCTCTTATAAGTTCGCAAACTTTTACCTCCACTAGAGTCCCCCTTATCTGCAACTGTCACCCCATTACTAAAGGCTTCATTTTTCAAAAGCCCACCCTCTCCAGCAACACCATTTCTATCAGCAATTGCCACCCCATTACTCATAGCTTCACTTTTCAAGTGCTGGCCCTCTTCAGCAACAAAATTCAAATCCCCAATTGCCACCCCACTATTCAAGGCTTCACCTTTCAAACACTGAACTCGTTCACCAGATTCTTTCTTATCAGCATCGCTTGTTCCATCCTCAGTCCCCATGAAGAAAAAACAGATAAACGGTGCAGAAGAACAAAATTAGGGTTTTACAGATTCCACCAGACAACCTTTAAAGGTCGAAACTTTTGTGAAGATTTGGGTACCCAAATGCATCATAAAGCGAAACCCTCAAAAAGATACTAGAAGCCAAAACACTGTACTCAATTACCCCTATTAAATGATTACGGAAAAAAATAATAAATGACAAAATTGCAAGTTGAAGGAAAACTGAGTTGGAGTGCAGCAACAATTTCATATGTATCTGACTATCTGAGTTGTAGTATTTTTGAAAACGACACGATGCCTCTTCGCAGTTTCGCTGACTGCGTTTACTTGATTATCATTATCAATTATGAATACCGTATTTTCTCAACATTCTCTCGTTATTACAGCGAAAACCATGTACTTCTTACCACACCTCCGTCTTTATAGTTGCTTTATCATTTTACTGCCGATTAAATTTCTACTCTGTTCATTACAAAATATATATAATAATCATATTTAATATGTTCATGATTATATTTTAGTTTACGTAATAAATATTTAATTAATCTATTTATAGATTATTTTATATTTCATCTAATTACTTTATTTATATATATATATATGGATGATTAAGTATAGTCTAAAAAAATTAAAATAATATATAATTTTATATATAATTTTAATAATAAGAATATGAAATTGAATAATTAAATTACTTAAATATAATTTATACGAAAATTATTAAAAGATATAAATTAATTATTAGTATTTTTTAAAAATAATATTGTGGATTTATTTATAACAACTTACATGTTATAATTTTAAAATTGAGTAAATTAATTTTTAAATTAAAATAATATAAATTAACAAGTATGCATTACTCGGATTATTATCCTAGTTGTTAAATATATCATGAAGAATTATTTGAATAAAAATAAACGAATTTAATGTTAAAAATATTAAATAAAAATTAAATGTATTTGATGTATTTCTAATTTCGTTATTATCAATTTTTAATTAATATATTTCCATAACTTTTAGATTAAACCGTTAAATTAAGCTCTAAAGATTAAGACGATGCCCGTTTAATTTTAAAAAGTTTAAAATTATTAAAAATTACTTATATTATTTATATTTATCATTTCAAATGTTGAAATCGTTAATATAAATAATATACCACTTAATTATTATATTAAATTTGAATTATCATATTATAATATAAAAATTTTTAATAACTAACTTTAATATAAGTCAATAATCAACTAGATTAATTAGTCAATTATTTTATTATATATATATATATATATATATATATATATATTATAAGATAATTGAAGCTCTCTCCGCGCGTTTTACTATGTTTAACCTCTTTAGTTAATCAAAATGGGCGAATCTTTCGATAAAAGATACAGTGCGAGAAAGGATCAAATTCTTATGTGTGAAAAAGGTTGGGTGACATGTAATAGATCAAAAGTTAAATTATTTGGACAAAAAGTACAATAATATAAGAGAGAATAATGATTTCTAAATAATATTACAAGTATTTGAAAAATTCCATACGATAATAATTTTATTATAAAATTAAAATCAAAATAATACATTTTAAAAAAATAATTTTTTAAAACTTAAAATACTAAAAAAAAAATTAAACCAAACTAACAATGTTAAGCCATTTTGTTTTGATTTATTAATTGCTAAAGTGAGTTTTCATTGAGCATCATTCAAATGTTCAATCATAATAAAAGAGTCATCAAATCAAGTACTGAATGAAGAAACTTTTCCAATTTTTCATTCATCAGACGAGTATTTTAGATATTTAATTTTAAAAGGCTGAAAAATGTTTTTAAAAAACCGTAATTAAACATGCTTTAGAAGAATTAAAAACAAAATCAAACAAGCTTTTAAATTAATTAATAATAATTGATATTCTTACGACCATTTTATTATTTCTTAAGTTTAAGAATAATTTGAACGTTGAATATAATTTCAAAAAAGGAAATTAACTAACACAGCACAATGAATTTCAAAAACTATTTTGCTATGTTATTAATTTCATTTGACTGATCTATTGGTTATATAAACAGAGTAACTCTTGTGAGAGTCAGCGAGAGACAGCACTGTTGCGGGGAATCTGACGGAGAAGAATACCTTTACGGCGGTTAAAGGCGGCGAATACGGTGGTTGAGATGGGAAGCGGCGTCGAAAACTACGAATTGATCATGCGGTGCCTCTCGTGCGACGAGGAGTACATCGTGGACGACGCCGGAACGTGCAAAGAGTGTTACCAAGAGGCCAACGAGGCCGAGGAAGAACTCCGACGCGAGATCCGTGACCTGAAGGCCAAGGTCTCATTCCTCGCTCTTCCTTCTCCCGTTCTCAATTCCTCCGCTGCTGATGTCATCCTCCTTCCCGCCGACGACTCCGCCGCCGCACCCATTCCCGCTCACAGACACATTCTGGTATGCCAATTTTTTTGTTTCGTTTATGTTTTTCTGGCTTTTGTGTGTTAGTAATTTGTAATTGATTAGAAGAGAATATATATAGCGTAGTATTTGTAGTAGTTATTACTGGGATTGCAGAACACTGAACTGAACCGCGTCCATCGTCTGTGATTTAGTTTTGTGTAACTGACTTGATGAACAATGTTCTCGAATGGGTGAAAGGAATAAAATTGTGTATTTTTTTTTTTAATATATAGGGTCTAAATATCTAAATTAGAAAATAGGGAATTAAAATTGTGAATTTTTTTCAACATGGGGGATTAAATGTCACAATTGGAAAAGATTGAGAAATTGCATATAGGAATTAAATATCTAAATCAGGAAATAAGTGATTAAAATCTCGAATTTTTTAAAATAAGTGACTAAATGTCCGAATTAGAGAAGATGGGAAATTGCAGATGGGAAAATAGAGGGATAAAAATTATATTTTGGCCAATTTTTTATGTTTAAAAAAAATTGAAGTTATGGGTTGACACTTGACAGTTTATGAGATCAATGTGCGAATCTTTTGTGTGGTGTGGCTGGATTCTTATTTTTATTTTTTTGATTTGTTGAATGGTTTGAGGTCATGCATGTGGAATTTAAATTATACTTGTGTTGAGAAGGTTTAATGTGTATCTAGCATGTAACATTTGAATTTATGAATTAAATGACGCATGCTTTGAGAAAACATGGCTCGTGATGCATGTTTTGCTTAAAGGGAAAGAATTTCTTTGGTCTAATGACCCTTTGAAAATAATTAAGCTCTAAGTTGATGACAAGAAGCTTTTACATTCCATGCCGTACTAGATTGTGTTACCTTTCTTGTCCACATTCCGGGTAGGAGTGAAGTAGTAGTATGATATGATATAATAATTGATCAAATGATTTGAGAAACAATTTTAACCAATGGTATAGCTCACAAAAGGATAAATTTTAGATAAACTGATGCGTTAACTTGTTTCAACCTTTTATTCAAACTTTAAGCTACTACTTCCTGTTAACTATACGGGAGGAAATGCATTAAACATCTAAATAAATTGGGTTAAATAAAATTGTTGGTTGGTGAAGTATCAACCATTGAACTAGCAGGTTTCTTTGGTGAGGCTTCCTAGTCCAAAATTTGCTTCTTTTTGTTTTGCTAACTTTCTTTAGGAAATCCTTGACAATGGCTTGTGAATTGACTCTAAAACTGTATGCAGATTAGATTCAATAATCTTCTAGTTCATACCATGTTGAATTGGACTCGATTCGGATATGTAGATTGATTAACAAATTTTAACGTGAAATCTTTTAATCCCTGACTAATCTGTTTAATTAGTAAATGAGGTATGCATTGTAACATGCTTTGGATTTTGCTTTCTGCCGCAGTTAGGCATCCTTGACTAGATTTGCTATATATCAATGTTTCTATGATTTATTCTTGTATTTTGGATATTCTTAATGAAACTGATGATATTTCATGAAATGATTAGGTTAGTCGCTCTCCTGTTTTCAAAGCAATGCTTGAGAATGATATGGAGGAAAGCCGGAGTGGTACCATCAAGATTTCAGAAGTATCATCTGATACCCTTCGTGCTTTTATTAACTACTTATACACTGCTGAAGCAAGCCTTGATAACCAAATGGCGTTTAACCTGTTGGTTTTAGGAGAAAAATATCAGGTGAATCATCTTAAGACATATTGTGAGAGGTATTTGATTGCCAAAACGAATTGGGATAAAGCTATTGTAAATTATATCTTTGCGTATCAATACAATTGCAAAAAATTACTTAATGCAGCCTTGGCAGTGATCCTAGACAACATGGAAAGCTTCACTAAAAATCAATATTATTCGGAGCTGGTGAACAGTCATCCTCGTCTTGTTGTGGAAATATATGAAACATATATTGTAAGACAATTAAATACTGCAGGCACCGTTTAGGTTACAACAACAGAGATAAGGAAGCTAAGAAAGTTAGTGAAGTCAGCTCTAAGTTGGAGTGATACTTTAGTTGGGATTATCTTATTATTGATGGGTGATTAGTCTCTGGTAGTATTTTAATTGTATATTATCATATACTACCACAGTTAAAAATGCCTTTGGATCCACCACCTGTTTCATTACAATGTTGTTCTTTGTAGATTATATTTTGGTTCTTGTTAGATTGTAGATAGGATATTAGTAATTTCTGTTAGTTTAGTCATTATTGATGGAGATTTACTTGTTCCTTCTAAATGTAACTTGTGTTGAAATGTCATATCTTAATTCACATGGTTCTAAATTGTGGTTGCATCTGTGGTTATCACGGCTGTTGCGATGCAAATTGCAACTGCTGCAGAATGAATTACTAAATGTTTGAACAGAAGATAAATTCTATAACCATTTTAATCCTACTCAATCGCCTCATATATTCACTCTATCTTCCCTGTCCTTCACAAATATTTAGTCTCCTAATGTTCTAACTAACTACTACTAAATGTCTTTAACTTTCTCTCAGCACCCCACGTGATCATACTTATGTAACAATTAACACTAGGATTACAATATTAAAATCTAAATCTGTTATTTTTTGCATGGTTATGTCGCATTTACATTACAGTTGTGTTCCGGAATTTTATGTGACTTGAATTTACACCGCAATTACAAGTTGTTGTGGCCGCCATGCGCTGCAACAGGCGTTGGAGTATGTAATTTAGAACCATGTTTACTCTTGTAATGTCTTTGTTGTTCACTGAATTCATTCAAAGGAATAAGAAATATAAAAGATATGGATATGAAAATCGAGGATACACATGCGCAAAATCGAGGATAAGAAAATCGATGTACCAAATGACATGTTGGAATTCAAGTGAACTAAGAGTATAAATGCATAAATTATAATAAATATACTTCAATTACAATCATACAAGTTATTTAGGCAGTGTTATATAGTCAAATAAAATAATCAAATCAAACAACTAACACCTAATTTATGTAAAATATTACATATATTATTATATCTAATGCATGTAATTTTGCAATGAGCAGCAACATGGCTATACCAAAAGCATTTTTTCTAGAAACACATAACTTATTAAGAATGAAAAAAAAAAATGATAACAGTGAAACAAACAATGCGGGTACGAAGAGAATAAATAAACTTGATGATGATTGTATATGTCAAAGTACATACATGGCGTCATTCAATGTAAAGAGAGCCAATCTTGGAAATAAGTCTAAAAAAACAATTTATAATCTATATCTATAACAATAATAATAAACAAATATTCTCATTTTACTTTATTCTTTTTAGATTTTTTATCCTTTAATTACTACAGCTATTAAAGATAATAACCATGTGCACCCGAGCCATGCACAGATAACTAGAAGTGGTTTTAAACATATGATTAGAATAATTGCAATAAATCAAAAAACTATTTAGGCAACCAAAATGTCTTTCCATTCTCTACTGTTGATGACTTTAGATTAGAAGCATCTCGAATAACTTTTCAAATAAATGTGTAGATACTATTGTAATCAAACTTATTTTTTTAGCTTTTAAAATTATCTACAAAATTGGGTTACCAGGTCATTTTTTCTCCCCTCTTCTAAAGAATTGTTCTTATGAATGGCTTTATAAAATAGGTTTTGAAAACAAAACATCCAAATCACTATCAAACACATCCTTAAACACTACAAGGGCCACAAATGGAGCCCAACCTCCACAAAAGGTAAAGATGCATTCAGTTGTTCAGATTTTTAATAAATATCAGAGTATATAATAGGCAGGCTGCAGATAGATTTCATATACAATCACAATCCCATTCATTTAGAATATAATGGCAACCATCATCACTCAGATCTTCAAGAGAAGATTGAGCTTATGCTTTTCCTTGCACAGCCATTTGAAACTTGATAATGCATATGTTGCAGGACTCTAGATGGTGCTGTGTTCAACAATGAGCTGATTAATGATGTGACACGCTAATCTTTCAGCAACTCATCTGCCTTATTTAGCCAAATGTCATAAATATCAGGGGCGAACAGAACAAAGTGGACCTGAAATAAAAATTATAGCATAATTACATATAGTAAAACCGTAATCACAGAAACATTATTTTATTACAAAATTTATCAATCAAACTCCAACCATTCAAATAAAACAACAGGTTGCCTCGTCTCATAAATTTATATAGTATTTAACAAGTGTAAGGATATTTCATATTTGGAACCACAAATTCGGGAATTGATTTAAATAAATGCAATCTTTTCTGAGAAGTTACAAAATAAGAATTTATTTTATTTTAAAACAAAGTCCTATAATTAAAAAGTTCTGAAATAGGACAAACTTGATTTTGAAATAAAATCTTTTGTAAAGTAATTTAAAAAGAATATTTGATTTGAAACCATTTTGATTTAGTTCTGTATATCTAAAATTTCACTCAAATTGGTTTAGTTTTGACTAGATTTAATTACTAAATCATATCAAACAAGTTTCACCCTTAGTGATTCCAAACACAGAAGAATTGACGTCATCATAGAGCTAAACTTGTCCTTAAATTTGTCAATCTTCAATAAAACCCAATGCAAACCCGCAATCATATCAAAATTCAGACCAAATATGAGTGACGTAATACCTCCTTAAAGTCATTTGGAAACTCTTTGATGGTAGAAATTGCCACTGTAGCAGCTTCATCATAAGGGTATCTGAAACAAAGCAGCATTAGACAATTGTAATGAGAGTCTTGAGTCTTCTAAAAAATCAAAGAGACAATTAAATTTGAGAGCCAACAGATTGAATTTAGTAGGTTCGAAGAAGAGATTAGATTAGCCATCATAAGCAATGCATGTCCATCATATCATATTAAATGGACAGCTATTGTGTAATGCATTTTTTAAGTATATTTTGTTTCAATGGTCAAACTTTTGAAATGAATAGCCATGAGGGAAATAACTTGCCCAAGGATTCCGTCAAGAAAGACAATTACATCTTAGGTTATGATGCTAACCTTAAGTTTCACACTAGTCTTCTCTTGCCACGTGGACAATATTGATTATCAACATATCAAGAATGAGTAAATAAGAATGGCAAGGGGCGAGCGTTGTTACTTGTTAGCATAAACCTACCCATAGACACCACAAGATATGGCTGGGAATGCTATATACTGAATGTTGTTTTCTTTTGCAACCCTCAAAGAATTCCTGGAAATTTAAATTGACAATATAAATGTCTCAAATCTCAATCAATCGATATGACAATGAACGAAAACACAAAATCAAATAAATAAACACTTTCTGAATAAAAAATGATGAAGATTAGGTGAATAAGCACAACATTAATAAAGCTACCTGTAAGCACTTGCAAGAAAGGCAGCAGAATTACTATTAGCACTGTAGATTGGACCAACAGTGTGAATAACATGCGACGCAGGCAGCATAAAACCACTGCACATCAACAAGCACAAGGTCTTTGATATGAGAGACAAACAAAACACAAAAGGTTACACATTTATGGTGTTTATAGCTTTTGCAAACAAGCCTCAATTTCTAAAGAGTGAAAACAAGACCAAAGTGCCACAATTCAACAAGAGTTAATCCATCATTTGGTCCCTAAACATGACATTCTATAACTTTGCTCTGTGAATGTTTTCTTTGCCCAACTTAGTTCCTCAATGTCTTCTTGTCAATTTAGGGACTAAAATGTGAACATATTTACCAATTCAAAAATTAATTTGTGCAAATAAAATATTCAAGAACCAAATAACTAACAAAATCCACGTGTCAGTCAACACTACTGATTTTACAATCAATGTCTGTCAAATTGTCATGAGGACCAAATTTCCGAATTTTTTAAAGGTGGAGGACTAGATGTCTGAATTAAAAAATTAGGGCCAAATTTCCAAGATGGTGAAAACAAGGGGATCAACTTTGTATTCAAACCTAAAATATTTAACAATTCGAATCCTAAATTTACAAACAAAATATTCAGGAATCAAAGTTACAAAAAGTTGGACAAAATAGACCAAATTGTGAGATTAATATATTCAAAAACAATATATTATGGTAACCTCGTGCAATCCAAATTGTTATATATTACAGTGTTTGAAACGTGAAGAGTCTAAAAGAATCAAAATTACTGACGGCGTGATCCTTGCTTCACCGGTGGGGCAGCGAACACCGGGCCTGACTTCAGGGACAGCGCGGCATGCTTGAACAAGTTGTGGGCCTGAGGCCCTATGAATAGCTGAAATAAAGCAGGGTTCAGTTCAGAAGGATGAAAATGAAAATAAATAGTTTAGAATGAGTTAGTTACCTCCGTCGGCGCCACCGCCACCGAGCATTCTCTCGTTAGCGGGGTTTACAATTGCGTCGGTGGAACCATCGATGGACCATTTGGTGATGTCTCCTTTCTGAATGACTAAAGCGTTTGATGCAGACAACGGAAACCGAACCACGCCACCGCCGCCATTCGAAACCCTACCACAATTCGCTGCTGCTGCGTCCATTGCTGACTCACGGAAACTCCTTAGATTGTTACGCTTTGATTTCCACCCAAATTTTAGTGCGGTTCCCGAAACACAGAATATGCAACGCATCCTTCACCGGAATTTCTTTGTTTCTTTTATGTGCAACATTTTGAGCCCGTTTCTCCTATTATTATTATTATTATTATTATTATTATTATTTGACAGAGCCAAAAATATATATACCTTTCATTTCCGTTTATTTATTCTTTACAATTTTACACTATATTTGTTTTAAAAAATTAATTATTATGTATTGGTTTAATTAATCAATTAAATATTTTAATATGTTATAAATTATAATTAGTTGATACTAAAATTATATAACAATAAACTCTTATTTCAATAAAAAAAATGCAAAATTTTAATCGTCAAATAAATTATAATTATTATTCAATTTAACGTATATATTTATTTTTCTAAGAACTACAATTTACGTTATATTATGTTTACTAATTTATAATCTTCTAATTCGAATACTCTTATAAAGGATTATGGAAAAAGAAAGGATATCAGACAAGGTTGAAAGCTTTTTTATTAGTGTAATTTATTTTTACTAGTAATTCAAAAAGTTTTTATTTTAATAAATATAAATGTTAAAATAATTGGAATTAGCAGAATTTAATGAATATTAAAAAAAAATAACAATATAAATTTAATATCTAATATAGTATTAATTTAAATATAATATTAATTTATTATATTTACATTATATTCTAATAAAAAATACTTTGAATTTTTTGTTATTCTAGTCATTAAAAGAAGGAAGACACAAATCTTTCTTAACGAATATTTGAGTGCACAGTATTCCTTTATATTAAATGTCAGCATGGATATGTCGATATCAGTGTCAAAAGCTTTTATGACATGATATTCATATATCTAGAAAATTTAATATTTTTCTCTTACAAATCTCCATGTCAGATACATCTTTTTAAATTTTTGTATTTTCCTTTCACGAGTATTAGGTTGACTTTTAATTTTAAACGAGAGCTTTTATCCGAATTTCTTAAGTTACATAAATAATAGCAAAGTAATTAGAGTCTCAGAATAAGCATTTAATCAATAGAATTAATATTTAGTCTTTGTTTGGACATGTTTATAATCATTGGTCTATCATTAAATTCATCTAATATTCTATATTTAATATCTCATTAGAGTGAATTTCACCTGCTTATGCAATGATTTAGTCTATTATTCCATAAGTGAATTTCTTTGTTTGATAATGCATAACATCTAATAAGCCTAAAAACTTATTCATCTTACAAGTTTAAACTTTTATATTAATATTGTAATTATAAATATTCAAGGTCATAATTGATCTTGATTTAATATTTTCCATCTCTATAATGTCATCCCGTGCAGAATCATGTCATGTTCATGGATGATCTTCTACATGTTTCCTCCGTACAAATGAAGTTTGAGTAATTGATTATAACAATTATTTCAAGTTTTTTTTATCTATATAAAAATTAGAGATTGGAATTTTGAAGTAAAGATTATTTTATCAAACTAAAACTCTCAAAAGTATTATTCATCAAATCCTCATAAAAGCCTTTATTGTAAATCATACAATTAAACAAACCCTTATTAATTCAAACATTAACAATTGTGTATAGCTCGAAGACATTAAGGATAAAAAAAATATAAATAAGGATTTAAAGTGTTAATTTGAAGAGATAGTGTTTAAATAATATTTTTTTTAACTTAAAAAAACTTTTATTAAAGAATATTTATATTTTTATAAAGGATAGTAGAACCTTACTGTACTAAAAAATATTGAATGTAAATTTTAAATAAAATGAACTAATATAAATATAAATGTCACCTTTTCTTTTTTTTTTGTTTATACTAATTAAAAGGATTGTTTTCAAAAAAAATCTTTTTCTAAGATAATATTTTAAAAAATTATTAAAAAAAGTTTCGTCCATTGACATAAATATAACATAAATTTTTCAAAAAATTAATTATAAAAAATTTTAATGGACTCAATTCAAATCACACAAGTTAAATAACTTAATTACAAATAACTAACTTATTTATAAACACGTGACTCTACTCAAAATTGTGTCTTACAACAACTTACTTTTTAACAAAGTTTTAACTATATTAATATAACTTTTCTCCTATATGAAATAATCTAAATTCACACAATGTGTAACTTTATTATTATAAAATCGTTTGCTTCTTATTGGATGCTGGTAATTTAATTTTTCAAAAAAATACCTTATTTTAACAAATTCAAAATGAAATTGCCATCTACGAGTAAAAAAAGACTAATCTTCACTTACAAAACTGTCAAAAACATATCCCTATCCCATTTGTAAAAAATTTAAAAAAGAGATGCATTTGAGTAATTAATTTATTAGGTGCCACTGTTTAGTATTCTGCCCAAGAATTGATATGTAAACGCCCATACTCATGACTAGTTAGAAAGAAATTAAAAGTATACAAAAGATTTTTCATGAGTTAAACATTAAGTCAAAGAATGTGAACTTGATATGGGAACTTCGCAGCAAATGCTAACTGATAAAGAGAAGTACACGATTATGCACGACTTGGGTCAACCTGTCTACAACATACTTCAAAACTAACATCCAATAGGCAAAATAAATACACTATTTTTTTTTTTTATAATTATGTATATACAACTAAAAACTCTATTTGAATATTATCACTTAAACAAGTAACATAAAATCATATAACAATTATGAAAATTTGAATTCACGTTCCTTTATAATATAATTAAAAAAATCATTTATAACAAATTTAAAAATTATACATTAATATTATAAATAGGTTATCCATATATATATCAGGATTTAATTTTGAATAAGTAAACTTTTTATACTATCATATATTATTAAATTAATTATTATTGTTTTTTTTTTGCTATACAATGACAGAACAAGGTTTGATGACCTTATACATATTATAACTTCAACCCTCTAGTACTACTATATTCATTCTAGTAATTCAATTAATGACAAGTCAATTCATTATTAAGTAATAGTGCGATAAAAAATTAAACTGGTATTTGATCAAATCTAAATTCTCATTTGTATATTCTCGTGGCAACCGAGCTATTTGTTTAAATATTCTACGGAATATATAGACCATAGAAAGAAATGGCTTGGTTATGACATTTAAGCCATTTCAATGCCACCAAATAGAACAAAGATAATTAATAGATTTTAAAATTGGACTAGTTGTTGAAGAAAAATACAGCTAAACAAAGTTGATTCAACTTTGTACATGGAATTAATATAAGTAAATAATGTCACCTACAGAATGAAAATCCTCGCCATTAGTAAAGTCAATTACCAACCTAGGTATAGGTGAAATTGTTTTTTACAATAACGGTATTAAAATTAAAATTTCTTATCTCATATTATTTTAATCTTTTACTATTAAATAGATCATAATAATTCTAAATATAGATGATAACTAAATGGCATTCGAAACTGTAGTTATATATTTTATACATTTATGTGCTCAATCATATTTAAATAGTTAAATGACAATTCGATTAATTTACTTTTTTATTGTATAAATACTTGCCATTAAATATATTTCTTTATATTTTATGAACGCGGTAAATATTTGATTTAGTTAATCATGTTAAGAGAATCTAACTTAATTAATTGTGAACAAAATACATAAATTATCGTTAATTCCTTAATATCTGAATTTGATGTGTAGGGATAAAACTTTGTAGTAAACTGTAATTATTTATTCAAGCAATAATATAATCGTACTTGTGATGTATACACCGCGAAGGGTTTATGGGAAAGAAATCCAATAATTGATATATGAATCATTTTTAATATTTGAGCAATTAATAGAGATTAATAAAAGACATATCTAAGTCAATGTTATTGGTTTTGATAAGTCTTTTGCTAGTTTAGACTTTTATATGTTAAATTAAATGAAATAATAAAATTTGCTTCTAGAAGATGGTGGACTTCCAGATGCCAGGTCATCACGTCTTGAATATCTTTCAAAATAAACACTGGAAAAACTATTATTAAAGAAGCCTTTTATTTCTCATAGAGAAGACTTTTATTTTTTTTTAAAAATTTGAAAAAAGTTATCGATCTATATAAATTTAAATAGAAATATAATTAAACAAGGTCATAAAAGATTTTAGTTTTTAAGCCCCCACATGCATTCTCAGCCATTTGTGAATGCTATGAGTTGGGTAAACAAAACTTTTGAACGTATGCTTTATCATCTTTAACTTGTTATTTTAGAACTCCTCAACTGTATACAACTGCTTCAACTAACTTCTTATTTGTCTGCTCTGGTTCCTTATCATCCTAAATAAAACTAATGATATTTTTAGAGTTTAGGTGAATTGAAAGAAAACTTGATAATCATATATTTTGCTTTATTTAGTTAAGTAAAATTAAAAACTCTTATATTCTAAAACTCATAATTCAAAAGTTTCTTTTTATTAATTTATTTTCTTTTAAATATAAATCTCAAAATATTCTTTTTCTTTCTCCAAAATTAGACAAAGGATTAGTATCTTGATACTAATATCAAAAATATCTTAATTAACTAATCTAAACATTAATAATAAACTCGTATAATTACATACATCCAAGATAGCATCATTATTTATAAACGATGAAAAATAATATTCAATATCATACACACGTTAGTTAAAGAATTAAATGGAGAAAGATTTTTATTACAATGTTGTCTAACATTTTTCTTTTATGCTCATTCATAATTTCATGATTTTCTTTTCCTTTCACCAAAATCAGAGACAAAGGATAAGTCTCTTAATACAATACTAGTATTAAAAATAGCTTAATCAACTAACCTAAACATCAATAAACTTGCATAATTACATACATCCAAGATATATAGCATCACCTTGTATAGACGATGAAAAATATTATCCCGTGTCATACAAATATTAGTTAAATAATTGAAAGGAGAAAAATTTTCATTAGAATGTATAAAACTAAGCTATCTAAATATTTTGTAGACTAGTTTATAATATCCACATAAAATACTTTTTCCTTTAATTCGTTGGTGAATACTCAAGCACAGCTATTAAAAAGATGATTAAGCTTTGGTAATTAACATCATAGTCTTGAATTCCTGAAAATCAAGACGACCATCCAAATTTGTGTCATAGAAACCAATCATGGATGAACAATCCTTACCATTTGTTTGATCCCACAAGCCAAGTTTCTTCAACACATACTCAAGCTCTTGGGTTGTGATGAATCCATCTCCATCCAAATCAAAGACCTTGAAAGTTTGAACGAGATCACTCTCCAACTCCTCTGTGTCTGTGTCTATACTACCTCCTATGCTCTCTCCGTTGTTGTGCTTCGATATTGAGTTGTAAAAGAACAAGAAGTCGCTGAAACCAAGACTCTTGTTCTCCACCAATGATTCCAAATCTTCTAAGCTGTAGTGTGAATTACCCGTCATCTGTAGCAACCTGTTGAGCTCTTCAAGGCTCAGGAATCCGTCGCCATTCACGTCAAGTTTGTCAAAAATACGATGCAAGTCATCGGGGTTTAAGAGACACATATTGACACACAACATGTAAGTTTGAAGAATATGATACACTAATTGTCATGATAACTATATATATATATATATATATATATATATATATATATATATATATATATATATATATATATATATGCATGTTATTGAGATATAAATAATATAGACAACATGCGTGGATGTTGTGATTTTGTATTTTCTAAACTTGTCCTTTGTGTACGGGAATAAGTAATAGATAGAGACCAAAATTCGTGACCGATTTGATTAATGATACCGAGGGGAATGGTCTAACCCTGAGGAAATACACACGAAGTTTCCCAGTATTTTCTTTGAGAGAAACTGCTCTATCAATATATGTTCTACAATTAATCTTTGTGGGAAAATTTTATTGGGATTTATTGTTTTGGATTTACCTAATTTTAATTCTGGGAGAGATATCAAGAAATGATATACTTGAGAATATCATGGAATCTTTTTCTTATTCGCTATTAAATTATTAAAATATGTGTTTGGTTTATGATATATTTTCTTAGAAATATATGTTATAATTATTAAAATACCTTCATATGTAAAAATATTATTATTGTATTTCTTAAAAATAAAAAAGAGAAAAATATGTTTTAATCTTTTTCTTATTCCACGTCTTCATTTTCCTTCTCTAATCTATTTTTTTTTCTTCTTTTTCAAGAGGTGTAAATAGTCCATTAGAGTGTCAAATGATCTTTTCTTTGTTTAATCCATTTAACCTTGAGCGAATGTGAGTTAGTTGCGGATGGTCCTGCAAATGTGAGCAAATCTTATATCCTTCTATGATAGTATGGGAACATATTTTTAGGGAGGTTAATAGTTGCGGATGGTCCTGCCAAATTTGATATTAGTCTAGAAGGATATAACAGCTTTTTCTAAAAGTTTCTAATATATTTTTTTCTCTGGATTTTCGCCCCTGTTTACCAAAAGAAAAAAAAATGGACAAAACTAATGGTTGTCATTTAGAGCTAGCTTGGGTAATAGAAAATTTAATGTTTGTTTGTGATTAACAGTCAAAGAACCCTGAACGCTTGTTTGCTTTTTCTAGTTGAGCACGTACGATTTTAATGGCGGTTATGAAGCAAGTACGATGCGCGTTGATTGCGCGTATCTACCTACCCTCGTGTCTTTTCGTGAGGAGCACGTGAGTGTTGATGATGTTAGGCTGAGTTGGAATTGCTTTTGAGTTTAGTGTCAATTAATTTAAATAAAAAATTATAATTTAAATATTTTAAAATGCGTGGAAGAAATAAAATTACAGAAAAAATATGAAAAAGTCATTTTCTTTAATTTTTCATATCCTTTATCTGGTTAAAGAAAGTGCAAAAAAAAAACACGGAAACAAATCTTCAAGAAAACGCTTGTATAATATTCATAAGAACATTTTTTCTATATGAACCAGATTCTCATAAGCTTAAAAGATAATCCCTTTAAAATGCTCTAAATTCAAACTTTATTATATTAGAATAGAACCAGATAAAAAACAGTGAAAGCTGCTTTTCAGCTATATCAGATAAAAGACAGCATGCGCAGAGATTGGTTTAGCACCAGATCATGCGTTACATTTCAAAACAGTTATGTATAATCGAGATGAAAAAAGATGTAATAGTTGTCCTCAGTATATTTGCCCCTGGATGCAACAAAAAGGGTGAAAAGCACACAGATTGAGATCCAGTATTTAGGATGGGTAAAGCAATCGACGTGATCTTCACTTAAGTCCAACTTGATGGCACAGTATTAAATGCACATCAACCCTCTTCCATAAGCACACATTATGAATCTTTCCTTAAATATCTGACACCAATAAAAATGCGCTCAGATTCTTTAAATCTCGAACAAGGAATGCAAAAATAGATTCTCTACTTGAAATGAGGGCAAAACTTATGAACAAAATAGTACATTAGCACTTATCCCCATCAAACACCTAAAGATTAGGAGAGAAACTCCACAAAACTTCTGTTCCCATGCTTAGAATATAAGAATTAAAGAGTACAAAGACTTGTTACAAGCGACACAAAGAATAATGAATGTACCATGAGGGCTATATCTTCTAACAGATGGATGTTCAAGCTTTCAAGTGAAATTTGCCAGCTTCAGAGTATTTTGTTTCCAGCTGATCAATTTTGTTAAATTTAAAACCCCTGATTCTCAATACCTCGGGCTCCGAAGCATCTTTGTGGTCAACAGGTTCAAGGGTCCAACCCTCATTTTGAACTGAACCACTCACGTTTACCTATTTATTTTAAAAAAAAAAATCCGGCATCAGTTTAAATTATTCAATGAACACAAACATGCGCATTCATAGTAAATAGTGTTTCAAGCTTTAATTAATTTTAAGGAAGTAGTGGTGGAGTATAGTAATAAAAGTAAGAATAGAAAACTGTATACCATGTGTAATTATCAGGAGTATGAAATTAGAAGTTGGGAGTTTAGTGCTCAGAAGAGTCAAGTAAAAAAAAGACAAGTCTTAAATTTAAATTGGAATAACTTGGCTACTCAATTGGGTATTTATTAAGAAAAACTAGGTTCAACTAGGTTTTATGGATTGATATGCAATTTGAGTTCTCTATGTTACGGTGTTGAAAATTGAAACTAAATCTCCCCTAGATCCTTTCGTATACACCTTATTTTTACATTTCAGTGTTATCAACTATTGCTAAAACTGTTTTTGACCATTCCACAAAAGTTTTCGTCCAACCCGGTATAGGAACCTGTGAGCAAAAACTATTTATGGGTTTTGAATATTTAGAAGAATAGTAGATAATACTGAGATGTATGAGAATGGTAGAAAATGAGGTGTACACTCTTCTGTTCTGTTTGTCATACATGAAATGGTAATTACTCCCTCAAGCAGTTAATATGCAACCCATGAAATAAAATAATAATAAAAAAAGGTATTGATGAATCTGTCTTGCCATACCTCTGCATCATCCACAGCATCAATGATTAGAGCCCCATCTAAGGATAGATCTTCAATATAAATATTTTGACCCTTAATGGCCAGAGTAGACCTTTGAGAAATGGAGCTGTTTCCTCTGACTTTGTTCTTGATCCGAGAAAAAGTCAGACCCCATTTTGGCTTCCATGTGACACGAGACCAAACTTCAACCTCTTGCCCATTGAAGACCTTCAATACTGGATCTGCTACTTGGACACCAGCCTGGCAAGGAGAAAAAGACAATACTCAGTTGTCAGATGTAGGTTGTAGTTCTATAAATTGGCATCTCAGGAGTTAGACAAAAGCATACAATGAATGAGCTGGAATAACATTGTAAGTAAAAATTTAATGTGTATCTAGAAGGCCCTTTTGTAAGCATATTAGACCTTCATTGGCAAGTAAACAATCTTATAGAACTTTTCTCATCCATTTAGTGTTCTAAAACAAATTCAATTCTATCACAAACATTATGAGTTAACCCACAATTTGGTCCATAAAAGTGTCATTTTGTGTAATTTTAGTCTCCAAAAAATTTGTTTGTACAATTTAGGTCCCAAATTGTTAAAAATCTTCACCTTTTGGTCCTTGAATATTTTATTTACACAATTTAGTCTCTTAATTGTTAAATATTTTCATTTTTTAGTCATTCCATCAACACATTTTATTTGCACAATTTAGTCCAATGATGACTAAATTGTGCAAATGTAACATCCAGGGACCAAAGTTACATGAGTGCCATGCTACCTAAAATAACAAGTCAATATTTAAAAACTAATTCCTATAGAAAATGAAATAACATCATAAAAAAGTCAAGTCATTATTAATAACAAAATAAAAGTATGCATCATAGCGTTCAAGACTAGATGGTAAAATCATAACATTACCTTTTTTAGGATAAGGCTATTTGCACGATAGATGGCCATTTCTCCAGAAGTTGCGCTATGGTACGGATTTCCTTTTGGCACCTTCAGTAATATTAACATGTATAAGAAATAACTCATCTCTTGAAAAACTCAGTGAATTAAGATACCATCACTCAAAACCTCCAAAATCAAAATAGCATTTCAAATCCAAATTTCCTAATTGCATAAAAACTTTTGGCTAGGCATTTCCAGTCTACATCAATTATGTACAGCATACACTTCAACAGGAAAACAAGGGCTCAGAACTCGTGCTCCCTCTATTTCTTTTTATTAACTTTGTTTCTCCATGTGTAAATTATGAAATAAGAATTTATGCTGTACCTTAGCAGCATCCTCAGCATTATTCTTCACAGGTGCATAAGCAAGCCATGTTTCCATCACCTAAACAATTACATAGAACCAATGAGGTAGCACAAAATTTACCAACTAAACATCCATTAACTAAAATGTTATCAGCATGGATTCACTCCATCCGTAACCTAAAAGATTAGGTCCAGGGATGGGAAAGTCAAGCTTGATAAGCATTGATTTGTCAAAAGTCAAAACTAATGTACTTCTCTCAAATAGATAATTTACCGTGAACCCAACCCTGGCAGATGGGGGCAATGTTTTTGGATAGTCTTGCATCATACATTCAAGTCGAGTTGAGGACTTAAATGAAGTTTTGCTGGCATCTTTATATCTGTAGAAATGAAATATAGCATTGATGATATAACAGTAAGAAAACATGCCCCATAAGTTCCTTAAAGTGTATCAGTGGTTTACTGATATACAAATAAGAGACTAAAAGTAATGTTCTTTCTTCATAACCATATCCACATCTATATCAATATACTAGATTGAAAATGCCAAGCATCATGATTCCAGAATGGTCATAGAATAACCAGATAGTTAAGTTTACTTTTCCATCTACTTTTTAAACAATTATGATGGAATTGAAGTAAAGTGCACAACTCAAAAAGTTTAAATACTTTGAATGTAACAAGACCAAAGTATACATGGTGGGAGGTTTTTTGTTACAGTTTTCCCAATTAAGTAGTATAGTGGGTATAGGAAAGAAGAATTACTTTGGATTAACGAACTCTTGTATGGCACCTCCTGTTTTTTTGAGCTCTTCAATGTAAGAGCCAAGTTCTAAAATCAACTGTTAGAAATAAGATATTGTCACTATGATATAATCATCAGAGTTCAGATAATAATAATAATAATAATAATAATAATAATAATAATAATAATAATAATAATAATAATAATCACAATTCACAACAACAACAATAATAATAATAATTATAACAAATTGCAGTTACAATTATAACTAAACCATGGTTATCACTGCTTGATTTCAAGTATTCCAAACATAATCAATAATGAAATCAAAGTTCACACCTTGTGGTGAGTGAGAGCAAACAATAGACAATTGAAAAGGTAAATTCCATGAGAGGGAGGGGGTGAGAGGAGAATGTTGAAGAATGAAAGAGGGTTACTTGGTTAATATTTCCTGGATATGGTGAGTAGCCAGTGTCACAATTTACATCGCCATCAGGGTGTCCACTTGCTCTAAGAAGAGGATCTAGCTGATTGTATTCCACATTTATCACCATGGACCTCCCTGATTATGTATTTGAATTAATCATCAAATGCTAATAATATGAATAGAGGAAAATAAACAAAAGGTGGCACTGACATAATGAAGTCAAGATAAAGATAGATTGTTTAGATAATAATTTAATTGAATAAAACTATCAAGCAAGGAAAAGTATAATAAATACCAATTTAAAATTCTTGTTAAATGATAAAAATCCATGTCAACATATATTTTAAATGCAGGCAAAAGAGAAAAGAAGTTATGTTCCACTGTGACATACACTAAAAGCAAGTATATTATTCTCACCCACATAAATATAAGTCCAGAATCAGCATTATTTTCTGTTTGCAAAGGATGAAACAATTAGCTTACCATCTGAGTGAGTGAGTCTGGTAATTCCCCCAATAGCTTCTTTTGCTTTCCGAGGTACTGCAAGAGAGTTAACATGGTACTGTTTGGAAGCACTGACACCCAATGCTGATGGAATAGCCTGTATGCTCAAATAAATAGTCAATGAATATTTAAAATATATTGAAGTGCAAACAAGAAAAGTGTTTGAAAGTACAAAATGCCAACATACTACCTTGAAGAGAAGCCCATTTGTATCTTGAAAAAAGAGAACCCATTTCAACCCATCTTGATACCTAACAAATGTAAATTATTATAAAATTATAAATATATAAATTTATGATCTAAGTATATAAACAAAACATAAAGATCCCTTTGCACTTCAATTTTCTTGGATTTCTAAAGTACAATCCCATCAATTTACAGAATTGGAAATCAATATTTATAGGTTTACATAATTGCTTTTTTGGTGTACCCAAATATATTCAGAATATTATTAAAATCACTTAGAAACATGTAGTTAAAAAATCTATCTATTGTCTACATAAAGCTTAGAAAAATGAAATTGACAACACAAACTGATCCTAAAAGATAAGTAAACTGTCTGAGTCTTACCATTTTTCGAGAATGCCACTTGAATAAAGAAGCGCATGCACATCACCATGCCCATGAGGTTTTGTCTACCCAAAGAGAAATGGTCAATAGATTGCACTTTGTTTGAAAATCCAATATATGAGGTTACTAGAATGCATTTAATTCATTGCTCTCGCTAAATAAACTTCCCAGCCACACAATCATACTGGTACCCTGCACAACAATACCTGAATTTTGTACTTATTTTGTGGTTCCAATGCAAGTCTGGCATCATTATCTTCTAAGCATGCAACTTTTTCCTGAATTACATACAAAAAACAAATTAAAGAAGGATTAAATTATAATTTTGGTCCCTACACCTAACTATTTTTTGTTTTAGTCTGTATATGAAAAAAATCTACGTTTTTAGTTCCAACATGAAAAAATATCAACAAATTGACCCCTGCCATTCGCCAAAGTTATAATGGTATTAGATCTAGTCCCTATACTAGACACCATTTTTAGTTTTTTGTTTTGGTGCCTGTAGGGATTTCTTTTCTAATACCATTATAACTTTAATAAATGATAAGGAATAATTTGTAAACAATTTTTCATGTAAAGAACAAAATGCAGAGCTTTTTCAGGTAGGGACTAGACCGGAAAAGTGTTGGATGTAGGGACTAAATTTATAACTTGACCATTTAAATATTAAATCCAAATCAATTTTTTCAAGAGACACCAAAAGACGTACCTGTTTTAAAAGTGTTACTTGTGTGGGTTGCATACCAAAATAAGAATTTGATTCTAATAGCTCTAAAGTACGTCCATGGGTGTCATCAGATGTCATAATAACAAGAGGAATCTGTGTCTGGGGTTTACCTAAAAGTTGAAAAGCTTAATCATTATAATTCAAAGGACTTTGAAATATGATAGAAGGCGTGCTATTGTTTGATAGAGAGGCAGAAGAAAAAGAAAGTCCAAGAGTAATTTATCACAAAATGCTTACAGCAGAAAAAAAAATTTAAAAGAAAATTTTTCCGCAAAATGCTTTCTATGAAGCTATTTTCTACTGGGAACATTTTCCAAAATCAAGTCATTTTCTATAATTTTAAGCACAAGTAAGATCTTCCATCAAAACAAATGGACTCTGGTTCTTGTAAATTGGATATAATTTAAACAAGCTATCCGTTGTCTGTATTGAATATTTACACACACAAGTTTACCAATGTTTCATTTTGCTGTACCACATAAGAAACCAAATCAGGAGGATGAACATGACTCTTATTTTTATATAACAATGGCAACTGATACTAACCCTGTGAGCTGGCTTCTTGAAGAGCCAATATAGATTCAATGTAATGCTGTATGAAACATGTTCCAGTAGTGGTTTCTGCAGGAAGAGCAACCTGCAAGATGCAGAAGCTACAGTTAAGAATCAGAAATCAATCCCTTGACATACTGGAATTGTCCATACACAAACACAACATGCACTTTACAATGTATAAAAAATATGGCCAAGACTATGAAAAGACATGAAACACCCATTATTAATAACTAACAAGTTTCCACAACCATGGAGGCATGGACAATGAAAATCATGCCCAACTATGATAAGAAAAAATGCAGCAAAGACTCCATCGGTCCTATATCACAGTAATCAAGGAGTTTGCAGCTTTCTGCTTATGCAGATTGGCACAAGTAATCAAGGATCTAGCGTTAACTCTAATTCTCCCCATGGATGCAAGTTCACTTCCCCATTTCCCCAAAAGATACTAAAATCCTACTTGAC
This sequence comes from Hylodesmum podocarpum, assembly GCA_026586105.1. Classification (NCBI taxonomy): domain Eukaryota; kingdom Viridiplantae; phylum Streptophyta; class Magnoliopsida; order Fabales; family Fabaceae; genus Hylodesmum; species Hylodesmum podocarpum. The sequence continues at coordinate 10,792,246 of JALJEV010000623.1, read as the reverse complement.
GGACAATCTTCCTCAAGGAAATCCCTGATTGCACAGGGGCTAGTTGAGTAACTATGACTGGCAAAAACTATTTGTAGTTAAGGCCTGTGCAGTAATCATTAGGGTGGACTACTGCTATCAGTCCCAACATGCCATTGGCACCATACCGCTCTACCTAGTAGTATTCTGGGGAGGAAGGGTTCTTAAGAGCTTCTTTTCTTTTCTAGAAACTTTAGTAAACATACATACATTGACATGTATACCTTTACCAGATTACAATGCTCTATTCTGGGAGAAGGGGAAAGAAGATTATTCTGATAAACCGCATAATAAAATGACAAGAAACAGAATAAGCATTTGTACGACCTGTGTATATATATCGCCATATATATAAAAAAAAAAAAAAAAAAAAAAAAAAAAAAAAACAGAGCAACAACATAACAACAATACTGAATCACAAGTTATACCTTAACCCCGCTGTATCCTAAACGCTCGCCAAGGCCACCAGCAACAAGAACAAACGCAGCTTTACAAGCTTCACGCACACCCGTTTCCTCAAAATTGATGAAGTTGTCATCACCAAACGTCAAAGTCTCACCCGTTGGAACCTAAAACGCCATCACCACACACACAGTCTCATGCATCATTCCATGACTAAACCGAGAATTTGAATCTAATTACAGTATCATATAGTTAAACTTCAGATGTGCAATGCTAAAACTAAAAGCACATAAAAATCACGTTTATTAAGACTCACGGAAGGCGTAAAGCCATCGAAGGGATTTTTGCCATCCTTAGAATCAGCCAAGAGTCGTTTCGCGTTTTTGATGTAGGCTTCCAAACCGCCAGGGTAACTCGAATTGAGTAGAGTGAGCTAATCAAAACGCAGCGTCGTTTAGAGAAGAAGCAATGAACACAGACAGATACAGATCTAAGTGATTGGAATTGAAGGAAGAAACAAAACCTGGTCGAAGAGCGCTTTCTTCTTATCGTCGTCTACACCAGGAGCTGGCCAATCACGAAACAGGTGCTCTTGGCCGTTATTCAACAGCATCTCCGCCAACTCTTGCTGAAACACATAATCACATTCAGAATCAGAAAAAGTTCATTGCAAAATGAAAACGTAGAAAAAAAAAACAGAGAGAGAGAGAGAGAAGAAGAACCTGTTGAGGCGAGAGAAGGTTGTAGTTGTCGCCGAGCAAGGAAGCCATGGGAGAATTGGAATTGATGGAGAAGAGAAGAGAAGTGGAAGGTAGTGTGCAGACACAACAGAACAATCATGAAAATTAAATGAAAATTCTATTGTGTGTTTATTTGTTTTGGAATGTATTTAATTTGGAGTAACTGGTGAACCGAGGGTGCCGGTGAGTATGTGGATCTGTTTCTGTTCTTCATCTAACAACGTCAACGTCACTTCTGACCGGAAGGCACGGGTCACGGTCAGTTAGTTAATGGGACCCACACTCTACGTCACCTCACACCACCACTTTACGGAATTACTCTTCTGCAATTATTTATGTCTCTTAGTAAAAAATTGAAAAAATTAATGCGATTATTTTTTTTAAAACAATTTAGTCTATGGTCTGTAACATAATTTTCATAGCCTTAAGATAATTGAAAACATTAATTGGTCAATTGATTTGATTTATCACTAATGACAAATATATCTTTTGAAATTTTGGTTCAATGAATTTTAAGGGTGAGATTTATATCTTAACTGCCCGGTATTTCATTTTGAAACTCACGGGCATTCTGTTAGGTTATTGATTTTTCTGACCAATAGGTGGATAAAAATGACAAGTCTTACTATTTGTTTATTGTGTTTGAACAACACTTTTTTAATTTGTTTATATCTTGAATGTGTTTGAAAGTAATTAATATTTTAGTTTGGATAAATATTTATTTATATGATTATAAATTATAATTTATAATAAACACATATATTAAAAATCAAGCATAAATATAAAATATTTTATGTCAATCCATATATTACATTCAACCAATTTAGATTGATTTGTTCGAGAGAAATTTATTGAGATATCTAAGGTTACAAAATTTTAAAAGATTGATCTTCATTTATCCTTCAATAATTTGTTTACTATATAGTATTGAAAGAAAAATTAATTTTTTTAAAGTGTCATCCTTAAATACAATTTAATTTTTAAACATTTATATTCTCAAAATGATTTCGTAGTCTAAAAGTATAAACCAAGTGCTCCACACAAAGATGCTTTTCTTTTTCATTTTTTTTTTTACCGAAAAACACTTTGGGTGAAATGGGACCCATTTCAAAAGAGCAAAGATTCTCTAATGCTTTTTGTTTTTCTGCAAGACACTCACAAGTTACAAGTCACAACCTTTTAAACATCATTTTTACTTACCCTTTTCTAGAATGGAAATTGAAAGGTGCCATTATTGGAATCAAAAGGTCTTCGAGGAAGAAACAAATTAAATATTTGTAGCAGCAAATTCTTTAGAATCATAAGCGAGGAACAGAAACTATATTATGAATTATAAGACAGTACTAGATCTGCATCTATTTGTTACTATATATTAAGGTTTGCAACTCCAAAAAATGTCTAATGTTGGACTATAGATTTTTTTAAAAAATTTACAAAACAACCATATGCAAACCAGCAATGATTTCTCACTTTTCTTGCTGTATTTGAGAAATCATTTCTCAATTGCATCAATTGCACCTTCAGGTTGGATATCATTGTTGAACATGATCCGTGGCTTGCCCATGCTGAAATTCAGAACCTTTGCATTCATGTTGTACTTGATTAACCCATCATACAACATCTTTCTTATATAGTGCTCTATGTCCGAACCAATCAGGCGAAGCGTGTATTCTGTCAGTGGAGCACCCTGCTTTGTATCATCACAAGTTAGTATTTGCACATCTAAAATCTAATCCCTTCTTTGCCATCCCTTATCCAACAACCAACTACACTCTTCAATAAGATTTTCAGAAACTGTTAACTAAAGCCTAGTATACATAATTTTATTTTTATTTTACACATTTTTCAAAGTTTAATTTTTGAGTAAATAGTAGACTTAATTGCATTCTATACCCCAAAATTTCATAACCTCATGATTGTTGTTCCTATGTTAAAAAATATTCATAATTAAAATATTTTCTGGTATTTTTTTCCTTTAACCCTTATAATTAATAATTTTGGTCTAAAAGTGTGTAGGAGATGCCATGTGAAAAATAATAAAATAATTTTAAAAAATGTGATATGTTTATTATTTTAATTTTCGAATGATATTATTGTTATTTTAATTATATGATTTATTGTCATATTAAAATGAAATAAATAATTAAATTTAAAAATTAAAATAATTAAATTTATGAATTCAGATGATAATAAATATTTTTAAAAATTATTTTATTATTTTTTATTTTTCATATATTAAATTGTCCAAATTTTATATTTTGGAGAAACAAAACATTAATTGTAAGTAGGACACCCAAAAAAAAAAAATAAAAAAAAAATTGGATAGTGGGTAAGGAAAGTGTGTACCTCGTAGTGATCAACAAGCTCTTGGAAGTAAGAATAGACCATGTTGCAAGTGTCAGGATTCCAAACAAACTCATCAGTAGGATCAAGAATAAGGGTGAGTTTATCCATCTGAGTTTGATCAAACTCACAAGTAACAGGGTCAATATAAGCTGCATAGATCCTCACATGGCGTGTGGCGCAACTCAACCACTGCCCTCCATATTCCCTTAACATGTTTTTGCTCTTCACATTCACTTGAGGTTCCACTGGCCTTGGTGTTGTTCCTTTCGGCTTCGGTTTCTGAGTTTGAACTTGTTCTTGTGCTTGCTCTTGCTCTTGCTCTTCTACCTTCACACTCTCTGCTTCCTGAACATCGCTTTGTTGTTGGGCTGAAACCATAAATGCTCTACGTTTTCTAACATCTCTTCTTCTTCCTCCACTCCAACCTAGCATGGATAATTTCGTGGAAACCATGTAGGAGCAACTTGTGGCCATCACTAAAAGTTGTGTCGTAGCTAGCTAAGGTTTCATTTCGTGGTGGCTGCTTTTAATAGAATAGAATAGAATAGAATAGCCACGTCTCACAAGAGGGTGTTATTATTAATTTGGACCTTCTACTATGGATAAGATTTCTTATGTAACTCTTGGGGAAACTTTTGTGGTCAGAGGAGAAAGAAAAGTGTCTTCAATGGATATACATTTCCAATTTTACCCATGCACTTGTAACAAATATTTTACTTTTGAGAGTGAAGTCATTTAAAATACGAATTAACCCATATATATATATATATATATATATATATATATATATAATTGATTATCTATCAAATATTTTTTATTATTGCAGATTCAATTCTGTTTTGTGATTTTTGACCAAAGGCATGGAAAGATTAATCTCCAAGTAATTCTATTTACATACATTCGGGACTTGCACTAATTTTTTTTTCTGTGTACGTTTTTTTTTTTTTTTTTTATCTTTCTAGATTTGAGTATTTTTGTTTTTGTTTTTTATTTTTGTTTTCATTTTCATCTTTAAGAAACTTAACTTTAATGAAAACTGTAAAAGATAAAACACAAGAAGGGGGGTTGAATTGTGTTATAAATAAAAATTTTCCCTTTTGTCTGTGGGTTTCAAATGAGTTCATACGAAATAATTCTTAGTCTTCAAGGATTGTTTTTAAGTAAGAAACGTTATAGCTTGATTATCCCGTTAGTTAAACAAATAAGAAGATAATAACACAATTATTTTTATACTGGTTCGTCTATACAAGACTACGTCCAGTTACCCAGCAACCACTGAGTTTTCACTACCAACCGTGAAATGGTTTACAAGTATTATTTACACCCAGCCACTTTTGGCTATTACAAGATATTCTTTGATCACAACCTTCGCAAGCTAAACAACAGAGGTATTCTTTGAACAACCAGCCTCCTCAGGTTAAATTACCACACAAGTGGGTTTTAAAGAGATGTTTTAAAAACAAGTAGTTTCCTCTACGTAGAGAGGGTTTTACAATGAAGTGTATTCAGAGGACTTGAGCGAAATCTCAGAAGATAGAATAAGAGAAGCGTTTTCGCCAACTGAAATCTGATGAAGTGAAGTCTTTAAATATGCATCCTCTTCAAATGACCGTTAGACTCATATGAATGTCGTTGAAAAGTTTCTTGAGAGCTTTCCAAAAGGTGTCAGATAGTACTTGATTGATTGATGGAGTGTGCGGGATGCAAATTTAGATTGCGTATGCTAAGATTTTTCTCGACTTGTACAAAGACTTTGACAAAAGGTGAAGACCGTTTTGAGTTGCATGTGTAAGCACGAATCCCTATACTGATCTTGGATGCTTCTAATGAGTACTTCTTTAGATTTGAAATCTTGGCGCGAGTGACTCAAACTTTGCTTCACTTTTTGGACAAACGATATATATCTTCAGTCTTTAAGTGGTTTCGTCTTATCTTATCGTCTGATGACTTCAACTTGAGACAGACGAATGACTTCAGTCTAAGGAGTCATCTTTCGTCTGTGTCTGTTCCGTCTGACTTGCTTGCTGATCTTCCGTCTGAGAAAGTTTCGTCTGTCTTGTAAAAATCAAAACCTTTGATGAGTTAATCATCTTGATCTAACAATCTCCCCCTTTTTGATGATTACATACCATACTGATAACTTTTCTCAAGAAGATATCTGCATAAGACAATGTTAGTGATTACAGATAAAATGCAAGTCAGATTTACATCAAGACGATGTTTTCTGAAATAATACCTCTTTATAACAGAATTTTTACATCAATGCGATGTAAACCTTATACAATGTTACAAAGGTATACAGAAAACCAACGTTCTAAAAAAAATGTATATGCTTTACAAAAAAAATCAATACAATAAAAATTGATACAATACAATACAAAAAAAATTGTTCCCCCTCAGACGATGCTTTCTTGCTCACTCCCCCTCAGACGATGCATATCCCCTTTTTCCTTTCTTCCTTTCTAAGGTATTCTCTCCCCCTTGGGCTGAGAATCATCAAAAAAACACGATCAAGAAGAAGGTTTGGGCTTCTTTTGAAGAAGGCTCATGACAATGTCCTTCAGTTGCTGCACTTCAGATGAGAGAGAGACGTGATTGTCCTCAAGCTCTTTATTCTTTGGCTTCAGATGCTCGCAATCCTCTTCTAAGGCATCATATTTACGCTTTAGAGTATTATACTCTTCAGCATCTTTAGCGTCAGCCTCAGTAACCTCTACTTTATCATTAACCTCCACCGTATCATCAATCTGCACTAGCGGTGTTTGAGGCTCTTCCACTATAGGTGTAGTGTCATCTATGATGAACACTGTTGGTCTCCTCTTCAGACGCAGAGTGAAAAGTGGAAGTGTGAGGTATGCCGTGAAGTCTCTTTCCCATTGCCAAGAGTACAATTTTGAGGAATAGAAAGCTTAAGATCTGGATGCTCCCGAGATGGATGTGTGTGCAAAGGCTTCACCAGGAAACACCCTGCCACAGATTGTAGAATCCTCATCAAATGAGGTTCCAGAACAGAATGCAGATGTGGCTTCATGATCTTCTATCATCCTTTGTATCTTCGGATTGATAGGTCTTGAGGCATGAGTTTGAAGAGCTTTTAGATGCGAGTATGCAACAGACGGAAGACGCTGGGGAATGTGCCTTGCAAATTTGAAGGATATGGAGATAGACGGAGTCTTCTTCTCTTTTCCTTTAGCCAAAAACTTGACCAAGCAAGGTCGTTTTCGGTCTAAGACGATAGAGTACTTTGTTTCGTCTGAAACCAGAGAAGAGAATTGTGATCCTACCATGAATGGACAATCTCTTTTCTCCTTCTTTGCTCTTCTTTCAATGTGATAGAAGGAAGTTGATCTAGCTTTTGCTTCCCTTCTATAGGCACCGACCATCAATTTGAAAGATAAGTTGTAGTCTTCAGGAAGAGCATGAGCAAACTCTTCGGGGTCTTCAAATTCGTCGAGGAGGATGGAGTAGCGGGGGCAGATCCCTGAACAGTGAGGTCTTGTCCAAGGAAGTACAATTCCCAGAGTATGTCCTAGACCTACATACTCAGTTTGATTCATGGGAATTGTGAATGGTACAGGATCATGGCGATCAATGGCATCGAGATGCCAATGTGAGCAATCCTTTGGCTCATAGATGGTGGAGCCAGAGTCTCCATATCTGCGTGGTGAAATGCAGGTGCGTTGATTTCATGTTGAACCTTCCACTTGATGTTTTCTCTGAAAGGGATGTGGGGTTCATAGCCAAGAGTTGGTCCTTCAATCACTGACTCAGCTAGATGATCCTTGTACCTCTTTATATCTTCTAAACCCTTGATGTCTAAGGTAGCCAGTATGTCCCAGGGCAGACGCTTCAGCCATTCGTGTTGCTCTTCGGGAGTGTAAATGGAATCTTCTTTGAAATCCACTGGCTTCAGGGGTTTATGGTAGATGATGGGATTGGCAAATCTCCCTAGTTGAAAACCCTTTTTGCCTCTATACTGATAGGGGTTTCTCAACTCAATGTAGGGAGTGTCCTTTATAAAGCAGTCTTCATCGTCTGCCAAGTGACCATCTTTAGCAGACTCAGACGGTTCACCATCTTTGGAGATATCTTCATTCTTCTCTCCAAGAATCCAGTCAGGCTTGACTGGTCTTTTTTATTTGGTAATGGCGATACTCTAACCATTCCCTTAACTATATATCAACGTTCCAACAAAAATACTTGCAGGCATCAAAAGCCCTGGGTTGAGCTAGGTAAATACATTAAAAAGGGACAAATTTTAGCGGATGGTGTTGGTGCTTTTAGCAAAGCGTCTCATGACTAATTCGTTGAGAAAAGAATAGTATGTCTTGTGCTTGGGTGGTAGATCTTCAGGATTGACAACTTCGGCGTGCGATCTTACCCATGATGCATCCACCTTTATTACTTCCATATGTTCTTCATCAGACGAAAAACTTATGTCTTCAACAATTATTTCTTCAGACGGAATTTCCATCGTCTGTTGGTGGGATGCTTCTTCAGACGCAGCAGGTATCGTCTGTTCAAAGGCAACGTTGAGAGGAGATGCAACAATAGGATCAGATACACTTGTCCTTTGTTCGTCTTGAAGTGTTGATGTAGAAACCTTCATAGTAGAGACTTCATCATTGAGCATAGTCTCCAACTCCTCTGCTAACTGGGCATTATCCTTCTGGATCTCGCGCTTTCTTCATCGTTCATGCCCTCCGAAGTTCTTTGGAGCGGGCACCTTCAGACGATCCAATGCCCCTAACGCTTTCAAGAAAGATTCTTTCTCGTTCAGCATGAAACAACATAGAGACCCTCATAGCCTCTTTCAATTTGTTTTTCTTCGTCTGTTTCACCAACAACTACAGACGCAAGCTTCTGCTTCATCTTTTCTTTGCCTTTGGCAGCCTTTTGAAGAGCGATTTCTCTGGCTCTTGCTTTTTCTTCGGCTGCTTTCCTCTGCTTCTCTTCGTCTGAGAGTATTTTAACAGACGAAACTTCTTTAGACGATAGCTTAGCCCCTTCATCTTCACTTGGGGATATCGTCTTCCCTTGCGTCTTAGCAGCAACGTGCTTAATTCTGATAGTTCTTTTCTTTTTCTTAAGAGGTTCTTCTAGAACGTCTTCAAAGGGAACTTCAGAAATAACCACGGGTGGAAGAGGTAAGGGTGTTTGGGTTTGTGTTTGGTCTGGTGTTTGGGATTGTGTTTGGGCTTGTTTTTGGGTTTTAGCGCGTTTGATGCGAGCTCTGTGTGGGGGGTCTTTGGTGATTGGTGAAAGAGGAGCTTGTTTTTCTCTTGGGGTATGTTGAAGGAAGCCAGGATTCAGATGCATCTTGGAAAAGGTGCTTCCTTTGACTTCCTTGCCTTCTTTGTGCCACACAACGCCAGTGACATCAAAGCCTTGGTTGATGATGATTTTGGTGAAGAGGGTGGCGTAGGGAATGCTGCTCTTCCTACGTATGTTCCTATTCTTTAACGCACTTACCCAGTGGTCAAGAATGATGTGAGGGAGACTCATCCTCGCTTTCCTCAGACAGTAGAAAATACAAAATCTGTCTCGAGTACTTACGTTGTCTCGTGACCCGGTTCTTGGAGTGAAGATGTTGTAGAGAAGGTTGTGGATGATTCTTGCAGTGAGATAAAGATTCCCTGATCTAAAGAACTTGGGATCTTCAGAGTCGCGGTTCTTTCCGTAGATAATCTTATCCACGTGTTCTTCAGACTCAATCCTCATCTAGTCAGGGCTGTAAAATCGTCCTTCTGCCTTGCAGTTACCGGCTTCAGCAATGGAGTCTATTGTGATAATATACTCCTTGTTATCGATGGTACCAACAATACCATCTTCAAACTCCCTTGCGTCACTCCAGTACTCAGCATAAGCCTCCATCAGCCATGGCCCTCTCATCTCTGCGAACTTCATCCATCCGTTATGTGCCAGTATCTTTGCTACTCTATCAGAGATGCTCTCGACAGTCTCTCTTGATATCCACTTGCTAGGCAAGAAGAGATCTTGAGCGAAGAAGGTTGCTTCGGTTGCTTTGGTATTCTTGGCGGCCATTGTTAGGTTTGAAAAAGAGAGAGTTAAGTTTTGTGAGTAAAGTATTCAGAGAAAGAGTGAATGCAGTAAAGAATAAAAATGTGAACTTTAAGCGTATTTATAAACAAAACTAAAACGGTTGTGATTCATCAGACGAAAGAGTTTTAGAACCGCCCCTGATTTAACGTGTCCCCATCATTGCCTTTTTAATGATTGATTTGACTTCTGCAATTCACAGCGCGTGCTTCTCAAAGTCCTAGAATAGTGCAATAAATGACAGACACATTTGTTGCTATTTTTAATTTGTCCCTGCACACTTAACTTTAAAATAATTAAATAATATCCTTGCGTCTGTTGAATTTCCTCAGACTGATTCAACTTGATCAGACGCAAAGTTTCGTCTTAACACAAAAACATATATAAATGTACAGACGAAATGAAATGCTCAGACGAAAGAGAAAACTTAATCAGTTAAAGAGATAATTCCCAAATTTTCTTTAATGAAATTAAAACGAGTTTCGTCTAATGCTTTTGTAAAGATATCTGGGCATTGAAAATCAGTTTGAACAAACTGTACATCGAAAATACCTTTTTGAACATAATCTCTTATGAAATGAAATTTGATTTCAATATGCTTGGCTTTTAAATGTTGAATAGGATTTTTGCTGAGATTTATTGCACTTGTGTTATCACAAAATACTAGTATTTGAGTTTCAAACCTGGAGTAATCCTCAAGTTGATATTTTATCCAAAGTAGTTGTGAGCAACATCCTGCCGCAGCAATATATTCTACTTCAGTGGTTGAGAGTGCAATGGAGTTTTGCTTCTTGCTTGACCAAGAGATTAGTGATGAACCAAGAAATTGGCATCCACCACTTGTGTTTTTTCTCTCCACTTTATCTCCAGCATAATCAGCATCACAATAGCCACTTAAATTGAAATCATTATTTTTCTTATAAAGGAGAGAGAGATTAGTAGTTCCAATAAGATATCTTAAAATGCATTTAACAGCTTGTAAATGTGATTCTCTAGGATCAGATTGAAAACGTGCACATAGACAGACACTAAACATAATGTCAGGTCTACTAGTAGTGAGATAGAGAAGAGATCCAATCATACCTCTGTATACCGTCTGATCAACGGTCTTACCTGATTCGTCTTTGTTAAGACTAGCTCCAGACGAATGCATGGGAGTTTTCATTGGTTTGGCATTTTCCATTTTGAATTTCTTTAGAAGTTCCTTTGTATACTTCTGTTGATGAATATATATGCCTTGTTTAGTCTGTTTGATTTGAAGTCCTAAGAAAAACTTCAATTCTCCCATCATGCTCATCTCGAATTCTTCCTGCATTAACTTAGAGAAATCCTTGCACAAGGATTCGTTAGTTGTTCCAAAGACTATATCATCCACATATATTTGAACAATAATAAAGTCTTTTGAAACGCTTTTCTTGAAGAGTGTAGTATTAACTTTCCCTCTTGAAAAACCATTTTGAAGAACAAAGGAACTTAGTCTTTCATACCAAGCTCGAGGAGCCTGTTTAAGACCATATAGTGTCTTTTTTAGTTTGAAAACATGATCTGGTTGAGATGAATTCTCAAATCCAGGAGGTTGTTTTACATAAACTTCCTCTTCAATAAAACCGTTTAGAAAAGCACTTTTTACGTCCATTTAATATAGAATGATATTCTTATGAGCAGCAAAGGCAAGTAGAATTCTAATAGCTTCTAATCTAGCTACGGGAGCAAAAGTTTCAGTGAAATCTATACCTTCTTGTTGATTATAGCCTTGAGCTACTAATCTTGCTTTGTTTCTTACCACTTTTCCATCTTCATCAAGTTTATTTCTGAATACCCATTTTGTACCAATAATACTTTTGCTTCTTGGTTTCTCTACCAAAGTCCAAACATCATTTCTGGTAAACTGGTTTAGCTCTTCTTCCATAGCTAAAATCCAGTCGTTATCTTGTTGAGCTTCCTCAATATTCTTCGGCTCTATATTTGACACGAGAGCATATCCAGACGATTCCTTTAGCTTGGATCTAGTTTGAACACCTTGATGTCTATCTCCAATGATAAGATCTTCTGTGTGGTTTGACGCAAACTTCCATGTTCTCACAGGGGCTTGATCTTCATGTTGATGAGTATCAGACGAAGACAGGTCGTCTGTGCTTCTATCATCTGCTCTTGTGTCTATTCTTTCGTCTGACTCTGGTTTATCATTTTGACTTGAACTTTGACCAGAAGGGTTAATCTGCAAATTATCAAATAAATTTTCTAGGTCTAATATTTCCTTATCAGCCTTTGAGTTATCTTGGAATTTTACATGAATTGATTCTTCTACAACTTGCGTCTTAGAGTTAAATACTCTATAGGCCTTAGACGTATTGGAATATCTAAGTAAGAATCCCTTTACCACCTTTGAATCAAATTTACCAAGTTGATCTTTGGTGTTTAAGATGAAACATTCACATCCAAAAGGATGGAAGTAAGAAATGTTGGGTCTTCTTCCTTTCCATAGTTCATATAAAGTCTTATTCAATATTGTTCTTATCAATATTCTGTTTTGAATATAACAGGAAGTATTAATTGCTTCTGCCCAATAATATTTACGAAGAGAGCTTTCATGCAACAAAGTTCTAGCCATTTCTTGTAAGGTACGATTTTTCCTTTCCACAACTCCATTTTGCTGGGGAGTTCTTGGAGACGAAAAATTGTGAAAGATACCATTTTCAAAACAAAAGGCTTTGAACTCAGAATTTTCAAATTTTGTTCCATGATCGCTCCTTACAGATGCAATACATATTCCTTTTTCTTTTTGAACACGTTTGCAGAATATTTCAAAAATACTGAATGACTCATGTTTATGTGCTAGGAAGTATACCCATGTGAATCTAGTATAATCATCTACAATGACAAATCCATATCTCTTTCCTCCAAGACTTTCAGTCTGAGTAGGTCCAAAGAGATTAATATGTAACAGTTCTAGCGGTCTTGTCGTGGAAACAAAATTTTTTGATTTAAAAGAAGCTTTGAGTTGTTTCCCATGCTGACAAGATTCACACAGACGATTGGATTTCCAAGATATTTTCGGCAAACCTTTTACAAGATCCCTTTTAGAAATTTTTGAAATATACTTGAGACTTAAATGTCCAAGCTTTTTGTGCCAAATATCTCATTCATCGTCTGCTGAAATTAAACATGTTACATTCTGATCACTAAGGTCAGAAAGACAAACCTCATAAAGGTTATTCCTTCTTTTCGCAATAAAAAGAATGGATTTATCTTTGTTTCTGACTATAAATTCATCTCAGTTAAAAGCTACTTCATATCCACTGTCACAAAATTGACTTATGCTAAGTAGATTGAAGTTAAGACCTTTAACATAAGACACATTATGGATAAAAGGATTAAGTGTCTTACCAACAGTCCCAATGCCTAAGATTTTACCTTTCCCTGAACCATATGATATAGACCCTTTACTTGGTCTAAGATCTTGGAACATAGACAGGTCTCCTGTCATGTGTCGTGAGCACCCACTGTCCAAGTACCAGCTTGAAGTCCTCTCTTTTCCTATTAAGGATATCTGCAACAGGAATAATGAGTAACTTTGGTACCCAAATCTTTTTGGGTCCTTCTTTGTTAGTGAGAGAAGATTTCTTCTTGTTTAAGGTTCTTTTATCTTTTCTATAATTATTTGGAACCTTATTATAATTCTTGATCTTCTTTTTATGAATAGACGGAACAAAATTGTTTTTCACTTTGTCTGACTCTTCAACATAACCAAGTCCACTTTTGTCAGACGGAGATCTTCCATATTTTAAAATGTTTTCTAGCATGGAGGATCCCTTAGTGAACTTTCTTAAGTCTTTGAGTAAGGATTCATTTTCTTTCTTCAATCTTTCAATCTCAGAAATGAAATTATCCTTTTCAGACTCAGATGATTTTTCATCTGATACCTCTTTTTGCAGCAACTCATTTTCAGCTTTCAAAGTAGCATTTTTTTCCAAAGTTTGTTTTAACTTGGCTTTGCATACTTTGTATTGCTTAGCAATAAAATGTGAGTTGGCCAAAAGTGTATCATATGAAATTTCTTCTGATTCTGGCTCAGACTCAGATGAGGAGGATGAAGAAGTTTCAGATTCAGTTACTGAGACAGTGTCTCTAGCCATGAGGCAGATATTCGCAATTTCTTCTTCTTCGGTGGATTCCTCTGAGCTTTCACTATCGAGGTCTTCCCAAGTCACTAGACTTTTCTTACCTTTGTCTTTTAGGATTCCATCTTTTCTTTAGTCTTGGACACTTTGATCTCATGTGTCCAGGTTTTCTGTATTCATAGCAAATAACTTCTGAGCTCTCCTCCTTGCTTGATGATTTATCAGGGAGCTTTATCTCCTTCTTTCTGAAGAAGCGTTGACCTCTCCCCTTTTTCATCATCATCTTCTTAAAGCGTCTGGCCATGAGAGAAATCTCATCGTCAGATGATTCTTCAGACGAATCAGATTCAGTGGTGTCGGCTTTCAACACTCTGTGCTTCTTCTTTCCTTCTTTCTTAGGAGTTTCCTCCTTTGTTGTGTTATTGACAGACGAAAGAGCTATTGGTTCTTGAACCTTGATCTTGTCTCTTTTGCACAAGAGTACTTCATGTACTCTCAAAGCTCCTATTAACTCGTCAAGAGTTAACGTCTTCATATCACGCCCAACTGAGATGGCAGTGGACATAGTTTCTCATGGAGGAGGAAGACTATCCAATATCTTCATGTTGTTTTGAGCTTTGGTGAAGGTAATATCCAGCGCAGTGAGTCCATTCAATATTGTTTGGAATCTTCCAAACATCATATCGATAGATTCTCTTTTCTTCATAGAGAACATCTCATGTTCTCTTTGAAGTGTAGCAGCTTTCCTCATGCGCACATCCTCTGTTCCCTCATAGGAAATTTTGAGGGCATCCCAGAGTTCTTTGGCTGTTTTATATGCACAGAATCTGTTGTATTCTGTTCTAGATAATGCACACATGATAGCATATCTAGCTTTGTTGTTGAGTTCCATAACAGAGAATTCTTCATTTCCCCATTCAACCTCAGGTTTGACAATAGGGATGTTTCCTTGGGTTATGATGTTCCACAGCCTGTACTGTATGAATTTGATGTACATCTCCATACGATCTGCCCAGTAAGGGTAGCCATCACCAGAGAACGCCGGTGGCTTGTTCATGGATGAAGGTCCTTGAGACTCCATCTGGGATCTTTTCCTCTAGCAGCTGTTAAGCGCTCAACCCTTAGAGGCTGAGCTCTGATACCAAACTGTAAAAGATAGAACACAAGAAGGGGGGTTGAATTGTGTTATAAATAAAAATTTTCCCTTCTGTCTGTGGGTTTCAAATGAGTTCAGACGAAATAATTCTTAGTCTTCAAGGATTGTTTTTAAGTAAGAAACGTTATAACTTGATTATCCCCGTTAGTTAAACAAATAAGAATATAATAACACAACTATTTTTATACTGGTTCGTCTATACAAGACTACGTCCAGTTACCCAGCAACCACTGAGTTTTCATTACTAACCGTGAAATGGTTTACAAGTATTATTTGCACCCAGTCACTTCTAGCTATTACAAGATATTCTTTGATCATGGCCTTCGCAGGCTAAACAACAGAGGTATTCTTTGAACAACCAGCCTCCTCAAGCTAAATTACCACACAAGTGGATTTTAAAGAGATGTTTTAAAAACAAGTAGTTTCCTCTACGCAGAGAGGGTTTTACAATGAAGTGTATTCAGAGGACTTGAGCGAAATCTCAGAAGATAGAATAAGAGAAGCATTTTCGCCAACTGAAATCTGATGAAGTGAAGTCTTTAAATAGGCATCCTCTTCAAATGACCGTTAGACTCATATGAATGTCGTTGAAAAGTTTCTTGAGAGCTTTCCAAAAGGTGTCAGATAGTACTTGATTGATTGATGGAGTGTGCAGCGAATGCAGCGGATTTAGATTGCGTGCGCAGTACTTTTTCTGACTTGTACAGAGACTTTGACAAAAGGTGAAGACCTTTTTGAGTTGCATGTGTAAGCACGAATCCCTATACTGATCTTGGATGCTTTTAATGAGTACTTCTTTAGATTTGAAATCTTGGCGCGAGTGACTCAAACTTTGCTTCACTTTTTGGACAGACGATATATATCTTCAGTCTTTAAGTGGTTTCGTCTTATCCTATCATCTGATGACTTCAACTTGAGACAGACGAATGACTTCAGTCTGAGAAGTCATCTTTCGTCTGTGTCTATTCCGTCTGACTTGCTTGCTGGTCTTCCGTCTGAGAAAATTTCGTCTGTCTTGTAAAAATTAAAACCTTTGATGAGTTAATCATCTTCTTAATCTAACATAAACGATATTTTTCATTACTTTGTACTCAAGTAATGATTTGGCTTGCATAAATACATAAAGAAATAAAAATAAAAATACAAAATTTTACAACAATTAAAAAATTATTTAAGTTAAGTGAGTGATGATATGATAAAGATAAAGTGACACTCCATCAGTTATATTCTCACTCAACAACTCAGAGTGAGGAAAGAATTATTTTTAATAAGTAAATACACTTAGTTTTATAAGGATAAAAAATTATTCAATTTTTTTTTTACCAAGGATGTACTTATAACATTTAACACAAGAAATTATCCCTTCTTGTCTTGTACTTATTAAGGCTAACCTTCCCACTAAGCCATTAAGTTGGATAATACATTTTTATTGGACATAAGTATTTTTTTCTATAATCATGTTAAATATAAGACAAATCGTCATCATTTATATTAGCTGGTATTAATATTTTTATCATTATTATGTGTTGTTGTTGCGTTTGACAGAGATAATAAATTTGTAATTTTAGTTTTATAAAAAAAACAAAAAGTTAAATATAGGAATATAATAAATAATTTTATAAATTTAAAAGATAAAATTATCTAATAAAAATAAAGACTTAGAATAATTACAAGAAAAATCTCTTTTATTAATAATTATAGATATTATAGACATAAAATAATCATGGCTTTGTCCATGATTAATATCATAAAGAAATTTATTAGACCATTTTTAGTAGAGATTTTTTTTAATGGTATTGTTATCTACTATACTCGATGCAAAATTTAATTTTGATATTCTTTAATTAAAAATATATAAATTATTGTCACTTGTATTAATTAATTAATATTTTGTATATCATCAAGTTAATGTCATGGACATAAAAGATCTTCTTTTCTAATGGTTTTTTTTTTTTTTTTTTTTTTTTATCTACTATGATACTCGAATTCGAAAGAATAAGTTTCGAGAACAGAAAAAGTTATGAATTGTTTTATAAACTAAAATAGATTCTTTATAATTCTTTTTCAAACCCCGTCTAAACTGTTGACAATAAATAAGCATTGGTATATTTGTTCTTAATCCACTTGAATGATTACATCCCATTCCCAGCGTAGTAGCGGCATCGAGATTATCGAGATTATGAATTATGACTATAAACATTAAATGGGATTATATTAATCACAAATTTATTGAAGTGTTATTTATAAAATGAGATTTATTAATCACAAAATTTATTCAAATGGATTTTTAAAAAGTATATATTAAAACAGGTTCTATTTAGCAAAAGATGTTTCAATTACATTAAAAACGTTTAAAATGTAAATGCTTCCACGTTTTTTTATTAAGTAAATGAATGGAGGTGTTTAATAAACAAATTTATTTGAGTAAATTTTTTGAGTAATAAATTTTATTTTATCAATAACTCCATTAAAAGTTCATATAAATGTGAATAGAGAGAAATAAATATATATTATAAAGAGAAAAAAATATATATATATATTTTG
This sequence comes from Hylodesmum podocarpum, assembly GCA_026586105.1. NCBI lineage: Eukaryota > Viridiplantae > Streptophyta > Magnoliopsida > Fabales > Fabaceae > Hylodesmum > Hylodesmum podocarpum. The sequence continues at coordinate 10,774,859 of JALJEV010000623.1, read as the reverse complement.
TGAATAAATTAATTAATTAATTGTATATTATAAATTGGTTATAAAATAAAACTGGATTGAATTTACTGTATATGAAGGAGACATTTCCATACTCAACAAGTCTGTACATGAAGGAGACATTTCCATACTCAACAAGTCTTAGATAGACAAGGAAGAGGCAGAATGAGGGGTACACTTTCAAAAGTAGGGTCCCATTCCAAATGAAAAACTCTGATTGCTGTTATGATTACTGATGTAAAACTATAAATTCTTCAAAGTCATATTCATACCCTCTGCCCCTCTTTACCAATGCGTCAACTGCTACCTATAATATTGTGCCCTCATCACCATCCACATTGTCAGAAGTCAGAACTCTCATCATTTGCTGCATTTCAGTAGTAAAATTATGCACATGATGATAAGGGCAGGTAAAAATAAAAAATTCATTTTTTTCCCATTAAAGAACAGAAGAAAATAGAAGCCAACTACAAAGAAATAATTCATGTTTATGGTCTTACTTCTGTTAGCTTTACATGTATAACAGTAACAAATTTATCCGTTCTTTTCAAGTATAATAATGTAGTTACAAAAGACTAAGACCATATTAAATTCAATGAAATAAAAGAAACCGATGTAATTGCTATATAGCCTTATTAGGATGCAGAGCACGATCCTTATACTCTAAATACAACTTTTTCATATCTTTACCAATACATATTACAAAACTCGATCAAATTGAGATCATGTGCAAAAATAGACACCATTTCAAGAATGGAATGTAAAGGGGGAACTTGCCTAACAACTTATAAGGCCTAGTTTCCTCATTATTAAGGAAAGGAGGAGGGCACACACAAACAACCTCTCATCCTAAATCCATTTAAAACCCATACAAGACACCAATCCTAATGGAAGAGCCACAAGAAAACTTCATATAAAAAAAGATTTTTGTGATCAAAGGATAGAGCTTCTTCAAGCGATTTGCCAGTAGTTTACTCAGTCAAAGCTTGATGCGCGGCTCCACCGGCCTCTCAAGTAGTCCTCTAATGTGAGACCCTGCTCAACACTTCCCATGGAGAGTGAATCATCCTCCACATCAAGCAGTGCAAGACTTAGATGTGACTGTAGATTACTTGGTGGACACGCTTCATCATCAAGCATTTCTGGTGAATCCAAAGCATTAACTTGTAACCTTGCCCACTTGATTGCATCACCATCACCTTGAAGGAGCTTTGAGATCTGTGGTCCAATAGAATATACATGAGATTTTCAACAAAGGACTATAATGCATAAAATGAGAATATTTCTATGGTGATCAAACAAAAAGATAAAGTCAAAGAGTATGCTATAGAGTTTAGGTACCACATGATTTTAGGATAACCAAAATGCAAAAAAGTGCGGTCATTGTTCAGGAAATTTCACTCCATAAGCAAATAAAGAGTCTATTATTATATATATGACATAGACCCCACAATTTGCAATAAAGTCAAAAGTGGACCACTTACAAGGTTCATTGGAGGCCTAGCTCTTGGAGCACGTTTGATACATAGGGTGGCTGCTAGGACCATCTTCTCCATTTCCTCATGATCATAATTATCACCCAAACTAGGATCTAACAATTGTAACACCTTTCCACTATTTAGAATTGGACTTGCCTGCGAAAGTGCGTTTCTATTATAATTTTCACAACACATGATTAGGAAATAAGAAGTAAATGAGGAAATGCCAGAGCATAGGAGTATAGAACACACCCACATAACAAGGCTTTCTTGGCCTTTTGGATAATCACTGCTTATCGGCTTTCTCCCTGAAAGAAGCTCAAGTAGCACAACGCCAAATGCATAGACATCAATCTTATCATTTACTTTGCCGTACATGAAGTATTCAGGAGCCAAATAACTGCATAAATTAGCATAATATATGATTTAGGGCCATTTTCAAATGCACTTTCTCTCTACAGCATGTACTGATAAGAGGAATGGTATAGTTATGCAGGGTTTGAAAGTACAAACCCGAAGGTTCCAACAACGTCAGTGCAAGTTATATGCGATGACAAGGTTGATGCCCATTTTGCCAGTCCAAAATCAGAGAGCTGAATAAAATTGAGCAGAACATGAGGATCAATAAATACAAATTATTCAAAAGTAAAAGTCATTTAATCAAAAGATAATAATAATAATACCTGGGGTTCAAAATCCTCAGATAATAATACATTTGATGATTTTACATCCCGATGGATCACAGGTTGATCATCTTTAGAATGCAAATAATCCAAAGCCTCTGCAACACCCACTGCCACCTTATATCTCTCAGACCAACCAAACGCAAGCGAATTTTTCTTGTTTCCTATTTTGGCATGGAATAGAAGGAAGTCATAAACAGTTACCATATCACATAGAAGAAAAAAAAGAGGATATAGTAATGTCTAGTTGTGTACCATGAAGGTTCTCTTCAAGGCTTCCTCTTGATAGGAAATCATAAACCAGAAGAAGATTTCCATTCTCAAAGCAAAACCCCAGAAGGGAAATAATATTTTTGTGATGCAAAGTAGTGATAATTTCTATTTCCAAAAGAAATTCCGTCAACACGTCATCAGAAGGATTTAGGATCTTGACGGCAAGTTCCTTGCCATCAGGAAGACATCCTCTATAAACCTGACTGCTTCCTCCTTTCCCAATCAAATTTTCTGATATCAAATTCGTAATAAATACATTAAAAGTTGAAAACAAACCAATTTGTTATATTAAACTCAGTCAAACTAACACACTAGGAAACAAACCAGGCAAGAAATTCGATGTGGCTGATAGAAGTTCTTGGTACTCAAACAATCTACAAGTTGACGAGTATTTTTCATGAAGGCCCTCCAACTCTTTAGGAATGTTTCTTGAATTGCGATCAGGTGAAGAAGCGGTCCCTATTTCATCATCTACTGGAACAATAGCACCGTTTTCACTATCTAAAGCCGCAGGTTGATCTTGATCTTGATCACAAATGTTGGATTTTTCATTATGATCTACTGCATATGAAAGATTTCTACAAGGCAACCTCATTGCCCACTGGACCACGGAGATCTGGGGGCACGTCAATGATCTATCAGCAGATTCCTTGTCTGATAAAATTCTCCGATGAAGTAGTGGCCAACCTGGTTTTAATTCCGGTTTTGCTTCAACAGTGGATTGCACAGGCACTATAGCCAAAGAATTCTCTCTACCATCATCACTACAAAGCTCTTCTGCAGATTGGTAGCTAGAAGGATCTGGCAATGCCAGGGTTGTGCCACAAATTGAACAGCTTGGTTGTCTAACGGTTTCTGAAGAATCCAGAAAAAACTTAGCTAAACTGTGATCCGAAATATGACCAGTTTTTTTTTCATCAGCATCCATCCCTGGATTTTCATCACTGAGAACTTTTGTACTTTTACCAAGTGTCCAATGAATTGAACCGATGATACCATTTTTGCGATGATGATCAATCCCTGCAAAACAAATTCAGCAACTAAGAATCCTACTAAGTCCATGAGACTCACAACAATAAAAACTAAGAACAATAAGAAACCTTGTAAGTCAACAAAATTGGGTGGCGAGCTGTCACGCTTGAACACAACTTTCCCATTGTTAACAGCAAGAACACAACAATCCTTGGATAACTTCTTAGCACAGTACTTAGCTACAACGGTAGATGACCGAATCTTATGCAGGCCATGAGTAGTTCCAACCACAACATGAGTTGCGGAATAACCATTCGCTTCTCGAACCAAAATTTTCTTCGCTGATGAACCACGGCAAATTTTGAGCTTGAGATCCACCTAACCAAAAAACCAAAACAAAAAACATAAAATTCAATTTATTCTCTTCAGAGATTTCAAAGAACAGCAATTCCGCAAACTTTTTCGTTTTTGGTATCCAATAAAAAGCTCCAATTTTAATGTCCTGCATTTTAACCAATTTGAAGACAACATATGAATTTGCAAATTCCGTTATAGAAATTGAAAAAATAAAAATCCAACAAAGAAATTGAACCTGTTTCAAATTGCAGAATCCTTCATAAACCGCAAGAACAGAGTCAAAAGCCTTGACAAGCGAAAGAAGCGACGATTTCCCATCTCCATTCACAGTTTCTACGCCACCCCATTTCACCAATCAACCCCCCATTAAAAAAACAAAAACTCAAAATAAATAAATAAATAAATAAATAAAAAATAGAAATTTTCTCTTACCATGGTTCCCAAGAACATGCAGAGCAACGACGGTGTCACCGGGGTTGGCAACTTTGACCAAAGCCCACGTCAGCAATTCCTTACTGGGAGAGTCCATCTTAACCCCTACCACCACCGTGCGGCCACCGGAGCCGCCGCCGCCGCCACGAGTGGCTCCTCCGGCGGGACCGGTTTGCAGCATGATTCTTCACGTTAATGAGACAGGGATCGCGATCAGAGTGATGTCGTTTTTGTTGGTGGCTAGTGTTGTCGTGGACAGAGACAACGAGTGAGTGAACGAGTATTACTAATTATAATACTAGGATTGAATTAAGTGAGTTATGTTTGTTGTACTGTTCTGTTCTGTTGTGTTATGATATGATATAGCATTAGAACGCTTTGGTTTGGTTTGGTTTGTAACTACTAGGTTGGTTCGGTTTTTTGCTTTAGAAGTTGAAGCTTCTGCCACGCCAAACTAGGAAGGACCTCACTTCAACCATAGATTTTCAGTTAAAACTATTATTAATTGTGTGTGACTTTATAAACAAGATACTCCCTTACTTGTAAGGTTTGTGCCCTACAAATTTATTTCACCACTGGACCCTACCTTCTTTTTGTGTGACACGTTGGATCTGAATTTTTTGGTATTGTTTAGTGATATTATCTTATAAAGTTTCTTGCCTTTTGTATTTATATTATTAGCAAAATTAGTTAATAATAGGAATCGAATCTCAATTGGATTAGAATTTGTGATCTATGCGTGAGAAATAATTGAGTTTTTCAAAGAAGCTTTCTGATGAAAGGACGGTTTTCTGAAATGAAATCAGGATAAGGAGTTCATGGCACAGTGGACTAATCTTTATATATCTTTATAACTAGTGGACTAATATATTGTGTGAGAAATAATTATTTATTTTTTTCTTTTTAATTTAATCTCATTTCATATAAGATTATGTATATTGTCTTATGATTTTGATTAAATTAATAAAAAATATGAAATAAATTTTTTATAAAATAATATTAACTATGTGATGTGATAATTAATGTTTAATATTAGTGAGACTTTTACAATTACGTAATATGTAACATAAAAATAACGAAGAATTAAAGTGATTAATAAAATTTCAATTCAATAATATTTTTAGATTTTTCCATTTTTAAGAGAAAAGTGAAAATGTTTATCAAAATCAAAATCAACTATTTTTATAGGAAATGTTTTTTAAATCATTTAAGAAGAGAGTGTTTTGAAGAAATACTTTTATTCGGTTGAGTCATGTAGCTTATGTTAAATTTATATATTAAATATTTAATACTTCTTTCAAATTTTTATCTCTTTTAAATGTATTTCTTAGTTTTGATTCAAAAATTAATTTGATTTAATAAATAGGTTCCAAAAAAAAAAATCAACTATTTGAAACCAATCTCTGTATAGTTGATTTTCCTAACCAGCTACTTATCTATTTTAATATCGCATGTCCTCTTCATTATTAAATTAAATTAAATAATTTTTTAAAAATTATCAATAAATAAAAATGATTTATTATCACGATATAAATGATTTATTGTGTGTGTGTATATATATTAAAAATATTTATTTATTATATTTTTAGTTATTGTATAAAATTAAACATTTATCTTATTCATTAAAAAATCAAAATACTAATTTTAGTAAACATGATATAGGAAAATTATAGGAAGGAAGAAGGTTCCGTGTGTGAATAAAACAATACAAATTGCAGGTATTTTATAAATGTAGGAATTGGTATTTTGTATGTCATTCTCATTTCAATAACATCACGCTTTAATTTGCTTCATTTTCAATCATTGTGTTAACATCCATCGACGTATGCCTTGAAAGCATATGCACTATATTCATTTTTGATTTTTTGATTGTTAGATGTATATACGAACTCCCAAAGTATGATAGTGGTTTCATTGTCTTTTTAAGTTTTAGTTATGCCATTTTTCACGTTCTTCTTTTTCCATTCAACAACCATTCAGAATATTGCTTAATTTTCCTTCACTTTTCTTTCATTTCATCCTCACTTTGCAAAAGCAAAAGTAATTCAAAATCCACTAAGCTAAAATCTCATTTTCTATTATGGAAAACGTTAAAAGCAATAAACATGAGTAATTATTTTAACCTTATGAAATTCAAGAGTCTAGTATAACGGCGAGAGACACGTGAACTCGACTTATTTATTTTATATTAAAAATAATAACTTGAAATTTATAAATAATATATAAAATTAATATTTTAATAATATAATAAAATAAAATAACAACTAATGTAATTTTTTTTTTCATTTTACAAAGTCATGTATCTATAATTAATATTTTGATGCATAGGTCTCTTGAATTTTGGTATTATAAGTTAATTGATTCTCTCTTAATTAGCAATTTATTGAAAGGTTTTTATCAATTTTTAATTAATACTTTTTTTAAAATTAACATTAAATTTAATATTTTCAGAACAGAAAATTTCAAATTCCCACTATATTTTTTTTTAACATAATTATTGTTAATAAATTAAGTTTTTATAAACAAATATGTTTCATTCATATTAAAAAATATTCCTTGTGTGAGATATTACTAGTTGGTTTGAATTGTAGGCAAATAAAGTCCAAGGTAAATAACTTAATTATTAAAGACTTATTAAATGATTACTTATTATGGCAAGACTAATCCCTCCTATCAGATGCACCCTAATTGGTGGTGTTCTCATCCTAGTCACAACAAGATGTTCTAGGACCAGGGTCCTTGTCTACCATAAATATTTATTTATTTATTTATTTATTTATTTATTTATTTATTATTATTATTATTATTATTATTATTATTATTATTATTATTATTATTATTATTATTATTATTATTATTATTGGTGTTGCTGCATGTGCTCACCTTGTAATGTTCAATGAACTCATCTTAGATCAAATTTAAGAATAGTCGAAATTAAGTTGCAGTTAGTGCTATTGAAGACCAGGAATAATCTAAATTTTTTATTTAATTGAAAAAACAAGGTTAAGACCTCTTGTTAAGAATAAAGTGTCCATTTGAGCTCATATTATACAAAAATAACCACAAATTCTCTTATATCACATCCACTTGCTTTATCTACGATCTTCTATAACAAATCAATTTTTTTTTCTCATGGAAGGATATATTTAAAAACTATTTACTGAGAAACCAAATAAAATAAAAGTAAATTAAACACCATCATGTGTGCGTGTGAGTCAAATTGAAAACAATATAAAGGAGAAAGTACAAGCTATTGTCTAATCGCATTTGTTACATGCATAACACATGTTATTAACATGTTTCAAGTGGTGGAGAATCTAATGGAGAAAGATTTTGAGTTTAATTGTTAGCATAATTTTTTTTATATCATCAATTATTTAAAAGTTATTTTAATGTGATTTTTAAGTATTATATTTGAAATTAATAATTTTATTTACATGAAAATGAATGATATCATTATAAATTTTTTGAGTTTAAAAACTATCTATTAACCATGTAAAATAGTTTTATATAATTATTTAATCATAAAATTTTATATAATTTATTGAATTTTACTTAACACCTTTTGCATTGTCAATACATGAAATTTATTTTCATAAATTTTTACATCGTGGCATTGTAGTTAAATTCAAAGATTTTGTATACAGAAATTGATTAAAAATTTCCATTTAAGAATTAAATCAACTAATATTAATTATACACAAGGAAACGGCGTACATCAATTGACGTGGGATGAACTGTTAGTTTGTTTCTCACAAGTGGTATAATAATTTAGAATTTAGTAAAATAGTCTATTAGTATAATATGTTTATTATTTTAATTTTTAAAAGATATTTATATTTATTTTGTCTCTAAATTATATTATTTATAGTGTATATATTAAAATGAAAGTAAATTGTTAAGTTATTAGACTAAAATAATAATAAATAATATTATTTAGTGACTAAAATAATTATAAATATTTTTTATATAAACATATTACATTTTAGAGATCACTTTTTTATTTCCTCTTTCAAAAATTAAATTATCCAACTCACATTCTTCCCGGGAAATAAATAGTAAAAAAATTATTCTAACTCAACAAGGAGTCTTTCATGTGACATCTATATTTTAATAAAAATAAAATAAAAATCTAATTTAACACTAATTTTATTTAAAAAAAAAACAAAAATGTACTCTCTTCATTCCAATAAATGTCATATTAAAAAACTAATAAAATATTAATAAATTTATTTAAAAAATACTCTCCATTATTATTAACTTTAACTTTTATAACTTCTCTTTTTAATATGTTATATATTATTTCAACTAATTAATAAAATGATAAAAATATACATTGATAAATTATGTCAATATTTTTAGAAAATTTAAAATATTAATTATAATTTTTTAACTCTCCGTACAATCTCTATCCACGTATGAAAAGAAAATATTATAATAACATAAGTCGGTCCTCCTAACGTATTTTACAAATTTGGCTCTTCCTTTAACATTGTGCCAATGGTTTTATATTTTATACTTTTATTCCCTTAATACACTGGCCCCTTATATTTATAAGTTCACCTTAATTTGTCCATGAGAAAAACATGGTGTTTGATGACTGAAAATTTTCTATCTAAATATCAGCATATATACACTTGGTTGTGATGGATAAGACTCATAAAAATTTGTTGCTAAAAACAAGAAAGAAAAAATGGAACATGCATGTACATGGAAATATTCCTTTTATTTTTCAGTCCCCAGGACAAAAAATGCATAAGCTTTAAGAGTAAAAAAGAAACTAAACCATCATATGTAGTAAATTTAGGCAAAATGTTTTCTCTTCTCTATCCCACTCTCACGTTTTACCCCTCAATTATTTGGGTCTAAAGTATCTAAATAATAATAATGATAACTTTGACTGTGTAAATATAATTTTATTGGGAGAGAAAAATATCATTTCAATAATCTCTGTATTTCAAATATATAATTTTACTATGCCATCAAGAAAATAATCATACATAACCGTCATGCATGCATAGACATATAGCAGAAAAGTTTTATTATATAGATAATTTTATCAATAAATATTTATAAAAACTAGTTAAGTTTCTTTCTTAAATTAAAAGTAACACATTGTGTATTAAGTTAATGAGTAACCGATATTTTTAAGGTTTTGAGATTTTACATAAATATTATTTATTTTTAAAAACTTTACACTAAAATTTTAATTAATTAAAGAGTATTATATTGACACATTTTCATATATTAACTTTTATTAATTTTAAAAGTATTACACGATAAATTTTATAAAAAATAATAAAAAATATTAAAAATAATATCCAAATATATTTTAGTCAGAGTTAATTTTTATAACTCAATTAGTTGAGTAGAGTGTCTTATAAATCTCTGGTACTTAACACATATTAAAAAAAATTATAAAAGTGAATATATTCATTCATTTATTAACTGCAGATACAACACAGATTACTCGCTGTGATAGCACATCTTTAGGTTCTGCATACTTGAAGTGAGTGAGTACTGAGTAGTATTTAAAAAGAAAACAGTAAAAATGGAATGCATTTATTAGAGGATTGATTGATGAAGAGGTTTGCATAGTGAAACCGACCATATGTATGAGGATTCAGGAGGAATGAGTTAATACTTGTGGTGCTTTAATGCACGTGATGAGCTTTTGTTACAGAAAAAAAGGGGTGTGGTCTACACAACTTATTGCATACAACAAAACACAAACATCAATCTTATTCAGAATGTAGAACAGACCCATAGGCTGTTGTTTTTATAATGATTTGTGTTTGTGCGTGATCTTTCTGTACCTTTCAGTACCCACTGTCGGTGGCTCTCACTTGCACTACACTGTCAAAACTTAAATTTAGATACTCAGAATCCTAATTTTACTCGTAGATGACGGTAATATATCTCTTTTTATATTTTATAATCGATTATTAGTTATTAGGTTATTTTTATATTGTAATAACTATTAAATATTTTTCTTATATTTTTTACATAAATATAGTTAAATTTATTTTTTAAAAATTTTTTTTATTTTTTAAATAGTTTTATATTTATATATTAATAATCTAATACATATTTAGTGGAATCAAAATTATCTTAAAATATTTTTTAATATTGTACTTGTAAGAATTATGTTTAATATATTAATACGTTACTGAATTATTAAAAAATTTTAGTTAGGTTCCTACGCTAAAAGAAATTGTTATAAGCATTTTTTGTTCTTTTACAGGCTTTTTGAATTGGAGCCTTGGGTAAAAAGATCGTCACAATTTTTTTTTTTATGATTTCAAGTTGTCATAAATTAACTTCAGAGAATGACAAGAAGTATAAATCAAAGACCCAAATGTAATTTTTTAATTTAGGGTCTTAGTTAAAAAATTTCAAAAAAAATTCAAGAATATATTATACTTAATTATCAAGAGAATTATTGGATGAAAAGACAAATCCATGGAACAGTCTTTTTTTAATGATAGTTCAAATAGTTAGGAACCTTGTGTTTCAAGCAGGTAGGTAGGGGGATTTTGAATTGATAGTTTAAATATAATAATTCAGACTAGGGTAGACATTTTATATTCCTTAATAGTTGAATAAAGTCATAAGTTTATATCTTATAATTTTTTTAGTTCGCAGTATTTTAACTTTGTTCATTATGTTCATTTAATTTACATCTAACTATAAATTCAATTCTTAATTATATTGCACATCCATCCAAATTAGGTTGGTATTTTAAGAGAAATCTAAATTAGCTTGTTAAACAGTGGCATACATTGAAAAATAAAGAACATTACTATATTTTTATGCTACCATTATCTACGATTATTATCTTTTATAAGACATATGTTAAGGATATAGTTTAAAAATTACCTGAGATACTCAAAATTATATTGCTTAATATTTATTTATTTATAATTTATATATTAAATATTTTTCTTTTTAATTCCTTAATTGGTACTTGAAAATCAATTTTTTTTGTAATTAAGTCTGTATTTAATTAAAAGTATATAGTTGAGTACTAAAACTAACTGATACCAAATAATTATCGTTGCTTACTCTCTACAGTAAATAAACATTATTCATTAGTAATATTAGTTTTTGTTAAGATAGGATTCAAATTTACTATCTCCTCCATTCTTTTATCTTTAAATCTCCTCCCCTCTGTTAAACTAAATTTATCACTCCTAAACTATTTCTTTAGTCTCCCCCCTAACCATTAAACTAACTTTTCACTCCTAAACTAATTGTTTAGTTAATTAACAAATATGTTAAATTTGTAATGTTTGGAGGTTAGTTATAATATAGAAAAATAATACCCATGTAGTCTACAATGTAATTATGATAGTGGAGAGTAGAGACATATTAGATACCACAAGAGGAAACCCAATTGGAGGTGAATTTGTGGGGCTAGTTGAAACAAAGCTCCATGTGCCCTAACATGGATAGAAAGACAAGCAATCCCACTAACTAGATCACCATTTTTGTGTATTTCAATTTAAACAAGACTATGTGGACATGTTCTCTAGTGGATTCTGTTTGGGAATTTCGTACTCATCTCATAGTTGTTCACTTGTTTGATCCTCTAACATTTTGCTAGAAAACAATTGCAATATGTTGTGTGAAATATCATATAACCCAAATTGAAAAATAAAATGACATGAAGTGACAAATAAGAACATTCCTATCCGCAGACATCTCACTTTACACGATAGAATTGACAACCCAATTGAGCCTAATTAATTATGAATATGTAACTAGTACTCATCCGCAATTACAAGCAACAAAGTGAGAATTAGGGAACATATATACACCAAGCATTGCTTACTAATAAATCATTCCATTCATATAGACATATGTAAACATGAAAATGAAAGGGTCTATCCATATTTTCATTATTTAAATACACAAACACAAATGGGGGCAAGGTTTCTTGGAGCATAATTAATGCCTTAAAACATGCCTCTTGGACATAGCTTCTCACCATTACCTAAATGGCAACTAAGTTATAAGCCAAGGTAACTTAAGGAACAAATAAACACTGGAATAGTTAGTGTTCAAACCGTGCCTAATACAAAGGAAGCAAGATAAGCAAAATGGAAACCAATATAGTAATTGTGAAGGCAGTTACATGCAATGATTAAATTTGGGTACAGTTTTGGTAGATTCTTGCAAATGAATGGGGGTTAAGATGGAGTTTGGAAAACCAAAACGACATATTAACCAAAAGGGAAACATGGGATAGCGGCAATGCCAAACCATAACATCCAAAGTACCAATTCAAAATTCTTTTTTACGATGTTGAAACTTAACTTGTCAGCTGGTCGGGTTACTTTACATAAAAAAACACTGATCAAAGTTAATGATTTCTGTTTCAGTTACAATCAACATTCCTGCTTGTTAACCAACTTCATTGATCTCGTGTCATTAAAAAAAATGTTATTTACTTTACGTCGTTAAATTAGAATCATCAAATATTGACGTAATCACCTAAGTTAGGTGATATTAACCGAACTAAACGAGTCATATTAACAGAAAATAAAATAAGAGGTTAAATTTTGTAAAATAGAAAAATTTGTTAAGAACTAAAATTTAAAACCTTAAAATTTTGAGGGACTAAAAAATTAATTAATTTTTATTTATTACATCATAGGTCTTTAATTTTATTCGGTAGAGTTTAGTTTATATTGATTTTAAAATCTAAATTTTGTTTATCTTTTATAGTGACTCATTGATACATGATATAAAATAACAATAATAAAAAACTTGACCCGTGGTCACTTTTAACTATAGAGACTAAAAGTATAACATAAATAAAAACGTAGTCTATTTCTAGTTTAGAGATTAAATTAAAAAATTATCGAAAATTTAATTCATAATTTTCCCTGATAAATATAAAAGAAATATTATACAACATTATTGTATAAGTAACGTACTAACTATGCATGATGGATCCAAAAGTTTTAGCAACTATCTTATAAATAGAGAATTGAGAGTGAGAGAGAGAGAGAGAGAGTGAGTGAGAGGGGATTATCAAATCTCTAAAACCAAGAACCAAATGAATAATTGACTACTCACTATTTACATTGTAAAATATTAATAAGTTTAGTTACCTTCAAATTATTCATGTAAAAGCTATCCACCCAGTTACCATTTTTTTAGTAATTATTTTGATTTTTTTTTTAAGAATTAACTGGTACGATATCAAAGATTCTTAATTAATTTATGGTTGCTAATTAGGTTTTCACGAATTGAGTTATTTTCTATGATGACGGTCTATGCTATATATATTTGTTTAGGATCTTTACAGAAATACTCTCAACCTAAATTTAAGGACCCAATAGTTCTCTTCTTGTTTAACCCTTCATATAAAAATGCACAAAAAAAAATTTTAAAAAAATAGCGTAGACTGTAATTATATAAAGTAACCAGGTTCGAGAAAGCACAATCAATAATCTTAATTCATAGATTGAAACAACTAATGAAGGACTTATCCACACACGTGAGTTACATTACATCTTTAATTGCCTTTGTGTTTTTCCAAAATAAAAAACGTGTAAAGATGGAGTAACTAGTGTAAAACAAGCATTGAATTTCAATTAATTCTGCATTAATAGATTATTGATTCGGAACGAAATTCTTTCGTGTAAACAACCAAATTGCTTCAACTACATTCGCTCTATTTGATTGTACTTTTCTTTTTTCAAGGAAAAATATTTTTAATTGAAAAAGCTTAATATTTATTATATCAAAACTATTAAGTAATAAGTCAAGGGAATAAAAAATATTAGAAGAGGCAGAATTTATTATATCAAAACTGCAAAAAAAAAATATTATAGAAATTTTAATTTTTGTCCCATTAACCTATACACCTTATACATAAAGAAAAACAATAACAATTATGAGTCTTTCTAATTTTTTTTTGAAAAAAAAAACACACAAAACGTAAACATATGTGTGCTTTCTTTTCCAAATTTTAAAAGAAAACAAAAAAAAAATGAAAAATCCATAAATTTGTAAAGCTCGTAGTTGGTGGTTAATGAAGTTGTAGTTGTAGGACCAGAAAAGCCGTTGGAGAGGGGCAATTGAAGAGGTCCTTAGCATTAATTTATTCATAGTAGAATCGAGTTCAAAAATTCAAAGCATATCTGCAACACCAAACAGAATCTTCAATAAAATTGAATTTAAAAGCATGTTCAAATTTAAGCACCAGTTTTGAAATGAATGGTTGGAGCCTCCATTGGACCTACCAAATGACATGCATCTAACGTGATTAAGAGCGCAAGTGTTTTTTCAACAACAAGAAGATGCAGGAAATAGAGGTCATAGTATAGTAACATGTTTAATTAATATCACTTGTTCTACTTAGTTAGATGTCACATTTTAAGTATACTATATTATAGGGTAACCTTAAGTTCGTACAACTCATTCTATGCATTTTATTGTCAGGCATAAATCGAATATGAGTGTTAGAAATTTACGCATAAAACTCAACCAATTTATTTAGGTTACTTTATTTCATGCATGTGATATGATTTTCGTGAAGTTTTTCTAATAAAAATACTTAATAATCAACTGTATTACAAGTCAATCAGTTAACTATTTTATAAAATATATACATTTATATTTCTTTTATTAATCTTTTCACTTTTTTTTTTCTTTATATTTTGTAAAAGAGTTGATTAATTAGCTTATGTTATAACTTAATATCAAATATTTCTCTTTTCTAGTATACGAGAATAGGAAGTACCGATATTGCTATAAGATATTTTTTTCCTAGCCACGGTACTTCAGAAAAAATAAACCCATGTTTCTATTGGGCTCTACTACATCAATTTCAATTTTTTGGGTTTGACGATTGGGTTTCTCTTACTAAGAAGAAGGCCCAAGATAGAGGCCCAAGGTTTAATGAAAAATTATATTTAAATATTTAAAAGAAGTCACTCCCTTTGCTTTCCATTCATGTTCGAAATATTTATTTATAAATCAGATTATATTCAAAAATGAAATGTGATAAATTAAAATTTAAATATTTATCTATAAAAAAATAAAATTACAGTAGTTGGTATTGTTCTTTTGAGTAAGTTATCATTTTGATATCTAAATAAATATTTTATTTTCTTAGTCTTTATGATATTAAAATTTATATAAAATAAAACTTAAATAATTACAAATCATGTTATATAATCATTTAAGTATTAGAAACTTATTTAAATAAGTACTTTGATGTTATATCTAAAGACTAAATTAATGGACTTTTAACATTTTAAGAATTATTTATATAATTTTACTAATTTAATAATTATTTTTAAAAAAATACTTTGGAGATCAAATTTATGTTTTTTTCTCTCTAAATATTTATGATCATGAAAAAAGAAAATTTTGGGGGAGTCAAGGATGATGTAGGATGGTCCATATATAGAAAAAAGTTGAAAAATAATTACGTGACACGTGTCCAGTGATTTGAGGGGCTAGGCATACATGCGTGTGTGTTCCAACCGCAATCTTAAAGTGTGACTTTATTTGTTGTAAAATTCTGATCGCTCTGTTCAGTTTCTGGTTTCTTCTTTTTTAGCTGTCATTCTTTTCTGCAATCCAAAAAGATTCATTTTTGTTTGTGCCCACTTCACTCTTCACACGATCCAACGCTCACGTCTTTTCTTCTTCTGCTTCTCGGTATCTCTTTTCATTCATTTCATACCTCCTTATGTTTGTGTTATCTTGGTGTGTGTGCTTTCACTTCTTTTTGCTGTGTTTGTCTAACAATTTTATATAGTTTTCTACACTCCTCATAGTACTGAATTGATTGGTTTTGTTTTCTATTTGAATCTTCTAAACCCGTTCTCCCTTAACTCCTTGAACAATCCCCCGCCTAGTGTATTCGTTTAACTGTCTAGTTATTGAAAATTTGAAATTGTCAGACGTCTTCACCTTACCAGCCTAACCCACTTTGTTTCGGCAGAAGCCCATGGGATAATTCCGCACCAGTATAAATTAAATCAATATTTAATATAGTATCAGAGCTCTACAAAATCCTACAAAACTGGCTTGTAAGATGAGGATTGCTCCCCACTTATATACATGTCTAAATGATGTGGGACTTCTGACACACGCACGAGGTTTGACTCGTCCGTGGATGTGTTTAGATTTCTGGCAGAAATTGTTTGAATTTTCCTTTTATCAAATTTGAGTTATCCATTTCCTGGGGTTTGATCATGGTTTCTTGTTGGATGTTAAATTGTTCGTGTACTTCTGAATGTACTCCTCTTGTGACTCTTTACTCTTTTACATGGGGATCATATATATAATCATACTTGTAAAGCAGATGTAACACTGCTAATTAAGATGGCATGTCAATTTTCTGGTATTTGAAATGGTACCAATACAAATACATATTTCAACTCTGGATTTGACTTTTCTTTATTCCGCATCAATAATGTCATCTGGCATCAACTATGGAGTCTTTCTATCACAGGTTGGCATTTGTTGCATCCTTGCCAAGTTGCTATTTAATTAAAGTGGCAAGTCAAAGTTGCTTCATCCTTTTTTTGACCTTATCTCAAGTTCTCTCATTGATTGTTGGCCTTTCACATGATATATGGTTTTTGTAGTTTATAAGTTTTTATGCAAGAAATTTGAATAACAATTGAAGAGGTTGCTTAGTGACAACTTGGATAACTTGGATATCATTGGTTTGCAGACATCAGTGTTCTGAATGATTTTTGGTGCAAACAATAGTTCACTTCTAGCACAATCTGCTACTTACTAAGAAGTGATAAGAAAATGCAATTGTATCATCATCCATTTGATTTGGACAGCCAGAAGGTGAGACTTGCGTTGGAAGAGAAAGGCATTGATTATACATCTCACCATGTCAATCCTATAACTGGAAAGAACTTGGATTCTTCATTTTTCAAGATCAATCCCAGTGGAAGACTCCCAGTTTTCCAAAATGGCTCTCACATCCTTTACAAGGCTATTGATATAATCCAGTATGCTCTCTTCACAAGCTATTCATCTTCCTGTTATTACTGCCTTGAATAAATGTGTATAAAAGAAATTTCACTTTGAAGATTTATGAAGCAGTTAGAAGTTACCCTGAAACAGAAAATAATTGTGGACAAAGCTGCTCTGTACATATTTATCATGGATACTCATTGAATTTTCTCATGATCATATCATATCAAAATTTTATGCCTAACTCTCCCTTCAAAGAAATTAAATAGGTGAGACCATATTTGAATTTGTGTTCATTAAAGTAGAGAGATACACACAATATATGATATGGTCACGTGGAAATTCAACATGAGAGGATCCATTATCTATTTGTCATTACTCTCCAAACCAATTCCCTTGAAGCAACCTATTGTAGTATTGTATGTGCTACTTTGGATAAAAGAGTGCTTCTTGTGGTTTCTTGATAAAGCTTAATCACTAAACAGCTTGAAACTACTTTTAAGTTTTAAATGCCTTTGTTTTCAGTATACATTTTATAGTTCCATTGAACTTTCAGGTACATAGAAAGAATTGCTGTGTTCTCCTCTGGATCTCAGAATATCAGTACCAGTAGCAGGGAAGTGATTGAATGGATGCAGAAGATACAAGAGTGGGATCCCAAGTATTTCTCCCTTTCCCATATACCAAATAAATACAGGATATATGTTTCCAAGTTCTTGCGGCGAGTGGTGATTGCTCGAATGTCTGAGTCCCCAGAATTAGCAGGTGCTTACCATAAGAAGTTGAAAGAAGCCTATAAGACTGAAGAGAAATTGAAAGAGCCTGATGTACTGAGAAGGAGCAAGGAGCATTTGATTGTGCTGCTTGATGAAGCAGAGAGGCAGTTGAGTGAAACACCCTTTTTAGCAGGTGAAGAGTTTACCATGGCTGATGTAATGTTCATTCCTGTGTTGGCTCGCTTAGTACTATTGGATTTAGAGAATGAGTACATAACTGGCAGGCTAAACATCGCTGAGTATTGGGTTTTGGTTCAGCAGAGACCTAGTTACAGGAAGGTGATTGGTAGGTATTTCAATGGTTGGAAAAAGCACAAGACATTGGTAAAAACT
This sequence comes from Hylodesmum podocarpum, assembly GCA_026586105.1. Classification (NCBI taxonomy): domain Eukaryota; kingdom Viridiplantae; phylum Streptophyta; class Magnoliopsida; order Fabales; family Fabaceae; genus Hylodesmum; species Hylodesmum podocarpum. The sequence goes on along the minus strand of JALJEV010000623.1, from coordinate 10,756,595 downwards.
TGGTGCTTTGTTCGTATTAGAAGTTTACTCAAGAGGTACTAGGTTAGGTACATATTGTTGCCAAAAGGGGGTTACATAAGTGAATATACAGAAAGAGCTTTTTGTGTGTGCTGTAGACAAGGAGGAGTTATACTGAGGACAAAACTTAGGTCGAGTTCTTTGATGTTGTTTTTATTGTTCTCGTGTTAAAATTGCAGATTCATCTCCGTAATCTGTATAGTCATTTAATATTGAGATTGAATTTTAATCAAAATTCTGATTGTGCGGATTATTGAGATGGAACTTTAATTCTAATTGGAGAACCACAACACCACCACCAAAGGTAATTTACCTAAGTTTTGCCCTTATAATAAACCTTGTTCTTTGTTTTTATTTTCCTTTTTTGGTTTGAACAATCTGTTTTTAGAGAGAGAAGGGGGATTAATTTTTCATTCTTCCTGGTCAAACGGTGAAGCTAGAGGTACAAAGCTTGGATTTGTTCCAAGGAAGGGAGATCAAGGGATGCATGTTAGTGCTCAGTCTGAAATTTTTGGACTTGGTTGGTACGAAAGCAACTTATGGTTGCCATCTTCCTTCATTGTTAAAAAAAGAGGCAAATTTGTGTTTCTTTGATCAATTAGCAATTTCTGTACAATGTTGTATGCTACTGATATTGGAACAATTCCTTCCTGTGAAGATTGGTGCTTGCTATGTGTTATACATTTATTATGGGATTTGTAAATGCAGTGACGACAAGACGACAATAACGTTCTCATTTCAAACGCTCTTGCCTCCTAAACTTGCTTTGTCGTTTGAACGTCATGAAAGGCCGTTGATTATATTATGGTTAGTACGAACATCATGAAAGTTTCGGTGTACATTAAAAATCTCATTGTTGCTATTTTTTTCTTTTTTGTTCATTATCTATAATAGGTGGGCACGATAACTGATATGTTGGCTAGTGTGTAAAGTCAAAATTATTTGTATTTATAAAGAAAAATATATAATAGATAACTACAATACGTAAATAATCAGAGATAAATATATATATATTTTGAGTGATTTGTAGAATAGATTATAATTATTTGTGGTTTATATATTTCACAAGCAGGAAAAGTTAGAGATAGAGAGTAGTAAATATAATAAATGGTATGACATGCGAGAAGAGAAAAGAAACAACTTCAAAAAGCTACCATACCCAATGCCAACCAACTTTAAAAAAGAATATAAAATAAATGAGACCAAAGAAAATAACTCATCTTTTGGGTTCAAACTAATAAAACAGACAAATAGAAAGATTATTTTTACTTATTTGTAAATAAAGATAATATAAATCTCTCAACTTTGACCAGCGGGCTTAATATTAAAATACTTACTTAGTTCAATCACGAGACGAATGGATAACACACTCCAGAAAACCTCTCCCCCTTCCCATCAAAACAACTACCCTTCAACTTCAGTTCACCCATTAAATATTCAAGAAAATCTTGTAATAAACAATACTTATTTCATCAATGCTGTGAATTACCAAGAGAGGTTTTCCATGTTCGGAGAGAAGTAAGTCAAGAGAAACACCTACCTCTTGAAGGTTTGGGCAGATCAGTAACAAAAAATAGTATGATCACCTCAGTTACTATAAAAATTGAAGGAGAGAAATGCTGAAATTGAATGATATTTTCATTGAATAATAGATTCAGGAACAAATGAATTGACAGTACATTAATGTATATGGAAGAAAAAAACAAAAATAATTTCTCTTTCCTGTGAACAATATTGCTATTGCTTCTGTGCATGCTAATAAATATTATTGCCACCTTTCTCCTCTCTACAGGTTGCATCCTCCGCATCACTAGTAACTTTTGACTCTTTTGGTACATCTCCTACATCTATACTGCACATATCACCACTAGAGTTGCTCACATTACAACTCCATGCATTCCTCTTGAACCATGTTCGGTGTATTTTTGAATTATTCCCTTTCTGCTGTCTAAAGTAGAACTTTCCCAAATCATTGGAGTCAACCTTCAAACGCTTAGTTATGTGTTTATTGTTCTCGAACAAAAGGTTCGAGTCTTCAGGGTTAGCAGCAGTTGTGCTGGGAATCATATCATCTGAACAATTAACCATACCACTGGTATCCCACTGCTTAATTTCAGCAGGCTGATCAATTATCATAGCATCATTAGTATTAGAAGGTTGACAGTCTTTGTTGTCCCGTTGGAATGGGGGTGTTGGAGGAAATGGGTTGAAAGGCATGCCAGGTGCAGTGACCCAACACCCTGCCAATTCAGCATGAGGTGTTCCACATTGCCGGGCAACAGACCATGGTATTCCATACGAGACAGGCATGCAAGAGTTAAATTTCTCTTTTGGATGACCAATAACTAAATCAGAGAGATTTCCAGAACGGCTTCCATTTTGCAAAGCGAGATTACCGAAGTTTAGGGAAGCATTTGATGAACCTATTGGGCACGAAAACCCTGGTGGAATATCCTCATGAATGTTCTGGAATTCACCAATCGAGCTCATAACTGCATCAGAAAATGAATTTGTCTCAGCTGGTTGATCCCATCGGCTTTTGCGCTTCCGCTTTTTAGCTCCTTTGATTTCAACCCCATCTAGAGACTGCACAGGGGCATCAGCATCTACAGAGGTTCTCACAAGCATAGACTGCTGACTACAATCAATTGCTTCTGTAGACCTTAAATCATGCTCATGCCTATGACTGTGTGATGATGAAAATCTATTACCAGTGAAACTTCTGTGATTTTCCACCCTATTATCATCCCGGTCCATATAGCCATGTTTTCTGAGGTGTCTGGGAAACCATCTGTCTCGGAAGCTTCGAGCAATTTGATGGACCTACATGTGCAAACAAAATGAAAATGTTCAAAGATTCATTTCCTTGCCCCAGAACAGTAAACAAAAGGTTAAAAAAGTCCTCTAAAAGCATATTTCTTGGCACTCATGTACACTAGAAATAAACAAGTTAGCATAACAGATACCTGTTTGTCATCATGCTCTGTCAGAGAAAGCATTGACTCTCTAAAGCTGAACATAAAACCAATCATTAGTAAAGAATACAAGCTTAGAGAGCAATGGAACAATTTCATTTAAGTTATAGTGAAGAAAATAGGGTAAATCATTTGCAGGGAGAAATAATTATAGCATCTAAAGTAAGAAAAGTGGAAGTGATTAGAAGATTGGCAGTAATAAAATACTTGATTCCACATTCAAGATTCAAAACACAAACTACAGGACAGTAAATTTCAAGTTGTTTCCAACAATAAACATGCGACAAAGTTATCAATAGAATAGAACAAAACAAAAACCTATGCACGAGGCATTAGTACCAAGAATTAACAAAAGCTTCCACTGCAATGGGAAGAATTAGCTACAAGACTGACATTCTTTAATATTTCAAGCACAACAGGAAAATCAATACTTACAGATACCGGCTGAAAAATGTCACAACAATTTAATGCTTACGAGTAAAATGCAAAAAACATACCCATTATCTCTACAATATCTATTGGTCATTATTTAAAATAAGCTTGAGATACTACATATGAAGAGTTAGCAAAAACCCAACCATTTTAATCATTTCAGAATCAGGAATATTATAAATCATCAATTGATTGAATTCCCCCAGCACAAAAATATGGAATAGGAAAACACGGATTGATGACTTAATGCAACATTTCATGCTTCCAAGCACTAAAGATAACATTTTTTGCAGCTTATGTCAATCGTATTCATACAAGCCAACAAACTGCTACTAAATTCAGTCCCCACAAAATTTACATATTCTACAGATATTCTTAAAATTGCTGCAGGAAATTTGGGGAGGATGTAGTTTGAGTTTGTCTGACCTCTCCATTCCATGACAAGGAGGACCACCATTAATATGTTCTGATGTTAATATCTTGCTTGCTGCTAGGTACTCTAAGACCTGTAAAAAGAAAACTGATCAGGCAAGGGCCATATTTTCTTAAACTCACTTTAGAGAATGAGAAAATAAAGAAAGGAGGAAAGCAAATAAAAGTACAGCATCTACCAGCCATCAACTTATTAAAGAATAAAGGGTAGTGAAATCGATGCACCTAATCAATAATTAACAGATTAATAATTACCAGATTGAACATTCCCTATACTCTAATGTGAAAACGGACTGATTAGAGAAATTGGCCAACATCTAAATAAAGGGGAATAAAATGTTACCGTAAATGCCAAAATACGAAAGTTGCAAAATATATCTTTACATTTTAGGAAAATAGAACAAACAACATCTTAGCAATCATATAACATGTAGAGAATTCAACAAAGAAACTAAGTCTTTGGATTGGAAGCTTTTAGAGGAATTCAATTATTAAGTGGATTTAAGAAAACTATACATCAAAAAGACCTTTTTGGATATCAAATCCAAAAAATTTTGAAACAATGGTATAACTAGTCAGTTATCTTATGCAAATTTTTCTAATTCTCAAATCACTTTATCAATTTTTATTACTTAAAATTTCCAATACTTATTTCTGGCAAAATTTTATACTGAAATATCATTTTTTTTATAAAAAAAATATTTAAAAACGAAATTTCACATGTGATGGAAATTAAATTACATCATCCAAACAAAGAATTTGAAGTACAAGGAAATTGAATTGCTTTACCCAAACAAAGTAATTGAAAAAGAAAAAGATTTTAATTGAAGCAATTAAATTTCCATGGCGTTTTAAATTCCTTTAGAATTTTGAAATTCTCTATTCAAACACTACCTAAAGATTTCTATTGTTCAGTAAGAAAAATCATAGCATGGCATGACAAATATGATCTCCAACTGCTCAACAAACCTTCCCATTTCAGTATCACAAGGAAAGCACACATACTCCTTTACATGTAAAAGTACACATCTTATAATTCAATGGGATGCAGTAATTTAAAATAACAGAATATATTTAGAGAGGAAGGATAAACTTACTCCAACGGCAAAGGATGTGTCACCCATTGTAACCAATGGATTAAGACAAAATGAAGGGATAGGATATAGAGTAAGTCTCTTATACTTACTCTTGGAGTATATATATATATATATATATATATATATATATATATAGGAAAAAGGAATATAACAGAACTAAAAAATGAGTAATTTCTCATCTAAGCACACCTTGAGAAGCTTTCTTAGTATTGGAATTTTTTTGAAGTCCAGCCTGTACTGCTTCATAATGTTATGTAACATCTGTAAACCTGAAAGGAAACATTATGGTTACAATAAAACACAACCAGACATGTGATGAATTTAAACATTTCAGACATATAGGGGAAAAACAGCATTACATAGAAAGCAAATATATATTACCATTTTTGTTAATTATATCATTCAACACTGCTCTAGATTTTGTTTTCAGAAGGGCATCAAGGATCATTGAAAGATCTCGATTGCTGCAACCAAAGATTAAATTTCCTTTACAAAGTATTTACATGTCCATGAAGCATGAAATAAATCTAATATAAGTGGGTGCAAAGTGTGCTTAATGAAAAAACAGAAAAGGCAGAGAAAAGAGAACCTTTGAATTGCTTCACCATTGCTTCTATCACCTGATGCCACTGTGAGAAACAAAAGCTTCAAGTACCCTTTGGTGGCATCCTGTTACAAGACAAAGGTGAGGGCAGTCAAATGGTGAAAATCGAAAAAGATAAAACTGCCCGGCCCTCTAATGCCTCAAAAACAAAGGCATTTAAAAAAGTAACAAATTGAAATCTATATTTAATAAAAGAACAGAAGACACATAAAACTATTTCTCATAAATTCATAATTGATTACAAGACAAACATAAGATATTACAGCAGTAGAGGCTGATATCTCTTGCTTTGTTGCATAATCAATATTAAATGTGGGAAAGCACACGGGCATGCACTAGCTTCCAAATAACTTTGAAATGTTATGTTCACTAGGCTACTATATATAGTACTTACTTTTCTTTTGCTTATTCCCCCATCTCCATCCAGCAACTCATTAAGTTTCTCCTGAACTGCAGATAACAAAAAGGTATATCCATTAATAAATGGTTTTAATTTTTAATGACCATGTTACCAAACAAATGAGGATGCCAACCTGCTTCAAACCGTCCGTTGGAAGAACCTTCTACCTTTTTGTGTTTGATATATGACACCTGCAATCGATTAGCCGTCACCTCGGCTTTAACGCCATTTGGAGGATTAGCGTGAACCTTTCCCTTTTTAACTGAACCCTTTAACCTAGGAGTCTTTTTGCTTTCAATTGTTTCAGACTTTGACTCCTTATTGCTAACAGTAGAATTTGGTAACATTTTGCCAACAGTTGTAAGGGGAGAAGTATTCTCTAATCTTTGAATGGAAGAAGTTTTGTGTCCAAACTCTGAATCCTTCTGATATCCTTGTTGCACAGCAGGCATGGATTTGCTTGTTACATCCTCCATTTGTTGAGGAATTTCTTCAACTTGAACAGAAGATGATAACTTGCTCTTTGAGTCATCCATTTCTTCTGAGTTATGCAACAGAGAAACAGCAGAGGCAGGGTTCGAAGAACTCTCTTTCTCTGGAGGACCATCTAATTCTATAACAGTTGTAGACTTGTTTAATATTTCCCTGTCTTTTAACATATGTCTGGCAGATTGCATATCAACATTATTAAAATACTTGAGTGTAGGAACAGCATCTTCAATTTCACCATCTTTGGTAAGCATGACAGGTTCTGGAAATTCTTCTTCTGAATCACTCTGGACAATCAGTTCAGTATTAAGTGGATCACCACCACCTATATAACCTCGACAATTAGGTGAACCACAATAACATTTTTTGGCAGCAGCACCAAAAACCCTTACATAGTTGTAATCGAATGTCAATTCTTCATCCTGGGGAGGGTGGTGGTAAAAAGTTCAGCTTGGCATAGAATAATACTAGCACATGCTTACAGCCCAAATAAAACATACAATTAAGTTTCATACTCCAAAACTCTGGTGATAAGAAATAGGACCTCCAAGTCCTTCAAACTAACAGCACAAATCTTCTACACCCCCCCCCCCCCCGAAAAGAACACACACATACACCAAAATATATAAACATATAATCACTTTACTATATATATATAGAATTCAAATCGATCTATTTTATCGACCTCATGAATGGTTTTTGATCTTTTTATATCCAACAATGTTCACAAATAATTCTAGATAGGCAACAACCATGAAACAGATACTGTTTTCCCTCTCTCTTGAAATAAATAACAAAAACACAGCGAAGCATATATAATAAAGAGATATCATGGGTCTCATACAAGCAAGAAATTAAATAACTGAAAAACATCGTTGGAATGGAATGTGTAACATGTAAGCATCTAACTCAATGGGGAAATGAGAAAAAAAAAAAGAGCCATAGCCCACAACCATTACACGTCCAACCATCTGTTCAATTAAGCATTTCTGGGTCAAATGGCCAAATATTTCTGTATTTCATCTATAGTGGAGAGGCAGCACAACTAACCATTCTCTACGTAATCAAGTAAAAGATTCACATTTTCTCACACGTTTGATAATCATAATACACAACAGACATGCACACAAGAAAATAAATTGAAGTTACTATTTCAAACATTGAAAATCACAATTTGAAATGTAAAAGCAACAAAGTTCCACAACACAAAACTGTAAGATCTAGTGGAATTAACAATACACACAAGCAAATGGAAGTAGTAAATGGAAGCTGAAGGCACACCTGCTTAATATCCCTCAATGCAAACAGTCCAATACAGATTTCCCCATTCACCATCCACTGTTAAAAAATGGGATAAAACACAAGGTCAAGAGAAAGAAAACAGCAGAATAATTATGTATCCCATGCTCCAGGAACTAATATGTGCAAAGTGGCATTAAGAATATATATATATGTTCTGGAAAAGCATACATCCACACTTCCAAGAACAAGTATGCAAAATGTAAAACTAGCAAGAATATAGTTCCCAAGGGAGAAAGAGATAAAGTTTCTCTAGTATCATCATGTTACTTTAATAAACCACAAAAATTACAGGTAGTAATATACTCACCTTTTCTGTCCGACAATTAGGATCACAACTATGATTAATGAATCGTCCCAAGTTTCCTTTTGCACTTGCATCTATCACCTGAAAGAAAAGAAATGTGAATGGCAACATAGAATTAAATAACTTGCAGCAGAGAAAACTAATAATAATAACTAATGAGACAATAACAAATCATGTTGAAAGAAGCAGACGACACCATTCCCAAGTCTCGACAGAATGCTCAGAGTAATTATGACACAAATTGGCAAAAAGGGAAAATTTAAAATGTGATAACTGCCCAGATGAGTTGACATGTTGTCCAGCATCCAGATCAAAATTAATAGACATCACAGAACAATCAACAGTAGAGGCATGAATAACTCATCTATCTTCAAGCCAAACTATATTTTGTTGGTTCTTGGTATTACATACTTCCATCAATTCCAACATATCCATTTACACAAGCTAAGTTAAGACAAATGGGTAAAAGGATATTTGCTTGGAAGAATAAAGGGTCCATGTAGTTAAGAACAGTGAGATAGTGAGAATTACTTAGATAAATAAGTAGGAGGGTGGAAAGGTAGGAGGATCATTCTAAATTACCGTAGCACTAGAAGGTCAGGAGATATAATGCAAAAGAATTCTATTCCCAGAATATAACTTTCTTCTCTTTTTTTCTTTGAAGGAATGGAAGAGAAGAGAATTTCCACAGCATATGCATATGGGATTCATTAAAGGAAAAGCTAAATTACAACTGCTATGTATTAATGTAAATAATTGTGTTGTGTAACATGCTATGATGAATAAATCCTTGTGTTTCTAGCCAACCAAGGTACTCAGCACCACTAAAATTAACAAACTGCAAGTTTTTTATTCGTTAAAAAGAAAACAAATAATGTTGTTTCCATTTAAGTACACAGATACAGGTTAAATTCATACCTCGCTGCCATTCAAGGTCATAAAATAGAAATGCCGATGACCCTTCAAAGCATACTCTCTTTGCCGTGCCTCATAGGTTTGCATATCAAGCACCTGTTTGGACCATAAATTTGATATGTAAGTACCTACAGGTGAATGATGAGAACAAGCCAGGTATCACCTTTGCATATAAAACACAAATCACATGAATGCCCCTAAATAGAATAACAGTGAAAACTGTAATGCTATAAGGTATAAAATAATCCATTAAATACAGAACCTAATCTGCTCAGAATACTCCTCCATTAAAAAGAAAACTAAGTTGGTTGTTAAACATAAACTATTCTTTAGCCCCAGCCTACATGCATAAGCTATCAGGTTGAGCAGTTCTTAGTTGATCAACAACCAATGAAATATTCTTTCTTTACTAAGCCAACAATCTGCATTATCATGTGGCGGATAGCATTGTGGAAAAATAGTGGAAGTAACATAGTGATTGTATTGAAATATATGATATATATATATATATATATATATATATATATATATATATATATATATATATCAATTATATATGCATAATATCCCAAGTTCAATGCAAATAAAATAAACTTCATATAGTTAGCATAGTATTAACTCTAAAGTTCAATTGGCTGGAGTTTGCCACAAATGTCAAGAGGATGCATCACCATATTAACTCTAAAGTTCAATTGGATGGTCTTGTGATCGCGGTTTGGCTAAATTCCACCATGAAATAGCGTTATAGCAGCTATTTAACAGCAGTGTACTACTCAGCCAAAATGTTAATATTTTTCCACGGCTCTTCACTACTGCTATTTAAAGATCAATACAAATAATACAAAAAGAAGCAAGACATTATCTACAGCTTGATGATGCATATCATATTGATTAACTAAAACTTAATCAGCCCACTTGCCACTTATTGTAATGCTAATAAACCAATTAGCAGCATTATGTTATAATATTTTTTTCTGCAACCAAAAGAAGATTAGGAGGATTAGGACACACAGACAATATATTGTTGGGAGAGAAACAAATGAGAAGAATGGAGTTGTGTAAGACAAATCAAACATAACTACACATAAGTTCGTAGAAGGAAATAATTTCTCCTTTCTTCCCCCAAAACTTCAGCTAAAATATAGAACCAAGCATAAATATGATCACAAAATTTTGATATTCAGTGTCAAAAGACAATATTTCATGGAACATATAAAATAACAAGAAAATTTTTTAAATCACTTCAGAGATAATAAAAAGAAAAGGAAGTATTGTCCATGTTACCTCTCCCACGTATTCAATAAGAAACTGGCCTTGGGCCACATCCACAAGTGCCTTCAGTCCATAGCCCTTTTTCCCACATTTAAACCACCTAAGGCTAGCATACTTCCGCTTTTGGAACTGAAATCAGACATTTGCCCAACAATCATGCCATTTGACAAAAAAACACCAAATACTAGTATATTTTCAATAAAAAACAAATAGTTTATATAAACCTGCTGATTGGAACAATGGTCCCCACATGGGCAGGTTCCTTGTACACATTCGATATTAAGAATCCGATTTAGACATTCATCTCCACAGCCAAACTTTCCTTCTTGAGGTGGTTTGCAATGACAGACCATTATCTGGTACAAGTTCAGAGGTGCAAGAATAAGTTTGCAAATTCTGAAAAGCTTAACCAAAACCTAAGCGCTATCCAATGTGGTTAAACAATAAACCTCAATCAAAACATGAAATAAAAAACTATTAGTGACTGATGTGAATGCGAAAGAAAGAAATATGTAACAATTGGAAGCAGAGCAGCAGGGTATCAGTGCTGGCCCTGAGGAAGGGTTTGAAGGGGCGACTGCCCAGGCCCATGGTTGAAGAAAAAAAGGTTTTCAATTTTTTTGGTAATGACAGTTCCATTTTTTCTTCTCAGCTTCTCCAAAACTGTGCCAAATTTCAACTTATCCAAGCATTAAAAATAAAAAATGTTCAATTTCCACCAAAAGACTTAACTCTCCTTCACATGTAATACTTTGTATTTATATGTATTTATGAGTAAAGGAAATAATTTGTATGTAATACTTGTATATTAGGGGCCCTTATTTATTATTTTGCCTGGAGCCCATAAAATCTTGGGACAGGGACTGGGCCCGCAAAGTATACAGTTCCTCATCATACATTAGAAAATAATATTAGTTCAACAATTCTTCCCATTCTCTGCAAAGCACATCCACTATATAAAAGTTATATTTAGGTATATGCTCTTCAAGTTGATCAACTCAGACTAAGACGGGCTTCCATAATCCTGTAATCCTATTTCACAATATTTTAGGGAAAAATAATAATAAAAGGAGTGAAACTTGAAGGAGGGCAAACAATCATGAAAGCAAGAAAGAATATATGAACATCAAAGCTCTTGATCCCTCTGCAAGTACCAACATGATCAATTTCATATTTTAGTACACACATGCTAATCCATCATGATCACTTGTATACTAAAACCAATATACAACTCAATCAAATAATGTAATATGATAATCATTTATAATAAATAAAAAATTAAAAAAATTAAACAAGAATAATCCAACACCTCGTCAATAGTCTGAGTTTTATGTCTACGATGCAGAAATTCATTGGTGAAAATATGGGTAAAAGTCGACTCCTGGAAAACTGCAATGCATAAAGCAAATTGAACATCAGAAAAATAAGATTAGAAGACATTCCTAAAGCAGTCTAGCTTCAAGCTTAGATTTCATTTTAAAAATGAAAATAGAAAAACTTGATGACAAATATAACATACCTAATGGAGGCCGATAATCTAATTCCTTAAAATTTTTGGAGCCTTCATATGCATCTTCTTCACCCGAGGCCTCTGATAATCCCAACTCTGCATTAATCTCTGCATTTGACTTTTCTTGAGGGATGGCACAATCAGCAAAAGATTTATCACTGCTGTCCTTACAAGTCCTTCAAAACAATATCATCCATGACAAGATGCAAGTTATTTAAACTAGGAATAATATGGATGATGTGTTTACTTCACGTACGCAAAATAAGAAAATTGAAATAATTAACTACAAATATAAATCATGACTACACCCTCCATTCCATTTTGAGGATCGGCTTTTGAGAAAAGATTTGCTCTGATTTATCTATCGTTTTCAAAATTCAAGATAACATTAAACAATTTTTGTCAATTATACCACCCATATTTTGCACCTAATTTTTAATTTATTTACAAATTTATCATGAAAGTAGAAACGCAAAACAACTTGTATACATTTATTGTGGAGTAGAAATGAAAAAGGGTAGAATAGGAAACTTCATAACTATATTATCAGGAATAAGAAAATTCATTGCATTTCTTTGTTGCTGTATAAAAATCCTTAAGACACTTGAAAAGGACCGGAGGGAGCTTGCAATTAAAAACTAGATAATAATAACTGATGCACATGGCTACAAGTGAACAATGGTGAAAAGTCTATTTCTAAACTAACCCTGACATACAAACAAATACATATTATATCATATTCTGCATCTTCAGCTTCTAATCAAGAACTAGAGAAAAACAATAACGACTAATATGAATGAAACACCATATACCAGGTGCAGTTAGTTTCATCAATTCGATCTGCAAGCACAGCTGGAATTCGCCGCCACTTGTGACAATCATCACAACGTACCCATGCATTACGGGGTGATAGAAGTTGCTCCTCCAAACCAACACCAGGCACCACATCCAAATTAGATACATTAACCAAAACTCTGTTGTCATCACGATTAATTTTTCCAACAGCATCCAACTTATGATTTCCATCAACAATTGCTTCTAAGCGACCAAAAACAATAACAAATATTATATTTAATTGCCTAAACCATATAGTTAACACATAAGACTAAGAAATAATAATATAAAAGTAACATTTAGAGAGTCATTAAGGACCCATGGTCTGCCTCACATGAATCCAAAATGCAAAAAATAATCACATGTGATGCTTTGACAAATAAAATGCTACCTGGATGTGGGCGATCTTCAACTTCACATGTAACTTTAAGAGACACACCTTTTCCTTTGACTTTGCTTTTATTGATTGGCTTTTTCTGTTTCTCCTTGTGTGTACTATTAGTCTTTTTCCTGCCAGTTGAATCAGAAGCTTTAGATTTGGTCATGGTACCTTTATTAGGTCTAAGGCTTTTAGGTAGTTTACGCCCCACAGGTCTTGCAGAAGACACCAAATTCTCAGAACCCTGGGATTCTGACAATCCATGGTCCAGAGATGGTTTGCCACTTGTCTTACCTTCCAAGTGATTTTTAACTTTCAAAGCCTCAGCAGAACCTCCTCCCAGTTCAGTCTCTCCAGAAAAGGGCAACGATTCCAAGGATAATTCTTTACTGCTCACAGATTTGTTTATCTCGGTGAAAGTAGGTGAGTCCAAAGAGCTAACTGCATCCCTGCAATTTTTCTTACGTCTGCGGTTCTTTGAATGCTTAGCTCTGCTATTCCCAGATGGACCTTGTGATCCATCTTCACCGATACAAATACTTGAACAAAGTTTGTCTTCCTTCTTCCCTCTCTTACTGAAGATAACATCCAATTTAGGACTTAACTCTTTAGAAGAACCTAAAACAGCAAGATGTACATCTTCATGTTGTCTTTCTCCAACTGGGACTTCAGGAATTGAATTGATAACTTCTGAATCAGGTGAAGTTCCAGGATCCATACCCTTGTTATTGATAGGTTCAATCAATGCTTCAACCAACTTCTCTGGAGGAACTGCAAGACAAGGTTCCTCAGCATCACCATCTGACTTCTCTGCTATTTCAGTATTTTCTAAGGGGTTATTTGCAACTTGCCCATTTAGAACAATACCATCCTTGTCCAGGTCATTGTTGAAGGATTCTGAATTAATCAAAGTCATCCCTTCCGAAATTTTATATTCAGCACTGATGACTACTTTCTGAGACCCTGGATCAGACCCCAAGTGGGAGGCAGAAGCCAGGCCATCAACGGATTCCGGAATCGAAACATTTGAGCAACTAAAACCGACATCTTTCCCGAATTTGATCTTCAGACGAACACGACTAGTTGAGACAGAATAATTCTGTGCTGAACTCAATGACCTGGTACTTGTACCATTCTTAACCACTTTCCCACTCTGACGCTTGCTTCTAGCCTTTCCCAATTCTTGGCCCACGGTTTCAACTCCAAGTTCATTAACTTGATCAAAAAACTGTTCAATATTATCAATCAAACCCCAGGTAGACGAACGAGCTAGTCTGGAGGAACTTCTTTTCTTTTTTATAGCGGCGTCTAAGTTTACACTTGGATGTGTCACCTTAGCTTTGTTATTTCTTTTTCTCGAAGGCTTTTTGGTTTGTGTCTTACGGCCAGATTTAGTTCTTCGACAATTCCTTTGAGAAGGTAAGGGTATGCTTTCATGGATACAATCAACTTCAACAGCTTCTTTTCCATCACTATCCATCTGTACTGGATTGTCCATGGCATTATTATTAGAGACATCATGATGCTTACAATGGAGATCAGGAACATCTTTTGAAGAGCGGTTGGTAATTAAAGCAACAGAGGCCAGACCTGATTCTGGAGAAAACAGTTTTCTAAAGGTAGAGTTCTCAGTTTCCTCTGAGGAACAGTCCTTCAATTTACAGAAATCATCTTCTATTTGCAGCATACCATTCTTCATTTCACACCCTAGATCCAACAGGGCAGGCTCACAAGGAGAACCAACTACAGGTGAGCTCCCAACAGTCTCATGGCAACCTGGAGAGGATGATATTTTTACACATGTATTGATGTTGTTGCCTTCATCAACAAAAGCATTGACCTTTTCTTCACAAGTACTATTATGATCCTCACCATCCTTCTGATAACATGGATGATCACTTGTGCTCTCTACTTCTGTTTCTGTACATAATGCACCTGCTGGCACATCCATAGCCAAAGAAGATGTCCGCCTGCAAGCATCAGCTTCCATAGCTGGAGAAGGAGAATCAACTATAGGTGAGCTCTCAATGGTCCCATGGCAACTTGGAGAGGATGACATTTTTACACATGAATCAATGCTGTTGTCTTCAACAAATGCTTCAACCTTTTCTTCACAAATACTATTTTGATCCTCACCATCTTTCTGATCACTTGTGCTCTGTGCTTCTGTTAATGCCCCTGATGGAACTTCCATAGCCAGAGAAGTAGATGTCTGCCTGCAAACATCAGCTTCCATAGCCAGAGAAGGGGAATCAACAACAGGTAAGCTCCCAACAGTCCTATGGCAATCTGGAGAGGATGATATTTTTACACATTTATTGATGTTGTTGCCTTCATCAACAAAAGCTTTAACCTTTTCTTCACAAGTACTATTCTGGTCCTCATCATCTTTCTGATCACATGGCTGATCACTTGTACTTTCAATTTCTGTATCTGTACATAAAGCACACGATGGCACTTCCATAGCCAGAGAAGGAAATATCTGCCTGCAAGCATCAGCTTCCTTCCCAATTAGAGCATCACATTCTCCCACAACATTTAACAAGGAATCTGTTTTTCTCATGATTTCCTCCTGATCATTATGGCGACCACTTGTGCTCACTATTTCTGTATTTGTACATAATGCAACTGACAGCACTTCCACAGCAGGAGAAGGAGATCTCTGCCTCCAAGCATCAGTTTCCTTCCCATTCAGAGCATGACATTTTTCCACGACATTCAACAAGGTGCCTGCATTTGTCATAATTTCCTCCTGCTCGTTTTGCTGGTTGCAATCAACTAGCAAGTTAGCTGCAGATTCTGACTCCAATGACATTTCAGAGTCCCTGCAATCAAGCACCCTGTCAAAAGAATCAGTGAGAACACCAGCATCATCATTTTTGCCTTTCACAATGGCCAACTCATCTCCTGCTGCAGGCAATATGTCCCTCTTATCATCCTTCTGCTCATCCTGTTGAACACAGTGCTTCTGCAAATCATTTGCAGTCAAGGACCTCAACCCCAATGGCAGGTCAGAGTTGCCTTCATCCTGAAAATCCCCCTCCATGCCACTTTCAAGACAGGAAACCCCCAAACAATTCTCACAATCATTCTCAGCAGTTCTCTCCAGCGGCAATAAACCCACATTTTCACATTCATTGACCAAACCCAAAGCGGCATCCCCAGACCCTTCGTTAACAACATCAACATAGTTTCCAGAACCCGTACAACCATCATTCACAGTGGAGTGTTCAACATTAGAGTCCACTACATTGCAAGCCTCTTCTACACAACCCTCCTGCACCGAAACCACCGGTTCCGCAACCTCAGAACACAAATGCTGCTCAATAACAGACTCTCCCAAAGGATCATCAATGGTAACAGATCTCCCACATGACCCCATCACAATCACCCAAAAAACATTAATTGTAGCACAACACCAGTCGCCACTAACCCGTCACTCCATGATTAACTTCAAAAAACTGAGAAACAAACAAAGGCACAAGAATCACCACAATGCATCACCGAGTACCTAACAACACAACCACACCAAAACGGCGTTTCGAAATTAAGCAAAGTAAAGAACACTACCTCCACGTGAAAACCATTGCTGACGAAAAAACCCTAGAAAGCGGCATTATCCCGTGACCCTATGCACGGAAAGATATGAACGAAAATTAGAAAAAACAAAACCCTACTTACACAAAATGCAGAGCGTAACACGAGTTCCTAGGCGCAACTACGTTGGGCGAATAATTATATATAAGCGAAAATTGAAAACGAAAATTAAAAACAGAAAAAAAAAAAAAAAATAGAAGAAGATTAGAGATATTATTGTTACCTGTGCTGTGAGGATGTGTGAGATTGCGGATAAGAGGTTATGCTTAACAATGGTATATTTCAGAAAATAAATAAATAATAAATGATAAATATTCGTTTTCTTTTCTTTCTCTCTGCGTCTCGGTTGAGAATATAGAGAGAGAGAGTTGGGGTCTGCGTCGCGCGCAGAGAAAAGGAAAAAAAGAAAGAGATGGTTGGTGAACTTGTCAACGAAAACAAAATAAATAAAAACAAAAACAAAAAATAAACACAACGAAACGGTTTGAGAAAAACAGCATAAACAAAGGCAAACGAAAACAAAGCAAGAGAGAAAGTACCTCTTTTTTTTCTTTTTCTCTCTTTCATACATACCCAAACCAAGATTTTTATTTTTCTTTTTCTTTTTCTTTCTCTTTTTTATTATTAATTAGTTATTATAATATATAATACTCTGCTCGGACCTAAATTCGATGTTGATTAGACCGTTTTACCCTACGCGTCTTTCGTCATCATTCATCAATGTTTTTGTTCCTACAACAACAAGTCCCTAAATCCATTCATGATTTTACGCATCTTTTTTTATCAAAATAAATTTCCTTCTTCATTATTGTAGACAAATTTTATCAAAAATTATGTAATAATAAAAATAATAATTCTAAAAAAAAAAATTTAAAAAAAAGACAAAAAGAAAGCATCTTTTTTAGAGAGTTGGGATAGTTTAAAGCAAAAGGCACTAATGGCCAAAGAAGTTGTGATGGGTGTTTTCATTTTCGTATTATTTGTGATCGGTTTGTGCATATCTTCTTGCTCATGATTGTTTGTGACTTTGAAGATTATTGCCTGCTTATAATTTGTTTCTTCTTATCATATAATTAATTATTAATTCTCCAACAAAATTAACAAGAAGCTATGAAAACATTCATTGCAATGATTTTTTTCCCCAACTAGTAAATTAGATTTAGTATTTGATATTTAAATACATAAATCATTTATTTTTATTTTACTTCTTAATTTAATAACTTATTATTGCTTTAATCATTGAAATACATTGAATTATTATTATAATTTTCAATTTTTATAATTTATTACCATTTTATTTCGTATTTAAATAAAAATAACTAAAAAATTACAAGTGAAGGATTTATTTATTTTTTATAATTAGATGATGTAAATATCTTTCGATTTTGTTAAATTATAAAAACATTCATTGTTTTCTAATTTCTACACGAAACTTTCTAATTATTTAAAAGACGTTACAATGATTTTATTTTACACTGTATTAACATCCTCTAATTTTTAAAAATATATATATAAAACTTTTATAAAAATTGAAAAAATGATATTAAAAAATAGAGGTGTATCCTGTGTAATTTTTCGAATTTTCAAAAAATATTTATAAAATTTACTTTTATTTTAAATTTTTAATATCAAACATTTATTTGACAATATCCTCCAAAACTAAGATCAAATTAATCTTTTACTCTTTTAAAAAAAAATAAAAAGGTTTTAAAATTACTTTTAATTGAATGGTAATGTTAATAAGAGTTTAATTGCGGCTTAATAGAACATTTTTCATACAATCATTTGATTAAAATTACATTTAACATGAATTTTATAATATTTATATAAAGATCAATAAATATATCATAAAGAATAATTTATTATTTAATGACTAAAACACTTTTACCAATTAAATCCATTTAATAAAATGACGGTCTTTTTGACTTTTGGTTTTCGACAAATAAATCTTCTTAGTTTTGAGAATAATTTTAATAGCTAATTTATTTTTTCCTTTTGAGAATGAATGCATTTAGGAATGAATAGTTTTCCAAATAAACATATATAATTATTAATTACCATAACATCTTTTCAATAATTAGACATATATTCATTACAATACCAAAGGATAAATTTTTTATTTATTTACTTCAAAACTATATAAGAAAAATGATTTTTCTGCTTTTTTTATGCGAAAGATGATACGGCGCACGATTTTTAAACCATATTGTAAGGTTTAATGTTTACATTTAAAAAAATATATATATTAAAATTCATCATGTACAGATGTACTTAACTAGTTAATTATATAACTTTCATCATATGCAAAGAAGATTAAATTATATAGTTGTTGGAGTTTTCCTTAGAGTTTATTAATATATAATTTTTTATATAGTTAATCAATTATACTTTATATATGTGTACAATTTTGAAATAATTAAATGAGAATATTTGTAAAAAATTATAATATGTTATAATTAATTAAGAATATAAAACATATTTACACCAACAATATATCCCAATTAAATATTGTTTTTATTTCCTTTACATTTGTATCTCTCCAATATAGTTTACACTTTACAGTTAATTGCAAATCGTAAAATTCTTTTCTTTTTCATTGCGTTCAACGGGTTACCTTACACACGCCTGAAGTAATCTAGACATTTCCGCAGAGACAAGATATTCAGATTCTCTATATTTCTCATTAGTGATATATATATATATATATATATATATATGGTAAGATTAAATATATTAAAGATATACTGAATTTGATTTTAATACTTTGAATTTTTTATTTGAATATTTATATTTTAAAAATACATGATTTTAATCTAAATATTTTAATACTATTATTTTTTCCGTTAAAGTGTCTGTGTATCATTATCATAAATCCTAATCATATTTTTCTAAAATGAATTGACTTATCACGTTATATTTTAAAAAAAAAAAATATTATTTAAATTAATCGATATCTTTTAAATAAGATAGAATATTAGTTGGTTTTATCATTAATATATTCCATGTCATATATACTTATATGGGGCGAGCTGCGTTGACAACCGGCGGTGGCCCTCCAATTTTATATATATATATATATATAATTTTATATTTTAATTTAAAATTAATTTATTTAATTTTGTTTAAAACTGATTCTAGAAAAAGGTATGTATTGAAGTTAATTTTAAATAAAATAAATTAATTTTTTTAAAATCAATTTTAAACTAAAATCTAATTTTTAAATTGATTTTAAATTAAATTAAAAAATTTAAATTAATTTATTTTATAAATTATAGCTTTGAATTAAATTTAAATCCATTTAATTGAATTTATATTAGATATAGAATAATTCATTTCCACCCTTATCATGTATGTAAAATATAAATATTTTTTTAAAATCAATTTTAAACCAAAATCTATTTTTAAAATTGATTTTAAACTAACTTAAAAAATATAAATTAATTTTCTTTAAAAGATATGAATTTAAATTTCAAATTTAATCTAATTAATTTAAAGTAGATTTTTAAAAATCCAATCTATGTCTAACCTTATTATATATATAAAGCATAATTTTTAAAAATTAATTTTAAACCAAAATCAACTTTTAAAACTGATTTTAAACTAATTTAATAAAATTGAAATTGGTTTGTTTTAAAAAAATATAAATTTAAATTTTAAATTCAATCGACTTAATTAGATTTAGATTAGATATAAAAATCCAATTCATACTCACCCTTTTATATATGTAAAGTATCTTATTTTTTAAATCAATTTTAAATTAAATTGTTTTTGACTTTTCTAGTGTTCATGGCTACAACAAAAGAGATTCTTTTCTGGAATGAAAATTGTGAAAACAAGAGTTTGAAATAAAATGGATAATGAATTTCATATGGATATTGTTGTTATTACTAGTGGTTACTTGACATTCTTCCCGCGTATTTCCCTATTTGTTAAACCATAATCCCTAGGATTTTCATTTAAATTAATTGTTATGTTTTGCCCACTTTTATGTCTCATTGAGTGGTGTTGTAAGATAAGAGATCTCATAATGGTGAAATAATGAATATAGGTTTAGAGACAATTTGGTGAGACATATTGCATTGATGAGTCTGGTACTATAAAATAACAACATCGAGGTTGTCCTTAGTAGACATGCTAGTGAATATGGTATTATGAAGAAAAAAAATATGAGAATTATCATGAAAGTCAGGTGATTGAAAAGATTTATGAAAAGTAAGGATGAATGAAACTAGGACAGTTGGGTCCCGACAAGTCAATGTAATGATCTAAGACTTTGAGAGTATTTGTGGTGGAGAAAGTTTCCACTGTGAGCGATCACCATGAGTTGGAACTTGGAAGTGACTCCTATTGCAACACAGATTATCCTGATTGTAACAAATTGTCTAGTATCCCTAATAAGAGCATCAAATGTGACATGTATGCATATGTTGGGTTGCATAGTATGGTTAGCTGTGGTATATTGTGAATGACATATCCCTTGCATCCTTTTTTATTTTGATGTATTGCACTATCTTTGTAATTATCTTTATAACTAACCTTTAATGTTATATATGTGGTTTAACACACTTGATGATCCTTCAAATAAGTGAATAGATGAACAATAGGCACAAGGCAAAAAAAACTTTAAATTAGAAAGCCTTTAGATTAAGACTTTGTTGTGTTATAAACTTGACTTGTGTTTTTTCTTTTCTAATTTTTGATTTCATTACTATTGATTTTGCAAATTATGAATTTGACATTTCATGTAAATTAACATTATTAACAGAAATATTGCCAATTTATCCTTTGAGTTTAAACAATTAAAAACAAATTTCATAATATACTTTATAAATAAAATTCAATTCTCCATGTTTATTTTCCTGCGAGATATAAAAAAATTAAGATATGTATCGGTAGAATTTGAAGTGTTCCAAAGAGTTAAAAGAAATAGAAAAGGAGTGCAGATGCGGGTGAATGGGAAATGAAGGATAGGATGGTAGAGTAATTTCCTTAATTTGTTTACAAAGTAGAGAATAAATTTAGTAAAAATGGGGGTGGCAATAGCATTTTTGTTGTGTGGGTAAGTTGGGTTAGATTTAAGTAAATTGACTATTTTATCTACTTTCTTCTTAAAAACACTTTAAAAAAAAATATAAATATTTAATCCGACCAATTTTAATAGTTTTGCATATTATGCATGTAAATGCGTTTCGCTATAATTTCAATTGTTGACTTTCTAATAAGTAATCTTCAACCAGGAGGGAGATTTTTTTTTTTTTCGTGTTAAAAAAGGTATTTAATTATTTTTAAAAGCAATCAGATAAAGCACTACTCACCATAACCATACCATAAAGGTGTTTTTAGATATATAGTGAGAGAAAAAAAAACGTATATAAATATGATATAAGATAGAGAGAAAGAGCAAACATAAATAAGAAATATTAATAAGTATTTATATTAAGAAGATATTCAAAATACCTATATATATATATATATATATATATATATATAAACAAAAAAAAGAAGGAATTTATGAGGAGTGTATTAATTATTTACAATCCAACTAAAATCGAATTATTGTGCATTTTTCTTATTTTTATATTTCTTTTTCTTTTTTCAATTAAAATCAAGCACATAATTAAATTCATTAAATGAATTTATCATTATTCCAAATGTAGAAATTGATAGGAATTTGTTATCTCCATTAGATTTAATGCTTACCAAAGTAGGAGATTTACTATGAGTTACAGGTTTAAATATCATATTGATTCTATCATCTTAGAACTAATTAATATTAAATGTAAGTTGCCCAAAATAATATATCCAAAAAATTGAGATAAACAATGCCAAATTTCCTGTCAATCTCCATGTTTTAAAGTATTTAGAACATCTCTAATAAAAGTGTTAAACTAAGGTTTTAAACTATAAATACCAATCGTTTATTTTTTTATTTTTATATATTAGAGACAGTTATATAATATCTTTATACAAGTTTTCTTAACTTGTTTTTCTAAAAAAAATCATTCCCATCACGCAGATTCAATCAAAATAATCCAGGACTCACAAAAAAATAAAGAATTTATTTTAAAAACTCTTATATTAGAATAAAATTGACTGTTGAGTACTTAAAATTACATGGTAATATGAGTTTCACCCATGACTCATATTTAACATATTCAAGACACCTAATAAACACTCTTGCATTGAAAATACTCTTAAGATATAAAAAAGGCCTTGGTTTGTTATTTTTTATAATAAAAATATTAAATAAAATTGAGTTAATTAAATTTTGCTTATATTTAAGTTTAAATCAAAGAAGGAGTAGTATTCAAGGCTAACAAATTTTATTATCATTATTTTCATTTTGGAATTACACGCAGAAGGTTAAATGATTTTGAGCCAAACAACGAAAAAGTATATAGTTATCTACCCTTAAAATTAGCAAGTCACATGGTTAAACAATTAAATAATAAGTAAAATGACATTAACTTGAAATCCCCGTGTTTACTTAAATAATACAAATTGTATAATTAAAATCATATTGTGGTCCTAATGTTATACTAAGAATGAGAATTTGAAGCATTATATTTCTCACCTGGTTTTTATTTTGTAACAGTCACCTTTGTGGGGTTAATTGTTTTCCTTAGTTGCTTCTAATTTTATTTATTGAATGACTATTATCCCAAAAACAGAAAAAAGTGTTCAAGTAATTAGCATTTATCCATACATAATAATTCAAGATAATAGCATCATCCACATTAATTGATCTATAATCTATAGTCTCGTAATCCAAATTCAATAGTCGTATAAAAAGTTTTAGATCAGTCTACACTGAGCTTTAACAAAATACGGCCGAAACACAGAAATGATTGAAAACTTCATATAACTTAAGACTCTTAGCAGAACTAATTAATAATTAATTAGACAACACCAGCCATTAATCTACAATATTGATTAATTATTAATTTCTTGAGATTTTGCTGCGTGCCAATTGAATCACCTTATGATCTGCTCAAATCCATTGTCCATGCATGTTACCTACACCTTCTAATGCCAAATGCTGTTGCTGCAGATTAAAAGAGACAACAAATAAATACAATTAGTTTCATTCAACTAGTACCAATATAATATCATAGCTTATGTTAAAAATTACTAGAAGTTTCATAATATTTTCTATTCCTCTATTTTCATATTAAAAAATGTATAGTGATCAACTGAAATATAAATTGATTGGCCAAATATTTTACAAAAATGTTAAGAGAAAAAAATAATTAAAGAAACGTATATATCAACTATTTTGTGAGATAATTAATGATTGCCTTGTATTTATATACACATGAGATCATTATTCTTGATAATATGCTCCACACAATTATGTATATGTGTGTGCTTAAGCTCACCCGTATATATTTTTTCACCCACAGATATTTCAATTAATTAAAGAACTAGCAAATATGGAACAGCTGAAACTAGTTGACTCAAATTACACAATATTAAGAATGAAGAGCATTTGCGACTATGCTAACAGATCCATCAGTACAGGACTTGTAGATGTGTTTTATCAACCATGTGTGATGTGTGGAACGAGAATCATATCTTTCCAAAAGACTTCTTTTTATATTTACATAATTAATCTATGACAAAATTTTATTTATAATTGATTAACTATATATCTAAAACTTTTACATTCCCAGCATAATCTTTAAATTAGAAATAAAATAAAATATTATGCTAATGATAGAAGTTGCAGACACACATTATATATATAGTTCACTTACCAGAAGGAAATTGAGCTCCTTATTTTGCTCCTCCAGAATCTTGTCCTGAGCGTCAAAGGAATTATACCAATACAAGAGTCAGTATCCTCTCTTTATCATATATAACAAACATTTTAGCTTCAGAGGAGACTATTATTATTATTATTATGGAAAGTGAGAATTAATATATAAAAATGATTATTGCAACAAAAAAGAATAATAGATTAATAAAAAATATTTACTCTATTTAAATGGTGAACATTCAAAATTAAAAAATAAATACATATCCATATAAGTTTTTAATTGATGATATACTGAACACCAATTAACTTTTAATCTTTATCATCAATATCTCTTTGAATGTGCATACACACTACTTACGTTTCTCTTCAGCATCCTGTGCACTTCCATCTGTGGGGCAAAAAAAAAAATTTAGGTGAAACTTTGTTTAATATTTGCTAACCATAATAATAAAGCTACAATGATTATATTAAAAAAATTTGCCTTCTTCTCACGGATGACACCAAGGCCATTTTCAAGGGCATCCTCTAGGGCCATCAGTTCCTTGTAATTCAGTGATGTAATGTCCTCCCCTTTCAAATGCCTGAAACACACACTTGCTCAGAAATAAGTGAATTTATATATATATATATATATATATATATATATATACACATAATAGGTAGCTAGCTAGAGCAATAAGAATCAAGGTGCAATAATGTTTATGCACACCTTAGCTCAATTTGCATGCTGTCATTCTCTTTCTTGAGTCTATCAATTTCATTGCTGAGGTTCTGCAGGAGTTCAACAACTTGTTGTAAAATCTGAACATATATTCGGTCCCTCACTCCAAAAAAAAAATTAAAATGAAAGAGAAACCAAAATCAAATAAATGACCATTCTTTGCAGTGTAGATCTGGCTCTAGGTAAAAGCTATGTGTGTTGGTTGCTATGTCAGTGAAGAAACGTGTAGTCAAGAGAGACATTTATCATATCTTTGTTCCTAATCCCTAGTATTCAGCTTTTGAAACTTTTGCAAAGAAAAGGAAGCAAGTGAATAAGGTCTTATAGTCAGATCCGTCATAAAATACCATATACCTTACACTTTTGCCTTTCTTTTTGTCAAGGATTTATAATATATATAAAATCCATAAGTTTCAACACTCATGTTCTTGGAAATGAAAGTACATGTTCCAAATGTAGATCTAACTACAGAATCCTTGGTTCATGGGACTGAACATATTTTTAGCAAAACAAATCAAGCAAAAACTGATATATGTTTTTTTTTCAAAGATTAAAAACCTACCTCATGCTTAGCATCCCATAGCGTCTTCCCAGAGGCTCTTTGGTATTTGTCCAAGACATCAATCAACCTTAACCAATTACAAAAGGATCCAAATCAACCCACAAAGTAAAGTAAAAAAAAAAACAAAAATTGAAGTAGCTTTTGCATATAAGTGAAAAAGCTATATATTTTCCTTGCACTAGAACTTTTCTTGATGAACCAAAGACATGTAAAAACACAAAATTAGGTTTAACATAAGAAGATGAAGAAGAAGTGAAAGGCAGGTCTCTAATTACGTGGTGGAGGGGCTGATGTATTCATGCATCTTTCCAGAGGCACCAAAGAGGATAAGTGAAACTTGAGCATCACAAAGAACGCTAATCTCTTTTGCTTTCTTAAGGATCCCATTCTTCCTCTTTGAATAGGTAACTTGCCTGTTGCTTGAGTTCTCAATCCTCTTGATCTCAATCTTACCCCTCCCCATTTCTCACAACCCTTCTCTCTTCTTTCTTTCTCCTTCTTTTTTTCTTTCTATCTCTTGTGTTTCTTAATTGCACTTGAATGGACTAGTGGGAAAAGATAAGGGAATATATAGCAAGCAAGAAAAGTAATAGCGGAGCATTCCATTATGGGTTTGTGGATGAACAACTTTCTGAGTGGCACAGAAAGGAAGTGTTTGTTTAAGGGTTTGTGACAAAGCCAATTCAACTGCCTCTATTTCATGTTTATTTAATTTAACTTTGTAATTGAACTTGTGATCCATTTTCTTAACCTTTGGTTTCTTGATGCACCTCTCTCTCTTGCTCATTTAATATGATGTTTTTTTTGTTATTTCTTTCCAAGAGCATGCGGATTTTTAGGGTGTATTTGTGTGTGTATACTTAAAAGTTAAAACAAGGTTTTGAATTTGATGTTGGTTTGACAAGATATATATTGGTGTTTAGTTTAACTTGTATTGGTGTGTGTGGTTAACTTTTGTTAGGGTTTGAACATGACAGGTAGTGTTAACTAGTTGTGGGGCTCTCAACCATCAAATCGAAAGGGAGGGATTATTATTCCCATTTGTGAGCAAGGAATAAAAGCTTTTTAGGATAATGTGTAAAAGGGCACAGTGAAAAACAATTAAAATGTTGCAACCACAATGGAAAGGAGAAGACTCAAGCTTATCCATCAAATTAATGGGTGACCAAAATTGAGTTTGGGCAAGCATAATTAGTATATGGTGTGGAATTACCTATGATGTGAAAGGTGTGGTTGGTAGAAACTGCAACCCTCAAATCACTATGTAAGCTATGGCTGGAAGATTGCATGACATGACAAACTCAAGAAGAAGAAGCTATTTTGGTATTTTACTATAGTTATATCTTGCATGCAAGATATAAGGAAATATGCCTTGAAACAAATTTCAAGTTTTGCATATAAATTATTTTCAGGAAAATGGTTTTTGAACAAAATTGGACTAGATAAAATTTGTCCCACTCACTGTATTTTATCCTGTATTTATAATTAAAATAAATTAGTAGGGTGTACTAAAAATATTTTATGACAGATTAAAAAAATTACACAAAATTTATATTTATTTGCACAATACTATTTTTTTTGAAAAGTTATTTTTGAGACAAAAAATTAATAGAAATACTATAATTAAAATAAAAAATAAAAAGACTTTCTGTTAAAAAATTGATAAAATGGATAAGAGTATATTCATTTAAAAGAGATAAATATTAAAAAAATTGAAAAAATCAAGCAAAGATAAAAATCATTTGATATAAAAAATCATTTTTAAGATTGAAAAACGAGAATTTAAGTCGTAATAAAAAAAAGTGTAACTTAACACTTGAGTAAAAGAGAGTATTCATGACTCGTGTACGGATAAATTTTGTGCAATGTGATTAACTTATAATTTCATGAATTTTAGTTAAGATTTATTTTCATTTTATTTAGTTAAGTAATTTTATTTACTTTATTTAGGTAAGAATTTCAATAAGCATAAAAATATTATAATATTTATAATATTTTTCAAGGTTATATTATATTTAATAATTTTTCATCAACTAATTGCGATAAGCAGATAAAAATCAAGTTTAAAGCAATGCGATCATTTTTAAGTAAAATGACGACACGTGTACTTTATGAACTATATATAATTTTTTTAAAAATAATCTCAAATTTTGTAATAAAAGTAAATAGCACACTTTCTCTAATGATCTCAAGATGGAAATTAGTATGCTGAAAAAGTTTAAAATCTTATAAGATTTTGTAATTCAATAGAACAACTATAACAGTGTAGTAAAGTATTGTTGAACCTATTAAAGTAGTTACTGTTGAACTTAAATTAATTATAATTGTTTGCCTATGTCTGTTAAGTTATTTTGAACTTGTCGTATATCTACCCGTTAAATCTTGGTGAAATCAATTTTAAATGAGAGATAATTTAAAATGCCTGAACTTTTGTATTAAAATTGTTAAAAAAATGATATTAAAATTAAATTTATCTAATCCATTTTAAGATTGTTTTTCTGTATTGTCCAGTATAAATAATTATTTTATTATTCTATATAGGTAAGGTTAATGTTTTTAAACTGTGAGCACGTTTCTAGAAATTCAGCACAACAACCTTTCAAATATTATAGTATAAGGTAAATTTTGATGTCTATATAATATTTGGTAAATTTTTTAAGATAAATATCCCATTAATAAAATATGTAAAATTTCTAAAATGAAGTGTCATCTTCAAGTTAAATATAGGATGTTTGTGTGTAGAATTTGATGCTGCTATTTTTAACCTGAAATTAAGTTGTATTAAATTTAAAATTATTTTAGTTTCATACTATTTTGAGTTGCATAAGATTTTTAATGAATTTTAATGTTAGTTGGTTTTTTTTTTAGGAAAGAAGTCTTTAAGAGATAATTTTGATGTATCTTTTGATCTAATTTCACAATGTAGTGTTGATAGGGTTTTGAAGGTATTTAACATAAATAGTAAATTATGCTTAAACTCACTTTCAAGCACCTTCAAGTATAGATTCTATGACAGATTTTAAGTAGAGCACAAAAATGATATTTTGACCCTTACTTCTCTGGAGTATAAATCTGATTCTTACATGCTTGAACATGTGGTTGAAACTATGGACTTATAGTTGTAAATGTCAAACTAAACATATAATAATTCTATTTTTTTTATATCTAAATTGGTTGACTTGATTTAGTGAAAAGTGATTTCATATTTCACATAAAATTAGGTGTGATAAAGATGTGTAATTTACATTTAATTTAGTTATTTGTAAATATAGTTATTTGTAAATATGTGTAAGTTCAATGAATGACACGTGAACAACGTTCATTGGGTTGGGAAAAAAATCCATTACTGGTAACCGACCATTTTGTAACCGGTCCGATTTATATTTCATCAGTTTCTAAACAAATTATTATTTGGATTATCCAAATCTTCAAGTTGCGATTTAATTCAATGTTCGATCTGCTTCTTCTTTCAGACCTTAAGTAAAAATCGAATCTAATTTCTAAAGTCTCAACTCATTTCGCTTCTTTTGCTAACTCTCTCTGATTGAATTCTGCTACTCTTCTTTTAGAACCTTTCGCCATGAACAACAAGGCTAACATCTTTAAGGAATTCAAGTAAAACACAAGAAGATTTTAGTTTCTCTCTGTCTCTTTATTTTCTTCTAGAACTTTCTAATCTTAATGTCAGATACGCGAATTCCGTGGATGCTCTCTTCAACTTTTTTTTTTCTTTTTCTTTGTACCTCACTTAACATGAATATTATTTATATTTACCTTGCGGAATATGTTTTTGTGGTTGCTCACACATCCACAGGAAATACAATTGTTGCTGAATATGCATTTGCTTAAATATCAAAAGTATGCTATAATTTTTTACTATTAATTTTGTAACTGTTTAAATGTACTATTAGTCACGGTTAATTACTTTAAATTAAAATTAATTTTAAAATAAAACCTATTTAAAATTAACTTTAAACTAAAAATCACATTTAAAACTGGTTTTAAATCAAAATCCACATTTAAAACTTATTTTATAAAATTCTAAATTATTTTTCTTAAAAAAAATAAAATTAGATCTTTAATCCAGTCCATTAATTTGGATTTACCGGATTTGTCATTGGATTTTTAAAATTCCATGACACCCTTAACGTTTATTAAAATTGAGTGAGATGATGTGATATGCCACTTTTAATCATTTATTGATTTTTTTATTTAATTATAAAAATAATTTTAATTACATTTTATGGTAATAATTTATGAATAATTTTGCATTGATATTGTCAATAATTTTAATTGATTAATTTCTTTATTTTATGATTTTATTTAATAGATAAATATTTTAACATTTTGTGAAAATAAACACATGCTTAATCATTTAAATATAATTAAAAAAGTAAACATAGTAAATTGTAAGATGTAAATAAAATGTCTCGAACATAATAAATATTTAAACATCAATTTCTTAATTCCTAAAGATATAAAATTTCTAATGTGTGTTTAATTTTTTTTTTGTCACACATAAGACATCTTACAAAAAAATAATTTTAAAAAATAAGAATAAATATTAGGTCTGTTTGGTTCCTATTTTTAAAAATAATTTTTGGTTTTTAAAATAAAAAAAAACAATAAATCATGTTTGGTTCCTATCTTTAGTTACATTGTTTTTAAAAATTAACAAACAAAAATTGATTTTATAATGAAAAAGAAAATAGAAAACAGTTTTACACAATTTTTTAGTTTTTTGTTTCTTATAAATTTTTGAAAGACCAATGACATACATGTAAATAAATGGTTTTGTTGTTTTGCTGTAAAATCCACGTGAAATCCAAACAAGACTAGACTAGATTATATGGAATCGATTCAAACTTCATCAGACTGGTTCTAATTAAATCAAACTAAACCAAATTAGATTGAACCAAATAAGATTAGATTGGACTAGACTAAAGCAAATTGAACCATATTAAACTGTACTGAATGAGACCAAATCAGATCAAACTAAACTAAATATAACTAAAGCGAATTAAACTAAACTAAATCTAATTGAATCAAAATTAGATCAAATTAGACCATATTGTATAGAATTAAACCAAACCAAATTGAATTAGATCAAACTGAGTGACACCGAATCAGACAAAAATTTGTTTTCATTCTAGCTTTTCATCATATATATTTTTTATAACAATTTTCTACCATAATCTTTTTCACTCATTTGTCTTTTACAAAATCTTTAATTAATATAATTATAATAAGATTAATCGACAATAACAAGTGTAACACCGGAACATTTTACATTAATATAATTTAATCTCTACCCTTTACATATGGATTAGATAGGATATTTCCACTCCTCCTCGTCCCACAAATTTCCTTATTAGACTAAAGTTTTCCTTTTAGATGTTTTGATATAGATTGCTTAGTAAAATATTCTTCTATATATATTATAAATTTAATTTCATTCTATTGTTTTGTTCTACATTTATTTAGTTCAAGTTGAATTGAATAGAGATTTTAATTTAATTGTAAAACAAGTTCAACCCAATTTTCAATTGATTAAGATTGGGTTGAGTTGATTTATTTTAACATTTCGAATTTGAAGCCTTGCATAGACCGTGTCAAGAGTCGAGACCTGCACCTCTAATTGAAGGGACTGATCCATTACCCCATAAGGGCTACGACCCTAACAACCACGAGCAACGAATAGCCGTCAAATTAACTGAACCCAGTACGATATCTAATTAAAAAATGTTGTTTATCTGTGAAACTCTAATGTGTAAGGAGCCATGGATATGTGAACACACTGTTCTTATTAAAAAATAAACCATTATGATTTATAGCGACTTTATATTCTCTTTGAATCACGTATCGTTTAAGGTGAATTAAATGCAAGAATAAAATATTCAATTCAATAGTATAAACATTACCTAACAGGTGGTGCAAGAGTTTTTGCTTGTTACCAGTCAAACACATGAAAGAGATTATGATGAGATGTTAGGACGAAGTTACTAATGGTTTCAGCTAATACCAATCTATTATATACTAAATTTAATACACAGATAGCACTTTATTTCTCCACTTGTTCAAGTTCAACCATTCCAAGTCAAATTCAGAAAGCTAGGTGTTCTTGTTAGGAATTGAAG
This sequence comes from Hylodesmum podocarpum, assembly GCA_026586105.1. Taxonomy (NCBI): domain Eukaryota; kingdom Viridiplantae; phylum Streptophyta; class Magnoliopsida; order Fabales; family Fabaceae; genus Hylodesmum; species Hylodesmum podocarpum. Next base: position 10,724,856 of record JALJEV010000623.1, on the reverse strand, counting down.
CCCCTAAGGTTTTGATTTAACTCCATCTAATTTAATATAACCTATAGTCTCTACTAACTACTATATAAGCAGGCTAGGAGGCCAGGCATTGTACTCAAAGTTAGTTGACTTCAACGGTGTTACCTCCACAATATGACCTTAGGACAAAGGAAATGTTCCCTGCTTCCTTTTTGCGTCCTACAATTTCAACATCTCATACCTAGCTACTTGCATTTCAACTTTTATGAATTGATGGATAGGCCTCTAATGGTAAAGAGCTGGAAACATAGGCAGACCCTAAAATGGAATTCAACTAGAGAGAGATTCTAGTTATACCCAAATAAACATCTTAGCCCTTACGAACATTCACACTGTTAGAGGACTTTTTCCTTCCTGCATTTCTGTTTTTTTTTTTTTTCCCTACATGCACTTTAATTTTTCTTTCATTTTATATTTTATCCTTTAAATCTCTTAATTATTTTGGTGAGATATGTGTTCTGCATTTTTAATTTTTAAATTTATTAAATCAGTAAGTTAAACTTTTACATAGTAAAAAAAAAAAAAAACTTATGTATTTGATAAATATGTAAGTAAAAAATTTATCTTACAAAATTAATAAATCTGCTAGCCGAAAATTTAACTAATAGATTCTTAAGAAAAAAAATTTAACTTACATATTTGACAAATACATAAGAAAAAAAATTAATTTACAAATTTGATAAATCTGAAAACAAAAAGTTTTAACTCGCATATTCCATAAACGAAAAAATACAGCACACCCCCACTAAATAAATTAAGAGATTTGCAAGGTAAAATGAAAAGATTAAAAAAAAGAAAACGGTGCACAAAGAAATTACGGCAAATGTGGGGAAACAACTCCTTTAGAACCTTTAGAGGTAATTTTGTGTTGTTGAAAATGAAATTTTGTCAGTGCTGGCTAGAACCTAGAACTGTAGTTTTTTTTTTTAATCATTTGAAATAGGAACCGATGTATTTTTGATATTGGAAATTTTTTTCTGAAGGAGATTATTGGTAATTTGAATCTGAGAAACGTAGCCATCGTGGAACAGCATATCAGCAGAACACCCCGATAGATAATTGAAATTCAACAGCCGCATCTTAAACATGTTACAACAAAATATACACATGACTGATCAAGCAATTTGTGCACAACTTAAAAGACGTGAAAGGTTAAGCCTAATTGCCCTTAAGCATGAAGTTCGACCACCCTATCATGCTGTATATACCTTCTTATCACTCATCAAAACCAATTTGAAATGCTGAAGTCTCTTAGCTTTCTAAGATGTCTCTCCATCTCTTCTCTGCTTGTTTCCCACTCTTGCCTTTCTATTACAGTCGTTGGATCCTCTTTTTCACTCTGCAATAAGATGGCATATCAGAGGTGTACTGTAAAGATAAATAACAAATGATTCAGCCTGCAGGAAAGAAATCATCACCGCATGTATGATTTTGAAGGAGTTCCCACGATCAGATATCACAAGCAAGTCGCTCCTTCTATCTCTAGTTCTCCCTCCGGGAGCTGTTACCTACAGAAGGCACATGGATGATTAGTGTAAATAATAACATCAGGAAATTGTTAGAAAACCCTACTTAAGCAAGAGCCATGCAAGCCATGTTACTTGTTAAACAACAATAAACGTTTCAAGGCTGAGAGAAATGACTATGGAAGACAAGCAGTTGCAACAACAGCAGAAAATATTACAAAGCAACTAGGCTGAGAAATGAGAATTAACAAACAGTTCTTTACCAAAACTTTGGCTCTGGTAATTGACTTAGTTTTGGAATCGATAATATAAATCTCTTCAAAATCTAGCACAAACTCAGGATCACCCATCCTCCGATTTTTGAAGTGTTTTGTCAAGTACACCTGTAACAAAATAAGTCAGATGAGTGATGCGATCTCAGAAATGAACGTTTGTTGAACCTTGGTAGATTCCTATCAATGAGGGGGACATTTTAATGAAGACCAAGGAATAGCATCCTTTCAGTAACTATGTTGGTTTCTGTTTTCCAATGTCTGGACTTCTTACTATGAATTTATAATAAACTTGCTTCTACTACAATATAATACCTATAAGGAATGATGTAAGAAACAATTACCATCCTCAAGGAGAAGGGAAAAAACCCCGTGTAGTCAAAGCCAGATTAGATTTTCACAGCTTGTAACAGGTATGTATGCATAGAAAAGAAGGAATAAAATCTCCTGAAAGACATACGATGAATAGATGGAGATTTACCAGCCTCCTTAGTTCATATCTTGTTCAATCATCTAATTTTCCTAACACCTTGCCTTTCAACACACCCTCAAACTAAAATGAAGCAAAAAGTTATATACATCTGTCAATGCTACACCTCAACCAGTAATATGGAAGGACATCTGCCAGATTAAAAAGTGACATGGCAAGTATACCTTCCGTAGTTATTTAATACAAAGATGTACAAATTGAGTTCCATCTCTTCTTGCCATAAACTCACTAAATTACTTCCTTCAATCATATAATCTTATCCACTATCCTAATTCCCAATGCACAAAAACAAAGCCAACATATACTTTCAAACAAAATTATTGATTTCCATTTTTTTAAGTGATGATCATAAACAAGGACTAGATTCCCAAAAAGCAATTAATCAATCAAGATGCTCTTAAGCCCAGGGAAGATACTTGACTGGCAATTGATCAAGTTCATACATATATATATGATATATCAGCACTAATTCTTCTAATGTCACCCTATATTTCCTAGAAGTGGAAAACATACAACTCAAGCAAGCAAAACTCATTGTCCAACTGGATTCCACAAGAGGGTTGTCCAGAAATATTTCACAAGTAATTATGACAAACTCTAAAGCATGCAATCTTGCAAGCAAGCAGTTATCTTTACTCTTCCTTTATATTAGTATATATAGGTCAATATGTAAAATTTATAGCTTCTATATGTTAGCTTCTGTATATAGCTTTAGTATATATAGTATATAGCTGTTAGCCTCCGTACTTTGCTGAACTATCTTTGTAAGTCAGTAAGAGTAGTCTGTTATTACAGATAGCTATTCGATGAATACCTCGCTTGTACTTTGCCTTTAGTGGGTTCAATAATATGAGATATTACATTTTCTCTCAAAAGACTATCTCTCTTCTCAGTTTTCTCTAGACTTTAATAAGTACCCATCTTATATCTCTGAGTGATTGTCATTAAAATTCTACGAAACACAGTAATTCACATATTACTTACAGCCTCAAACTCAAGAAGCTGCCCATACCTTCAAAATCTCCCTCTCAGTTTTATACAGAGGATCTCGAGGCGCATCAATAGGAGGCTCCGTCACATTGTAGCTTCCGTAATCACTCTGTGCGCATCTTATATACTACACATTTGATCAAAAAGACAGTATTCATTAAATATTAGGAGTATAATTTCTACACACCTGTGTCAATTAATTAGAAATCACCATTGATGTAATTTTTAAGGTTGCTATTATAAAGATATTTTAAACTATTGAGTGCATAGACCATTTACTCATAAAGAGATAATTTAATTAAAATGTAGTAACAATTTTGATGGATTGTCATGCACGTAATATAATTGAAATTGAATTTAGAAGTCATGTCTAAAACATTTCTTATGTCTCGTCTAGGTATCTGCATATCGCAGTTGTCTACCAAATATTTTTCTGTCTAAAATGATGAATAAATTACAATGATACCCCAATGTTTTCATTAGATTTTCTTGAACACCCATGTTTCAGTTGCTTCTACACAAAACCTCTTAATTATTTGAAAAATATTACACTAATACCCCTTCTATAAAGTATTCTGACCCCTTAAAGTAATGCTGAAAACCAGAGGGATACCAGTGTCGGTCTAATTTACACTAAAATGAATTTTTATTGGCTCACAAATTAACAATGTATCAAAATTAAATTGATCCAGAGAGAATGTGCAAACAATTTAAATGAAGTGAAAGATACCTTCTGTGGCATTGGAGCGAGAACCTTGGGAATTGAATAAACATCTGTATCCGGAGGAGTAACATACATCTGCGAACAAATATCCAGTTCAACAACAACAAGAACAGAAAGGAGTGAATAATTGGAAGTGAAGTGAGTAGGGTTTATGAAAGAACGAACCTCTCTGAAATCGTAAACATCGTTGTCTGGATCAGGGGGTTTACGAATGAAGAAGTCGCAGTCGACCAAGCTGAGTTTGTGGAACTCGTCTTCGTTGATTTTGTAATCGACGACGGTGTCGGAGTCCCATCCCTGGGTGGAGACGAAGGTCTGGCTCTCGACGACGGCGATGTCGAGGTCGGCGGCAGTGGCGGCAGCGGCGGCGACGGGGTCATACTCGATATCGAAGTCCTTCTTGTTGTCGAGTTCCTCCATTTCGTCCTCGTCCATCTCGTAGTGGTCGGGGGCGCCGGCGTCGGCATCGTCGTCGTCAGCGCGAGTTAAGAAAGGGTTGCGTGGAGATTTGGAGGGGTATCGGAGGAGAAGAGAGTGTGGTTGTTTGAGTGTGAGAGGGAGGAATGAGGAAGGTGGATGGGGACTGAGAGAGAGTGGGGGTGAATAGGGGAAGAAGAATGTGGTGGGAATAGTAGTGGCAGTCATTGTTATGGGTTTTGAGGGGTTTAGGAAACTCAAACTGAAACTGAAATTTTGAAGGTGGATAAGATTGGGGGAAAGTTGAGTAGCCCCCTGTGCCACCGGAGTTACTGTCAAAATTTTGTAACTTCCATCATTTTGTGTTAGGAGTCATTACCGTTCCATTTTAAATACCAGATAAAATTTTATAATTTTTAATACATTTTCATTGTAAAAAAAGTTAATTAATGTTGTAAATAGAAAACCTTGATTAATTGTATTTGTTGAGGTTGTATTTACAAGAATTATTCAAGTAAAAATTGTTTATTGATTTAAAATTATTAATATATAACTTTTATCATAATATTATACCAATTACTTATTTATATATATATATATATTAAAATTTAAATAAATATTTTTATACCGAAAAATTTGTCGGAGAGTTTTCTTTAAAATTAATGATGTAAGCTACTTTCATGTCCTTAGTTAAATTAAGACGCATGTTCTTCTAATTTTGATGCAGTGAAACATTCTTGTACTTTTATATAATTGATAAAACTAGTATAATTATGTAAATTAAATAAATAAATAGGTAGGTTTACTTGAAAGATATATAGGAGATACCTTGAATTTTTAAATTTAAAATTAAAAGGATGTAATCTTGGACATACATGGGAAAAATAATAAAGAAGAAAAAAGAACTCACTTAAGTGCCGTGTAAGATGAAAATCTCGTGCACGATATTGATAGAGAAAAAAATGAAGTACTCTGACTTGATTTGTAAAAAATATTACTATTGCATTGATATATAAAGCAAAGCGTGAGAGGTTAAAAAATGTAATTGTGAAGAATGTATCTAGTAGTATTTTGGTGTATTTTATTTTAATTGGTTCAAGTGATATATAAGAAATATAATTAATATATAGTGTGTTTTAGTGTTAGATGTATTTTTTTGGGAAATAAATATTAATATAGTCAAAATTTAATTTTTTTAGAAGTGATAGAAATAAAAATTTAGAAATATTAAAAAATAAAATTTAGAATTTTTTATAAATTATTTTAGTGGATAAAATTTATTGATATTGTATTAGAAAAGATCTAGTGTAGTAAAATTGATGATATGTTAGTATTTAAAAATTATTTTAGTTGGTGAATTTTTTCTGATGTTCTAATAAAAAAATTAGTGTAATAAATCTGTTATATTACATGAAAAGAATATTTGAATGTAATAAAATTATTAATATTTTGAAAAAACGCCCAAAAACCGCATTCTAGAACAATAATATTTCCTACGAAGCAAATGATATCACTTGGACTAATAAAATGTATCATTTCTTATTATTTTTTAGTTTTATGCATAAATATTGGACGCTCTTGTGCACGGTCTACATTAGACACACCTTAATACAAATATAGTTGCCGTTTTATCATTACACATAAACTATTAATTCTAAATTTTAAATAAACTAAATATTAACATGAAAAATCAATTAAATATCTTATAATTAAAGATTCTTTTGCAAGATTTTTATGATCGCAGTAATTGTTATGTCAAGTTGGCCCAACAGAATAAACAAGCCTGAGTACACTTTGAACTATGAAGTGTGACCCCCTTTAACAATCATCCCTTTTGTATACTTCAACAATTTTTGCAACTACGTTTGGAAGCACGTTCTTGATTCATATAGTTCACAATAGTTAGTTATAAGGGTATCCAAAACAAAAGACGAGTATAAAGCTATCTCAATCCAGTTTTATTTTAACCTGATCCGAATTACATTCTACCCGACCCGGAACTTTTCATTTTCCCTCACTGTTTTTTTTTTCTTCTCTCGGAAAAGAGCGAGCAGGAAAAATTTCACGACCAAACTCTAATTGCAGTTAAACCCCAACAGACACACACTCTCTTCAATTTTCTTTAATTTTCGCCAATTAGTTCCGAAATCCCGCGCAATCTCTCCAAAGCAATTTGCAATTGTACTCTCGGTCTAATGTTCCTCTCTCCTTGCGCCCTAATTCTCAAATTTCTGTATCCGTGAATTGAATTCGGCTCCGATGTCGGAGGAGAAGAGGGCTCCGTCGTCGTTCGTGAAGAAAGGCGACCGGCAAATCTTCACGGTGGAGCTCCGGCCAGGTGAGACGACCATAGTTTCATGGAAGAAGCTGTTGAAGGACGCCAACAAGTCCAACGGATCCACGTCAGCACCGCAACTGCACTTTGCAATTGTTCCGGTGAGAGTTTTCTTCCGTCTCGTTTTGTTTCTCTCTAGATGTGATTTCGGAGAGTGTTGTCATATCGCTGCCACGTGTGAATTGGTGTTTTCGCTTCCAGGCTTTGCATTGTGAATCGAGTTTTGGGTTGAAAGGGGTTCTGTGCCAAACTGGAATTGTTGTGAAGCTATCGTTCCTATTTGACTTTCATTTCGTTGTTTTGAACTGTGTTGTTATGTACCTTTTACGCTAATATATTTTCCTGTTACGGTGTTTACTTGGCATGGTGTGACACTGTATATTATACGAGTTGTGTAGATGTAAAGTGGTTAATATGAGTGCTAAAATGTGAAATAGGATTGTTAAGAGCTGTTGTTGTGTGACGTGAATGTTGGTGTTTGTGAGGTAAACCGGTTTCGGATATGTGGTGCTGTACTCCGTTTCGTTGGTTCATACATCAATCAGTATATTTGCAGGAATTTCCCCCCTATTTAACAAGCATCTGTTTATCTATCATACTCCACATGCTGTTTTTCCTTTAGTGCATATTTGCATCTGTGTACCCCTGATTTCCGAGAATTTCATGAATCAGTTTTACACGTCCTTTAATAGATACATGGCTGGAACCCAATGAGTGTAGCTCAGTTGGCAACACACACTAACTTTGTGGGGGAGGGCCTGTGTTTGATCGCCACAGAACACATTCTTGGGAAGGGGTGAGAAGCCTTAAGCCTGACTAAACCCTAGACCAAGTGATTATGGTATTGTTAATAAAAAAAGATACATGGCTGGACTAACATGATCACTAAGTTCTTTACACATCTTTAATTTTTTAGAGCTGTGTAAGCTTTAGTAGTTAGTGGATGTGTACTTGTTGCTGTAAGTATGCCGTAGTGCTGTACTTCACCAGTATCTGGCACATGAATTATTTCCCAACCAAGTTCTCTTGTTTTGAATTATTCTCGTCATTCTTAATTATGTGATATACATAATTCATCTGTTTTTCTATGATATAGTTATATTAAATATAAGGTGTAACCAAGGCTGGAAATTTCTCTAGAATTTTGATACTATGTTTTCTCATTTCATGTTATGTCCTCCCTATTTATTTTCCAGGCTCTTTTATATGGTATATCATTGTAAAACCAGCTTGCTATCATTTCTCAGTTATGTGTTGTCTTATGCTTCACCATTTTCACAAGTCTCTGACTGTCTTTTTTTAGGGTCAACCTGTTGTGGATGAAGAAAAAGATCCTTCTCAGCCAAACCGTTACAATGCTGTAATAGAGAAGATTGAACGCCTTTACATGGTATTGTTAAAGATAGAAGTAATATTCTGAATATTTTCACTACTTTTATTGAGGCAGTAGAATGATATATATATATATATATATATATATATATTGACACACATACAAGAACACTAAATTAGGAAGGAAATCAGCCTATTTAGACTAGAATCTCTAATTACCCTAATTATAATAATCATAATCATAGATTGATATGATATGTTTACATTCCTGAAATAGTTATAAAATTCCACTGGTAATTGTATATTACTTGTTGAGATTGCTACTATATGCTATGCACCAGCAGCATGAATTAGTTCTTTGAACCATTGATCAATATTGTAGATCTGTGTTTAAGTATTAATTTGTAGCTTCTTCATTGTGGATAAATGGGATACTGAATCATTTTCAGGGCAATAATAGTAGTGATGATGAGGATATGCTTGACGTTCCTGATGATGATCAGTATGACACCGAAGACTCTTTTATAGATGATGCTGAACTGGTTGGTATATTTAGATATTTTTTGGTTTGTTTGTGACTCCCTTGACCTATTATTGCCAAGACAGGAATGCTATTCTGTATGATGGACTTTTTTGTTTATATTCTTTTTTATGTGCTTAAACTGTTCATTATGCAGGATGAGTATTTTGAGGTAGATAATTCTGCAATCAAACATGATGGGTTCTTTGTAAATAGGGGGAAATTGGAACGCCTGTAAGTTTTTCTGTTTTAAAAAAAATGTACTTTGAATATTTCATATTGTTCTTTCCATATCACACAAGATTGAAGCAAATAATATAAAGGTTTCTTTGCAACTAACTATTTTATTTGTCGATCCCTTTTCATTGCTGAAATTGGTCTATTGTTATCATTTTATTGTATTTGCTATTAAATATCCTCTCTTTTTAGCTTTCTCAAATTATTCATCAATCATAACTTTTTGGCTTTTTTTTGCACCATCAACATGCCTGTCTCTGTTAGAGAATGTAGTGTGTAAGTTCTTTATTTGTTTTCCTAACAACATTAACCCTAAACCCAAAAGCCGTTTACATTTTTTTTATCTAAACTTTCTTTCGTTTGATGACTTGACTACAAATTTGTAGTGATTTAATTGAGTCTTAACAACTTGTGAATTATTCTTACTTATTGTATTTTCTTTCTATATTACAAGAAATGAACCTCCTGTACCACCTAATCAGCAACCAAAGAAAAGACGCAGAAAAGATATATTGAAGAATGCTGGTGAAAACAATGATGATCATGGACCAAATAAAAATGTTAAAGGTGGGAGGCCAGCTTCTGGCAGAACAGCTTCACTACAAGCAAAGAATATGTTAAATTCCTCTGAGAATTTGGTTGCACCTAGTGAACATTGTGAAGACTTGAAATCTCAGCATCAATTGGATGTCTCTGGAATTATTCCAAAAAAGAAAACTGCTGATGCTAAACCTATATTGGACCCTTGTGTCTCTTTGAAAACAAGTGTTGATGTTTCTGCTGTAACAGATGCAAAAGATGCAGATAAGCAGAAGATAGGACCTTTTCAGTCTAAGAACATTAGTGATAAATACAAAGATGCAAGTAGATCTTCTGATGCATCTCATCAGAAGTACAGTGAAAAAAGTGCTTATGTACATTCCAAATCCCAACCTGGAAGACCCCCGAGTAATATTGATGATTTGGAAAATATCAATCGAACAAAAGAGAAAAACGGTATGCGTGAACTGCCAGATCTTAACTTGTCAGCGGGAAAAGCTGTTACCCAAGCAACAGTAAGTTTTTATTTCTTTGGCTTTTGTGTGTCTCCCTTTATTAATTTTGATTTGATAAATAATATTGAAGAAACCATTGATGCCAAAAAGGAGAGGTTCTCTGCATTGCTGTGCTTTCGTCAATTGTTTTTTGCTATTAAGTGGAAGGGTTATTATCCTTATCTGAGTCTCAAGTGGCCCTTTATGCTCTCAACAACTGCCTTCTGAGTGCGCATTTTCTCAGTAGAACTACTTTCCTTTGCAACTAAGATATCAAGTCTCACACTAAAACTGAAGGTTCACATAGCCATGTTTGTAATAGCTGTGAGAAAATGGATTTTTACAATAATTAATTATTAGAAACTAGTTGTATTTGATTATGTTAGTGTGAACAGTAATTTAAGATAATCTATTTCCTTTGGACTGTCTAGGAGAATCAATTTTTACAGTAAAATTACAAAAAGGCTACGGAGTTATTTGTAGTTGTTGGTCTTTTATTCAAATAATCAATTAATAGGGATAAAATGGGAAAATAAAAATAAGCTGCTAGTTTTAAATCGCATGCTTCAAAGCCTTTTTCCATACAAAAAAATCCTTTTCTTTTTTATATCACCTTGATTAATTACCAAACACTGGCTTTTTTTAAGAATAAGTCTTGTTCTTGGAAAAAATATATTTTCTCCCAAATATGATCTAACCCAAATGTAACCATGCTGTGTGCTGGATGAAATGAGCCGAATTTCCCAACATTGAGCCAATTAATGAGGCCAAAAAGAAAATGGGCATTGTTGAATCCCTTGTCTTTTGCATGAAGATGCTATGTAGATGTTAATCAATAATCATGAATTGTTAGTTGTGTATCATTGTTGATTCAACCCAGTCCTTTGACTTGTTCTCATGGTCATCAGCACAATTTTGCATTTGAAACAACAGTCGCCTAACTTAAAGAATAATAGCATACATAAAATGGTCCGTGCTATATTTGAAAAGAATTGAAGGGATAAAGTAAACTATCCTTATGACCAGCAATTTGTGAATTATACATTTTTTTCCAATTACTGTGACAGTGAAGGTGAAAGTTTGCATATGGATTATGGAATTCTATGCATGTAACTGTATATGTTCTATTATTTTCAATCTTGGTCATGAGTTAATTTGAATGCTATGCAGAAATCTGAAAACATGCACAAGAAAGATGGTTCTAATGTTAGGCCAAAAACTTCAATGCTTGAAAAAGCTCTTCGCGAGTTGGAGAAAATGGTTGCAGAATGTAAGATTGAAATTGATGATTACATTTATGGACAGGAATTATGATATTTTTGTTTTTACTTTTCTTCTCTTTTGTTCCTTCTTAAAACTGTTACAGCTAGACCACCAGCAGTGGATAACCAGGAGGCTGATCCTACATGCCAGGCAGTCAAAAGGAGGTTGCCTAGAGATATAAAGCAAAAACTTGCTAAAGTTGCTAGACTAGCGGTATTTGAAAATGCTACTTTCTTTATTTTATGCTTCTGAAAATATATACTATTTTACTGTTTACTTAAGGGTTTTAAACATTGTATTATTTAACTTTTTGTTCTTGTTGCATCAGGCAACTCATGGGAAAGTATCCAAAGAATTAATAAACCGTCTTATGAGTATTCTTGGGCATCTGATTCAGCTAAGAACATTAAAGGTATTGCAGTCTGTTAATATAAACAGAACCCATCATTATTAGTTGTCTCAGTTTCCAACTTTAATCTCTCCATCCCCTTCTTTTAGGTGACATTATGTGCAGTAGAAACTTGAGTATAATTGTTTTCCTCTCAAATTCCCTGTCGGCCCATTTATGTACCTTTTGTTGTTAGTTTAATTATTAAGATAGCATTTAAGAATAATAAAATTATGGTTCGAGTGCATTGTTGACCTGACCATGTGCATGTCTAGTTAAGATTGTAGATTGAGAGACTTAAAATTTTCTGAGAAAAATGCTTCAAGTTTCCTTTCGCATTTCCCTTCTGTTTGAGTGCCTTGATGTGATATGACTATGAAACCATGACAATATTATCGCTTAATAAATGATAGTACTTTGCCAAATTGTTTCAATTAAAACTGTCATAATGAAGAATAAAAATTTCACCTATAATATTTATCTTGCATATTTTTTATCTCATTGTATCTTGACAACTTCCATAATGGTTATTTGTTGTTTTCATTCACTGTAGTTTAGCTAAATTTAGGTTCTCTTGATTCTTGAAACTACTTATATTCTCATACAATGTTTTCCTTCTGCAGAGAAATTTAAAAATTATGATCAATATGGGTCTTTCAGCAAAGCAGGAGGAGGATAATAGGTTTCAACAGATAAAGAAAGAAGTTGTTGATATGATTAGGTTGCAGGACCCAACTCTGGAATTCAAGGTTTATTGTAGCTTCACTTATCATTGCTTTCTTTATCAAATATTGGCAAACTGGCTTTATGTTTTGTGTTTTCACCCATGGTAAATTCTGATGAGAGCTTGAGGCTCTTTAACTGGCTTACATGTGTTATATTTTCACCCATGTTCAACTCTGATACGTTCTTTGGTGTTTTTATGATTTGCATTTCCGTCATCATTGTAGCCTTGCTGGTTCATCATTCTTGTTTTTGTTTCCCCCATCATATGGCATACTATGTCTCCTGTCATCTCTTCTATTGGTTGCTCCTCTTAATGGTTTCAGTGCAATTTAGCATTAGCATTGCAAATGCTAGTTATATCACGCTTACTGATGGATCATTTTGAAGGGATTTGATTGGTTTTAGTTATGCTCATTTGTGTTTTCTTTCTATATCTTTTCAGAAGGGATTAGATTGGTTTTAGTTATGATACTCATTTGTGTTTGTTTTGTTTCTATATCTTCTTATGTTTGGACTTTATCTTGATATTCAATCATATTTTGCTTAACTGATGTTTTGTTCATTTAATTTTGGACACATGGTGTTTTTTGGACACTTCAGCAGCAGCAGAAAGGTGGGGCATCTGGTGATTTTCAAGAATTTAGTCCTGATGGGAAAACAATAGCTAAAAGCAAGTTTACTATGGATGCTGCATTGGAGGACAAGATTTGTGATCTCTATGATCTTTTTGTGGATGTATAAACTTGATCTATGGATATTTATCTTAAAATTCTTTTGTCTGTGGCTTTCTTATTGAATCTTGTTTATGATTGCTGTAGGGGTTGGATGAAAATGCAGGTCCACAGATCAGAAAGTTGTATACTGAGGTGGTTCAATTTTTCTAAATCTTCCTCTCAATATTGGTTTTGCTGAGCTACTGGGTTGCTTGCATTGTGTTTTTCTGGCTGGGGACAAAAAACTCAATCAACTTGATTTTAGGAGTTCTTAACTTGCTTTCTCTAAGTTTGAATTGGTTTCTTAATGCCTACTTATATGAGCTAAACTATTTTACATAAAGATCATTTGAATATAAAATAACAAAATGTTAATCATGAAATCCCTCCTATCTATAGAAGACACTGAATAAAATGACTTGCAATTTCTTTCGAGGATTTATTGGTATCATGAAGTACTCATTCAGCAAAATTTGCTTGAATGCTATTTTTATTTTAATTTCCCAGGAAACAACTCTCTTCTTTCAGGAGCATTAATGCTACTTAATAGTTAAAATATATGTGTTTACTGAATGTATACTTTGTGTTGTGTGAAGTTAATCTGTTAGCATTCCATGAACAAATATATTTATAGTTTTTAAACTTTCACTTTCTTGTCTTCAGCTTGCAGAGTTATGGCCCAGTGGTTACATGGACAACCATGGGATCAAACGTGGAATTTGCAGGGCAAAAGAGAGGCGTAGAGCACAGTACAACAAACATAAGGTATGCCTTTTGCAGTTGATAATGATTTTTGATATTAATGGTTAATGAAGGATTATTCAAATCTCACCCTCTCTCTAAAGTGGAAGAACAATCTTCCCTTGTTCTTAAAACTTTAACAAAGGAAAGAGTTTCATGAACATTGTGTGTTTTCTAGACTGTTCCTGTATGGCATTGCCATGTTGGGTTTAGGTTGCCAAGGTCATGAATCTTACCAAAGATCATATAGTGAATAGAATGATCAATACTTGGATCACATGGTCTTACTCCTAACCCTTGTTCATTTTTTTAAAACATTTCAAATTTCCCCAATTTGAACGATATGTTTGGATGTTGGGAGGTGAAGAGAAGAAATCAAAGCAAAAAGGGAAGGCAAGAGATATTTTTTGGGGGGCTGGGGATTGGAGACTTGGACTTGGGTAAAAGAACTCTGAGGGTAATCTGAACCCAAGGCTTTCGCTGGACGAAAGAGGGAGAAACTTGTGCCTAACTAAAATCGAGCAGCCACACCTATTGAAATCCCAAGCTAAACTAAAACCCGACATGCAACTTAAGATAAGTTCTGGTTGTAAGATGAAAGTAGAGCTTCTAAACCCAAAACCATGCTATTTATGTTCATAGTTCTTATAGTGACAGCCTACTTGTTTTGTAAGGATCTCTATATTTTATAATGTTTTTTCCTGACATCAGACAAATGTTTATTGGCCGGTCGTCTCCTGGTGCTGATTCCCTGCAAGCTTTTAGTGTTAGAAATGAGTATAATAAGATGGATTGTGACCATACAAGAAAGGACAGGATAGGGATAAAAGCATTGAACGCCTAATTAACAATGGAAGAACAATATTTGATTGTGCTTATGCCCAGATGATAACCAGGATTTGATATCTTAGTGCACAATATTGATTTAGTTGATTTTTGTCTCATTGGTTTACTTGTTTGTTGTTAGGATCAGGAAAAAATCAAGAGAAAAAAGTTGACTGCACCTAAGCAAGAGGAGAATGTTCGATTTGATACCAGTTCAACTACTTCACAGCAGAACATACGAGAGAGACTAGCTCCAGAGTCTAGCAGTCATGCTTTAACTTCAGGGAACAAGCCAGTTCCTGGCCGGGTCCCCAGTCCAATGAATGGTCTAAAACAAGAGAAAGCAAAGGGTAATTCAAGCAGTTCCCCGGATGATGTCCGAGTTGCAGATGGTGTTTTAACAAAGAAGGTAAAGAGAAAACCAGAACTTGAGCTGGAAGGAGCACACGGAGGTCCTGAGAAGGTAGCTTCCTTGCAGGGAGAAGAAAGGCCAAAGTCCCTAAAGCAGTCCACAGGGTCACTTCCCACCAAATCAAATCTTCAGCCATCTCTCCCTGATCTTGAACAGTCAAGCTAACGTGATTTCAAGTAGGGACTCGAGGAGGCTTTAGAGGTTTACAAAGCAGAATGTCTCATTTTTTTTTTACTTTTCAATTTTTCCTAATCCACTTCTCTATCAATTAGTTTCCTATTTATCATTTTTGTAATTAAATGTCCTTGCAAAGTTCTTTGAAATATAGATAGATTTATTATTGTTACTGACTTAGTGATGTGGTGGCCAAGCGTCTTATGGCCTTTTTCGCTTCTTTAAGGCAATTGTTCTCCCTAATCCGCAAGTTATGCGAACCTAACACATCAAAGAATGCTGGTTTAGCAGATAAAGTAACATTATAAGTTGTAAATCGTAAATTGCCGAGCTGCCACCCCCGTAACACCCTTAGGAAATAGCGGTAGTGGCATGAGTATGACCGCTATTATGAAGAATGCAAAATTTTGTGTACAATTATAATAGAAATTTACATAAATTTAAAGAAAAAAGATATATTCATATATTAAATTTAAAGATAAAAAACTTAATCACCAGTAATTTAAAAATTCAATCTATCACACTTATTAGGAGATTTAGTTTGTTAAAATTAAAATTAGATTATTTAAATTTGATTTAATTTTATCTTTTTGTTTTAGAATACAGAGAAGATACTTTTAAAATTGATTATATCCTGTTGATTTAAATTTGATTTGATTTTATCTATTTTATTCAAATTTAATCATTTACAATGCATCTTAAAATTTAAAACCAAAGGAATTGAAACATCTGTATTTTTTTTTTTACAACAGGGTTTGCTACCAGCATTACTGCGTGACCGCTATTCAAAACACGACAATAGGATATTCGCCGCTATAGCGATGTTATTGACAAACCTAGGTAACATAGGCCTACCTCCTGCTGATAAGCACCAAAGGTTTAGGGTCTGTTTGATAATAGAAGAAAATGGGACGCGGTAGAAACAAGAAAAATTTAAACTAAAATAGACCTCAGAAAGGTGAGACTTTTCTTTATTTTCTTTCTATTTCTACTCTATAGAACAGGACTTTATTGTCGTTCACAAAAGTCCTATCAATTATCTCTATTGGAGGATAACTGCAACTTTAAAAAAATAAATAAAAATTATGAGCGTAAATTTTAATAAAGGAAAAGTTTCACCGGACAAAATTTGTGTTTAAAATTCAAACGTAATAATATTTTTTTAATAATATTTCTTACGTTAATTGACTTTAATGCTTTTGTAGTTCGTAGAATATGTTTAGTTCAAGCTAATGTCAGCATAGGAAGAAGCTAACTGCTATTTATTTAAAATGACAAGATTAATCAGAATAAAAGAAGTTGTTTAACACAAATATATTTTACAACATTTATTCTTTGCCTTCCGCAAAAAGTTGTCTTCCTTATCTTAACATTCCATAGAAAAAAATTAAATGTTCTTGGTAGTGTAACATGGATTGATGACTTTGAAGTCACTATGTTTAATAATTAATTCAAGTTGTTTATTTATATAAAAGTTAAAGTTCTTGTTGTTTGAAAACTCAAATCTTTTTCTTATAAAAAGTCTTCTTCATTTTTCATTGTATAATATTCTTTTCTATATAAAAGATTGTTTTAGGTAGACCAAAACCTTTCTATAAATCCTATATTCTTAATGATCGGTATTAACTTGAAACATTTGAAAAATACTTGATGTATTTAGTTTGAAGAAGTTGAATTTAAAGAATAATTATTGAATTAGCCTGAAGAGATTATATTCGATGAATATAATTGAAGTATTTAAGGAGATTGAATTTCAAAAATATTTAACGGGTGAGTTAGCTTAAAAAGACCGTGTATATTTAGTATGTCTATCTCGAAGAGACAGAATTTAAATGTTTAATTTAAGGAGATCGAACTTAACTAATATTTAGTGGATTGACTTGAAGATATTATTTTTGAAAAATAGTGGGAGCTCATGACATTTTTTTTAACACAATTCAACTTTATTTATTTATACACGTAATTATCTAAATTACTTTGCATACATGACCATTTTTAATAAATTTTTCTTTACTTAAAAAAAAAAAGGTGCTCCTAATTTATTGGTTCAAGGAATTGTAACTTTTATATTTATTGTTCTTATCAAATTCTGGTGAGCCGAGCTAAGGTCGGCTCCTCGATCGCGGGTGACGTTGATGATGACGTAGGACATCATTCTAAGCTCCATGCGACAGGTGGTGGGTACCTGCAGAGACTCCGATGACTAAGTCAGTATTAATCAGAGTAAAGCTAGGTTGAAATTAGGATTTTTCGAGTTATCAAACCTGGTTGGTGAACACCTATTTATAAGAATAAATCATTAAGGGTAAACAAGTAATTGTAGCCCCAAAAGGAATTGGGTCGGTACATTGGATGAAACCGGTCATAATGTTCGGCCCGGTACATCAGCCCCCCGAACTCAAGGCAGAATTGCAATGGTTTGAGTTAAATGTGCAACTCGATCCTCAGTCTAGTGTTGAATAGGGCGTATGACATACACTTGTTTTGGGCGTCTGTGACTGTTTGAGACATACTGATTGTACCTGAGATTTAGGGAAGACTTGTAATGGCCGGTTAATGAACCCCCGAGGTCGACGTGCTGACAAATCCTCTAGTCCTCGGAATCACATGCTTGGTCGATATGAATTTAAATCATAAGCTCCGAGCTTCAAGTTTGGGCAGGGACAACAAAAGCTCAGGTCAGTCATGGGACTCAATATCAGGTGGGTGAGCCCCGAGCGCAAAGTCGGGTCGGCAAGTCGACAACATGCACTAATTAAATGAAGAAGACAAAAATATTTGAATGGGGTCGGCTTCAGCCTCGACAACATGCAGTAATTAGATGTCTGGATGTCTGACTTGACTTGTATTTCTTCTTCAGAAACAATATTATAATCAATTGTCAAAATGCTTTGACTATTGTTATGATTTTGTCCAGCCCGGCCTGACCAGTAGGGTGAGCCCGGTGACAGGGTGATGAGCTCGGTTCTCATCCCCAGCCCGATACATTAACCCCCGAGCTCAAGCCAAAGTGGGCAATGGTTTGAGTTCAAGTTATGAGTTCGGCTCCCGATGTTAAACAGGTCAAGGACGATTAAGGACTTGGAGTCTGGTAGAGGGACCGGGGTCTCCTTTAGCTCGGTAGTTACCGAGCACGATCAAGGACTTGGAGTCTTGTAAAGGGACCGAGGTCTCCTTTAGATCGGTAGTCGCCGAGCACGATCAAGGACTTGGAGTCCTGTAAAGGGACTGGGGTCTCCTTTAGCTCGGTAATCGCGGAGCACAATCAAGGACTTAGAGCCCTGTAAAAGGACTAGGGTCTCCTTTAGCTCGGTAGTCGCTGAGCACGATCAAGGACTTGGAGTCCTGTAAAGGGATCGGGGTTTCCTTTAGCTCAGTAATCGCTGAGCACGATCAAGGACGTCTTGTAAAGGGACCGGGGTCTCCTTTAGCTCGGTAGTCGCCGAGCACGATCAAGGACTTGGAGCCCTGTAAAGGGATCGGGATCTCCTTTAGCTCGGTAGTCGCCGAGAACGATCAAGGACTTAGAGTCTGGTAAAGGGATTGGGGTCTCCTTTAGCTTGGTAGTCGCCGAGCATGATCAAGGACTTGGAGTCCTGTAAAGGGACTAGGGTTTCCTTTAGCTCGGTAGTCGCCAAACACGATCAAAGACTTGGAGTCCTGTAAAGGGACCGGGGTCTTCTTTAGCTCGGTAGCCTCGGTAGCCCCTAAGCGCGGTAAAAGACTTATAAAGGGACGCGATGTCTCCTTTAACTCGGTAGCCGTCGAGCACAGTAAGGGACTTGTAAAGGGACGCAATGTCTCCTTTAACTCGGTAGCCGCCGAGCACGGTAAGCGACTTGTAAATGGACGCGATGTCTCCTTCAGCTAGGTAGCCACCGAGCGCGGTAAGGGGCTTGTAAAGGGACACAATGTCTCCTTTAGCTCGGTAGTCGTCGAGCACGATAAAGGGCTTGTAAAGGGACACAATGTCTCCTTTAGTTCGGTAGCCGTCGAGCACGATAAAGGGCTTGCAAAGTGACGCGATGTCTCCTTTAGCTCGGTAGCCTCCGAGCACGGTAAAGGACTTGCAAAGTGACGCGATGTCTCCTTTAGCTCGGTAGCCGCCGAACACGGTAAAGGGCTTGTAAAGGGACGCGATGTCTTTTTTAACTCGGTAGCCGCCGAGCACGATAAAGGGCTTGTAAAGGGACGCGGTGTCTCCTTTAGCTCGGTAGCCGCCGAGCACGGTAAAGGCTCGTAAAGGGATGCGATGTCTCCTTTAGCTCGGTAGTCGCCGAGCACGGTAAAGAGCATAGTACCAGGATTGTTGAATACTTATGAACTATTATTGATGTTGCGGGAACTTGCCAAATGTAGCCACCGACTTATCATTTTCAGTAATATTCCAGCAATTTGCCGAGGTCAAGGCCTGCCAACCCAACTTAAGAATTGTTGATGGTCGGAATCGACAATTGATTTAACTTAAGGACAACGTATGCAACTCATTGAATTGAAGCATAGCGTTGGAAATTTATTCATTGAGAGGTGGCGTCAACATTTTATTCAATTGAAGGATTACGACTATATTTACCAATTTCTATCAGTGTTGAACCGACTTGCTGTATTAACTTTCACCGAGGCAACTCCTATATGAGGAAGAGGTCAAGGTCGGGTGGCCGAACCCGACAGTGACTATTCAACTGTAATTGTATCGGTTCCGATTACCTACTCAAGGGTACGGATGGACGAGAGGCTGAAGCCGCTTGTGAGAGGTGATTTTATAAGAAATACTAAGTCCAACACTTGGTTAAATGTGTCATATTGAAACGTCCCAAGAGGAACACAAAGTGTATTTTATTAATTGCTGAATCGAGATGCTATTGATCATTTTTAGATACTATAAGGAATTGTCGAACCTTATGCCGATGATCAATTGGAATCGTCGAACCGAGTAATGCCATTGATCAATTAGGATTGCCAAACCGAGTCATGTTATTAATCAATTTGAATTGCGGACCCTAGTCATGTTGGAGTATATAGTACATTGCATTACAAATAAAATGTTAGATCAAGATGATTAACATATTTAAAGTTTTGATTTCTACAAGACAGACGAAACTTTCTCAGACGGAACATCAGCAAGCAAGTCAGACGAAACAAGCACAGACGGAAGATGACCCCTCAAAGTTGAAGTCATTCGTCTGTCTCAAGTTAAGTCATCAGACGATAGGATAAGACGAAATCTCTCAGACTGAAGAAATGTATCGTCTGTCCAAGAAGTGAAGCAAAGTACGAGTCACTCGTGCCAAGATTTCAAATCTTAAGAAGTACTCTTTAGAAGGATCCAAGATCAGTATGGAGATTCGCGCTTACACATGCAACTCGAAAAGGTCTTCACCTTTTTATCAAAGTCTCTGTACATGTCAGAAAAAATACTGCGCACGTTATCTAAATCCGCTGGACACGCCATCAATCACTCAAATACTATCTGACATCTTTTGGAAGCTCTCGAGGAAAATGTTCAACGACATTCTTTTGTGTCTAACGGATATCTGAAGACATTGCCTATTTAACGACTTTACTCCTTCAAAGTTCAGTTGGCGAACACGCTTCTAGTATTCAATCTTCTGTGATTTCGCTCACTATATCTGTTGTACTTCATTGTAAAACCCTCTCTGCGAAGAAAAATTCTTCTTGTTTAAAACATCTTATTCAAATACACTTGTGTGGTGTTTTAGCCTGAGGAGGCTGGTTGTTCAAAGAATACCTTTGTTGTTTAGCCTGTGAAGGCTGTGTTTAAAGAATATCGTGTTATAGCCAGAAGTGGCTGGGCGCAAATGATACTTGTAACCCTTTCACAGTTGGTAGTGAAAAATCAGTTGTTACTGGGTAACTGGACGTAGTCTTGCATAGACGAACCAATATAAAAATACTTGTATTTTTGTGCTGTTAAGTATTTGACTAACGGGGATAATTAAACCATAACGTCTGTTTATTAAAATCAACCTTTGAAGATTAAGATTGTTTCGTCTGAACATATTTAAACGCACAGATGAAAGAAACAATTTTTTTAGTAACACAATTCAACCCCCCTTCTTGTGTTCTATCTTTTACATAAAATATTATAATCAATGTGTTTTGAGAATTCCAATAAATGGATGGAGCCAGATGCACCGCCAAGGTCGACGAGGTCTCTTCCCATTTTCTTTAGAGTCCGGGTCGGCTCTTCAAATAGTTGGCATGTAAAGAAAATCCCGGGACTAGTGTGTTAGATCAAGGATAATTAACGTCTCAAGATTTTGATAAATTACAAGACAGACGAAACCAAGCTACCCAAGACTTGCTAAGACGAAACCAGCACAGACGGAACGAGACCCTTCAAAGAAGAATTTCTACGTCTGTCAAAAAGCCAAGTCATCAGACGATACATGCACAGACGGAAAAGGACTATTCAAGCTTAAGTTCTTCGTCTGTCCAAAGAGTGAAGTCTAAGACGATAGGATGAGACGAAACAACAACAACTGAAGACTGAAGAATCATATCGTTTATCCAAAAGCTGAAGTCAAGTTGAGTCTTTCGCGCCAAGTTTTGAAATCTAAAGATGTACTCATGAGAAGCATCCAAGATCAGTATAGGGATTCGAGCTTACACACCAAAGTCAAAAAGGTCTTCACCTTTTTGTCACATCTCTGTACAAGTCGAAGTAGTATCTTGCGACAACCTAGTCCGCTATATCTGACACGACTCTTATCAATCAATCAAGTACAACTGACAACCTTTTTGGAAAGCTCTCTAGAAGATCTCTCAACGACTCTCAACGACATTCAAATGGGTCTAATGGCCATTTGAAGAAGATGCCTATAAAAGGACTTCACAGCTTCAAGAATCAGTGGGCGAATACGCTTATCTCTATCCTTCATCTAAGAATTCGCTCAAGTCTGATATTAGAACTTCATTGTAAAACCCTCTCTGTGAAGAGGAAAAATCTTTGTTTTTAAAACATCTTTCAAAGTCCACTTGTGTGGCATTTTAGCCTGAGGAGGCCGTGTTCCAAAGAATACCTCTTGTATTAGCCTGTGGAGGTTGGGTTCAAAGAATACCTTGTTAGTTTAGCCTGAGAAGGCTGGGAGCAAAGAATATCTTGTAATAGCCAGAAGTGGCTGGGTTCAAATAATATTTGTAACTTTTTCACGGTTTGTAGTGAAAACTCAGTGGTTGGTGAGTAACTGGACGTAGTCTAGAATAGACGAACCAGTATAAAAATATCTGTGTTTATTTGTTTCGTCTGCTCAACTAACAGGGGATAATCATAATATAACATTTGTTCATTAAAATCAATATTTCAATACAAACATTGTTTCGTCTGAACAGATTTAAAACCCACAGACGAAAGGAATAAATTTTTTTTAATTAACACAATTCAACCCCCCTTCTTGTGTTTATCTTTTACATAGTGACACATGTGGAATAAGTAAATGGTTGCAACTAGATATCAAGACGGACAAATACAATAGATCATGCCCCAATCTAATAAAGGGCTAAATGAAATTGGATATGACACGTCATCCCATGCTTTAACAAATAGCAAGTCTAACTTCTTGAAAGCGTCAAGTTGTCCCAAGCAAAATTATCATAATTGGTTAAAAATAATCCAGGTTTGGGAACACCGAGTTGATCAACACTTTTTTGCAAGTGAGGACGAGCTCCAGTTCGGTTGTCCGACATATGTTGGGTCGACATTTGTCGGATATATGTTGAGGTCGGTTTGCCGACTCGACCAAAATTGGAAGAAATCTGGGTTGCCGACTTGCAGGCACCGCCTTGGCAATTCCCAGAAGAGGACTTTCACGTAAAAGAAAGGAACAGTGTAACATGCATTGTTGGTTCATATTCGCGACTTCACTTGCTCCCGTGTTTGGTGTAGTATTTGACAAGATGGTACATGTGTGGAAAACTTTTATATGTGTGATGAATAAATAACTATTTATGGGAATAAAGAGAAAGAGCTCAGATAGTGGTTAATACGAGAATAAAGAAGAAAAGCTCGGACAACGGTTAATCCAAACATAAAGGGAAAGAGCTCGAACAATGGTTAATCCGAGGATAAAGAGGAAGAGTTCAGAAATTGGTTAATATGAAGATATCTTGAATAATAAGGTTGGGTAGTCTTTGACCCATCCTTGGACAATTTTTTTTTTAGGGGAAAAAATATAACAATAAGAAAAAGAAAAAGACACGAACATTTGTTAATCCAATGATATCTTGAATAATAAGGTTGGGTAATCTTTGACCCAACCTTTGTACTCAGACAATATTTAGTCTGAGATTTCTTTAGATGAGGTTGGGTAGTATTTGACCCAACCTTGGACAGTGATATTTTTTTTTTAAAAAATAAGGTTGTGTAGTCTTTGACCCTACCCTTGTACTCAGACAATATTTAATCCGAGGTTTCTTTAAATGAGGTTGGGTAGACTTTGATCCAACGTTAGACAATGATATATATTTTTTTTAAGGGAAAATATAACAATAAGAAAAAGGAAATAACACACCTTATTTGCTTTGTCGTGAACTGGGTGTTTCAAGATAATTAAAATATGTTCCTGTTCATTGAATTGATGGGTTTGTCTTGATTAATTCCTCATCGCTTCCATCTCATTATGCATTTGTCGCTTCATTCCAGTCGCCGCCGAGTTCATGATTGTGGGGATAGTTTTACTCTGCCCCACGGTGGACGCCAATGTTCTTACCAAATTCCAGTGAGCCGAGTTAAGGTCGGCTCCTCGATCGTGGATGACATTAGTGATGACGTAGGGCATCATTTCAAGCTCCATGCGACAGGTGGTGGGTACCTGCAGAGACTCTCCGATGACTAAGTCAGCATTAATAAGAGTAAAGCTAGGTTGAAATTAGGATTTTTCTAGTTATCAAACTTGGTTGGTGTACATCTATTTATAAAAATAAATCATTAAGGATAAATAAGTAATTATAGCTTAAAAAAGAATTGAAATACATTAGATGAAACCGGTTATAATGTTCTCTTTCGGTATATATATATATATATATATATATATATATATATATATATTAAAAGAGGAAAATTATATTAATATTTTTTTATGTTTCTTATTTTCTTTTTAAATATTTCTTTTTCTCTCATTCAGGTAAAAACTTCTCTAATTATTTCTAAAGTTTAGTAAATTCCATATATATTTTTTTCAATAATACTTTTAAAATATTCTGTATAGGAATTTGAAATGTAATTTTTTTCAAACTGGTTAATATGCATTCATGTTTAAACAGTATCACTATAGTGATTACCAAATCAATAAGGAGATTAGTGCACTTTTCAAGCATAAAAAAAATTAGAAACTCATTCAAGTGTTCTACGTATTAAAAATAACTGTTCTCAATCATAATTTTCCTAGTATTTTTCATTAAAAATTTCTCAAAAAAAAATTTAATAAACAAGAAAACTGCTACAAAAGTTTATATTTTTAATTATTTTTTATTAAAAAAATGAATTGACATGAAACAAATGTGATGGGAAAGGGCGATGAACATCAAAATCAAAGAAAAGGAGACATGAGACATGTCATGTTCCTCCAATTCTCGGCATCCAAATACAAATCCAAACAAACAACATTGGCATCCCCACACTGAACGAGGTTCTTCTTTTCTTTCAGTTCGTAAAGTCCCATGTTGGCGCGCAGTCTCTGCACGTGCCACATGGCGTTCTCCGTCCACCGTATCACTCCCACCTCCGTCACTGTCTTCCGCTTCCAATTTCACTTGCGACGGAACACTCACCTCGTCACCGCCCAACTTTCCAATTCTTTCTCCTTCAATAATTTCGCTTTGGATTCTCATTCTCAGGTTTCTTTGACTCTTTTCTTCTTCACTCTTTCATCTTTCCTCTTATACACAGTTTTCACTAAACCCCACATTCCCATCACTGTTAGTTACTGTTTAATGAACAAATGGCAAAGTATTAATATTGAACGCCCAATTGATGTTATGTGAATGAATTTTCCATCACCAAATTAAGGGTTTATATGCCTCATGAGTTCACTACTGCAATGCTTTGATATCATGGACTTATATTCTAAGAAATGAGTCTCAGATGATTGATTATTTTTCTTCTGTAACAGGCACGAATAGCTATGAAAATGTAGGAAAAATATTATATATTATATTTCCAATTTGGTGTGTGAAACAAATTAGCAATTATATACAAAATTACTCAAATCATTATACTTTCTTTCATTTTCATTCCGAACAACATCATTTTTCACTTCTTTCTTTTCTTTTATTTCCTTTTCATTTCACCCCAAGTGTTTTTGTTTGCACTTTGCAGAGCTTGAATTCAATTCAATCCCATGCTCTATCACGGTTGCCATGGACGGGTCCGGTTCCTGGTGACATTGCTGAAGTGGAAGCATATTGTAGGATCTTTAGGAGTTCTGAGAGGCTTCAATCAGCCTTAATGGATGCCTTGTGTAACCCTTCGACTGGTGAATGTAGTGTTTCATATGAGGTTCCGTCCGATGAGAAACTGATGCTAGAGGATAAAATAGTTTCTGTCCTTGGATGCATTGTGGCCCTTGTGAATGATGCGAGACAGGATGTTCTTTCGGGAAGGTCTTCAATTGCGACTCCTTTCCGTTCGGTGGAGGTTGGCACGATTGAGGATATGCTCCCACCGCTCGACCTTTTCAGGAGTGAGATGAAGAGGTGTTGTGAGAGCTTGCATGTTGCTCTTGAGAACTATTTGATTCCTGGTGATGATCGGAGCTTGGATGTGTGGAGGAAACTTCAGAGACTGAAGAATGTGTGCTATGATTGTGGTTTTCCTCGCAGGGAGGATGATCCATCTCCTGTGCTATTTGCGAATTGGACTGCTGTGTATTTATTCACTTCCAAAGAGGACGCAGCTTCCAAAGAATTGGAAGCAGATTTTTGGATAGGCGGGCAGGTAACAGAAGAAGGCCTAAAGTGGTTACTGGATAAAGGATACAAAACTATCATCGATCTCAGAGAAGAGGATATAAAGGATAACTTCTATCAAGAAGCTGTGAGTGATGCTATTTCATCTGGAAGTATTGAGTTGGTCAAAATCCCTGTTAAAGTTAGGACTGCACCAACGATGGAACAGGTTGAAAGGTTTGCGTCTTATGTTTCAGATTGCAGCAAAAGGCCTATCTATCTTCATAGCAAGGAAGGGGTTCGGAGAACATTTGCTATGGTCTCTAGATGGAGGCAGTGCATGACTCGCTTTGCATCACATTTTATTTCTAATCAAACAGTTATTTCCAATGAAATGTCATCAGATTATTCAAATGGATCTGGAAAATTGCAGGACTCAATTGTTGCTGAGGGTTTGGATGCAACACACGGTTCTGTAGGCACATTTGACTCATACGCCTCTTCCAAGAAGAATAATGAAAAAATGCAAAGTAATGGGACCTTAAGTGAACCTACTCCTGATGTCAGGGCTTCATCACAAACCTCTGCTGCTAATGGGGAAGGATCTTTTCCAAGTTTCTCCAGTGAAACTAACCCTTTAAAAGTTCAAGTTCCTCCTTTTGATATCTTTTCCAAAAAAGAAATGTCCAGATTTTTGGGAAGTAGGAAGATCTCAAAACCCTCTTATTTTAATCAGGTTAAAAGATTGGAAGGCCTTGCTGATTCAAGAAATCCTGAACCTAAAATTGTGGGTCCAGCAGAAAGTTCCAATGGATCAGCTCTTGTGGATTATCCATCTAGAGAGCCCCAGGACACAGTTCATAGCAATTGGAAATTAGTGAATGTAAATACTTCCAGTTCTGTTAGGACAACAATTAATGGGTTTAATAACGTCAATACTAACTCTCAAAGGATTGGAGATGATAAGAATAAGGCTGGGTTAGCCTTATGTGATGAAGACATGGGACTTATTGAAGGAAACATGTGTGCATCATCAACGGGGGTGGTAAGGGTGCAATCAAGAAAGAAAGCTGAGATGTTCTTAGTAAGAACAGATGGATTTTCTTGTGCTAGAGAGAGGGTGAGTGAATCCTCTTTGGCCTTTACTCATCCTAGCACCCAGCAACAGATGCTTATGTGGAAATCTACACCAAAGACTGTGTTACTGTTGAAAAAGCCGGGGGAGCATCTCATGGAAGAAGCTAGACAGGTAATCTTTTTATTCCCTTTCTGGTTCTAAGAAGCATCAAATTCAATAAAAAAACAGTCCTATTTTGATTCTGATGGCCTAGATATAAGATTTTCCGACAATGATGTTTAGGAACAAACTTGTGTTCTGGTATACAGACAAGTCCTGTTGTGGGGAGGGAAGAGGCATTGAGATAAGGACTCAAGGCAGGTGCTAGTTGGTCTCTATAAAGGAGGTTAATGGGAACAATTTATTTGAAAACGATTTAGAATCATATTTGTCAAGGATTGATGTTTCTTTCCATGTGAGAGGCATTGAGATGAGGGCTCAGGGTAGGTGCTAATTGATCTATGATGGAGCTTAATGGGAACAATTTATTTGAAGATGATTTAGTATCATATTTGTCAAGCATTGACGTTGCTTTCCATATGCACTTTGTAGTTATATCTTTTCTTTGTTCAACCTTATAAATACTTTGTTATTCATCTTGTTTGCCTATTTCATGTTTTCTATGTCAAAGGATTATTCCTAATAAGTTTGAGAGCTGAATATCAATATCTATGGGATTGTAGATGTAAACTTTAAAAGGTGGATCACAGGAATTTCATTCATAGAATTCTATTGGGGTTGGCTGGATCTATATTTTTCATTACTAAAAATGTGGCAGAGACAAGGATGTTTAATCTCTTTCTTATTTAAAAAAGGAATGAAAATTAGTAAAAAAATCTTTTAGGGAATGTGAGAACTGAGTAATGCATTCTTAGCTTTGACTGGTATTCCAACCACATTTGGTATGTGATTCTTTTGGGTCCTGAATTTTTTATGAATAATTTGATTAAATTCATTCTCAAAAGAGTTTCTGTATCTAATCTGCAGGTTGCTTGTTTTCTCTATTACCAAGAGAAAATGAACGTTTTTGTGGAACCTGATGTGCATGATATATTTGCTAGAATTCCTGGGTTTGGATTTGTTCAGACCTTCCATAGTCATGATACTTGGTACTGTAATTTGTGAATTTATGTGCAACAATTACACTTATTTCCCCTTATATAAAATCTGTGCTTCAGTATATTGTTTCTTAACATATCTAAATTGTTTCTTAACATATCTAATGCCTCTGATTCAGTGATCTACATGAGAAGGTTGATTTTGTGACATGTTTGGGGGGAGATGGTGTTATACTACATGCTTCAAATCTATTCAGGGGTGCTATTCCCCCTGTTGTGTCATTTAACCTTGGTTCCCTTGGTTTTCTGACTTCTCATAATGTATGGCTTTCGAATCCATCATTTATTTCACCACAAAGAAATGTTGATTTCTTTTTGGCCATATGGTTGAGTTCAATTCTGTTTTCTGTTTCTAGTTTGAAGACTACAAGCAGGATTTACAACAAGTTATCCATGGTAATAATACACGAGATGGAGTGTACATCACTCTTAGAATGCGTCTCCAATGTGAAATTTTTCGTAAGGGTAAAGCCATACCAGGGAAAGTATTTGACATCCTCAACGAGGTTGTTGTTGACCGGGGTTCTAATCCATACCTTTCAAAGATTGAATGTTATGAACATGGTAGACTTATAACCAAGGCAGGTTTGATTATGTATTTGTTATTTGTGAACCAAATTTCTGTATTTTATATTTTGTCATGAGAGCCATCACTTTTCTGAACTTCACTATCTCTAAACACCTTTTGGAAGCAGTGTCATTTCGTCTATATGATTATCATGTCTTTCAGGTACAAGGTGATGGAGTCATTGTGGCCACCCCTACTGGAAGCACTGCCTATTCTACAGCTGCTGGAGGTTCCATGGTAAGCTTGAGCTAGAGATGTATTTCTTAGGAACATGGTTTGAGCTGTATTTTATAGTTTTACTAAATTAATTTGATGGAATGGCATGATATCCTTGCCTTGGAATACTTTGTTAAGATGTCCCCCACACTGGCAAGGAATTTGACCAATATACTCATTTTAAGACTTGGGTTATCCTTCCCTCATAAGCTAGCTTTTGTTCAGTGCATTTCTAATATTGATAAATGCACCAATAATAGCTAGTTTCCGAACCTGCACTTTTCTACACTGGGTAGATGGTGAACATTGTGTTGATGTGTCTTCCTACTTTTACAACATTGCACTATAAGTGGAAACTTAAGAAACCGTATGAGAATCTTTACTATGTTCTAATTTCTAATGAAGGTGAAACTAGTGATATTAATTAAGTTGCAATCATCATTTTTTTCTTAACTACTTTGGAAATGTTGGTGGTTGACAAAGCTGAATGAGTTGCAGATAACTGTGCCTGAACTAAGTCCCCCTCCCTCCTTCAAACTCTCCTTTTTTGTGCATCCTCATTTTGTGAAATAAACTTTCCTTTCCTTCCTTCCTTCCCCCAAAAGAAGTTTCATATAATCTGTACTTTCATCGCCCTCCCTTAAAAAAATGCACTCGTTTTTATGTGACTTCTATCACAGGAAAAGTATAATAGTGAACATCTATAGAAAAAGTTTAAGTGACTCTGAAGATGCATGCAGTAAACGCTTTTTCCACCAAGACAAGCAATTATCTAAGGAGATTTCATGCTAATTTTAAATTAGTATAGAAACCTTATAGAAGTTTCCCTGTGTAATTTCTTTTAATATAAATCTTAAATTCTATTGTACTTCTTATGGCATGGTATATGCACTGTAGCAGTGTGAAACTGACCTGAATTGGTTACTGCTTTCATTGTTTTTTCTAATGATAAGAAAAAAAAATAACTGCAGGTGCACCCAAACGTTCCTTGCATGCTGTTTACCCCAATCTGTCCACATTCACTCTCATTTAGACCAGTTATACTTCCAGATTTTGCTCAACTTGAATTGAAGGTGAAGTTAATCATTGTCTATGTGGTAAAAGTATCATATTGGGTGTTCTTGTGACCTAAATTGCATGCTTCATTGTTCATGCTACGTCTTTCATCCCTAAAAGGACATTTCCCCTCATTGCATATGCTACATTGTCTCACGCATGTGTTGGAAAAGGCTACACGATTAAGATTACTTGGTAATAAAAGTCAGTGAATTTAGGGGCACATTTATTTTGTATGATTTGGAATTTAGGGTGGTTAACAAATGCTTTAATGATTTTGGCCTCCTGATTAGAATGGGTGACATTCATTGTTAACTCTTAACAGATTCCAGATGATGCAAGAAGCAATGCCTGGGTTTCATTTGATGGAAAGAGAAGGCAGCAACTTTCAAGAGGAGATTCAGTACAAATATCTATGAGTCAGCATCCACTTCCAACAGTTAACAAGTTTGACCAAACAGGTGATTGGTTTCATAGCTTGATTCGCTGCTTAAATTGGAATGAAAGGCTTGATCAGAAGGCACTATAGAGCATATCAAAATGAAGAACCGAGCTGGCTTGCTTTCCTGTACAGATTATACAATAAGGCTGTGGAACTTAGCTGTAGACTTACTACCAAATTTTTACATTGGCTTCCCATGAGAAGAAGATAGGGTTTGCTAATGTTATTTTCCATGTTATTGCGGCAAGATGCTGCTGTATATTAACATTTAAAGTTGTAAATTGTTGATCTCAGAAGCAGGTCATTGGCACGTCTCAAAGTTTAACACTGTCTACCTGACCGCAGACTTCTTTTTTTCTCATTATTATACTCTGTTGTAATAGTAGCTGCTATGGTTTTTATAGCAGCTGATATAGTTATCTCGCTAGTACTAATTAACATCTTTAGATCTTTTCTGTGTTTTAGCTTTAGTGCGCTTGGATAAATATTGGCAAAATTGATTCTAAATAGCTTTATTGCGCTTGGATAACTGAATTCACACAAACTTTACCTGAGCATATTTTTTTTTTGGATAACCATCGCTTTACCTAGGTATTTATATTTTCCTTGTAAGGATTTTAAGACTAAAAAGTGTTTGGCTATTTGGTGACTTAAAAAAATCTATATTTGTCTACTGAACAAGCAAAATAGGGCGACTTGAACCAACTAAAAATTTTGTTATGGTGCCTCACCAAAAGAAAAAGGAAAATATATACGTTGACATTTCAATAACATTGCCGAGGGTAAGTGACAGTTTCTTGTTCTAAAACTTCTAGTAATTGATAGCGTCGGAAAAAAATATATATGTTCCGAGTTTATGTCCTTTAAGATGGTGCTTTAGAAAGTATTACAGGATATCGAGATGGTTGTGTTTATTCTACTTCATGTGGATGGCAACCGAAACCAGAGTCCAGAGCAGAGCAACAGTATACAACAGAGAGAAATTTTAGACACCTTTAGAGTAGAATTTAGTAATAGAAGTATTGTACAAAACAAGCACAGATAGATACACACTAGCTCCCCCCATTACATTCAAAGATAAAGCAAAATTCTAAAAAATGGAAGACTAATAATACCCATGATGGTTTTCGATTCTTGAGAAATTTATGAAGAGAATGACAACCAAATGGTATTCTTTACTACTATCAAGCATGCCTTATAGTAACAAGACCCTCAAACAAAGTAAAAGATGAAGTCTTTTTTTTTAAAAAAAAAATAAAGAGTGGGGGAAGGAGCAAATATATTTTCTATGTGAAAAGCAAGTGCCTTTTTCACGTGGCTCTAACAGCTTGAAACCTTGGTTCCTTGGGAAGAAACTTCTGCTCAGCATAGACAGACATGTAGTCACCAAAAACAAACTTAGGATAAGTTTCATCAACTTGTTGGTTTTCTTTCTCCACAAGTTGTGGTGCAGGACATATGGTGGCCTTAAGTGAAGGGTTATAGAATGATGCAATTGATCTTCTGTTCCCATCTGGAGTGGCCAGAACCCTATGCCAACAGCTCTTGTATCTACCATTGCTCAGAACTTCAATCTGATCACCAGTGTTTATGACAATAGCATTTGGCAAAGGTTGCACATCAAGCCATTGTCCATCTTTGAGCATCTGAAGGCCACCAACCTTGTCATCTTGGAAGAGTAAAATGACACCTCCAGCATCAGTGTGAGCTCTCAGACCATTCACAAGCTCTGGTTGGGGGCAGGGAGGGTAGTGGCTCACCTTGGTACCAAAGAAGGCATTGTCTCCATCTCCATCATTGAAGGCCTTCTTGATGTACCCTTTTGGTAAGCCAAGATTCTCATCCATCACCTCCATCATCCTCTCTGCCAATTTCTTTAACTCGGACCGATATTCCGCCATGGTTTCCCTGTCATCATTCATGTGAGAATTCAGTTATGCATTCATTCATGTTGAAGCTCTACCTATTGTATCATTACATGACATGACACCACTTAGTTTTTATGTTCTATAGTCATTGTCCATGGTTTTCTAATTCATCGTTACCCTTTCATGTCATCCATGTTTTGGTGAAATCATCAATTCTAGTCATCTTTCAAGAGTAAGTCAGATTGAATTTTGATTTACTTCAATTTGCTTGAAGTTGAATAAGAGAACATGAATTTCTTTTTGTGGACAAGAGCAAGAGTGTGCATGAAATGATAAGGGGTGTTCTTACTTATATTAAATATCATTTTTTTTTATAACCAAAGTATGATTTTCAATATAAATATAGGGAATTACTGTTCCTTTTATTATCTCTTACTAAAAAAGTTTTAACCGACTTTCTCTTGAGGCTTCTGTTGTTATTTGACTTTCTTTTACGTGTTGATTTGCTTTTATATACCTGAAGCCTGGTGTTCTTTCTGGCCATTCATTATCATCAAGGAGAGTGATAACATCCTCCCAATCCACATGCTCCAGCTTTTCATCGCTCTTCTTTTCAACTAAATCGCTTAGTATCTTCACTGATGTCTTATTCTTGAAATTCTCCTCTCTTTCCAGCTTATAGAACTCAGAGGAAACCTTCTTAACCCTCTCAAGGAGTTCCTCTGGAATGCCATGGTTGATCAACTGTGACACAAAAAGTATTAGTTTTGACACCATAAAGTATAATACTAAAACACCAACACTAAGAAATGGAATGCATCAATGTTTCAAATTGATGTTGTAAACAAATTAAGATCAATTCATTGTAAACACAAATGATACATATAAGTACCTGAAAAAATCCCCACTCTTCACACCCATTAGCAATCTGAGCCATAGTTTTGGCTCTTTCTTCCCCATTCAGCTTTGAAAAATCAATCACTGGAACAGCCATTAGATCACAAGTTATGCAAAAAGATAGAGCACAAGTATGTGAGTGTGTATGAAAAAGAGAGATGAATATAACAAAGTTGTTATAGATTGGGTGTGGTGTCTAGTGGAGGTAGCTATAGCTATTTATAGGAAAACTTCCCACCATGTTGGATACATAATTGTATGTCAACCAATAGTGTAGGTTCCCTTATAAAGTAAGCAGCCGTTAGAGTTAGGTCACGGACGGTGACACATTTAATTAGAATTTTTCATATTTCAAATGCTTGTTTTGGGAGTTACTACTTGTTTCTAGCCAACAAGTCTACAACACTGCCCATCACTTTTCAGGTGATGCATCTCATTTATTTTCACACCATTATTTAACTCATTTGATTAATCACACTACCCAATTTGGTTCCCTCTCTATACTTAACTTATTAATTATTAATCATTAATTAGTAACAGATCTCGAATCAATCCATGTCAAAAACCGTGCTTGACTTTGTTTTAATTATCTTGTTTAATTAAAACCAACCTATGTAATAACCCCTTAAACCCCCTACTGTATTACATGTTTGAACAAGGGATAATTTACTCGATTCACAATGTGAAACTCTTATCTTGTTAATAATATACTATAATAATTTACTTTTTCATTGGTATCGATTCACAATGTGAAATTCTTATCTTGTTGATGATATACTATGATTAATTTATACTTTAGTAGACTTTTGAAATTGATCATTTTGCGTATAGTTTAAATCTGTGCCGACTAATCTAATCATATGTTGACTGCCCCACATTGCTTTGTAGAACTACTACCAATGAACTCACACATGACGTGCTTCTTCATGACCATTGTTATTTCGAATACTATATACTTTTAATACACATTTGAAGCCATAGTTTTAGGGGTAAGGAAGGCACAGTCAAAGCTTCAATATATAATTAATACCACAATCATTTACCCCTAATTTAATAAGGTTGTCAACTTCCCTAATTGACATTCCAGTATAGTTAATATTTTCCTTTTTGTAATTATTAAGCATAACATGGCCACATCAAATCATTTTTAGTTTCCTCTTTGCGGTGGTCATTGATCTCTTGCAGATCAAAACTAGTATAATTTTATAATGAATGATTGAATACTTAGTGATTATTGGCCCTTGATTTGATTCCACTTGTCCGAATGTTAGGATACAATTTCTGAACTAACAGATGATATTGGCGTCTGATTAAGGACTATAGTTTTACAATATTAACTCATCTATTGCTGTACTTGTAGTACTTGGCAATGTCAAAAATCAAAATTTGGTTCAGATTGCATTACTGGCATCCCATATGGTAAACAAAATATATATATATATGGGATCCCCTATACTCTTATACAACATAATTATTATATCAAGACAAATAACTGTTTAGTGCCAGCACCTATGGTTTTTGATCAATCATTCATATTATTCTATACATGAAGTTGAGTAGGATTCTTTATTTCTTTTACAAAAAAAAAAGTAGGGTAGATGACGTAAGTTGAATTATTTAGTTTATGAATTTGGAAAACTGGATCAAAGGTGATTTTTCAAGACAAATGGGATAAAATAACAGAAAAATTAAAAAATAAAAATCTTAAAGCTATTTTTTAGTACATTCAAAACCAAAACCTAAATATTCTATTGAATGTCATTCACCCAATCATGATTTTGGGATTTTCTTGGGGACGTGTGATGGATGTGACGTTAATTTTGCCATTCCTAATGCTATAAATAGCTATTTAAGCATGAATAAGAAATTCTTAAACTAGCAAGTATTTTTCAAATTATATAATTATTTATAAATATAAATAAAATATGTAATAGATAATTAAAATTATTAAGGGAAGATTAATTTAGTTGATAGAAGATTATTTTATTTGCTAGTAGTATAAAACAAAATATAAACACCTAATCGCATCGTATATGTAAAAAAAAAAAAAAAACAAAAAAACTCAATTAACATGCACATTTTAATATAAGTGATAGTTGTTTATGCTCTTTAATTAAGTAATCCATTGTTGAATTCTACCTAGCTTAAACTATGTTATGAAAGAAATATATGTATCATATATGTTTATAATTAATTATTTTAATTAATTATAATACGTAATAAATTAGTCAATTTATTATTATAAAATATATATATATATATATATATATATATATATTTCTGTCCCTTTTATATTTTACATATACATTTTTCTCTCTTTATAATTTATAATTAGTTGTATGATTATATATATTTTAGTTGTTTATTAAATTATTTTCTTTTTACGATAATTAGCTAGTAGGGACGTGAAGGTCCAATCTTAAACATGAAATTTCTGGTCACATCTCCTGTTAAAGTTTAGTTTAACAAAATATATTATATAGATATAGAATAATAATATATTTTAAAAATAATAGAAAAATTTAATTAATAAATATTTTTAAAAAAATTAGAATATAACACGTTACCAATTAAAAGCTAGTATTTTTTAAAGTACTACTTCTAATAACATGACAAAAGTTACTACAATAAATTTATCAAAAGTTACTAAAATAATTTTTTCATGTCAAATAACTAATCTAGCTTTTACTCAATAGAAAAAAAAAGAAGCTTGAAGCTAACTGAAAAATACTTTGACAAATGTGAAAATGAGATTAGTTTTTCTTTTTAAAGGTTTTACATTTTGTTTTTCAAATTTAAGTTATTGCTATGTTATTATTTTCGAGTTAAAATTAAGCATTCCTATTTTATTTTAATGTCTAACAAATTATATTATATTTAAAATATTATTGTTATAATTATACTATTATATTCAAATTTAAATTAATTAAATATTATTTTTATATTAATTTGATTCAAGAATATAAATTCTTATAATTAAATGATTGTATATAAAGAGTTATTACCCCATGCGTTTGCAGAAACTAATAATTAAATTCCAAATATTATATAATCTTTGACTAAATGAGATGACAATCACGTGTGTGATATTATTTAAGTTAAAAAGTTATCAAATATAATTTTAAAGAGTAAACTGTAGCAACACTTTTTGAGATCTTGTAAAATTATATAGATTTTTTATTTTATTTTTTTAATCATTATATTCATGTACGAGGTATTAATGTAATGTTTTTTAATAAATATAAGAGCGTGTATAAATGGAATATTTTTAAACTTCGAGTTAATGTAAGAAAATAAAATAATGATATTTACGCAATTACAAAATTTTCGGTGATGTTGATTATAAAACTTGTAATTCAATCCAATAATCAAATTTAGATAAACTTGTAAAAAAGAAATTAGATAAATTAACTGGCTTAGGTTTAGAGCACCATGTAATCTCTAATCTACGTAGTTTTGTTTTGTTGACATGCTTTGCAATGCATTGTTAATTACTGTTATACATTAGACATTATTAGATAGGCTTTTTCTTAATTGATATGTTTTTCTTTGTTGTCTTAATGGTTTGTTTTTGTGGTTCAGAACCACCGATCGTTTTCATTTCATATGAATATTGGAACCTCTCCCATAGTGGGTGGCCCAGCTGTTCACGCATGCATTCATGTACCTATTGTATGTGCATGTATATACACAATATATCATGATTTTGCTTTGGAATATAATCAAGTTAGGTCGTATAAACTATCATTTTAATGATTAATTTCTGTATGTTTGCCAATGGATATATACATGATGATTTTGCTTTGGAATATAATGAAATTGGTCTTAGAAACTATCTTTTTAATGATTAATTTGAGTATTTTTTCAAATGATTATTGGAAAATTTGTACAAATTCATAAATTTATAATATCTTAACTTTAATTGTTGATGACTTGACTTTTGGAATAATAAATCAACAATAGAATATTAGATTTTTATTTAAAATAAAAATATATTAATTTATAAGATGATTCTGTTCCGTCTTATTTGTTATGAATAAATTGTTAGTGGTTTTTATATTTTAGGAATTTTGTTTTTATATATGTTTTATAAATATGTGTTTCACATTTGAATAAAATGAATGTCTTCTGTGATAAACTTCTCCCTTTATTTTTTATTTACACTCCAAAAAATCAACAAATTGACATTAGAGCTCTTGTATCTTTGAGAGATCTGTGAGTTGAGAGAAACACATTACACAATATGTCTACCACCAATTTTTGATGGTGAAGAGTATGAGTTATGAGCTACAAGCATGATCAGTCATCTTGAAGCGTTAGATCTTGGGAGATAGTAGAAGAAAATTATGATATTTCTGAATTACCTGCAAATCTAACGGTGGCTTAGATAAAGTATCACAAAGAGAAAAAGATAAAAAAGGCTAAAGTCAAAAACTACCTTTTTTCCGCTGTGTCAAAAATTATCTCTACAAGAATTATGAATTTCAAGTTTGCACAAGAGATTTGCGATCATCTTAAATCAGAATATGCTAGCTGTGAAAGAACCAAAGACATGAAAACACTCAACTTGGGTAGAGAATTCGAGATGCAGAGCATGAAAGAGACAGAAACAATTAAAGGCTATGTTGATCAACTGTTAAGCACAGCAAATAAAGTGCGGCTTCTCGAGAAGGAGTTTCCTAATGAAAGAATAGTGCAAAACATTCTGGTTACTGTACTTGAAAAGTATGAATCGAAGATATCAGCGTTGGAGAGTCAAAAGACCTATCAACCATCACATTGGGAGAACTGATAAATGTCTTACAGGCATAAGAGCAGAGAAGAATGATGAGACAGGAGGAGGCTATACAAGGTGCTTTTTATACGACATCACAAAATTTTAGGAAGAACAAAAAGTTAGAAAGCTTTAACAAGCATCAAGGTGAGATTTTTCCCTGTGTCCTCATTGCAAAAAAACAAATCATCCTCAACAAAAATGTTGGTGAAAGCCAGATATTAAGCGCAAAAAATGTGGTGTTATGAGGCATATAAATCGAATCTGTAAGTTCAAACTAGTGGAGGCAAAGGTGATTGTGGAGGAACAAGAAGAAAATGAACTCTTTGTTGCAACATACTTTGCTACAAGCCACAATTCCAATGATTCATGGTTAATAGACAACGACTGTACAAACCATATGACCAACGATTAGAAACTCTTTAAAGAGTTGGATAAAAACATTGTTTGCAAAGTAAAAATTGGAAATGATAATTTTATCTCGGCCAAAGGAAAATGGACTGTTACTATTAAAAGTTTGATAAATCCAAAATATATCTCCGACGTTATATATGTGCCTAATATTGATCAAAATTTGCTTAGTGTTCCACAACTTGTAGAAAAGGATTTCAAAGTCATATTTGAAGACAATTGGTGCTTAATCAAATATGCAAAAGATGAAGACATATTCAAGGTGAAAATGAGAGCTAAAAACTATGCTTTAAACCCGATGGAGGAGGAGCTTTTAGAATTTACACTGAAATATCTACTAGTGTTGGCAGAAAGAAATGCAGCTCTTGCTATCCGTGATAAGCTTCAATCACTTTGTAGAGAGTTACAACACTAAGGCTAGACTTGTCAACCAAATTTCAAGAGCAAAAAGATTGAGTGTCTTTCTCAAGAAAATGACACGTTAAGAAATAAGCTAAAACAACTTGATGATTTAAAAATTAAGCAACATGAAGAAAAATTGGTTCAGGAATAAGAACAATCACAAGAGACATTGTCAAAGAGCAATGAGATTTTTGAAATATTCAAAAAAGAAATTGAAAAGACGGCGAAATCAATCAAGGAACTCAAGAAGAGAATCAATTCTTGAAGAGTAAATATGAGAAATTAATACTTTGAGACAAGATCTTAGAGTTTGCAGTTTCAAAGTCAAGAGAAGTGTTGATGATGTCACTTTTAGAACAGTAAACCAACAACAAAATATTAGAATCTTTTTCAATCTTGTTTATTAGAAATGATTATTAGTAATTTTTATATTTTAACAATTTTGTTTTCATATATGTTTTATATAAATATGTGTTTCACATTTGAATAAAATGAATGCAATTTCTCCTTTTATTTTTCATCTGCACTCCAAAAAAAACCAACAAACAAGAAGTACTCCTTATTTTATATTTTTTTTTGTCTTTTATTTATTTTATGTTTCATATATATATATATATAGTAGAGGATGTCTAAACTTGCACAACCACCACTCATATAGAAGTAGTGAGCAGGATCCCTACTTTTCGTTGAGAGAAAAGATTAAAAAAGAAGAGACAATTGTATATTATAGGCACTAGCAATAATGTAACTAAAGCTACATTGCAAGCTAGGCAAAGTTAGTCGAAAATCCAGGAGCTAGGTTTGTTGAGACTAGACTAGCTAGTTTTGTGAGTTGAAACTGTTGACAAAGATTAGAAATCTGATTCTTCAATCAGGAGTCAGCGCTAAACTCTATCTATGTATCAAAATTAAAGTAATAACAAACAACATTTACGATCCCCATAATGTCCCTTCATGATCGGAAAATGGGTTTTAAAATCGAAGGTCAAGTCAACACAAGGCCAAATCTGAGGTATAAAGTAAGAGAATAATAAACAATTTAAAATGGGATAGAGAAATTAGGAAACAACTTAATTAGTTCAAAATAATGAAATTAAATATCTTTGGTTAACGAAATCATGATGCATGTGTGTCTCAGTTTGGATTTGCAACTTGAACTTTATTTAAGTGAATTAGTAATTAATGCGCGGTATTTCATTGATAACATATGAGTATCTTGTAAGAAACAGAAATCAGAATTCTTTCATTGAAAAAAAGGCTGAAAATTCTTAACACATGTACACATAAACTTGAGAAGAAGAAATCCAACGGCCGTGCAAACTAGCAGTTTTTCTTGAGCGGTTTTCATGGATCCATGTTACGTTTTTCTTCTTCTTAATTATGCTTATATTATCACGTTTTTTCTTTTTGTTTCTTTTACAATCATAAGTATTTTTTATATATGATGTACGTAGTAATTATATTCAAATTGAGTAGAACTAAAATATGTAGCGAAATATTATTTCGAGTATTTAATGGTATGTATTACATTATTCTTTTCGTTTTCCACAAACAATGTTTATAGTATTGGGTATGAATAGAGAGTGACTTTAGAGTGTGTTGATTTAATTTAATGATTGTAGTTTCTTTTTTTTTTTTGTATTATTAAATTAAAAAATATTTTTCAAAAATAATAAAATAAGAAAAAATCACTAAAATCACTAAGATTAAAAACATCTAAAATCACTAAATTCATTTCCATGAATCGAAGTCATCACACTCCAAAATCACCTAATCCATCCCTAATTATTATGGCCGACCTCAAAACATAAAACATAATCCGGTGCTAATTCATTATCCTCAAAACAAAATGCATGTGTTTTGGCAATCGATTAGGAGGATGAAACTTGTGTTGGATATATATATATATATATATATATATATATATATATATATATATATATATATCCCATGTTAGTAGATTTTGTCAACTTGTTTCAAATAGATTCATTTAAGAACATTTGTTTACACGAGAAAATAAAAATTAATAAAAATTGTTAGATCAAAGATTGAAAGTGATAAATTATTAAGATTAAAATCCTAAACATGTTTCATAAAACTATGAATGTTGATGCCGCGTTCGCCACCCCTCACTTCACTGCTATTTGTCCTTTTTGTGTAGCTTGTCTAAAACCTTATTTTAATTCATCTAAACAATTCCTAATCAAAAGAGTAAAATGTTATTTTTACAATAAATTTTTGGCTAGAACAATTTCTATCCACTCACTTTTCTCTCTATCTCTATTATAACACTTATTTTCACTTTTCTCAAGTTTCTATTATATAGAAACTATTCTTCTTTTAAAATTAATATAATGAAAATATAGTTATTGTAATACATACCTCATTGTCAATTAATAATAACAATTTTTATATACGTGACTGTATTAATTAAATCAATATCTAATTAAAACAAAATTGTATATAGTTAGAGTGAAAGAAATACTGCCTTTGAATATAATTTTTGTTGTGTATTTTGTTAATTCAAAGTCCTACATCAGTAGGTTTCAGAAAGAAAGAGGAGCAGAACACCTATATTAGACAGAATGATATGTTTTATTCACTCGTACTACATTTTATGTTAAGTCAAAATGACTAAGCATCTTAATTTTGATAATTACAAGACAGATGGAAACATCTACAGACGCAAGAGAGAACAATGATCAGAGAGATCATTACTCGCATAAGACGAAAGATGCACCCTCAAAACATTAGAAGTTTCAGACACAAAGTTTAAGTCGTCATTTTCCAAGATTTTGTTATCAGACGAAGAACTTTGAAGATCAGACGAAGAGTGCGTCTCAACTTTAAGTCATGAGCTCAAGTGTGAAGATTTGAAGATTAAAGTTGAAG
The DNA here is from genome assembly GCA_026586105.1 of Hylodesmum podocarpum. Lineage (NCBI taxonomy): Eukaryota > Viridiplantae > Streptophyta > Magnoliopsida > Fabales > Fabaceae > Hylodesmum > Hylodesmum podocarpum. The sequence continues at coordinate 10,683,113 of JALJEV010000623.1, read as the reverse complement.
ACGAAGGATGAAGACAGACGAATGAATTCAACACTCAACACATTATAATTATTTATTCGTCAACTCCTTTTGAAGTTCAAGACTCTGAGTAACATATGCATACATCTTTATTCAACTGTTACTAAGAATGTTCTAAAAGTGGAAAAAGATTTCAAAATAAACCTCTACAACACAAAAAATAGTTGTACATTTTAGTGAAATATATGAGCGAATCAAGTCAAAGGCAGATCTCACGTTGACAATCGCTGACTTTCCATTAAATTTTATGATTGCTCACTCTGCCAGATGTGAAAGTACTCAAAACAAGGACTAACGTTAACATCTATAGTCTAACAGTTACTTCACGCAAGCACTTATAAAAGGACTTCATCTCTGCGAGTTCAAATTGACGAACTACTCTTATCAAAACTATATTCATATACTCGCTCAAGCTCTCAAGAAAACAAGTTTGCTCGCCACAAACTTAGAATAGAAACTTCATTGTAAAATCTCTCTCTGCGTAGAAGATATTTTCTATTTTGAACTCATTGTAAGCCACTGTTGTGATGATCTTGTAGCTTGAGGAGGCTAAGTGTTTAAAGAATACCTTGCATCAAGCATGCAGAGGTTGGTTGTCCAAAGAATACCGTGAGTCTAGCCTATGGAAGCTGAAGTTCAAATAATACCTTCTTTAGCCTGAGGAGACTAAATGTTGAAAGGATACCTTGGTTAGCCTGTGGAGACTGTGTTCAAAGAATATATGGGTTTAGCTTGTGAAGGCTGAGGTCAAAGAATACCACTTTAGTCTGAGAAGACCGTGTTCAAAGAATATCTGTATTGTTAACCAAGAGTGGTTGAGTTCAAATAATACTCTTAATGGAACCTCAACAAGTTGTTGGGTAACTGGACATAGTCTTTCATAAGACAAACCAGTATAAAAATATTATTGCTTTGATTATTTTTAACTACTTACTAACAGGGGATAATAACTTAGAACACAATTTTAATTAAAATCAATCTTTAAAGAACAAGTTTAAGTTTGCGTCTGATCTAAACGTTTTTATACAGACGCAAAACGCATTGTCTGAAAAAGTTTTAATTAGAAAACACAATTCAACCCCCCTTCTTGTGTATTTGTATTTTACACCTTAGATCTATATAATGTTTGTATTTAGATTATATGTAGTGTGTGATCACCGGTGTGTTTTCCACAAATGATCCCGAGTAGAGCGTTTATGTGAGTTCCTTTGTAGAAGCTCTTTTGTTATACTCTTTGACATAGTGGAGTTTTTCTCTCCGTGGGGGTTTCCACATTAAAAATTTGTTGGTGTTCTTCTTGCTTTGCATTTACATTTTTATTGCTCTCTGTAATTTTTGGATTGTCGTATATTACGTTCCTCTTGTTTTAATCAAGGGGGAAAGACTTTATATTACACATGTTTTCAGATTTTTGTGTGTAATCTTCCGCTGCATACTTGGCCCTTTCCCAACAAATGGTATCAGAGTTTGTAAAGTACAAAAACACACAAGAAAGAGGGGTTGAATTATGTAAACTGTTTAAAAACTTTTTCTCTAAGGCGATGCGTTTGCGTTTGCGTCTGCTGTTTTTAAAGCTTATCAGACACAAGATTGTTTTCTTTTTAAGATTGATTTTATTATCAGACTGTTCAAGTTAGTATCCCATGTTAGTTAACAGATAAATCAATAAAGAAGACAACAATATTTTTATACTGGTTCGTCTGATCAAGACTACATTCAGTTTCCCAACAACACGCTAAGGTTCCACTATAAGTATTCTTTGAACCCAGCCACTCCTGGCTAAATACATATATTATTTGGGCACAGCCTTCTCAGGCTAAACATGTATTCTTTGAACCAGCCTTCACAAGCTAAACAAGGTATTCTTTGAACACAGCCTCCACAGGCTAATACAAAGGTATTCTTTGAAACACAACCTCCTCAGGCTAAGAGCACCACAACAGTGGATTTAGGAAGATGAAAGAATAAGTTTATCCTCTACGCAGAGAGAGGTTTTACAATGAGATCTATTCTAAGTTCAGGGCGAGTGAACTTTGCTTGAGGCTTGAAGCTTGAATATAATTTCTTTGTTATGCAGTTCGCCAGCCTTCTCTTGAAGTAATGAAGTCCTTTTATAGAGAGCTCCTTGAAGTATCCGTTAGACTAAAGATTTGAACGTTAGTCCTCTGTCTTGGGGTCTTCAAACGTGTGACAGAGATCAATCAGAATAATTAATGTTTGCACAGGCTTTTTCTGACTTGATCAAAGACATCAACAAAAAGCATGGTTGCTTGCTTTTTGTGTTGCAGGGGTTTTGCACTTGATCTCTATTCTGTCTTTGGAAGCTTCTATGAGTAACGACTAGATTTGAATAGGGACGCGAGTTACTCCATCTGAACTTCATTAAACGAGGTAGACGAATGAATAAATAAATGAGTTGAGTGTTGAATTCATTCGTCTGTCTCATTCCTTCGTTTTCAACTTCAATCTTCAAAGTCTTCCTTCTTAAGCACTTGACTTGAAGTTGAGATGAGCTCTTTGTCTTGAACAATGAAGGTTCTTCGTCTGATGTATGTAGCTTTGAGGCCTCGATGACTTAAACACTTCATCTTGTGCGTTTGTGCTTGAGGGTGCATCTTGACTATGCTCATTAATGATCCGTCTGATCATTCTTCCTCGTCTCATTCATCCTTCATCGATGCTTGAAGATGATCATTCATCTGATGCCTCTTCGATCGAGCTTTCTTGATCTCTTTACGCACAACAGACGTTAAGAATTATCAAAACTAAGATGCTAAGTCATCTTGACTTAACAGAGTCGATGATTCAACTTGGTGAGTGACTCATATTTGTGTGCAATGATCGGAGTGGATCCAAGTGGTCAGGTGGACCTACTTTGTGTGGATACCTTGTGTTGAAAGTCTTCCTAGCGGTACAAAGGCTAGACTAGATATGTTTGGTGGGTGGCTAGGTTGCGTGTCCCGTAGATATGAGTTATCAGAACGACAATACAAGACTAGGGCATATCGACGACAATGTTAAAGCTCGAGAATTATCGCGATGATGGAAGCTCTAATGACCATGATTGACAATGACTTTTGTCGTAGGGAAGGATGTTCTGTGGTCCTTTATTTGAGGGGAGGTTTGTTGGGATTCAAACAATGTCCCACTTTTTGCAGAGTCCGAAGGAGAACCGTAGAAGATTTTGTTGTTGCAGGAGAGTTTGTAATAATGTAGGACTTTGAGTTAAGGGAGGATTTGTTGTGTATTTTGTTAATTCAAAGTTCCACATCGGCAGGTTTCAGAAAGAGAAAGGAGCAGAACACGTATATTAGACAAACAGAGTGATATGTTTTATTCACTTGCACCCTTAGATCTATATAATGTTTGTATTTAGATTATAGGTAGTATGTGACCACCGATGTGTTTTCCACAAATGGTGTTGTAGTGGAGTTTTTATGGACTAGGTCCTGTGGTTAAAAATTTGTTAGTGTTCTTCTTGCTCTACATTTTACATTTTTATTGCTCTCCGTAATTGGTGTTCTTCTTGCTCTGCATTTACATTTTTATTGCTCTCCGTAATTGGTGTTCATCTTGCTCTGCATTTATATTTTTATTGCTCTCCGTAATTTTTGAATTGTCGTATATTACATTCCTCTTATTTCAATTAAGGGAGAAAGACTTTATGTTTTACACACTTTTGAATTTTTGTGTGTAATCTTCCGCTATGTACTTGTGTCTTTCCTAACAATTTTATCATTAATGAATATGAGATAAAAAATATAATAAAAGAAATGGAATAAAATACTATTTTAGTCAAAGAAATGAATGTAATTAAGAATATATAAAAAAAAACATACACTCATTTTTGAGTTTGCTAGGTGAAAGAAAAGGAAAGAAGGGGGAGATCATCTCTAATCTCTTAATGTTAAAATTTTAGACGAATTTTTAGAACAAGTATTAGTTGTTATTTATTTTTATATTAGAGAGTAATGATACAGACTTCGCATATATAATTGGTTCATTTAAAAAAATTCACAAAAATTGGATTTTTAACCAAAATTAATAACAATAATTGAGGGCATGGAACTACTAAAATTAACTTAAGAATTTAAATTCCAGTTCTACCGTTGGATTAAAAAATGTTGGCAGCTTTTAAAACTTACATGACACAAAAGAGCCATTTTGGCAGCTTTTAAAACTTACATGACACAAAAGAGTCTACTAAAAATGGCTTAAAGACGAAAATGAAGTTCTATAGTTAGATTTGAGTTAAGAAGAAAACATAATAAATATCGTAAGTGATATGTTGAAATAAAAAATTAGAATATTCATTATTTATTCAAAGAATAAAAGAGTTTAAGGATAATAATTATCATATATTATTTATATTCAATGAATATATATATATATATATAAATATATATATAAATATATATATATATATAAATATATATATATATATATATATAAAATGATATAAATATTTATATCATCAATTAATTATAACATGTTACATTTTCTTAAATATTTACTCTTAACTACCTAAAAAGTTACACATATTATAAATATATAGAATATATTACATTAATAATATTTAACAATTAAACTTATTTGGTTTCAAATTTAGAAAGAGTGGAAGAGATGGGGATATATAAGCTGATAACAAATATAATTTATATGGAAGAAATATATATATATATATTGAGAAATTGTAAGGCAGGCATGCATAGATATTGAAGACACAATACATTTCCCCAAGACAAAGTGTCAGCAAAGATTATGAGCAAGACATGAGGGTGTGCCTAGGGAGAAGTGATTTCAGTTAAATTCATGCATTGCATGCTACTTTAAATTTAATGATTGGATTCTCTTCAACGCCTTCATTGTGATGATAAACATAAGAAGAAATGAACAACACATGGTGCTGAGTAATAGTGTCCCTCACAAGGTACCCACGACAATAAGGATGACAAAGAATTGGTCCTGGGTGCATGAATATACACATAGATTCGCTTTACATGCTCTTAAATAATTTGCTTTATCTTTTTAATACACATGTACTACTACACTTTACTTTACTATTCAATTATTTATCTTTCTTTTTTCCACCACCAAAGAAAAGATTATCTCATCTTCATGATAAATATCTAACTTTTATTGGTGAATGATGCTTTTCAGCATTTGTTTGTGATATGATAAACAATTAATTACATATCACAAAGTCGTTGCCTGGTCGGTGTTACCCACCTTTTTTGCAGCGAGATGCTACATCAGATGTACACTACTTGTCGTTTGATTTGTTCATCATAACTTTTTAACTCAACAGATGTTCAACTATATTCTCATTGGAAATCAAATTAAATTAGTAAAAAATTAATATTGCTCCAGACAATAAGGTCAACTGTTTTGTTTATATCAACATCCAGGAACTTTATTAATTGCTAATAATAAATTATGTCCTATAATTAACCAGACAGTAAGTATGCCAGATCCTATCACTTTCCCATAAATACAATTTCTATAATTGATTTATAAATAAATCAGTGAGGTGATAAAAAACTCTATATAATATTTAATGAATTGTATTTTGAGTTTTGTTCTTATAAATCAACTAAATAATATTTAATGGATTGTATTTTAAATGTAATGGTTTAATACTTTAGTTACTTAATTATAAAAGTTTGAAATTAATTTAACTTTCAATTTAACCTATTAATATGCAATAATTAATTAGTTGTTTTAATTGATGTAACTTTTAAGGGTTGAATATCTAAACTATGATAGATCCTAGCAAGTAGTTGCTTAACTGCCTTTACGTGATAACTATATTTGGGTTTGGTGAATGCCTTTCCCTAGTTAGCGGGACACTCACTATATTATGTCTCCTCCATGATGGAAGGAAAAAGTACACATGCAATAGGAATTCTTTCTTTTTTATTTTTTTTTTTTTGAGTTCCTTTTTTCGTGTCACAAATGGATGATTTAGTTGATGATCGAAAAAAATGGATGATTTAATTCTCTCATGTCATGTATAATATGTCTTAACAACGTAGATGATGTTCATTATTTATCTTTGATTAAAATTTATGAGTGAACATCAATAATAATACAAATTGGGCTTAAATAATTACTTTCCTTTTGTAAAAAGTAAAGACTTTTAATGTTTGTTTATTTATTTTTCATTTTCATCCTTGTAAACTTTTTTTGTTTCAAAGTAGCCCCTACCATACATTTGTCCATAAGATTTGAGGAAAAGACCATATATATTATGGAGAATCAAATTTAGAAGAATCAAAATGATAATAAATAAGAAGGACCAAAATGAAAATTATCTTATATTACAAGGACTAAACAAAAGTTTAAGCTGAATTTATAAAAATTAAAAGTGTATTTACTTTTGTTTATTCTGTTTTCATTTTTAATTTATTATTTTGTTTTTAGTCTTTTCTTAATTTTAAAAACATGTACATGAAACATCCTTGTTTTCACCATTTATTGTATAAACAAATGAAAATAGAAAATAAATTAAAAACATTGTGGCAATTTTGCATTTAAAAGTATAAACATAAAATAAAAACAAACATATCCTAAACTTTTAAACACCGTCAATGTATTGATGGTAAAAACTTTTTTAGTTTAATTTTCTGTTCCTCGTTATTGCATTTGAAGTGTCTGAAGCATTAATTTTTAAAATTTAGCTTAAATATTTTGTTTAGTTCTTGTAATATAATATTATTTAATCCTCTTAGTTTGTTTTATATATTTTAATTGTGATCCTTTTATCTTTTGTCCATATATATATATATATATATATATATATATATATATATATATATATATATATTTGGTCCATGTGTTAGATTAATTTAACGGACAAATTAATAGTAGATACCATTTTTAAAACAAATTTTTTTACAAGGATGAAAATGAAAAAAAATAAAATAACATATCCCTATTTTATATGGACGAGAAAGTTATTTAAACATAAAAACTGTATTTAGTAGAATGAGTTAAACTATAACATCTCATTCGTGTAAGTAGAATTGGATTCAATTTAAATAAGATCACATATTTAAATTCTATGTATGATAAAAATGTGATTGAAAAATAAAAGTTCTGTTAAAGATAATTAACCGTATTCTCCGACAAAATATATAATATCTCGAAAGAGTAATAATTAAAAGAAATTGTATTAGAACTAACATTTCTCAGCTTCTTATTCTTACCAATCAGATTTTGTGATTTTCCAAGAAGTACGTTAATTTTTCTGTATATTATATTAATACACCGATCAATGTTAGATATAATAATATTAATTAATTACATAATTTCAACGATTCATTAAATTTGATATTTTTTCTTAATAAAATTCTATATTATAAAATTTTATACAATTTATTTTTTTAAAATATTACCTAATATATATTTATATAAATTTTAATATCATATTATGCATTAAAATAAAGTAATTCAATGAACTATTAAATATTTTTAAAACTATATGAAATTTTGTATACATAATCCTATCGATAAGAATAATTAAATAATTTAAATATAATTTATAATAAAAATTATTAAAAAATACAAGTCAACCAAAATGCTCATGCTCATATATATATATATATATATATATATATATATATATATATATATATATATATAAAAGTATGTTTAAAAGATACGTAACTTTTAATTACTTTAACACATTATGTTTCGTGTGGTGATTAAAAAAAGGAGGATTCATCATAATTGACCTTTTCAATGCCTTTTCTTTGTGGCATACATGGGCGAAGCCAGAAAAATAATGTGAGAGGGGTAGAATTTTTTTTTTTAAAAAAAAATTAATTTTTTTATTTTAGTTCTAATTTTTTTAAATCAATTAGATATAATTTACTATTATATAATAATTTTTTTAACATAAATTAAAATAAATTTAAGAGAGATTAAAATTTATTATTAATATATATAAATTTATTATTAATATATATAAATTTATTATTAATATAAATAAATTTATATATATAAGTTAATTTTTATATATATATATATAAATTTATTATTAATATATATTTAATACTAATATATATAAATTTATTACTAATATATATATTTAATAATAATAATAATAATGAATTTATATATATATATATATTAATAATAAATTTATATATATATATTAATATTAAATTTATTATTAATATATATATATATATATATATATATATATAAATTTACTATTATGATTCTTTGTTTTTAAATATTGATAAATAAGGTGAAATTCTACTTGCACATGTTGCTCTAGTTAGGAATGAGTTCAAAACTGTTTAACACTATTTTTTCCATAAATTAAATAATTTCAAATATATTTATTATCCCGACACAAAATTCTTGAACATGCCGCTACTGTGAGTGCAAATTATTGAGACATAAATGAAAAAATTATAAACAAATATTGTGGCATTTTGAAACTTAATACAATTTCTCGACGTTCAAATAATTTAATTGTTTGAAACTTTCTATTTCTATGTTGCTTTCTCCATGTAGGATTCGTTATGCACGCAATGTTAGCGAAATATATGTATTGACAAATGTTTGGCGGTGAAACTCTAATATGATTTAATTATTTATGAAATATATGAAAGACACAGAAAAAATTAATAATATATATATATATATATATATATATATAAATAATCCGTTGGTTAATTAATTAATTATGTAATAGGGTTGTCTATTGTTCAGGTATGAAACTTAAATTCACTGTCAAATCTATCTTATGATGAAAAAAATAATGAATTACATCGTTAACATTTTTGAAAAGCCGATTTTCAATTATATTTGTATATATTTGTATTAAGGATATTTTTATCTCAACTAAATTAGGAATAGTGTTATTAAAATTTGATTGATATATAGGTTTGATTAGTTGGATTGAGAATCAACATTCGACTCTCAAAATCATTTTAAGAATTCGTCTTAATTGAACAAGTCATAAACAATTAAAATCAATTAAAGGATGAAATGATGTCCTTTTATATGGGTGTTTTTCTTTTCCATGACTAAACAAAATGTCATTATAAATAAATCAAAAAATAAAAAATATATTTTTTTATGCCACTTATGTTCCTTCTACGCTGCTGTGTCCCTCCATCATCAACGTCTTTGTCTATTGTCACAAACAACTTGTCTTCATTCGTTAACTTGTTTTTCTTCTATTTTCTTTGTTTTCTTTCATTCTTGCCATGACTTGGGTGTCTCTGCAATTTGCTTCTTGTAATTAGCGGCTACATTTTATCACTAATGACTCAATTTCTACCGTAGATATGATTTCTTCTTTAAGAATATATAACATTATCATTCCTTCACAATTTAATACATTAATTAATGCTGATCTCATGTCAGCCACTTCTTTGCTTTAATTTATTTCTGTAATTGGAAGCGTTAGAGTCTAATTATAAACACAGTACTTTCAATAAGCAATTAAGTGTTGGCTAACATGACCTTAATGTTTTTTAAGGATAACATAAATAGCAAATATATTAGATTAGGACAAAAGAAGTTACGACACTTACAATTGCTTCTTCAATTGGTTAATACCTAATCGTGACATTAACAATTTTATTTCTCCCTCACTGCCAAATGTCAAAACTGATTGAGCTTTACATATAGTAGTTTCACAACTTGTGTATTCCAAATTAAACTAGAAATCCAAATACGTGGCCGTAAAGATATTTAAATCATTTCAAGAGTTTAATTTTGATACATCAACTATTAATATAAATATTTTAAATTATTTTGACTTTGATGTAAAGATTCTAAATATCTTTCACTAAAGAAAATTTATTTGTGCATAATAGAATTTTATGGATAGTAAAATTATTTCTCTAGATATTTAAGAATCACATTTGTTGAAGATTCGAATTTAAGATAATTTATTAAATTAAAATAACTTATATTAATTAATCTAAATTTTATGGATAGTAAAATTATTTCTCTAGATATTTAAGAATCACATGTGTTAAAGATTCGAATTTAAGATAATTTATTAAATTAAAATAACTTATATCAATTAATCTACATGTTAAATAGTATTGTTATGTCATGTGTTAATTTAAATTCTCGCATGACTTCAGTGAGTATTAGAAAGAGATATGAGTAAAAAATTTATATAAGATAAAGTGACATAAGATATGTGTCAAAAACTAGTGAATTTTGTTTTAGTGCAACTTAGGAGTAAGTCTCAAGGCATTTTAGTGATACTTGTTTTTCTGGTAGAGTCAACAAGAACTTATGATTTAACTTGGTGAGACATATCTAGGTGAAGCTAAGGTGCACTTATCTATAGGGAATCCCTTTATTGAAAGTGTCGAAAGTCATGTGTTAATTTAAATTCTCGCATGACATCAGTGAGTATTAGAAAGAGATATGAGTGAAAACTTTATATAAGATAAAGTGACATAAGATATGTGTCAAAAATTAGTGAATTTTGTTTTAGTGCAACTGTGGAGTAAGTCTCAAGGCATTTTAGTGATACTTGTTTTTCTGGTAGAGTCAACAAGAACTTATGATTTAACTTGGTGAGACATATCTAGGTGAAGGTAAGGTGCACTTATCTATAGGGAATCCCTTTGTTGAAAGTGTCGAAATTCATGTGTTAATTTAAATTCTCGCATGACATCAGTGAGTATTAGAAAGAGATATGAGTGAAAATTTTATATAAGATAAAGTGACATAAAATATGTGTCAAAAACTAGTGAATTTTGTTTTAGTGCAACTGTGGAGTAAGTCTCAAGGCATTTTAGTGATACTTGTTTTTCTGGTAGAGTCAACAAGAACTTATGATTTAACTTGGTGAGACATATCTAGGTGAAGGTAAGGTGCACTTATCTATAGGGAATCCCTTTGTTGAAAGTGTCGAAAGTCTTCTACTGTAGGGGATAAAATATAGTAGTCTTTTGTTTGAGGGGTCGATTATTGAAATATAATTAAAGTCCCACATCAGAAAAACAATGCAAAGCTTGAAGGAGAAAAACAAATTTGCTAATCACAAGGTGTTGTTGCAAGGGAAAATTGGTCTAGAAGAGTTTTGCTAATTCTGATGCAAGGGAAGATCGTTGTTGTAGAAGTGTAAGATTTTGATTTAAGAGAAGATTTGTTATATCTTGCGTTAATTCAAAGTCTTACATTAGTGCATATTAGAAAGAGAGAGAAGTGAAAAACCTATATAAGATATAGAGTGATGAAAAACCTATATAAGATACAGAGTGATGAAAAGCCAAGATAGAATGATATGTTTTATTTATTTGTTCCACATCCTTAAAGGAGTGCAATTTTAGATCGTGTATAAAAAACTAGTGAATTTTAATTTAGTAGAACCGTTGAATAGGTTTTGATGCATTTATTCATGTCAATTTTATTGTGCTATTTCTTTCTTCTTATACGTTTTAGATCGAGTTCCGATGTAAATATCTTAAAACGTAATTCGTAATTAAAATTAACAATTTTTAATTATATAATAATCTATAATTAAATGATAACATAAAATCTTTTATATTTTCATCACAATTGATTTTTATTTTAAAAGTGTTTAATATTTCTTAGCAAGTGTTTAATATTTTTATGCTTATTATATATGAAAATTTATTTGAAAAAACTTTCTTACAAGATAAATTTATCATAATTTGACTGCTGTCTTAATTTAGACTCCTGTGGTATATTTGAATAGGCGGGAAAAATGGTAGGAGAAAATATTTAGTTGGGAAAAAAATAAAAAAAATGAAAAGAATTAAGAGAAAGAGGAAAAATACCTTTAAAAACACTATTTTAAAACAAAATTTATAGTTTTGTTTTTTAACTTAAATTTCATTTTTTTCCTCCTTCTCTCACTTTCTCATGGTACTGTATCCCACAAAAGTTATTTATAATTGCTATGGAACTCATTTTCATACCTTTTGTTGTCCATATAAATTGAGAAGTCAACATATTTGTAACCTAATTTCCTTGATTTTATATAATTAAGTAACTTTGGTCTTCAATGTAATTTTAGGGGATGGGCAGAACCACCACCTTTTCCTTCTCCGGAACCGGTAAACCACCCCTAACGTGATGCATATTTAAACTTGTACTTAATAAATTTTATGAGTTATCTTACATTTTTTATTTTCTTTAACACTTTTCTTTATATTGTACTTTTTTTTTTGGTTAGTTGGAAGAAAATAGCATTATTATGGACTCATTTTTTCCGACAAGCAAAGAGTGTTTTCAGAAGATTCGACTGCAAAATTAGAATTCCATGTCAGGTTGCTTTAACCGTGCAATAATGTACATATACAACTGTTACTTAATTGAAAAAGTAAATTATTCAATCCCCTGTACAAGTTCTTTTAGAGCAACTTTAACCGTACCTTAAGCTATGTATCCACGCCAAGATTCTTTTCAGATAATTTTTTTTTTCATCAATACATATAAAAAATAAAATAAATTAAAATTGATTTGTGTATAAGTCAATTGATAAAAAATTTCTTATTGAAATTTCCAAGTAGTTGACTTTAACTTATATATAACCTAATTTTAATTTAGAAGGGAGAAATTTAATTTATTTTCTCTTTTTCTTTTCTTTTCTTTTCTTTAAGATTAAATTTTGTTTAGTGTATTAAATTTAGGATTAAACTTAGATCATCGTAATACTATTCAAATTCCTTATCATTAGACTGATTTTATTGATTCTTTAGGTGTAAGTTGGACTTTAAAACAAAAACAAAAAGAGATGTTAACGTTCTTAATTACAAGGATAAAATTGCTCTAAAAAAGTTATGAGATAACGTTAATAAATATGTCTATGACGTAATATGACTTAGATGAAGAGAGGCAGAAAGAACGTTGTTTAAGATTGGTAATACTTCAATTTGGTTCCTAACTATTGATTTCTTTTTTAACTTAGTCCCTTTCTTTTGATCTGGTTTTCCATTTGGCCAGTTACTCATAACCACAAATTATTCACCAAGCAACCAACATCCAATAACCACCATGACTAGCTAGCACAACTTGACTAGTAGCTAGTGATCACAATCTACAGTGTAAATTGCCACCATGTCATTCTGTCGTGTAGCACTAGTCACTGCTGGTGCCAACTTGACACCACAAACAAACGATGATGAGGACATCACTATTCACAATTAAATATGATTGAAGATGGGGCTTATCTCCACCTGCACTCCCAAAAAAAATGAGTTACCAACTAGCTGATGTTACCATCAAGTACATGTTGTATCCAATTTGAACAGACATTAAAATAAGTAGGACCCAACTTAACGTCACTAACTAGATGACAACACCATAATTGAACTAGATGCAATTAAAGAGTTCCATCGCTACACCTTAGAGCCGAAACGCTATCAATAAACCCACGATCTTTTTAAATTGTTGGAGTTTGTTGTGGTTTGCCAATAGGGCGAGCTGCATCCGCAAACATGATAGTTGTGGCGTGCCATTGCAATTTTGGCATGGTGGTAATATTGTGTAGAGCAAGTTTAGGGTTTGTATATGAATAGGACTAAATTGAAAGCAAAATCAAAAGAAAGTAAGAAACCAGATCAAAGTATCGCCTATTTTAATTGATGTCATCTCTATTTCTTACCTACCCAATTAAGCCACCTAGCATCCACTTTAGTTAGTGCTAGGTAATCACCATCAGTGTCACGTCCTTGTGTTCCGGTAAAAACCCCATACTAATTGATAATTTTCCAAAAGAGACCAAGTTAACAGAATAAAATACAAAGACCAAATTAAATAAAAAAAATCGGGGAAACAAATTTAAGGTAAAAGAAATTTTGATATTTTGCAGATAAAAGTGAAGTCAGAATTAATTTTAGGAATGTTTTAAAGTTATTTTGTGAGATTGCTACATACAATACTCTTACATTTACAGTTGAGCATGACTTTGGTAGAGAAATATTTGGTATATCTACACCATGCAAACTAATTGACTAGTTGAAACACCAATAACATTGAGCAAATAATTGACCTTCCATAATTTTCTTCAATTATCTACTTTTATGATTAAAATAGTTCTTGGGAATCCATTGGAGATGTCCAATACTGCAACAGTGCTTCTACAGTTAACCTTCTAGTTGCACTGAGCATTGAAATAAAAAACCGACAGCCATCAATTTTATACTCTTCAAGAGGATTTCTATGGCCAAAGCTCCTCACATTAACCTGCCACAACTCTGGGAGATAAGTCTTTAGCTGTTAAGAAAACTAAAAAGATTCATAAGAGCAATAGGACAAATTACCGCAGAGCTGAGCCTATTCATGTTTACAAGATGATCTCTCCAGAAACAATCAAGAGTTTGCAAAAGAACAGCTCTCTGCAATTCAAAATATATTAAATATAACAAGTATTCAATATTTTTTTAAAGACAGAAACTGAAAACTCCCTACAAATGGGTGAACAAGATAATGGAAAACAACAATGTCCTGTTTGGCATCAATGCAAATTTTACTATTTGGACAAAATACATCAAATGTTCTCCAAATTAGCAAATGAAGGAGCACCATTTCCAAATACCTATTCCTTTAAATCAATAGAAAGGGAGGGACATCTATCACAGCAAAAAGGCAGTATAGAATATTAACAATTATATTCATTACTTCTGCAGCTGAGACTCAATAATTTCCTTTTCTACTTTTAAGCATAAGTGATGACTGTAGGACAGTAGGAGCACTATCTAAGTATCATTTCTCCACAGTACAGATTTTGGATCATAACATTGTAAATCTTATATCACCAAGTGATCGTCTAGAATCAAAATTTCAATGTGTTTGAGTTTGGATGCTTACGGGTAAAAAACAATAGGTAATACTGATGAGAAAATGGTGCAAAACTTTGGCACATTCACTTCATTTCCTCTTAAATTAAGCTAAACTATTGTTTTCTAGGCTATTTTAGTTTCCTTCCTGGGCTATTATCTCAAATATGGTTCTCTAGGGTGTATTTCCATTTCCTTATTCAACTAATAGTACATAATCCAACATGGTATGCTTTGACGTTTGTGCCTGATTTTGAAATCTTTGGATGCAACTATGCTGTAAAATGAAATGATTATTGAATGGTACTAACACTAATTGAGGTAGGTTTGCGGCTATTCTTTACATAAATTTACAAATGGCAATCACATTTTCAATTACAAGAGATAACGGTTGAATAGAATATCTTACCTCAATTTCCCTTGCATGTCTCTCATCATAACCAGATTCTTCAACAACATTTAAATATGAAGCAATTAGAAAATCTCCAAGATACTTGCGCAAAAGATTAGAAGTTGTTTGATACTTCCCATTCCTACATTAGACTTACTGTCAGTGAGTATTAGAACTCCATATTAACCTTCTCAAATATTTAGTACATCAAGTAACCTACCCAATTAAATCATCAGTACAAATAGCAAGCCACCGTCTTAATGAAGAGCTCTTCCTGCGAATTCCCCTGAAGGCATTTGGTGGTGCTGGCAAATTTGGAAGGGAGAAGTTGACAATATCAGTTGAACTCACATCATTCAGTAGCCCGAGTGAATTTAGCAAAGTGTCATCATTAATTCCTCCAAAAGATTCTGCCAGAATCCATTTGAGCATATCTTTAAAAATATAAAAGTTGATTGGGCCAAAAAAAGAAAATGAAGAGGACTAGATATTTGCACAGATAGAATAGAATGGACCATATTTGTAGCAAACAAGCCTACCATGCAACAGCTTTCCACCAACAGTTATAAACTCTTTCAAGAGCTTACTCAAACCCCAGCTACGTGGATGCTACAAAATCCATTCAAAGCAATAGATTAAAAGAATTGGTGAATTGAAATGTACAGCATGCTAGAGGGAAAGCTGAACCACCTTCAACGGATCAATATTGTTGAAGACAAGCTCATCCACCACTGCTTGCATGTATCTATAAGAAATACACAGATATCTAAGAAAAAGTAAAGGAAAGGGCAGTAGAAGAGGAAATGTAACTATACAAGAATAAACCTCAACCACAAAAAGTGAACAAAAGCCAATGATTTATTCCAGTCTCAACAGTCAGCAACCTTGTAAGTGAAAAACCTGATCTAATAGACCCCGATCAGGATCATTAGAACTATTATCTGGAATAAATAATGAATACTATTGTACTTTATAAGCAGAGAAGGGCCCGAGTCTTCTCATTCTTAAGTATCTCATTCAGAGCAGTGCTTAAATCTAACATTTAAATCTGACAGGCATGATTGACTGATTGAGAATATAAACTACCGATAATATGTGCTTATTAAATATAACATTTAATTCTAACAGGCATGGTTGAAAATTTAAAGGCACTCACTGGAATATGTGTTGGGAGCAGCTTTCATCATCTCCTATTAAGATCAACTGCCTTAGATCATAAACATGCTTTCGTTGCACCTTATTAAATAATAAATACAAAAGGAAATTAGTTAATAAAGATTTCACAGACTTCAAGATAAATTCCACAAGTTCAGTTCTAGAAAGAAGGGTGATAAGTTCTACAGATTCATTGTCAGGGGTTTGGTAAGAAGGAAAATGAAATCAAGTCACAAAATATGCCAATGGGATTTTGTAGTTTTCATTCGTGTATGGAAAGTAATGCTGATAGATCCATTCCAATCAAATCAGTAGGCGACTTTGTATTATTCAAAAACAGTAGGGCATGAGCTCCCAGCTATGGAAGTGTCCTCCTATCCCAAGACACAGAGCCTCAACTTTCAAAAAATAAAAAACTCACTTCCTACATGTGATCCTCTCCCTCAAATACATATTATTTTCTTTCTATAACTATTAACTGCTCCTATCTGCTAATATTATTGCAAGTGGTTCTTAATAATTGTACAAAGTTCAATATGGAACAAAAGCCCATAAATATTCATTTTAGAGTGAGCAGAATTGAGTTTTACATGGTTGAATTAATCTAAAACATGACAACAAACAAAAGTTATTGCTTAGTAGACTACAATCCAACATCTAACTAACAATATAACCTTTCTAGAGTGTGTTTTGACATATCTCTTCATAATAGAAACATACCTCCAATACTTCATCAAACTCAACAAGGTTCTTTCTTATGCCGAAGAAGAACTTTTCTGCATTGATTTGCAGTGCCAAAAGCTATAAATATGTGATGGTCTGAGTTAGTAGAGGGAAGACGACATTCATCAAGCATATCACATGACAAACATATTTTACTGTAGATACAAGA
This sequence comes from Hylodesmum podocarpum, assembly GCA_026586105.1. Classification (NCBI taxonomy): domain Eukaryota; kingdom Viridiplantae; phylum Streptophyta; class Magnoliopsida; order Fabales; family Fabaceae; genus Hylodesmum; species Hylodesmum podocarpum. The sequence continues at coordinate 10,665,865 of JALJEV010000623.1, read as the reverse complement.
AAGAATTGAAATATTTTACTGTATTGATTATGAAAGCAAAATTTTGTCATTGAAGAAGAGAAAGAAGAGGGTAAAAAAGCAGGGTTAAGGGCCTGTTCATTTCCTATTTTTAAAAATCATTTTCTACTTTTAAAAACAAGAACAAAAAATAAGATTGATAAGAATAGTTTTTGAAAATTGATTTTAAAAAATAATACTTCTTTTTCAGCTCTTAAAATAAACCAAAAACATATTTAGGTTACTTTGATTTTCTTTTGAGTTTCCAGTTACTCATGCACTTCTTTGAACTATCCCATCTTCTTCCCCACTTTTATCTAAAAAACAGTTTTTTGAAAACTGTTTTGTAAATAGTTCTTACAAACTAAAAAAGAGAAAACACAATCAAAAGAAGACTTTCTTCTTAAATCAATATTTACTATCAACCATAATGTATATAAATAGATAATAACCTGCTTTACAATGACATCACCCTCAATCGGCAGATCCTCATCATCTGTAATCTTTGAGATAAGTCGCACCGCCCATTCAGTATCAAAATTGAACTTTTGAAACATCTCATCCTGCAAGCTACAACATGATAATATATTGTAAGAACTGGCTGACAGCCCCTGATTAGTAAACCACACACCAATTCATCCTGCTCTCCTCAGAAAATACAGAAGTAAATAAAATAACAAAGAACCAAATAGTACTCAACAGTTCAGGTATAAAACTCAAGGTTCTTAGATGTCAAAGGGAAAAAATCAAGATACCAATCAAAATTTATTCTTCAATAAAAAGACAGTATATTAATCACAATAACAATAGTTTTTTGTTCATTGTAGCCTTGTTTTGTATTTTGAAAGAAACTTCAAATGCACATAAGGAAAGTTAATTCTAATTTGACCTTCCAAAAACAATGTCTTTCAGCCCATAGCAACCAAAGCATTTTGTTCTTGCACAAACAGTGTCAATTATCTGCTCTGAAATAAATGAGCAAATACAACAATCTTTCACTGATAATAACTAGTAGAGTAATTTAAATATACAGTTTTTTCATGTCGTGATCATGGATAAAGGAAATGCATTCATATAAATTTTCCTCCATGATTTTGGCATTTTTATTTATGTTGAACTACCAATGTACAGTTCTTTGTATGATTTGAAAATATTTTCAGAAAATTAAAGATAAAATATATAATTCCAACTAAAGAAGAATTTATTCTATTTCTGGTCATTGGCTAAGAAAATTTAATTTTAAAACTTACATGGCTTGAGTTTCATAATACAGGAACTCAAACAGTACATTCATAAATTTGTTAATCAAGTTTTTCTAATAAATTTAAACTTCTCCCAGAAAATAGGGTTTAGTTAACATTTGATATATTCTTGTACGTACATAAAAAACACTTGGTAGAAACAGCAGTTGCAGTAGTGAGAAGTCTACTATTACTACCTGACCATAAATCGTGTTGATCCTGGATCCCCCTGTCTTCCTGCTCTGCCACGTAGCTAGAGAAAAGATTATTACAAGTTGAGTAAGAAAATGTTTATTAGAAAAAATGTCAGAGATAATAATAATATACTTTTATCGGACAAGAGGATAAGGTCTTCACTCTCCCTAATTAAATAAAGGATTTCAGAAGGGTCATATTGGAATGTTAGACTTTTTAACATCACTCCCTGTTAATCATCCAAGGGAAACAATACAGCAAAACAAATCGCAAAATCTAACAGTAATACTTAAACTTTTACCATGCTTAAGCACCCACCTGGTTATCTATTCTCCTGGACTCATGTAAAGATGTACCAATCACATGAAGACCTCCAAGCCTTTTTACCTCAGAACCTTCATGCAAACAGTGTTCTTCACAATCCTTCAAAACTGACAGATAGGCAAGTGCTACAGTTGGACCAAGAGGGTATATCTCAGATTCTTCATTAGCAAGTTTCTCCAGCTCCTCCAAACTATATGAAAGACTCATTTCGACAGCCTCCAAGATAAAAGATTTAGCCTTCTGATATGTCCAACTTTTACCCTCACTTTTGGATACATATTTGGCTGAATAATTCATGTTGCAAAGAATATAACACTTACAAGTTAAAAGCATGTAATTATGAGTAAAATGAAGAGAATTTTATCTGAATTTTGTCAACTAGAACCACAGACCCATTAAGGCTGTCTTAGCCAGTAAGGCCATTGATGATGATCCAACCTTTATCTTTGGAAGCACCTACATCAAAAGATTCATTAGAACTAAATTCTTAAATAAAGAAAATAGAAGATTAAAATACAATAAGTAACTGACAGAATTACCTTGTGTGAAATAGCCTCATCAGCAAGTTCAGCATTTGGATCCTCTCGTGTTAGAAATGAAAGTAAGCTATCCTCTATAATTTCTCTGGCAAGCATCTATGTATACGAGGAAGACGACATATGAAGTCACTTGCGAGATCCAACTCATGCCAAAGTGACATGTCAAATGGAGAGGGAGGGAGGGGGGAAGCTCAATTGCACTTTATGCCCCTCTGGTTTGGACTTTGTCAGATTTTGGTATCCCATGTATTTATTTATTTATTTTGAGCTAATTATGTCAATATTAAAAATAGAAATAAATAGAGCGAATTTGACCCCTTATCAATTTTCTTCTACTTAAAATCCTCAAATGCATATTTTCTATCTAAATTTTGAATGATTTTATAAGATTTGAGATAGGGTTTGAAGACGGAAAAATTTTAGGATTTTTTATTTTGGTGAAATTTGACATCTTGGTTGGTAGGTTTTCAACAAAATAATCTAATTAATTCAATTTTGTAAAATTTTGAATTTAAAAAGAGTGGATTTGAGGGTTTTCGGTAGGAAAAATGAGGGGATGAAATTGGCTAAATCTTGAAAGAGAGACTTAATTGGCTAGCAAAAAACTCAGGACCAAACTCAGACATGAACCAAATTAGAGGAAGCACATACATTTAAGCAAAAAAAAATCATTTACTCATGAAAGTGATATAAATTTATTTCATTTTTCTAGACATTTAAGCAGTCATAGACAAAGTATGCTAGGATTCATATTGTTCTCAAAGAACATAAGCCAAAAAAAAAAAAAAATCTTAGTGGCACACCTACTTTTGGATTTCCTCCAAGGATTATATCTGTTCCCCTGCCTGCCATATTTGTAGAGAGGGTAATGGCATGTTTTCGTCCTGCCTGTGCAACAGTTTCAGCTTCTTTTGCAGCATACTGAATTAAATGAGGGGGGCCGGAGGGGTCAGTGAGAGGAACAAAACTTGAAAAAAAGATACACTATCAAAGAGTCAAATGAAAGAGAAAGACAGAGCATAAGCTTCTGAAGATACCAACAATTTATACTTTCACAAACCTTGGGTCGAGCATTCAGAACATTATGAGGAATATTCCATTCCCTAAGCAGACCGGACAAATGTTCTGAATTTTCTACACTGCATGTGAAAATAGAATGGAAAATAATCATCCTACAAAGCTTCAACTATAGATAACTGAAAAGCTTATGTACAAACATATGTGATATATAGCCCGGTAGCTCACAAGTAAAGAATCCAAGGTAAATAATCCATTATGGTAAGATACAACAAACAAGTATGATGGTGAGGAGGACAAACAGGTGATTGTCAAGAACCAACTCCCCCAGAAATTTGTGTATAGGGACACTATAAACACAGATGCAACCCTTTTGGGCTTGAAGCATAGACAACACTAAAGTTGTCAGCTAAATTAAAACCATTTCATCAATTACAGTCACTAAAAGGTTAAGTTGTTAACAATAGACCTAATAATGGATATATATCTAATGAAGACACTAATAATTTCTGGCAAAAACTGTGCCATCAGTAATAATTTGAAAATTCAACTTTCTTTCAATTGATTGATTCTGAACTCAATCCAAGAAAATCATAGAAATATAAATTTTAGTCTGCTAAATATTGACCAACAAATAATAAGATATGGATACTGTTGGAGATCCCACATCACCTAGAGATATGACCTGTTTAGTGTATACAAGTGGGGGCAACCCTCACCTTACAAGCTAGTTTTGTAAGGTTGAGTTAGGCCCTTAACCCACATTTTTGAGATGGTACCAAAGTTTATCCTAAGATGGTTTGTTGTTGTTATTGGGCCTATTGTATCACCCGTTATTGGGTAGTTATTAGACCACTTGTTGTTTAGTCTTCACGCTCGACATGTCCAGCCCTTGGCATGAGGGGGATGTGTTGGAGATTTCACATCGTCTAGAGATGAGCTGTTTAGTGTAGATAGGTGGGGTCAACCGTCACCTTACAAGCCGATTTTGTAAGGTTAAGTTAGACCCTTAACCCAAATTTCTAAGAGACAATATAACAATGACAACCAAGATTTATCACAATAGATCAGGTCAGCAACATGGATTAACTTTTAACAACATTGGGCTATATTAAAAACCAAACTTCTCAATGAACTATTCAAGGTTTTTTCCAATGGTTTCTCTAAACAATATGGACACTAAAAATGTGAAGTTAATGTACAATTCATAACAGTCAACATTGACCAGAATGAAATACTTAATTATTTGTATATAAAAGCAATTTTGACAGCAAGGGAAGCATAAATTTGAAGTACAACAAAGTATCCATTTTGGATGTTATAGAAAGACATAATAAACAAGTTCAAGAAATTCTCCTATCCTTATGCATATCTATCAACAAGATTCCCCTGAAGAAATGGCTATCGCATATATGAAAGTTCTTCCTCATTAAAAAGAACACATAATGTGTTTCAGAGCTTTAGGCTTAGAAAGAAGTATTTTGTAATGATCACTTGCTCTGAAAAGAATGCAAAACAAGAGTAAGTGATAGACAACATCTGTTAGAATAGCCATAATACTTACCTAGTTGTCCCAACTAAGACTGGACGACCTTGTCTAAACATATATTCAACTTCTTGGCGAACTTGGTTCCATTTCCCATGAGCAGTCTTGAATAATATATTAATAGAAAAAACATACACATAAATAAAATGATGATTTACTATCATGGAAAAATCAGTGTATTGAAACTAAAGATACTTAAGAAGCAACGTAACACATTAATATTAAATGTCCTACAGCAAAAGCTTGAATAGGCAAATCTTTACGAATATTAGGAAGATTTGTGGGCACTTCAATGACTGGCATCTGGAACATTTTCAAGAACTCTTTCTCCTGCAATGATATATATGGTCATCACAGCAGAAATTATAGTAATGACAACTCAAATGCAATGACAGTGCTATATAGATAATTACTTCTGTTTTGGCAGTCCCAGTCATTCCTGACAACTTTGGATAGAGCTTGAATAATGACTGGTAAGTGATCTGTGCCACAACAACAGAATCTGCCTGTGCAAGTGTAAAGCATTGAAGTTTAGAATCAATTAACTATGATCAAATGAGTGTAATCATACAAAATAACAAAATCAAAGAACCCCCATATATACCTGAATCTTCAAACCTTCCTTTGCCTCCACAGCCTGGTGAATCCCCTCAGACCATCTCCTTTTCTCTTCAACTCTTCCTGTCAGCTGAAAATTTTTCAAAATTTTGTTCATCATATCATCAGATTCTTAAGAAAAGTATCAGCAAACAAAACAAAAGAAAATGGTATATGTTCAACGATTAAATGAAAGCCATACACTGTAACTAGAAATACAGGAAATTATATTGAGATATAAAACTATTCATGTGGTTGAACCTGATAGCTTCAGGGATAGTTAGTTCTCATCTCAAAATGGTACCAAAGCCTCTAATGATAAAATTGCCAATAATTTAATTCTTGCCACCCTTATTCTTCATAATTAGATTAAACTCAGCACAAGGTAAAGCCAGCTTGTCACTTGTCCAGACTTCAATCCCAGCCCAGAGAGCTCACAAATATTTAAAAATGTAATTCAATGCATCACCTACTGATTAAGTTGTTGGGATAGTTGGTTGTTGACAAATATCATAGCCAAGCATATTTACTGTTGAAGTATTAATGCATTATGCATAAGTTTAATTTACCGTGTTGAGAAACAAAAAAATAATAAAATTTCATTGTCTTAATTTTTTTTGGATTTGGTGTGTCCCCATTCCATGTTATGTTGCTGGTATGTGCTTCAGAGGTAACTAAAAAGTGCATAATATTGAAAGCATAAAGAAGCCTTGGAAATATTACCTCATTGATAATCAAAGCCTTCCCATCTCTAACAATGTATTGCACATCTCGGCGATAGAATTCTTTTGCTTTTAAAGCATTCATCACAAATCTGCAGTAACTCAACTCCTATTACTCATGTACTGATTGGACAGGAATAATCCAATTCCAACACAGAAACTTCCCGCAAAGCAGCCAGTATTCAATAAGTACAACCATGATGATTATGATAAACTGGTGTAAATCTATAGCGAAGTATGCACCCAAAAAAAATTGTGATTACAAATATACTGTAAAATAGAGAAAAATGTAAAGCACTCATCTTTTTACAGGGGTGTAGTTTACATATATGTTGAAAGATCAGGTGGCTTTGCATATCAATGTCTATTTTTTCTTGTTATTTTGTTTTCATTTTATTTTCTCTTTTTTGAGGGGGATTTCTTATTCTCCTTTGCCTTTGTAATATTATTATCTTTGACTTAACAAATTTATCCTTTTATCACTAAAAAAGAAAAAGAAAAATGTAAATTTTTACTTTACTGTATATCAGGTCATTGCGATGTTAATGTCATACAATTCATCAAAAAAGAGAGAGCATGATGGAAAAAATCAATAAAGATATACTGGCATTAATGCCAACATACTTTTCACCAAGCAACCACTGGGATTACAATACAAACACCAACCAAAGTGAGATGAATATTGTTTAATTCAACAATTTATTAAAGTATAAGAATATTCACCTGGCCCAAGGATCATTTTCATCCCAAAGGTCATTAGTTTCAAGAGCCATTTCAGCAAGAGCAATTCCTTCTTCGGTCAACTCCACAGAATTATCTTTAAGCTCCACTTTGTAATGCTGTTAATAAAATATAATCAGTGTATTCTTCAATTATCTGCATAAACTGAAATTCTAAGATGGAAAAAGGGAGAAGAAAAGAGTGAATAACATAATGAAGTGCAAGAGAATGTACTCACCATGCCCTGTATAAGCAGTTCAGCTACTTTTGCAGCAACAGGGAATCGTGCAGCATCTTTACTTGCCTGTGATAAAGAAGGATAAGCAAGAACCATATATCACTGAGTTTGATTTGTTGAAAAGTCTTTTGTTTTTTTTTTAATAATGCCAACCTGGATATGGAAGAAGAGGGTGATGATGATGATGAAGGGGACAACAAGAAGCAACAATAAAAATGAATATTAAACTTACCTCACCACTGATTAACAAAGGATTTCTTCCTTCATCTATCAGGACAGAATCCACCTCATCAACAATTGCAAAATGAAAGGGCTTTGGCCTGATTACATGTAGAACAGTAACAAGTAATCAAACATTTCAAACTAAAAGAAAAAGAAGAAAACAACTTAGTTCTATCCAAGTGATAAACACTACCATCTCATTACAAGCTCTTCGCTTTTTCCAGCAAGATTATCTCGCAAATAATCAAAGCCAAGCTCCTAAGGAATGAAGAGGGTGAAAAGGAACAGAAGAAAATAACCAAAGTAAAAAAACAATTGCACAATTAAAAAGATAACAATATAAACAAGTGACAAGTGTATTACCGAATTATTGGTATATGTTATATCACATCTGTAGTTGAATCTCCGTTCTTTGGAATTCATTCCTCTCTGCACATGCAAATACCACATAATAAATTTAACGAAGGTCATGCAGTATATTTCATAAATTAATGAAAATCTTCAACATCAGACCCAGTCCATTTGTACATTACATCATTAAAACGTGTGCTCTACTATATCCCACCACCAAATGCATAGTAGACAAAAATAAATATTTTACACCAATGGAGAGAAATGACCTGAATAAGACCAACAGAGAGACCTAAGAAACGATGAACACGCCCCATCCATTCAGCGTCACGTTGAGCTAAATAATCATTGACAGTTACCACTGCAAAGAAATCAAGGATCAGAAAATTCATCCTTGAGAAAGCAGTAAAGCAAAGTGCTGCTACCCAAATAAAATCACTCAACCTATCAAAACTTTCATAGTGTTGGCAATAACACATACCATGAACACCCTCACAGGTCAGGGCATTAAGATAAGCCGCCAATGTGGAAACCAAGGTTTTACCCTCCCCCGTTTTCATCTCAGCAATGGAACCATCATGCAGCACTGCTCCACCAATAATCTAACACCACCAAATTTTCATCACTCAGTGACACAGTGAGCAAGCCTAAACAAAACATGCATAAACACAATACAATAGATATACACATGCAAGACAATAATAAAATGAGACCTGAACATCAAAATGGCGCATTCCAAGTTTTCTCCATGCAGCTTCACGAACAACAGCAAAAGCCTCTGAAACATTAATTACAATCCAATCACAAACACATTTCAGAAACCAATCAAGCTACGACGCAACATTATGCAAAAGAGTAACAAAACCAGCTTGAATATCAGCAAGCGTAGCTCCTCGAGCGAGCCGGCGGCGAAACTCAGCGGTTTTCGCAGCAAGCTGTTTATCGGAAAGCGTCTGAATCTGCGGCTCGAAGGCGTTGACGGAGTTTACAAGACGGTAATAATCACGAACAACCCAGTGGTTCAAGCTAGTGAAGTCGGTGAAACGCTTTTGAACGCGAGCGAGATTTTCCTGCAAGTGAGAAAATGAGGTGACATGTAATTGGGGCATTTCGTCGAACAGGTAACGGGCGCAGAGCGCAAACGCACCTTAACGGAGGCGAGAACGGGTGCACAACGACGTCGTTGCAGGCGAGGCCAGGGAGGAACGGAAGGACGCGTGCGAATGAAGAATGTGCTGGTTTTGGCGTTGGCGTTGGCGTTGGCGTTGGCGTTGGCGTCGGTGGAAGTGATTGTGTGAATGGCGAAGAAAGGTGAATACGATAGCGCGGCCATAAAGCTGTGTCTTTGTGATTCGAAGTTGAAGGTGTTAGCGCATATGCAATAGAGCTTTGGTTGAGTCTAGTTGATTACTGTCCCAGACTCTTCCCTGTCAAGGAGAAACACTACGGTAATTGAATTATTTATTACAAATGAAATTAATTTCCGCGTGTTTTAGTTTAAAATTTAAATTTATACTTTTTCTTTTCGGAAAATTTTGCATTCTTGTTATCATGGAATGGTACAGAAATGAAAAATAAATATTTTAATTTTTTTAGAAATATATTTTAAAATTCAAATAAGCAGTAAATATACTTAAAAGTTGTTAATAATAAATTCTCATGTAATTGAAATAAAAGTGGAAAAATTGGGGATCCTAAAAATATAAGTTATGCAAAAATAATATTTTAACAACTTTATAACAAATATGTGACTAAATATTTTAATTTTATATTTTCCAGAATACTAAATATACCTGAAATAAACACCCACGTATTATCTCAAAATAATTAGTATAAAAACTATGAACTTATCATGATTTTTATTAAACAAAATATAAAAAATTAGAGGACATTATCAATTTAGTCATCGACTTTATAGGATATTGTTATATGTATCTTCTATTTTTAAAAATAATAAACAAGTCTTTTTTTATTATAATTCTTAATTTTTATTATAATTCTTAATTTTTATAATTTATTGGCAGATATTTATTTGCTGCTATATTTTGAATGTTAGAAATTTAAGACAATGTTTTATTAGATAAAATATATTGTGACTAGGGTTTAATCAAGTTCTATAAAATAATGTAGAATATTTTTGCATCAATTTTCTATTTATTTTATTAATTATTAAAATTTTCTATTTAATAGCAGTATTTCGTTTAGATAGGAATGTCAAACAATACTTAAATGTATAATTTTTTTGTTTTACAAGGCTGAAATGTATGTTAGAAACATGATACATGAACTAGTAGAGGTGCTTTGAGCGTTGGTGCTTTGTTTTTGTTTAGATTTTATGGGTGGAAGTTAGATGTATATTTTTCAGATGTACATTAATTATTCTTCATATCATAATTGGTGTGTCCTCTTTTATATCATGTTTTAGGATTACTTAACAATTTTCATGCATTTTGTGTTAATTTTAGACTTTATTTCATCACAATTAATTTATGATAATATATATTACCATAAATTAACATAAATAAATTGGTCTTTTGTACCCACTTCAAGACAGGATGATAAGAACAAATTTACTATCATCTAGATCACATAAAGTACATTGCAATAGTTTCAAGTTATATACAAACCCCAAAATCAAAACCTCAAAACACTTGTTTGAAATATGTACATAACAGCTTCTACGTATCATTTAGATCATACTATCTACATCTGGTGGAAAATTTGAATTTACAAGCACTTCAAAACCGAGCATCACAAGGATGACGCATAATTTGATAAAAATAAAAGATATTTGGCTGAAACTTGAGCAATCAAACCATGAGTTGAACAGCTGCAACCCAGGAACTTACTATTTACAGATAAACCTGGAGGAATCAAACAAACGATAGCTGTTAGTGATAAGGATTTGCAAGCATAAATAAAAGGAAGAATTACAGTGATAACAAGTCATGTGATAAACTTCAAACCAAATAAAAAGACAGAATTGCAGTGATAGCTGTTAGTGTTAAAAATCAACTTTTCTCCCTTCTCTCTTCAACCAAATAAAAGAAAATGCATCTTTATCTGTATTTGCTTTGTTCTCTATTTTCTTTCTTCCCCTTCCAAACATATATTAAAGAAGCAGAAATTTATCATTTGATGTATTTTCATCAAATTTTCTTTCAAGTTAAATAAATGAAGGGTTTTTTCAACAAATCAAAATTCAACCATTATATCTATAAGTAGTATCTTGCAGTCAATAGATGTTTGTCACACATTGACATTCCTTCTAGAACATGATAATAAGTCAGGTTGTCAAATAGGTCAGAAGTAAATATTTCCTGGTTAATCATCCACATAGAATAAATCCTCCAATTGGTCTAGTTGAAAAATCATTCTCTTCAATTGAGTAGCGAGAAAAGTGCAACCTATAAATGGCTCTAGGTTGAAGTATTTTGTCTTTCCATTTATGTAAACACATAAACAAGTGCAAGGGGAAATGTTATGTAAATGAACAAGATTAACATCAAACATGTGAGTAGTGGCTTCTTTTCTATCAATATTCTATTAAAGCAACACTTACTATCACTCTAATGTTGAGAAACGAAGATACATTTGAGTCCTGAATTTAAAAATTAAAATAATTGGATGAAGTGAATACCTTGATAGACCTGTCAGCATATCCAATGTACAGTTTTCCTTGATTGCATAATAAAGCTGTTACAACAGAACTGCAAGGAATGGATCCATATGCTTTGACTTCCAGTTCAAACTCATCACCCGATAATTCCTACAATTCAGTAACATTTTCTAATGAAATTATATGCTAATTGAATAAACAACGTAAAATAAAATATCATAAGTTGAGGAAATTGAGTGTCACTCACAAAACAGAGCACAAGATTTTGCATTTCTACCTGTATATTAACATTTTTGTCCCAACCTCCAGTATAAAGGCATTTTCCCTGCATGCTCATAGCAAAAATAGCCCCATTGTGCAATGTTTTGGAAATCATGAACACATCATTTCTCCAGACCTAAACAAGCAAATGATAAAAGAGATGTTACACAATAATGACAGTTGATTATGTGGATCAAATCCACATTTCATTTAAAGTGGACTACCAATTTCATTAATCATTATTAATCTTCAAAAGGGGGCAAAATTCTAGAAAAGTAAGAAACCTTTATGCACCCATTCTCATATGCAGCAACAAGCAAATGCCTATCTACAGTAATAGCCAGGATAGACTTCCTTTCTGCAGGCGTATCTTCCCCCAGTACTGTCAATGGACTGTGGTCATGAAGACTCCACAACCGAACTGTACCATCCCAACTACCACTGTAAAGAACCTCATCACATACAGCAAGCGTGGAAACTACAGCTCTATGGCCAGCCATAGTACATATCAAAGTTTCATCCTGGGAAAAGGTATAGAAACCCAAAGAATGCATTGACAAATGAGGCTTTTATGTTAGGCAGCAAATAAGTAAACAAAGAAAATGACAAACTCGCCTTTAATGACCAAGCTTTTATTGTTCTATCTCCACTTCCAGTATATAGAGAATGATTTTTGGAAACAGCCAAGGAGTGGATACCGCTAAAACGCCAATCCTTCTTCTCATACCATTTCCGCAAGGGATCTTGCATGAGAGGAGTAGAAATTCCCCAGATAAATATGCCCCCTCCACTGTCACCACTTATGCACAATGGTTCTTCTTCATCCACATAAACTAGAGCCATGACTTTATTCTCATGACCTCTAAATGTGTGTATATGAGAAAAGTCCTACATAAAAGTTACATTGATAAAACTAATCAATAGAATATCTGGGAGCTCCAGAAAGAGCTTGTGCATAACCACCAGACTAATTTATAGTTGAAGATCACAGCCCTTCCATCTTTGCCATTATCATAAATCATACTTTGGTGTTGCTTAATAATCTAGTGTTCAAGATGACATTTTACATTTATCCTCTTAAACTGTTGAATCTTTATAGAGGAGAAAAATTAGAGAATTCATGAATGTAAGAAATTCTGTTATTGCGTTATGAAAAACTACTGTGATCAAAGAAAGAAGTAGTACTTATAGTACATGGAATGGGAAGAGGAAAAACAAGACTAAGAGCTTGACTAATAGCCAATTATACAAGTAAAAATACAAGCAAGTATTTTAAATATACTCTATCATAAACAAAGACTGAAATACTTCTATATAGCACAAGGTAAGAAGAGTAAATGAGCATCAGAAGGAAATATACTATATACTGAATGCAATTTGTCTTCAAACTTAGAATTCTAATTTTGGAAAATCAACTGCAATTGAACAACTTCAGAGCAGACCTACTTAATTAGTTTAGAGCAAGTCTTAGTTTTTAAATGAAAAAGGGAATGCACCTAGTATAATTGTTTCCACATCATTGTGTTTTAAAAGTGTTACCTGCAAGGACCATACTTGAACAGTTTTATCAAATGAGGAGCTAAATAGATACCCCCCTGCAAAACTAAACAAATACTCGTTAGAATGAAATAAAATTCTTCATTGCATAACAAATCAGAATGGCACAAGTGAAACTCTGACCATGTCTAGATAAAGCAGCCTAAATGCAGATACTCAATGAGAGTAGCTTAGAAGTTTCATAAGACCATGTGGTTTCAAACTATGTTAATGCAAAGCAAGGAAGGAATGAGAAACTGTGACCAAATGGAATCAAATTTCAAAAGCCTCACTTCCTCACATGACAATTATCAATTATTGAATAACTTATCATTTGTTTGAAGCCCTTAAGCACACTTCCTCCCACTTCAATAGCAAAATGGAAATATAATTCATCATATACCCCAAAACTATAGTCCCACTTTCTTGTCATCCAAACATTCAAAAAATGGTATCATGAAATATGATTGGTAGAAATAGCAATGTCTGAATAAAAACTTAGAATTCATACCTCCAACAGCCAATCCACTGATACAATCAAGATGCCCTCTCAGATCTTTGAGTTCAGTCATTCCCTTAGATAAGCCAGCAGCAGATTCTTCATCAGATTTGTTTTTGTCACCACCAATTTCATTATCCTGCAATTCATGTTCTTTCTGTTCATTAGACCTTCCCTTAGGTAACAGACATAAATCCCCCAGAACCAAGCAGCGACCTGTGTTATTCCTACTTATTGTGACCTCCAAGTTGCCCAGTAAATCAAATTGAGGTTCAACTAACATAGCCTGAATGCATTTCCTCACATCCACGACATTTGGACGGTTTCCTGGATTGACATCCAAACATTTGCAAAGTGTCTGCCTCAGCAACAGATACTCAGACCGTAGTTTGTCTTCCAAAACAGAACTAACTTTCTCCACCCAACACACATAACTAGCTGAGATATCACCACCATTCTCCTCATTCATTTCCAAGGTATTCCGCGGCAGCGCATCTCCAATAAGAAGGCAGAGCAATACACAAGCCAATGACCACACATCCGAGCCAAACCCAATTGGATATCTCGAATGCCCACTATCTGGACCAGTACCCCTCTTGTGCAACAACTCATACAAAACCTCAGGACTCACAAAAATCTCATTCTCCAAGCAATCCTTACACATTGCTTCTTCTCCTAGTTCATCGGAAACTGCATTCACAAATTTCCTTCCCATCAACAAAACCTCATTCAAATCAACACAAATCCCACCAAGCTCATCAAAAGAGAAACAAGAAAGCCCAAAACAACCAGCAACCAACCCTTCCAAATGCAAAGAAAGCACAGCTTCACATATACCCTTACCAATCATTAAAAAACTAAAAACCCCACCTTTATCAAACTCCAGTCCACCCTCATTCACACCAACAAACCCATTCCTCAGTTCACCAAACTTGTCCAAAAGCTTACCACATTGCCTCTCACACACCATATACAAAGTCCCCTCCACCCCTTCACTCCACAACCCATAAACACTACACACCCTCCCTTTTCTCACAGAAGCTTCTAGAATCAACGCTAACTCCTCCCTCGCACCCTCCTTCATCTCCTCCAAACACTTGATCACCCACGCAACATAACTAAACCTAAACTTAGAACAATCCCCACGAGAAAAACAAACAACAGGAACAACACTCACACTGCGGTCAACTCCGAAGCAAACCCTACCCTTACACGAACTCAACACGCCAAAACCGTTATCACTAATCAAAACGGCGTCGTGCGGGAGAATCCAATCTTTCCATGCAGCGTAGAACTCATGGGGCCAGAACGCAGAGGGGTTGTGATCAGCGTTGACCGTGGACCGTTGATTCGCTTTGTGGGAATGATGATCAGAAGAAGAGTGTTGGAGGGAGAGTCTGAGAAGGTCGATGTTTTTGGGAAGAGAAGAAGGACCTTGTTGTGAAGGGTACTTCACGAGTTGGGTACACGCTGGGCACCGAATAGTGTTCGGGTAACGTCGTGGAAGCTCAGTGAGACATACTTCGCAAACGGAGTGTCCACACTGTAGAACGCGAGGAATTGCGTCGCAGTCGTCAAAGGATTGAAGACACACCGGACACTCCGGTAACTCCATCGTCTGCGGTGATAACCAGAGTCAGTTAACAACAAAACAACATAACTAGTTTTGAACCTTGAAAAATCAGAAATTAATTAATATGATTTGAACAAATATTGTTATAATTATAAAATATTATTTCTTTATTTTTTTTAAAAAATGAAATTAGATTGTTTTTTTAATAGAGTAATGTTTCTAGTTCATTTTCATTTCATATTAGTGGAAATGATAGTGTAATTAATCTATGAGATTTTTTTTACATCTATTGTATATTAGCAATATATTACATATGTAAAATGTTAATATTTAAACTAATTCTTAATAGGAAATGAAATCTGTAAAACTTATTTGAAAATTTTGGATGAAGTTATGAAATAATCACATTTATTAATTGTTTAATTTTTTTAAAAAAATTAATAATGATTAATAATTTAAATATGGAGCAATGTATAAAATTACAATTTCTTTAAAAGTTTAATAATAATTAATAATTTAAATATGGGGAAGTGTAAAAAGTTATTTTGTTTATAAAAAAATTAAAATTTAGACATAGAAAAATGAATAATTTAATTGGCACTAGGAAAACAGATAATTAATTATTATCTAATTCAATAAGTGTATTTTAATGTTTTGAAAACGGTGTCGTTTGTTGTCGATAAGATGCATATATCCTCGGGTTTGTTTTAAAATTCCTAAATTGCCCCCAGGTATTTGTCTCGTGACTAGTCTAGTGCGTTTATTAGAAGTAAAACGATGATCGCGTGCTACTGGAGATCTGAACTGAAACTGCTGCTTCCGATCTGAGGTATGCTCCTTCTCTCTCTTACTCTGTTCAGTTCTCTTTTTTAGAAAAATGAGAATGAGAGGGAATAAATTGATCGGATCTTGAAACTTGAATTCCTTTCTGCTTGTGTTCTGTTTGTTTGAAAGGTGAATTGTTTGTTTCGATTATTTGGTGAAACGCGGCTTACGTAGAGTTAGGGTTTTAGGTTTAGGGTTTTAGGGTTGAGATCGGTTTGCGTTGATGACATTGTTGGATTCATAGAGCTTTAGATTTTGTTGACTTTTTGGTTTTCGCGAAATTCCTAGTTTCAGCTGCTTGTAAGAAACCTGGCGTTCATGCATTAGTAGCATTTTCATCATATTGTCGATAACTCTTCTTGAACTGGTGGCTTCTTTGTTTCCTTTTTCTGAAGAAAGTGTGCTTATGCTACATAATTGAAATTGAATAATAAACCATCAATTTGGTGTACAAATTATTATTGTGTCTCTCTCTTAAGTGGTTTCTAAAGAAATAAAACTATTGAAATTCTTTCAAGTGTTGAATATCCATAACATTATTGCCTAAGTTGATTTCTTTCAGTAAAGTTCGGGGACCAATTTGAAAGTTTTTTTTAAAAAAATATTTAGGGGACTATTTAGCACAATTTCTCATACTATTAAGTAGTTTTTCATACTTTAAAGAACTACTTAAGAGAGAGGGTAATATTTATGAATAAAATTGGTGGTTTACTCGTTTGAAACTTATCGAGCTCAACTTGCTATATCTTTTTTTTTTTTGTGGAGAGACTCATGCCATATAGTACTGAGGAATGTCTTCATGTCATGGATTAGTCAGTTTTCAACTTGACTCAAACATTTTAAGTTTGATTTTTTAATTAAAAAATGTTTTTGGGGATTATACTGGTAGCCCCTAGAGATATGTGGCTACTTGGGTACATGGTGGGTGTTTGTTGTCATTTTGGTTTAAGCCAAGGTACTAAATGTACATGTTGTGCTATTTCTTTTTGCCTCTCAGTGATGGGTGATTGCAATTTTTTCCTGCCATTCTGACAATTGTTTCTGTGTTTATCGTTGCTGAACTTGCAATGAGAAGGCCATGGCAGGGTCTGGGAGTTCCATGTTGTATTCCTTTCTTCTCTTCACAGTCATTCTCTCACTTCAAGAAATGTACCGAGGGAAACTAGCTTCATCAGAATTATACACTATACTTGGAGGCTTCACCAGCTCTCTCCTATTTCTTGTGCTCCTAACTGTGAGTTCTAAATTCATCTCTTCACTTCTTTCTCTTCTATCACAATCTCATGCATGTGCATTTTCTCAATTTAAGTTTTATAACTGATAATATTATGTGAGTAAAGATCATATCATACTGTAGAAGGAAGGAATAAATTATGTTTTATGACATTAGAAAATGAAGAATGTCCATCACTTATTCCTTTTCCATTACAGCCCTTCTGATACTAGTGTTTTGTCTCTTTCTATTTCTTATGAGAAGTGCAATTTTTGTAAAATGAAGCCAGAAGATTTTTGGAAGACTTAAAATCCCTATTTTTAATCACTCTGTAGTTTGTAGGTTCATAGGTTGATGTTCATATATTTTGAGAAAAACAAAGAATCTTTTGTTCATACTTGTGCTTGATGGACTGTTGTGGCCTATTCTAAGTTTTAACGAGATATATGTAGATTCTTATATTTATCTACATAGTCTTCTTTTATTTATCTTGTACTGACAATTCTTCCAAGAATTCCATCAAAGCTGGACTGTTGTGGCCTATTTAAGTTTTAATGAGATATATGTGAATTCTTATATTTATCTATGTGGTGTTCTTTTAATTATCTTGTACTCATAATTCTTCCAAGATTCCATTAAAGCTTAATCTTTCATGGTAATTTAAGGTATTTACATTTGTGTTTGCAGTTCATTGGAAATTTTCAGGAAACAATTGGTGCAAGAACTGGTTGGGGTGCTGGTAAGTACATGTTGATTTCAAATGTTGATGACAAATAATATTATTTTATATTGAAGGAATTCAAAAGCAAGTATAAAAGAATGAGTATTGTCTGTAACTTTCCAATTTTGTGATGTTGAACTTTGAAACATACTACTCATGATTAAGGAACTTATTTGTTAGTGACTTAGTGTACTGTCATTTGTCAGTTTTGTGCATCAGTACTGTAAGTTTCCAGCAGGTTTTTATGCTTGTCTACTAGCATTAGGCTTGTGTGTCTAGGCAGATATGAATATGCTTTCCTGTGTCTAACTGTCATAATAAATTTACTCCCATAAAACAAAGTCCAAGCTTGTTATTTTGTGGAGAGCTTTCTGCATGACAGTGTTATGTCTGCAGACTATATTATTCTGCAATATGTATAGAAGGCAGACAATATCATGCAGCACTGTGCATAGGGTCTGCAAAACAATAGATATTAATTCTTCATAAAGTATAAAGAAGTAAAAAGAAGATAGAGCTTTGACAAAGAGGGTTACCATATCATAAATTGTGATATCCTTTAAACCTCTGCAGCATACACATTTATTAGTAACATAATTTAGTATAGTAAGTTGTCTGTTCAGGGAACACCATCTCCATGAGTATATGCTTATGTAACAGGACTGTAGGCTTACTGGATTTTCTATAAAATTTATCAAAGCTAATAATTAATGCTGAATCCCCCACCCGCCGCACATTTATTTATTTTGTGAGTACCTTCGTTTTAGTGTTATTTTTTTTTTCCTCTTAATTTAAGTTTCTCTATCAATCTATCTACATTTGGTGTGTTAATGGCAAATTGTTTTTTCATTCATATTATGTGTTTAGCAATAACAATGCTAGTGGCACATGCAGAAGACCTGCAAATTTTCTTGGCTTGTTCATTCACTATTTATAAGGAGTTAACACTTGAAGAACATCTTGCATTGTGTTTTATGTTTACAAAAATTAAAGATGGTATTTTTATTTTTTTTAATTTTGCAGTCATAGTTGCTGAAGCAGTTGCTCTGATTGCTGCGAGCACCGTCCACCGAGTTTGCATCACTACATGGTATGCTCCACTCAATCCTCTTTTGCCTTACGCATGAATAAGAAGAAATTCACTGAGAAGTGTAGTATCTGAAGTATTTAAAAGATAATAGAGGGAGGTTACTTAGCTGAGTTAGAAAGTAAATGTCAGTGTCATGACTCTGCTTCATAGGTTTCAGCAGCTTTAATATGCTTGCAAATTGCAAAAAATTGGACGGAAGTTTCCATTTCGAAGGGCACAGTTATTTTAATGAAATAAAAAAGGATCCTTGTTAAAAATATATTAGCAATGACGGCCCAATTTGGCAAAGTATTGACATAATGGTGGTCTGGCTTAAAAAGATGAAATCATATCCAAAGATAACAACATAATGGCTAGCTCTGGATCCTTTAGCATTTAAAAACCAAAAAAACTAATCAATTTCATATTTTGTATGAACTCATTGTTGATGTTCTAATATTTGTTGCATAAATGCAGTTTCCTGTTCTCGATTGGATTGCTGTATGAGGTTAACAAGATCTCTGGGTCAGCGCTTTCAACAAGTGACTCCAGGTCTAAAAAGCATAGTGGAAGAGCTTAAAGCCCAAATATGCTTACTACAAAGGCATCTTCAGAAACTTTTCCCCAGGAGCATTAGTCTTATAACCCTAGTAGTATCATAACTTATAAGAGTGTTTTAAGTTTCTCCGAATTTTTAGTGTACAATTATAATGATATGATTTGAAAGATGCGCGTCTCACTAAAAATGGATCGATCATATTTCTCCCACCTGGTCTTGCATACTTCATCAAATAATGCAATGCCAAAAATGAGTTACGAGGAATCCAAACTTCTGATAGATCCAACTTCCATATATATTGAGGGTTGACCTTTGGCTAGATGAGTTAATACATTTTTTTTTCCTTCTCATTTGACTCAAGTGAAAAATAACTCAGCCATCTCTTTTGCTGCTGTGTAGCATAACCTATGTTAACATGCAACTGGTGAGATATGCATCCCCTAAGATTATTGTTTAGACGAGGCAAGACAGAATTCAAGGTAAGTTAAAACACAAGGAAATTGAACTTCAAAATTCGTTCAAAAATAAATACTTAATCGCTTGGATATGTGTTTAGTATCCGGGTTTTTAATACGAAATTTTGAAAAACATTACAAAATCAAGATATTTTTTTTTGCTGTAAAATTGTAATTGAATGATAAAATTATAAATTAGAAAAATCTGCAGAAAATTAAAAGATTAATCGTACCAATCAATTTTCCTAAAGAAAATTGAAAGTACAAAATCCAAAATCAAATACCTGGAAAATTGGAATTATGGTTTTTAAATGGATTCGAGAAATGCAGAATAACCCTTAACAATAACAAAAACAATTTTCGGCCTCCAACATCTATAGAAGAAACTCGGCTAAGCACAATAAATTTAAACTCCATAATTTCCACAAAATAGCAATTCTAAAGACCATTTGCATCCAAGTTCTTATAGTAAGATATTGTATTTGATTCTTTTCTTATGAGTAAGTGAACATCAACCCTCTAGACCTCTTATCTACTAACCTCTCCTATGTCCACATGTATGGCATAGCAACATCAATCATTAATAATGTCTAGCATGTACACAGAGAAAAACCTGCCCTGATATCAGCTGCGCAAAAGTCAGTGCAGCCACGACACAAGTTAGCCCCAAGATTTGTCACGGCTTTTAACATGCTTTTTCAAAAAGTATAAAGGCTAAGGTTTAAACCAGTAGCTGAAGCACATTGCATAGTGGATAACTACAGCGTTTCTTACGGCAAAGGCCCTTAGAATTTAGAAGGTCCCTTCCTGTAAAAATGGTAAAGAAAAATGAGTAACAAAAATTAAAACAAGGAAGTAGGCAAGTTATTTTGGCTCAATCCAGAATTCGATTGTTCTAATTAATCCCAACTTTTATTTCACTGTTAACCCGGGACTTTCTAAATCTCACAACAAAGCCACTTCTCAAGATTCCATCTAGCTATGAGTTCCTCCTCCTTTTTCCATCCATACTTTATCTTAATTAAGGCTTCAAATCTCACTTAATATAATATTAATCAATTGTGTAGTCACAAGAATAATGTCTAATTTGATTCTGTTTTTGAAGAAATTAATACATCATCAAGTACAACATTATTAAACTATATATAAAATATGCTAATAAAACAAAGTGACATCACGAAATGCAAAGCCTCTTCAAATAGCATTTTAACCGCTGAAAATTTAGGCCAAAAGAAAAAACATACTGGAAATCTAAGAATATCATTCTAAGCATAAAACAAGTGACTTCACATATATTCGTAAAAGGTTGATAAGCAGTTCCTAGTTGCTAGAAACAGAACCAGTACCCGTAGATTTTTCTTCACTAAAAGATAATCAGGATATTTTCCACTGCACCGAGGATAAAATCCAAACCTACAATAAGTTTTGATCATGAATGCATTTGATACATAGGAAGGACGTGGTAGCAGCAGCATATCTACATATGACACTTCAGAGGGTTATAAGTTTATAACAAAAAACTTGCATTGAAAGTTTTAAAACAAAGCGAAATCTTAACAAAAGAAGCAACTTAAAATGCAAATAACAGAAGCAGAGTGAAAAGTAAAGGAAAAAGTTTACCAGTAAGTTAAATGTTCTGATTTTTATATCAATTATAGGCACTAGGCAGGTACCCAATTATATAAAACTCTGGCTACAAAACTGCAAACTGTTTTCAGAGCAAAATCAGTATTCAAAGCTTGCCATGTGTTTCTAGTTGCCAATTGTATTCCATGCTTTCTAATCAAATAAAGGCTCCTTGACAAGAAGATTCATTTTCTCATGAAGAAATTTGAGCACATCCTCTCTCCCTTCCTTTATAAGCAACTGTCTTAACCTCCCAAATGTAACACGCGATGGTCGAATTCCCTTCTCTAACATCTCTTCCAGCACAACACAAGCCTTTGCAGCATCACCCTTTTCACACAACCCCTTGATAAGGGCAGAAAAGGTGTGCATGCTTGGAACAAACTGTTTCGACTTCATATACTTCCATATTTTCAGAGCCATCTCCAGTTCACTTTTATCACAAAACATTTTTATCATCATTGTATAAGTGTCAGCATCCGGTTCACACAACTTGATCATTCGGCGAAAAACTCGAAAAGCTCTATCAGTCTGTCCCTGGCCAATCATACTGCTTATGATAACATTGCAGGTCCTTGAATTAGGAGCAACACCACTATCTTCCATCTCCTGCAAGACCCTATGCACATTCTTAAACTTATTCACTTTACAAAATGCACCAATCAAGGCATTATACACCACAACATCAGCCTTGATCCCTTTCCTCTCCATCTCCATAAACGTATCAATAGCATCTTCAATCCGGTGCTCCACTCCATAAGTATGAACCAGAACACTATAAATGAAAGATGTTGGCCTGCAATTACTCACATCCATTTCCTTCACAACCTCAACCGCTTCATCAACCCTCCCCGCCTTGCAAAGAACATCAACCATGATACCATAAGTAACAACATCAGGATCACACCCTACTCGAACCATCTCTCTGAAAACCTCTCTTGCTCGAGGCAAATTCGGATCCTTCCCCCACCCCTCAAGCAAGATGCTATAAGTCTTTGCATCCGGCACAAACTGACCCTTCATAGAATCAAAAATCTCCTGAGCCTTCCTCACATTATTGGACTTGCACAAAGCACTCAACAAACCATTAAATGCAGCAAGATTGGGAACCACACCATACTTATCCATAACATTAAAGGTGTAAACAGCTTCATCAACCTTATTAGCCCTTGCATACTTTCTCATCATTATGCAAAAAGTTTCAACATTTAGCATACCCTTTTTCCTCATTGCACTAACAAGGTCCCACACTATCTGATACTGTCTAATCTTGGCCAAAGACTCAATCATCAAGTGGTATGCTCTAACACTGTGTGAGTAACCTCTCTGATTCTCTGCCCATTCGAAAAACCGAAATGCTGACATACCCGCATTTTCAAACCTCTTGAGAACGTTTTCCACTAAATCAGGGGAAACTCTAACCCCTGTTTGATTAAGAGCAGTGTCAAGTGCCATTGTTGGACACGTCATCATAACCTTGCACACCCTTTCACTTGCTTCTCCAATGTCCTGAATAGCTTCGCTTATGCTGTGCATTTTTGTGAACAATACCCATTTGTTGAATAATTTATTTCTGTGGGAACAGAGCTTAATCATTGCGCGTACAAAGCAAGAGTTGCAAATTTTTCACCTGAAGCAAGCTCCAAAATTGCGAGTCTGCGAACCCTAGCGTGATGATGGCGATGTCTCAAGTTCGATTGTTCACACCAGAATCTATCAAATTGGGATTTTTAATGTAAAAGCAGTTTTTTTTTTTCGGGGGTCAGAACAGAGTATTTAATCTTAAAACAGAGTAAAGCATCAATTTAAGCAAACGACTGGAGCTTTATTCTTTCTCTTAAATAGTTGTAATGAATCCTAAAATAAAATTACAATAAAGTTATATAAATAGTTTTTGAAATAATAAATATTTATTAATTTAATTTTTATATTAATGTATTTTATTAATTTAAGCCTAAAGGTCTAGATATTAATTTAAGTTTAAATTTTTTTAAAGAATTTTTATAATTTTGTGATAAATTTATATAATATTTATTTTTAAATAAAAGGCAGAATAAATAATTTTGACTTTTCAAGTCCCTTAATTTTGTAAAAATTATATCTATCCTTAATAGTTTTGATATAATTCAAAGAATTTTGTACAAATTATTTTTTTATACACAACGATTGTGACACTTTCTATTATGTTATATATATATATATATATATATATATATATATATATATATATAATTGATGGAAACTTATTGAAATCAATATTATTAAAAATATTATTTAAAAATAAACGAGATAAAAAATATTTTAAAAAATTAATTTCAATAAATTTCAACGAGTGGGTTAGTGATTATGTTATTACCATTTCTCCTCCTTCGATTATTGTGTTAAGTTTTTTAGATTCACAATACATCCCAATTAAATTCTAACATATATTTATAGCGTAAAATTTTTACATTTATAAATAGCATAAACCATAATTTTTATATGAACAAATCTAATTTATAAATAGCATAAACCATAATTTTAGTTCAAAAACATGTAAATTGAATAATTTATTTTTTAAACAGTAATAAAATAATTTATAAAATATTATATATTTATCATCTTAATCCTTAAATATCAATATTTTAATTTCCATATTATATACTTTATTATTTTAATCCCTATATTTTTTCATTTATTCTCATTTCGTCTCAATACCTTAAAATAATAACTAAAATAAAACAAAATCGATTCATACAGTCTTAAAACTTGAAATGGTCAGCTCACCTACTGGGTTGCACCAACCATCCACTCATGTAAATTTGTCGGTAGGATATTACTTCAACTCAATTAAACCTTTAAATGGTTTTTAACTACATTCAAATTATAATTTACAACATGCTTAGTTTTTCTCCTATAAAAATAAACAACATCCCAATAAAATAAAATAAATACCCGACAACGTTTTGTAAATGGAAAAGAAGCTGTATACAACTATCTAAGTAGCTAGCTAAGCCTGCACCAAACATCATATTAAAAATATTAACAACATCAAAATTAAAAAACCACATGTTCTTACCCAAAAAAGTGGTTCCATCATTATGAATACAATAATCATAATAATTAGTAGAATAATAAAAGGCAAAGTGACAGAGTAATAAGCGCGTGAAATTGCGTTTGGTCTTCACTGTTTTCAACTCATTATTTTCTTCTTTCTATGAGACACAGAAATACAAGGAACCAACTCACATCCTCAACCTCACATCTATTTTCCGTCTTACTTTTTCCATTCCTTTCACATTTTTTCTCACTTAGGTTTTTTTTTTTTTTTCAATTTTTTTTTTTTTTTTTGCCATCAGAGAAGAAAACCATAACGTGTTCAATTTCAGCTAGCTTCTCCCAAATTCAATTCCATTATCATTCATTCATTCATTCATTTCATTGATTTTCTTGAAATTCAACAATGGACGAGTTTGGTGTTTTAACCGAAAGGTTCGGTCTCAAACCGCAGGGAAAATCCGCTCCAATGGCGAGAGCTTCTTCATCAAAACAACGACCAACGAATATGGCTAATTCCCAAACACGCCCTAATTCCACATCTTCCCTAAACGGATCCCCATCTCACCAAAATTCCACCTTTGATTTTGATTTCGATCACGGAGTTTTCAACGGCGGCAGCAAAACGCAGCAAAACGGAAGCGCCAAATCCAACGGCGTTTCGTTCGACTACGATTCCATATTCTCTGGATCGAGTAAACCGGTTTCCACTTCGTCGTCTTATGTGGATGACATATTCGGTGGAATGCATGGGAAAAGTGTCGGTGTTGATGATCTTCTTGGTAAGATTGGGGGTTTAAATACAAACGCAAAAAGTTCAAACGCGAAATCACCTGGTTTTGATGATTTGATCCCTGGATTTGGTGTTTCCAACAATGGGTAACCAACCCTTATCTTTTGTTAATCCCTTCTAACTATCTTGCATTAATAGTTTGATGAAAAAAAACCTTAGATATAGTTGTATATATAATATGTTTGAGCTCTATGATACTGGTATTTGATTCCTATAGGAAAAGGAATAAGGTGTTGTTTTTGTTGTACTCCGGTTAGAATTACAGTTTTACTTCAATAATTTGCTGAATAAAGGCTTGCATTGAAGGATTACATTGATTGGTTAGGTGAAACTTTAATTCTAATTGGAGAAAAGTACAGATAGTATCTAAGAAATTGTAATTAAGTTGTCCTATTTTAATACCTTGCTTGTATATTTTGAATCGGTTGGTGTCTTTTTTATATAATCATGTTACTTTTCTTTTCATGTGTCAATTGTTGTATTTTTAGTGTTGGGACAAATAAGCCAAGTTTCACTCCAAATAAACCTGCTTCCGCCGCATTTCAAAGTGATCCATTTTTGATATTTGAGACTGCTTCAAGCTCGGCTGCTTCAGATTCGTTCTTGGACTCGCTGGAGAAGACAAGTAAGATGAATAATTCTAAAGTGACAAAAAGCAGTTCCCTGACATTGAAGTCTCCACCAAAGCCAATGAGTAAAGGTTTGTCTAAGTTTTGAATGCTTGAGCTTCAACACATGAATGGGCTCCTTTTTGTTATATATAATTGGCTGAATTAGGTGGTTATCGATGCAGTTGGTAAGTCAAGTGTATCAACAATAGATGAGCTTGAGGACTTTGCCATGGGTGGGGTGCGGACTAATGCTAGTAGTAGAAAGGCCAATGTTAATATCACTGCACCTAAACTAAATTCAATGGCTAAGAGAGATAATGCTAAAAGAGTTTCACCTGCAAAAGTGAATCAGGCAAATGACGCCGATGATCTTGAATCCTTTTTCAGTATGGGCTCTCGATCGAGCAGTGTGCCAAAGTCAAGGACTCAAACTACGGTAAATATAACATGCTCAAATGATTTGGCAATGCTGAGAGATTTTATTCAGTTTTTTTTTTTTTTGGGGGCTGATGTGTTACTTAGGACCATATGTATGATAAACCAATGAGCAACAAAGGGAAACCTGAGGCATCCCCAAGAGTTCCATCTGGATCCTCAGCCAGCGTGAAGGAATCTCCAGGAATGACATCTCTTGATGACTTGTCACTGATTTTTGGTGGTAAGTTTTTTAAATTTATCTATTTCTATTACAGCATAGTGATTTTGTGGTGAATGTATCATTTATTTTTTTGAATTTCAAAAGGTTCCCCGTCATCTGAATTCCAAGAGGTTGAAGGGGAAACAGAAGAAAGACGAAAAGCAAGATTAGGACGCCATCAGAGAACACAAGAGCGTGCGGTGTGTATTATTATTGTCTTGTCTCTATTTCTGTTAATAAGGGGAGCTCATCAATGCAAAATTATGCCATCTTTTTATAGCTGCTTTCTTAATTTTTATTTATTTATTTTTGTTATTGTAAATTTGTGAAATGGTTTGATCATCACGTATTTAACTTACTGATCTTTACAGTGAGTCAGTGACCCAGTATCCGATATTTGTGCATATACTTATTTAAAAACACACATGCTGTCTTCCCAATTCATTCTTGCCATTATTGTTACAGGTTTTATTGAAATAAATTCTCATGGGATAGTTTTTTTAACTTTTATGACTATTATATTTTCAGTTAAAAGCAGTGGCTGATATGAACCAGCGTGACCTTCAAACAAAGATAGAGCAAGAAGAGAGGCGGGTAAGCATTTATAGTGTTTTTGTTCAGACTGTGATTTATTTCCGAGGTTAATCATTTTGTAACTATCCATTGTTCTTTTGTGATTATTTCTTATATTTGTCAAATTTTCTTTGCATGACTGTTTATTTTAATTTGGCAGAAAATTGCTGAAAGTGTGGATGCTCAGATAAAGAGGTGGGCTGCAGGCAAAGAAGGCAATATGCGGGCATTGCTATCCACACTACAATATGTATGCTCTTTAACAATATTAATTGAAAATACTTCATTTCACTTTAGGGCTTTTGAATATACCTCTTTTGCCCTGTTATCTGAATAGTACTTTTACCACTATCTTGAGCAGAATGATTAAATCCAGCCAGTATAAAATACTAAAAAAATGGAAAAACCATAGTAGTCAAACACAAATAGCAGTGATGAGTAGCTGATTCCAAAAATGCTTTGGTGGCATAGCAGATGCCGGATAGTGGGTTTATTGAATTACTATTTTTTTGAATCGTAAATCCTAAACATAGATTTATACTACACATATATGCCGAAAAGTTAAAATGAAAAAGCCTAAATTTATAGACGTGTTCAAAATTAAGATCAAAAGTTAACTAAACATATACATCAATAACAACACATAAAGGCATCAAACAAGCTTAAATCTCTTGAAACTCAGAGCTATTGAATATTCAAATTCAATTACTATCTTTTAATAGGTAGATCATCTACATCTCCTTGGTTGTCTATTGATTAGCACCCAAGCACTTGGGGAAACCTCCCTTAAAAGTGAGTTGTTAAGGGGGGAGAACCAAACCACATAAGTATTCTACCTAGCATTCAATACTATAAAGTGGGCTTTATTCCCAACAAAGACATATTGTTCATAAACTGCCATGATAGTAGCTTTGAATTGGGTCTCCCCAACTGCAACAGCAAGGTCTGATGCAGTGGGTTTCTAGAGAGTGGGGTCAGCCTGTGACATGCCATAATGTCACCATAGTGTCGCCATTGTGTGGGATCAACTGCTATGGGAAATCTAAGAAATAGTATGCCATATAAGGATGAAATCATTGAGAACTTTATTTTAATTCATTTTGTATTGCTACTATTGTCATATCAAATGTTCTGTTAATTTTTCTGTGTTTAAATTGTTTGTAATTTTGCATAAACCAACATGACAACATGGTGGTCCAAATGGAATATGTTTGACTGAAAGCTGTAAAAGTCCAAACACACTGGTCAAAATTTGCCTATAAAGTAGCATTTGGATGCAGATAAAACATAAGTGAACTTCCTCTTTTGTTCAGTTCTTGGTAAAGCTAAATTGTACTTCTTTCCTAACCTCATGTCCAAGTCTTTTGTATTTTTAAAATGAACTAACATAAAACAAGAACTTGTGTTCAGTTCTGTCTCATTCTAACCCAATTACCGAATACTACCATAGTTTCCTTTGGTAAGGAGCATAGAAACAGCGGCTATTTGAAACTACATGTAGATTCATATTTGAAATTAAACTTAGACACATGAGATATATAAATAACTATTTGAAATTGAAGGTACTGTTGATTGAGCTATTTCACAATTTATGTGTGGTATATGCCTTTGGTTAAGTGAAGGCTTTGCCAAAACTCTCCTGTGTTGTCTCCTAGATCTTATTTAACTGGAAGATGATGGACCTTTTCTTTTATTACCTTTCAGTGGTAAAGGATATGATAGTTAATAAATTAAACATTTACCTTTCTTTCCCATCTTACAACATTTGTTATAGTGCATGACTCTATCTTATACCATTGAGATTTTATGCAGGTTCTTTGGCCAGAATGTGGTTGGCAGCCAGTGTCTCTGACAGACATGATTACTTCCGCTGCAGTTAAAAAAGTGTATAGAAAAGCAAATTTATGTATTCACCCTGATAAAGTCCAACAGAAAGGTGCTAGTCTTGAACAGAAATACACAGCAGAGAAGGTTTTTGACATTCTCAAGGTACCCTGTTAAATCGTTATGAAGAAATAATATTCTTTACCTATAAGCCTATATCAATTTTTCTCCCTTCTAAATGTCATGATTGTAATATAGTACCACAGCTATATTTTACTTTTACCAGATATACTATAAGGCTACTAGTTCTTTTGAGCTACTGCTAGCTGGATTATTTTGATCTCCTTAATTGAGCTGAACATATATATCTTTACACTGACTGTATAAAAGTCTTTAAACTGTGCATGAAAATCAAAATCTTACTTTTATTGAAAAAAATAATAACCCTGTTGCTTTTTCTGATATTTATTCTGATGACCTTATAAACAGGAAGCTTGGAACAAGTTCAATGCAGAAGAGCTTTCTTAAATCACTCTGCTAATGTTTCTGCAAAATCAATGATCTCTATTAGCATTTGTCTGGTGTCAGTATCGGCCTGTTCACTTGCTTAGCTGGTGCCTGTCATATTTGTTTTTGTGCCGTTGAAGATAACTGCAAAAATATTACAAGGCATCACTTGGCAGCAGATTCTTTTTTCCATTGACGTTGAACACTTTAATGTGAGTATAACATATCTTTGTACGTAATAATTTGATTGATTCGGGTCAATGTACAAATTTTATATGCTCATGCTTTCCTAAAATTCAGTCAGCCAGCCTAAATTGTGAGGTTTTATCTTATATTCAGATGATTAGATACACACAATTGCACGCATTATATAGTTGTGGGAATGAGTGATAATTCAGTTATATACTTGTAACTAGGCATTTGTACCAATAGAAATGTTCTTTCATTTGAATCAAGGAGATTGCTTGTGGTTTTGATTTCTTTGGTATTTATAATTCATTTTCTAGAAATTTGTCTCTCCTCCCTCTCCAAATTTCTAGCATCAGTATATAGAGTTTATTCTATTTTGACCAAGTTGAATATCATTTCTCCCAGAAAATCGATTAATACCACAACGGAATCATCAAGCCCGTAAAGTGTCTTGGTAAATAAAATTTTAATTTTTGTAATTTATATTAGTAATCAGATATCTTAATTAATTAAAATTTTGCAGTGTCATTTGTGAAAAATGTTTTATATTTAATTTTGGATCATTTCATTTGTGAAAAATGTTTTATATTTTATTTTGGGTCATTTCATTTGTGAAAAATGTTTTATATTTTATTTTGGGTCATATCTTCTATACAAGGTTAAATTAGAGGATATTGACACTGGTTTGATGTGATCTTATCATTATTTTTCATGTGACATTTATTGAATGAATAGCCATTTTTAACTAAGTACTATTTTGTCCATTTTATGCAATAATTGGACATTGGGTCAAGCTTAATTAATAACACATAGCATTTGTTGAAGTAAACATGAAATAAAACATTGAGCATATTGTTTGCTTTGTTTGGAACACGACTGACCGTGTCTCTCAATTTGAACATGTGGTTGACGACTAACTAACGCCACTCATTGTATTTTCTTTGCTCTGTGGTGATTTCTCTGTTTTCTTGTGACATTTCCACTCAATCACTGAGTTTCCTTAAATTGCTAGGCAAAATGATAATGTCATCAAGCAATCATTGATTCAGCACTTCCAATTCTGTTATAAATGACATCAAAATTTATTTTTACTTTCCCAGCTAAAGTTTTAGTTGAGTACAATAATGGTTTGTAGGGTATCTTCAATGATCTTCTGTACACTAGACAATAATATTAGGAAGATAAAGCTGCAGGTTTCTGATGACTTCCTTAAAACATTGAGTGGATGGGATTATCCATCAAGGAAATTATTATTTTCATGTACTAAAAAATCATCATTTATCTTTTAATATGTATTGCCTTGTTTTATCGAATAGAAAAATCAGGAATAAACTTAAAACAATAATTAAGATCTTCTTGTTTAATTAAGATCATACACAACGATTATCTGTCTCTCAATAACTATGTACATGTTTGTACAAAATTGAAATAGTGTACCAGTTAGGCAACTACACATTGAATGAATGGATACTGCAACTCAACCTCTCTGAGTTCGGAGATTCACATGTGGTGGGTCTGCTCTGTTTAATGATCATAATAAAGGCAAAAGTAACCTACACGGTTAATTTTCAATGAAAATAATTGAATGCATCCGAGTAACGGGTGCATTCCAATTGAATGCACTTGGTAGAGGTTGTTAATAGGTTTTTTTTTTTGGTTTCTTTTTCTATTTAATAAATAAATATTAATTATTCATAAAAAATCAAATTCAACATCTTTTTTTTTTATTGTTTACTTTATTTTTCTAATAATAGCTAGATGATGTTTATCATTTCATTAATAAAATCTTTGATTAAAAATAAAAGAAGGAAATTTTAAATATTTTTAGTGTATTGATTGAAATTTGAAATTTATATTTAAACAATAAATATGAAAAAGTTTAAAAGTAAATTATTTAAAAGTGCCCGAAGTTTTAAAAAAAATTCTGTCACCCAACGACCCATTAAAAATGTCCGAAGTAATTATTTTGTAATTACTAACTTAATCCATCCACTTATATAGCTTATCATTCATTGCCTTCTATCGCACCTACTTTCATATAAGGGGTATATAAAGGTGAATTTCTATGAAAAGATTTCTAAAAAAATCTCATAAAAAGTAAAATTAGTTACTTATTAATTAATATATAAAAAATTTCTCTTTTAATTTTTTCAAAACATAAAATTTATATAAATTAATTAACAAAAATTAATTTTAAATTACAAAGAAATATTTTTACTTTTTTTCTTTAAATGAATATCTAAGAACAAACACATCTACTCAGTTGGAACTTAATTAATGATTGAAGATCCATCATTTTCGAGAGATGTGGATAACACAGAACACAGTAAAAGCGGTAGAATACTGTGCAATGTATAATGGATGGTCCATCCAGAATGAACTCTTTTGGTGCCAACGCCAACAAACCAGCGGTGGTTAAATTGCACTCTGCATTCTCACTGTGTTCACAACTTTTGTTGAGAAATTCCATTTGTAAACAACTTTTCTACTTTTTAAAGAGAGGAATCTCGGTGGTCAAATGACATAGAAATTTTATGTCGGGGCAACAATACTTGTATATAAATATGTGAGGACAATAACTATTTTAGGGATAATTTGTAATGAATTCAATTGATTCATTGATAAGTGTAACTATTTTTATATTGTCTATAATGACAACAGCAGGTCATTTTAAAAAAATATTTCTTATTTAACCTTTATAATTTAATTATTTATATGTTAGAAAAGAATACTCATTTTACATGAAATTTAATTTCATATTAACTATTTATTTATTTTTATTAAATATCATAATCACCCAATTCAAACTTTCTTACATTTAAGACTATTTATCCCTTTTTAAAATATATTTTTATGAGAACTGAACAAGAGTCTCAGCACAAACTCAGTATGCATTCACTGATTATTTTATTTTCTTTTATCATGTCATGTATTAAAATGTCATCTCTGTATTGGTCTCTTTGGCTATGTAAAATTCTTGAAGCTTTGAGACAATCTTGGATCTCACCGATACCAAGGTAACCGATCCACCACCTTAATTAAGTTGCTTTGAACGAGGATCGACGTGGCTAAGAATCAAGAAGACAAGGATAGATATGTCATGAATTCACGTAACACTGTTGTTCACGTTATTGTAATTAATCGTTTTAATATTGGTTGGAAGGGATTCTCACTTCTCTCTCTACACTCATGTGTTCATACACGTCCCCACAAAAAATCACTTTCTTTATTGTAATTAATGACATGTTTGTATTAGTGAATTATAAGAATGAGATAATTTGTTTCTATTTTTAATTCTAGATGATAATTTTATATACAAGTATATAAAATTTATTAGTTAATGTTGAAATAATAAAATCCACAATTAAATTATGCAAAATTTATTGCTTTATAGTCAGGACTCATGAAAAAAATAAATATTTCACTCAAATCTTGGACCAAAAGTGTTTAGCAGTAATAACAATATTTTAAAATCAGCGCCAAACAATAAAAAAACACCTATTTCTAGAGTTAAGGTAAAAGAATACCATATCGTTCTGTTTTATATAAACCTTTACATTTTATCATCTTACTCGGGCTTCCTTGTTATCTAAATAGGTACTTTTTAATCATTTTCAGTGATAAATATGCATCTTAAATGTACATTACTCTTCACTCTTTATTAATGATTTTAGTTAATTTTTTTATGAGTTGATTTATTCTTTGTGATTAGGTTTATATTCTTATATTTTTATTTTGTTATTAAATTTTGTTGACAAAATATTTCTAATAATGTAGCATTAAAGATGTGATATTTCATTTTGTCATCGTTGACTTGACACTCGTTAATATCAACAACCATCATCAGTTACATTAACCACTTTTAATGTCAAAGATAAATGGAAATATATATATATATATATATATATATATATATAATTGTTTTTAAAAGAATGAAATTATAAAAAAAAATAAAAAGAAAAAAATTATTGGGATCAAGTATACAATTCAAGCTTTTATATGATCTATACATATATAAATAATATGGAGGTAAAAAGAAGAGAAACACAGATAAAAAAAAATAAAAGTGAGATTGAAGAAAAAGTAAATATGTAATTATAATTACTT
Organism: Hylodesmum podocarpum; assembly: GCA_026586105.1. Classification (NCBI taxonomy): domain Eukaryota; kingdom Viridiplantae; phylum Streptophyta; class Magnoliopsida; order Fabales; family Fabaceae; genus Hylodesmum; species Hylodesmum podocarpum. The sequence goes on along the minus strand of JALJEV010000623.1, from coordinate 10,631,923 downwards.
TAGATTAATATGGTTTTAATTCGCTGCAGAACAAGTTACATAGTAATAGAAACAGTAGAAAGAAGTGGAACATACAGAATTGCTAGGCCATAGACAAGACCAACATCCTTGGCTTCATATGAACATGACCATGAAATAAAATTTTGTTTTTGAAATCTCTATGAATGCCAATTATGGGTTTAATCAGTAATTGGTCTTGAAAGGCTTGTAAGTTTGAAGATCAAGGATAATCCCAGCAATAGAACCAGCTGCAGCTCCTATAGTCATCAAAAGGCATGCAATGCTTAGTATTTGGAGGCCAATCCATTTAGCACTCCACTTTGGTATTCTCTTTTGAACAATGTACATTTCCACTGGAAAAAACACAGTAAGAGGCCAAAATCCAAATGCTCCAAGAAGTCCTCCAATGTCATTAAAAAATGGCAGAAGCATTGATATTACAGTGACTATAATTACAAAAGTTGTCCTCCAAACCAATCTGAAGAGGTTGAGCTTGTAGGGTTGGAAACCATAGAGTGGAATTTCAATTTCTTTGTTCACAAAATAACTATCTGGGAATCTGCGTGTTGCATGTTTCTCAACAAAAGCAAAGAGGGGTTGACAGTAAACTTGGTATGAACCAATAAGGTGAATCACTATTGCAGTATTAGCTATGTCAAGAAGCCAGAACGGGTTATAGAAGCCAAAACCAGTGAGAAGGTTTCCAGGGCTTGAATCTCCAAAAGCAGCATATCCAAAGAAGCCACAAAGCATGTAGAAAATTGTGGTCACTGAAACACTGATTAAACTAGCCTTTCTCATTGTCTTTGACTCTGATGGAGGGGATTTCACTGTGTCCTGTTTCATGACATTTTATATTTACATACCCTTGTTATTTCAGACATCAGTTTTCTTTCATCAAATGAAATGAAATATTACTGTCTAAATTAATTGTACTAGTACCTGAATTTCTACTAGGATCAAGGAGTATGAATAGGCAAAGGCTATGTCACCAAGAGCTTGCATGGTTTTCCAAATTTTTTGAGTTTGTGTCACAGTACCAACGGGTATTCCAGTTAGGCTTCCCTTAAATTTTCCATTTTCTGTAACATGCATGGTCAAGTTAGGTTAGTTTTGTGATCAGTGTTTTAAGATAAACAAATATTCATCATCATGAACATGTGAATAGAATCATTTCATACCTATAACTTTTCCAATACCAAGGCCTAGCCCAATGGTGGAATATGTGAAGGACATGACTGCAGCTACGATGGAGAGCCACCATAATTGATCAAAGCCTGGAATTTGAGAGAAAATAATCTCCACTATACCAAATGAAATCATGTACATATTGCTGCTCATATGGCATGGATTTTTCCCTCCACTCTTGTGAAAACAATTAGATCTTTCAATTGCCCTGTTTGACATTGATACACAAATAAAACACAACTTAACTATACTATGTAGTTTTCCTTATGTTTCTTAGTAGTAGTTGATTACATATTTCAATATCTCTAATCTCAAACTTACATCATGCTAGTAGAAGCCGCTATGGTGTAGCCAACGGCAACTCCAAAAAGGTTAGCATACTGAACCAGGCCACATATCTTGACCTTAAGGCCACTGCCACCTGAACAAACAATCACAAAACCAAAGTTAAAACTCAGAAAGAGAGAAATTTTATTTAGTGTGAATTAGGTTGGTGAATTATATACCAAACGTGGAATGTATAGCATCCATGTAAGTGTAGTTTCTCTTGCCAGTGACAGGATCACCAGTACGATAACAATCAGAGAGAAGAACAGAAGTGTAGTAAGTGATGCTAGAGAAGATAACCATAACAGCAGGACCAGCAATCCATCCAAGCTGTGCAATAGCCCAAGCCAGAGATAACACACCAGACCCTATCACTGCAGTTATTATATGTGCACTTGCAGTCCACACTGTGCCTGTGCTTATCAAACACACCACAATATATGTATGAGAGAAAGTAACACAAGTTATCAACAAGGGTTGCTCATGATTTGTTTTTTTTTTTTTTTTTTAAACATAACCAAACTAAACCAATTCGAAATGCCTTCAGATAATATGAAGTTTTTAGTACCGGTTCTTTTGGGACGGCCATCGTCGTCGAAACACTTAGAGTCTCCTTGTTGATGCATGTCAATGGAGAGGTTAAATGTTTGGTGATGATGCTTGGTGGCATTGGCATCCATCTCAACCATCTTTGTTATGACAAAGAAGAAAAACCCAAGTTAGGCTTTGGAGAAAATGTTAAGATTCCAACGAATGAAATGTAGAATATCAAAGTTTGTGTCACAATGTCAGAGTATAATCAAGACTCAAACAGTGTATAAAATGAAAGGTTTTGAACTTGTGGGAAAGAGAGAAGAATGGCGGTTGGTTATATATGGGTTAGTGATCATGACATGTAAAAAAGGTTAACTACAATGCCCCCACAAACTGAGTGAGTTTGATACACCTCCCAAGAGTCACAAAGGCCAAACTAGAGTTAGGAGGTTCAGCAAAAAAATGGTGATCTTGGGAGTCAAAAAGCAAGGAAGAGAGACAAAGAGAGTGTGTGAGTTTGAGTTGGAGGGAGATGAACACTCTTCCAATTCAGAAGATTTGAGTTGAAGAGTTTATGAATATGCAACAAAGAAAATGGTGTTGGGGCTCTATTTATAACTGATGTGAGAGTGAGGGTGGTGTTATAGTCAAGCTTTGCCTTGAGTTTTGGGGTAATGGGAAAGAGAGAAATCTATGTGAGGCAATATGTGCTCCAAATAAGCGATGAGATGTCAATGAATTGATGACACTATTAAATTCTGTGTGAAAGATAGTGGAAAATTTCAATTTGAAAGAAAGAACTGATAAATCTTCATTATGTTTCACATGGAAACTGATAAATGTAATAGTCTAGAATATGTAATAATGTTTGGTATAGAAAAGTTATGAACTTCAGAGAGTGACAAGTGACGAGATGTCAACAACAGGACACCATGCAATGTCACAATGCTAGCAGCTTCTGCAGTTAAACGCTGTTTTGATTTGAACCAACTACTCTACCTATCTGTATATAAGCCATCCTCAACGGTTTTTTTTGGTCACCAACTTAATTTCATACTCAAATACTCTGTTGCTTTAATATGCTGGATTAAGTTCCTTCCTAAAATAAATTATAGTATTTTTTTATCCTATCTTATAATATTGTTTTCCTCACTTAATTACGTTAATTTTAGGGTTAAGTCTTTTTTCTTCTTTCTTATTTTGAATTTCATATTTAATCCTTTAATTTTGTTCAGTAATTAAATGAGCATTATTTTGTAATTTTTTTTTTATCGAAAAAGTATATTTTAATTACCACGAAGCAATACTTATACAACTACTTGACAGAAAAATTAACGACAATAATTAAAAATAGTGATAAATTTTTTTCAAAACAAAAAAAAAATGCGAAAGATAAAAAATTGAATTCTAAATAACATAAAAGATGAAAAAATTAATTTTTATTTCAATCTCAATAATCTGTATTTCCAAATTAAAGAATTTTAAGTTTTCTTTTTACATTAATTGTTTTTTTCTTTACAGATTTCGGCAGCTTATATTCATAGGTAAATGCTTTCAAATTTACCTATTAATGTTATATATATATATATATATATATATATATATATATATATATATATATTATGCGTTTAGGAGCGGCTTAATCTATTATTGCACACCCTTTTAAAGAACGACAGATGTTATTTTTTTTTTTCCATGCCGTTTAACAAAATCGATTTTTTATTCATTAAGGTGAAATAATCTTTTATTATACTCTATTTTTCCTTTAACTAAAATACATAAATTTACCCATATTTGATATTTTTTTCGAATAAAATTTATCAAATTATCGATTACTTTTAAAAATTACTTATTAAGTTGATTTTGTTAATATTTAGCAGTTAGTTATTTAATGTATTTGAATTATTTAAAATATATTTTTCGTTGTTATTTAATTTTGGTCAAAATTTATCATCAGCAATGCATCAAGGTAATGTATATGTATGTATAATTTAACAATTGAATGGATAAAAATAACATTATATATAATTATTAATTGTTAAGTGAGTTAAGTAATACCCGTATAAATTAATTCCTTTTATTGCAATCTACTTATGCTGGGAGTAAGGCTTGCAAATTCTGCTTAGTAATTTTCTAAGAATATGAATTTGAAAGATTCATTTATTGAGTCATGTGATATTGTTTTGATAATCATACATGCCAAATTTAAAATAAAATCAATTATATGTAATCTAATCAACGTTACTTATATTTTGAATAGGAATATTATATGTTAAAAATTAAATAATAAATAAAAATCAAATCATTTTCAAATAATATAGAATTTGGTCAAATTGATGTTTTTAACGAAAAATGATTAATAATCCAGCCATTAGTTAATTATTTCAATATCTATAAAAAAACATTAATCAAAATAAGTTAGAGACAAAACTTAATTTTAGTATAACTGAATCTTTTCCCCTCTTTCTCTCTCTGTATCTATGTAACTTGGTCCTCTTATGTATTCTTTTCATGTTGAAATTAATGATGTTGTTAAGGAAAGTTATGTGAGACGTTAACAAGACAATGAAACAGTAATTGTAGCCAAATTTGAAGCAAATTAATTAAAGCTTCACTTTTTACCTCTTGCTCTTGAAGGCTTTCTTTCACTATGTATGCTGCAGCAGCTCCACTATAAATAATACCAAAAATATAGTGAATGAAACAAACTAAGAGTTTACTAAGTAGCTGTTGTGCATCACTTACATAAATATGTGCACATTATATATAGAGGAATTCAAAGAGTTTGATTAAGTGCAATATCAATTGTTGATCTCTTTAAAGGACAACCATAGAACAAAAAAAATATACTATTCAGTGCTTCTCATCCACCCGTAATGAAACAGAATAAGGTTCCCTGTATTATTAATAATTGAATGATTAGCCAAAATGCCACACTAAAAGCGTTTTTGGTCTGTGGACTCTCAAATAAACTAATCAAGAAAATGGTATTAACAAATCTATTAGATCACAAATGAATACCCAAATCCTTTAAATGGGGCAGACAAGTTGCATCTTAATTATTCTTAGATTTTGGTGTTTCTTATAAATGAGAAAAGATATAAAGGTCATTCATTCCCTTCATTCTTCTCTTCATGACTCCTCTAAGGAATTGGATCCCATCACGTTTACAATCAACAGCTAAAAAATTAATTTCATGCATACACGTTGGTTTTCAATGATTTGTAATAAATAAAAGAAATTAGGCTTAGTAGCATTTTGCTTCCCACAACTTTCATGTTTTATGAATTATGTCACTAAATTTTATATTTATGAAATTTGTTAAAGTGACAAATTTTATAATCTTATTATATATCAGTCAAATAATTAATGATTTGATGATATTTTTTTTTTAATTTAGATGAGTCAATTTATTAATGACATATAACTTTTTTAATTACTTTATTGAGGTTAATAAATTATGAATAAAATTATTGTTTTCTTTATATATTTTATATATATTATATATAATTGAATGTTACTTTATAAGTTACAACAAAGAATATACAAGAAGACAAAAACAAAAAGGCTACCTATTTTTAAGTAGAACAATATTGGAAGCTGTAGGAATGTCACATTTGATAATTTAAAATAACATTTTTTAGTATGTAAAAGTAATTACGAAAATTAAATTAATTTACCTAGTACAAATTAGAAATATGATACGGAACATAAAACTTAAAAGTTCAATAGGAAAAAAAGGCCACCATTATCAAAAGGATCATTATAAAACTAGTTAAAGGGACCTTCTTTTCAATGCTATATTTTGATCATAATTAATTTTATTTTTCAAATGAAAATTTATAATTCAAGGAAAAATTTCGATTTTTCCTAAATGTTTGGAGATCTACAGCAGCTAATAAATTTGTTTTCATAAATTTATACAAATCTGAGTAAATTTTAAATAATTTTTAAATTATCATATATAAAAAGTAAAACTAAACACAAGAAGGAGGTTAACAATACAGTCTTTAACATGCTTTTTCTGACATTCACTGTAAATTGATTAGAGTTTATTGAAATTTATTAAATCATCACAGGTAATATTTAAAAAATAAGTAGATAAAAAAATTTAAAAAATATTTGATCTTAATAAATTTCAATTAATCAAAGAAAATCGGTTAAAAAGTTTGTTAAATATATGTTCGTAACATTTCTATATTCAAATAGAATAAAAACCTTTCAAAACTTAGAAGGACACATTATATTTAATTATTCTCGGTCGGGAACCAAACGCATCTATATCACTATGTTTGACAAAAAAAAATTCGCATTTTTAATTTGACATAAACTATAGGGTACCGGTAATATTTACTGTGTGTTTCTGAATTCTAAAGAGTTAATTTATAAATTTAAAATATCCATATAAATTGAATACTTAAAATTTTCTATTTAATTATTAAAAATTTTGGTATGTATATCATCCCATGCGTAGAATTTTTTATATAATAATAATAATACTATATTATTTTACAATATTGATACAACATTTGTTTTAGTTATGTATTGATTGGACGAAGGTTATATTGAACTATATCTTTAATTTAAAATATAGATGATAAATCTAACTTAATCCTACAAAATTGATTTGTAAGATAAAGATTATTCCCCATTTATATAAATATGCAATAAATTATATTTTTGGATGCAAGACTTCTAATATTAAAAAAGAGTATATAATTTAATTATAGTGTAAATTATATTTTTGGATGCAAGACTTCTAACATTAAAAAGGAGTATATAGTTTAATTATAGTGAAATTCTATATATTTTTGGTTCCAACTTGCTCTTTTGTCGATTATGAAAAGCTCATAAGAAACTAGTGATGTGAGATCTAGTTCCTGTATTTGTATATTCTTTACGTAGCATATGTGATATCATATTTAGGTGGAGGCATAACCTTCCTTCATTATTGAAGACTTTTTGTTCAAAAATAAATTAAGGGCAAAAGACATACAGATCTATGCATGGTGCACTAACACTTTTAATATTATTTAGGGCTGAAATGGGTGGAGCCTCCAACAATATATTCCATGGTTCAAATGAAAGTATTGATACTACTAATAATTAAACTGAAGACTGTCATTCAAACAAAGGAAAAAAATGAGTTAGAGAAAAACCATATTTTAAGAGAGAGAGATTCATGAAAAAAAGGTATGTTTTGATTCTTATAATTTAGTGTTTTTTAGTTTTTAGTTTCTCTAAAAAAAATTCAGTTTTAGTCCTTATAATTTATTGTCTTTTTTACTTTACTTTTCTATTTTTCATTTTTGTTATTAATATTTGTTTTGTTTTTTCTCTATAATTATTATTTTTTCATTTTTAGCCCTTGTAAAAAACACTTCCTATAAATTATTTTGTAAGGACTAAAAAAATAATTCACAAAGAATAAATATTAAAAATAAATAAGCTACATGAATGAATATAAATTTTATAAAGATCAAAAATAAAAAATGCTAAATTACAAGGATTAAGAAAACCTTACAAATGTTATAAATGAAAAAAATAAAATTATGAAAATTAAAAAAATATTTAAATTAAAATATTTTTACATTGACGTAGCACCTGACGTAACATATTCATGTCATAACTATAATAAAGGGATTCTTTAACAATTTTATGTTTTTCAACCGCCGGATTTGTTACGTTTTCTTCTTTTAATAAAATTTTTTTTAATTTTCATACTATTTTTAATAAAAATTAAAGTAATTTAATTTTATACTTATTTTTATAAAATATTTTATTCCTCATAATTTATGCAAATTTATTATTATTCTTTTTTAATTTATTTAAGAAAATAAAACTCCCAAATTCTTTATCTGTACCCAATTTATTTTCAAATTAAATATACATTTAATACTCATTTCTCTCACATTCTATACTAAAAAAAAATTGTCTCATTTTAATTATTATTTATAAAAATATACGTGTAAAGATTTTGTCCTTCACTGAAATTTATCTCTCTTCGGTCGCTCGTTTATGAGAATAAAGACCATGTTTATTTAATTGATAAAAAAAAAACTAAAACATAATATACTTTATCTTTATAATATCTAGTAAATAGCTAATAAAAATATAATATTCATAAATGTAAAATGTTAATAAGATATTTTCTAATATACTCTTTTGACCTACTTTCTTTGTCATATATTTTTGTAGTTCTTACTTTTTTATATAACGATTATATATATATATTAATAAATTTTAACTGATTATGAGGTGTGTTAAAAGGAGTATGTTACAACTATATTTTGTTTTCATTATAATTTAATATATTTCAACCAGAAAAGTTAATAATGTACGTAATAGTTAATTAGTTATTCAGGTGAATATATTCTGCCTGTTTTACTCGATAACATTTTTTATGCCAAGAGTTTCTATTTTTATTGCAATAATTTTATTTTTTTTTGTCTATGAAAAGAAGAATGTGATACCAGCGTTCCACTCCACAGTATTAAATGCTCGTTAATTCACTAAAAAAATAAATAACAGTGGTGACTTGTTGACAAAAATTAAAGGATTATTAACACTTCTAATTCTAATATGTTTTGTTGTCTTTCTTAAAATAACGTTGACCATGTCACTCCCCAATTCGAGTAGAATAATTCTGCCACGCGGCATCTAGTATATAATTGGCATTCAACATCTTTAACAGTTCTAACACTGATAAATGAAGTGAGTGGTTAAGAGAATTGTTCCCATTGACACCTGATAATATAATTTATTTGAACTTGGATTGCAAATAATATAGAATTTGTTTGACTCGGTGTGAATCGGTCATTTTTTCAAGTGAACCAATGATTCTAACCAACTTTGATTACTACATTTTTATTTTCTCAATTACAATTATTTTTTCCTAGTCGACTTTGATTACTATGTTGATGGTTTGCACTTTGACCGGAAGCGATAAACTTCTGCAATTTTTATCTGGAATCTAGAAGATACCACAAATCATATTGCATGGGTATGGAAACCGGAGAAGATTTGTTCACTTAATTACCTCAGTTAGTGCATGTTTAAGTTAAAGATTATAGAATTAAGTCGAGTAATTTTCATTCTATAAACTAAATTATTGTAAAAGAAATAAACCTTGATGTTATTCAAATGAAATCAAGTTTTCAAATAAAATATAACAGTTTAAAGGTTATATCCACTCATGTACTATTAAAATAGTTTTACAAATTCTTCTAATTATTAATCAAATTTTGTATAATATGAATTTATTATTAAACTCAACAAATTAACCCACCATATATTATAAATTGTGATTAATTGATGGTTTGATTTCATGGGCATCCTAAATTTCCATGATCCTAAAATTCATCAAAAAATTAACAACACAATATAATGACTTATAAAAGAGAAACAAAATCTTAAGAAAGATAGAATATATATTTAAATATTTTAACTTGAGTTAGGCTTTTGACGATTATCAGGAGAACTAATCTATACAAGAATATTTTGGTGTCTACCGTAGGGCTTGAACCCATGACCATAAGGTTAAAATGCCAAGTTAGAGCATTCAAACGTATATTATATTTCTTAGGGGTTCATTGTATTTTGTTATTAATATTCTTGTGAATTTCGAGATCAAATAGGGAAATATGAGATTGCTCATAGATTTCTCTCCTTCATCGGGCCGCTAGGTAATCAATTGCTAATTGAGAAACCTTGTGGTGAGTTGATCGAAGTCAGACAAGCCATCAGGAGATTGAGGACTACCTCTCATGGTTGTTGTTGGATAAGGTGCACATTAGTCGATCTCGGGTCATGACAATACACGTAGTATAAAACTTTTCCTCAAAGTATAAATGCTAAAAATACTTTTAAGAAAATTATATCATGAAGTTAAATTTACTTTCTAAATTAAGTTTTGAGCACTTTAACAAAAATCCAAATATAACACATGCCTTAAAACAACGACATGCATGATAAGCCATATAAAAACACATAATTGAGACTCATTTATTGAATGTTTACATAATATTTAATAAGTTGTCCCTGTACTTCACTTGGATTGCCTAAATTTTTGTATTTGAGCGTAGGAATAACTAACAAGAGGAAAAAGAAGCAAATAAAGGTGAACTTAAGCCTATTAGGAGAAAAGGACAAAATTGACATTATATATGACCACACTTCACTGTGCACAACCATACTTCATTATGCATAATAATGCGTTCACATATATTTATAAACATACACGACACCTCAATTGGTTAGAAAATTTTTGGATGATGACCAAAAGCAAATCCGTGAGGAATTAGGTTTAAAGCGGATAATATCTTACTAATGTGAAGATATATGCATATGTATGAAATCCTTCTTAATGAACAATAAGTGCAATTAGAGCTCTTAGTTAAGAGATTGTTTAAGACTTGCTTAAATGATAGAGGCATATATGAAAATGATATCTTTAAGTGGAGCAAACTATCACTATTGAAAGGGTAAAATGAAGGACTTTCTATTTATGAAGAATATGCATCTTATTGTCATTGGCACACAAAAACCAGACTCCATGACTAATAAAGAATGAGGTTTTGAGCATGAGAGTGTGTGTAGTTTCATTAGGCACTTTGTAGATGAACACATATATAATCTTGTTGGTTATGAGACACATGCAAGAACTATGTGGCAAACGCTTGATTCCTTGCACGCTTCTAAATTAGGGAGTAATGAATTTTACCTATTGAAGAATTTTGTTGAGTTGAAGTACAAAGATGGAACTCCTTACTAAGTACTTAAGTGAATCTTTGGTCAATTGTCAATTATAGGTATCAAATTTGATAATGATGTATTAGGACTATTTTAATTGATGAATCTACTTGATTCTTGGGAGACTATTTGGGTTTTCATGATTAGTACAATGGTGCCATTCTTATGCAAATGGCAAAGACTATTAATGCTTTCAATGAAGAGACGGGGAGGAAGGCGGAAGGTACTTTGTCTTAGACTAATGTTCTTGTTATTGAAAATAAGGGGAGAAGCTAAAAGAAGAAATCAAAGATTGGTAAAGAAAAAGTATGAATGATTCTAAGTCTCGATACAAGAATGTGGAGTGTCATTATTATCACAAATCAGGACATATCCAAAGGAACTGCTTTCTATGGAAAAGGGAAAGTAAAGACAAGAATGACAAGTAAAAAATATATGATCATGATGATGGTGATCGTGTGACTACTACTACTACTAGTGATAGTCTTGTTATTCTTTATGACCCTGATTCACTTAATATTGTATCTAATGAGAGCATGTGGATAATTGATAACGGTACTACATTGTCTGTTAAAACTAGGAATGATTTCTTCACACCTTACACTTTAAGTGATTTTAGAGTTTTGAAGATGACTAATGATGTTGTGCTTAACATTATTGGTGTTGGTGATGTTTGTTTCAAAATTAATATTGAAATGGAATTTCTACTTAGAGGAGTCAAATATGCTCTAGATAGCTACTACAATTTGATCTTTGTGCAAATACTTGATAATACTGGTTATGATAACCACTTTGATTTTGAAAAGTGAAAACTTACCAAAAGTAACTTGGTTGTGGTCGGCCAAGCAGGGATGAAGTTTCAAAGTTATAATGGACAGAAGATTTGGTTGATAGAGATAGTGTGAGTGTGATAGACATGGAGACATCTTTCTAGCACAAAAAGCTTAGTTATATTAGTGAGAAGGAGTTGAATTGAATTGTTTAATAAAGAAGGATATGCTTCCTAGTTTGAAGAATGTATATTTGGTGAAATGTTCTTATTGCATGGTTGGCAAACAAACCAAATTATCCTTCAAAAAACATCACCAAGAAATCTAAGTTGTTGGAAAATGTGCATTTAGATGTTTGTGGTCCTTCAAAGGTGAAATCCTTTAACAATGTTGATATGATGACTAAGGCATTACCAAAAGGAAAATTTGAAGTTTGTTGTGAGATTGTTAATTTGACGGTTACTTTCATATAATTGTGAGGTTGAAATTTGTTGGGTTTTTGTGCTCCTTTCCTATGTGGGCCCAAAATTGAAAAACTAATTTATCTCACTTATTTAAGTGGCGAGGGGTCATATTAGGGTTGGAAAAGAGAGTGCTCATTTGAGAGAGAATACAACACCAAATAATAAGAAAAAAATGAAAGGAAAAATCATTATGTTTTCACACATTCATTAGGGAGCGTTTTTTAGATTGCGATGACGAATTCATTCCTAATTTTCGGACAACAAGCTCAATCCATGTGATATTTCATTCTGAATGGTGGGGTTATAAAAAAGAAGTCTTTAGAATGAGGGAAGAACTTCATATTTTCTACCCTATTTTAGGTTTTTCATCCTCTTATTTTTCTACTATAAGCATTGATACTAGTTCTTGGGCTTGGATGACTATAACACATTTTGATGTATTTGTTTAAGACTCCCTTGTATGTTGAGTTATTAATTTAGTTTGGATGACTAGTGATTTTTACCCTTTCATTGGGTATTTTTCACTTAAAAATTGTTTTGTCTCTTGTGTACTCTTAATTTATGTTTTTCTTTATATTTCATTGATGTTTCTCACAAGTTCTAGCATAAAGGGAAAATTTATTTTAGCTATCTATTGTTGTTTTATTGAGATTGACATTGTGTTGGCATGTTTCCTCATCAGAGTGATGCTACTTATTATTCGTCACTAGGAAAACTTTTGACATATGAGATCCGCCAACTCAGAATTGTTTTGACCTTCACTTAGATCTGTCTCCAATCATTGCTCCACTTGTTAAATCTAGTTGCTAACTTGAACTATCGACTTTGATACTACTTTTATGCATTGGGGAGAGTTTCAATCATATGTCTCCAAATTAGTAAGATATTATTCTCTTTAGGCCTAAACCTTCTTAAATTTGCTCTTGATCATCATCCAAAATAACCTCTATCAATGTATATATTACGTGTGTTTATAAACCATACTCTATCATTTATACTACTGATATACAACTTTAGTTATATCCTAACACAATAAAACTTACTATCATACTTCGGTTTGCATGATTATTCATATCTTTAACAATTTTATAAACAAGAAAATTTATTGCATGCTTCACTATAATAACCATCCTTATATTTTTAATTAAACATAACTATGCTTAATTAAACATGACCATACACATCGCTACATTCCTCTATTATAAATATGTTACAAGAAAACTTTGTATTTCGGACTAAAATTTTTACTTTCGGTTGCGGCTTTAGTTTTTATTTAATTTTCTATCTTTCATTTAATGAATTTCAATAAATAATAATAAATTTTGTGTAGTTAAATTTCTAATAATTTTTGACAGCTAATAGTAAGTCAAGTTTTATGCCACAATCAAGATAACCAACTTGATAAAAAATTACACTACTTTGTCAAAATAAAATAAATTTTAATTTTCACGATAAATATATTTAAAAATTATGAATTATAAACACACAAATATTAAGTTCATGTTCACATAATATTCACAATTAATAAAAAAATAAAACACTCTAATTTGAGTAATATTATAGTATCTTATTATATTTCCAGTTTTTTAATTTATACATTTCATGTTAGTATTGCATCATTGTTATTATTTGGAGAAAGAATAAATCATAATAAATTTTAATTGACTTAATATAGTTGAAGACTCAATTTATTTAATCAAATATTGATTAATTATCTTCCTCATTTCTAATATAATCATATATAATACACTAATAAATATTTTTAAACTAATAATTTTATTCTTGTACATATATTTTTTAAAAAAATATTAAATTCTAATATAAAAAATTATATTTGAATGACTAACAAAAAAAAATACAAATTTAAAAAATATTATATTATAAATGACTAATATATTGACGAGATTAAAGTTTAGTTGTTTTTTGATCTTCCGGAATGATTTTTGAGTTGTAACAGATAGTTTTAATATGACAACTTTATTTCGCAGTTAACTACAATATGCAGTCAATTATTCAATTCATAGAACATATATTTATTTCGAAATATTTTGCTTTTAAGGTGAAACGGTTTGTGAAAGAATAGTTTTCCTTATTTCCCTTTGAGTTTAGAAAAAAGGTAAGATGGAGAACTAACAGACTTTTGTTTTCAAGCCTCCACCCTCGTCAAATAGTCACCATCCGAATGGCATATTATTATTCCAAAATGCGTACAAGAGCCTATTCACTGAAACACCACAAACTACACTCTGAAAAATAGATATCTAAGCACAATACGATTTTGCTCATTTGATAAATTTGTGCTTAACAGAACCATCAACCATCCAAGTTGCTAACTAGGCTGTCTCCCTAATTAGACAAGAAAACCACCTTCTACCAATACTTTTCTTTTCGACTTGAAAAGGAAAAAGAACATAAAAAGTATTTCCAACTGTAACAAATGGATGGATATTTCAAAAAGGAAAATAACTGTAACAACTGTAGACAAGATAACAAAAACTTGACATGAATCTCGCCGAGGGAAAGTACAACACTACAGTATTGAAATTGCACATCACAGAACTAGAAATAAAACAAAGGAGTATCGTATAAATAACTCATTGATTATTAAAAAAAAAAAAAAAAAAAGAATGGTTCATGCACCAACAGAGTAAATCATTTTACAAGGTTAATCAATTACCACCTAATATGTATGATATATTTGTTGATTTTGGTAACAAAATCTCTGCAATTCATATAAATTTCATTTATGATTGGATAACTGTGAAACTATTTTATATTCTGTCACTGTATCTTTAAACTCAAAAGATGAAGAATGATTAATCAACTCTTATTTATAGTATTATGATGTGTCTAACTAACTAATAGTGATGCTTAACACTAAATATCAAGCTTAGTGAGCTAAAGCATGGTAAAAGTCAGGTGGAAACTGGGAAAGCAAGATGCTTATTTTTCACACATTTCTTTGTCCGCAACTGATACAAGATATTGCAAATACTGCCATAGAAACTTCGATGCCTATAAGGATATTACTTAGCAAAATGATATGCTTCGTTACTCAAATAACAGTGAACCCTGAAAAAATCATGACATTTTTTTTTCTGTAGATTCATTTCATGCTATGAATGTGGGAAGACTCACTAAGTGCATATGAGAATCTGAAATCCCATAAAGAGTGGCCAAAGGAAGTGCATCACTTATGGAACAACTGGAGGGTACTCTTCGTGGAAATCAATGGCCTAATATGCCATCCCATTTGTCTGACCATAGAGAAGAACACCAGTTCCTTCAATACATCTCAATGAGACTTGTTGTCAAATATTTGTTGGTCTATGATAGCACGTCACGCATCTTCCAACTATGTTCTTAGTAGGAAGTGGTCCCCTGTTCATCATCAGACCCGGTAAGGTTCAAGATGAACAAAAGGTAAAAGATAATAATACTTAGTTCAGATCAAGATATCCAAATAGAATATAGGTTTTTTTATTAAAAAATAATAACAAATTTTTTTTTCACATGTCTGTGTCCAATAAGTGCTTCTATAAAACCATATGTTTCGTACTAAAAAGCTCAAAACTATGAAGAGACACCGTTGCAAAATTCATCTAGATAACAGATCAATCATATTATACATCAAAAACATTCAGAAAATCACCTCTCTCCAAGAAGGTTAAAATTAATGGAAAAGGAAAAATGGAAGTTAATAGCATGTAGCAGCAGTTACTCACCATACATGGGAATCATAACTATTATTACGATTATCCCCCAACACATAAACATGGCCTTTGGGCACATACTGCAAGAACACAAGTTATACGGGGAAAAGTAAAATATGAATCAATAAACAAATAAGTATAGAATTACAATAAGTCATTTGAATTCACAAAACAAACATACAAGGGATGAACAGAACATGCAAAGGAAAAGGGGTCTTTCATAATTATTAAAAATTAGTGCTCTAGATAATTCTAGAAATATAAAGAAACTTGAAGTTACAAAAGTACATAGACTTAATAATATTTATAAATAATAAAATCTCATAAAGAAACCTGGAGAAAGTTTATGGATATTCAGAGAGTTCTTAAAATAATTATAAATACATGTACTTGTAATTAAATGGATATATGAAAAATTAAAACATTACATCTATCTTTCCTCCACTTCACTTACCTATATTAACACTCACTCCCATCTACATTTCCAATCATCCTACCAACTTCCATTTACAATAGTAGTTAAAGTACAAATTCTATCAATAATTAGATATAATGGTGCATTTTAAGTTATCTCATAAAGCCTTCATCCTCACACAACTGTATACCACATTATCTATTGGAAAGGTGCATAAAGTGAAAGGAGTAGAGGCTATTAGGGAAAGCAATTTATCCATAGCTTGATTGATTAAGAATGTATTCATGATTGAATCCTTTGTTTAAATGAACTGAATTTAAAGCTTGAGTTTCTCTTGTCTAAAAAAGTACGAAGCTTAGGCTTGACTTGTATACGGATTTTTTTAACAGTTTTTTTATTCTTTACTTAGTATACCAAATACCTTCATATTAGAAAATGAATTAAAATAGCTATAAAATATTATTTTATATTCATAAATACAACTCATTAATATTGAAAACAAAATCTTTGATAAAGAAAAATAGTAATTTTCTTTAAAGAAAGTTTATAATCACCTCTTTAAAATATGACCCTTGAAAGTAAAAATTAGTTCAATGGTATATGTATGATGATAACAAATAAAATTATAAATTTCAAATAAATATAATAGATAAAAATACAGTTATATTAGTAATATGTACAGAAACCAGCTATTTGTAAAATAATAATGTCAATTGAGCTTAATTCATTTAAATAATTTAGTGTAACCTTAAATTTGAGTTTAATGAGTTTCAGCTTGAATAATTCACAAATAAGAGGTTTAACGTGTTGAGCTTGGAAAGTTCTACCTCATATTAATGTGGTCAGTGATCACATCACAATTTTTGAATGAAAAGTAAAATGAAAAAGGACCATAACAATTAACAAGGATCTCACAGTTAACTTCGTTGTGTATGTTGGTGGCTCTGCTATGAAATCTTCCTGCTGAGCAATGCCATTGATGTAGAGTGCCCCGTGATGAACCTGCAAGGTGAAGATTCAAGTGAGAAAACCCAGATGTATGTGCCATTTCCCTATGCTCATCAAAAAACTATTATAAATCGTCAGGACATGACAACACGTCGTTTGAATTAATTTATTACAAATACCAGAGCTTGTGCTAGTAGCACATGAAATTGTCACTAGTCAGTACTGTAGACAAAATCACTAAATCGAAGAATAAGAAACAAACATAGCCTCAGTTTGAAAGATGGTATATTTAGTGTTCTGGCTGGATTTTGAGGTGGTACGAGCTCAGCTCGGCCCGAGAAATCCGGCGGCGTAAGGGGTTGGAACCTTCGTTGATTTGTATGAGTAATTTAAGTTTAATTTCGTATATGTGTTAAAAATCCTCTATCAATATTTATACGGATCATAATTAGAGTTTCATATGCGTGGATTTCGTGAGGAATATTGCTTCAGGCCAAGAATCCCGATATATCAAAGAAGAGATATCGTTCAGATTTGTCTAGATATGTTCTGTTTATATCCAGCTCGATCCGGTCAGTGATGTGAACCCGACGTCAGGGTAATGAGCTCGGTGCTCATCCCCGGCGCTGTAAATTTAGGAATTAAGTTTTCTTGCCCATGAATCTTGTGGACATATTTCCGTAGCAATTTTGACTTTATCAAATTCCCAAGTAGATAAATATAATATCAGTATAATGCAAAAAGAAGGGACTTTCTAGAAACATTTATACCTCAACAGTGTCTCCTGCTTTTGCAACAATTCTCTTAATGAAAACAGTTTCCGAGTTTTCTCCAGAGAGCTACAAAGAAAACTAATCATGAAACTGACCTGAAGATATGCAAGTAGGCTACAGATTCCATAGATTGAAACATACCTGTGTTGGATCCTTAAATGTTACAATATCATGTATAGCAGGACTCCTGATATAATATAAAGCCTGGGGAAATTTGCAAGAAAAGATAATCAAAATTCAAACATTAAAAATGTGGAACGAAGTACAAAAATATAGATAAGGCAAGAAAATATCCATTGATCTTATTTCTGAAAGTTTAGTGACTAAAATCATTCAAAGAAAGCCTTCAGCCTTGGCAGGTGAATTTGGAAGATTAAAATATTTGTGGAGAAAAGTTTGTCGCTCAAAACAGCTTTATTTGATGAAATGTGATTCTCAGTCTATTTCAACCTCTTTTCCTTTAATACTGTGCTCTACTTAATCAAAACTCGAGAATGAGATGAGAAAGGAAAATAACTAAGGACAAGGGCAGCTAAGATAGGGTCAATCATTTTATCCACAGAGACCTCTGTGCAAACTAAAAATGTGTAATAAATGGACAATGAAAAGATCAACACTAGGAGACTTACATGCAAAAATCTTGAAGGCTTTACAGGTTCTAATCATGTTAAACATCAAACCAAGGAATAAAACAATTCATTTAACTGTTTTAAGATATTAGGCCGTAGTTGGGTCACTTTTATACAAAGCTTAAAATGGAGCAAACTTCTGGTTCTGCTGGTTCTCACATCAGTTGATTGGGTGCGATTTATTATATTCCAATCAGAAAGAGAACCTTTCCTTATTTTAACATCTCCTAAAGGTAATTTTCATGTAAAGAAGTAGATATCCTAAATCTTGAATATCCACACTATATTATCATAACCGAATAACAGTTGATTGAACATCTACATTCTGGAACTTCTTTTCAACCCTCCAAAAGTATGCACTACTTCCCTCTAAGTTATGACAGGTGACATATAAGTTTAATTCTTCACAATTTTATTTTTTTTTTTATAAAAAAAAATGACATGTTCTGAAATGTTCCGGGGTGATCACTGATCAGTACCAAGGAATTCCGAAAGTAACACAAAGACAAAATAATAACTAAGGTTTTCCATTTAGAGAAAAAGGGAAAGGCTTCGACCTTGCATCTTCCCATTAAATAGGTTCAATCTAGATGAAAATTCAAGTTGCTGTCAAGATGTTCTCTAGAAACAGAAAAGGAAAGAGGTGAAAACGAAAATATTGAGCACCTTCTCAACAATAATTCGATCGCCAACACGTAAGGTAGGATGCATAGAAGAAGAGGGTATGAAGCGAAGCTCAGAGAACGTGGACCAGAGAAGCGCAACCACCAAAAGCCTGAAGAAGCCATCAATACCGGGCCATCGAAGAAAGCTCCAACTCTGACATGGCATCCATCGCAGTGACAGGAAATTGTACAATGCAGAAGGCCTCAAGAAGCTCATTATGCAAACTGCAGAGAGTGAAATGAGTAAATTGAACTGAAGAGAGGTGAGATTTTAGTTCTGTAAGTGAGTAGTGAGTGATGTGATGTGGTGATCTCTGTGAAAGAAGAAGAACGAGATATGTAATAGTGGAACGGTTGAATCTTAGTGCCTAAGTTTGTAACACAGACAAGCCTACGCGCTTTCTTGCAATTCTAATGTGTTTTGTTTTCTCCATCGTTACGTCAGTCAACTGTCAAACAGAAGAACAAATGATCTTTCAACTTAAAAACGGATTATGTAATATAATACCAAGAGAAACATGTTCCTTTTTTTTTTTCTTTCTTTAACAGACAAACAGGGAAATGAAGAAAACAAATAATTCAACTTTCAACATTTCTGATGAGGAGGAAATAAATAAAATTGGAGCAATATATGTAGTTTCTTCACAATGTAATCATATATAATTGTCATCCTTCCTCTGTAATAATCTTTCTAACGATCAAGTACTTTTCATTTTCGTGACATATATTGAGGAAAAATAACTACAGTCATTACCGTAATGGAAAAGTAAATTTTCTCTTACCATGTAGTTGCATTTTGTTGGGCAGGATCTAGTTGGATTTTGGATTTTGTCGGTGATCTAGTTCCGTGTGACTCTTGCAGTTGATATCATTGTTGGCCCAACCAAATTACTTCCAGCCCAAGTCGTGTCCTAGCCAAGCCCAACTATTTAGTAAGGTCAGCATCAACAAACTTACGGGACCAAAACTACCATGATATAAAGCTGAAAGTGTTTGGACCTAATAATGTGGGTTAATAATGTTAAATTTGAGTGATAAATTTAACTCAACCTTATAAAATCGGCTTATAGTATAAGGTTTACATTTCACTTATATTCATGCAACATGTTTTATTTCTAAGTGATGTTGGACTTCACATCCTCGAGATTTCGTCCAATATTGGATTTCCAACACACCCCTCCCACGCTGAGGACTAAAATTCTCAAGCGTGGAAACTATTCAACGGGTGGTTCAATATTGGTCCTACAATGGGTTACCCAACATCTTCATCGATCCTAGAGATAAGCTTTGGGTGATGGGTCTAACTCAACCCTACAAACCGGCTTATATGGTGAGGACGAGGACTGCTTCTAATTTATATATATTCAACAAACTCTATCTCTAAACGATGTGAGATTTCCAATATTTCTAACAAATAACATATACATATAGAAGATTCTAGTTGGTAGTCCTCACCTCACTTTGGTGTTAAGTTTATCATTATACTTTTAAGATTCAACTCAAATATCATATTCGAAAAACTAATTAAGTTGTTGAGAAAGAAAACAAAATTTAGAGAATCAAGAAATACAACACATGAGAACAACAGAGAGAAACAAAAAATTCCTGAGACTAAGAAAATGGACATTGTGATTGATTTTGCTAGGCTCTTTCTTGCACTTAAAAGAGGTCGTTCTTAAGATGATATATATATATATATATATATATATATATATATATATATATATATATATATATATATAGAGTTTATGGTGAATAATTAACCTATAACTCACATGTTCATATCTAAGTTATACAATCCTAAACACATACTTTGTCAGACTTTTTATCTTTTACTTTATAGTTTTATACCTCTCTAAATAATATCCTTTTTAGACAATATATAGAAGCACACCTAACATTGTCCACCTTGACTTTGAATATTTGTCATCAAACTTTCAATTGTCTCTTAACGCCTTTCTCTTCGTCTTTTTCCCTGATTAACCCTTTACAACTCTGTTAAACAAAGTTCACAAAGTTTAAACACCTTTCAAACTTGCATTTCGATAGAGATTTAGTCAGCATATCAACAAGATTATCTTTAGATGCAATCTTCACAATCCTGACTATCCATGATTCAACCATTTCTTTGATTAAGTGAAGTTTTACATCAATATGCTTGGTCCTTTCATGATACATCTGATAATTGGTCAAGTGAATAACACTTTGACTATCACAATGATGAATCTAAATACATTTCTGTTCAATCCCCAACTTATTCAGCATACCTTTTATCCAAAAACCTTCCTTCACTCTTTCTGTCAATGCAATGTACTCAACTTCTGTTATAGACAGTTCAACTTACTACAATTCCAAATAGAATAAACACATATCCTAATAAGGACTTCCATGTATCCACACAAACTGCATATTTTACATATATGAATCCTTCAATTACAACTCCACATTGATGTCTCTTTCGATATAGCAATACTAAATCTAGGGTTCCATTTAAGTACCTCAACATCCATTTTAGCGCCTCCAATGTGCTTGTTTTGGTTCACAATGAACCTACTAACAACACTCACAATATGACAAGTTTGGTCTCGCACAAACTATCTCATACATGATGCTGTCAACCCTACTTGTACATGGAATTGCATCCATGCCCCAAAGATGTGCCCACAAGTTTAGATTGATGCATCTGAAACCTCTTCACAACCTTTTTCATGTAAATTTGTTGAGTCAGACACAACACGTCTTTTGTTTAATCTATTACTATATCTACACCAAGTATGTGTTTGACTACCCCAAGATCTTTCATATAAAATTCTAAGCTTAGATTCGTTTTGAACTCATTGATCATCTGCTTATTCTACCTAACCACCAAGATATCTTCTACATATAAGAGTATGTATAGAAGGTCCTTTCCTTCACTCAAAACATATACCCAATTATCATAACAACTCCTTCTGAAGTTCATCTCCATAAAAAAAATCATCAAACTTTTTATACTACTACCTTGGACTTTGTTTTAGACTATACAATGATTCCTGAAGTAAACACACTCTCTGATCCACAACAAAACCCTCTATTTTATACATATAGATGGTTTCATCTAGGTCTCCATGCAGACAAGTTGTCTTGACATCCAATTGTTCTAAGTGTAAGTCAAACTGATTCACAATTGACATCAAAATCTTGAAAGAACAATGTTTTACCACGGGAGAGAATATTTCATTATAATCCATACATTTAACTTGTGTAAAGCCTTTAGCAAAAAGCCTCTCTTTGAATATATCTTTTTCAACCCTATGAATTTCGTCTTTCTTCTTAAAGACCCATATTCTTTTGCCCATCCTTTGTGTCTTAGGCAAGTTTACAAGTTTCCACATGTTAATTTTCTTCAGTGATTCAAGTTCTTCCTGCATGGCACACTGCCATCCTTGCCTTTCCTTACTCTCCTATGTCTCCCTAATATTCTCGATTCGTCTAAACCTCCAATCTCTTTAGTCATACTTAAACTATAACAAATAAGGTTAACATGTCCAACCTTCTTTTCAATATTCGTACTCTTCTCTCCTTGTCACATACTAGTTTATAGTCATTAATAACACATTCTAACCTCTGAATCTGAAGTTGTTTGCCCAACCTCATTTGATGCATTATTTAAGTCCACTAGACTATCCTCTCTAAGTATGTTAGTAGATGTCTCTACCTTAATGTGAGTTTTCTTTTCCTCATTTCGAAGTTTCTATTAAGAATTTTCATTCTTCTCTCATCAAATGTTACATCTTTACTGATAATAAGCTTAGTGGGTTTAGGTTCTAACCTCCATAACCTATACCTTTTTATTCTTTTAGCATATTTGAGAAAGATATAATTTCAGCCCATGCCTCCAACTTATCTTGTTTGACATATGTATATGCCAAGGCTCCAAATACCCTTAAATTAGAGTAACATGTTAGTTTTTCACTTCAAGCTTCCATTTGTGTTTTGTGTCCCAAAGTAGACAAAGGGCACTTGTTTATTAGATACATAATAGTACTTACGACTTCTTCCTAAAAAGACTTAGACATCCTTGCACTCAAAATCATTCATCTGACCCTTTCAAGAATGGTCTTGTTCATCATTTTAACAATTTCATTTTGTTGCAATTTACTATAGTCTTATGCTTCTTGATCCCCTTGTTCTTGTAAAATCTGTTATACTCATCCGAAACAACTTTAGCTTGGTCCCTTGTTGATTTTCCATTTGAGTATATCATTCCTTGAACATTTGGAACATTTTTCCCTTGTTCCTCAGAATGTAAACTCTTGTTCTCCTTGAGAAGTTATCAATAATGCTCAGAGAAAAGGACTTTTCACCATGCTTTTAAGTTCTAACCGAACCTATAAATCTGCATGTAGATATTCAAAAAGTTTGTTGAAAGTGTGTTTACTTATCCCAAACTGCACTATACGAGACTTCCCCAAAACACATTGGTTACAAAAATCCAACTTTTGAATTTTATCCTCGCAACCGTTTGCTATTTCTCCAACTCCACCAAACCTTTCTCGCTAAAATGGCCTGATTACAATTGTTATAGTTTAGATTTATCTACCATTGTCTTACTCATTACAAACACATGTACTATGATAGTAAACCCCTCTAAGTTGTATAGCCTATTACTTCTCTTATCCTTAGCAATCACATATGCTCTTATGGATACCTTTAGCATCCCACCTTCCATCTTGATGGAATAACTTATAACATCAAACATGATTATGGACATAAAGTTCCTTTTGAGCTCTGAAATGTACCTAACGTCTGATAGTAGCATTTCCTGGTTGTCGAACATTCTTAGTTTGATTATTCCAATACCTTACATCTTGCAAGCTTTTATTCCCAAGGAGAAACATCCTATACTCCTTTAGTTATAAGGTCTTAAAGTAATCTTTCACTAGACACATGCGATACATATACCATGAACTTATGACCCAACTCTTTAGTAAGTCATTAGATGAAGCCCCCAAAGCCTCATCAGATTCATATCCTTCAAAAGCCTCTACAACGTCTACAATTACTTATAGCCAAGATTCTTTCAGACCATTGGCAAGCATTGCTTCTTGATATGATCCATCTTCTAACACTTGTAACACCATGCTTGTTTCTTCCAATCAAACCTAACCCTCCTTTCCTTTTTTATCAGCCTTCTTTCTCTTATCTTTTACTATTGAAGACTAGAAAACACCTTCTCTCCTATCAAATCTTGAAGTTTTTGAAATTCCTTAGTTTGAATTAAGGTTACAACCTCTTCTAGAGTAATCAGTTGATCCTTCCCATACATTAACGCATCCTTAAAATGCTTAAAGGCTTTTGGTAAAGAATTAAGGAGAATAGCAACCTTGTCTTCATATTCAAGCTTCACGTCAATATTTTCAAGGTCACCAATGATCTTGTTGAAATCTACTAATTGCTCTTCTATCGTTCTTGGTTCAACCATCTTGAACAAGTAAACTTGTTGCTGCAAATAAAGTGAGTCCAAGACTTTGTCAAATATAGAGTCTTTAGCTTCGCCCATATACTAGCAACGATTCTTTCCTCCACAACTTTTCTTAGTGCCTTATCAATAAGACACAAACGATTGCACTCTTCGCTCTATCAATCATATTCTTCTTCTTTGTTGGTATCAAAGATGATGAAATAATGTTCATATCCCTTTTCATTGTTTCCTCCTTGCACATTTGTTGGGTCAAGAATATATACATATATAGAAGATACTATTTCTTAATCCTCACTTCACTTTGGTGTTTATATCACGATTATTGATGAGTCATTATTTTGATCACTTTCTCTACATATTTTATATCCTAATACAACATGATTAATGATCAATTAACATGATTTTATGCATTTATGAGTTTGGGCTCAATTGGGCTTTAAGCGCTTATTTTTGTTCTAATTCGCTGAAAATTCCAGTTTTGACAAGGTTCACTAAAACGAGCATAACTTTGTTTGATCTCCATTATATGTCAAATTAAAGAGGACTCAAAGAGCTACAAAATCTATGAAGACTTGAAGAGCTAATTCGGAGTGCATCTTAGGTGAAATGAGGCTCGAAAGTGACGCACAAAATTGATGCGGGAATTCCAGCGTGAAGAATTAGTGTAGGCCCATTTTAAATCAATGTAATTGACCCATTTTGTAAAGTTGTATTTGGGCTACGAATTGGGGTGTTCAACTACTTAAAAATCATGTGTCTTGCACATGATTGACCCCGTATATAATACCCAAACTCAAAAATCTGATACACACTTTTTACCTTTCAATCAA
Source organism: Hylodesmum podocarpum (assembly GCA_026586105.1). Taxonomy (NCBI): domain Eukaryota; kingdom Viridiplantae; phylum Streptophyta; class Magnoliopsida; order Fabales; family Fabaceae; genus Hylodesmum; species Hylodesmum podocarpum. The sequence goes on along the minus strand of JALJEV010000623.1, from coordinate 10,606,452 downwards.
TTTTAATTTTCAACATTGCTCTTTTCCTTTCAAGTCGCTCTGCTAGGGTTTTCTGGTTTGTCATTCCAATTCTCGCTTTCTCTTCCTTCTTGCAATTTAATTATTCTGTTATGCAATTTCGATTTATGCTTAGTCTAATTTCAATTATGCGCAACTAATTTCATCAACCAATTCAATCTCAATAGGATCCCTAATTTCCTTAGGTTCTCCGTTTTCAATTGCATGAACACTCATTTTAGATTTTATAATTTTGATTTCATTATGTTGATTAATATTTTGGATTGAGATTGTTGATTTTATCGTTATTGATTGCTAATGAATGCAGAGAACTAATTATATGATTCGAAACTAAGTTGTATGCTCTCATGCTCTCGTGTGAGTTTAAAGGTCACCAAAGTGTTCGATGATAATTCTCTAAAATCTTAGAGCGTTAGTTTAATGTTGGCATGCAAAGATTTCGGTTCCAATGCACTGCAATGAATAAGTACTTTTTTTGTTGAACCAATGAGGGAAATTAGGATCTAACATAGATCAGATTAGTGCTTTCTAATAATCTATTAATTACTTTTTATCTATTATTTAATTATGGTCATTGATTAATTATTACTGTTTAATTATCTTTGACTTTCCCTCTATAAAAAAAAACTTTAAAATTACATTTAAAATTTCAGCTACAGAAAAATAACAAAATAATCTATAAAAAAATAATCCAAGTCCACTATAAATAATAACTAGACTTTGATATTATTTAATGTACTCTGTCAATTATACTTTAAGATTCAATTTGATATCATATTCAAATAACTAACGGAGTTATTATTGATTACACATATATCTTGATTCTACCACATATGATTGGGTAAACTTACGTGATGAAATATTTGATTCAATATTCAACATGACTCTGAAAATAAAGAGAAAGGAAAAACAGGAAAAAGAAGAAGAGAAAGTACACATCTTACAAACTGTGAATTTTACACTAGTTTACACATTTGACCCAAGTTCAATACAAATCCAAACAATAATTACATTTATTTACAATTTCAGAAGATAGTTATAAGGTTTAAAAAGTAAAGGTGGAGTCCTGATCAGTAGTTCTTAACATAATTTTTATTTGGAGAAATTTTTAGAGATAACCCTCCATCACAAGATATAGATGTACACGGAGAAATAAATAGTTATTATTCTTTGAAATCCAAAATATTAAACTATAATTAAAAAAATAAAGTTGGTTAATAGTACTTATTTTTCATAAAACTCTATTTTTAATCCTTGAATTTTTATTTTTATTTTATCTTTTATAAAATTTCTTATTAGTGTTTCTAACATCTCTTATTAATATTTCCATTAATTAATCAAACAAGAATGATTTTGTAACAATTTTTGCCCAACAAAAGAATTATTTTAACTATTACAAAATAATTTTCATTTAATTATGTTGATGGAAAAATTAAAAGAAAAGAAAAAAATATTGATAATTTTTTTTATAAAAACTAAAATACAAAACATATATATTTAAAGAACTATAATTATTATTTCATATATATAAACTGTGTGATTAAAAAGTCAATTAAACAAAAAAATGTCATGAATACACGTGATTGATCTTGATTCGTGGGAAGAATGGTTGAGAAGTATTTGTCGATGAATGCATCTACATTATTCCCGTGGGAGACCCCTGACTGCGAATTGATAGCATTCATTCGTCTTTAAAGAAGGTACTCGATGCAAATATTCTCTCCTTTTACTTCATAAGATAAAGCAATTAATCTCCATTCTTAGCCGGAAAAAAAATCAACAAATTAATATTATATGTATACTAGAAAAATAAATACTGCTGTTATGTTTGTGTGTTTATTTTTACATTACTAAAATAGAACTAATAGATTTGATTTAATATTTTTAATTTTTTAAATAAATTAAATTATGAAGAATAAAATATTTTGTTAAAATAAATATAACATTAAATTAATTTTAAAATTTTATTCAAGATAACTGAAAATAATAATAATTTAAATATAAAAATATAATAAATAATTTTATAAATTTAGAAAGATAAAATTATTTATTAATAATGAAAATCAATTAATATATAACATACAATAGATATATAATAATAATTAATTTTCATTGATATTTGAATTATTTCCTATATATATTAAAAATTCTGCAGCTGACGCCAGTGCTCACGATAATAGTTTGAACTATATATTGACGGAATGAAAAAAAGAAAAGGACATGTCCTACCCCCGTTTATTATACACGTAAACCTACAATGGTGGATTTATTAATAAATTACAATTTTTTTGTGGAGAAAAAATTTGCTAATAAATTACAATTTTTTTGTGGAGAAAAAATTTGCAGTGATACAGAAGGAGACATGCAAGGATAAGATTTGACATTGATGGAAAAATCGACATGATAAGTTGGCCCCACTTAATCACTTATAGTCATGAAAATTCGCGTTAGTTTCAAACAACCACTCATTGAAGCTCAGACCTACACAATTAGACTCAAATGATGAAGACACATGACTTACCTTTACTGTGTGTAGCAGTGGTACTGTTTGCTCTTGGTAGTTCGGCGGAGGAGAGTATCATCTTCACCACACTTGGCAGATCCTACTACGCCTTTGACATATACTCCCTCCCAATTCAGCAACAACCACTCACCCCTAACCAAGAGCTTCAACTCACCGATGGCCACTCTGTCAATTTCAATGGCCACTTCATTTCAAACACTTCCGCTATCCAACTCCCCTCGCAATCCTCTCCTCACCAACTCATTTACATAACGGAGCGAAACGGCTACCCCACCATATTCTACGACGCCGTTTATAAGCGATCCACTCTTCAATCTTCCATCTCACAAAGAATCCAAATCCCTCTATTACCAAACTCTCCCGACACTTCTAAAGTTTCCATCAAAGACAAACCCAGCGTCACCCCCGATGGAGAATATTTAGTGTACGTATCCACCCACGAGGACCCAGGTGTACCGCGGGCCAGTTGGGCCGCCGTTTACTCCACTCACCTCTTATCGGGCCTCACCCAAAGACTCACCCCATACGGTGTCGCTGATTTAAGCCCAGCTCTCTCCCCTTCAGGTATCTGGACTGCGGTTGCTTCTTACGGCCCAGACGGCTGGGCCGGGGAAGTAGAAGATCTCACCACAGACATCTACGTTTTCCAAACTCGCGACGGAACTGATCGAGTCAAAGTCGTCGAGCACGGTGGCTGGCCCGCATGGGTCGATGATCGCACTCTTTACTTCCACCGGAGAGGTAACGATCAGTGGTGGAGCATATACAAAGCCACTCTCCCTTTCAATGAACCCGTTTCCGTTGACTCAGTCATCATCGAACGAGTTACCCCACCGGGTCTGCACGCGTTCACTCCCGCCACGTCACCGAACAACAACAACTTCATCGCCGTCGCTACCAGAAGACCAGGCTCCAGTTTTCGTCACATCGAGTTATTCAACCTCGTTAATAACGAGTTCACTGAGTTAACTCGTTTTGTCTCGCCTCGATCTCACCACCTAAATCCTTTCATCTCTCCCGATTCATCCTGGGTTGGTTACCACAAATGTAGAGGAGAGCCCAACGCTCATACTAGCCCTCAATATTTCCTCGAGAATGTTCAGAGCCCCGTCCCCGGTCTCACACTCTTCCGATTCGTAGGTTCGTTCCCGGTTTTCTCACCCGCGGGTGATCAAATCGCTTACGTCGATATGCCAGGTGTTTACGTGGTGAACCGCGACGGTTCAAACCTGCGAAAAGTTTCGGACGCTATGGCGTTTTCAACTGCTTGGGATCGGGTTCGACCCGGTGTGATATACACTGCATATGGGGAAACATTTGCATATGAGAGTTCAAATGTTGACGTAGTCTCCATTGATATTATCGAGGGAAACAGTGTCACAAAGTTGACATCGGACGGGAATAACAACGCGTTTCCGTCACCGTCACCGGACGGGAAATGGGTGGTGTTTCGGTCGGGTCGGTCGGGTCATAAGAACCTTTACATAATGGATGCGGTTGAAGGGGAGAAGAAAATGCTTAAAAGGTTAACAGAGGGTGCTTGGACTGATACAATGTGTAACTGGTCACCAGATGGAGAGTGGATAGCTTTTTCTTCGGACCGTCATGACCCGGGTAGTGGCAGCTTCGAGATATACCTGATCCACCCAAATGGAACCGGGTTAAGAAAGCTTTTTCAAAGCGGGTCGGGTGGGAGAGGAAACCACCCGTATTTTAGCCCCGATGGGAAGAGTTTAACGTTTACTTCTGACTATGCGGGTATATCTGCGGAGCCCATATCAAACCCGCATCACTATCAGCCATATGGTGAAATCTTCACCGTTAGATTGGACGGTTCGGATATTCGGAGACTGACTAATAATGCGTATGAGGATGGAACTCCTGCTTGGTCTCCTAAGTATATGCCTCCGGTGAATGTTGAGATGCCAAAAGGTGGGCCTTATTGCTCTTTTGAGGATTGTCATTGGCTCAACAACATGCCCAATTTGACACGTGTGGCTGTGTCCAAGGCTCAGTGTGCTGCTCTGTAAGTGGACTTTGCATAATGTGTGTTGTAAACTAAGTACTTACTTTGTGTGCTAAACTGGAGCAGTTGTGCAAAGAGATAAGGCACTTGAGATTTTTGAGACAATAAACATCTGCTCTTATAAGCGTGTGTGACTATAGTAAGTGGATGTGTAATAGAAGCAGCCCGCATAAACAAGTGCATGGAAATTAACTTACACAATTTGATTATTATGTTGTGATGAAGTTTCTAAACTTGAAAAAGTCATGCGGTGATTTGAAAATTAAGAAAATTAGCTTATAATTATATATTAGGAAAAAATAAAAACAGAAATACATAAGTCTGTAGAAAAATTAAAACCTCACTGAAAATTCGGAGTTTGGGACTCAATTTTTCAACATGTCAACAAACACAAATAAAACCAGAAAAAGAGAGACGGCGACACAACAACATCAACGTGACTTGGGTCAGATAACTTGGTAATCTTTATTTTATTTTTGTTATTCACGTAAAAAAGTTTTTATGGATTAATATATAATATATTTTAGATAACGTTTTTATTTATTATTTTTATATGTGGTTTACATTAAAGTGTAATTAATAGTTCAATATATAATATATCTGAAAATAGGTTAGTAATTTTTTCTTTACTAACACGAATAAATTCAATTTTGTAAAACTCTATGAAGATAGGGATGCATTCTAAAATTCTAAATCATTTATGAAAGATCTGATGGAAAGGATGAGAGTCAAATTAATCCACCAACTCACGATATTGCCATACAAAGCTAAGATCGAATACGTCATATGCTTTTAATATTATTATCCGATAAAAATAGGATTTTTTACCTTTAATTTTCGTTGAAGGTTGGGATTGATTATCCAAATAAAATAATAATAGTATGCAGAGAACAATATCAGAAGTTAATTGGTAGATATGTTTAGGTTACATATATATAAAACTAAATACTTTTATTAATAAATCAATTGTTTTTTTTTTTTTTTTACTTTTTTATCATTTTTTTATACGCATTTGTTAAGAGATTGATTAAATTTAAATTACTATTTGATATTTTATTAATTTTTTTTTTTACTTTTATTACCTTGTTAGGTTGATAAGATTTGATATTTTATTAAATATTTTTTACTTTTATTACCTTGTTAAATTGATAGGATTTGATATTTTATCAAAAAATTTTATTTTTATTTTCAGTATTCACGTTTTATCAATAAGGACTTTTTTAATATTTATGCACTATTTAAACATCGTACATGCCTTCGAGTCTCCTTTTCCGTATTAAGGAAAGGAGGGTTATGTGGTGGTTGTGTTATGTCTCCATTTTTACATTCTTCATTATTTGCCTATCTCGACTCATGTTTAATTTCTTGCTATCAACGATTTATTAAGTTCATCTTACTTCACTCAAATTCATTACCTTATTATTTTCAAGAAGTATTCTACTCCTTCACTCCTCGCCCTTCTCTACATCCCAAACCAGATACATTCCCTAAACCCTTTTTATTTTCACGGGCATGAGTTACTTAAATGATTTTGGGGAGGCATTAGCATCCAATTGTGGCCGACTCCTAGATCGGGAAGTGCCATCCATAGGTGGCTCTTTAAACTCAAGTACCTCTTAAGAATATAAATAGTGGACCAGCCACTAGTCATCTAAGATTCCACCCTCATAAGGACATTATGTTAGAGTTTATGAATAAGAAAATGTTTTGATTGACTGGTCACAATGCTACGACAACTAGGTATGATTGGGTTCTCGATTGGATTAAGGATGCCCATTCTCAACTTCAGTTTCTCCGAAAGTTTGTGCAGGCTATCAAGATTGTAGGGTGTGTGGACGATACCAAGGTGGAGGTTGATATCTATTCAACCGTGGAGTGGGTATTTTTGAAGCTAAACGTGGATGAGGAAATTTTTACTTACATGTGCAATGTGGTTTAAGGAACTCCATGTGAAGATCCCTTTCAATGAATTTGAGGTGAACATTCTTTCGATATTGAATGTGGTGCTTACTCAACTTCATCTGAATAAATATGCCTCTATGCAAGTCTCTTTGTCTTAAACCTCCGTTTTCCACTAAGGTTTTTTCTTGTCACTATGAGACTCGACCGACCACTCTAGTAGGTTGGATTTCCTTCATCGACTTAGTGCATGTCTCCTTTATTGCCTTGTTAAAGTTTTCCTACGTGAACTTTCAATGATAATTTTCCAAGTTTTGCCATAGGAATCTGGTCCGAGCCATTTTTTTGTTTTTTTTTTTATGATTGGGGAATGCCCCATTTCCTTTTCTAATGGACTTCCTCCTTCAAATGGATTTGGGGTACCTTGAAATTATTTCATTGATGAGGAGCACGATACCTTAGATACTTTGCAAAGGCTTCTCAAGGGACTACTCAACTGAGAACTTCTAGCGCTCTACCCCTTGAAGAGGAGTTAGAGTGATTTAAATGTTCGTGAATCTATTGCCTTTTACCTACATATTCGTTTCTTCCTTGCCTAATTTTTGTTTTTATTTTGCAGTTATGGCTAAAAAATTGATGGAGGACCATCCAAGGAAGACAACTCAACTAGGAGGATTACAAGAAGCATGTTGAAGAAAATGGAAGAGGGAATGGAGAAGGAACTCTTGAAGTTAGAAGGAGCTTTTGAAGACATTTCCCAAATTCTAAAACCTTGTAATCTTCTAAAGATAGTTTATATGTAACCATGACTCGACCAATGTATGTGAATGACCTCACAGTTGTTTTCCTTTCCTTTTGGTTGAGGACTTTCTTAGAGGAGAAACTAAGAGAGGAAGGTCAAGTGAAGAGGGAAAGGAAATAAACCTTGAACCTACTTAAATCCATAATTTGGACTTAATCATAGTTAAGTTGAAATTATGGATCCAAGAGATAGGGCCTTTAAGGTGAGTATGGCTTCATTACCATACCCTTAGGCCCAAGGGTCCAAGGTCTTCCCTTTCCATTCATCACCTTAGGTAGTTCCTTACTCTCATTTTTTCTTCATCTATAAAATCCTCCTTCCACACACTTTGTAAGCACCTTTTGATTGATTTGAATAAAATTGAAGCATTGTGCTTTTTGCCTAAGAGAAGGAGTCTTTTACCTAGGCCTTGAATCTCATCAAAGATCCATCTTTGTGGTGATTCCACACTTCATGGCTTATTGGTGTTTCACCATGGCGTCATCTACTTTCTAATCTTTTTGCTTTTTACATTTCTATTCTTGTTTGCTATGTTTTACACTAACACCACTTTCTTTATCTATTGTTGATGTTTGGCTATTGAATTGCACAAGAGATCCGTGAAGAACTCCTTGAAGAATTGAAGATAGAGGAATTCTTTCAAGCATTGGAGTGTGCTTGTATCAAAAAGGCTTTAGCTATGTCGTTTATATCCTCAAGCAACACCAACCAGGTCCCAAAATGGGTAAGGGGTTGTTGATCGAGTTGTCTTATACTCGCTTTCTCCTTACCACCTGTGAAAGGTTGCCTAAGAGGCGACATATGGAGGTTCCAACTGAAGTGCTGTAAAAGATAAAACACAAGAAGGGGGGTTGAATTGTGTTAATTAAAAAATTTATCCCTTTCGTCTGTGGGTTTCAAAGCTGTTTAGACGAAACAAAATTTACGTTGAAAAATTGATTTTAATGAACAGACGTTATAGTGTGATTATCCCCTGTTAGTTGATCAGACGAAACAAAAATAAACACAGTTATTTTTATACTGGTTCGTCTATTCAAGACTACGTCCAGTTACCCAGCAACCGCTGAGTTTTCACTACCAACCGTGAAAAGGTTACAAGTATTCTTTGATCCCAGCCACTTCTGGCTATACACAAATATTCTTTGAACACAGCCTTCTCAGGCTAAACAACAAGGCATTCTTTGAACCAGCCTCCACAGGCTATTACAAGAGGTATTCTTTGGAACACAGCCTCCTCAGGCTAAAATGCCACACAAGTGGACTTTGAAAGATGTTTAGAAAAACAAAGTTTTCCTCTACGCATAGAGGTGTTTACAATAAAGCACAATCACAGATTTGAGCGAATCCTTAAGAGATAGATGGAGATAAGCGTATTCGCCAACTGATTCTTGAGGGTGTGAAGTCCTTTTATAGGCATCTTCTTCAAATAGCCGTTACACTCATTTGAATGCCGTTGAGAGTCGTTGAGAGATCTTCTAGAAAGCTTTCCAAAAAGGTTGTCAGTTGTACTTGATTGATTGATAAGAGTCGCAGCGGATATAGCGGACTAGGTTGTGCGCGCAGTACTTTTTCTGACTTGTACAGAGATGTGACACAAAGGAGAAGACCTTTTTTGATTTTGGAGTGTAAGCACAAATCTCTATACTGATCTTGGATGCTTCTCTTGAGTACTTCTTCAAATTAGAAATCTTGGCGCGAGACTCCAATCTTGACTTCACTTTTGGATAGACGAAATGTGTAATCAGTTGAAGTTGTTTTGTCTCATCCTTTCGTCTTAAGGCTTCACTCTTGGACAAACGGAGACTTTAGCTTGACAGTCTTCTTCCGTCTGTGCGAGTTCCGTCTGATGGCTTGGCTTTTGGACAGACGCAGCACTTCAAACTTTGAAGGGCCATCTTTCGTCTGAGCTGGTTTCGTCTTAGCAGGTCTTGATTACTTGGTTTCGTTTGTGCTGTAATTAATCAAAACTTAGGGACATTCTTGATCTAACAAATCTTGATCTAACAAGTGCCTCCTCAAATCAAGGTGTTTCTGGTCGACGACTCCCTTCGTTGTATTCTCGTAACTTTGGATGGTGGTTCGTTGTTCCCTCATCCGACCCACTATACTACAAAGATGGGTCAAGTTCTTAGCCGACCAAGGACTTCAACCCTTCTATTTTCGACATTTCGGCAACATCATTTTTTTCAAAGATTGCTTAAGGTTAGAGGGTAGAGCTTTAAAATGTCTTCCGCCAAGTTTAATTCATTGAATAGGTGTCAGTCACCCTTTTTAAGTCTAAGACTTCTCTTGAAAAGGTGGATGCCTAAAATGCCTCATTTTCTACCGTTTCTAAGGTTTCCAATAATCACTTGTAGGAGTCCTCTCGCTGGAACCAACTCTTAGAAAACAATGAGATCAGTTGGGAGCACATGTGCAAGAGGGTTGATGATGTTGTTGTTGCTTCTACTATGCAAGATAAGGAGTTAGAGGCTCATGTCGTCAAGCTTATTCCAAGGAGGGATGAGTTGCTGGTGGACTTGCAATAGACCAAGGGCGCCATCGTAGAACATGTGGCTGGCTTCAACAAGGCACTTCAAACAACTTACTCTCTTTCATCCAACCATAAAGTCCTCAGCTTTTCATGTAGGCAAGGTGGTCTTCAAGGGGTCTTTGATCAATGTTGTTGACATGCCTGATGAAAAAGCTCTAGTGGGGAAGAGTGATGTCGGAGAGGGTGCAACTTAGGAGGTTGTTTTGTAATTTTTTTTAGGGAGCTTATTGTCGTTCTTGTTTATTTGTTTGTTTATTCATTCCTGAAGAAGTAATTGTTGTTATCATTTTCTTTGTTATCGTTGTCAATAGGAGTCGATCGGCATGGTTATAACACTCACTTATTCAATTTGTTTATTTATTCCCAGTCAAGAAAGTAATCATTATAGGCATGCAGGTTTCATTGGGCACCTTCGAAAGAACATGCTCGTTTGTTTCTAGGGACGTGCTTGGTGTCTTTGTTTAGTCTTAAGAAAATGTGCTTAGTCCATATTTGTGGGCATACTCACTACTCATGTTTGGTGATAGAAGAGTGAGAAATACTTGATGGTCAACTACAATACAAGTCAGTCAACCAAATACTTCATAAAATATATATGTATAAGTGTTTTTTTATTAATTTTTTCTTTTTTTTTTCTTTTTGATCCGGCCCACTCTAACCGCCCACTAAGGGGTGAACGTGGGAGTTGTGGTAGCACACACCCCTCCCATGTTCTCACCCTCAAGTCCACTAACCCATGACAAGTAACCGCTAGCTTGGCAACATATAAGAAAAAGAATCACGCATGTAAAGGGGTTGAATCCATAGAGAGAAAGATTACTATCATAGAAGCAAAAGAGAGAAGAGAGAATTGTAATACTGTGTATGTTCTCGGCCGAGCTCAGCCAGGCCGTGCAGGAACATTTTGGCGCCCACTGTGGGGCCGGTAAATTGGTACCCCACGAAACTCTATATTGATGGTCTCCACTCGTAGTAGATCAATCTCAACACCAGTTATGAATCCTGCTACTATGGAAGTCGTTACAGCTCAAATTGATGTTGCTGTTAAAGAAGCTACCAATCAGATGGAGAAGAAGATGCAAAGTACACAAGTTGCGTTATAGGCGATGCAGGCTGACTTGGTTGCCATACAACGACAGAGAGAAGTGGAAGCTCAAACGTATAACACTGAACTGCAAACATTGCGACATAAGCTACAAGCGTTAAATGGTATCCCAGCCAATGAAAATCGGGAACATCATTCTTCCGCCCCTCACCATGAAAAAGATGAATCACACCAAGGCACTCCTCGTAAAGACCCGAACATACCTAACGTTGGGTCTCATAAAGAGGTTCATGCTACTTCTTCAGTGGCTAAATTGACTCCACCACAAAAGCAACCTTTCGATGATGTTGGCGGTGCAAAGAAGAGTACGGGACCACCGATTATAACTCGTCTTCATCCATTCACCCCGGAAATCCTTCGCGTACAATTACCGGATTCTTGGAAGTGGCCTTTCTTGGAAAAATATGAGGGGACCTCGGATCCAACACACATATTCAAGCATATCTTACACAGGCTTCATTGGTTTCAGATGATGATCATGTTCACTGCCGGCTATTCCCTACGACGTTGCGAGTTACCTCCATTATCAGTAGATTCTTCCAATACATTGTGTGCGCTTTTTCAAGCGCGGTTCGCTGATTCTTGACCTGTTCTAACTACGTCGGTATCCTTGCATCACATAATACAAGGAGAAGGTGAAACATTGCCCCAATATATGGCTAGGTTTGCGGAGGCCAGTCTCACGGTTCCCAACTTGCACCCGGCGGTTGCCTTACATACTATCCAGGTCAGTTTGAAACCCGGACCGTTTTCCGATTCTCTATTTACAGATCCTCCCAGTAACATGGATGATTTGCTAGTTCGAGCTGCCCGTTTTATTGTGATAGAAGAGAATAAAGCCACTCAGCGTTGTGCTAAAGAACAAGTGACCCAGAAAATGTCCACTACTACCAATGCTCGTCAGGACAACACCAAAAAAAGGAGGATAGGGAGGTATGATGTATATACTCCCTTCAATACTACCAGAGAAAAAATATTACGTGAGGTCGGCTCCCAGAATCTCATTCGGTTCCCGCCACCCTTGAAAACTCCTCCCCATGCCGACTTAAGTAAAAAATGGACTTATCACCAAAATTAGGGCCATACTACAAAGGAGTGTACACAAGTACAGGATATTATTGAGCAACTTGTGCGCTCAGGTTAGCTACGACGCTTTGTACATGAACAGAAATTTGAAGGTTTGTATATCAAACCCCGATCCTGGGAGAAGGATCAGGAATCCGAGGAGCGTCATTATCAAAAGAGACGTCAAGACAATACATGGAGACGGTCGGAAGAACAAAATCGGGATAAAGTTCGCGGTACGATAAATACAATAGCAGGAGGGTTCGCCGGAGGAGGAGTGTCGAAGTCGGCACGAAAACAATATTTACGTAGTGTCAATATTGTTCATATCACTAACAAACGTAAACTTCCGACTATTACTTTTACAAGGGACGATTTAGGGGATTAAGATCCCGATCATACCAATCCGGTGGTTGTAACAACTACCATTGCTAATTGGAGAGTGCAAAAAATTTTGATCGGTCAAGGGAGCTCGGCCGATGTAATGTATTGGTCGGTATTTAAGCAACTAGAGTTACCAAAATCATTGGTTTTGCCATACCCTGACCCTTTGTTGGGTTTTTCCGGGGAAAGAGTCCATACCAGAGGATATATAGACTTGCTCACAACTTTCGGTGGAAGCGATGCTTATCGTACTGTCAATGTAAGATACCTATTAGTGGATGTTGATACGTCGTACAATGTAATCATTGGACGACGGACATTGAATCAACTCGAAGTGGTCGTCTCAACACCTCATATGGTTATGAAGTTCCTGTCGGAGGATGATATTATAGTCACAGTTAAGGCTGATTCAAAAACGACAAGAGTTTGTTATGCTCGAAGTCTTACTGTGACACCATATACCCTTCATGCAAGTAGTCCTCAAAAATCGGCACCAACGGGACGAAATGCGAATGACAAGGTTTGCTTGATACAAGGTGTTGAAGGGGATCATGAACTTGACCTTGACCCCTGACAGGATTTCCAAGAGGACCGACCTTCATTTGAGGAGCCATTACTCCTAGTACACATTGGATCCATGCCGAACCAGCATACCAAAATGGGTTCACATTTATCCGATCACATATAAGAGAAAATTCGAGAAGTACTTGTAACAAATGTTGACCTATTCGCATGGTGTCCTTCCAATATGCCCGGGGTTGATCCTAACTTCATGTGCCACAAGCTATCCGTCCTTCCGTATGCTCGTCCATTTTCGTAGAAAAAAACGTAAAATTGGGGAAGAACGTCGACAAATTGTTCAAAAGGAGGTAGCTAAACTTCATGAAGCCGGTTTCATCCGCGGAGTAAAATATATAACCTGGCTGGCAAATGTCGTTATGGTACGAAAGGCAAACGTAAAGTGGAGGATGTGCATTGACTACACGGATTTGAATAAGACTTGCCCCAAAGACACTTATCCATTATCAAACATTGATCGATTAGTGGATAGTATGGCCGACTATGGCCTGTTGAGTTTCTTAGATGCCTATTCCGGGTACAATCAAATTTCTATGTCTCCACCAGAAGAATCTAAAACGGTATTCATGTCTACTTTTTCCAACTTCTGCTTACAGGTAATGCCTTTCGGTCTCAAAAATGTTGGGGCAACTTACTAACGTCTTATGGATCAAGTTTTCCATAACCAAATAGGTAAGAATATGGAGGTGTATGTGGATGATATGGTGGTTAAATCTAAAACTGCTATCGAGCATGCTTCCCATCTTCGAGAAATCTTTGCGGAGATTCAGCGTCACAATCTGCGTCTCAACCCAGAAAAGTGTGTGTTTGTCGTTGATAAAGGTAAGTTCCTAGGGTTTATGATCACCCAGCGAGGTATTGAGGCTAACCCAGATAAATGCTCAAAAATCTTGCATATGTTGAGTTCGACATGTCTCAAGGAATTGCAACGCCTGAATGGACGGTTGGTCGCCTTGTCTCGTTTTTTGCCCAAACTGGCTGAAAGAAGTCAACCTTTGTTTCGTTTGTTGAAACAAACTCGTCAATTTGAGTGGACTACTGAGTGTGAAGAAATTTTAAGTGGCTTGAAACAATTAATATCATCTTTAACCACATTGGTGAGTCCCTTTCCAGATCTTCCTTTGTATGTATACTTATTAGTGTCCGATTTGGCCATCAGTGTTGTTTTAACCATGGAAAATAACCAAGTACAAAGCCCGGTGTACTTTATGAGTCGCACGCTGCAGCCGGCAGAGACTTGCTACCAGATGATCGAGAAGTTAGTCCTCGCGCTCATATTCACCGCAAGACGCCTCCGACATTATTTTCGCAGTCATGTTATAGTTGTTCGCACCGAATACCCGCTACGACAGATACTTCAAAGACCCGATATTGTTGGTGGAATAGTTGCTTGGTTGGTGGAGTTATCCGAATTCGGATTATTCTTTGAGGCCCAAGGACCAATGAAAGCACAATTCTTGGCTAATTTTCTCACGGAGTCTCCTGAGTTGGGTGATCGACATGATTGGTGGTTATTAAGGGTTGATGGATCCTCTAACAAAAGAGGAAGCGGTCTTGGGGATTATTCTTGAAGGCCCGATAACCTGATAATTGAGCAAGCTATCCGATTTGGGTTCCCAACATCTAATAATCAGGCCAAGTACGAGGCCCTTTTAGCCGGACTCCGTTTGGCTCGAGAACTCAAAGTTAAACAACTATGATGCTTAAGCGATTCACAATTGATAACTTCACAGGTGAATGAGCAGTATCAAACGAAGGAGCCGCTACTCCAGCAATATTTCCATCAAGTAAAAAACTGGATAGCGAAATTCCACATATTCGAAATCCAGCACATAGCCTGGGAGCAGAATGATCGGGCAGATGTCTTGTCAAAACTGGCTAGTACCAAAAAAATCGGGCAACATCATTCCATTCTTCAAAGAGGTTTTGCTTTCACCTAGCTGGGTTTGGATGAAGTCAATAACTTTGATCTAACTAAGCAAACATGGATGACTCCCATTTACTTGTTTCTAAATAAGGGGAGTCTGCCCACTAACGGGCAAGAAGCCCCGCGAATAAGACGACAAGCCTCTTATTATACTTTGCATGACAATGAACTGTTTCAAAGAGGATTTTCAACTCCTTTACTCAAATGCTTGGATGACGACCAAGCTCAATATGTCATGACAGAACTTCATAATGATATATGTGGCATTCATTCTGGGGCTCGCACCATGGCCGCCCGTATCTTGCGTGCCGGATACTATTGGCCCACGTTACGCAAGGATGCTCGCAATTTTGTGCGAAGATGTGTTCATTGTCAAGAACACGACCCTCTTCCAACAATATCACCTACCGAGCTTCACACTATCTCGGCACCTTGGCCCTTCACCCTTTGGGGCATGGATATCGTTGGCCCATTTCCCCCTAGCCAGCAACAACTGAAGTTTCTGGTCGTTGCTATTGATTATTTCACGAAGTGGATTGAAGCCAAACCTATAGCTACTATCTTGGTCCATCGAGTATAACAATTTGCATGGAAGAATATTATTTGTCGGCATGAAATACCACATGGCCTAATCACAGACAATGGTCGTCAATTTACTGATAATACTTTTAGGCAATTTCTCGGGAACCTTGGGATAGACCACTGATTCTCATCGGTTGAACATCCACAACCAAATGGCCAAGTGGAAGTAACAAATAAAATTATTCTGAATGAACTAAAGAGAAGATTAGGCCGATCTAAGGGCGGATGGCCTAAGGAAATCCCGGGCATCCTTTGGGGTTATCATTGCACACCTAGTCGTCCACAGGAGAATGTCCGTTTCGCCTTACCTACGGGGTAGATGCTATGATCCCAGTTGAAGTTGGAGAGACTTCATGGAGACGAATTCGGTATGATGGGATACAAACGCCCAAGGACTATTAGAAGAGCTAGACCTAGTAGATGAAATTTGTGAAGAAGCCCAGATCCGGCAACTCGCTGCCAAACTCCGGATCACTCGTCGTCACACTTCTCGTGTTAAGGAGCACAGTTTCAAAACAGATGACCTGGTATGGAGAAAGACAGGGGAGGCACGTAAGGACCAATCTCAAGGAAAGTTAGCCACTAATTGGGAAGGCCTCTACTGTATAATCGAGGATCTACGAAATGGAGCGTACAGGTTACAAAAGCTAACTGGCCGTCTAGTTCCCCGGACATGGAACGCGACACATCTTAAGGCGTATTTTAGTTAAATTAACACCCTTTTAACTCTATTAGAAATAGGTGGAGAATTTTTTCATTTTATTACATGTACTGACGGTGTACTCTTTTTCCTTAGCCGACGTTTTTTTCCTAGAGAGGGTTTTTGCTGGCAAGGTTTTAACGAGACACCGTGTTTATAATATATTACATCTATTTTTATACCATAGTCTATTCCCATCGAGGTAACAACTCCTAACCCGGACTAAAAATTGTCCCATATTTACGACTAGTCAGCTGCCATCATAAATGAGGCTCTCATCGAGGTAACAATTTCTCATATTCAATGGATAAGGTCCACCAAGATAATAAGCATACAATAAGTCAACAATAAAATTCAAGATAATAAGCATGCAATGTGTCAAAAATAAAACATATGTCAGACGACCTTACAATACGAGGTCGCCACACATTGTCTAGAGAAATCAACTAGTACAGTCACTGGTCGTCTACCCACTGGCCATCAATTACATCTTTCATAATGTCAAAGGAGTCTTCAGAAAAAGCCGCTGACCGAGAACGAGCCCGCCAGACAGCCCTGTGAAAGCCTTCCTTGAAGCTTTCCACTAAGGTCGCCTTCATTTCATTTATGGTCTCTCGTTGATCGGCTATCACTTCCTCGACCTCCTTCCACTTTGCTTCTAATATCGGTACTTGATTGAGCTTTCCTTCAACGACTATCAAGTCGCTTTCAACACGTTGGACTTTTCCTTCTAGTTCGACCACAGATGCCTTGGCCTGAGTCAGCTCATCGTTCAGAGTTGCGACCTTTTTGTTGGCTTCGGCCTTCTCTTCAGCCAGTTTGTTGGTGTCTCCTTGCAGCTTCTCAACAGTGGCAATCAATTCCCCAATGCCACCCACTCCTTTCACCTTTTGTTTTGTGTTTCGCACGATGGCCAACAGCCGGCCTAACATTACCTTAGCCCCGTCCAAGTTATCCTCCATACCAATGGATTCCAATAGCTCGTTGTCATGCGAACTTGGGAAGGTCGCTCCTAGAGGCAATTGGTCGCCCCGTAATGATAGACCCCACAATGACTGCCCAGGTGGCACATTAGTCGAGGTATGTTCGATGCGAGGGTCTTCATTATGAACATCTCGACCCATGGCCCAGGCTGGTAACTTATTGGTATGAGTCACCACGACGGACGGACCCTCCATTCCCCCCGGAGACGTTGGGTTGGTCGACTCTTCAACAGGAATAATAGCTTGCTTCTTCTGAGGATGGCTAGACGTCCCATCATGAGGATGGGAATGCTTCTGGGATTTCGAGCGAGCAGTACTCTTAGCCTTTCACGTTTCCGTAGCCGGAGCTCCTAAGCCAAACTGCGGATCCGCCAAGGCCGACTTGAGAGAAAATCCTTTACCCATGATTTCTGCAACACACAACGACAAAGTATACATTGATTAGATAAAATAACAATTAAAGGTATGTGTACCGGGCCGTGGATGAGCATCGAGCTCATCCACTGGACCCGGGCTCACGCCACTGACCGGGCTGAGCTCAACATAACGGAACAAATCTGGACAAATATGGACATATATCTTTTCAGTGATTTCTCGGGATTCTTGGGCCTGAAGCTATCTTCCCCACGAAATCCACGAGTATGGAACCCTAATTACGATCCCTATAAATACTAATAGAGGATTTGACAATGACACGAAATAAAACCTAAATTACTCACACATCAACGAGGGTTCCAACCCCTCACGCCGCCGGATTTCTTAGGGCCGAGCTCAGCTCGGACCACCTCAAAATCCAGCGAGAACATTTGGCGCCCACCGTGGGGCGAGATAATTCTTTATCCCACCACCACCACTTTCTGAATGTACAGTCAAAACATCCCTAGATGGTTCGCACGCGCAGTAACTCCAACGCCGCGATAGACCCCGCCGTAGCGGAACTCATTCAATCACGGGTGGATGCGGCGTTGGCGGAGGCTAACACACGGATGCACGCTCGCGAGGAAGCCTTGCGAATACATAATCGAGAAATTGAGAGGGCGTTGCAGACCGCACAGGCGGATTTAAATACTGTCTAGTGACAGCGTGAAGCCGATCTTCTAGAATTGCAGGCCCTGCGACAAAGGAACCCAGAAACTCAGGGTAGACCTACCCCTGTTTCCAATCGGGAGGAGGAGCCAAGGGTTAGGGAGGAGGCCCGCTCCAACTCACGCGTCGGCCCCAACAACCAGCGCACTACCGGGGAGGATATGCACGTCGCGACCTCCACACCTCGACACGACATCTCGCAGATACGGGTTGCGAACTCGTTAGCTCAGCCGGGTCCCTCCCAAGTACAGCCTTTCGCCGACCTCGGACCCCCTCCTCGGACACCTGGCCTTGGTCAGGTCTGGAACCTCCATCCCTTCGTGCCGGCCATCCTCTCCGTCCGGGTTCCAGAGTCTTGGAGGTGGTCGTCCCATGACAAATATGATGGGACTACGGACCCGGTTACTCACGTGAGGGCCTTTCTCACTCATGCCGCCATGACCGTAGACGACGATTACGTGCTATGTCGAATGTTTCCCTCCACATTGAAGGGGATAGCGCTAGATTGGTATTACTCCCTCCCACCGTTGTCCATTGATTCCTTCAATACCTTGTACGAGCACTTCCAAGCCCGGTTTGCGGACGCTAGACCGACACCAACCACCTCCATATCTCTGCATCACCTGGTGCAGGGAGAAAAGGAATCACTCAGGGACTATATGGCGCGTTTCGCTTTGGCCTGCCGGAACATACCGAACCTCCACCCTGTTGTCGCATTGCATTCCATTCAGGCCGGGCTCAACCCCGGCCCCTTCTCGGACTCCCTTTTTACTGAGCCTCCGGTCAACATGAACGAGCTCCGCTCCCGAGCTGCCCGGTTCATGAGTATAGAAGATAACGCTGCAGCTAAGCGTCGAACTCGTGAGCCCGGCCCTCCCCCTGAACAGAAGGAATCCTCCTTTTCCCGCCGGGCAGAGTCAAGGAGAGAGCGCCGCGCCAATTCGTATACCTCCTACACCCCCTTAAATGCGTCCAGGGACAGAATTTTTAGGGAGGCATGCGCATTAGACTTAGTTCGCCGTCCGCAGGCTTCACAATCTCCCGTGGGCGTCGACCCGACTAAGCAGTGTGCTTATCATCAAAACACGGGACACACCACGAAGGACTGTCGCCAAGTGCGGGACCTCATAGAGCGACTCATTAGATCCGGGGAGCTACGAAGATTCGTACAAGAGGAGCAGAAACACCCGGAGAGATATACCGGCCCGAGCTCCAAGAAAAGAACTCTGCCCTCCATCACATTCTCTGACGCCGACTTCAGCATCGACGACCCCGACCAGACCGACCCCATGGTCATCTCGTGCACCATCGCCAAGTACTGATCGACCAAGGAAGCTCGGCCGACGTGTTGTACTAGTCTGTCTTTAAACAGTTGGAGCTGCCTGAGACAATCATCAAGCCGTACCCCGAGCCCTTGCTCGGATTTGCTGGAGAAAGAGTCCATTCTCGGGGCTATATCGACCTCCTCACTACCTTTGGCGGGAGCGAGGCTTATAAAACGGTGGAGGTCAGGTACATTTTGATCGACGCTGACACCTCTTACAACGCCATTATCGGCAGAAGGACCCTGAACTAGTTGGGAGCCATTGTGTCCACCCCGCACATGGCCATGAAGTTCCCTGAAGAAAGGGGGAGGATAGTCACTGTCAAGGCCGACCCGAGGACTGCCCGGGTATGCTATACCCGAAGTCTGAAGGTGGCGCCGTACTCCGTTAAGAGGGAGGAGGGGAGGCCGACCTCGAACATCTGCTCGGTTCTTCTCGGAACCGACGGAATATTGGACTTGGACCCCCGGGCCGAGGTCGAGGAAGAACGTCCCTCCTTCGCCGAACCCCTTGAGCCACTGCAGCTCGGCCCGGAAGTGGGGCAGGTCACCAAGATAGGGACTTTCATGCCGGCCTCCGTCCGCCATGAAGTTATCAACACGTTACGAGAAAATGCAGACCTATTCGCATGGAAGCTGTCCGACATGCCCGGCATTGACCCCAACCTGATGTGTCATAAGCTGTCCTTGCTTCCCCATGCCCGGCCAGTGGCGCAGCGGAAAAGAAAGTTAGGCGAAGAGCGCCGCCTAGTGGTTCAGAAAGAGGTCGGCAAGCTTCTGGAGGCTCGCTTCATT
This sequence comes from Hylodesmum podocarpum, assembly GCA_026586105.1. Taxonomy (NCBI): domain Eukaryota; kingdom Viridiplantae; phylum Streptophyta; class Magnoliopsida; order Fabales; family Fabaceae; genus Hylodesmum; species Hylodesmum podocarpum. The sequence continues at coordinate 10,586,120 of JALJEV010000623.1, read as the reverse complement.
AGAGAAATAATATACACCACCTGGTTAGCCAATGTCGTGATGGTCAAGAAGTCAAACGGGAAGTGGAGGATGTGCACGGACTACACCGACTTGAACAAAGCCTGTCCCAAAGACACTTACCCGTTGCCGAGCATCGACCGGCTAGTGGACAGCACGGCCGGGTACGAGGCGTTTAGTTTCTTGGCATATTCTGGATACAACCAGATTCCGATGTACCCACCTGACGAACCAAAGACCGCGTTCATGTCAGCCACGACCAATTACTGCTACCAAGTCATGCCCTTCGGTCTCAAGAATGTCGGGGCCACTTATCAACGACTAATGGACAAGGTCTTCAATGCCCAGATCGGACGCAACATGGAGGTCTACGTTGACGACATGGTGGTGAAGTCGAAGACCCAAGTTCAGCATGCCGCCGACCTCAGAGAAATCTTCTCGGAAATACGCCGGCATCAAATTCGGCTCAACCCAGAGAAGTGTGCCTTCGGCGTGGGAGGGGGAAAGTTCCTCGGCTTTATGATCTCGCATAGGGGAATCGAGGCCAACCCGGACAAGTGCACTGCCATCTCCAGCATGCCCAGCCCGACCTGCTTGAAGAACTTGCAGAAACTTAACGGATGCCTAGCTGCCCTATCTCGATTCCTACCCAAGCTGGCGGAGCAGAGCAAGCCCCTATTCGCACTATTAAAATGGGCAGCCCGCTTTGAATGGAATGAGGAATGTGCTTCAGCCTTTGACAAGTTGAAAGCTCAAATAGCTTCTTTACCGACCCTGACCAACCCTTCACCCGAACTTCCATTGTATGTTTACTTAGCGGTTTCAGAGGTCGCCATCAGCTCGGTCCTTGTCAAAGAAGTGGACAGAGCACAGACCCCAGTGTACTTCGTGAGCCGAACACTCCAACCCGTGGAGACTAGATACCAGACCGTAGAAAGATTGGCGCTCGCCCTGGTCTTCACGGCTCGCCGGTTAAGACATTACTTTCGCAGCCATGACATAGTGGTGAGGTCAGACTACCCAATCAGACAGATATTGCAGCGACCCGACCTGGCAGGCCGCATGACAGCCTGGGCTGTGGAGTTGTCCGAGTTCGGATTAACATTCGAACCCAGAGGACCCATGAAGGCCCAGTTCCTAGCAGAGTTCCTCACCGAGCTCGGCGACCGCGACCTAGGCTGGACGTTGAGAGTTGATGGATCTTCTAACAAAAAAGGCAGCGGAGCGGGAGTTATTCTGGAAGGACCGGACGATCTCGTGTTGGAACAAGCGATACGTTTCTCGTTCGCGACCTCAAACAATCAGGCTGAGTATGAGGCCCTTCTGGCCGGCCTCAGATTGGCCCGGGACATGGGCGTTCGACATCTAAAATGCTTAAGTGACTCCCAACTAATCACCTCTCAGGTCAGGGACGAGTTCCAGGCCAAAGAGCCCATCTTACAGTAGTATTATCACAGAGTGAAGAACATGATCTCCCACTTCGCCAAATTCGAGATCATCCACGTTCCCCGTGAACAAAACGACAGAGCGGACATCCTATCCAAGCTGGCGAGCTCCCGTAAGGGGGGACAACACCATTCGATCATTCAGGAAGTACTTATCTCCCCAAGCTGGGACAAGGATGAGGTCTACACAATCAAAGCCGAACCGAGCTCACGGATGACTCCCATTATGTCATACTTGCAAGACAACTCCGTGCCCGACGATAAGAATGAAGCACAGAAGATACGTCGTCAAGCTCCCTACTATGTGCTGAGGGACCAAGAACTCTACCGGAGAGGCTTCTCGACCCCGTTACTCAAATGTTTGAACAAGAAGCAAGCGCAGTACGTGATGGACGAGCTCCACACAGGCATCTGCAGCATGCACTCGGGGGCGAAGAACATGGCGGCCCGGTTAATCCGAGTCGGGTACTACTGGCCGACAATGGAGAAGGACGCGAAGGACTATGTCCGGAGCTGTAAGAAGTGTCAAGAACATGGTTCGCTGCTGATGGCTCCGCCGACCGAGCTCCATCTCGTTTCGTCACCTTGGCCCTTTGCCTTATGGGGGATGGACATCCTCGGCCCGTTCCCACCATCGCAGAGGCAAACCAAATTCTTGCTCGTGGCCATCGACTACTTCACCAAGTGGATCGAGGCCGAGCCCGTTGCAACCATATCGGCGAAACAGGTTCAGAAATTCGTTTTGAAGCATATCGTTTGCCGGCACGACATACCCCAAGGCCTGGTTACTGATAATGGGCGACAATTCACAGATGCTACCTTTCGTGCATTCTTAGCCCAGCTCGGCATCCAGCACCGGACGTCGTTAGTGGAGCACCCTCAGACGAATGGACAGGCCGAGGCAGCCAATAAGGTCATCCTTAACGAGCTGAAGAAGAAGCTTGGACGTGTAAAGGGAGATTGGGCGGAAGAGATACCAAGTGTATTTTGGGGATACCACTGCACACCCCAGTCCTCCACCAACGAAACCCCATTCCGCCTCACTTATGGGTTCGACGACATGATACCAGTTGAGGTCGGAGAGCCCTCGTGGAGGAGGTTGACTTACACACCTTCCGATAACGAGAGTGCCCTCAGGGAGGAGCTTGACCTTATTGAAGAAGTCCGAGAAGAAGCTAGAGTAAGGGAGTTGGCCACGAAGTTACGCGCAACCCGCCGTTATAACTCCCGAGTTCGAGAGCGGTCTTTCGTCCCGGGTGACCTCGTTTGGCGAAAGACCGGGGAGGCTAGGAAAGACCGAGCTCATATCAAACTCGCTGCCAACTGGGACGGTCCCTTTCGCATCCGCGAGACCCATGACAACGGAGCTTACAAATTACAAGAGATGGGTGGACATCTTATATCCGAACTTGGAACGCAAAGTCACTTGAAACCCTATTTTAGTTAGACTATGCCGTTTTAAATTAGTGTTCAATTCGGTAAGTTACATTCGTTGTATTTTTTCATTTGTCGTAGAAGTGTACTCTTTTTCCTAAGCCCGGGTTTTTCCCTAAGGAGGGTTTTTCTGGGAAAGGTTTTAACGAGGCACTGCGTTAGTATTCAATAAAAGTGAAATTTCATTGCCACACTTATCTTCATTCCGTGCTCGGCGGCTACTGATAACCGCTGTCGAACGGTTAGCAAAAGCTAGATTTATCCCCAATTAAATTTGTAATATAGAGGAATCAACCTAGGTCATCTCTCAGAAGACATACATCTATTCAATTCAGAATTATTCACAATTGAGAGGGGGATTTTCATGAATTAATGCAGTAAAACTAAACTGAGTTGAAATTACAAAATGAAACAAAGAACTAAAGGTAGAAGCAGAAATTGATAACAGAGCAGCGAAATGTAAATTGAGCAACAAATGATAAATGCAGAAAATGAACAATGAACATGTAACATAAATCGCAAAGAGAATTAGGAATTGAAAATAGAATAAAGAAATGTAAATCGAAGCAAGAATTCAAGCAAAATGAAACTGTGAATCATGCGGAATACAATTGCAGTAAAGGAACAAAGCGTAGAAACATAAAGCGTGGAGAGAAAATCTAAACAATCAAGAGTAGAGTTATAACGTGTAATTGCAAGGTGAATCAAGAATCTAATGCAGAATTGAAGAGTAGAGGAATCAGAATTCAAGAACTAAATTCAATTTAAGAGAACAAAAGCATAAGAGAGATATGAATAGTAAAATGTGAAGTGAACAGTGAATTGCAATTGAAGAAGACCTAAATCAACGAAGAAACGAGAATAATTGCATGTAATTGTAGATGGAACCAGAAAATTGAAGAAGTAAGAAACGTGAACTGAATTCAATTGCGAAATATTTAAGGTTTGTGCGAAAGATTCAATACAAGAGATTCAAGAATTGAGAAGAGAAGAGAAGAACGAAGAGAGAATTGTGCAATCGCACAACTCAACCTTCCACCGAAACGGAAAAAAAAACCGAATTATGAAAAGTATGAAAAGTTGTTATTTCGCGCCGGGACTCCTTTTTATAAGTGAAGAACGTGTCCCCCAATTAACGAATCCGTCCAGGTGCATTCGCCACCTTTATTCATTAACTTGAGTTCCCACTCAGGCATTCCTAGCTTGCAATTTTGACTCTTCTTCCCATGATGCTTCATCTGTGCTCATTCTATGCATGTTTCGTCTGTTGGAATCGTCTGTTGTTTCTTCAGACGAAACCAGCTCAGACGAATGGCTCGGACGAAAGGGTTCCATGAATGCTCGGACGGAAGGCTCTCATGAATGCTCAGACGGAAGGCTCTCATGAATGCTCAGACGGAAGGCTCTCATGAATGCTCAGACGGAAGGCTCTCATGAATGCTCAGACGGAAGGCTCTCATGAATGCTCGACGGAAGGCTCTCACTCCAAGCTTTCATTTTTAGCGCTTAACCACTTCCTGCTGCTATCTCTTCTTTACTCCTCAGGGCTCTTAGACGCAACTTTAGTTCTGTTAGTTCTGTTTCGTCTGTAGCAAATTCTCATTTCGTCTGTGAAACGCCCCCCCTGGAAGTGTGATTACTGGTAGCATGTGTCCACTTCAAGGCTAATTTCAGCCCAGATGCAGTCCGAATTGACTCTTCGTGTCTTCATGAGGGTTGTAGCCCTATCAATCTCTTCCATTTGCAACAAACCAGAGCTCAAAACGATATCTGTGGAGGAAGTTATGCCCATTTTAGTGAAACTACTCCATTCTTTATCAGGATTTGCGCCACCCTGTGCGCCAAGGCGTAAAATTCCAGCAGCTTGGCATCGTTTGCGCCACCTAGTGCGCCAGGGCGTAAAATTCCAGCAAGTTGGCATGGAATGCGCCACCTAGTGCGCCAGGGCGTCTCATGACAGCTGCTGGGTGATTCCTTGCACCATGGTTCACTCTAGGTTCTTGAATTGGGTCCATCCTTCTTCGCTAATCTCTTCTTCAATCCTCAAAGCTATAGGTGTACTGCACAAGAATCCATATACAAACATAAGAACTTATGAAATTTAAACTATTATTTACTACTACTACTAAAATATACCTCTAACACAATATCTAAGATAAACTATCAATATATGACACGTATAGAAGCTAATTGAACCAAAAACAAGGTAAAGAAAATGTATATAAAATGAATTATCAAATACCCCCACACTTATTCTTTTGCACTCCAAAATGAAACTTACTAAAAGAAAAGTTGATGCTATGTGAACTGAACCACTTTCAGTTGAACCACAGACGCATAAAAAGAGAGAGGAACAAACTTCAGAATATCAAGATCAACAACAATCCATGAGTCTATTGCATATCCAAAACAACCAAATTGACAAATGAGTTAAAGCATGAATTCAAAGTGATAGAACCTCACAAGTCAGTGTTTACTCTAAGCTCTCAAGTGTTTCGACTTATAATTTCACTCAAACACATCATACAAGCTAGCTCTACCAGATTTTTACAAGCCTCTAACTTCAATAACCTGAACCACATGCAATTAAAGATCAAAAGGTCTTTATTAGGCTTGTAATGGGGCCAAGGTTAAGGTTGGATTAGAGAAAAGTTATTTAGGCTAATAACCAAGAGAAAAGAGGAGCAATGGGGAATAAATCTAGTAAGCATGAGAATTACCCTCCTAGCATGTACCTCTTTTGGTTTCCCACTTATTTTCATCATGGATTTTTATTTCTTTTTGCTTATCTGTTTTTCTTTTGGTTCCTTTTTCTTTCTTTTCTGCTTTCTTTTACTTTTTCTTTTTCTTTTCTAGATTTCATTCTTTGTGGCTTATAGTATTTTCCTCTGTGCATTTCCTTCTATATACATATGCACATAATTTTTCTGCATGTTTGTTACTCTTTTCATAGCTACTGCCAATTCATCAACTCACATACCAAGCTTGTTTAAAGGTTATACCCCCACACTTATTTAGAAATTATTCCCAAGACAGTTCCAAAGCTCCTTTAATCCCTAAGGTTAGGGGACATCATTGTTTTCCATTTTTCAGCTTGTAATGAGCTTAAAATTGAATAAAGGGGTATACAGGCTCAAAGGGGAAGAATCAAGGGAAAAATATGTAAGGTAGGCTCATTTGGCTAGTAGCTTAAGAAGAAATCTGCCTAAATCATATCAATAATGCATGTGATCAAGAAATATCAACAAGAGTCAAGGAAAAATCCAGAGCAACTAACAAGATGAGTGTTAATCACACAAGAAAGAAACTAGGTGGAAGAAATGGTTCCACCATATGAAGCTCAAATTCTCACAAGGTTGTTTTCTATCACAAATCATCCAAGCTTTAGTTTCAGGTCAATTTCAAATCAAGGGTACATAATAGGTCATAAGAGAATTGAACATCCATCTACTAAGAATATTTGTACTTTCAAAACTTATACACCTATAGCTTCAAAGCAAAAGTGTGGTTCACATGCACCTTTGTATCATATTTTTTTTTTTTTTTTTTTTTTTTATTTATTATTTTTTTCTTTTCAATTATAGACATAACAGAACATATAGACAAAACAGAATAATGCCTGAAACATAGCTGTGAAATAGGCCAAAACAAAAACAGAGCAGAAACAGAGCTGGTTCACAAGATAGTCATTAAACCCCCCCACACTTAAAATCTACATTGTCCCCAATGAAGAATGCATCAAAGGAGGCAAATTGCGATTAAAATCGAGAGAGAATTAGAAGACTCCCTTGGCCACTCAGAATGGCCTGTGTAGGTGGTACCAGCTCCAAGATTCCATGCTTCCCAGTGAATTGCGTTGTGACGCAATTTATTTGGGTGGTGAGGCGCAATTCAGCCGTGAGAAATAGAAAACGCGCCCCCTTGCACCTTGAATTCGTGCTGCAACTCTAACCCACTAACAAGTGTATCACAATTAACAGATTTTCACAATGAAAAGTTCTAAAGATAACAACAAAACAAAACAGCAATGTATTCATAGAGAATTAACAGGAAAAATATTCACAGCAGTATTCACAGCATTCCCCCCCCACACTTAAACTATGCATTGCCCTTAATGTATCACAGATTGCATCAATGAGGTCAAATACAATTCAAGATAGAAGGGGGACAGAGAACTCCCTCAAGGGCCAAATATTTGCACATCCAAAGCCAAAAGGTTCGGCCAAGGACAACTCGCCTCGGCTTCTTCCTCGCCGGACTCTCATGGAATTCCTTGAGTTGGTGTCCATTTACCTTCCAAATCTTACTGGTAACTTCATCTTTTATTTCTACTGCACCATGGGAAAAAACATTAGTAATAACAAAAGGACCATCCCATCGAGAGCGAAGTTTACCAGCAATGAGTTTCAATCTAGAATTGAATAGCGACTTTTGTCCTACTTTGAACTCTTTCCTTAAAATCATTTTGTCATGGTACTTCTTGACCTTCTCCTTGTAGATTTTTGAGTTCTCATAGGCCTCTAAGCGCAGCTCCTCAAGTTCTTGCAGTTGGAGCTTTCTCTGTACACCAGCTTGGTCAAATTCCAGATTGCACTTCTTTACAGCCCAGTATGAGCGATGCTCAATCTCTACGGGCAGATGACAGCCTTTTCCAAAGACCATCCTGTATGGAGACATGCCAGTAGGTGTCCTATAGGCAGTTCTATGAGCCCAGAGTGCATCCCCAAGCTGCTTACTCCAGTCCTTTCTATTTGGATGAACCATCTTCTGCAATATGAGTTTAATGTCTCTATTGAACACTTCAGCTTGACCATTAGTCTGAGGATGATAAGCTGTAGACACTCTATGCACTACCCCATACTTTTGGAGTAGAGACCTCATGTTTGCGAAATGGCTCCCTCTATCACGATGATGGCTTTAGGCACACCAAACTGCAAAAAATATTGGATCTAACAAAATCCACAACAACTTTGGAATCATTAGTCCTGGTGGCCTTGGCTTCAACCCACTTTGACACATAATCAACAGCTAATAAGATATAAGAATAGCCAGAGGATACAGGGAAAGGCCCCATGAAGTCTATACCCCAAACATCAAATACCTCACAGCAAATGATAGGCTGTTGGGGCATCTCATGCCTTTGAGTGATGGCCATTCCAGCTCTCTGGCATTGCTCACAAGTGCTGAAAAGCTTGTATGCATCTTTGAAGATAGTAGGCCAATAGAATCCACTGTCCAATACTTTGCGGGCTGTTCTTTGAGGTCCATAGTGCCCTCTACTTGGTGATGCATGACGAATCGAGGACTGATTGAATCTCATGGCTTGGAATACATCTGCGAATTATTCTATCACTGCAAAACCTCCACAAATAAGGGTCATCCCATACATAGTATTTTGCATCACTTTTCAGTTTCTCAATTTGCGATTTAGATGCATTAGGAGGTATAGCAGATGTAACCAAGTAATTTACAATGTTAGCAAACCAAGGTACTACATCACAAGAGTATAAAAGCATAAGATATTCATCAGGGAAATTATCTCTAATAGGTAAAAGATCAAGGTTACCCTCAATCCTACTCAAGTGATCAGCAACTAGGTTTTCTGCACCACTCTTGTCTCTGATTTCTATATCAAATTCCTGGAGAAGAAGCATCCATCTAATCAATCTGGGTTTGGCATCAGCCTTTTCAACAAATTTCGGTCTTTGCATGGTCGTGAGAAAAACAATGATCTTAGAGCCAAGCAAATAAGCACGAAATTTATCTAAAGCAAAGACAATTGCTAAAAGCTCTTTTTCGATGGTGGTGTAGTTTGCTTGGGCGCATCCAATGTGCGAGAAGCATATGCAATGACATGGGACAATCTATCCACTCTTTGAGCTAAAACTGCTCCCACTGCAAGGTTGGAAGCATCACACATTAACTCAAAAGGGAGCTCCCAATCTGGTGCCTGCACAATAGGTGCTGTGGTGAGCCTTCTTTTCAATTCATCAAAAGCCTCCTTGCATGTTTGGTCAAAAGAGAAGTCTGCATCCTTTTGAAGCAGTTTGGACAATGGCAGGGCAATCTTGCTGAAATTTTGAATGAATCTCCTGTAAAAACCTGCATGTCCAAGAAAAGAACGCACTTCCCGCCTGTGAAGCGGGGTAAAGCAGGCGATAATAACATCTATCTTTGCCTTATCAACCTCAATGCCTCTATTAGAAACTAGAAGTCCTAAGACTATACCTTCACTAACCATAAAATGGCATTTTTCAAAATTCAGCACTAAGTTAGTCTCAATACATCTATTCAAAACTTTAGATAGGCTTTCCAAACATGTGTCAAAAGATGAACCATAGACATGAAATCATCCATGAATACCTCCATGCAACTTTCTAAGAGGTCGAGAAAAAATACTCACCATGCATCTTTGGAACGTACCAGGTGCATTACCACCCAAAGGGCATCTAGTGTAGCGTAAGTCCCAAATGGACATGTGAAGGTGGTCTTGTCTTTGGTCTTACTCGAGCAATGTGAATTTGCATGTATCGAGAAAATCCATCTAGAAAGCAATAGTGTGATTTACCCGCCAACCTCTCTAAGACTTGATCAATAAATGGAAGAGGAAAATGGTCCTTTCGGGTGGCTTGGTTGAGTCTTCTATAATCAATACTGGACTCTCCAACTGTTGGTAACTCTGGTTGGGACCAATTCGTTGTCCTTGTTCTCGCACCACGCTTATGCCGGATTTCTTAGGGACCACTTGAGCAGGAAACCCATTTCTTTGTCTCAAATGGGGTATATGATGCAATTTAAAGTAATTTCATGACTTCTTTCTTTACTACTTCCAGAATGGTAGGATTGAGTCTTCTTTGTGGTTGTCTTACAGGTTTAGACTCATCCTCTAGTAGTATTCGGTGCATGCAAATGGCTGGATTAATTCCAGGAAGATCAGCTAATGTCCATCCAATGGCCTTCTTGTGCACTTTCGAATGTTCAGCTTTTCCTCTTGCTCATCTTGCAAAGTCTGGCAATGATAACGAGGAAGCTTCGAGCATCATCCAAGTAAGCATACTTCAAGTGATGAGGCGTGGCTTCATTCAAGCTTGGTGGTGTTCTATGGAAGGTAATGCTTGGCTTGGTTCTTTGCCGATATCCGTAGATGCGAGAACACGAAGACCAAGGTCTGCAACATGCAAGTTAGAACCTGCATCTGCAATGGCGGTATTAATCTCTGCACATATAGTACAAACAAGTATCTCCATCATGACAAAAGAGCAAGCCAAGTCGAATTGAGTTCGAAATATCGGTGAAATCAAAACCAATTTCAAATCAAAATCTATGCAACTATCTATACAATCATCTACCAAATCTATTGAAAAAAGCAGTGCTCCTCAATGAGGTAGTTTCATGCTCTCCAATATATTGAACTTCACAATATCATCTCCAAATTCCATGGTCAGTGTGCCTGAATGAACATCAATCTTGGTCCTTGCAGTCATCAAAAATGGTCGCCCTAGGATCAATGTAGGTGAAGGTGATCTATCCTGCATATCAAGAATGTAAAAATCTGCAGGGAAAATTAATTCATTAACTCGGACTAATACATCCTCTAGGACTCCACGTGGATGAACAAGACTCTTATTTGCAAGTGGATAACAACTCCGGTTGGTTTTAGCTCACCAATCTGCAATGACACATGTAGATCAAGTAGGCATGACATTAATGGAAGCTCCCAAGTCTATCATGGCATCCACAAAAGTGCGATCTCCAATTGTGCAAGGCAATCGTAAAAGTTCCAGGATCTTGGCACTTTTGTGGAAGGTTAGACTGAGGGAGTGGAGAAATATGTGTGCTTTGAATAAGAGCAGAAACATTCCTTCCCAAGTTTACCTTTTCATTACCCTTAAATCTTCTTTTGTGTGTGCACAGTTCTTTTAAAAATTTGGCATACTTGGGAATTTGCTTAATAGCATCTAACAAAGGGATGTTAACTTCTACTTTCCTAAATGTTTCCAATAATTCTTTTTCTAAGTCAGATTTTTTGAATGTATATTCTGAAGGAAAAGGAAGAGGAAGTAAGTGTTTTACCTCATTACATTGTGATTTTTCAGGATCTGAACATTAGGCTGCAATTCCTTACCACTTCTCAAAGTGATGGCACTTACATTCCCCATTGGATTAGCTACAGTTTGAGAAGGAATGTTGCCAGAACCTTGCTGCTGCAAATGATTCACAGTGGTGGCCAACTGTCCCATTTGAGTTTTCAAATCCGCAATTGAAGCATTTACGTTTTGTTGAAACTGCATATTGGAAGTTGTCAATTGCTGAATTTGCAGGTTGGTAGTTGCCATCTGTTTCATCAATTCCTCCAAAGATGGTCCAAGACCGTTCACGGGGGTGGTTGAAGCGGTGGGACATTTGTTGCTTGTCTCATGGGAGGAGGTTGATACTTGTTAGGTGGTTGGAATGGTTGTTCTTTGTTGGAACCTTTCTTTGTTCTTGTTGTGGTTGTTGTTGGCTAGGTCCTGGACCATACCTGAAATTCGGATGATCTCTCCAACCAGGATTATACGTGTTAGAATATGGATTGCACCGCTTGTGTGGAGGTCTATATTCTTGTCAGAAGTACATGCCAGCCACATCCACAGCTTGTTGGACCAGGTGTTGTTGCTGTTCAGTTTCTTGTAGCTGAGGGCAAGCATCAGTAAAATGTTCAGCTCCACCACAAATGCCACACAATTGCTTAACCTGGCTCTCTGCATTCACATTTGGTTGCCTTTGCTGTTGTTGCTCCAAAGCTAATTGCCTCACTAGTGAAGTCAATTCTGTTAGCTTATTTTCCAACCTATACGTATCAGCAGCAGCTATGGAAGCTTCATTCACATGCTTGGAAGATGTGGAATTTCTGGAACTGAACTGCTGGGAGTTCTCTGCCATATTTGCAATCAAATATCTTGCAGCAGCTGATGTCTTGTCCATCAAAACTCCACCACTTGCTGCATCTATCATATTTCTCTCCATAGGCATGAGTCCTTCATAGAAGTATTGGATGAGGAGTTGTTCGGTTATTTGATGGTTTGGACATGTAGAGCATAACTTGTTGAATCTCTCCCAATACTCATATAAGGTTTCTCCTAGTTGCCTTATCCCACTTATCTCCTTCCGAATAGCTGCAGTTCTAGAGGCGGAAAGTATTTCTCTAGAAACCTTCTTGTCATGTCGTTCCATGTGGTAATAGGTGTTGGTTGAAAGTACAACCAATCCTTTGCAAAGACCATCTAAGGAAAATGGAAATGCCTTCATTTTGACAAATTCTTCGGGAACATCATGAGGCCTCATAGTGGAACAAACCACATGGAATTCCTTAAGATGTTTATGTGGATCTTCGCTGCAAGTCCTAGGAACTTAGGCAACAAATGAATCGATCCAGTTTTAACTCATAATTGACAACACCTTCTCCTCGGTATGGGAAATTGGATGCACTGGGTGATAATTAATATCGAGGTGTAGCCAATTCCTTGAGAGTTCTTTCAATTGGATTTGCCATATTTTCAGAATTAGAATCAAGGTTAGAATCACAATGAGAAGGTTGGTTGCTATTCTTCTTTTGATTTCTCAGCTTATGCAGTGTTCTTTCAATTTCAGGATCGTATTTCAGTGGATTACCAAGGTTAGATCTGGTCATATACTACACCAAACTAACAGCACTAATATCCAGAAAGAATTAGAACCTATACCAAATTTTACAAAGAATTAGTACCGAATGCCAAACAGACGATAGCAAATGATGATGACGAAACTGAACCCAAGGTGGAAGCAAAATATTTTACAGACGATACCAACCTACAGACGATACCTTCAGACGGAATCTCCTACAGACGATACCTTTACTGCTAAATTTGTTTCATTTTTTTTTTTTTTTTCAGTAGGAACAACTACTATTGTATGGATTTATGGTTAGTATATACAAATGTAATATTCACGAACAAATTATATACATGAGAAAGTGATAATTCCAAATCAAACGACGCATGTCCCCGGCAACGGCGCCATTTTGATAACCGCTGTCGAACGGTTAGCAAAAGCTAGATTTATCCCCAATTAAATTTGTAATATAGAGGAATCAACCTAGGTCATCTCTCAGAAGACATACATCTATTCAATTCAGAATTATTCACAATTGAGAGGGGATTTTCATGAATTAATGCAAGAAACTAAACCGAGTTGAAATTACAAAATGAAACAAAGAACTAAAGGTAGAAGCAGAAATTGATAACAGAGCAGCGAAATGTAAATTGAGCAACAAATGATAAATGCAGAAAATGAACAATGAACATGTAACATAAATCGCAAAGAGAATTAGGAATTGAAAATAGAATAAAGAAATGTAAATCGAAGCAAGAATTCAAGCAAAATGAAACTGTGAATCATGCGGAATACAATTGCAGTAAAGGAACAAAACGTAGAAACATAAAGCGTGGAGAGAAAATCTAAACAATCAAGAGTAGAGTTATAACGTGTAATTGCAAGGTGAATCAAGAATCTAATGCAGAATTGAAGAGTAGAGGAATCAGAATTCAAGAACTAAATTCAATTTAAGAGAACAAAAGCATAAGAGAGATATGAATAGTAAAATGTGAAGTGAACAAAGGAATTGCAATTCGAAGAAGACCTAAATCAACGAAGAACGAGAATAATTGCATGTAATTGTAGATGGAACCGAGAAATTGAAGAAGTAAGAAACTGTAGAACTGAATTCAATTGCGAAATATTTAAGGTTTGTGCGAAGATTCAATACAAGAGATTCAAGAATTGAGAAGAGAAGAGAAGAACGAAGAGAGAATTGTGCAATCGCACAACTCAACCTTCCACCGAAACTGAAAAAACCGAATTATGAAAAGTATGAAAAGTTGTTATTTCGCGCCCGAGGGACTCCTTTTTATAAGTGAAGAACCGTGTCCCCCAATTAACGAATCCCGTCCAGGTGCATTCTCGGCCTTTATTCATTAACTTGAGTTCCCACTCGTGCATTCCTAGCTTGCAATTTTGACTCTTCTTCCCATGATGCTTCATCTGTGCTCATTCTATGCATGTTTCGTCGTTGGAATCGTCTGTTGTTTCTTCGGGACGAAACCAGCTCGACGAATGGCTCACGAAAGGGTTCCATGAATGCTCGGACGGAAGGCTCTCATGAATGCTCGACGGAAGGCTCTCATGAATGCTCGGACGAAGGCTCTCATGAATGCTCGGACGGAAGGCTCTCACTCCAAGCTTTCATTTTAGCGCTTAACCACTTCCCCCGTGCTATCTCTTCTTTACTCCTCGGGGCTCTTAGACGCAACTTTAGTTCCGTTAGTTGTTTTAATCAGCAAATTCTCATTTCGTCTCGTGAAACGCCCCCAAAGTGTGATTACTTGGTAGCATGTGTCCACTTCAAGGCTAATTTCAGCCCAGATGCAGTCCGAATTGACTCTTCGTGTCTTCATGAGGGTTGTAGCCCTATCAATCCTCTTCCATTTGCAACAAACCAGAGCTCAAAACGATATCTGTGGAGGAAGTTATGCCCATTTTAGTGAAACTACTCCATTGCTTTATCGGGATTTGCGCCACCCCGTGCGCCAAGGCGTAAAATTCAGCTTGGCATCGTTTGCGCACCTAGTGCGCCAGGGCGTAAAATTCCAGCAAGTTGGCATGGAATGCGCCACCTAGTGCGCCAGGGCGTCTCATGACAGCTGCTGGGTGATTCCTTGCACCATGGTTCACTCTAGGTTCTTGAATTGGGTCCATCCTTGCTGCTAATCTCTTCTTCAATCCTCAAAGCTATAGGTGTACTACACAAGAATCCATATACAAACATAAGAACTTATGAAATTTAAACTATTATTTACTACTACTACTAAAATATACCTCTAACACAATATCTAAGATAAACTATCAATATATGACACGTATAGAAGCTAATTGAACCAAAAACAAGGTAAAGAAAATGTATATAAAATGAATTATCAGCCTCCCGACTAGAGGGGACATCGCGTCCCTCTACCAGTTCATACCGTGCTCGGCGGCTACCGAGCTAGAGGAGACATCGCGTCCCTCTACCAGTTCTTACCGTGCTCGGCGGCTACCGAGCTAAAGGAGACATCGCGTCCCTTTACCAGCTTTCACCGTGCTCGGCGGCTGCCGAGCTAGAGGAGACATCGCGTCCCTCTACCAAGTCATTCCGTGCTCGGCGGCTACCGAGCTAGAGGAGACATCGCGTCCCTCTACCAGTTCATTCCATGCTCGGCGGCTACCGAGCTAGAGGAGACATCGCGTCCCTCTACCAGTTCATTCCGTGCTCGGCGGCTACCGAGCTAGAGGAGACATCGCGTCCCTCTACCAAGTCATACCGTGCTTGGAGGCTACTGAGCTGGAGGAGACATCGCGTCCCTCTACCAGTCTTCACCGTGCTCGACGGCTACCGAGCTAGAGAAGACATCGCGTCCCTCTACCAAGTCATACCGTGCTCGGCGGCTACCGAGCTAGAGGAGACAGCGCGTCTCTTTACAAGTTTTAGTGCTCGCTGAGTTATGAGAGGACACCGCCTACCAGGGGCGTCCTCGGCCGAACTTGGCCAACACCGAGCGGGGAGCTCGCACCCGGGACCCGTTGGAGGTCGGTCGGGTAGGGAGCATGAGCAAACATCCAAGTAGAATAAGCGCAGAATAAGTCGAAAAGTAGGAGTAAAACGAGGATGCTAAAGCAGGCAAATACAAGGAAGATAGACGAGGATAAAGTTAAAGTAAACATTGTACGAGATTCCAATTACAACCAAGGGTCGACCTTAAAGGACGGCCACACACAAAAAAAAAAGAAGGGGAAAAGATAGTACAAAAATGATAACAAGACAAGAGCCTAGTCGGTTCGGTCCACCCACTCTCCATCCACGACGTCATTGACATAGTCGAAGGACTCGGGATCCAAGGTCGGGGCCAGGTAGCATGCTTGGCGAACCGCCCCATCGAAGCCCGAACAGAAACCAGACACAGTAGCCTCTTCCATTTGCTCCATCTTCGCCTTTTGGTCGGAGATGATCTGCTCGGCCGCGGTAAGCTGCTCGGTCAAACCCAACAGCTTGGTTTCTGCGTCCACGACACGGTCAGCCGCGGAGCTCATCCTCCCCTCGAGCTCGTCCTCGCGCGCCTTTGAGGCGACAAGTGCCTTACGGAGCTCCTCCTGATCAGCCTTGGCCGCCGCAAGCTCCCGTTCAAGGTCCTCCCTGGCCAACCTAGACTTCGTTACTTCCATCTCCAGGACGGCCGCCCGGGCCGCGCACTCCTGCTCGCGGCGAACTGAAGCCGCTTCGAGTTCGGCTATCCTTCCCTTGCCGTGCCAAGTTATGTCCGTGAGGCGGCTCAGCAGGGCTTCGACCCCATCCAAGTTGTCCGTCGAGCTGGAGGCCGCCTCGGGTACCGCTACCTCGGCTTGAGTGCACGGGGAAGGGGAGGCTGTGGCGACTTCGTCCACTCTCGGCCACTTGGGAGAGGTCCCCGCCTCCGCCGGGGAGAGCTCGGGAATGTCGATCCTTGGCCTTTTGGGGCTAGGAGTAGCCTGTGGGAGAGGAGGTCGTGGAGCCGGGACTGGACCACCAGGGGACGCCCCGCGACCTCGGGGCCCGGAGCCCGACCTGCGCGCCTTTAGGGCAGCAATTAGGCTGAAATTCTCGGCCATAGAATCTGCAAAGAGAGTACAAGAAAGTGTTAGTCAATGATTCACAAACCGGACGAGAAGACATTAGAGAATAAGGGGCGGGGAGACACTGTGAACTATTACCTAGGAAATGTTGGAAGGGGTCCTCCTCCCGGGCCGAGTGTATCAGAACTCGGCTACTGATGGGCAAGGGGAGACCGTGCAGGACTTGTATTATATTTTTGTCACCCGGGGTCAACAACTCCTCGGGAACCGGTGTACTTACGGGAGGCACCGGTGTAGGATACCTCGACGTCAAGTCATCCTTCAAAAAGAGGGCCTTGGCGACCCTATTGTTGACTGGGGACAGCTTGAAGTAGCGCTCCTTGAATCTCTTGTATGATTGGGCATAGGGGATGAGCAAGCCCCCCCCCCAGTCCGGGCACTACTCAAGGAAGCCCAGCCCACCTTAGGGCCGTGCTTGAGTTGATAATGGTAGAGGAAGACGCGAGAGCTCGGCCTGACACCGAGCATCTTGCACAGAATCTGAAAGGAACGGAGAAAGCCCCAACTGTTGGGGTGGAGTTGGCTGGGGGCGACGTTGAGGAAGGACAAGACCTCAGTCTCACAGCGACTCAGAGGGAAAACTATGCCATACTCCCTAAACATATACTCAAACACGGTAACTGCATACACACCGGACACCAGAGTCTGAGTATGAACCCTTTGATGGCGCTTGCAAGTCCGAAATCGAACCAATTCCTCGAACCCCTCCCTTAGGATGTCATAGTTGTCAAGGACGACCTGGACACTTTCTAGGTTGTCAAAGGAGGATACTCGACTCGTCACCTCCTCCAGTAGCCACGAGAAGTCGGGCTCTTGGTCAGGAATGGGAACGCAAAGATCGGCCTCCTCGGCCTCCCTCGCGATCCCGGCCTCGGCGGTACCGGGGAGGGTTTGGCCCCCGCCAGACACCTCCGTGACAGTTTCAACACATCTCACCGCGGCCTCAGCAGGGGAGACCTCGGCGACTCGAGCGAGAGCGGCCTAGGCCCCAATAGTTGGGACCTCGGCGGCGCCAGAGGCGCGTTCAGAGCCAACGCTAGCCTCCGCCGTGGACATTTCAACAGAGGAGGAAGAAGCCTCCGTTGATTCGGGTTCAGAACCCGAAACCGAAGGGGGAATTAGGCTTTCTACGCTATGGGTGGCAGAGGAGTGAGAGGAGGACATACCTAGATGAGTGAAGAACAGAAATGGAAGACAACCACGAGACAAACACGAGCCGAACCTAGCCTTGAACACCGTACGTGGCGAGAAAGGCGAACGAAGACAACGGAGGGCAAAGGGCGAACACTGGAAAACAAGAGAAGAACTTGGAGAAGAAGAGGAAAGAGCAGCGAAAATGCAAATGAAGAGTAAAAAGGGAAAATGAAAGGGGGGCAACGCATTTAAAGAATGCAAAGAGCCGTTACCAGCCAAGGGTAACGGTCAGGCCCATTCGACGGCCCAGCAACAGTAGGGCCATCAGAGTAATAAAATTAATTATTAAATTTAAATATAAAATGAAGGAACACCAACCGTCGCGAGCGTTCCCGCCATTATACCTCAGATGGCCGACCTCGTGACTTAACTCAATGCCAATCAACCGCTTGGCCCGAGCTCGGGGGGCTGATGTACCGGGCCGGGGATGAGCACCGAGCTCATCCACTGGACCCGGGCTCACCCCACTGACCGGGCTGAGCTCAACATAACGGAACAAATCTGGACAAATATGGACATATATCTTTTCCCTGATTTCTCGGGATTCTTGGGCCTGAAGCTATCTTCCTCACGAAATCCACGAGTATGGAACCGTAATTACGATCCCTATAAATACTAATAGTGGATTTGACAATGACACGAAATAAAACCTAAATTACTCACACATCAACGAGGGTTCCAACCCCTCACGCCGTCGGATTTCTTAGGGCCGAGCTCAGCTCGGACCACCTCAAATTCCAGCGAGAACATTTGGCGCCCACCGTGGGGCGAGATAATCCTTTATCCCACCACCACTTTCTAAATCCCAATCAAAACACGCTTAGATGGTTCGAACGCGCAGCAACTCCAACGCTACGGTGGATCCCGCTGTGGCAGAACTCATTCAGTCACGGGTGGATGCGGCGCTGGCGGAGGCTCACGCACGGATGAACGCTCGCGAGGAAGCCCTGCGAGCCCATAATCGAGAAATTGAAAGGACGTTGCAGACCACGCAGGCGGATTTGAATACGATACAGCGACAGCGCGAAGCTGATCTTCAAGAATTGCAGGCACTGCGACGAAGGACCCAGGAAATTCATGATAGACCCTCCCCCATCCCTAATACGGAGGGCGAGCCAAGGCCGAGAGAAGAGGCCAGGTCCAATTCACGCATCGCCCCCTCTCATGCCCGTACGACTGGGGAGGACATGCACGTTGGGAGTTCGGCGACTCGGCACGCGAACTCCCATGTTCGAGCTCGGCCCTCCCCTGCTCAACCATTCGCCGACCTTGGACCTCCTCGGACACCTGGATTGGGTAACGTTTGGAACCTCCACCAATTTGTCCCGGCCATCCTGGCTGTGCGAGTGCCCGAATCTTGGAGGTGGCCGTCCCAGGACAAGTACGATGGGACCACCGACCCAGTTACTCACGTGAGGGCCTTTCTCACTCAAGCCGCTATGACCGTGGAGGATGATTATGTGCTCTGCCGAATGTTTCCCTCCACCCTGAAGGGAATAGCCCTCGATTGGTACTACTCGCTCCCCGTGTTGTCAATCGATTCGTTTGACTCCCTGTACCGACACTTCCAAGCCCGGTTCACAGATGCTCGGCCAACCCCGACCACCTCGCAGTCGCTTCATCATCTCATACAGGGAGAGAAGGAGTCCCTCAGGGACTACATGGCCCGCTTCGCGTTGGCATGTCGAACCATACCCAATCTCCATCCCGCTGTCGCCTTGCATTCCATACAAGCCGGGCTCAATCCCGGCCCATTCTCCGATTCCCTCTTCACAGAGCCCCCTGTCGACATGAATGACCTCCGCTCTCGAGCCGCCCGCTTCATGAGCATAGAAGAGAACCCGGCCGCTAAACGCCGAGCTCGGGAACACGCTCTCCCACCCAAGCAAAAGGAGTCGGCCACTTCTCGTCGGCCGGAGTCCAGGAGAGAACGCCGTGCTAGCGCGTATACCTCATACACCCCCCTGAACGTGCCCCGGGACAGGATCTTTAGGGAGGGGTGCGCGTTGGATCTAGTTCGCCAACCTAAAGCCTCCCAGTCACCCGCGGACACTGACCCGACCAAGGAGTGCGCCTATCACTAGAATACAGGACACACTACCGAAGACTGTCGCCAGGTACGGGACCTGATAGAACGACTCATCAGATCGGGCGAGCTGCGAAGATTTGTAGAGGAAGGACAGAAGCACCCAGAGAGGTACACCGGGACGAGCTCCAAGTCACGGACCCGAGATTCAGATCGCGATGCCCGGGACGGCCCGAGCAAACGCAGAGATAGAGGTTGGGGTAAGGAAGCCGATCAAAGCCCCGACAAGGTAAAGGGAACCATCAACACCATTGCAGGAGGTTTTGCAGGAGGGGGAGCTACCTCTTCGGCCCGAAAACGATACGCCAGAAGCGTCAACCACATAGGGTCACCCAAGAAAAGAACTCTGCCCTCCATCACATTCTCTGACAACGACTTCAGCATCGACGATCCCGACCAGACCGACCCCATGGTCATCTCGTGCACCATCGCCAACTGGCGAGTCCGCAAAGTACTGATCGACCAAGGGAGCTCGGCCGACGTGTTGTACTGGTCTGTCTTCAAGCAGTTGGAGTTACCTGAGACCATTATCAAGCCGTACCCCAAGCCCCTGCTCGGGTTTGCTGGAGAAAGAGTCCATTCTCGGGGCTATATCGACCTCCTCACTACCTTTGGCGGGAGCGAGGCTTATAAAACGGTGGAGGTCAGATACATTCTGATTGATGCCGAAACCTCTTACAATGCCATTATCGGCAGAAGGATGCTGAACCAATTAGGAGCCATTGTGTCCACACCTCACATGGCCATGAAGTTCCCGGAAGATAGGGGGAAGATAGTTACTGTCAAGGCCGACCCTAGGACGGCCCGAGTATGTTACGCACGAAGTTTGAAGGTTACACCGTACTCTATCAAGAAGGAGGAGGGGAGACCGACCTCTAACATATGCTCGGTTCTTCTCAGCACCGATGAGCCGATGGACTTGGACCCCAGGGCCGAGTTCGAAGAGGAGCGTCCCTCCTTTTCCGAGCCCCTTGAGCCGCTGCAGCTCGGCCCGGAAGCGGGGCAGGTCACCAAGGTATGTACTTCCATGCCAACCTCCCTCCGCCAGGAAGTAATCGCCACGTTACGAGAAAATGTTGACCTATTCTCATGGAGACCATCCGATATGCCCGGCATCGACCCTAATTTGATGTGCCACAAGCTGTCATTGCTTCCTCATGCCCGGCCAGTGGCGCAACGGAAGAGGAAGTTAGGCGAGGAGCGCCGCCTAGTAGTTCAAAGGGAGGTTGGCAAACTTTTGGAGGCTCGCTTCATTAGGGAGATAATATACACCACCTGGTTAGCCAATGTTGTGATGGTCAAGAAGTCAAACGGGAAGTGGAGGATGTGCACGGACTACACCGACTTGAATAAAGCTTGTCCCAAAGACACTTACCCGTTGCCGAGCATCGACCGGCTAGTGGACAGCACGGCCGGGTACGAGGCATTCAGTTTCTTGGATGCATATTCTGGTTACAACCAGATACCGATGTACCCACCTGACGAGCCAAAGACCGCGTTCATGTCAGACACGGCCAATTATTGCTACCAAGTCATGCCTTTCGGTCTCAAGAACGCCGGGGCCACTTATCAACGACTAATGGACAAGGTCTTCAGTTCCCAGATCGGACACAACATGGAGGTCTACGTTGATGACATGGTGGTGAAGTCGAAGACCCAAACCCAGCATGCCGCCGACCTCAAAGAAATCTTCTCAGAAATACGCCGGCATCAAATTCGGCTCAACCCAGAAAAGTGAGCCTTCGGTGTGGGCGGGGGAAAGTTCCTCGGCTTCATGATCTCCCATAGGGGAATCGAGGCCAACCCGGACAAGTGCACGGCCATCTCTAGTATGCCCAGCCCGACCTGCCTGAAGGATTTGTAGAAGCTCAACAGACGCCTGGCTGCTCTATCTCGCTTTCTGCCCAAGCTGGCGGAGCAGAGCAAGCCCTGTTCGCACTATTGAAACGATTAGCTCGCTTTGAATGGAATGAGGAGTGTGCTTCGGCGTTTGACAAGTTGAAAGCTCAGATAGCTTCCCTATCGACCCTAACCAACCCGTCGCCCGAGATGCCTCTGTATGTCTACTTGGCGGTTTCAGAAGTTGCCATCAACTCGGTCCTCGTCAAGGAGGCTGACAAAGCACAAACCCCGGTATACTTCATGAGCCGGACACTCCAGCCCGCCGAGACCAGATATCAGACCGTAGAGAGGTTGGTACTCGCCCTAGTCTTCACGGCTCACCGGCTGAGGCATTACTTTCGCAGCCATGGTATAGTGGTGAGGTCAAACTACCCCATCAGGCAAATTTTGCAGCGACCCGACCTGGCAGAGTTCCTCACCGAGCTACCTGAGCTCGGCGACCGCGACCTAGGTTGGACGCTGAGAGTTGAAGGATCTTCTAACAAAAAAGGCAGCGGAGCAGGAGTTATTCTGGAAGGGCCGAACGACCTCGTTTTGGAACAAGCGATACGCTTCTCGTTCGCAACCTCAAACAATCAAGCCGAATATGAGGCCCTGTTAGCCGGCCTCAGATTAGCCCGAGACATGGGTGTTCGACATCTAAAGTGCTTAAGTGACTCCCAGCTGGTCACTTCTCAGGTTAGGGACGAGTTCCAAGCCAAGGAACCCCTCCTTCAGCAGTATTATCACAGGGTGAAGAACATGCTATCTCACTTCGCTAAGTTTGAGATCATCCACGTTCCCCGTGAACAGAATGACAGAGCGGACATCTTATCCAAGCTGGCGAGTTCCCGCAAAGGGGGACAACATCATTCAATCATTCAGGAAGTGCTCATCTCCCCGAGCTGGGACAAAGACGAGGTTTACTCCATCAATACCGAACCGAGCTCGTGGATGACTCCACTCGTATCATACTTGCAAGACAACGTCGTGCCGGACAACAGGAATGAAGCACAGAAGATACGTCGTCAAGCTCCCTACTATGTGCTGAGGGACCAAGAGCTCTTCCGGAGAGGCTTCTCGACCCCGTTGCTCAAATGTTTGAACAAGGAGCAAGCGCAGTACGTGATGGACGAGCTCCACACAGGCATCTGCAGCATGCACTTTGGGGCGAAGAATATGGCGGCCCGGTTAATCCGGGCCGGATACTACTGGCCTACAATGAAGAAAGACGCCAAGGACTATGCCCGGAGCTGTAAGAAATGCCAAGAACACGGTTCGCTGCCGACGGCTCCGCCGACCGAGCTCCACCTCGTTTCGTCACCTTGGCCCTTTGCCTTGTGGGGGATGGACATCCTCGGTCCGTTCCCACCAGCGCAAAGGCAAACCAAGTTCCTGCTCGTGGCCATCGACTACTTCACCAAGTGGATCGAGGCCGAGCCCGTTGCAACCATATCGGCGAAGCAGGTTCAGAAATTCGTATGGAAGCATATCGTTTGCCGGCACGGCATACCCCAAGGCCTGGTTACTGATAATGGGCGACAGTTCATGGATGCTACCTTTCGTGCATTCTTAGCCCAGCTCGGCATCCAGCACCGGACGTCGTCAGTGGAGCACCCTCAAACAAATGGACAAGCCGAGGCAGCCAATAAGGTCATTCTCAACGAGTTGAAGAAGAAGCTCGGCCGCGTAAAGGGAGACTGGGCGGAAGAAATATCGAGCGTGCTATGGGGGTACCACTGCACACCTCAGTCCTCCACCAACGAGACGCCATTCCGCCTCACCTATGGGTTCAATGCCATGATACCAGTAGAGGTCGGTGAACCCTCGTGGAGGAGGCTAACGCACACACCCTTGAGCAACGAGACTGCCCTCAGGGAGGAGCTCGACCTTATTGAAGAAGTTCGAGAAGAAGCTAGAGTGAGGGAGTTGGCCACGAAGTTGCGTGCAGCCCGTCGTTATAACTCCCGAGTTCGAGAGAGGTCTTTCATCCCGGGTGACCTCGTTTGGAGAAAGACCGGGGAGGCTAGGAGAGATCGAGCTCATGGCAAGCTCGCCGCCAATTGGGACGGCCCCTTTCGCATCCTTGAAGCCCATGACAACGGAGCCTATAAGTTACAAGAGATGAGTGGACGTCTTATTCCTAGAACTTGGAACGCAAGTCACTTGAAGCCATATTTTAGCTAGAATATGCCATATCCATTTTTAAAATTTCAATACAGTAAGTTACATTCGTTGTATTTTTTCATTTGTCATGGAGGTGTACTCTTTTTCCTAAGCCCGGGTTTTTCCCTAAGGAGAGTTTTTCCAGGAAAGGTTTTAACGAGGCACCGCGTCAGTATTCAATAAAAGAAGTTTTGCATCATCATACTTATCTCTATTCCGTGCTCGGCGGCTATCGAGCTAGAGGAGACATCGTGTCCCTCTACCAAGTTATTTCCGCGCTCGGCGGCTACCGAGCTAGAGGAGACATCGCGTCCCTCTACCAAGTTATTTCCGTGCTCGGCGGCTACCGAGCTAGATGAGACATCGCGTCCCTCTACCAAGTTATTTCCGTGCTCGGCGGCTACCGAGCTAGAGGAGACATCGCGTCCCTCTACCAAGTTATTCCCGTGCTCGGCGGCTGCCGAGCTAGAGGAGACATCGCGTCCCTCCACCAAGTTGTTTTCGTTTACAAGTATTTTGCCGGGCTCGGGCCTGAGACCCGTTGGAGGTCGGTCAGGTGAAAAACATAAGTAAACATCCTGAAAAAGCAAGTGCAAAGCAAAGCGACGCGGGTAAAATAAAAGAGTGCGGTATGGAAACAACGATAATACGGCGTAAAAACGAAGACAATTGCGTTAAAGCAGTAAAAGGTATGCGGCCCGAGGACCTTAATTACAAACGAAGACCGACCTTAGAGGCCGGCCACACAAAAGAAAATGAAAATACAAGAGCTCAGCTAGGGGCGGTCCACCCACTCCCCACCAATGACATCTTTGAGGGCGTCGAAGGACTCGGGATTCAGAGTGGGAGCCAGGTAGCATGCGTGGCGAACAGCTTGGTCAAAGCCCGTGTAGAAGGTCGTCACTACGGCCTCTTCCAGCCCGTCCATGGCCGCCTTCTGGTGCTCTATGGCCTTCTCGGCCTCCCCGAGCTTCCCCTCGGTCATCCCTAGCTTCTCAGTGGCGGTGCCGAGCTGCTCCGTCAGCTGAGTAACCTTCAACTCGGACCTTGTAGCTCGGTCCCCAGCTGAGGCTACCTTGCCTTCCATCTCCTCTAGGGCGGCCTTACTTGCAACGACCTCTTGCACAAGCTCCTCCTTGGCGGCTTGGGCAGCTGCGAGCTCTTTCTCGGCCCTTTCTTTGTCCGACCTCAGCTTGGCGGCTTCCACCTCCCAAGTAACCAAACGAGTGGCGAACTCTTGCTCCCGACGTGTGGAGGCACCCTCTATCTCCGCCACCCGAGCAGCAAGATCGGTCGTTCGCGCGACCCATCTTTTTTCGTGGCGTATAATGGCCGCCGTCCGAGCCAGGAGGACCTCGGCTCCATCGAAATTTTCCTTTACCCCCACGGCGTCAAGTAAAGAATTGTCGTACGAGCTGGGGAAGGGATCTCCGAATTTGATGTGCTCGCCCCGAATAGCGGAGTCCCATAAGGATTGGTCGGGGAGGACATCGGCCATCATTTGCTCAATGCGAGGCTCTGAGCCCTCCTTGCTGCACCAAGACGCGCCGAGAGGTAACTTGGCGGAGGTCTTCACCAGAGGGGCGGGGGATGATGCCAACGCGTCCACCGAGATGGTAAGAGGAGCCGGCGCGCCCGTTGTGGTAGGAGTAGTTGATACGATCTCGGCCTGCTCGGGCCTCGGCCTCTTAGGAGTGGCAGCAGCCTCAGGTTGGGCTTCAGCGCTCTCCTCCCGGGGTCTCTTGGCCGGGCTAGGTGTAGTAACGGCGCGAGGACGTGGGCTAAGTCCCCCCCCCCCGCTGAGGTGCCGGGCTTAAGCCGCCCCTGGTTCTTGGACTAGGAGCCGGGCTGAGGCCGCCCCTCGTCCTTGGGCCCGAGCCTGCCCGGCGAGCCTTCAACATAGCAGTGAGATCAAGGTTCCCAGCCATTAGTCCTGCAACCAAAACAAAGAAGTACACCCTGTTAAGACGGCAATTAATAAATCAGACAGGAGACTCACTAAAGGTTATTACCTAAGAAGTGTTGATAGGGATCCTCCTCCCGAGCTGAGTGAATCAGAGCTCGGCTGCTAATGGGAAGGGGGAGGCCGTCCAAAACTTGAATAATATTCCTATCACCCGGGGTCAACCTCTCCTCGAGAAACTTGGTATATTTGTGAGGAAGGCACCAGTATAAAGGGTACCTAGGACTTAGGTCATCCTTCAAGAAGAAGGCCTGGACAGCCCGGTTAGTGACCGGAGCTAGCTTGAAATACCTCTCCTTGAAATTCTTGTATGATTGTGTGTAAGGAATGAGCAACCCCCCCCAGACCGAGCACTGCTAAGAGAAGTCCAGCCCACCTTGGGGCCGTGCTTCAACTGATAATAATGAAGGAACACACGAGAACTCGGCCTAAGGCCGAGCATCTTACACAGAATTTCGAAGGCACGGAGAAAACCCCAACTGTTAGGATGGAGCTGACTGGGAGCCACATTCAAAAAGGCGAGGACCTTGGTCTCGCAACGGCTCAAAGGAAAGACTATGCCATATTCCTTGAACATATATTCATACACCGTTATGGCATACCGACCCGAGATGAGAGTCCGGGTATGAACTCTTTGATGGGGCTTACAAGTTCTAAAACTAGCCACATCCTCGAACCCGTCCCTCAAGATGGCATACCGATCAAGGATGGCCTGTACACTCTCGGTATTATTGAAGGAAGAGACTCGGCTAGATACGTCGGCCAGGAGCCACGAGAAGTCGGGCTCCCCAGCGGGGATGGGGACTACGAGATCGGCCTCCTCGGCTTCCCTCGCTACCCCCTCCTTGGCCGAACCGGCTACCTCCGTAGCGACATCAACACGATTCACCTCGGTCTCAAATGGAGAGACCTCGGCGATGCCAACAGATCGGACCTCGGCCCCAGCCGGGGGACCTCGGTGGCAGCAGAGGAGAGCCCAGATCTGAGATCGGTCTCTCCCATAGAAACTTCGATGGAGGGAGAAGAAGTCTCCATCGATTCGGGCTCTGAGCCCGAGACGGAGGGAGGAAGCATACTATCTATGCTACGAGTAGCAGAAGAATGTGAAGAGGAAGACATACCTAGAAGGGAGAAACGCGGAAATGGAGGACGAGCAAATAGGGGAGAAAAAGGCAAGCAAAGACCGAACCCAACCGAGTGAGTGAGAGAACCTCGAGAGTGGAAGAGAACCTCGAGAGTGAATGAGAGAGAATCTCGGGAAGAAAAGGAAATGACAGTGAGAAGAGGGAAAAAGGAGCGCAAGAGAGAAGAAGAGAATGCGAATGCAAAAGGGGAAAGTAAAGTGAGAAACTGAAGGGGCAAGTTATTTGAAAGGGGGGAAGAGCCGTTACCAATAACGGTCAAGCCCATAACTGCAAGGCCCACTCCCCGCAATTAAAGCCCACTAACGGCGTTTAAACAAATTTAATTAAATTAATAAGGGAATACCAATCGTCATTGAAGTTGCCCGCGTTGCACCTCGGACGGCCGAACTCGTAACAACTCATTGCCAACCAAGCGCTTGGACCTGAGCTCGGGGGGCTGATGTACCGGGCTGAGGATGAGCACCGAGCTCATCCCAGTGACCGGGCTCACCTCGCCGACCGGCCGAACTTAACATATATTAAACGAATCTGGACAAATATGGACATATATCTTTTCCCTGATATCTCGGGATTCTTGGGCCTGAACCCATGAAATCCACGAATAAGGAACCCTAATTGTGATCCCTATAAATACTAATAGAGGACACATTAATCACACGAAAATAAAATCTAGATCACTCACACATCAAAGAGGGTTCCAACCCCTCACGCCGCCGGAATTCTCAGGGCCGAGCTCAGCTCAGACCACCTCAAATTCCAGCGAGAACACGAA
This sequence comes from Hylodesmum podocarpum, assembly GCA_026586105.1. Classification (NCBI taxonomy): domain Eukaryota; kingdom Viridiplantae; phylum Streptophyta; class Magnoliopsida; order Fabales; family Fabaceae; genus Hylodesmum; species Hylodesmum podocarpum. The sequence continues at coordinate 10,558,318 of JALJEV010000623.1, read as the reverse complement.
TAGTAGAGGAGTAAGATGAAAACATACCTAAGATTGATGACAAGAAAAGGAGAAGAGGTAGTAATGCAACCAAACGTCCGGTATTAGAAGAACGAGCACGAGGCGGATGTTGAGGGAACAAAACCTAACACGCAATAATAGAAACGAGGAGGCGATCGCACGCTCAAGGAAGACTTTGGAAATAATATGAGAAGACAAAGAAGTTAAAAGAAAATAAAGAAAATAAGAAAGTAACGGACAAGCCGTTTCATATGCCTAGTGCAATGACGAATGTGCCCCTGCAATAGTTACTTTCCCAAAATTTTAAAGTCGCGGAAGTCCAGTTGTAATTATCATTTCGCCGCAAGGATTAAGTCATTTTCATCTTAAATGAGCCAACTTTGGCAACCTCAGATATCGCCTTCGAAACCGAGCTAGGGGGACGGATGATCCAGCCCCATTTTAACCGCCCACTAAGGGGTGAACGTGGAAGTTATGGTAGCACACACCCCTCCCATGTTCTCACCCTCAAGTTCACTAACCCATGACAAGTAACAGCTAGCTTGACAGCATATAAGAAAAAGAATCACGCATATAAAGGAGTTGAATCCATAGAGAGAAATATTGCTATCATAAAAGCAAAAGAGAGAAGAAAGAATTTTAATGCTGTGTAAGTTCTCGGCCGAGCTCAACCCGATTGTGCAGGAATACTTCTTTATTTCATTACGTTAAATAATTGATTTTTAACTTGATTACCAAATATTTCTTAAAAAAAAAATACACTCAATCTAGTATATGAACATGCTTGATTCCCTATGTATTAATTTGTATGAAAATAGAGTAAATATCGAGAAAACTAAATGATTCAATAATACATTATTTAAATTGTTTAATAGAAAGTCAAAAGTCGAATATACATGCCAATTAAGTAAATTAATGGATAGTTTTTGTTTTTACCGATAATGATAACATGAATAATAAACAAATAAGAGAGGATGAATTTGTCGAACACTTTACCTCACATGATCCAATTTATTTTATTCAGTTGGGCTCTCCTATTAAATTACTTATTGTACGAAAGTTTTGTTAATTTTTTAAAGATGATTTTTTTTCGTGTCTTAGGTTCAGGAACCAAGGAACCATAGTAAGCTGTGATTTTTCAGCATTATCGTACAACAATCTTTGTTTGCATAATTAACACTTTCTTTTAGTCTTTAGGATTTCATTAGAAATGGGTGGCTCCTTTTTTTAACCCGCAAGACCTAATTTATTTAATTCAGTTGAGCTCTTCTATTAAGTCAAATATTTAATTTTTTCTTTATTTAATTTTTTTTATCCAGCACTTATTTAATTTTATAAACATACTCAATTAGGTAATATATATTATTTCTTGTTATAATTTCTCAAACTAATTAGACAATTTTTCTTTTGTTAATTATATAAAAAGTTGTTAATTAGTACTAACACATAGAGAGACACAAAGACACACAAAGATATATTCTCACCATTAAGAGAAATGAAAAATGAAAAATGAAAAATAATGGAGAATACTTGTTTTAGAGTTACTCTTAGAATAGGTAAATCCCTTTGCAATATAAAACTTATAGGTTATAAGTTTTTTAAAAAATATTATTGCCTTAACAAAATCAATCTTCGATTCAAGTTTGATATCATTTCCTTAATGTACTTATGTTACTAATCCATTGCCTTAACAAAATCAATCTTCGATTCAAGTTTGATATCATTTCCCTAATGTACTTAGGCAGAAGTATCTTTTATACTCCATGCGTAATACACTTTGCTTAACAGAAAACAAAATAACATAATTGATGAGTTCAATGAGAGTATCCATCATTAGTTTTCCCATTCTGTTAGACTTTCTTCCATGGGAATTTTCATTTTCATGAAAGTAATTGAGTTAGGAAATTTTAATTAATAAACCGATCGTAAGTTTAAATTATTCCGGAAATATCAACCGAATTAAATAGTTTAAACAATGATTATAAAATGTATGTATTCATAACATATCATACAAAATAGTGGTTATATATAATGTGATTATTAAAAACTTAAGAAATATTTAATAAGAAAATAAAATATGTGAAAAAATTTGATATACCAAAACTAAACTTAAAAAAAGTAAATATAAATAAAACTTTACACATTTAACAAATCATAATTATATGTTATATAAATTTTAATAATTTTTATTTTTATCAAAGTCAATATGAAAATTTTAAGATACCAAAACTAAATTTAAAGAAAAATAAAATAGATACTAACCAACACTCTAAAAATATTAAACAAATAATATAATAATTAAAGTGCGTAATATTGCGCTTTACCATTCGTATTTTATTCTTTACATAGCTACATATGGCTCCACAGAAAAATCCCCAATCTTAGCCTACAGAGTGGTTGATTGTCGACAACCGATATGTTTTTACCCGGACCTTCAACAAATAGGAAACGTAGAAAGACTTTACAAGCTTAACTTTAAAGAATCTATGACCATGATTCTAAAAAGTAAGAATTTAGATAAGGTGAAGCCATTCGTTGGGGAAGGGTATGTTTATAAACTAATCTCCTCTTTTCTTAATCTTCCTATTTATGACGAGAATGAGAATCATTTAATTTTAGGCTTGATAGAAATAGAGGTGATATACCTGCTATTGGAGAACTCTCAAGGGTTCTATTCAACATTGTTTTAAAGGAGACCTTCGACCGTGAATTTCCTAAAAGGTTTCCAGGTATTGCTTTTTATCGATTCATCAATGAAGTCTTATTTCCATTAGAGTAGATGATATTATCTTAGACGATAAAGCAGTATATGAACTATTGGATGTACTAAGTTTAGAAGGTCATATTGAGTCTCTAGGATCAGATTCATTCCTTACTATTAATGATAATCTTAGGATAGTTCTAAAATAGCCTTACAAAATAAGAAGCTAATTTATGACACAAGCAACATATAGAACTAAAGACATGGAAACAAATACCACGCAACAACCGCCATATCCTAAATAATAGGGCTCTTTATTAGCAAAGCAAGCTGATAAATCCTCAACCTAAACCTACATACGGGTTCCATTACAGAGGACACCCAGGGTGAGCCTTGGACACAGCCAGACCCGTGGTATTGTTGGGCATGTCGTCCAGAAAATAGCAGTCCTTAAAAGCGCAATAGGGTCCACTTTTGGGCCTCTCAAGATTCATGTGGTGTATATATTTGTGAGTCCAAGCAGGTGTTCCATCCTCATATGAGTTATGAGTGAGTCTTGTGAGGTTAGAACCATCCAATCTAATTGTGAATACTTCACCAAATGGCAAGGCATTATCCGGGTTAGAGATTGGCTCAGCTGATATACCTGCATAGTCCGAAGTAAACGCTACACTCTTCCCATCCGGACTAAATGTTGGGTGGTTCGACCTCCCACGGGACCCGCTATCAAACAATTTTCTCAGCCCAGTTCCGTTCGGGTGGATTAGATACAGATGGAAGTAAGGAGCATCCGGGGCATGCCTATTCGACGCAAAAGCGATCCATTCCCCGGTGGGTGACCAAGTGCACATGGTGTCAGTCCATGGACCCTCCGTCAACCTTCGAAGCCCATTTCTGTGTCCATCAACCGCATCCATTATGTACAGGTTTTTATATCCCGACCGTTCCGACCGAAACACCATCCATTTCCCGTCTGGTGAGACTGACGGAAACGCGTTGTTTTTCCCGTCCAATGTCAACCTCTTAAAACTGCTTTCCTCCTCGTCAACGTTTATGGACACGATATCAACTGCTGTTCTGTCAGGACCAAATGTATCCCCCATTGCTGTGTATATTACACCCGGTCGAACCGGATCCCAAGCGTTTGAAAACGCAGACGCCTCTGAAATCTTACGCAGGTTTGAACCGTCCCGGTTCACCACGTAAAGTCCCGGATGACTGGTGTATGCGATTCGGTCGCCCGACGGTGAGAAAACTGGAAACTCACCGACGAAACGGAATAGAGATAGATCAGGGGCAGGGCTACGAAGATTCTCCATCAACAGTGGTGGACTACCATTACTATGAGCGTCGGGTTCTCCTCTGCATCTGTGATACCCGACCCAGGACGAATCGGGCGAGAGGAACGGGTTGTAGTGGTTAGAACGAGGCGAGACCAAGCGAGTTAACTCTCTGAACTCGTTATTCACCAGATCGAATAACTCGATGTGACGAAAACTGGAGCCTGGCCTTCTGGTTGCGACGGCGATGGAGTTGTTGTTGCTTGGTGACGTGGCGGGAGTGAAAGCGTGGAGACCCGGTGGTGTGACTCGTTCGATGACTACCGAGTCAGTGGAAAATGGAGCGTTGGAGGGGAGAATGGCTCTGTAAATGCTCCACCACTGATCTTTGCCTCTCCGGTGGAAGTAAAGAGTGCAATCGTCAACCCAGGTGGGCCAGCCACCGTTGTCAACGATTTTGACTCGGTGAGTTCCGTCTCGAGTGAAGAACACGTAGATATCTGTGGTGAAATTCTCTGTTATAACAGGAAGCAGGTGAGATCCGGGACATGCATGTGGACCGCAGGAAGCAACAGCAGTCCAGAGACCGGAGGGAGAGAGGGCTGGGCTGAAATCAGTTACAGCTTTGGGTGTGAGTCTTTGAGTGAGGCCCGACTTGAGGTGGGTAGAGTAAACGGCGTTCCAACTGGCCCGTGGGATGCCGGGATCTTCGTGGGTTGATACGTATATTAAATATTGGCCGTCAGGGGTGACATTGGGTCTGTCTTGCATAGAAATGGCGTGAGTGAAGTTGTTGGGTAACAGAGGCATTTGGATTCTATCAGTGGTAATGGTCTCCAGTGCGGATCTTCTCGTTGTTGTTGTTGTGCTTGTGGAAGTATAAACTGCGTCGTAGTATATGGTCGGGGAGCCGTTTCTCTCGGTAACGTAAGCGAGTTGGAGAGGAGGGGATTGTGATGGGAGTTGAATGGCGGAAGTGTTGGAAATAAAGTGTCCGTTAAAATTAACGGAGTGGCCATCGGTGAGTCGTAGTTCAAAGTGAGGGTTTAGTCGTTGATGTTGTTGGATTGGGAGAGAATAGATGTCGAAGGTGAAGTAAACTCTTCCAACTGTGAATAAGATGATGCTCGTTGAATCATCATTAGCTGCACAAAGTAGGGCTAGCAGCTGCACTACTACACTGAAAATAGGTAAACCGTTTGTGAGTGTCTTCATCGTTTCAGAGTAAGTGAGCACCGGTGTTGTGAATTCACTTCTTTCCACCAATTTAATATTAATCCAGCTTTACAAATCTTTCAGACGAATGCAACCAAACCTCACGTTGTTATTTTTTTAATACATTTAAAAGGTGTCTTCTCGTTCCAAGTGATATTAAGACTTAATATATTTTTCTTTAAGACTTAATATCATTAAAAAAAATCAGTAAACATATAGTGATTAAACAGAGATTGTTCTTACTGAATTTTGGGGATGTACCTCGTTCCTTAGAAATTCAGGTGAACGGGGGTTGGTTCCTTCGTTGTAGGTGTGTATTGTCTGAGATTGGATCTATCCTCCGTGTGTGATTCAATGTCCTTTTTATAGGTATTATAAGGAAAATCCAATGATGAGTTTAAGTCCGCAAATCCCGGTAGTGACTAGATAGACATACTGTCACACGCATAAATCCCAGAATATCAGGGAGAGGGTATTGTTGATGAGATAGATATGTTGTGTCCATGTCAGTTGTCCAATCTTGGCCGGGTTAGTGGAATGAGCCCGGCATTTTGGGTTGGGTGAGCTACTCTAAGATCTCACCCTGGCCGTCTGAGAGAGCATTTTAAATGTTAAATAGGGGGCATCTCACCCCAGTCCGGTACAGAGAGCATTTTAAATGTTAAATAGAGTTAAATGAATAAAAATTGTATATATTTTAATTCAAAATTTTTCTTATATTTAAATTGAAAAAAAATATATTTTAAGATAGTAAAACTAAAAATTAAAAAAAAAACATATTTTACTAAAATAAAATGTAGAGAAAACTAGGATGGACGTTACGCTGACTACTCACGGAAATTAAATAAAGAGCTTCTAAATCATGCAATAGGTAAATTTCAATAGCCCACTGAAGACGGATTTAGTTGGCTTCATTAAAAATATTCTTTTCAATCTATTGCCATCACTATACCTGACTGAAAGTTTGCTTCAACGTCATTCTAAAATGAATAAAAAATCACCAATTTGACTGAACATATTTAAGAAATATCACGTGAAACATCGGTTTAGAATTAAATATCAAGCAATGACATGAAAAAAAGAAAAAACCAAACATGTTGTCGGAAATTTATTACACAACTCTGGGGCATTCATTCACGTGAAAATATTCTTTGTTGTGCACCTTCTGGGCCGAGTATCCTAATTGGGTCATTTGGGTTAGTTTATTGTTTTTCTTTTTCATGTCATTGCTTGATATTTAATTCTAAAATAGTATACTTTGATAAAAATAGTTGGGCCGGTCTATGACTTCACGTATACGGAGTGTAAACGTTTTTTTTTTTTTTTCTTCAATTCAATCTTATAAAATTGAAAATTTTTAGGAAATAAAAATAAGTAATTTTTTATTTTTTGTTGTATTTAAAATAAAAATAAATATGATACGTTGAAGATAAAGAAAAATATTCTATTCTTTGTTTAAAAATATCCAAACTTTGATTTCTAAAATCCCATAAAATTGTTCCTGTTTGTTCAATATTTGATAACTACATTTAATTTTTGATAAATAATCACTTGGTTTATAACTGGAACGACTTTAAATAGTGCAATTCATGTGGTGATGTATTATTGGGTGATGTTCTATATTGAGATGAAGTTATTGAATGCTCGAATGATTTCATTGGAGTTGTGGCACTCATGAACGACTTCATTATGCATAAGTCACATGATATTAGCCGGTTGGTTTAATTCAAAATTCAAAGTGAAGTTGTTTTAGGAGTTGACACTTCACTTTGCTAGGGGACCATTACTTGTAGTCATGAGTAAATTTTTTTACTTCCTCTATTCCCTCCTCCTTAAAATTTTACTCTCAACTCTCACTTCCTATCTATTAAAAAATGACATCTTCATCTTCAATTGGTTTAAGAATTGGTTGTGGTCCCGTTAAAGATAAGGAGAGAAAAGGAGATTGTAATTGCGACAAATTTTTCCTACATACATGGAAGAATACATTATTTTGTTGTCATTGTCGATCTTCTTCATGAGGCAGGTTATTTTTGGGTTTTGCAAACTTGCTTAGATGAAGATACATCATGGGTTACTTAATGCCTTTGTTTAGAGATGGAGGCCCGAGATACACACGTTCCAAATGCATTGTGGAGTGTAACACCCCACTTTAACACACCCTAAAATCTCTAAACGTCCAGATACCATTATCGTAACAACCCGACTACGTCGTTACTAGAATACTCTAATTTTCTTTGTTCTTTTATTTTTATCAAACACATTTATTTTCTTAAGACATTATTTGATTTTAATTCAATAAATTTCATGTTAAAAAATCATGTTTTCTAAAAGGAAACCTTACCATTTTTTTCCACATAAATAGACTTTACCATACATACTATCAATTAATATATCATCATATTGCATTTAAGATTTCTCGCAAATATTCATAAAAATATTCAACGTCCATCGCTAGCAAATAATTTACAAACACCAATCCAATCTTCAAATAAAAACTATCCTTAAGCAGTCCATTTTCCGCATAAAGTCTAACATGTCAATCTACTCCTCTGAATAAAATTCAGGATCATCATAGTTGTCAAACCACATACACAAACATGTAAGGGTAAGTTCCAAATATTAAAGGTCCTGGTAAATATGGATAATAATTCTCAAGGAAATACATACAAAAATATAATTAAATGAATGAATTGAGACTAAATGAAATTTTCCTGTATGATGAATGTTTCAGCCTCAACTTCAAAAATGTGGTACCATCTCAGATAATTACGGCATCATCATCGTACAACTTACCAACCAGTTAGGTTCTCCCAATATCACGTAGAATATCATAAACAACATGTGATCATTATGAGTTAAATGATTTCTCACTGTCTCAAAGACTCCCCAGTACTTAGACGCACATATTAAGTTTATTATCTACGTCCTCTACTGAGGCCCACCTCTATTTGAGGCTATGCAAGTATGCCATGATCTTACCTCCACACTATCAATATGTTTAAAATCCATTAAGCTCACAACCTTGTTAACAGAAGTATTCAACCTCCCACAGAGGTACTCAACCTCAAAGGTACAAAACTTTTCTTTTAGAGGTACACATCCTCAAATAGAACATTATTATTAATTTTATTAATAATCACAAATCATAGTGTCACAAGTCCAATTCATCATCCAAGTTCATAGCAAAGGTCATCCAAGTTCACAACAAAGGTCATCCAAGTTTAGAGCAAAGGTAATCGAACACAATCCAAATCATCATCCAAGTTCACAACACAGGACATCCAAGTTCAAAGCATAGGAAGTTAATTGTTATAAACTTAGAATTTTAACATTTTTAATTATTGAATCATTCTTTAATTACTTTTTGTTGTTGTCCATTTTGTTTTAGTGGTTTAATATACCTTGGCTGAATTGTTTTAAGTATCAAAACACCTTGAAACTATATTAACCATCTTTTATTAACAAATTTTTCAATTACACTTGAAAACCGTTAGAAATTTTTTATAAATTTGGGTTATTTTAGTAATAGCCCTTGATGTTCTTATTACTTCAAAAATTTTATAAGACTTATAAATTTGCAGAATTTAAGATTATATAGAAATTAATACAGTAAAGAGTTTAAAAGCTTTAGAACACAAAACTTCATAAAGTTTAGTATTTTAGAGCATTTAAAAACTTGAAAACTTAAGGAATTTGGAAACTTCTCTTACAACTTTTATTATTTTAAATCTTCATAAATACTTAGAAATTCAAGAATATAGAACCATATAAAAATTTAGAAACTTATAGATTTAGAAACTTTAGAACATAGAAACATATAAATTAAAGCTTAAAATCTTAAATTCTCTAGAACTTCAAATATTTTGGAAACTTCCCTCTCCATAATTTCTCTTGTTTACTCTTTGAAATCCTTTGAAAAGGTTTTTGAAGATTGAAAGAAGGTTGGTCCTACACCCCTCCAAAGTACACGTGAAGGAGGCTTTAGACAACTTAGAAAGTTTTGGAATTTTGGGCAAAATGTGAAACAGTTTTAGTGAAAGAAAATGGCAAGTGTTTTGGTGTTTTTGGCTTGATTTCTCACGGCTGGAATGCTTCCCATGGAGGGGGTGTATTTATAGATATAGGAAATTAATAAAAAATTCCATGAATGAATCTAATTAGAATAATTTGGTTACTTGAACTAATAGTTACTTAAAAAGTCACCATGTAATAATTGTATAAGATAAGACTCATCTCTTCTTCATTAAATGTTATTTGTCTTATCTTTGCTTTAGCTTTTCTTCCCTCATTGCATATGTCATGTCGTGATGTGTGATGGCTAGAATGTTTTCCATGTGCCAAAATTCATAATTTACCAAAGTTTGCTAAAAATTACTAAATTTTTTAATGTTGACATTTGTTTGCAAAATTTGCAAAGTAATCGTGGCTTCCCTTCTAAGCACACCTTTGCATCTTTCTTTCATCATTTTCATGCTTATTTAATTATTTTATAATCAAGGATAACCAATTGTGCATAAATTTACACAATTGTAATTTAAAAGTTACTTAATTTTAAGGTTTTATAACGAATTAAAGTCCTAATTTCTCTTCTAAATTTTATGAATTCCAACCTTCAAATACATTTATAATCATGCCATAATTATGACAAAGTTATAAGGACTCTAAAAATAATTTTTCATTAATTTTATGATTCACAAATTGTTTTAGATAAATTTTTAAGACGTTTTCTGCATTTAATTTACAAAAATTTTGTTATACAAGGTTTTATTCCAACCTCTATATTTATTTATCCTACTCCTAATTCTATATATTATGGGTCATACTCCCTTTGATTTCCTTATTGTTTTAATTTTTCAACCTATACTGCGTATACAAATGCAGTTGATTGAGGCCGTACTCGGTCAAAATAAAATAATTAAATGTAGTAAACTAGGAAGTGACTTATAGGTCGTCTCTCAAGGACACTCAATTTCTATCAAATACAGAACAGAACACAAAAAGGGGGGATTTGAGTAATAAAAATAGATTAATAAAAATAGGAATTAACAATGATTAAAATGAGATTAATCTCTTGATTAGATCGCAAATTGTTTATCCTTGATTACAGGAACTTATGCTCAATTTATTAAAGTCTCAATCAAACCCAAATTGATTAACTAAGAGAAAATCAATTCAAGCTTTCCTTATGCAAATTATGCATTCTCACACATCATTCATTCCGTTCCAACAAATTTTTAATCAACTCGTTAAACATGAATAGAGAAACAAATTGCACATGAACTGATACATTAAACATGTACAACAATTAGGGCATTAAACACTGGAATTAATGATGAAGAATTAAGCATTAACAGAGCATAAAAAATACATAACAGGAACCTCAAAACATCATTACAACCTTAATTAAGAGGATAACCCTAACTTAGCCTTCCATTTCAGAAACGAAATTGCATAGCATAAATGGAATTGTAGTAAACGAAAACAAAACGAAATTACAGAGAAAGAAAATGGATTAGAACCAGCAAAATGAAAACGAAATTGGATTAGAACCAGAAATGGATTAAAAAGAAAACAAAATTAAATTGCAGTAAAAGAATGAAAGTGTAGTAGAGAAGAGGAGAAGAAAATAAACTGTAATGTATTGATGAAACAAAATGCAAGTTTGGAAAATCCCAATTGAAGAACCATCAAGACGAAAATATAGAGATGAAGAAGAAAACTAAAACGAAGAAAAGAAGAGAAGAGCAGTCTAAAACCCCTCACAAAACCCTAAGTAAAAATCTGAATTGCTCAATGTCCAGAGTGCCCATTCTGATTGCCCTTCTAATTACAAATGAATATCCCCTCACATGTGCAAGACACGTGCCATTTAAGTGTCAAAGGTCCCCAATTTGAATCCCCTGTACAACAAAACAAAATGAATCAATTCTATGCATTTGAATGGGCCAATTCACTAGAAATTCCCGTAATAGACTTCGTGGTCCACTTTCAAGGCTGATTTCACCCCAGATGCACTATGAATTGGCTCTTCATGTCTTCATGACTTTTGTAGCTCTTTCAATCCTCTTTAATTTGAGAAAACCGAAGCTCAAACAGAGATCTGTAGAGGGAGTTATGTCTATTTTAGTGAAACTTCTCAAATCTGGAAAAATATTGCAAATTAGAACAAAAATATCACTTAAAGCCCAAATGAGCCCAAACTCATAAATGCATTAAATCATGCTAATTGACCCTTAATCATGATGTATTAGGAGAATAATCATACACAATAGTTAAGTAAATTAACAAGTATATAAACAAACACAATTACAAACACAAACACACAAAAATCACAATAATTACATACATACACACATTTACATAAATACAAATACATAATTAGACTAATACACACATAGTTGGAGAAACAAAATCAAAACACCAAAAACACAATTTGATAGAAACATTAGGACAAAATAACTCGTACTGACACAAATAAAAATATACTTCAAATTGGACAATATAGACAAACATATAGGGAAAAACAGAGACACAATCAGGGACATACATGTTACACACAAGCCACACATAAACACACAAACGCTTACACATTTGGACACATCCAAAAGTACACCCATAGAGAAATAGAAAAATCAATAATAACAATTACAGTTCCACACCCACTGTAACAATCCAACAATATCACAATTGCACAAATACAAACATAGATTCTATTGGAAAAACACACCATAAAAATATACATAAACACACAAATACAAAGATGGATGGATATACAAAAATATCTACAATGATGTGTACAATCATACAATTAAACAATAATTACATAAATAATTAAGTTAACAAACAAACATAAATATATGATGGGATAAATTCATACACAAAGTTCGACAAACCTAAACATGAACATAATGCGAAAAATATTATTTAACAAATTCTTTTAAGTTAAATTTTAATTCTAACTTGATTTATTAAGTCTAAGAGTTTCAACACTTAATACAAAATAGAATACAGAGTTATACAATGGAAAACAAAGAAGATATTTAGATCAATACTTAATTTTATTTGTTCTAAACAGTTCGATATATAGATACAATTCAAATGAATTTCATTCACGATGCAGTATTCATTTGAGAAAAAGAATAATATTGCACAGGATTTTTATATTGATTCAGTCTTCCGCTTACGTCCAGTCCCAATACAACAACTGTTGCTATTGGTGTTTGATGCAAACCCATGAGAAACTTGGATGAGATCTTCGTGGATAAGCAAAGGGGTACCCAATCTTCATTCACCCATCATTCAACACTCAATTGATTTGAAGTAGCTTGCGGAATTAACACTAAAACTCACGGTTTAGAACAAAGAAGAAGAAATAAAAAAAAATGGAAGAAGGAAGAAATGTGGTAAGCGCCAAGGATGAAGCACCCATTAAGCTTGGTTGGAGAATCATGGATCCATGATAAGATTCAAGGTTCTTGGAAGAAAACCTAGGAGAGCTCTCTCCTTTTCTCAAGACACAAGTCTTAGAAATTTTATTTCATAAATTTGACCAAAAGTGAGTACAATGAGAAAGTTGACCAACTTAAATGAAAGTGCAATGAGCCTAAGGTTAGAAATCTGAAATGTTCTCTACCCTAGGATGAAATGACTGATCAATGGTGAGATGAGAGACACCCTAGACTGAACACACTTTACAATTACAAGGCCCAAACTCAAGTCTTAAAACAAATAGATAATTGAAAGAAACTAGTAGGCCTAACCAATTAAACAACTCGCCGGAAAATCATGATAGTATCCAAACGTTACTTTCAAGCCCAATTTCCTCCTAGATGCAGTTAGAACTGAGCTTTTGTGTCTTCATAGCTTTTGTAGAACTTTAAGTCAGCTTTAAAAAGACACCAAGAACAGCTCAATTGGATTTGTGTAGCCCAATTTATGATCCGAATGCTAAACCTGGTCAGACAGTAAAAAACATAGCGAATTTTATTATAAGCTCAATTTATTAAAAAGTAAGGTTGAAGAGTTTGTTGAGCTTTTGGAGATGGTCCTCCATCAGTATTTCACTAAAAATGATCCCTTTGGTGTTCTTTAAAATCACTCTGCACAAGCAACACAAAACAAAATCAACAACATCCAATACAATCAATTTTTTCTCATAAAGAACCTTTCTCCTATATTCTTGGTACCTCCAAGAATAAGCCTTGAGAAATCTTTCTCAATACACTTTACTCTATTCTAGAGAGACCTCTCTCTTAGATGAATTCAAATCTAAAAAATGAAATATACAAATATCAGAATTAGAATATAGATTGTGCAAGTCTAATCAACTGAAAACTCTATACATCATGATCTTATCCTTTAAGAGCCATTTGAAAACTTTTTCCAGAATAATATTAGATGAATTTCTTGGATAAAAAGATAAGAACTCAAGTAGTTCTGATTTGAAAATGTTAGAATGCTCTTTTGGTTTTTCCAAGATCAAAAAGAATCTCTCTCAAAATTATTTCTCAAAAGACTATTTAAAACAAAACGTTTTTGGCAATAGTGGACAAGTTTCTGATGTGGGTAATCGATTACTTCATGGTGGTAATCGATTACTCCAGTGGATTAAGTTCTATCTTGACAACTCAAGCTTGTGGTAATCGATTACCTGGAGCTGGTAATCGATTACACTGATGGAGGACCATCCAAGGAGGACCACTCAACTAGGAGGATCACAAGGAGCATGATGAAGAAGATAGAAGAGGGAGTTGAGAAAGAGCTCTTGAAAATTGGAGGAGCCCTTGAAGACCTACCTCTAGATATCAAACCTTGTATTCTTATAGAAGTAGCTCCATTGTAATCAAATATTGTATATTTTTCCTTTTTGGTTGAGCACCTTTCTTGAGAGGAATTAAGAGGTGAAGCTCAAAAGTGAAGAGAAAAAGAATTGGACCTTGAACATACTTTAATCCTTTTGGATCCAAGAAGGTAGGGTTTAGGGTATTGGGATTCGTGACCCACTCACACCTAAACCCAAGGGTCCAAGGCCCATTTCCCATTCTCCACTTAGAAGGCTTCCTCCTAATTCCTTCTCTATAAAAAGAGACTCAAGCCTACCTCATGTACACTTAGTTTTTGATGAAATGAAATAAGCATAAGAACTTTTCCTTAAGGGAAGGTCTCTTAGAGGGTTCCTTGGGTCTTATCAAAGTTCTAACACTTTGTGACGATTCTTCACTTGGGACTTATTGGTTCTTCATGGCGTCCACCATCTCTATTCTCCTCCACCTTTTTCAATTTCTTTCTTTCCAATTATTTTACTAACTTTGATTCTAACCTTGTTTCCTAATTGTCTTTGGCTCTTGAGAATCAAGTGGAGGCTTCTTGGAGTATGAAGATCAAGACATTCAACCAAGCCTAAGTGTGCTTGTAACAAGTGGTATCATGAGCTTACTCTTCTTTAAGAATTCTCTACATTGGGTTAGATCAAAATTTTTTTCCTTGCATCATTGTCATAATTCTTGCCATAGTTCCATGTATATTTGTCTTTATTATCATCAAATTCTTTTTCTCCCTTGATTTTGATTGTCATAGTAGTGCCTTAACTTTTGTGCCTTGCATGTATCTTGATATTTTTCTATATATAGACCACTTTGCTGCACCATGACCATTCTAATAATCACCACTCAATTCCTTGATTTTGCATGCCTTAAAGCTTTAGTTTAGCTTCACAAAGAATAGTATTTTTCAGTTGCATCTTTGTTTTGAGATCATAAGCTTGCTCTCCACTTTTGCTTCTTGGAGAAAGCCAAGAAACTCTTTGAAATTCTTGGTGCAAGCTGTGAGAGTGATTGGAAGATACATTGTGGTTGCTGCACCATGAGGAAAAAAGAGGAGGCCCTTGGTTTTTGGCTGTCACATGCATCAAGCACCCATCACAAAGTTCCTTCTCTCCATAGCAAGTTTGCAAGAAATTGAGTAAGCCAATTTTGAACCTTAAACACATTATCATCTTGGCATCCTTGTCTCAAAATTGTGATCACTTTTTTGCTGCATTTTCATTTGATTCGCAAACCATCATCTTGATTCATTGCTACACATTCATATTTCTGATGCATGGTGCCTATCTGCATGCCTTTCATTTGCTGCACCTTAAAATTGCATGCCATTCTTGCATCATTTTCCTTGCTGCACACTGAATATTGATGCTGGGATTGTATATTTCTGCTGCACAATCTTGTTCAAATCTTGCATTCGTCTTGGCTGCATCTGCATGTGTTCATTGCTGTCAAAAATTCATTTCTGCATGTACGTGATATAATTCTTGCATTGGTTCTTGCTACTGCACATTGAGAATTTCTGTTGCATCAATCTGCTGCATGTGTGGCCATTTTACTACATGCGCCTTTAAACAATTTACTGCAGTTCCTGTTTTACGATTCTTGCAAAATTTCATTTCATTCTGCAATTCATTTCTAGAAAACCCTTTCAATTCCACTTGTGTGGTACTTTAGCCTAAGGAGGCTATGTGTTCAAAGAATACCGAGAAGGTTGTGTTCAAAGAATATCTTGTATTAGCTAGAAGTGGCTGGGTTTAAACAATACTTGTAACCATTCACGGTTTGTAGTGAAAACTCAGTAGTTGCTGGGTAACTGGACGTAGTCTAGAATAGACGAACCAGTATAAAAATATTTGTGTTCATCCTTCTTGAGTTTGTGGCTAACGGGGATAATCACATTGTAACGTCTGTTCATTAAAATTAATATTTGAAGATAAGAACTGTTTCGTCTGAATCCTTTTTAAACCAACAAACGAAAGGAATTAAATTTTTTATTAACACAATTCAATCCCCCTTTTTGTGTTTTATCTTTTAAAAAAACCCAAGAAGTTCTTGTGGGCACGCCACATTCCAAAGTTGTTGTCTCAATCTGAATATGACCGTCTGCTCATCGACGACCCCTTTGACAATAGAACTCTTACCAAGAAAGAAAACCATGAAGCCACCTTGGCTTATTCTTCTCCTAAGAAATTGGGGATGCAAGACGTTGTTGTCTGCGAATGCGTCTACCTTGGAGCAGGGTTTGCTTATACAAATGCTACCACTCTCCAAAACCTTCAACTGACTCCTTATGTGCGTGAATTTAGTTGGAGATGGGATGAACCTCAGGTTGCTACATCCATTCTCCCATACTTAACCCTCCATTTTCTGGAGGCTGAAGCTCCATCTGTTGTTGCCTACAATAATCTCAAGCATAAATGCCCTAGTCTAGAACAAGCTAATTTGGAATACAAGACCAAACAAGATATTCTTGAAAACAAACTTGAATCTTTGGAGGCAATGATGAAGGCTTACTTGGCTTAGAGGCCACCCTCACAAGGGCCTTCACCTGATGCATCATCATCCTGACATTATATGATTCATCTCTTTAGATGTTTTTGATGATTGTAGCTCAATGGGGAGAAATTTGAAGAAAAGATGAGGAGAGAAGAAGAAGAGCTAAAAAAGAAAAGAAGAGATTAGACGGGAAATAATAGACTAAAGAGGAAGAAAAGAAAGCAAAGTCTGAGGAGGAGCATAAACTGAAGAGGAGCATAAGTTGAAAAATGATTAGTCTGAGGCGGAGCTATACGCAAAAGAGGAAGAAAAAGAAATGAAGAACTTGCTGAGGGGGAGGGCAAGATATTTTTTTTTTGGACTATCATTCTTTATTTTTTTTGAAAAGAGCATTTGGTTCTGATAAATTTTTTTTTTGCTCTGATACATTATTCTTTTATTCTTGTAAAGCTCTAACTGTAATATTGATCTGATATAAAATTACATCACATTGATGTAATAAATGAGATGAAAGAAGAACGACTATGAAACATCAACTTGATGTAATTCTAAAATATTCATGCTCTGACTCTTGCTCTGATATACATACACTGTGTATTTTGATCTAACATGTCTTATGTAGATTTTGATATGATATTTACACAAGTGGTTTAATTCTGCTCTCATTAGTCTAAAGAACTCAAGCTTAAGGGTAGATTTCTACTTCAAGTTCAGCCTGATGTAGATCAAGTTGTTGCGTCTACATCTTTTTAGCCTCGATACATCGTTCAGAGGGCTATAAGAAGATCAAGCATAAAGTGGTTTGTAATCATAAAAAAGAGGGAGATTGTTAAGTCAAAATGACTTAGAATCTTAATTTTGATAATTACATGACAGACAGATTGTATCAAAAGAGCAGAAGGAAGAATGATCAAGACGGATCATTATCAACATAGACGAAAGATGCACCCTCAAACAAGAAGACGTAAAAAAGGAAGTGTTCAAGTCATCATGCTTCAAGGCAACCTGATCAGATGAAAGAACCTTCAAAGATCAGATAGAGAGCTTGTCCCAACTTCAAGTCATGCGCTCAAGAGTGAAGATATGAAGACTGAAGTTGAAGACGAAGAAAGAAGACAGATGAATGAATTCAACACACAACTCATCTATTTGTTCATTCGTCTATCAAGTTAATGAAGTTCAGAACCTGAGTAACACGTGCATTCGTTCAAATCAAGTTATTACTCAAAAGCTTCTAAAGGTGGAAAGAGATTTTGAAGTAAACCTCTGCAACACGAAAAGTAGTTGCATGTTTCTGTGAAATCTCTAAGCAAATCAGTCAAAGCTCAATCTCACGCTAACATCCGTTGACTTTGCATTAATTGTTCTGATTGCTCACTCTACCAGATGTGGAAGTACCCAATACAAAGGACTAACGTTTAAATCTTCAGTCTAACGGATACTTCAAGAAGACATCTATAAAAGGACTTCATTGTTGCAAGTTGAAGTTGGCGACCTACACCGCAAAGATTATATTCAATCTCGCTCAAAGCTCTCAAGTTAAAAGTTCACTCGTCCTGAACTTAGTATACAACTCACATTGTAATATCTTTCTGCAAAGAGGATAATTTTTATTGATCTTTATTGTAAGCCACTGTTGTGGTGATCTATAGCCTGAGAAAGATAATTATTTAAAAAATACCTTGAGTTTTAGCCTTAGGAGGCTAAGGTCCAAAAGAATACCTTGGTTAGCCTGAGGAGGCTAAGTGTTGAAAGAATACTTTGGTTAGCCTTAGGAGGCTTGTAAAATACAAATACATAAGAATGAGGGTTGAATTGTGTTTTTCAATTAAAAATTTTTTAGACGATGCGTTTTGCGTCTATATTAAAACGTTTAGATCAAACGCAAACTTAAACTTATACTTCAAATATTGATTTTAAGTAAGAATGCAGTCTAAGTTATTATCCTCAGTTAGTAAGCAGGTAAAATAATCAAAATAATAATATTTTTATATTGGTTCGTCTATTCAAGACTACGTCTAGTTACCCAGCAACTTGTTGAGGTTCAACTAAGAGTATTCTTTGAACTCAGTCACTCCTAGCTAAAATACAAATATTCTTTGAACACGACCTTCTCAGGCTAAAGCGGTATTCTTTGACCGCAGCCTCCACAGGCTAAACCCAGGTATTCTTTGAACACAACCTCCACAGGCTAACTAAAGTATTCTTTCAACACTTAGCCTCCTCAGGCTAAAATAGGTATTCTTTGGACCTCAGCCTCCTGATGCAAACCCATGAAGCTTATGATGAGGTCTCCATAGAATTCACAACATGAGTGCCCAAGAAGGATCTAGAGTTAATGAAATTAAGAGGTTCATGACACATCTAAGTTTGTGATGATCATGGATTAATTAAGATGGAATTTTATGCCTTGGATTAGAAGTAAATCCTAAGGCTAGAATCCCTTCTTAGATGAGAGTTAACAATTTAGAAACTTGACTTAAATTTGCACCTTTGATTATGGTATAATCAAGTGGTGTAAATTTAAATGAAGTTAGTGGAAATTCCACTCATTTTCTCTCTTAATCCATCCACTCTCTTTTAAGAGAGTGTAATACACTTGCTTAGTTGGGTTATAAGACTCGTAAGCACATCTTAAGAGGCTTTGACCAACACAATTAAAGTCAACATGTCCAATGGGAAGCTTAGTCGAAAATTCCAAGTAAAACATGGTCCAAGCTTTACACAAAATTAATCCTAAACTAATTACAAACTAATAAGGAAATTACAAGGCTTCATAAGCCCACTTTGTTGATTTTGAGGAGTTGACCATTGACTTTGACTTTAAATCCTAAGGCTAGAATCCCTTCTTAGATGAGAGTCAACAATTTAGAAACTTGACTTAAATTTGCACCTTTGATTATGGTATAATCAAGTGGTGTAAATTTAAATGAAGTTAGTGGAAATTCCACTCATTTTCTCTCTTAATCCATCCACTCTCTTTTAAGAGAGTGTAATACACTTGCTTAGTTGGGTTATAAGACTCGTAAGCCCATCTTAAGAGGCTTTGACCAACACAATTAAAGTCAACATGTCCAATGGGAAGCTTAGCCGAAAATTCCAAGTAAAACATGGTCCAAGCTTTACACAAAATTAATCCTAAACTAATTACAAACTAATAAGGAAATTACAAGGCTTCATAAGCCCACTTTGTTGATTTTGAGGAGTTGATCATTGACTTTGACTTTGACATTGACTTGTTGACTTTGACTTGGTCAACTCTTCTTCAACTTGGGCTTCAATTCTTCTTTGCATTACCCTTGTAATCCTCATGCTTGGAGATGATCCTCCATCACCTCCTCAGGCTAAACTCAAGGTATTTTTCAAACAATTAGCCTCCTCAGGCTACAGATTACCACAACAATGGTTTATAACGACCAAATAGAAAATATTCTCTATGCAGAGAGGGATTTTACAATGTGAATTATATTCTAAGTTTGTGGCGAGAAAACTTGTATATAGAGAGCTTGAGCGAGTATATGAATATAGTCTTGATCAGAGTAGTTCGCCAAATTGAACCCGTAGGGATGAAGTCCTTATATAGGCGTTCTTGTGAAGTAATCGTTAGACTGTAGATGTTAACGTTAGTCCTTGACTTGGGTACTTTCACATCTGGAAGAGTGAACAATCAGAATATTTAATGAAAAGTCAGTGGATGTCAGTGTGAGATCTGCCTTTAACTTGATATACTTAGAGGTTTCACTAAAACGTACAACTCCTTTTTGTGTTGTAGAGGTTTATTTTGAAATCTCTTTCCACCTATAGAAGCTTCCGAGTAACAATTGATTTGAAATGAATGCACGTGTTACTCAGAGTCTTGAACTTCATAAAAGGCTAGACGAATGAACAATTCAAAAGTGTTGTGTGTTAAATTCATTTGTCTGTCTTCAATTTTTATCTTTAACTTTAGTATTCAAATCTTCATTCTTGAGCACATGACTTGGAGTTGAGACGCGCTCTCTGTCTGATCTTTGAAGGTTCTTCGTCTAATGAGATTGCCTTGAAGTATGACGACTTGAACCTTGCGTCTGGAACATTTTGTGTTTTAAGGATGCATCTTTCGTCTATGCTAATATTGATCTGTCTGATCATTGTTCCTCTGCGTCTTTTGATACATCCGTCTGTCTTGTAATTATCAAAATTAAAATGCTAAGTCATTTTGACTTAACAAGGCTGGGTTCAAAGAATACCTGGATTTAGCCTGCGGAGGTTGGGGTCAAAGAATACCGGTTTATCCTGAGAAGGTTGTGTTCAAAGAATATTTGTAATTAGCAAAGAGTGGTTGAGTTCAAAGAATACTCATAGTGGAAGCTCAGCAAGTTGTTGGGTAACTAGACGTAGTCTTGAATAGACAAACAATATAAAAATATTATTAATTTCATTATTTTTATCTGCTTACTAACCAGGGCTAATAATCTTTAACTAAAATCAATCTTTAAAAGAGAAATATAAGTTTGCGTCTGACTAAACCTTCCTAAAACAGACGCAAAATGCATCGTCTGAAAACATTTTAATTAATAAATACAATTCAACCCTCTTCTTGTGTATTTTCTTTTTACACAGACCATGACTTGGTGTTTTATCATATTGCAAATTCTTATAAGCATGAAGAAAAAGAGAAGACAGTCTCTCTTAATCATATCAGACGTTGTGCTAAGAAGGAAGGAAGAGTCTTGCCTATTGCACTTGGAACTCAATTCTCATCAATCATATCTTCAAGAACAAGATACTTCATTCGCATGGATTGTGTTCGACCTTACAAAGTGAAGTTTCTAGCCAAAGGAAAAGAACCAATGGTAGATGATGATGAACCTCGCAAGTTATGTGGGCATTTCACATTCCCAAACTGCTTTCTACATCTGAATATGAGAGACTGAAGACTGAAGGACCCTTTGACAGTAGGACTCTTCAAAAGATCAAAGATCATGCAGCCACATTGGCTTTTAGCTTTGGAATTGCTTATGATGAAGAAGATTTTGCGACTGTTGGACAGTTTTTCCCTGGTGCTGGCTTTACATACACCAACTCTCCAGCTCTCAATGATCTTCAACTTGTGCCTATTGTTAGAGATTTTTCATGGCAGTGGGAGGAGACATATTCTGCTTGCGTGATGCTTTCGTCTTTGACGTTGCATCTGTTGGAGTCAGACGAGGATCTTGCAATTGAAGAAGCCCTTACAACGGGTGCTTACCACTCTCTTCAATGCAAGTACAACTCTGTGAAGTGCAAGTATGATGATGTGAAGGATGAGAATACCGCTCTTCGGTCTGATCATGATAATCTTAAGTCTGAATTCCAATAGCTTAAGTTTGTAGTGGTTTCCTTCATGCCTCAAGCTCAATCGTCTCGGTCTTAGTCTTCTGCGGGGTCCAGTTCTTAGTTTTGATGATTTTCAGCCAAGAAATAAAGAAACTTGTTTTGAGGGGGAGCATAGAAGAAAGAAGAAGAGTTCATCTGAGGGGGAGCACAAAAGAAAGAAGATATTCATCTTAAGGGGAGGAACGTCTATCTTGTAATTTGTATTTTTTTTATACATTGTAATTTTTACTTGTTGTTGTTACTCTGGTACATATACGATTTCTTTTTAAGTTCTCTATGTAATTCATAATAATTACATCACATTGATGTAATGATCATAATAAAAAGAGGTACTTTAAAAGAAAAACATTGCCTTGATGTATTTCTGGCATAAACTGTGTTTTTTGGCAAACATTGTTTTTATGCAGATTCTTTCTTCAGTCTTCCTTCAAATATGGTCTGTAATCATCAAAAGAGGGAAGATTGTTAAGTCAAGATGATTAATATCTTAGATTTTGATAATTACATAACAAACGGATCAAGCATCAGACTGAAGCATCATGGCTCTAAGACGGTCGAAGCAAGTACATACGAAGTTGGCACCCTCAAAAGTCAACTAAGTATAAGTCATCATCTATTGCTTCTCAAATGAAAATATGCCTCAAGACGAAGACTTTGAAGAAAAAACAGATGAAGTCTATGGTGAAGACATTTCGTCTAATGAAGATAAGTGAAGATCCTTTAAAGGCATACGAAGTAACTCGCGTCATATTTTTCAAATAAAGACGTTACTCTAAAAAGTTTCTAAAGACAGAAAGGGATCTCGTACTTAACCTCTGCAACATGAAAAACAAATGATACTTTTTGAGGATATCTCTGAACAAGTCAGATAAAGCCTGGACATGCGTTGATTCCGCTATTAAATCATTTAATGATTCTGATTGTCTGTCAATCACCTCTGAAGTACGCAAGAAAAAGGACAACGGTCAAATGCATTCAGTCTAACGACTATTTCGAGGATTTCAGCTATAAAAGGACTTCACCACCTCAAGCTCAAGTTGGCGAAATTACGCTTGAAAAGCTCTTATTCTGAATTTCGCTCTTCAGCTATTTGTTCTTCATTGTACACACCTCTCTGCGTAGAGGATAAACCTTTTCTTTCAAAATCCATTATTGTAGTGCCCTAGCCTGAGGAGGTTGTGTTTCAAATAATACTTTTGCTTTAACCTGAGGAGGTTGCGTTCCAAACAATACCTTGTGTATAGCCTGAGACGACTGTGATCAAACAATATCGTTTTAGCCAGAAGTGGCTGGTGTAAAAAATACTTATAACATTTTTACGGTTGATAGTGAAAACTTAGCGTGTTACTAAGTAACTAGACGTAGTCTGCTTAAGACGAACGTAGTCGGCTATAAAAATATTATTCTCTTTAACTGTTTTGCTTTGAGATTAACGGGATTAACAATTTAAATATTTATTAATTAAAAATCAATAATTAAAGAAAAGAAGTTGTGTCTCTCTGCTCTCAAAATTAACAAACGTAGACGCGCAAAATTTTTAATAACACAATTCAATCTCTTTTCTTGTGTTTTATCTTTTACATGTTGCTTATGTAATTGTAAAGAATTTTATAAGCCCATGAATATATTTTTAAACTAATATTTTACGTAACAAAATTTACGTAAATTTCTATTTATTTTTTTACATTTTCATAACTTAATATTACTACATTAAAATTAATTTCTACATTTTCCTAATTCTATATTTCAACATTAAAATAAATTTCTACATTTTCCTAACTAAATATTTCAACATTAAAATAATTTTTTACATTTTCCTAACTAAATATTTCAACATTACCGTTAACCTCCAATTTTCCTAACATTTTTTACACAAGTCCAAAAACTATAAATAACTATATTAAAAATAATTAGGATCATACATTTTCCTAAATAAAAAGTACTACATAAAAAAAATTATACTCCTAATTTTCCTAACTAAAAATGATAAAAAGAAGTTTAATGTACATTCCACTAAATAAAAAAAGTACTACATTAAATAAAACTACACTCCTAATTTTCCTAACTAAAAATGATAAAAAAAAAAAATTTCTACACATTCCACTAAATGGAAAAAAAAAAAGAGTACTACATTAAAAAAAATTACACTCCTAATTTACCTAAACTAAAAATTATAAAAGAAAATTACTATACACACCAACACAACATAAAACTCTTACTACATAAAAATAAAAATCTAACTACACAAAATACCTTACTTTAGGCTAAATGGGAACAAAAGTTACTGCACAAAAACCAGCCAACAACTAAACTAATTATTAATAAATAAATTGTTTAAAATCAATTACAAAAGTACCTTAGTTTACTGTGAATGGGGACCAAGAGATTATTGGGACCACTTCACAACTTTTGCCAGCACAGAAAAAATTTAACAGCAGGAGGGGAAGATGAAAAAGGGTATGTTATGAAGATGGGAGAAGGAGACGCACGAAAGGAAGAAGAAAACAGTAAAGGGTGAAAAAGGAAACGGAAAAAACATATTTGCATGATGCGCTTCTACAAGCACACATTATACACATGTCCTGCCCTGTTACACACTTTTCTGCATCACTCAAAATTGTCTCTGTGTCGTCGAGTGTCTTTTTATTACCGGTTAACACGTGACCCAATCTCAATAAAGCTCAACTTGCTGTCAACGCATTTTAAACCGGGCATATTTCAAAGCTCAATCGGCGTCTCCACCTTTTTAACAAAACAAACCCCTCCCATATTTAGTTTCTAACTGCGCCTATTATGAAAAATAGTTCCCGTAAGGAAACAATTATCCTCCAATAGTCCATGTAACACTAGAAAATTCTGCAGCACCTATGTATATAATATTCTTAATCTTGCATCATTAACTTAACCGCTTCACTTTTCATGAACCACTTGCAATAAAATAATTTATTATATATATAACTAATATACTAATATTCCCAGAATACTCGTTAACTGAACAGCTTCACTTTTCGTTAACCAATTTGAACGAGAAGACACCTTTTAAATATATTAAAAAATGACACGTGAGGTTTGGTTGCATTCGTCCGAAAGATTTGTAAAGCTGGGATGAATATTACGCCACGTTGCCTAATGACAGAAATTAAATACAAAGCTTGAATGGGTGGTGAGAAGTGAATTTCAGTGGCCCACAACGGACAGATTAGGTTGGCTTCGTCATAAAAGCAAAAGAATATCTCTTCAAAGTATTCATCAGAAAAAAATTATATATTTAAATCTCTTCACAGGTGAATTCACAGCACCGGTGCTCTGCTCACTTACTCTGAAACGATGAAGACACTGACACTTCATTTACCTATTTTTAGTGTAGTAGTGCAGCTGCTAGCCTTACTTTGTGCAGCGAATGATGATTCAACAAGCATCGTCTTCTTCACAGTTGGAAGAGCTTACTTCACCTTCGACATCTATTCTCTCCCAGTCCAACTACAACAACCACAACACCTAAACCCTCACTTTGAACTACGACTCACCGATGGCCACTCCGTTAATTTTAACGGACACTTTATTTCCAACACTTCCGCCATTCAACTCCCATCACAATCCCCTCCTCTCCAACTCGCTTACGTTACCGAGAGAAACGGCTCCCCGACCATATACTACGACGCAGTTTATACTTCCACAAGCACAACAACAACAACGAGAAGATCCGCACTGGAGACCATTACCACTGATAGAATCCAAATGCCTCTGTTACCCAACAACTTCACTCACACCATTTCTATGCAAGACAGGCCCAATGTCACCCCCGACGGCCAATATTTAATATACGTATCAACCCACGAAGATCCCGGCATCCCACGGGCCAGTTGGAGCGCCGTTTACTCTACTCACCTCAAGTCGGGCCTCACTCAAAGACTCACACCCAAAGCTGTATCTGATTTCAGCCCAGCCCTCTCTCCCTCCGGTCTCTGGACTGCTGTTGCTTCCTACGGACCACATGGTTGGGCCGGCCAAGAAGAGAATTTTACTACCGGTATCTACATGTTCTTAACTCGTGACGGAACTCACCGAGTCAAAATCGTTGAACACGGTGGCTGGCCAGCATGGGTGGACGATCGCACTCTTTACTTCCACCGAGAAGCCCACGACCAGTGGTGGAGTATATACAGAGCCATTCTCCCCTCCAACGCTCCATTTTCCACGGACTCGGTAATCATCGAACGAGTCACACCACCGGGTCTCCACGCTGTCACTCCTGCCACCTCACCAAACAATAACAACTTCATCGCTGTTGCAACCAGAAGGCCAGGCTCCAGTTTTCGTCATATCGAGTTATTCGATCTGGTGACTAACGAGTTCAGAGAGTTAACTCGCTTGGTCTTGCCTCGTTCTAACCACTACAGCCCGTTCCTCTCGCCCGATTCGTCCCGGGTCGGGTATCACAGATGCAGAGGAGAACCCAATGCTCATAGTAATGGTAGTCCACCGCTGTTGCTGGAGAATGTTCCGAGCCCTGCTCCTAATCTATCTCTATTCCGTTTCGTCGGTGAGTTTCCAGTTTTCTCACCGTCGGGTGACCGAATCGCATACACCAGCGCTCCGGGAGTTAACGTGGTGAACCGGGACGGTTCGAACCTGCGTAAGATTTCGGAGGCGATGGCGTTTTCAACCGCTTGGGATCCGGTTCGACCGGGTGTAATATACACAGCAATGGGGGAATCATTTAGTACGATGAGGACACGAGTTGATATCGTGTCCATAAACGTTGACGAGGAGGAAAGCAGTTTTAAGAGGTTGACATTGGACGGGAATAACAACGCGTTTCCATCAGTCTCACCGGACGGGAAATGGGTGGTGTTTCGGTCGGGTCGTTCGGGTTATAAAAACCTGTACATAATGGATGCGGTTGATGGAGAGAAAAATGGGGTTCAAAGGTTGACGGAGGGTCCGTGGAATGACACCATGTGCACTTGGTCACCCAACGGGGAATGGATCGCTTTTGCGTCGAATAGGCATGACCCGGGTACTCCGAACTTCGCTCTGTATTTAATCCACCCGAACGGGACTGGGCTGAGAAAACTCTTTGATAGCGGGTTGGGTGGGAGGTCGAACCACCCGTATTTTGGCCCGGATGGGAAGAGTATAGCGTTTGCTTCGGACTATGCAGGTATATCAGCTGAGCCAATCTCTCAGCCGGATAATGTCTTGCCATATGGTGAAGTATTCACAATTAGATTGGATGGTTCGAACCTCAAAAGACTCACTCATAACTCGTACGAGGATGGAACGCCTGCTTGGACGCACAAGTATATACAGCCCATGAATCTTAAGAGGCCCAATGGTGGACCCTATTGCAATTTTAAGGACAGCCATATTTTCTACGAGCTGACCAACTATACCACGGGTCTGGCTGTGTCCAAGGCTCACCCTGGGTGTCCTCTGCAATGGAACCCGTATGTAGGTTTAGGTTGAGGATTTATCAGCTTGCTTTGCTAATAAGAGCTCTATTATTTAGGATATGGCGTTTGTTGTGTAGTATTTGTTTCCATGTTTCTAGTTCTATATGTTGCTTGTTTCAATAATTCGATTCTTATTTTGTAAGGCTATTTTAGAACTATCCTAGGATTATTATTAAATATAAAAACTTATTATATTTTCATCGTATTAGAGTTTTAGTTAGTGTTTGATCAGCATTAATTATTCTAAATACATATATGTTGTAATACAAATTGATTAAAGTAACTTTTGATTTATTTCATTCTCTGTTAACTTGATATGGGAAGGTTTTATTTTTCTGCAGAACACAATTTATATGCTTTTAATGATTCATATAGGGACTCGTGTGTAGATTCGACAAAGTCAATAATTGGTTTTAATGTTTTTCACGGCTATTCCTTGGTCCACTTGAAGCCTAAGTAGCAAATCATAGTCTCTTGGTCTTCCTCGTAGGTAAAATATAAAATACTAGTCACGACAACTTGTAAAATTTAGTGTATCTTTGTCATCCCTTTGCTAAACCATTCCACCTCTCAGCAGTTGAAATAGCACAGAAATCTACTTTTAATAAGAGAACCAAACATATACGGATTGTCATTTCATAAGAGATTGTCATTTCATAGAGGACAAAGTTCAAGACAGCATATAGACATGTAGTTGTTCATGAAGGTATTGTATCTTACACAACTTAGGAATGTTGTATCCAAGTTACACATTAATTACATGCCTCAACTTGAAAGGGGTTATTAAATATAAAATTTATTATATTTTCAGCTTTTTGTAATTTTTTTTAAGTTATTAGAATTTTAGTTAGAGTTTGTTCGAAATCAATTATTCTAAATTGTACATATATGTTGTAATATAGCATGATCAACTTAATTATTCACTCATTTCATTCTCTCTCTTGAAAATTATCAATAAATGACTACATGGCTTTCAAAGCTTAAACAATTAGATTTCGGACTATATAACATCCTCAATTTTAGATAAGAGCAAAATGGTCATTTTATCATTTTCTCAGCAAATTGATTTAAAATATGATATTTTATTATAAGTAATGTTTAAAAGTTATTCAGTGTAAAAAATAAAATATGAGTAGGAAAATATGATGTGCATAGTCAGTTTATAAAGTATGGGCAAAATGGTCATTTCTGACGTAACCTTAAGTTTGAGGTACCAAATAAATTTAAGCACAATATCTAAAAATGTTTTAAAAGTAATTAGAAGTGATTGGGAAGTTAATGATGATTAAGATAAGGAAGTCAAATTTCAAACAAAAGTCAACTCATTAGTGGTAGAGATGTAAATACCACAGTTTTTCCTTATTGGGAAAGAAATTAAGTGAAGATTTAAAATGGGTAGAGAATTAAATTATAGACCCATGGCAAAGCAAAGAAAATTCTTAAGAACCCAGAGAAATTGAAATGGATGAAATCAGATATCCCGGGAGCTCAAAAGGCCACACATTGGATGTAGTGGGCCTGATATACTGGCCCACTTGGTTTTAAGGCACTAGCCCCATGTAGGTCCCACACAAACACACTTAAGGGAGTGAACAATTTTCTCTTTCTCCTTTGTGTCGTAACACCACTTGTTGGAAATGTTCCAACACTTTGCATTTTCTCTCCACCCTTGTCTCCCTCATGGCCACCCACACAAACTCTTCTCCTCTTTCTCTTTTCTTCTTCTTCTTCTTCTTCCTTTCTTCTCTTCCTTCACTCACGTTGGCCACCACTTCCAGCACTCCATGGCAAGCCACCGCCGGAACAAAATCACCACCACCCAAGAGGAAAAGTTCCATTTTGCTTTCTCCAAGTTATCTCCTAAGCTTCACTCAAGGTATGGGGGGTTCTTGTCTCAATAGTGGATTTTATTATGTGTTCTCTTGCTATTTCGTTTTCCTTTACTCTGTTTTGTTGTGAAACCGGAACCCTAGAGTGGTGATCAGAGTTTTGAACTTGATTCCTCCATGAGACAGCCTTAATGGAAGTTTAACAACTAAAATACTAAGAGAATGATTTGGTGCAAGAGAAACCTGAACTTGGATGCTGGAAAAGAATGAACTTGAGTAAAAAGGAATGAGCTTTAAGTTAAAATATGGGTGCTCTAATAATAAAATGTAATTATGGGTCTAAAAGACCAAACTAGAACTTGTAAAATATGTGAGTTTGTGAAGTTAATGATTATTAGTGTAAATTGGGATTGCCTTAATGTTATGTGAAAAATGTGTAATATGGATGTCTTATGGATTGTTGGATAATTCCATGTATGCAAGTTGAAGTATGTGGTTAATATTTGTGATTGTAATTATATTAGTGCCTATTGTATGAGTGGAATATGTAACCATGGATATAAGTCTTGTCTTGAATGGGTATTGGAGTTATTACCATATGATGAGAGTGTTCTAGCATGATTTTCGTGTGAGAAGAAGATGACCTGTTTTATAAGTTTAGAAGAGTTTATGTTAAGGTCAAAATGATTTAAAATGAAATCCTAAAGAATGATTAAACTCAAAGAACTTGGTTTCATGAAATTTAGAGTTATAGTGATTGAATTCTAATTGAGATGAATGAAATGAACTCAAAATGTGCTACTTGTGGTATGAGGCAATTATGTACTAAGAGACTACTTTGTCTACATGACTTATAGTTGGTTAACCCATAATACAACACTTTGTATGTCTAATACAATTAATTTGGTTTTCTTTGTCATATCTTGCAACCTTGGACCATTGAAGTATTGCAATGGGTAATTCCATTAATCAAACATCACATAAGGAATAATAAGGACCATAAGACACTTAGGAATAGAGTGAGGTTATTGGGGAATGAATTGGCCTAATAAAACATGTCAAAATAAGAATTATGCAGCAAAATTCATGCCCTGGTAGTCAACTCGCGCGAGTTTAAAATACACCTCGCGTAAGTCGTAGTAGCAGCTCTGAGCAATGTTTTTAAAATGTTTCCCCTGAACTCATTAACTATTGGATGATTTCCAAATTTTTACAGAACCTTTATAACACATATATATTAACATCCATCGGTGGGTTTTGTGAAATAACACTTTTAGCTAGAGATATAAAGATAAAATGACAGAAGTGTGAGATGAGCTCCAACTCACGTGAGTTCCGCACGAGTTAAGGTGGCTGAGAAGTTTTTGGGGTCTCTGCAGCTTCAACTTGCGTGAGTTAAGAGCAATTTGCTCGAGTTAAGGTGTTCAAGACATTTTTGTGGTCTCTGGAACCCCAAATCATGCGAGTTAAGTTCCATCTCGCGCGAGTCACCTCCCAAATCATGTTTTTGCTTCTTTCCTTACTTCTTTGGATGTTTGAAGTGTTTGAACTCATATATCTTTGCTCTATTAGTGTGTAAAACTTCTGGGGTTTCCTAAACAACCATCATGGAGCTAAATTGTGATTGAATTAAGAAGTTGTGACTTCTACAAGTTGTGCAAAGAATGATAATGGGTAGAGACCTACCAATGAATGTCAGCAAGACGTGTGGTTCTGCTCGACACATGGATACGCGGACCAGAAGCATATGAGGAACTACAAGACAAGATGATGTCCGTATTAAACATGATTGTTTAATTTATGAAAACTCCATATTCTCCAATTTGAATGATGATAATTATGATGTGATAAATGAAAAATGAAAAATATGGTGAAAGGGAGAACATTTGGAGGTTCCGCAACAGATTTTATTTTTTGAACGATACCCAAGGGCATGACGATGCTCCAAGGGGTTTATTTATGCCAGGTGGGCATTTGTCGGGTAGGCATTTTATGGCAAGGTATTTTTATGATTATTGATACCCTAGATGGACTTGGGATGAAAGCCCTCGAAACACTTCTGGTACCATGAAAATCCCCAGCGAAACAATGTTAATGATGAAACCACCTTGTGAGGAATGATGGTGAGATGAACCCTAGCCTATGATGGAAGAGGGGTGACATTACGTAGGTACGCGATGGAATATGAGAGTGTGTGTAGATCGCTTGGGGAACAGGTTTGCTGAGTTTTGATACTCTGAGGGCGGAGGATTCATGTAACCGGCTCAGCATTCCCGACGAAGCTCCATATTTGCCAGACTGATGGAACATTTTCGGTCTTATACCACCCGGAATGTTGTTGCCTCAGACGTCACCCAGCAATTTGAAGTGTAAAGACCTCGAGATAGTGAATCTGAGGCACAGGCCCGTAAATGAAACCTTGAGTGATAGATTGGAAGATGTAGGATGAGTGTTGAGTCACTATTAGAGTAACGCTTGTTTGTCGGGCTCTAGGCCTGGCGTTTGTATTCGCTTCTTGTTGCAGGAACTCACCCAATACTCATGACAAATGACAAGCACAGATCGAGCTGGTGGGACCCAATCCGAGGTTAGTGACCATTTCAAATGTGTGTCATTAAACCCACAGTAAGCTTTGAGAAGGCTCTTGTTGTTCCACCGACGACTCTGATAGATGCAAATGTTGAGGATAATATGTCAGTGTAGAGTGATCTGCCCGAGGATATTCACCAGTTTGGGGGCAGAGTTCATGAGTAATACATATATACTACTAGTTGGGTAGTGATTAGAATTGCTCTTATGTAGGTTTTATTCCTTTCGTTTGTATATTGTGGGATGGGTAGCCTACTTTCGTGAGTTATACAAAGATACAATTGACTCTATACTTGGATCTATAATTCTTTAATATACATGTTGTATATCTTTTAATAGTTTTTAGATCGTGTACATAGTGTTTTAATTAGAGACAACTGATATGAACTTAACTAATAAAAGCTTTTATTACTACTCATCACTCAATTTACTTCATAATGTTCATATTACTATGATTATTATTTCAGTCTAATTAATACCTCTTAAATGACAACTTAATTTTATTATCGTGATCATAAAGTTTTAAACTAACAAATGCCATTGCCTTGTTTGTAGTAAGTCAAGTTGAGACCTTTTATTAAATGATTTACATTGGAAATATTTGTGCACATGGGTTGTTTTGATAATGTCGCTAACAGAAAGTATCAGGTTTTACCCAATTGGTTTTGCGAACCCAATTTATTTGATTTACTCTTTTGCCCATGCCTTTAAAGAAAAAATTATTGCACAAATTATCGAAATTGATTTCAAAATTTATTTTCGCATTTTATTTCAAAATAAAGGAATTGTTTTATGAAATACATGCACTTCTTTTTATTAGTAAAAAGGGGTGTTACATACTATATCTCAATATTATAGCAAGCTTTGTAGTTTATACTATACATGTTCTTGCATAGTCGAGAATGCCTCGGCCAAAATCTCCTATCTTTGTTTCTCTCAATATTTCCTTCTTTTTGGATCAATCTGTGCAAAAATGCTAACCCTTTCTCTCATTGCTTCTTCCCCTTTATATAGGAAAGAAGTGCACTGGAAGTGTGGGAGAGGTGGGGGAGAAATGGAATCCCCATGTTGTTCATGTTCCCCGTTATTGGCAGGAGTGGAGATAGTGGGTGGTTGAGACAGTTAACCCCATATCGCTGCCCTTACGATTGGAGGAACCGTCTACTCGTAGCGTCCACCAATTGTGTCACTCACCTAGTTTAGGTAACTCGATTAAGAAGTCGGTTAAAAACTGAGCTTTCATTGATCCATGTCCTTCAAAGGACAACCCGAACTCATAAAATTCAATAGACCACGTAGTCATCCTTCCTGCCAGATCGGGTTGCATCAAGATTTGCCAAATAGGTTAGTCCATACGTACGATGATGTTATGGCTCCGGAAATATTGTTAGAGTCTCTACGCAGTGGAAACTAGGGCGAGTACCAATTTCTCCACGGTCTGATAATGTGTCTCGTTAGGTTGGAGAGTTCGGCTAATGAAATAGACTAGTTGTTGTTATTTACCCGTTTTTGTGACTTACACTGAGCTAAAGGTGTGGTTGGAGACGATGAGGTAAACGTACAACGACACATTGAGGGGCAGTCTCACCAGAGTTGGGAGGACGACAATGTGTTGTTTTAAGTCTGCAAATGTGTGTTCACATTCTGGGGTCCATTCGAACTGTCGGGATTGTTTCGAAGGTGAAACAGGGGGCGACTTCGTTCGGCTAGCTTAGGTAGGAAACGTGAGAGTGCGACTAGTCAGCCATTGAGGCGTTGTAAGTCTTTTAGGCAAGTTGAGCTAGGCGTGTCTAAAATCGTTGCACATTTGTCTGGATTTGCTTCAATGCCATGTTGGGTAATCATGAAGCCCAAAAACTTATCCCCACCTACATCGAAAACACATTTTTCCAAATTCAGCCAAAATCTTCGGAGAGATGAGTAGCGTGCTCATGATTGTACCTTGACTTGATCATGATGGTCCCTATGTGTGAATCTAGAGGGGGGGTGAATAGATTCTAGTTCCACTGTAGCCCAATTTTGCGAGTTTCTAATTCCTTTTAATTCAAACAAAACTATTCTTGATTACCTATCAATAGATGAGACAGATAAACAGGAAATATCAAAGATACACAGCGAAAATACCAAAAGGAATAATCAGAAACACGTTAGTAATCAATATGCGTCGTAATCAATATCAGTATCTAACTGTTCCAGTTTTAGTTGATTAAGAGTCAATTATGAGTCGATTCTTCAACAAATTGCAGAAATTAAATAGTGATAACAGCAATGTAAGGTAAACGGTAAAGAGAAAAAGGAAGAAGAAGAGTGCACAGTGATTTATACTAGTTCGGCCCACTGCCTACATCCAGTCCCAACCCAACAACTGTTGCGATTAGTTTTCCACTATCAAAAGATCCCTTTTGTGTTCTTTTACATTCACTCTGCAACAAGCAACACAAAAACGAAATCAAAACACCCAAAACCTGTCCTTTAACCCAAAGAACAGTTCTTCTCTGACCTTGGAACACCCAAGATCAAACCTTTGAGAACACACTTCTCAAAGATCTTTACTCTATCCAGAGAGACCTCTCTCCTAGAGTAATAACCCAGAAATCAAAAAGGTAAACAAAAGATCAGTTTAGAAAACACCTGGAGTGTAGATCTGATCACAAAAGAAAACACTATGAATGCCACCCAGTCAGAGACAAGATCAAGTTTTCCTTTTCTTTATGAAAACTTGATGAACTCTTGAAGTTCTTTATGAGTTTCTTGGAAAAGATGATGAACTCAGTTTAGAGAGAATATGAAATTGTATGAACTTTTCTAAAACTTATGTTCCAAGATCTTATGTTAATTTTTGAGAAAAGAGAATTTATATGTTCAATTAAAAACTCAATTTAGGCAACTTAATGATTTTCGATAAGATAATAATCGATCATTAAGTAGTAATCGATTAAACCAGTGAGCAAGGATTTCCAGGGTGATTTTGGCTCATGGTAATCGATTAACCCGAGGGGGTAATCGATTACTCTAGTGGCAAATGCATTCCCACACTCTGTTACCTACTGTTGGTAGTTGATTACCTACTGTTGGTAGTTAACTACCTTCTGTTGGTAATCTATTACCTCAGTTGGTTACCAAAGATATTTTCAAAACATTTTAGAGAGGGAAATCAAACATTTGACACATGAGAAATCACACAAGATTGTCAAGCTCTCTAGGGCATTCAACCAAAGAACAACCACATACATGCCTAAACTAAACGATCAATACATAGGAAACTCCTAATTACATTTCATCTAAGAAAACCAAAATTACATAGCATCAAAAGCAAAACACCAATAGGGACACCAAAGCACCTTCAAGCTTTAAGTCCAACAGATCACTATGTCATCAACATACACTTCCATGGTTTTCCCGATCAGCCTATTGAAAACTTTATCCATCAATCTTTGATATGTGGAACATTCGTTCTTCGGCCCAAAGGGCACATGACCTTGTACCAGTACTTCGAAGACATTGACATAAAAGTCGTCTTGGCTTCATCTGAGGGTACTTGCGGATTTGGTTGTAGCCCGAGTAAGCGTCTAGAAAAATGAGTAGGGTGTACCCCAACGTGTTGTCAACTAGTTGATCTATATTGGGCAGTTGATATGTATCCTTAGGCAAGTTTGTTGAGGTCGGTGTAGTCAGTACACATGCACCATTTTTCGTTGACTTTTCGAACCATCACAATATTAGCCAACCAGGTGGTATACATCACCTCACGAATGAACCTAACTTCCAAGAGTTTGGCAACCTCTTTCTATACGACTACTTATCTTTCTTCCCCCAGCTTCCTTTTGCATTGTGATATTAGTCGGGCGTGTGGGAGTGTGGCCAACTAGTGGCAAATAAAGTTGGGATCGATCTGGGGCATGTATGATGGGCTCCACGCGAAGAGGTCAGCATTCTGCTTGAGTACTCGCTTTATCTCCTCTTGGATGATGGCAGGCGTGTTAGCTCCCAATTGTGTCTTTTGCCCTGATAATTTCCATAGTTGGATTGAGATCAAAGACTCGTCAAAGGAGGGTCAGTCCTCTTGGAATTCAGCCCAGGGGTCTATATCCAGCTCGGCTTCATTCTGGTCGGTCACGAAACGTACTATTTTATCCACGTTTATCTCGTTCTTCTGAAGTGGGATGTTGGTATTGATAGAGTAAGGAGCCACCCGTGCATAGCAAACTCTAATTTTCCTTGGGTCAACCTTAACTGTAACAATGATCCTGTTTTCCTTAGGGAATTTCATGGCCATGTGGGGATGGATATGATAGCCCCTAATTGGTTCAAAATGCGTCGGCCTATGGTTGTGTTGTACGAGGTATCCAAAGTAAGGGTCTTCATATTTCTCCCAACAGATATAGTAGTGGACATAGCTTCCCATGGTGCAGGTAAGTTGTCCAAAATATTCATGTTGTTTTGGGCTCTTGAAAAAGTAATTTCCAATGCAGCTAGCCCATTCAGAATAGTTTGGAATCTTCCAAACATTCCGTCTATTGATTCTCCTTTCTCCATGGAGAACATTTCTTACTCTCTTTGAAGGGTGGCAACTTTCCTGAGTCTAACATCTTCAGTTCCTTCATAAGAGATCTTCAGCGCATCTCAAAGCTGTTTAGCTATTTTATAGGAACAGAATCTATTATATTCTATCCTAGATAGAGCACATGTTAAGGCATAACGTGCCTTGTTGTTAAGCTCCGCGATAGTATATTCTTCATTTCCCTACTCTGATTCAGGCTTGGTCAGGGGCATGTCTCCTTCTGTAATAATCTTCCAAAGTCTATATTTTGTAGACTTAATGTACAT
The DNA here is from genome assembly GCA_026586105.1 of Hylodesmum podocarpum. Lineage (NCBI taxonomy): Eukaryota > Viridiplantae > Streptophyta > Magnoliopsida > Fabales > Fabaceae > Hylodesmum > Hylodesmum podocarpum. Next base: position 10,521,742 of record JALJEV010000623.1, on the reverse strand, counting down.
CTGCATCCGGTCTGCCTAGTAAGGGTAATCATTTCCAGAGAAAGCTGGAGGATTGTTCATGGAGGAGCCTTCTAATATGAGCATCGTCTGGGAGTTCGTCATCCCGGATCTTTCCTCTAGCAACTTGTTAAGCGCTCAACCCTTAGAGGTTAAGCTCTGATACCAAACTGTAAAATACAAAAACAAACAAGAAAGGGAGGTTGAATTGTGTAGACTATTTAAAAACTTTTTCTCTAAGACGATGTGCTTGGGTCTGCTGTTTCCAAAGCTTGATCAGACGCAAGATTGTTTTCTTCTTTAAGATTGATTTTATTATCAGACTGTTCAAGTTATTATCCCCCAGTTAGTTAACAGATAAAATAATAGAGAAGACAACAATATTTTTATACTGGTTCATCTGATTAAGACTACATCCAGTTCCCTAGCAACACACTGAGGTTCCACTAAGAGTATTCTTTGAACCCAGTAACTCCTGGCTAAATACAGATATTATTTGGACACAACCTTCTTAGGCTAAACATGTATTCTTTGAACCCAACCTCCACAGGCTAAACAGGTATTCTTTGAACACAACCTCCACAGGCTAAACAAGGTATTCTTTGGAACACAGCCTCCTCAGGCTAATACAAAGTTATTATTTGAAACACAACCTCCCCAGGCTAAAAGCACCACAACAGTGGATTTAGGAAGAAGAAAGAATAAGTTTATCTTCTACGCAGAGAGGGGTTTTATAATCAATTCTCTTCTAAGTTCAAGGTGAGTGAACTTTACTTGAGAGCTTGATGCTTGAATATAATTTCTTTACAGTGCAGTTCGCTAGCCTTCTCTTGAAGTAATAAAGTCCTTTTATAGAGAGCTCTGTGAAGTATCCGTTAGACTGAAGATTTGAACGTTAGTCCTTTGTCTTGGGGTCTTCAAATGTGTGACAGAGATCAATCAGAATAATTAATGTTTGCACAGGCTTTTTCTGACTTGATTAGAGACATCAACAAAAAGCATGGTTGCTTTTCGTGTTGCAGGGGTTTTGCACAGATCTTTATTTTGTCTTTGGAAGCTTCTACGAGTAACGACTAGATTTGAATTGGGGCGCGAGTTACTCCGTCTGAACTTCATTAAACGAGGTAGACGAATGAACAAATAGATGAGTTGCGTGTTGAATTCATTCATCTATCTCCTTCCTTCGTCTTCAGCTTCACTCTTCAAAGTCTTCCTTCTTGAGTGCTTGACTTGAAGTTGAGATGAGCTCTATGTCTTGAACAATGAAGGTTCTTCATCTGATGTAGTTTCTTTGAGGCTTGATGACTTGAACATTTCATCTTGTGCGTTTGTGCTTGAGGGTGCGTCCTGACTATGCTCATTAATGATTCGTCTGATCATTCTTCTGTTTGCATCTGATGCCTCTTCAGTTTGCCCATCAGTCTGATGCCTTTTCAGTCTGAACATTCTTCAGTCTGCTCTTCAGTCTGCTCTTTCTTCAGTCTATTGGCACAAACAAATTGTTCTATAATTATCAAAACTAAGATGCTAAGTCATCTTGACTTAACAACACGTTTGTTCTCTGGAACATGAACTCACACGAGTTGGTTATTACCTCGCGCTAGTTGGACTTGCAGCAGGCCCAAGTCCAAGTTCTGAAGGCTATAAATACAACTCGTTTCACTATTAGCTAAAGGTTCGTTTTTAACCTAGTTTTAGTCACTCTTCAGCTCCGACCTAGACGACAGTCGTTCTCTGACCTAAAGCACTCCGGTTCGTAGAAGGCATTGGTCTCAACCGCAAGCAAAGGAGAAGGAGAAGCAAGGAGTATTCTACTTCCATTGGAATTAATCATCCTATGTATTCTCTTTCGAATTACTTTTGTATTGTTTTCTTTTCCATTATAAATTAATTCCCTCTTTGATTGGGAGAACGATGTAGCCCTAATTTATCCTTTTATATAATTCTCGATTTAGTATATGTTTGAGTGTTTATTCTTCTGTGTTTCATCATGATGAGACGAATGAACTTAATGTTATTTGTTAATTGACAACTAACGAATAGATAGTAAACTTAGGGGAATTTTGAGAGAAGAAACCTAAGCAGTACTGAAGAATTAAACCATTATTACGCTAGAGTCTTAGAGATAGGAGTAGGTGATAGTGTGGACGCACCTAAGTTTGCCCCTGGATTCACATATATAAATCCCTAATTAACATAGTATTAAATTAAAATATTAATTAATCTAGTTAACCTAAGCGACGTGAGTGATCCTGAGAGGGACGGTCACGAGAGTAGGAATCTGATCCAACCATGATTATATTTGAATAACAAAAGAGGGGAATGTAAGGGGGGAATTAGTGGTGAAATCGGGATCCCAATCGTTTCTCATCTTAATTCTCTTTCTCAAAATTATCATTACTTTATTCTTCTACAGTAATTACTCCCTCACAATCAAATCCCTTTTCTCTCTTCTGAAAAATAAGATCCTAAAATAAAAATACTTCTTCCGAATTGTTTATCCTCGTGGGTATGACAACCCCTGTTTATAAATATTTATTACTTGATTAATGTGGTAGACTTATCATAGCTAAGCGTTGGGTTGCGACTTAAATATCGCACGCCCGACGCGCATCACATGCCTTCTGATGTGAGGAGTAGGTAGCTTCCTTAATCTTTATATGACAAAATATAAGTTATTTAACATGTCTTCTTTCTGCTACAAATCTCTGTTGTTAGAAACATTTTTTTGCTTTTCGTACATTTCTTTCTTGAGTACTAGGTTGATCTCTTATAACTTGAACATGAGCTCTTTCTTAAGAACATAGTTTGCACATATAATAGTCATGTAATTAGAGTCTCATCATGCCTCTGGTCTTTCATTAGTCTATCCTTGACTTCGTCTTATGTGTTTGATTGTGATCAACATTGTTTGTCTATAGGCATTAGGTTGATGATATTGAACTTATACTTTTTTTGTATTTTGGAGTGTGTCTGATTCTTCAATGAGTTGAGAATGACAAGTTGAATTGTCTATGTGTGTTCTTAGTTTTGTTGATTTCGTCTACTTCTCATCTACTTTATCTAATTGGTGTTTTTCATTTGTGGGCACTCATTTTATGATGTTGCGTCTGATAAATCTTAGACTTTGTCCATTTAAGACAAATGTTCATCTATTGATAGGCTTCCTTCGTCTGATCAAATTGATTTTGCATATGATAAGTCTAAAACACTAATTTGTCTTATATGTTTAGACTTTTATCTTAATACTGTAATTATCACAATCCAGGGTTATAATTATTTTTGATCTAACAATATGTTTGTAAAGTTCCATTTATTTTCTCTAAAATTATGAAACTTGTATATTCTGCAACATCTCCTCAGCCTTTTCAAACACTCGTGGTTGCAACCTGCGGCGAGAAACCAATCAAGCTTGATTGGCTAATTAGTGTTCTTCTAGTTGTTGAAGACTTTTACCCCTCAATTGATAACAAAGATCCCAACAACTTCATACCTTCTCCTGGGTTCAAGGTTCAAAGAACTTTGCACCCTATAAATCTTCACTGAATCTCGAGTTGGAAAGCATTCAACTATGAAACAAACCACAAAATTGAAAAACAATTGTATTAGCTGAGTATAGTTCCTTGGGACATGTTGTCTAAGATGAATCTTCTAGGATTAAAGTGCATTCCCTCACACTTGAGCAGATTTGTACATCCAGATCTTGAATTTCCTGCCTTGACTTATGAACCTCATACTTCTAAGTTTTTCCTAAGACCTTGAGTTGCTCCTCCAAGATAAAATACCACGATGTTCCTTTATTGGTTGGATGAGTCTGAAGGTTAGAAGCTATGATTTCCAAGAGGCACTAAATTGTAGTATCTATACACACTCAGGATGAACATGATTTGATTCCATTCTTATTTCTCCTTAAAAAGATTAAGTATATCACTCTACGGTGCGCACTTGGGGTTGTTCTTCCTTGAATTTGGCCTCATTGATCAGGTGATTCCACTATCCATCACTTGCTTCAAGATGAGCATGGGTCTTCGCAGGATATCATCTATGCCTCTCCTATTGACTATGATCTTGCTTTTGACAACATTTTTAATGCATATAGAAGAGAGATCAGAAAATGTCAAATATCTTGGCATCAGACAAACGACGGAGAAAGAAGGTAGGAAGGCTCCTAAAATTATTGGCTCTTAGTTTACTTGCCTTGCCCACTTCAACACTCAATATTACATATATTTGGATAGGTTTTGACCTTATCAGATAAAGTTGCTAGCCAAAGCCAAGGAACAATTGGAAAAAGACAATAGTCCTCCCAAACCCAAATTCAGAAAATAACTTTTCACCAGGGATGAGTTCAAGACACTTTGGGAGAATAAATCTCACACTGAAGAAGTGGTTCTTCGTGTGAATGGTCGTTTACAAGATATGGTTTTCTGCTCTTTGAACTTTGAGGACTCTCCGGATGAGGAAGTTGTCACGGTGGGAACTATATTTCCTAGAGCTGGCTTTGCATACATGCTTACGCCTCAATTGTTGGACTGCATCTTGGTGAAACCTCAATATGTATTTGAATGAAGGTGGGAACAAGATTAATTCTTTGATGTTATCCATCCATGCATCACAATTCACTTCACTGAAGATTTACAGGTTCCATCCGAGCGTGAGTAAAAAACCTTAAAAAGGAATTATTTGATGGAGGACCATCTCCCAAGCATTAGAATTACAAGAGAAATGCAAAGTTAAATAGAAGCTCAAGTTGAAGAAGAGTTGACCAAGTCAAAGTCAACAAGTTAAAGTCAAAGGTCAACTCTTAGGAGTCAACAAATTAGGCAAATGAAGCCTTGTAATTTTCTTATTAGTTTGTAATTAGTTTAGGATTAATTTTGTGTAAAGCTTGGACCTAGAATGGTGTGTGAATTTCGGCCAAGCTTCCCATTGGACATGTTGACTTTAATTGTGTTGGTCAAAGCCTCTTAAGATGGGCTTAAGAGTCTTATGACCCAACTAAGCAAGAGTATTACACTCTCTTAAAAGAGAGTGGATGGATTAGGAGAGTGAATTAGTGGAATTGTCACTAACTTCATTTAAATTTCCACTACTTGATCATACCATAATCAAGGGTGCAAATTTAAGTCAAGTTTCTAAAGTGTTGACTCTTTTAAGAATGTATTCTTGCCTTTGGATTGCTTCTAATCCAAGGCATAGAATTCCCTCTTAATTAATCCATGATCATCATAAGTTTAGATGGGTTTTGAGCCTCTTGATTTCATTAACTCTAGATCCTTCTTGAATTGATCAAGTGAGGGGTGCCTAGCATCACTTGATCAATCCATCAAGGATCAAGTGGCCTAGAAGGCTCACGGTCAACACACACAATTGTCATATAACTTAGGCAAATTGGATTGTAAGACAAAAAACTTTTGAATATGGAATGAAATAGAATTTCTAAGACTTGTGTCTTGAGAAAAGGGAGTGCTCTCCTAGGGTTTCTCCAAAAAACCTTGAATCTTATCTTGGTACATGACTCAAGTGGCGATTCCTCTACATAGCTTATTGATTCATTGAATCATGGCGCTACCATACTTCTAGTTCTCCATCCATTTTTGATTTCTTCTTCTTTGGTTCCAAACCGAAAACACTATCCTATAATATAGCTTATTCCGCAATATATCTCTTGATTGTTGAGTGATGATCACTTGGTGAATGAAGATTGGGAACATAAGGTGTTGAATCCGTGGAGATCATGACATTGCGTTCATGGGTTTGCATCAGTATTCAACCTTAAAGTCGAATATACTGAGCTCAAGACAGAGCATGGGAGTCTCAAATTTAAAGTTCAATGAGAATGTTGTCATGCAACTCCTTGCAAAGGTCTCTTATGTCGGGTCTACCTCAGGTTTTGATGTTTCCAGCACAAGAAGGAAAAATGACTGATGTGAGGTAACTAATATAAGCAAAAGTTGTGATCAGACAGATAAAAGTGGGGGAGATATGGCTGATAAAAGTCGTGATTAGTCAGATAAAAGTGGGAAACAGTAAATCTACTTGTCCAAAAGGGAACATTATCTAAAAGGGAGTTCAAGTTTGAGGAAAAGTTCAAGTTCAAGTTCAAGGAGCAGCAAAATTCTTTTTCTTTTCCTTTTAGAATTCTTTTCCTGTATAAACACAGTTGTAACTGAAAACACATCATTTTGATGTGAAAACACATCAATTTTCCCTTAGTTTGAGTTTTCATTTTCATATGTTTAAATATATGTATGTGTTTCATGTTTAAACTAACTTTTACGCTGATAAAGCTAAGTCTGAAGCATAGGAAAGTGATCACATTTTATAAATGGCTAAGTATGTTACCTATATTTGATGTAGATAAAACTTAAGTAAACTTTTATTGCAATGGTCCGTAATCATAAAAAAGGAGGAGATTGTTAAGTTAAATTTGTTTAAAGATAAATCATAACCCTCAATTTTGATAATTATATATGATTAAAATAAAAGTTTAATTTGTTATACATAAGATAAAGTCTTAGTAAACGAATGAGGCTAACAAATGAATGAAGTCTTAAACAGATAAGTGAATCTAGCAAACTAATGAAAATCTAAGCAAATGAATGAAGTCATCAAATTAATGAGTTAGCAGATGAAACATCACTACAAGATAAGTGTTATTTTCAACAGTTACTTATATATGTACAGACTCTAACAAATAAAGTCATATTTCTATAGATTCTACTGAGAAGCTCGTTTCCCTATCATATATGAGGAAATTAACCACGGTAAATTAAAATAAAGAGGATGTTGTCTAACATAAAGATCTGGTGTAGAAAGGAAGACACTTTTTCAACATCTAACATTTCCTTATTGGAGAAAGTTGCTGCCTCTGAAACGACAGTCCATGCAGATGCATTTAATGCATATGGACGTGCAACACACTTGCAACGGATGGATTGAAGAAGTTGGAGTTACTGAGTCTAACAGCTACTTTAAGCTCTCCATCTATATAAATGTTGAAGATCGGAGATTTGAAGTTAAGATTATTCTCAATGAAACAAAACTCTTATAGTTTTAAAACTCATATCTTTCTTGTAAAAAGCTTTTTCTATTCTTTGTTGAATATCTCTCTGCGGAGAAGTTAACCCTTGTTAGATAAACATCTCTCAAAATTCTCTATTCTTAGACGTAAGTGTTAGCTCGAAGAAACTGTTCTAAATGAATACTTAGTTAGCATGAAGAAGCTGTAGACAAAGAATATTTATATAGGAATGGATATGGTCAAATAATACCTGAATCTTATTAAAGATAATGAAATCTTCATTATTATTAAAAAAAAATTGACATAGTTTTTTATTAACGCCAAGCTCCATAAAATCTCCCATATTAACTTCTAGTTATCTTTCCTTTGTATTAATGTGGGCGGTCTTATTTAAAAAATATGTGTTTAACTTGTTTTATTAATTTTTTATAAATTTGTGTTTGACTCATCAAACAATCAGATACACATGGAGAAAGCTTGCGGAAATTTTTAAAACAAGATTCAACCCAATGGCATTTGCTTTCACACGAAGAAATTTAAAATGTTGATGTATCCCGTGGCATTCCTCAAGATTTTTCTACGTAACTGTAAACAAGACATTACATGCACACGAGAGGAGTTTATCAACAACTGCAAACAAACTCGGTTGAACTCGTCTGGACATGTTTTGTCTGCACATATTTTGGTGATAAGTGACAACAAAGATAAAAGTTAATTTAATTTCACAATACCAAAATTTATAATTCAGTTTCTATTTAATTTTTTTAAGATGTATATATTAACTGTGTATCGGGCTGGGATGAGCTGCCGAGCTTGTCCCAGTAAATGCCGGGCTCATTCCACTAAGCCCGGTCAAGATGGGACAACTGACATGGACACAGCATACCCATCCCATCAACAATACCCTTTCCCTGATATTCTGGGATTTATGCGTGCTACAGTATGTCTATCTAGTCACCACCACCGGGATTTACGGACCTAACATAATCATAAGATTTTCCCCACAATGCTTATAAAAGGGGACATTGAATCAACAGAAATTATTATTCAATCTTATACATAACACATATCTACAACGAGGGAACCCACCCCTCCGCCACGTAAATTTCAGAGGGTCGAGCAGAGCTCGGGCACCCCAGATTCCCGTAAGAACATTTGGCGCCCACCGTGGGGCAAGATAATTCCTTATCCCACCACCACAATCTCATTCTCAACCTCTAAAGGTCTTCAGATCATACTTACGTTCTCATCGAAATGGTTTATACACGCAACCATTCTAACGCCACGGTGGATCCCGCCGTGGCAGACCTCATACAATCAAGTATAGATGCTGCCTTGGCGGAGGCACAGGAAAGAATGGAGGCTCGCGTGGAGGCTTTGCGAGTCCATAATCGAGAGACTGAAAGGGCTTTGCAGAGTACACAGGCGAGCCTAGCCGTCCTTCAACAACAGAGAGAGGCGGATCTCTTGGAGTTACGGGCTTTGCGCTAGAAGAATCAGGAGACAAATGGCAGAGCCCCTCTTGGTCTTAATCAGGAAGAGGAACCAATGCAGAGGGAGGAGTCCAGATCTAATTCACGCGCTGGCCTCAGTCAACCCCGAAATGCCGAAGAAGATGGGCATGAAAGGGGTTCAGCAACGCAAAATGCAGATTCTGGTATTCAAGTTTGGCCGAACGCATCCCCGGCTGTTGCTCATGATCGAGCCCGGCCGCGTGTCTCCCCAGGTGCGCCGACCAACTTGGGGAGCTCGTCCGGACATGTTCCCTATAGTCGAGCTCAGCCGTTCACAGACCTCGGCCCGCCTCGTGCTCCAGGATGGGGAAATGTTTGGAATCTCCATCCATTCACCCCGGCCATTCTATCTGCACGGGTCCCTGAATCCTGGCGATGGCCTTCTCAGGACAAATATGAGGGGACCACGGATCCAGTAACTCATGTACGAGCTTTCCTCACCCAAGCCTCTATGACTGTGGAGGACGATTACGTGCTTTGTCGGATGTTTCCCTCTACTTTAAAGGGGATAGCACTAGATTGGTACTTCTCACTCCCTCCTCTGTCAATAGACTCATTTGATTCTCTGTACCATCATTTTCAAGCTTGTTTCGCTGACGCCAAGCCAACACCGACTACCTCGTTGTCACTTCATCATCTGGTACAAGGAGAAAAGGAGTCCCTCAGGGACTATATGTCTCGCTTCGCCTTGGCATGCCGGAATATCCCTGACCTCCATCCCGCTGTAGCATTACATTCCATACAGGCCGGGCTCAACCCAGGCCCCTTCTCGGACTCTCTGTTCGCTGAGCCGCCGGTTGACATGAACGACCTCCGTTCCCGAGCTGCTCGCTTCATGAGTATAGAGGAAAATTCGGCTGCTAAACGCAGAGCTCGGGAGCTGGGTCTACCACCCAAACAAAAGGAGTCCTCTTCTTCTCGTCGGTCAGAATCAAGGAAAGAGCAGCGTGCCAATGCATACACCTCATACACCCCTTTGAATGCGTCTCGAGAAAGAATTTTTAGGGAAGCCTGCGCACTTAAACTGGTCCACCGCCCTAAGGCTTCGCAGTCTCCCACCAACGCTGATCCAACCAAGCAGTGTGCTTATCACCAAAACACAGGGCACACCACAGAAGATTGTCGTCAAGTGCGAGACTTGATAGAACGACTTGTAAGATCGGGTGAGTTAAGGAGGTTCGTTCAAGAGGAGCAGAAGCACCCAGAAAAGTATGCTGGGCCGAGCTACAAGACGAGACCCCGGGACTCAGAACGTGATCCCCGGGATGGCCAGACTAAGCGTAGAAATAGAGGTTGGGGTAAAGAGGTCGACCAGAACCCGGATAAGGTAAAGGGAACCATCAATACAATTGCTGGAGGATTCGCAGGGGGAGGAGCGACGTCATCATCCCGGAAGAGATACGCGAGAAGCGTTAATCACGTAGGGACACCCAAGAAAAGAATGTTGCCTCCCATCACTTTCTCTGATGCTGACTTCAACATAGATGACCCTGACCAAACTGATCCCATGGTCATCTCCTGTACCATAGCCAACTGGCGAGTACGCAAAGTGTTGATAGATCAGGGAAGCTCGGCCGATATGCTATATTGGTCGGTGTTCAAACAGCTCGAGATTCCTGAGTCTATGATCAAGCCATACCCCGAGCCCCTGCTCGGATTTGCTGGAGAACGGGTCCATTCCCGTGGGTACATTGACCTTCTTACCACGTTTGGTGGAAGTAATGCCTATAAAACAATGGAGGTAAGATACATATTAATTGATGTCGATACCTCCTATAACGTGATCATTGGAAGGAGAACCCTGAATCAACTGGGTGTCATTGTGTCCACCCCACACATGGCCATGAAGTTCCCTGATGACAAGGGAAAGATAGTCACTGTCAAGGCCGACCCGAAGACAGCTCGGGTATGCTACACTCGCAGTTTAAAGGTCGCGCCTTATTCCATCAAGAAGAAAGAAAGAATGCCGACCTCGAACATTTGCTCTGTCCACAGCAGTGCCGATGAACTGTTGGATATGGACCCTAGAGCCGAGTTTGAGGAGGAGCGCCCCTCCTTCGCCGAGCCATTGGAACCATTACAACTCGGCATAGAGACCGGTCAGGTAACCAAGGTCGGCACCTCCATGCCGACCTCCTCTCTCCAGGACGTGATAACCACCTTGCACGAAAATGCCGATCTCTTTGCGTGGAAGCCAGCCAACATGCCAGGTATTGACCCAAACTTGATGTGTCATAAGCTGTCATTACTTCCCCATGCTCGGCCTATAGCACAACGAAAAAGAAAGCTAGGCGAGGAGCGCCGCCTAGTGGTTCAGAAAGAGGTCAGCAAGCTCCTGGATGCGGGTTTCATCCGGGAAATTATATATACCACTTGGCTGGCCAATGTGGTGATGGTTAAAAAATCTAATGGCAAATGGAGGATGTGCACTGATTATACCGACCTGAATAAAGTCTGCCCGAAAGATACTTATCCATTGCCTAGCATAGACCGTTTGGTGGACAGCACGGCCGGGTATGAAACATTCAGTTTCATAGATGCGTATTCTGGGTACAATCAGATACCGATGTATCCCCCCGACGAGCCGAGCACTGCATTCATGTCGGACATTGCCAACTATTGTTACCAAGTTATGCCCTTCGGTCTTAAGAATGCAGGGGCTACTTATCAGCGGTTAATGGATAAGGTCTTCAGCGCTCAGATCGGTCGAAACATGGAGGTCTACGTGGATGACATGGTAGTGAAGTCCAAAACCCATACTCAACATGTCGCTGACCTTAGGGAAGTATTCTCCGAGATACGCCAACATCAAATCAGGTTGAACCCGGAGAAATGTGCTTTTGGTGTTGGAGGGGGGAAATTCCTTGGCTTCATGATCTCACAAAGGGGAATAGAGGCCGATCCTGACAAATGCACAGTCATCACCAGCATGCCGAGTCCGACATGTCTAAAGGACTTGCAGAAACTGAATGGACGCCTGGCCGCCCTGTCTCGGTTTCTGCCCAACCTAGCTGAACAGAGCAAGCCTCTCTTCGCCTTATTGAAACGAGCAGCCCGCTTTGAATGGAACGAGGAATGTGCATCTGCGTTTGACAGACTGAAGGCTCAAATAGCCTCATTACCAACCTTGACCAGCCCTTTGCCCGAGCTGCCTCTATACGTGTACTTAGCAATCTCTGAGGTGGCTGTCAGCTCGGTCCTAGTCAGAGAGGTTGACAAAGTACAGACCCCGGTGTACTTCGTGAGCCGAACACTTCAACCGGCTGAAACCAGATATCAAACAGTGGAGAGGCTGGTACTAGCCCTTGTCTTTACCGCTCGTCGTTTGAGGCATTATTTTCGCAGCCATGAAGTGATTGTAAGGACGGACTACCCTATCAGGCAAATATTACAATGACCCGATCTCGCCGGTCGCATGACGGCTTGGGTGGAGTTGTCCGAGTTCGGCTAAAGTTTGAACCCCGAGGTCCTATGAAGGCTCAGTTCCTGGCCGAGTTCCTCACTGAGTTACCCGAGCTTGGCAGCGGTGACCCCACCTGGACCCTGAGAGTTGATGGCTCCTCCAAAAAAAAAGGGAGCGGAGCTGGAGTCATTCTTGAAGGACCGGACAATATCATATTGGAGCAAGCGATACGCTTCTCCTTCACAACCTCTAATAATCAAGCCGAGTATGAGGCCCTGCTCGCCGGTCTCAGGTTAGCCCGGGATATGGGGTGCGGCACCTAAAATGCCTAAGTGACTCCCAGCTGGTCACTTCTCAGGTTAAGGACGAGTACCAAGTGAACGAGCCTCTCTTGCAGCAGTATTATCACAGGGTGAAAGGCATGCTCTCCAACTTCGCCAAGTTCGAGATTATCCATGTCCCACGTGAACAAAATGATAGAGCTGACATCTTGTCCAAATTGGCTAGTTCTCGTAAAGGAGGACAACACCACTCTATCATTCAAGAGATACTCGTCTCTCCTAGTTGGGATAAGGACGAGGTATACTCGGTAAGTACAGAGCCGGGCTCGTGGATGACCCCGATCATATCTTACCTCCAAGATAATACCGTACCCGAGGACAAAAATGAGGCTCAAAGGATACGTCGTCAAGCCTCTTATTACATCATGATGGATCAAGAATTGTTCCGGAGAGGCTTCTCAACTCCTTTACTCAAGTGTTTGACCCCGGAGCAAGCTCAATATGTGATGGACGAGCTCCATATAGGTATATGTAGTATGCACTCCGGGGCCAGGAGCATGGCGGCCCGGCTGATTCGAGCTGGATACTACTGGCCTACCATGAAAAAAGATGCTAAGGAATATGTTAAGCGTTGTAAGAAGTGCCAGGAACATGCTCTGTTGCCAGCAGCTCCACCGACCGAGCTCCACTTCATCTCCTCACCCTGGCCTTTCGCCTTGTGGGGAATGGACATTCTCGGCCCGTTCCCACCCCGCGCAAAGACAAACTAAGTTTTTACTTGTGGCCATTGACTACTTCACCAAGTGGATTGAGGCCGAGAGCTCGTGGCAACCATATCGGCTAAACAAGTCCAAAAGTTTGTATGGAGGCAAATTGTTTGCCGGCATGGTATACCTCATGGGTTGGTTACTGATAATGGAAGACAGTTTATAGATTCTTCATTCGAGACCTTCTTATCCCAACTCGGTATTCAACATCGAGTCTCATCAGTAGAGCATCCCCAAACCAATGGGCAGGCTGAAGCAGCCAACAAAGTCATCCTAAATGAACTGAAGAAAAAGCTCGACCTCATAAAGAAAGACTCAAGCGTACGAAATACCAAGTGTATTGTGGGGATACCATTGCACTCCTCAATCTTCCACCAACGAGACACCTTTTCGTCTCACTTATGGGTTTGACGCCATGATACCAAAGAGGAGGTGGGTGAACCCTCGTTGAGGAGGATGACATTTACCCCCTCGATAATGAAACTGCCCCTCGTGGAAGAACTTGACTTTATTAAAGAAGTACGAGAAGAAGCTAAAGTAAGGGAGTTAGCCACGAAGTTACGAGCAAATTTCGTCGTTATAATTCTCGGGTTAGAGAACGATCATTTGTTCCAGGTGACCTTGTATGGAGAAAAAACCTGGGGATGCTAGGCGAGACCGGGCTCATGGCAAGTTGGCGGCCAACTGGGATGGCCCCTTCCGCATCCTTGAGACCCATCAGAGTGGAGCCTACAAACTACAAGAGATGGGGGGACGCCTAATTCCTAGAACTTGGAACGCTAGCCATTTAAAGCCTTATTTTAGTTAATATTCTTATTCAAATTTATGGTTGGCTTATGTATTGTTAAGTTTGTCGTTTGTCAGAAAATATACTCGGATTAGCCTTCAATGAATGGGAATTGCCTCTATCTCGATTGTTTTTATTCCGCGCTTGTTTTAAAGGTGACGACCAGGTCCCTTTACTAGTTTATTCCGCGCTCGGCGGCTACCGAGTTAAAGGTGACGACCAGTCCCTTTACTAGTTTATTCCGTGCTCGGCTGCTACCGAGTTAAAGGTGACGACCAGTCCGCTTTACTAGTTTATTCACGCTCGGCGGCTACCGAGTTAAAGGTGACGACCAGTCCCTTTACTAGTTTATTCCGCGCCGGCGGCTACCGAGCTAAAGGTGACGACAGTCCCTTTTACGAGTTTATTCCGCGTTCGCCGGTTACCAAGTTAAAGATGATGACCCGTTGGAGGTCGGTCGCATAATTCATTAAAGATCGGTCCTAAGACCCGTTGAAGGTCGAATAAGTATATAATAAAGCGGACAAATAAAAGCAGACGAGCAGCAAATAAGAAAAAGGTAAAATAAGTAACTCGCATTAAAGAAATAAAAAGTATTCGGCCCGAAGACCTTCATTACAACTCAAGACCGACCTTGAAGGCCGGCCACAAAAATAAAGTATTTACACCAAGTCTACAAGCTTCCCGTCGACCACGTCCCGAGCTCGTCGAAGGAGTCGGATCAAGAGTGGGAGCCATGAGACATGCCCGGCGAACAGCTCGGTCGAAGCCCGTGTTAAAGGTTGTCACCATGGCATCCTCCATCCCGTCCACGGTAGCTTTGAGGTCTTCATTTGACTTCTCGCCTTTCTCAAGCTTGTCCGTGATGACCCCGAACTTTCCCCGTAGCCGGACGACCTTTAATTCGCGGATGTAGCCGGTCCCCGCCGAAGACACCTTACCTTCAAGCTCTTCTTGGATAGCCTTACTAGTAATGAGCTCCTGCACTAGCTCATCTTTGGCTATTAGGGCGGCAGCAAGATTCTGCTCGGCCTGCTCCCTCTCCTTCTCAGCCTTCTCCTTCTCCGACCTCAGCCTGTCGGCCTCCACTCCCCAAGTGACTAACCGGGTCGCAAACTCGACTCGCGGAGGCGAGGCATTTTCTAATTCTCGCCACCCGGTCTTGAAGCTCCGCTACACGATCAGCCCCATCTCTTTGCATGCCGAGTGATGGCCAAGAACCGAGCTAGAGGACCTCGGCCCCATCCAGGTTTTCCCTAACCCCTACAGCATCCAGCAGAGAGTTGTCATATGAGCCGGGGAAGGGATCTCCGACTCTCACGTGATCTCCCCGAGGGATGAATCCCATAGGGATTGCCCGGAAGGACATCGGCCATAATCCGCTCAATACGCGCCCGCTCGGTCCCTCCTTGTCGCACCATGAAGCGCCGAGAGGAAGCTTTGCCGAGGTCTTCCGGATGGGGCTGGTGCGTGATGAAGGAAGCGAAGTCTCGCCTCTCGCTACAACCGAGGTGGCCAACGGAGCGGAGTGATTGTAGTGGGAGTTAACCCCGCTGAGAAGCCCGAGATGGTTGAAGTAGGAGTTGATGTGTCCTTGGCTGGGGGGATGATAGCTAAAGTTGAGGTATCCTCGCTCCTTCAACCCTTGCCCTTTTTGGAAGCCGCAGAAGGACCCTCCTCCCTTGGTCTTTTTGCCTAATAGTAGAGGGAGTATCAATGGCCGAGCTGATCTCTTCGACCGAGGAGCCAATTTGAGAGAACCGGAAGACGAGCAGACCACCCCGAATTTTTACACCCGCCGCAAACGGCGAGCTTGAAGGATGCGCGTGAGCTCGGTGTTATCCGCCATTAGTCCCGCAATAAAACAAAGAATGCACCATGTTAAAAATGCCAATAAATAATAGGATCAAAGGCTTGATTAAGGTTATTACCTAAGAAATGTAAAGATTCTCTAGCCGAGCCGATTGAATCGAGCTCGACCGTCAGGGGCAACGGAGGTCGTCTAGAACTTGGATAATATTTCTATCCGCCGAGGACAAGTTCTCCTCGGGAAATTTTGTATATTTGTGAGGTATACACCAATACAGAGGATACCTTGGCGACAAGTCTTCCTTTAAGAAAAGGGCTTTGATGACGTGATTATTGATTGGGGAAAGTTTGAAGAACCTCTCCTTAAAATTCTTGTATGACTCGGTGTAAGGAGTGAGTAGCCCTTTAGCACCTGCACTTCTCAGAAGAAGCCAACCTACCTTGCGGCCGCACCTCAATTGATAATAGTGAAGGAAAACACGAGAGCTCGGCCTAAGGCCGAGCAACTTACATAAAACTTGGAAAGCGCGAAGAAAAACCCAACCGTTAGGATGAAGTTGACTCGGGGGCTACATTTAAAAAGAAAGCACCTCGCCTCACAACGGTTCAAAGGAAAGGCTATATCGAATTCCTTAAACATATACTCGTATACCGAGATGGCATACCGACCTCCTATAAGAAACCGACTATGAACCCTTTGATGAGGCTTACATGCCCTACACATAACCCCGTCCTCAAAATCCTCTCTTACGATACTATACCTATTTACAATGGCCTGAACACTCTCCCTAGAGGTAAGACAAGAAGCTCGATTAGGTACCTCTGCCAAGAGCCACGAAAAGTCGGGCTCTTCACCAGGGATGGGGACGACGAGATCGACCCCCATGGCTGGTCTCGCTACCCCCTCCTCGGCATCACCAGGAAGGGCACTCCCTACGTCGGCCACATCCGTAGCGACATCGACCCCTCTCACCTCAGTCTCAACAGGAGAGATCTTGGTGATGTTGACAGATTGCACCTCGGCCCCATCAAGGGGAACCTCGGTAACAGAAGGAGGTCCCTGTTGGACTTAAAGCTTGAAGATGCTTTAGTGTCTCTCTTGGTGTTTTTGCTTTTGATGTAAAGTAATTTTGGTTTTCCTTAGATGAAATGTAATTAGGAATTATCTATGTATTGTTTGTTGAGTTTAGGCATGGATGTGTTTAGTTCTTTGTTTGAGGCCCCAGAGAATGGTTAAAACTTGAGTATGGATGATCATGTGACTAATGTTTGATTTCCCTATGTGAAAAACAGTTTTGAAAAACCTGGAAATCCATTTTTCACTGATGTAATCGATTACAGGTGATGTAATCGACATGGGGTGATGTAATCGATTACATTTGTTTTCCTTCTTCGTGTAATCGATTACATGGTGTATGTAATCGATTACATTATTTTTGCTCTCTGGTGTAATCGATTACATGGTTGATGTAATCGATTACATGGCTTGGCCTCACTGATGTAATCGATTACAATGTAATCGATTACATGGTTTGAAATTCACTGCTTTGTTTCCTCTTTCAATGTAATCGATTACATGCTCGTGGTAATCGATTACATGCCTGGAAAAATCAGTTTGAGGCTCTAACGGCTAGTGTAATCGACACATGCATTTGGGATCAATTACATTGACCGCTGTAGCTCAGATTTGCACGTTTTCTTCCTCCAAATTGGTTCTATAAATACAAACTTGATGAAACATATGAAAAGAGAGAAAACCTAAGCTTGTGAACAAACTCTCACACTTTCATATGCTCAGAATAGAGTTCATCAAGGTTTTCAAAGAGAAAGGGCAAACTTGATACATCCCCGTGATTGGGTGGATTTCGTTGTGTTTATTTGTGATCGAAATCTACACTCAAGGTGTTTTCTATACTGATCTTTATTTATATTTCAATTTCTCGGTTATTACTCTAGGAGAGGTCTCTCTCGGATAGAGTATTTGTATTTGAGAAGTGATTTCTCAAAGGTTTGATCTTGAGGTGCCAAGGTCGGGGAAGAACTGTTCTTTGGGTTGAAGAACAGGTTTTGGGTGTTTTGATTTCGTTTTTGTGTTGCTTGTTGCAGAGTGAATGTAAAAGAACACAAAAGGGATCATTTGATAGTGGAAAGCCAATCGCAACAGCTTGTGGGTTGGAACCGATGTAGGCAACGGTCAACCAAAGATAAATCACTCAGACTCATTTTCTTCCTTATCCTCTTTACAGCTTTTCCTTATATTGCTATTATCATTGATTAAATTATGCAGTGTGTTTGGTAACTGTATTGATAATCAACTCAAGAATTGATACGATAATTGAATCAAGAATAGAATCGGTAATTGAATAGGTAATTGATACTGTAATTGATAAGTGAATCTAGAACTCGATTTGTTTGAATTCGAAAGGAATTAGAATCTTCCTAAATTCGACTAAAGTTGAACAAGAATCTATTCACCCCCTCTAGATTCATACATAGGACCAACAATTGGTATCGAGCTACTTCTAGTAAGTTGCTCTAGAATTTAATCCATAATGGCCAAGAATCAATTACCATTTGTTTAAGGTGCCTCTATTAATAGACCTCCTCTGCTTTTGTGGTGATAACTATCCTTTTTGGAAAGTTAGAATGAAAATCTTTATGGAGTCTATTCATAGAAGTATTTGGCAAGTCAAGTTGTAATCGATTTCAAAATCCCCACATATATAGTTGATGGAAATGAATTAGAAAAACCATTTGAGAAGTGGGAACCAGAAGAAATTAGGAGAGCTGAAAATGATTCTAAAGTTTTAAACATTATACATTTTGCTCTTAACTCTGATGAATTTTTTAGAATTTCGCTTGTACAACAAAGAAAAGAAGCTTGGGAACTCATCATGGTAACTCATGAAGGCACAACCGGAAGTAATGGGCAAGGAAGAATACCTTGATCCAAGAGTACGAAACCTTCGTAATGTTGCAAGGAGAATCCATAATGGAGATGCAAAACGATTCATACACATCATCAATCATCTCAAGGACTTGGCAAAAGCTTCGTAGAAGAAGAAGTGAATGTCAAGATTCTAAAGTCTCTAAATAGAAAATGGCAATCCACGTGATGCCTTATAATCGAGTCAAAGAATCTTGCCGCAATCACAAGTGCAGAACTATTTGGCAAGCTTAGAGAGTATGAGATGGATATGACTCGATGGCGATGAGGAACCGAAGGACAAAGGAGCCAAAGGAATTTCTTTCAAAGTGGAGCATACCGAAACCGAATCTGAATCAATCCTCCAAGAAGAAAACATGAAACATATAGTAAGAAATTTCAAGAAGTTCCTAATGAAGAACAAGGAGAAGAAAAGGTTCAACAATGTTAAGAAGGACTTCAAAAGAAGTGAGAGTTCATCTTCAAAGGTGACTTGTTATGAGTGTGTGCAAAGTTGGTCACTACAAGTTTGAGTGCCCCAACATGAGGAAAGCCAACTGCAATGAGCCTAGAAGATCTGAACATGAGGAAAAGTCCAAGAAGGACAAATTCAGAAAGAAGAAAGCATATATAGCTTGGGAAGAGAATGATTCCTCAACTTCTAGTGAGAGCGATAATGAAGAAGCAAATTTGTGTCTCATGGCAAATCCAACATCCGATGATGAGGTAAGTGATTCCGATTCATCTACTTATGATTATGATGAGCTGCAAACCGCTTTTTGTGAACTTTACAAGGAAGCCGAAAAACTAGAAAAATTGAACAAGGTTTTGAAAAACAAAATTACAGATTTAGAAAATGATATTTCTCGTTTGAAAACCAATGTTCAAGAATTGAAAAAGGAAAATGATAATCTGAAACTACCCTGTTTAAAATGTAAATCCTTTGATGCCCCTTTAAAAAGAAATAACATGAAATCCTTTACACAAACTAGCAAAAATAGAACCTTCACATGTAGTTATTGCATGAAACCTGGTCATAATTCTTATAATTGCATGATTAGAAAGGAAGGTATATCTTATGGTTTGTTTAAGTGGGTTAAGAAAGTTAAAATTGATGATGCTAACATGGTTGGACCCAAGAGAAGTTGGGTACCAAAATCAAAGTAAACTTTCTTGTAGATATGCTTGAGAGCCAAACAATCAACAATTGGAATCATGGAACAATTGGTATTCGACAATGGTCGCCAAGACATGTGATTGATGAAGAAATCAAAACTTATCTCCTTTCAATCAATAGAATTTGATCTCAGTTTATGGAGATAACATAAGGGAAAATTTTATACCTCTATCTTTGATTATTCATATTTTATATTTTCTTTAGTTCGTTCATTCTTATCTCTATTCTCTATATTTGATTATAATTCTCTCTGTTTTTTTGCTTTTGATATACCAAATAGGGGGAGAAGTATAAGTTGATAGAATATAGTTGATAGGGGAGTAATATATGGCTTATATGAACATTTATTTCATGAATCTGCAACATTTCTATTTTGTGCTTGCATTGCTAACAATTGCAGGATTCGTAAAAGATCAACACACATCCTAAACCTGTAGGAAAACCTTGGTTGAGATTTGGTACATCAAAACCAAAAAGGGGGAGATTGTTGGACTTAAAGCTTGAAGATGCTTTAGTGTCTCTCTTGGTGTTTTTGCTTTTGATGTAAAGTAATTTTGGTTTTCCTTAGATGAAATGTAATTAGGAATTATCTATGTATTGTTTGTTGAGTTTAGGCATGGATGTGTTTAGTTCTTTGTTTGAGGCCCCAGAGAATGGTTAAAACTTGAGTATGGATGATCATGTGACTAATGTTTGATTTCCCTATGTGAAAACAGTTTTGAAAACCTAGAAATCCATTTTTCATCGATGTAATCGATTACAGGGGTGATGTAATCGATTACATTTGTTTTCCTCTTCAGTGTAATCGATTACATGGTGTATGTAATCGATTACATTATTTTTGGTGTAATCGATTACATGGTTGATGTAATCGATTACATGGTTTGGTTCATCGATGTAATCGATTACATCTCCAATGTAATCGATTACATGGTTTGAAATTCACTGTTTCAGGGTTTCCCTCTTCAATGTAATCGATTACATGCTCGTGGTAATCGATTACATGCCTGGAAAAATCAGTTTGGAGGCTCTAACGGCTAGTGTAATCGATTACATGCATTTGGGATCAATTACATCAACCGTTGAGCTCGATTTGCACGTTTTCTTCCTCCAAATTGGTTCTATAAATACAAACTTGATGAAACATATGAAAAGAGAGAAAACCTAAGCTTGTGAACAAACTCTCACACTTTCATATGCTCTGTAAATAGAGTTCATCAAGGTTTTCAAAGAGAAAGGGCAAACTTGATACATCCCTGTGATTGGGTGGATTTCGTTGTGTTTATTTGTGATCAGAATCTACACTCAAGGTGTTTTCTATACTGATCTTTATTTATATTTCAATTTCTGGGTTATTACTCTAGGAAAGAGGTCTCTCTGGATAGAGTATTTGTATTTGAGAAGTGATTTCTCAAAGGTTTGATCTTGGAGGTGCCAAGGTCGAGGGAAGAATTCTTTGGGTTGAAGAACAATGTTTGGTGTTTTGATTTCGTTTTTGTGTTGCTTGTTGCAGAGTGAATGTAAAAGAACACAAAAGGGATCATTTGATAGTGGAAAGCCAATCGCAACAGTTGTTGGGTTGGGACTGGATGTAGGCGATTAAGGCCGAACCAAGATAAATCATCGTGCACTCATTTTCTTCCTTATCCTCTTTACAGTTTTCCTTATATTGCTATTATCATTGATTAAATTATGCAGTGTGTTTGGTAACTGTATTGATAATCAACTCAGTAATTGATACGATAATTGAATCAGTAATAGAATCGGTAATTGAATAGGTAATTGATACGGTAATTGATAAGTGAATCTAGAACAGATTTGTTTGAATTCGAAAGGAATTAGAATCTTTCGAAATTCGACTAAAGTTGAACAAGAATCTATTCACCCCCCCTCTAGATTCATACATAGGGACCAACAGTCCCGATCTAAGATCGGACTCCTCCGTGGACACTTCAGGAGAAGATTCGGGTTCAGAACCCGTAACAGAGAGAGGAAGTTGGCTCTCTATACTGTGAGTAGCCGAAGAATGAGAAGAATAAGACATACTTAGTGGGAAGGAGAGATGAACACGAGACTACGAGGATGAAGGACGAAGGAGGAACTCTGAAGAAAACAAAAATGGCAGCAAGAGAGAACTCCGAGAGTGAGGGAGAAATGCGAAGGAGAGAAAGAAGTGAGAAATGAAGGGGTAAAATAGTTTAAAAGAGAAGGAAAGAGCCGTTACCAGAGGAGTGACCGTCAGGCCCATCACGGCAACGGCCCATTATCCAAACTCGAGGCCCATCCGTTGCATTTAATGAAAACTTAAAACGAAAATTTCAATAAAATTAATTAAAGAATATCAACCGTCACGGGATTCCTCATTCATAAACCTCAACTCACAGAACACAACTCATGACCAATAACTTGGACATGAGCTCTGGGGTCGATGTACCGGCCGGGATGAGTCGCTGAGCTTGTCCCAAGAAATGCCGCATCTCACTCCAAGAAATGCCTCGCTCATTCCACTAAGCCCGGTCAAGATGGGACAACTGACATGGACACAGCATACCCATCCCATCAACAATACCCTTTTCTTGATATTCTGGGATTTATGCGTGCTACAGTATGTCTATCTAGTCAACACCACCGGGATTTACGGACCTAACATAATCATAAGATTTTCCCCACAATGCTTATAAAAGGGGACATTGAATCAACAGAAATTATTATTCAATCTTATACATAATACATATCTACAACGAGGGAACCCACCCCTCCGCCACGTAAATTTCAGAGGGCCGAGCAGAGCTCGGGCACCCCAGATTCCCGTAAGAACAAACTGTTTATGAATATTACGTAATTTTTTACTTATTAATACAAGTATTACTGTGGAACTACTTGGAAACGCAAATTGAATTAATTCTACTGCTGTAGCGAAATTTCTCATCAGGAAGTGATTCTCCACGAAAAGGAATTCTCCACCATGGAAAACCAACCCACCTGTTCTCCACAAAGGAGAAGAGTTCTCCAGGGTGGAGCAGTAGTTCTTCACCAAGAACGAGCAAGAACCGCTAACTAATTTCAAAGGGAAGCATCGGTCGGAGAAGGAAATAGAACCAAGGAAAAAATCGAGAACATCATAAATGCAAAATATAGTTGGAGAAGCCAAGTTAGGTTGTACCTTTAGACTAAAAAACAAGAAAAATGAATGGTCCTGCCATAAATACCGATCTTCGTGTGGCACTTGGTCCTGCCATAAATACTTGGAGAACCAAATAATATTGGTTCCTCCACTAAAGTTGCTCTCAGTGGGACTATTAACATTTCTCATAATTTTAGTTCCTTATTAACATTATATGTTGATGCCATGTTTGTTGATGTTAAATTTGTCACTATGTCCAAAACTTATATGGAGTATGTTAAAAGCTTTTAATATTGCGCTAATAATGGTTGGTAGTGATTATTGAAATAAAAGTTCTAATTATGAGATGAATTGGACAAGAGAATTTAGACACCGGCTCCTTTTAGCCATTAGTGATGTAGAAGCAGTAGCTGATAATAATACAAGTTGCTTCTTCAAGCATTTTTTCTTTCTTTTAATTTTTGTGTGCACAAAGGCATTATGCACATCAATAAAAGAAGATACAAGAATTCTACTAATTAAGATGGAAGGGTTGGCAGCTACATTATACTATGTAAGACAAGTGACTTCTCCCGAGACAACAAGTTATGTCAATCTAAGCCTATCCCAACCGAAAATTGACTGTCATATCTGCTGCTCAATTCTGGAAAAATTCTGGAGGTATTGAAGGAGGGCAGTACTTCTTGGCCACATATTTGTACTGAAACACAAATAATAGCAATATTGTGTGCTTTAATATGGGAAACTAGTCAAAAATGATATGGGAACAACAAATATTACCAGTTACGTGTGTGCTTCAATAAATAAAGAGGGAAGGTAGAGTCCTCTTGTATGTGAGGCAAGTGTTTACCTTGTGCTGACTGTATTTCTCCCTAATTGCAGGCAAATTAGAGTTAGGGCTATTGCAACAAAGACG
The DNA here is from genome assembly GCA_026586105.1 of Hylodesmum podocarpum. Classification (NCBI taxonomy): domain Eukaryota; kingdom Viridiplantae; phylum Streptophyta; class Magnoliopsida; order Fabales; family Fabaceae; genus Hylodesmum; species Hylodesmum podocarpum. Next base: position 10,498,017 of record JALJEV010000623.1, on the reverse strand, counting down.
GTGAAGATCCTTTACGCAAACACACAGATCAGAAGGCTGGTACAGCGTGTAATGCTGCAATGTGGAATTCTGTTGCAAAAAACAGAAATAGTAAGTCAAGCATACCAAAAACATAAAATACCTACAAGTTGGTGCCCATAATTCTTTGTTATTAGCAGCTTACCCATGGTTTCTTTGAAGGGAAAAATATAAATTTCGCCAGGAAGATTGCAGAAGCGGCTATAAGTGATGGAGCATAACAAAGCATACTGTACTCCAAGAGAGACAATTCGGCAATATAGTTTGTCAAGCACTCTAGTTGCATCGAAGGGACCTGAGAAAGGGGGCAATACGTCAGAAATGGAGTTCATGATGATCATAATTATGTGCAATCACAATATATACGGAAATAGTAAGATTGGAAATAGCAACCATCGGTACTTTGCTTTCGACTATTTGATAAAAAAAAATTAAGCTAATTATCCTTTAACCAATATAAGAATAAAAGCTTAAGCTTTTGATTACATACGTGTATGGTTCAACTTATTTTTGAAGATAATCTCTCGTTTTTACAGGCTCTCACTGTTCACCAGGTTAGTTTTTTTTCGCATATAATGGTAGGTTTTTACCTCGCCTAGGTGAAAATTCAAAGCCCAAAATTTAGGAAAGCTGATGATGGCATGAGATCCTATAGTTTAATTACATTTCTATTTTCTAACAGTGTCTTGCAATTTAGGTAAATATATGTTGTAAACAAGATGGTCTAACATTGTTTGAACATTTTCTATTACACAAGTGCATAAACGCTCAGCTTAAGTGTGGATTATACCTCATCGACTCCTTGAGCTGCACGTACAAATCTTCTGTAAATCATATCAAGAAAGAAAATTGTTTTGTATTAGAATGGCGTCCAAGAACTTCAAATTGTCAAATTTCACAGACAGCCGTTTACTACCTTAAGAAACATTTTACTGTTGGAGCTGTCATTTCGAACTTCAGAAAATTCAACACAGAAGATTCCATCTGCAGAACCTGCATCGAATGATTTTGTTTTGTTTGAGATGTGCACACTTCAAGCTGCACGCATTTATATATAAAGAAATTGACAGATAACTTGAGCTGCAAAAGATTTCAACCCAAACCTCGTCTTTGAAGTACGTATTATCAGTGATGTAGCAAAATTCCTCCACCTGAGGTGCACAAATCTCCTCGTATTTACTGCCAATAAGAAAACCAAATATTGTTACTGCATTCATGACTTTTTGCCAATTCTAGAAAGAAAAAATAGTAGAAACCCATCAATCAAAAACATCAGGAGCGATTTGAGTGCTTACGAGGCAATCATCATGGAGGCAACACCAAGTAATTGTAACCTTTGTCTATTCATCACATTCCCTGAAAGATACCGATCAATGTAGTTCACAGTCAAATACAATGTATCAGGTACAAGCCTATACTCTTCAGCCACCTGCAATTAGAAATTGAGTTCAGCATATATCCATATTCCATATACATAGATTTGATAAAATACCAGTTCAATGTTCCCATTTGCCAAATTCAACATGTATTAGCTATCAGCAAACATTTGTTACCTCCACAAGCCAGTCAATCAATATAGCACGCATGCTGGGGTTTATATCCTTCTGAATTCTCTCCATGAAATCTGTGGAAGGCCTTTTCTTTGCCTATGGTTTCAGAAATTCAAAAGGATAAGATTACTTACAATAAACAATAACAGAGCTGACAATAACAATAGAGATGAGAGTTAACAGTTCAAATGCAACTTAGCTTTACCTCAGATGCACGAAGGTGCTTGTAGATATCACAAGCAAAGGATGCACAGAGCTGTGGATCCGTGTAGTTATTATCAACATTGACAACTTTATCCCCTTTTTCCAACTCAACAAGTATGTCTCTACTACAAATGCTGCCTACAAACATATCAACCAACCAATCAATAACACCACATAAGAAGCCATTAATTTCTTAAGCATGTACAAATTTATTCTTTTTAGCAAAAGTGAACAAAATGAAACCTGCTGGTTCTGTAGAATCAGAGATGTTGAGATTGCTAAATGTTTTCCTGTCAACCGAATCAACCGCTGCAACATCGCTATTGTCCACGTACTCAATGTCAGGGCTCTTGAAAGAATCACAGGATGACATCGACTCATCCATGGAAACCGATGCAGCATCCGATTTTGTAGGTGAAACATCTACCATTGTGTTAGAAACAGGAACAGTAACGGTGGAAATAGAAGGAACAACAGCTTCATTCTTCACAGGGAAAGAATTAGCCTTGGGAAAAACAACCGCACTAGCGGGTTTAACATTCGCCAATGTAGGTTGTTTATTCCCAGAGCACGCCGGAATAACCACCTCTTTCTTGGTTTTCGCAACTTTTGCTGACAATGCGACCTAACAATGCGAAATTCGGAAGAAAGAACATAGTTAGTGATTTTCTCTGTAATACATTTTGCAGAATCAGTTAAAAGAATGAATGAATTAATACCGAAGAAGACGAGTTGCGATGAGCCACGGTATTGGTGAGGTTCGAGAGAGGCGGTCGTTTCTTATTCTCCTGGCGTTTCGCCAAAGACGACGTCGTTGACGATGAAAACGACGAACGACGATTATGGCTCGACATTTTTCCTTTCTTGCAGTAGAGTTCAGATTCAAGAACGAAGCAAGAAAGAGAGAAAAGAGAACAGAGCGTTACTGTCTTTTGTGCTTTTATTTCGTTTCGTTTGCTTCTTTGAAACTTTGGCAGACAAAAGAGAAAGAGAGAGAGAAATGAGTAAGTGTAATAAATTGTTAAATTTATATAATTAAATAATGAGGCGGGGAAAGAGGATGGTTTGAAATAGAGGGAAGATCTGGGCCGTAGGATTGGGGCTGGGTGAGGAGCGGGGGCGCACAAGTGGGGCCACTACTGCCGAGGTTTTCAAATTCGTTTTAACAGCGCCTAGCGTTTGAGCATTTCCATTGGCTGGTACCGCCACGTAAGCAAGAGACATAGAAAGAATTGAAACATTGGATTTGAATTCAAAAATTTAAACGGTCACTGGATCTGTCGTTTGCTGCTAGAGGAGCCAAACTAGTCCCAATTCCCAACCATGATCGTGGTAATTGTTAATATCCCGATGGAAATTGAAGAAAAAAATATTTCAATTGTGCACATTTCAAATTTGTGCTTGGAAGTAAAGTATTCAATTTAAAACACCCCTGGTTTAAGGGAAGAAAATTTGTTATTTAGCACAATAATAATAGTATCTTTTGTACATAAAAAGTGTTAAATCATGGCATAAACAGAGCTATTGAATTTGGAAATGTAACGAGACATGTACTGATGATGTTTATGATTTGGAGGATTGGATTAGAAAATCGATTTCCATAAAAAATTGCCAATTTAATTGTGGAAATTTTAAATTTGTACTCAAAATGTCACCTAATTTCAAACTTTTCTGAGAATGGAAATTCTTTTTACATTATTTTTGGCACATGAAATCAAAAATTTAATGACAATGCGGGTTGTGTTTGAAACACACTTATAAATTTAATAATTTAGTGCTGCAAATTTTAAATTTTCTCTTAAATGTTTATCCTTTTTCTTTGGAAGATTATTCATTGCTGAGAGGAAATGATTTTTTTGGCTGAGCAAAATGTTACATCACAGTGTAGTAACTTCACGTCCTAGCATTTTTAGGATTTTTTTAATGTAAAGGATAATAATACAAAAGAACAAATTTAAGTGCTTGACATTAAAGTGAATTTGGTCATTTAATCACGTAATTAAACGAAAAAAGACAAAAACACATTTATGATTTAGAAAATTATATTTAGAAATAACTTGCGTGAGGAGTATACTATGATATCTCTTAAAACCTTCTAATTTAATTGTGTAAAATTTAAATTTGTATTAAAGGTTTTCTAATTTTTTTTTCAATTAAACTAGTAAATTAAGTTTTGAAGGCTCACTAATATTATAATATTACAGTAGATCTAGAAGCTTTTAAGTACTTACAAAGGTATATTTCCAACAAGATTTTTAACTTATGTATAATATTAAGATTTTTAATTTTAACTATGAAAAATCAATTAAAAGCTTATTTTAATTTGATCCAATTTATAATGACCCAAACTATATTGACTCTTGATGTATAAAATTAATCAATATACATTTTTTTAATAATTTTTGAAATACTTAAATATTTTTTTAATCCTTTAAATTTATAACAAATTTGTTTTTAGTCATTCAAATTTAAAAGTGATTTTTTTTACTACACAGTTTAAAAATAACCCCTTTTACTCTCTAACGTGTAAGTGTAATATTTTAATTCCTAATAACAAAAGTTAGATATTTCTAGGACTAAAAGAGTATTTTAAAAACTTAGAAGATGACAAGTAAATTTATGCCAAATTTAAAAAGGGTAAAAATATATTTGACTCTTATTAAAATCATAAATGATCATTTGAGTTCTACGGTATTGAATTAGGATTTTATGAGTGTTAAGTTAAGATGATTTAGCATCTTAATTTTGATAATTACATAACAGTCTGTTGTGCTTGTAGACGAAAGAAAGAGCATCAGACTGAAGCATCGGACTGAAGGAACAGACTGAAGCATCAGACTAAAGTAACAGACTGAAGAGCACAGACGGAAGGAACATATTGAAGCACTGAAGGAACAAACTGAAACATCAGACTGAAGAGCACAGACGGAAGGAGACAGACGAATGAATTCAACCCACAACCCATTTATTTATTCATTCGTCTACCTCGTTTAATGAAGTTCAGACTGAGTAACTCGCGCCCCAATTCAAATCTAACCGTTACTCGTAGAAGCTTCCAAAGACAGAATAGAGATATGTGCAACACCTCTACAACACAAAAAGCAATCATGCTTTTTGTTGATATCTCTGATCAAGTCAGAAAAAACCTGTGCAAACATTAATTATTCTGATTGATCTCTGTCACACGTTTGAAGACCCCAAGACAGAGGACTAACGTTCAAGAAGCCCTCTATAAAAGGACTTCATTATTTCAAGAGAAGGTTGGCGAACTGCATAACAAAGAAATTATATCCAAGCTTCAAGCTATCAAGCAAAGTTCACTCGCCCTGAACTTATAATATATCTTATTATAAAACCCCTCTCTGCGTAGAGGATAAACTTATTCTTTCATCTTCCTAAATCTGATATTGTGATGCTCTTAGCCTGAGGAGGCTGTGTTTCAAAGAATACCTTTGTATTAGCATGTGGAGGCTGGGTTCAAAGAATACTTGTTTAGCTTGAGAAGGTTGTGCCCAAATAATATTTGTATTTAGCCAGGAGTGGCTGGGTTCAAAGAATACTCATAGTGGAACCTTAGCGTGTTGCTGGGGAACTGGATGTAGTCTTGATCAGACGAACCAGTATAAAAATATTGTTTTCTTCTCTATTGATTTATCTGTTAACTAACAGGGGATAATAACTTGAACAGTTTGATAATAAAATCAATCTTAAAGAAGAAAACAATCTTGCGTCTGATCAAGCTTTGAAAACAACAGACGCAAACGCATCGTCTTATAGAAAAAGTTCTAAAAATAGTCTACACAATTCAACCCCCCTTCTTGTGTGCTTTTGTACTTTACAGTTTGGTATCAGAGCTCAACCTCTAAGGGTTGAGCGCTTAACAACTACTAGAGGAAAAGATCCGGGATGGCGAACTCCCAGATGATGCTCATTGCAGAAGGCTCCTCTATGAACACTCCTCCAGCTTTCTCTGGAAATGATTACCCTTACTGGGCAGACCAGATGGAGATGTATATCAAGTCTACAAAATATAGAGTTTGGAAGATCATAACAGAAGGAGACATTCCCCTGACCAAGCTTGAATCAAAGTGGGGAAATGAAGAATATACAATCGTAGAGCTCAACAACAAGGCACTTTATGTCATAACGTGTGCTCTTTCTTGGATGGAATATAACAGACTGTGACTACAAAATAGCCAAAGAGTTTTGGGATGCGTTGAAGATCTCTTATGAAGGAACTGAAAATGTCAGACTTAGGAAAGTTGTCACCCTTCAAAGAGAGTACGAAATGTTCTCCATGGAAAGAGAAGAATCTATAGACGGAATGTTTGGAAGATTCCAAACTATTCTGAATAGGCTAGCTGCATTGGAAATTACTTTTTCAAGATCCCAAAACAACATGAAGATTTTGGACAGCTTACCTTCACTATGGGAAGCTATGTCCACTGCTATATCTATTGGGAGAAATATGAAGACCCTTACTCTAGATGAACTCATTGGAGCGCTAAGAGTGCATGAAGTTCATTTATGTAAAAGGAGGAAGCTGAAAATTTAAGAGTTTATTGCTTTATCCAACATTGATGAGCTTGATGGAGAAGAGTAAGTATGAAGAAAGCAGAATCAACAGACTCAGAAGATTCCTCTGAAGAAGAAATCTCCTTGATGGAAAAAAGATTCAAAAGATTGATGAAGAAGAGGGATCCCAAAAAGATTAAAAGAAAGAAGAAACAAGCCACTTGAGATAATCTCAATGATGAAAGCTCAGATGAATCATCTCAATGATGAAAGCTCAGACGAATCATCTGAATAAAAGAATGCAAATATTTGTCTCATGGCAAGAGACATTCTATCATCTGAGGTAAATCCTTTAAATATATCTAGTTCATCCTCATCTTCTTCAGATTCAGATTCAGATTCAGATTCAGATTCAGACTATGAGTACATGTCATATGATTTTCTTCTTGCTAACTCACATTTTATAGCTCAAGAATATATAAGTTGCAAATCTAAGCTCAAAAAGGCTTTAGAAGAAATTGAAAATCTGAAAGCTATAAATGTCCAGTTACCTGAGAAAAACATATCAGATGAATCATTCTCTTCGTCTGATACTGAAAAGAGTCATCTTCTTCTTAGACTTGATTTTTAAAAGAAGAAAATGAACTCTTAAAGAAAGATTTAAACAAGTTCACCTTGAGTTCTTCCAAGCTCGAAATACTTTAAAATATGGAAGATCTCCTCTTAACAAGAGTGAACTTGGTTATAATCTTGTGACAGACGAAAGAAAATCACAAATTAATTTGTCTGTATATAGAAGCATACATGTTTTTTATTTAAGGTCTCCGAAACAGTCTGAAGGTCATTCAAGAACCTATGACAGACGGAGCCTTACAACTAACAAAATTGGACCTAAGAAAATTTGGGTACCAAGATCAAAAATGATTTTTGTTGTAGATAGAAAGAGAGAATGTATGAAGAGAGTACAATCTGGACAATGGATACATGCAACATGTAATCATCAACATATCCTTGTTCCAAAACAACAGATCATGTAAGAGATCTACCATCCATGTGTCTTGAGAAGACAGATTCACCAATTCAGACGGAAAAAGCAAAAGTTTCAAAGAATGCAAACAGGTCGAATTTTAGAAACCTTTCTGAACATGCTTTGGTGTCAAGAAAAATTGAGCTCAAGTGCATTGAAGAAGTGCATTCAAACATCAATTGAATGGAGCTGGAAATAATGTTTTAAGCAAGGTGGGTTGCTCATGTGTACATCCAACAAAAAAAAAGGAAGAGATATTTGATATTAATTTATTCAAAATGTTTTTCAATGATTCAATACTCTCTTACAAAGAATTTAAACAAATCAATGTTGAAAACTTAGAAATAATTATTTTATCTGAATAAATTTTCTCATTTGTTTAAATTTCTTTCGTCTATCGCTGCGTCTGATCATTAGTTGAAATAGTCTATCTGACTCTTCAACAGACGCAACGTCATCTTATCTTCTAACATCTCTGTTGAGTGTACAGGACAAAGCTCTTTAATGCTTTACATATATCTAACTTTTTAAAGCAAGAGACACGCTATCCTTAGATACACCTCATCAGACGAAAGAAGGTAATGAGAGATACGAAGGCCTTGGAAGCTTCCGTGAAAAACCCAGAGGATGCAAAAGATTTAAAAAAAGATGTTTTTGATGATTGCAGCCCAAGGGGGAGAGAAATGAGAAATGAGAAATAAGGATGAGAGAGAAATAAGAATGGAAGAGAAAAGGATTGAAGAAATAAAAAAGAAAATGTGTACAGCCCAAGGGGATGGAGAAAAAGAAAGATGTAAAAGCTGAGGGGGAGCAAAATAAAAAATAAAAAAATGAAAAGGAAAGATCAGAAGAGATCAGAAGCTGAGGATGAGCATAATACAAGTGCTTAGTCTGAAAGGAAGTTCAGATGCAGAAGAAGAAAAGAAGATGAAGAACAAATTTTGATCTGTTATTCTTTCAAGTTAAGTCTAATAAAGATCATCTCTCTAACTCTGATACATCCTTTTGCTCTGTCTCAAGTAGAAGATCAAGGATCTGCTAGTGTGGTCTGTGTTCATCAAAAAGGGGGAGATTGTTAAGTCAAGATGATTTAGCATCTTAGTTTTGATAATTATAGAATAGTCTGTTGTGCCTGTAGACGAAAGAAAAAGCATCGGATCAAGGAATGACATGAAGCATCGATCAAGGAACAGATCAAGCATCGATCAAGAGCACATTAAGGAACAGTCGAAGGAACAGATGAAAAACATCATATCAAGAGCACGAGAAAGGAGATGACGAATGAATTCAACCCACAATCCATTTATTTATTCATTCGTCTACCTCGTTTAATGAAGTTCAGACGGAGTAACTCGCGCCCCAATTCAAATCTAACCGTTACTCGTAGAAGCTTCCAAAGACAGAATAGAGATCTGTGCAAAACCCCTGCAACACAAAAAGCAATCATGCTTTTTGTTGATATCTCTGATCAAGTCAGAAAAAGCCTGTGCAAACATTAATTATTCTGATTGATCTCTGTCACATGTTTGAAGACCCCAAGACAGAGGAATAACGTTCAAATCTTCAGTCTAACGGATACTTCAAGAAGCTCTCTATAAAAGGACTTCATTACTTCAAGAGAAGGTTGGCGAACTGCATAACAATGAAACTATATCCAAGCTTCAAGCTCTTAAGCAAAGTTCACTCGCCCTGAACTTAGAATAGATCTCATTGTAAAACCCCTCTCTGCATAGAGGATAAACTTATTCTTTCATCTTCCTAAATCCACTGTTGTGGTGCTCTTAGCCTGAGGAGGCTATGTTTCAAAGAATACCTTTGTATTAGCCTGTGGAGGCTATGTTCAAAGAATACCTATTTAGCCTGTGGAGACTGGATTTAAAGAATATCTGTTTAGCCTGAGAAGGCTGTGCCCAAATAATATATGTATTTAGCCAGGAGTGGCTGAGTTCAAAGAATACTTATAGTGGAACCTTAACGTGTTGCTGTGGAACTGGATGTAGTCTTGATCAGACGAACCAGTATAAAAATATTGTTTTCTTCTCTATTGATTTATCTGTTAACTAACAGGGGATAATAACTTGAACAGTTTGATAGTAAAATCAATCCTAAAGAAGAAAACAATCTTGCGTTTAATCAAACTTTGAAAACAACAGACGCAAACGCATCATTTTAGAGAAAAAGTTTTAAAAACATCTACACAATTCAATCCCCCCTTCTTGTGTATTTTTGTACTTTACAATGAGGACTTTTTCTTTTTGGTTGAAAAAAAGGTTACATGAATTTTAAAAGATTTAAAGGATTTTTATGACGTTTAAAACTTCAAGATTTTAAATATAGATTTTTATGACTTTTATGACTTTTAAAACTTCATTATGTAAAATTTTAAATCAGGATTTTTATGGATTTTATGGGAATCGGGGGATTTTTATGGATTTTGCAACCTTTGTTTTTATACATTTAGATCTATAAAATAAGTCAAGGACAAAAATAAAAAAATATAATGTTTTGATAAATAAAAATAAAAATTCAATAATATAATATTTCTTATGTAAAATTTACTCATATAGTTATAGTTATACTAGTCCTCTAAATGTTAACAGTATTTTTTCTTATTCCTAGATTTAAATATTAGATTCAAAGTTACGATTTTCATTATGTTGAATATGAAGATTAGTGCTTCAATTGAAAAATCATCAAAATTACATTATTTTTTATACATGAAGTTATATGTATATGTTAATATAAATTTTACGTGTATCTTAAATAAAAAATGAATATACTGACTTAAAAATTGTGAACTTTAATTTAAAAATATTAAATATTTTCTCGATTATATTCTTCAATGACATGTAACGAATATTGAACAATTCCTTCAAAATACGAAGAAGTCGTGAGCATGAAAAAAATGGAAAATTTACTCTAAAAAATTCGATGAATTTGGACGAGAATATTTTATAAATTTGGTATTCATAAAAACCATTATAAATCTTTTAAAATTTCTCTAATAAAATATTTTTTAAAATTTTTAAATTTTTTAATATAATGGATATTTTTTCAAATAAATACCATTGAATATCAACGGACTTTTTAAAAAGTCTTTTAAGATCTCCTTATGAGAATATAATAAGACTTATTATTTAAAGTTTGATTTGACCTAATGAAAAGTTAAAGAAATCTATTTATTTATATAATTCTAATTTAAACTTATAAAAACCTATTAGACTTCATAGACCAACCTATTTATTTATTAAAATATTGTATACCAAAGAGAAAGAAATATAATGTGTTGAATGAATGGCTGATATGACTAGCACTTTGTACTTATTTTTAATAGATTTGATTAGATGCACTAAAAATATATTATTTTACCTTACTTTCTCTTAAAGTTACGTATAATAGAAAATTTTTATCAGGGAGTTTCTAAGTTATTTTATTAATAAATTCACTTGATTTATTTTATGTAAAATATTTTATATGAATATTTAAATATTAATATAAAGTAAACTTTTAAACATGTTATAAGTCAGATTAAATTTTTAAAATAAAAGCAAGGCTTAAAAAAATTTAATAGGCTAACAGACTACTACAAACCTTAATTTCATGAAACAGATCAAAACCTAATTTAGTTTAACCTGTTACTAATCATATTTCTCATATATTTGATTAGAATTGATGCATTTTATTTTATGATTATTATTATTATTATGTATTATATTTTACAATTTATACTTCAGATGATAACTTTTTTTTCAAAAAAATTAGTTTGTTAATTAAAAATATTAAATTTTTTATATAAATTAAATCATTTTGTTACTATATATATGTGTGTTAAATGTTAGTAGTCCATAGGCACTCCTGTGAGTTAGACGAGTGAAATTTCAGTCTACAGTTAAATTTACCCTGATTAACACAATACTTTTACTCGTATTAAGTTAGACCGAATACGTGATCCGAATTGACAACATTACACACAAAGTAGCAATGTTGGATAAACAATATTTCCTTTAATTTTATTTATACTTATATCAAGCCCCGTGACTTTTGTAAGTTGTCATGTCTTCTATCGTATCATAAGTGTATTCCTTTTGATTGTGTCTTGTGTATCTGTGGTTCTAAGCAAGGATGGTTGGTGTTGCTTTGAAAAATTGAAGTTAGGCATATGATAAAATATAAAACCATAACAAAATTAAAAGCACAAACATTTGACACTTCATTGTTTTGAAAGTGAAATTTTGAAGCTTTCACTGCTTGCTGTTTTAATTTTTAATAATAGCTACTACCTAACGATACTTATCGTCAAAACTTGGCGTTTATAGACAAGCTATCAAGTCCTTTATTGAAAAATTAGACGCCATTTTCTAAAAAGTAAGAAAAGGGATAACACATTTATTTGACGACTGTGATAACATCTCCTATATACTAAGCTATAGTAAAATGGGCATGACACAGTAGTAACTTGAATATCTATTAAGTAATAATTGTCCCACAATTAGCGTGCGGAAAATTCCTTATAAGCAAGATGTCTGAGGAGGAAGAGGAACACCGCATGGCGCAACTAATAGAGCTTTATAAATAGTATCTGGGTTAGTAGCAGCGGAATACCTCTAGAGGAATTGATGAAGGACATTCTTTACCACAAACTTGAACTGAATGCATATGACTGGTGATGATGAGACAACAGAAATGTTTAATAATGAACAAAAATTAACCCATAATGCAGGCACTATGCCAAATGCTGACTTAAAATTTTGAGAACAAGACATTCAGGTTGGGTTGAGCTATGAATAGACGGAGAAAAACATGCAGATTAAGAGATGATTCAATTAGCACACACACTGATTCTTAGCAAATGACTGAAATTCTAAGAAACTCAAGAACAAATTCCCTTGTTTTAAGTGGATACTGGAAACTGCTGACTAGAGAACATAACCAAGTTGAATCAATCAAGTTTCTAAATGAATAACCCCTTTAGACCTTTTAATATATTTCGTTGAATGAAACCAAACCTCTAGAAGTCTGGACCATCACATCTCGTGGTAAAATTGTGGCCACTGCTATGCATGCATTGCAAACTTAAACAGGTTAGTTTCTGGCCTGATAGATCCCAAAGTATTCAAATGAATAATGCAATATAAGAAATCCTGTTATCGAAAATTCCTGTTAATTCTAATTATGCTTATCATTTCACCAGCAATCTGTTTTAAATAAATTAGTGGAAAGCCAGTTTGAGGGAACTAGAAAATGATGGGCGAGATGCAGAAAATTAAATGCCAAAAACTAAGTAATGTGATGGTAGATTGCTTTCAGTCAGCCAATTTTACTACAACACAAGATAGCAAGAGCAGGGTATTCTCTCCTTATGCTGACTGTATTTCTCCCTGATGGCAGGTAAATTATGGCAGCCGTCACAGAATAAAAAATGCAATCCCTTGACACATTCATGCAATTCTTATGCTTGGTAACCTGCTTAATGCTTTAGCGTGGAATTCTATGACAAACAACAGAGGTGCACAGCATCATTACACATTTCTATCAAATATTCATAAAAAAAACAAATAGGTTTCTTGTAAGACATACCCAAGGTTTCTCCCTAGGAAGTAACATGTATTAGACAAGAAAGTGGCTGATGCAGCTATTAATGATGGGGTAATTAAGCATGTTGTACTCAAAAAGTGTTGGGATTCAAACAAAGTCCCACATTTTGTAGAATTTGTAATAGTGTTAGACTTTGAATTAAGGGAGGATTTGTTGAGTATTTTGTTAATTCAAAGTCTCACATCGGCAGATATCAGAAAGAGAGAGGAGTAGAACACTTATACAAAGAGAGTGATATGTTTTATTCACTCGTACCACTCTTTATATTATATAATGTTTGTATTTACATTATAGGTAGTGTGTGACTACCGGTGTGTTTTTTCACGTATGGTCTTGAGTATAGCGTTTTTGTGGAGGAGTTGTTTTGCTGTACTATTTGACATAGTGGATATTTTTTTGGACTACGTCCCGTTTGTTCCTACATTTTGTTTTTCCTTGCTCCCTAGGATTTTATACTGCTGCTTATTACAATTCTCTTGTTTCCCCCTGCTTATTACAGATCTCTTGTTTCCCCCTCAAGGAAAGATTTTTATTTTACACGCAGGCTTTCAGGTTCTATGTGTAGGTTTTCCGCTATGTCTTTCCCAACAAGTGGGATCAGAGCATTTCTGCACAAAAACGCAATGATCAGAAGTAGTCTTCCTGAATCCCTGTTGGATCATAAAAGACTCAAACTTCTTGTACCACTGTCTAGGGGCTTGTTTCAACCCATACAAACTTGCAGACATAATCCTCTTTGCCTTTCACTACAAAACCTTCAGGTTGCTCCGTGTAAATTTCTTCCTCCAAATCACCATGAAGGAAAGCAGTTTTCACATCCATTTGCTCCACTTCTAAATCAAGGCTAGCTGCTAAACCCAAAACAACTCGGATGGAAGACATTTTAACAACTGGAGAAAAAATCTCATCAAAGTCAACACCTTTCTTCTGACGAAAGCCTTTGACAACAAGTCTTGCTTTATATCGTGGTGTAGAATCATTCTCTTCTGTCTCAGCTTGTAAATCCATCGATTTTCCAAACCTTTCATATCTTTTGGCAACTTGACCAACTCAAAAGTATGGTTGTCATGCAAAGACTTCATTTCATCTTCCATAGCTGCAACCCATTTCTCCTTATGCTCACTCTCCATCATAACCTCTTCGTAGCATTCTGGTTCTCCCCCGTCAGTGAGAAGCACATATTCATGAGATGAATAGCGAGTAGAAGGAAAACTCTGTCTAAAAGACTTCCTAAGAGGAACATCAAGTTCACCAAAATCACCACCAACATTATCATTATCACCAGTGGTCTCAACAGAATCATTTGGAGTATGATTCCCAACATCATCATCATGATTGTCAAAATCTGCTACATCGTATATTGGTCCAGGAGTCGATCAAAATCGATCGACTGGTACTTGGAGACTCTGGTTTCTCTGGCTTTCCAATATCATCAATGGTCTAATCCTCCATAAAAATAACATCACGGCTTCGAACAAGCTTCTTTTCAACCGGATCATAAAATCTATAGCCAAATTCATCATGGCCATAACCAATAAAGATGCATTCTCATGTCTTGCCATCTAACTTGGACCTCTCATCTTTTGGCACATGCACAAATGCTTTACAACCAAAGACATGAAGGTGGTCATAAGAGACATTTTTCCCATACCACACTATCAGGAACATCAGCCTGCAAAAAAGTATATAAAGCCTCACCCAAAAAAGTATTAGGCAATTTTGCTTCAGAAAGCAAACATCCAACTCTCTCCATCAATGTCTTGTTCATCATTTCTGCCAAGCCATTGAACTGAGGAGTCTTGGGGGCGTCTTCTGATGTCGAATACCCTGCTGTCTACAGTATTCATCAAAAGGTCCACGATATTCACCACTATTGTCAGTGCGAATACATTTCAGCTTCTTTCCAGTTTCTCTCCCAACTGAAGCTTGAAATTGTTTGAAGACACCGAGCACTTGGACTTTTGTCTTCAAAACATAAACCCAAAGCTTTCTTGAATAATCATCAAAAAAGGTGACAAAATAAAGTCCACCACTAAAAGTCTTGGTCTTCATTGGACCACAAAGATCTGAATGCACCAACTCAAGCACCTCTGATTTTCTAGATGGAGGATGGCTTCTGAAAGAAACTCTGTGTTGTTTTCCAGCCAAGCAATGAGCACAATTTTCTAACTTTGCTCCTTTCAAACCTACTAACAAATTCTTCTCGGCTAGACACTGCAACTCCTTCTCACTAATGTGGCTAAGCCTCTTATGCCATAAATCGGATGAATCATCACAATCAACAGTATTTACAGCATTAAACAAAACAAAAGCTTTCCACCAATACAAATCAGAAAATTTCTTACCACGAGCCACAACCAAAGAACCCTTAGTGAGCTTCCATTGTGCACCACCAAAGGTATTAAAATAACCGTCATCATCTAGAACACTGGTAGAAATCAAATGCAAACGGATGGAAGGTACATGCCTGACATTCTTCAAAATAAGTTTTATCCCATTACTAGTTTGCAAACAAATAGTACCAATACCAATTACCTGTGAAGTATCATTATTTCCTATCTTTAACACAACAAAATCGCCTGGAGTATTTTGTTAATTCAAAGTCCCACATTGGCAAGGTTTTAGAAAGAGAGAGGAGTTAAACACTTATATAAAGAAAGTGATATGTTTTATTCACTAGCACCACACCTTAGAGCGTGTGTCCACCGGTGTATTTTCACTATTAGGTCCCGAGTATAGCCTTTTTGTGAGTGCTTTTGTAGAAGCTTTTTGTTGTACTCTTTGACTCATAGTGGATATTTTTCTGGACTAGGTCTCGTGGTTTTTGTCCCTCTCATTGGGGTTTCCACGTTAAAATTTTGGTGTTCCTCTTGCTTCTATATATTTATTTTCCCTGCTCCCTGAGATTTTATATTGCCACTTATTACAGTTCTCCTGTGAAAGATTTTTATTTTACACGCAGGCTTTCAGGTTCTGTGTGTAAGTTTTTTCGCTGCGCCTTTCCCAACAAGTGGTATTAGAGCCGATGGTTTGACTTGGTGACCGGCTCAGATTTTTGTGCAATGATTGAAGTGGATATAAGTGGTCAAGTGGACCTACTTTTATTTTGGAGATCCCTTGTGCCGAAAGTCTTCCTAGCGGCATAAGGGCTAGATAAGATATGTCTAGTGGGTGGCTAGGTTGCGTGTCCCGTTGATGTGAGCTATCAAGACGGCTGTACAAGAACTAGGGCATATCGACGACAATGTGAAGTTGCTCAAGAATTGTCGCGGCAATGGAAGCTCTAATGACCAATCATTGAATGTAGGGAAGGATGTTTTGTGATCCTTTGTTTGAGGGGAGGTTTGTTGGGATTCAAACAAAGTCCCACATTTTGTAGAATTTGTAATAGTGTTAGACTTTGAATTAAGGGAGGATTTGTTAAGTATTTTGTTAATTCAAACTCTCACAGAGAGGAGTAGAACACTTATATAAAGAGAGTGATATGTTTTATTCACTCGCACTACTCCTTAGATTAGATTATATAATGTTTGTATTTAGATCATAGGTAGTGTGACCACCGGTGTGTTTTTCCACGGTCTCGAGTATAGCGTTTTTGTTAGCCCTCTTGGAGGAGTTTTTTTTGCTGTACTATATGACATAGTGGATATTTTTCTGCACTAGGTCCCGTGATTTTTGTCTATCTCATTTGGGGTTTCCACATTAAAATTATTTGTGTTCTTTTGCTCCTATATTTTGTTTTTCCTTGCTCTCTGTGATTTTATACTGCTGCTTATTACAGTTCTCTTGTTTCCCCCCGTCAAAGAAAAGATTTTTATTTTACACGCAGGCTTTCAAGTTTTGTGTGCAGCTTTTCCACTATGCCTATGCCTTTCCCAACAAGAAGAGATAACTCTGCAAGATAATCGGCCAAATACTCCAACTGCAACAATGGAACCTAAAAATAGTATGAAGCAACCACCATATGGTGTCATTATTATCTAACTCGGAGAGATAAAAAATCTCAATCCAAATGCATACCTGGCAGATTTGTTGGGCTACAATAATGAAATGTCTGTAAGCATGATCACAACTCACAAGTCAATTCAAAAGTCACTGGCCAACTTACTTCCACTATCACTTGTCAGTAATAAGGCAAAACACTTGTCATTACCTAAAGAACATCTAGCTGTTGGGGCTGTCACTCCAAACTTCAAGAAATTCAGCACATCAGATTCCATCTGCAACACCTGCAGCATATATCTTTTTAGGAGAATAAAGCAACTAAAAGACATTAAGAGCAGCAAATATGAATCAATAGATAACAAAATCCAAACCAGCTCCTTCAAATATGTATTATCAGTTACACAACAGAACTCTTCCACCTTAGGGACACAAATCTCCTTGTATTTTCTGGCAAAATCAAATTTATTTTATACACTTATGGTTATGGATGGAAATACAAATGCATGAAAACATAGGACATAGGAGAAGAAACACGTGAACAGTCACACAAAATTAGATATTTCTTAACAAATAGCCTCAAGTGATAGGAACCCTACGCAACGATCATCATGCAGGCAAAACCAAGTAGTTGTAATTGTTGCCTATTCATTGCATTGCCACGAAGACAGCGATCAATGCAACTGACTGTCAAAAATAGGATATGAGGTAGAAGCCTGTACTCTTCCGTAACGTAAAATGTAAAGAGTAAAGACAACATTGAATATAAGAACTTAATGAAGGATTTAGTTCTTCTTATGTTCTCTCTCAAGTTAATAGATACATGAGGAAGAGCAAGTCTATTGGACACTATTCAAATAATGTGGATACTATAATTGTTTGTGTTTTTCTACATAACATAAGAGGATTCAACTTTGTTAACAAACTAGCACACAAAAAATTATAATATTGACAATTTGATTTCTAATGAAACAGAAAGCCCCACAAATTAGGATAAAACAAGAGTACAAGACTTGTCACAAATAGTAATCATGTAATGTAAAAGAAATTTGAAGATTTCGGTTACAGAGATTAAGAAATTTCTAAGAATAAATACATCGTCCCGACAATACCGCTACCCATCATAGTTTACATTCTGTTGCCCGCATTGGCCAATCAATAAGTATTGCCCTTATGCTAGTGTTGATGTCTTTCTGGATCTTCTCCATGAAGTCCACAAATGGCCTTTTAATTTCCTAAAACCAGATATTGGACCAAAACAAAAGATGAGAAGAAATGGAGAGAAAGTACACAATTTCTAAACCACAAGCAAAAACTCAAAAATAATTCGATGCAAGTTCTAAACCACATGCATAAGCACGCGTTTAACTCTTGTCAAAATAAAAGACATGGCCTTTTTTTAAGTAGGACCAAATAATCACCCTCATTAACATGCAGAAAATTCAATAGCAAATGATTTTAATTATTTTGCACTCATTATTTCTACTAATCTTTATTCAACATCAAACCCATTCACAAAAATTAACAATTGTAAGAAGGGAAAACCAAAGAGAGGAAAGTACAAATGATGCATTTATACCGAAAGTTACATAATATTCTTCCTTATGTGAACAGAACTCTTACAATTATACTTAATCTTTATAAACTTTTAGCAGTTTTGAAAATTGAACTGCTTTTGAATCTCAGAAATAGTCTTGATTCATTGTTTATTAGTTTTACTCATTGAATTGGTGATAGTGTTATATATATGTGTGTATGTATTATTATTATATAATATCTTAAGAAATAAATTAACATAAAATCATAAAAAATTATAATTTTAAATTGGTGAAAAAAATATTAATAAAATTAAATAAAAAATTAGTGGAGGTTTTATCAGTGTTGTTAAATGGCAGCAGCAGCAGGTGGAATGGCGTGGAATATTTTTGGCCAACCACCATAGGAAATTTGTGAAGGGAGACCCACTATGGTAACACCAGAGATTGCAATGGCATGTTTATATGGTAAAATTTAGGCCTTTTGTTGTCTGCTATTGATAACAGTACCTTACATGAGGGCTGCATTTTGAATAAAAAAATTTAAATAAGTCACTTACATTTTCAACATTCGTTTGTGATAAAAGGGACTGAAGTTCCATCTAACATCCAATATATCTTAGCTCTTAGCAACAAAAATCGTACTAATTATTTGAGGAACGCAAACAAGAAATTTGTGAACATATAAACACATCAAATATAAACAAAATGTTATCCTGCTAGTAAGACACCTTGAAAATTACAACATGGGATTATAACAATAAAATAGATGAAGATAACAAACCTCAGATGCATGCAAAATTGTGGATCCTTGATGATGTACTCATTATCCACAACTTCATTTCTTTCTATTATGGTGATGACATTACCACTATGTATGCTCTCTAAAGTTAATGGGGAAGTCATGCAAATAGCAGTAAAACAAGTATTCCAAACTGTAACATATAATTACTAAATAAGGTAAATAATTCAAATTAACATAAGCACAGGGAGAGGGGCAGGGGAACAAACAAGATTCTTTAATTAAACTGACCTGTCATTTTTGAAGACTCTGAAATATTGGGAATGCTATGTCTAATTC
Source organism: Hylodesmum podocarpum (assembly GCA_026586105.1). Taxonomy (NCBI): domain Eukaryota; kingdom Viridiplantae; phylum Streptophyta; class Magnoliopsida; order Fabales; family Fabaceae; genus Hylodesmum; species Hylodesmum podocarpum. Next base: position 10,478,550 of record JALJEV010000623.1, on the reverse strand, counting down.
TCAATTGATTTGGTTATACGACATTATCACTGTATATATAATGAAATTCCATATTTGTCAAGAGTCACTGGTTGACATGCTATCACTTGGTTAAACTGAACTGCTAACAGATTTACTTGGAAAAATGTCCATCCATCTGTGATTACAAACCACTTCATTAAAATCAGCACCATCAGTATTTGGAGCAAGAAAGGATTCAACTCCATCCTTGGATTCACCATTTCTGGTCTAACATTCTTCTTTAGAAAGAAGTACCAACCCACTTGATTTTTTATTCAATGAGGCTTGCAAAGTGTCCCTGGATATTCTTTTTCTCTGTGAACTGGCCTTCTTTGTCTTGGCACTTTTGGACACACATGGAACCTTCAAATAATAATAACACTAGAAATCAATCCTAATTCTATGCATGTATGAATCACACTTAGAATAACATGCCAATTGCAAATTCTACAAATAGTCTGGCTGTCTGGGGACTCAAATCTAACTAAGTGTCGAAATACATGCCTGCAGTTCATATTGAAAAGGAGTGCTAATCACAAATTATTTCCAATACTAGCTCCGGATTATAATTTATTAAAAGGTACGAAATCAGGAAATAAATTAAATAATAAATAAAATCCAAATAAATATATAATTTTTAATAAGTATTAATTAACAGTGGAAAGCGCATTCAAGAAAATATATTATTAACATTTCTGTGTGTCTTAAATGATAAAATATTTGTATAAAATAGTTTAGTGATAAAATGTATAAATACCAAAGTTAAGTGAATTAACAGTAAAAAATATTAAAATATGATGGCAAAATTATGACCCAAAATATTGAAAATAATATTAAATATTATTATATTAAAATATATAATATATTATTGTTAATAAATACTCAATTTTGATATTATTAATTTATATAATAATAATATTTTTTATGATAATAATGTTAAATATATGTGAAGTTTTGATATTCCGTTTAAAATACATATATTATAATAATTAACATTTACATAAAAAATAGTGAATGAGTTAACACTGATACGCGAAGAACTAAAATAAAATGAAAAACATAATAATTAGAAAAGGATGATGTCACGTTGGTAAAATTACATGGAAAATTTCGGCGGGAAATGGCAATGACGTCTTTACCCAATTTGGGACCCTAATTCCAAAATATAGAACTAAAAACCCTCACTTACCTGTAAACCCTCTTCTTCCAAATAAAATTCCAAATTTGTGAATCGCGATTTTGGTTCCTTCTTCGTTCTAGTTGTTCAAGCGAAAGAGTTCCATTTCTGTCCTAATACCTGTATTTGCTTTCTTTTCTCATTCTATTAATCTTGCGATTCGAATGTTATTATCAGTATTTATGTGTTACTTTTCATTAATTTTCTCTCTGCTTTTCTTCATTGCTGTCTGGTGAATTGGCATGTTCAAGCCAAATACTCCTACACACTGTGTCGTACAACAGTTATGAAGAGTCTAAGTAACGATTGTGTTTGAAACATGCAAATGCTTGCATTTTGTTAGGTTAAATTGTTGCAGCTTGTTTATAAACTTGTTTATTTAGGTATATGATATGTTCACACTAATTAGTAAGCTTGCTTTTTCTGGTGTGAAGTTGAAGTTAGCTAATTACATATATGAAGGAAAAAAGAAATATGAAGATCCGCTTTATAATGAAATAACAGTATGCAGTGAGAAATATTTATTATTTATTTTTGCAGGATTTGGGTGTAAATTTTTCATACTTTGGACTGTTTGAACTGGGAAGGTTTTTGAACCACTACATATAAATTGCTGTTGTTTTCTGCTGAGATTATTTTCAATCTGAAGTGTTTTGGACTGATTTGTTTTGCTTACTTGGTTTGACTGGAATTTCATCGTTTGTTTTGCAGCAAGACGACTTGATCAAGGGTCCTCTACTTTGCCTTGTTAACACCATTGTTTTTGTTTGAGGTTGGTGTGCGATATTCATTGATATGTTTCTGTACAGTTGTTCTTCTCTCTCTTGGTTTGTTTGTTTGGAATTCTATTTCAAAATTTGCAATGCAAGGTCATGGAATTTTGTTGTGGCTACCCTGTTTCCTTCATGCTATCTTTTGTACTGCTCTTTGCACCTTGTTTTTCTTCCAATAGTTTGGACTTTAGACTCCACCTTTATGGTTGCTGCTGGCATGATTGCACTCTTGGTACATCAGATGCACTCAATTTTATAAGATATTTTGTTGATATTTCACGAAGCAATAGAAGTCACATTTGGTAATGCACTATCTTCTGTATCCCTATTCTACGGCTTACATTTTGGTTACAGACAACTGACAAGTTTCCTATTGGGTAGGCTTAGCATGGGGTTACTTAGAGCTGGGTCTAGTTTTAAGTTCTGACCAAATAACAATAGTAACTATTATAAGTTTAGCATCATATCTCATCTTCCTATATCATGTTATGCATCTTCTAGTAGTAGCTATTTATATGGCTATTTTTATGCATCAATGGCTGGTATGTTACTTCCTTGATGTATGCTGTTTTAACATTTTTTCTTTTCTTTTCATAATAGTGTGTGAGAATAGATGGCGCCAATCATGCAGAGCTCTCAGCCATGGGTCGAGAAATAGTAACATATTTTTGCTTTCAATTTTCAATTTTTTTTCTTTGTATTACCTTTTACTAATCTAATTTTGCTCGTTCTAACCCAGCCGGCCAAAGCAAGTGAAGGATGTTGCCCACCAAGACGAAGTTGTTCGAGTACTAACTAACACCCTGGAAACAGGAAGTGTAATTACCTTTTTAAATCCCTCTTCCTCCTCTTCTTTTTCTTCTTGTTCCTCGTTGAATCATGTAGATCTCGTATTACAGTGCCCCCACATGCTCTTCTATGGCCCTCCTGGAACTGGAAAGACAACTACTGCCCTTGCAATAGCTCATCAGCTTTTTGGGTATGCCTTTTTCATTTATATACACAATTAGCGTAGAGCTTGTGTGTTTCTGGTCGTTATGTCAATTTCTTAGTCTGTCCTGTGACTTGTGAGGCCTGAAGCCACTCTTACCAGATATGGGTTTTCTGCAAAGCAAAGTACACAAAGCAAAACTAACCAAGAATTCAAGATTGCCATTTTACATAATGGAAACCAAAGTACTATAAAGAATCAGTTAAAACTTTAACTTTAATAAATGGTTTGTTTCACTGTTCGAAATATTCCTATATTGCCTTTTGCTGTAGAATTTGATTATGAGACCATTTAGTGAGGAACAATGTTGTCAAATGGTGGCACCATGTCCGCTATGGCAGGATGACGTGGTAGATTTTTGGCCAACCACTATATGCAATTTGTAAAGGGAGGCCCACTGTAGCGGTGTCATAAGCCACAATGGCATGTTTATATGCAGAATTTTGGCTTTCCACCATAGGGTGCCATCTGCTATTGATAACACTGGTGAGGGAAAAAAAAAAGGAAAGTAAGGACAAAGGATGATTAAGGAATACTTTATAAGCCCAAATATTGTCCCCCAAGTTATATCACCGGACTTTTAAATGTTATATGTTATGTATTTTACCTTTGAATTCTTGACATGTTGAGTCAAAGAGATTCATGGACTATGGAAGTTCGCGCACCACTTGCATTGCAACTTATGGTAATAAATTTACCAGAAAAAGTTATTGTTGAAATGGTAGGAATGGAAGACCTATAGTTATGCATTAGAGGATCATTTTGAAAACTTAATTTATCAAAATGTCTGCTTTGTCTCTATGACTTGGTATTCATAAGTAGTAAATGGGAATATAGTCCATGTGTGCTAATGGCATAACGGCACATGTACTTTAAGTGTCTGCCAGCACATTTAATCCATTTCCTATCTGTACTGCCATGCTGTTTCTGATAATTTTTAACAACCATATGTTGCAGGCCTCAGCTCTACAAATCTAGGGTGCTGGAGCTGAATGCAAGTGATGATAGAGGGATAAATGTTGTTCGGACAAAGATAAAAGATTTTGCTGCTGTGGCTGTTGGTACTAATAAGCGTAAGACGTATGTGAAATCTTATCCTCTTGAGACTCCCCCCCCCCTTCTCTGCTTATAAGATTTGTATAACTTTCTCTTTGTTTTGGTATTTTGACATTTCAGTGCTCATCCTTGCCCACCATTTAAGATTATTGTTCTTGATGAGGCAGATTCAATGACTGAAGATGCTCAGGCATGTTTGCTATGTTGTTTTTCATTCCTAACTTTGCTTGTCTCATAAAGTGTTATGGTTTCACGCCACCTCCAATTTCTGTACAGAATGCCCTGAGGCGTACAATGGAAACTTACTCTAAAGTTACAAGGTTCTTTTTTATTTGCAACTATGTCAGCAGGTACCTTGTCTTCTATGCTAAAACCTTCTGTTTTGTTTGGTATGTTCGTATCTCTAAGGAGCTAATGGGAATTATAGTCATCATGATAACATAGTAGTCAATCCGGAATTTTGGCATACAAAGTTCCTGTTTTATATTTTTGATAAAACTATAGTGGTAACTTTCTAAGGTTCATGTTAAGTCTGCAGAAAAATGATAAAGAATAATATTTTGGTATAGTCTTTTTTCCCCTTTGTTCTTGTCAATACTTTCTATGGATAGTTGACACATTGAATTCACACATTATATGGCTGTCAATTTTTTTTTATAGGATTATAGAACCACTCGCTTCAAGGTGTGCGAAATTCAGGTTCAAGCCATTATCAGAAGAAATCATGAGCAGCCGGATATCATACATCTGCAAAGAGGAGGGACTCTGTCTTGATGCTGAGGTCGGAACATTAGTGCTTATACAATGTAGTGTTATTCTTAATGGTTTCAATCATTGTCTATAGAGTTTTTGTTAACATCATAATCAATAATTTTAAGCACCTTTGCTTCAATAGGCTCTTTCAACCCTGAGTTCTATTTCCCAGGGAGATCTTCGTCGGGCAATCACATATTTGCAGGTGATAGGCATTTCCTGATTAACATACTGTATTTTCAGACATTTAAGTTATATGACTTCTATTTTCTTGTAGTTTTCATGGGTAATTGAACTGAACCAGATTACTTTGAATAACATGGAGCTAACTTGGTATTAACATTGTAGTCTGCAGCTCGCTTATTTGGATCTTCTATTTCTTCAGAGAATCTGATTTCTGTGTCTGGGGTAGGTTGTACTGCTAATTTCCTGTGGTTTGTTCTGTTCCTATTTTTACAGTAAACAATGACATGTATTTAAAGTGGTGTGTACCATTATTTTGTATGGTATTTGCATGTTTGATAATTCACATTGTAGTTAAGTATTCAGATAATTATTTGCTGAAGGACAAGGATTTTGAATTACAATTTTGATTTTATTCTTATTATTAAGTGATTTTCACTCTGGGTTTTTTTAATTATATGGATTAAGGTTTTTCAGTGGTCCTACTAATAGCATGGTGCCGGTGCCTTTATATATAAGTTCAAAATATTGCAGTCTATATGCCATTTTGGGAAGCATTGGAAATTGGATTGTTTTTTTGTGATATCATTTCTGGTAATTTTGTGATAAAGGACATCTTTTTCTGCATTTGTTAAGACTTTTGAAATCTCAATATATCAGGTTATTCCAGCAAAGGTTGTGGAGGCGCTTCTTAATGCTTGCAAAAGTGGTAATTTTGATTTGGCAAACAAGGAAGTCAACAATTTCGTTGCAGAGGGATATCCAGCTTCTCAGATTCTTACTCGGGTCTTGGTTTTGCCTTTTTGTTTCATTGAGTCAGTTTCAATAAGACTTTATGTTACTGATTTCAGCTTTTGTTTTTTCCTTTTTCCAGTTATTTGAGGCCATTGTTGAAGAAAATGACATATCAGATGAACAGAAAGCAAGAATATCCAGGAAGCTTGCTGAAGCTGATAAGGTTACTTATGACTCTTCAGGAATTAATATATACACACTAACCTTCCTCCCCTCCCTCATTTTCCATTTATTGTTCCTGTATAAGACTTTGCCTTTTTTTTTTTTTTGTTGGTATTGTAACTTATAAGAGCATCAAAAGTTTACTGAATTGCATTTGCCTATTTCTGCTTCAATTCTCATGTGTTGCTTATGGAATTACAGTGCCTAGTTGATGGTGCTGATGAATACTTGCAACTTCTTGATGTGATCAGCAATACGACGCAAGCATACAGTAACGTGCCAGAAGGATTTGCTTACTAGTGTTAGACATTGGATAGAACGCAAATTGGAAGGATCAATTATTCTACTGTAAAGAGAAAGAAACACGTCTAATTATGTATCACAAAATCAGATTTGTTGTCCGTTGTTAACTTGCTTTATGTAGAATTGAATTTTAAAGAATTCATCCAGAGTAGGTAATTGTACTCAAGTAAATGGCTCCGTAACAAACAATTATGCCCTAGGTCGGGACATTTCTGATTACAAAATTGATGCAGCTGCAGGTAAAGTGAATATGCAAGTAACGGAACCATTTAACTTTTTCTGCACTACAAAATTTGAAGTAGTTAACCATTCACTTTCTCTCAATTCCATTGTCTGCAATTCATTTCGTTAGGTTTTTTATCGATTTGACTTTATCAAAATAGAATTTGGTGTAAATAAATAGTATGCATTCATCGTAATTCATCTAGTTATTAATCACATCCGCATTGAGCTAAGGTTTGTGCCATTAATACTTTTTAGTTTGTTTTACTTTCACACGTATATTAGTAAACTTGATGATTTGCTATTCAATTTAACAATATTGATCAACACCAGCTTTAGCTAAAGTATTCCAATGCCAAAAAACTTCCAAATACAAGGTATAATCGATCATTAAGGCTCAGCTATATTATTGTTGATGGGCTCGCTGCAACACCAATATTAGCAACTAATTAGAAGGTACAAACTAATATGAATGGTAACAAATATTAGGTATGCCGGTGTTGATACATTACGAAATTATAGGTAGCACGAAACCTTAAAGATCATAACATGGTAAAAGTATATCTCCTCAACATTAGTAGAGCATTCCAATAATTGTTGTGCTTCTTTTGTTGCATAAACTGAACACTCAGTTGCATCTTTTAGAGTAGAATAAAAAAAAAAATTAATAAACTTTCACGTAAGTTAATATTAGTTTGTGCATTAATTAATGTGTAAAAACTTTCATATCTTTTCTAAAAGATAACAGAGTTTCTGTTTATTAGTTAACATTAAAATTAATTTAAACTTTAAAAAAATTGTTTCATTTTATTTTTTATTTTTTCTCATAAAAGTCCTTCTGAGTACATATTCAACGTGCCCAATGTCATTTAGATTTAAAAAATTTGGTTACTTTACAAAATAGTAATGGCTTATCCGTAAGAGTATACCAAGCTTGATTCCCTAAGGAAACAAACCACATGCCAAAAGGGATTTGAAGTCAATACTACTAAACAAAGAACCATTTAAGCCGTAAACACTCTAACAGGTTCATACTTGGTTATTTGAAATACAGAACCTTTTCCACTCATGACATTTTTGGAATAGTGTGACTAATAAGTAAATGTTGTTCACTGTGAGCAAAAAAAAATAAAAAAAAAATAACTTGAACTTTGGAAACAGACAACATTCAGTGAGTGCAAACTCAACTCAAGATAGTTTATATAAATAAGACAAATCACAATTGTAATAGAATTCATACAAATAACTCATGCACTTCAAGGGGTGTGTGACACATCAGGGTGCTCCCTCTACCTCTGCACATAATGATGAATTTCAAAATTTTGCTACATGTCACCTTCGCAATTAATTGAAGATCTCTTGTCCTCACACCCTTCACAATTAAAACAACAGACACAAAAACCAATCATGAACAGCAATAAAAAAAAATTAGGGAGAAAAGTCAAGGAGGAAGAACGATGAGCTTAAATCAATGCGGTTCATTTGATTTGGCTAACATGAAATAGCCGTTCGGCATGTAGAGGAGACAAACCAAAGAGGAAGAGTAATGATGAAAAACATTCTAGAACATTGACATCAAAATAAGTTGACTGAATTAACAAACAAAGAAACTTATGAAGCTACTAATAATTGAAGGTTCAGCATGCTGAATATTATTATGCTCTGAAAGCAGTAATTGTTCAAAACGACATCTATTAGTATTCTTTAACCACATGAAGAAAATTGATTTATTAATGTTGGTCTTGTATGACAACGTTATTATGAGTCATTAAGCCTCTTCTAGTAGACTTATTACTCAAACCACCAATTGAGGTAATATTGTTTGGCCTGCGTGACCTTGTCTCATTCAACATATATCTAGTGGCGCCATTTTCTCTTTCAAATGCTAGTAATGATTACACATGGCCCAAACTTGTGTTCCTATGAAATTGATTACATACTGTTCTTGCCTACCAATTTGAATCTTATTGTATGCAAATGGTTATTGTTATCATTATCATTATTATTAGTATTATTTTATGAATTTATAAAGAGATTAATCCTTTCTAGTAGATTTTTCTATTGGTTCTAATAGATTAGAAATTGAACGTTCAATTGTTGTACTGAGTGGGATTCTGGAACTTATAAAAAGACAAAAATAGCTTAAGATTAGAGAAATTCACGTCCGTTGAAGCAGGAGAAGTCACTGGTTATTTTCAAATCCTCAGAAGAAATGTAGCAAAAAAAGTAGGTACCATAATCTGAATTCTCAAAAGACGTTTCAATTTTAAAATCAGACACCCAAAAAGTCTAGTACACGAAGCTTAGTCACATGGCATGCATCATACTTTTTCTAACAGAGCCGATCAAGACAAGAACAAAGTCAGTTACTCATGTCAAAATGGACCCGTAAGTCCAATTGAATGTGGGCCAGGCCCATAGTCCCCACTAATCTGTGCCTCTGATTTCGCGGGCACAGAACATAATCACCGCTCCTCACAGCACCATATAAATACTCCATAATCCTCACTCACACGAAGCAAACGCACTAGACGCACATAGCAAACATTTGAAACTAATTTTTGAATAATAATAGTATTAAAAATAAAACTGAAAACAATGGGTGCAAGTATAGTAGTGGATGATGATGGTGATTGTTTTAAGAAGCCAGGAGCGGTTCCTTTCAAGTGGGAGGTAAAACCGGGACTTCCAAAAAATCTCCACCACCAGAAGCTGGAATCGCCGTCGCTTAAGCTGCGACCGCCGCCACCGTCGGGCTCTTACTTGTTATCGCCGGTGGACCCTCGGACCCGGTCCTTCCGGTCCACTCCTAGGGTCCGGTCCGAGCGGTGGCGGTTCGAGCGGCCACTTTTGACCCGAACCGAGAGCGTGTCGTCGGGTTGTTTCTTTTCTCCGTTTTTGAGGCGGTTGCAACGGCGGAAGACGGTGCCGAAGCGAGTGGTTGAAGAGGATTATACGTCGGAGCTTGAGACGCTTGGTCGGTGGTCCTTGTCGTCCACGAAGTCGCTCTCGCCGTTCCGGGCTTCGACGACGACGTCGTCCTCAGTTGCGTCGTCGCCACGGCCCGTGAGTGACGCTGAATGGGCTGGGTTTGGGCTTTTCTGAAATAGTAATGTGTTGCGTTTACGGTTGTTTTCGTCTTTTCACTTTTTTTTGGTGGGAAATCAGTATCGGAATCCTAGATAATTTTCTTCTTCTCTTTTTCTCTCAAAGAAAAAACAAAGTTATGCCAAGTCTTGTAAATATATCATAAAAAATTATAAATAAATACAAAAAATTTCATTATTGCCATTTTAGAATGAAAATAAACCTTAGTATTTAAAAAAGAAAAAGAAGAAAATATGTCCACCTTTCTCATAATTCAGTTTGATTATATTTTCTGTTAGTTTCGTATCTCATTAATTAAATTTTTTCTCACCGTTAATTCTTGCATTTTCACTAATATCATTTATCGGTGCTCTTTGCCACAGTCACAAACATTAGTCACTTTTAGATGTGGGTATATGGGTGAAATTTCATGGACCGACATGTGGATATCGCGATACACACGGGTTATGACTAATTTTTTAAAAAAATTTTAGGGTATAGTCCATAAAAGCTCGCCCTGTGCAACCCGCAAATTTTGCGGACCAAACCCACGGGTCTACGGGACGATCCACAAGTCTTCACTATTTTAAGGGTTGAAAATTGAAAACCTAATTTCGGTTCCTGTCTCTCAATCTTCCCGCACATCGCACCCTCTTAGTCTCCTAATTCTAAAAATGAAAAAATGATTCTTGATCATAGTGAGAGATTAAAAACTAAAAAACTTTATCATAGCGTGATATGTGAGATAATATATATGATGCTTATTGAACATGATCTTTCATTCTCTATTGTTAAATATAAGAGATTTAAAGAATTATTACGGTATTCGCATCCTTATGTTAAGGTACCCTTTAAGCGTGTTGTGTTGTTACTATTAATGTATTAATGTGAACAATTTGTATGATCCTGAAAAGAAAAAAACTGAAATACATGTTGAATAAGCTTGACACATTATGTTGATGTAATTTGAAAGTTAAATAGTCAAATGATTAATGTACATACCGAGATGGTCTAAGCTCGGCCGAGCTCTATGGGCCGAGTCCGACCTAACTCGGCAGAGGAAACCAAGATCAGAAAGTAGTCTTATCACGAACCAATGGTGACCTGTGATGTAACTGAGTGACGTGACACTTTCCCCAAAAAACAATGATGAACGTGGGAACTTGATAAACTGCCCATCGCACGACAGGTGCACCTCGGACAGGGAGAAGCCAGCTGATGGAACTTCCCCCCACCTAACTAATCGTCAGGGTAAGGGTATAAATACCCTTACAAGGTCAACTCAAAAGGCTAAGTTATCTTTCTCCATTATATTTTTACCTAAAATCCCCTCTAGAAAAAGATCAATTCTGACTTAAGCATCGGAGTGTCTTTTGCAGGTACCTCCCCCACATCGTGAGTGTGTCCTACCTGATCGGACTCGGCCGAGGAGAAAGGTGTTCTCACCCGCACTAACGAAGGAGCTCGGCAGGGCCCAGAATCCGGCGGAACATTTTGGCGCCCACCGTGGGACCCCGATAAATCGTTTTCCCGGGACCACAAGGTACATGGTAAAGACGCGGAGTCAAACGCAATCGATTTCTGAAGGAATACCAATGGATCCGGCGTTAATAGAAATCTTAAAAAGTCAAATGGAAAGCGTCATGGCCGCGATGAGACAACAGATGGAGGAAGATATGGACAGATGGAGGCAGAGGCAGGAAGAGGAAATGAGAAAGCTTCGGGAGCAGCACCAGGAAGAAATGGTTGCCATGAAAAGGCAAAAGACAGCCCATGAGGGCAATACCGGTAGAGGAGAGCATGCTGAATCAGTTCATAGCAAACCAGCGCCAGAAGAACACAACAACAGTGGAGAAAAGGAAGTTAATAATCATGAGAGGGAAGGGCCAGGCCAAGGACAAAATAAGGGAGGTAAAGACCTGCAAAATTCTCCTCCCATTGTACAAGAGATGCCCTTCCACGATACACGCATTCCGGGAAATCTAGATTTACAGAGGTTGACTACTTTTCATCCTTTTGTGCCGGAAATTATGAAATGCAAATTCCCCGAGAATATCAAGGGAATAACCACGGAGAAATACGAAGGTGGAACTGACCCAACTTCACATATAAAAGCCTACCTTACCCAGGCTAGTTTGGTATCCGAGGACCTACGAGTGCATTGCCGCCTTTTTCCCACCACCTTGAAGGGAGTAGCCTTGGATTGGTATTATGCTTTGCCGCCACTTTCCATAGATTCCTTTGAATCTCTGTGTGCTAAGTTTGTGGCTAGATTTGCCGATTGCAAGCCCGTAGTGACAGATTCCATTTCCCTCACAAGAGTCCGACAAGGTTAGGGAGAGTCACTCAGAAGTTACATGACAAAATTCGCGCAAGCAAGTATGACAATCCCTGATCTTCACCCGGCCGTAGCCATGCATGCCATAAAAGCCGGTCTAAGGTCGGGACCCTTTTCTAGATCACTCTTTTCTGAACCGCCACACAACATGGACGAGCTCAGAGAACGGGCGGCCCGATTTATAAACATGGAGGAGAATGACGAAGCCCAGATGAAGGGAAAGGAACAACGTGGTCGGTATGACCACCATTCGCCACCTAGGCAGAAGGATTATGAGCCTAGGCGGAGAGGATCTTCAAAATATAGTCAATACACACCCTTGAGCGCAAGTAGGGAAGTTGTCTTGAGGGAAGCCTTCAACTCGGATTTAATTCGCCCGCTTAAACCTTTCCCTACTCCCCGGAATGCCGATGTCAATCGCTATTGCAGCTTCCATCAAAATCACGGTCATACAACCGAGGAATGCTACAAAGTAAGGGACATTATAGAAGAGTTGATACAATCGGGAGCTCTTTCGAAGTTCGTAAGAAAGGAGGGAGAAAAAGGGGGAGACCATTTGGAGGAACGCCAGAAAAGGCAGGGCAACTATTCTCATAAAAGCAATAACAAGTTTCGCTCGAGTAGAAAAGAAGCCTCTCACAAGAACAAAATGCAAGAAGTAAGGGGAACGATCAACACTATAGCTGGAGGATTTGGTGGCGGAGGAGTGACGTCTAGAGCTCGGAAGCGGCACTTGCGAAGCATAAATGTGGTGACCAACCACCCTTCCTCAAGAAGCTTCCCGCCGATAACGTTCACTACTGAAGACTTCTCCACCCCTAATGACGATCATGATGATCCCATGGTCATCATCGCCATTATCGCCAATTGGAGAGTGAAAAAGGTGCTGGTCGACCAAGGAAGCTTGGCAGACATCCTCTATTGGGACACATACCTCAAACTTGACCTACCTCCCGGCGTAGTGAAGGATCATTCCGAGCCTCTCCTTGGCTTTGCTGGGGAGCGGGTCCACACATGTGGATACGTTGATCTCCTCACCACTCTCGGAAACAAGGAGGAGGGGAAGACTCTTTTGGTCAGATATTTATTGGTCAAAGCTCGGACTTCGTATAATATCATCCTTGGTAGAAGAACACTAAACCAGCTAGGGGCGATAGTTTCAACACTCCATCTCGCAATGAAATTCCCAGTGGAGGCCAAGATTGTTACTATCAAGGCCGACCCTAAAATGGCCCGACAATGCTACGCTCAGAGCTTGAAGATTCAGCCATACACATTAAAGACAAGCATAACCAAGGGAACCTCGTCCCAGTGTTTGAGCATAGAGCCAGAAGCGTTGGATCTGGATCCCAGGTCAGATTTCGAAGAACTCCGACCGGCTCCTGCCGAGAAGACTACTCCGTTCCAGATAGGCTGCAGAACAGGGCAGGACGTCCAGATTGGAGAAACAATGGAGGGGCATTCCCGTCAGAATATGGAGAAAGTATTGCTCGAGAATGCCGACCTATTTGCATGGAGCGCCGACGATATGCCCAGAGTCGATCCCGATTTTCTGTGCCACAAGCTGGCCATCGTGCCCGGTGCTCGTCCGATAGCCCAAAGAAAAAGAAAACCGGGAGAAAAAAGACTGTCCGCAGTCCGACAAGAGGTGACCAAACTTCTGCAAGCAGGCTTCATCCGCGAAATCAAATATACCATATGGTTGGCTAATGTGGTAATGGTCGAAAAGGCCAATGGAAGATGGAGGATGTGTACTGACTACACCGATTTAAATAAAGCTTGTCCGAAGGACACTTACCCATTGTCGAGCATAGATCGCCTGGTGGACTCCACATCGGGCAGTGGGATGCTGAGTTTTCTTGACGCATACTCAGGATACAACCAGATCCCCATGTACCCTCCCGATGAAGACAAGACGGCATTCATGTCCGATGTACATAACTATTGTTACAAGGTCATGCCTTTTGGGTTAAAAAACGCGGGAGCCACATACCAAAGATTGATGGACCAAGTCTTCAAAGAGGAGATTGGGGAGATAATGGAAGTCTATGTTGATGACATGGTGGTAAGATCGACTGGAGTAGACGGTCATCTGGTTAACCTTCAAAGGTTGTTCAGCAAGGTTAGGCGACACAACTTGCGGTTGAACCCAGAAAAGTGTGTTTTTGGGGTTCAGGGCGGAAAGTTCCTAGGATTTCTGATCACAGCCAGTGGGATTGAAGCCAGCCCTGATAAGTGTAAAGCAATATTGAACATGAAAAGTCCAACGACCTTGAAAGAGTTACAAAGGTTGAGTGGGAGTTTGGCTGCTTTATCTCGGTTTTTGCCGAGATTAGCTGAAAAAGCTAGGCCATTGTTCAAATTGTTGAAGCAAGCTTCTAAGTTCGACTGGAATCCAGAAAGTGTAAAAGATAAAACACAAGAAGGGGGGTTGAATTGTATTAATTAAAAATTTTATCCCTTTCGTCTGTGGGTTTCAAAGCTGTTCAGACGAAACAATATTTATGTTGAAAGATTGATTTTAATGATCAGACGTTATAGTGTGATTATCCCATGTTAGTTGATCAGACGAAACAAAAATAAACACAGTTATTTTTATACTGGTTCGTCTATTCAAGACTACGTCCAGTTACCCAGCAACCGCTGAGTTTTCACTACCAACCGTTAAAGGGTTACAAGTATTCTTTGATCCCAGCCACTTCTGGCTATACACAGATATTCTTTGCTCCCAGCTTCTCAAGGCTAAACCAACAAGGTATTCTTTGAACCCAGCCTCCACAGGCTATTACAAGAGGTATTCTTTGGAACACAGCCTCCTCAGGCTAAAATGCCACACAAGTGGACTTTGAAATATGTTTTAGAAAAACAAAGTTTTCCTCTACGTAGAGAGGTGTTTACAATAAAGCACTATCACAGATTTGAGCGAATCCTTAAGAGATAGATGAAGATAAGCGTATTCGCCAACTTGTTCTGGTCGTAGTGAAGTCCTTTTATAGGCATCTTCTTCAAATAGTCGTTAGACTCATTTGAATGCCATTGAGAGTCGTTGGAAATCTTCTTGAGAACTTTCCAAAAGAAGTTGTCAGTTGTCCTTGATTGATAGATGAGAGTTGCAGCGGATATCTCGGACTGAATTGCGTGCGCAGTTCCTTTTACTGACTTGTACAGAGATGTGACAAAAAGGTAGAGACCTTTTTGACTTTGGATGTGAAAGCTCAGATCCCCATACAGATCTTGGATTCTTCTCATGATGACTCCTTTAGATTTTAAATCTTGGCGCGAGACTCCAAACTTGACTTCACTTTTGGATAGACGAAATGTGTAATCAGTTGAAGTTGTTTCGTCTTAAGGCTTCACTCTTGGACAGACGGAGACTTTAGCTTTGATAGTCTTCTTCCATCTGTGCACGTTCCGTCTGATGTCTTGGCTTGTGGATAGACGCAACACTTCAAACTTTGAAGGGCCATCTTCCGTCTGAGCTGGTTTCGTCTTAGCAGGTCTTGATAGCTTGATTTCGTCTGTCTTGTAATAATCAAAATCTTGAGGTGTTAATCTTCCTTGATCTAACACATTCGCAGACTTGAAAGAGGTAATAGCAACCATAAGTTCGGTCCTTGCTTCCGAAGTTGATGGGGAGCAGCACCCCATCTACTTCATTAGCAGAACTTTGCAGCCTGCGGAGGAAAGATACCAGGTCGTGGAGAAACTTGTCTTGGCATTAATATTCTCGGCCCGACGGTTGAGACATTACTTCAGAAGCCATAAGATTATTTTTAGGACAAATTATCCACTCAAGCAGGTACTTCAAAAGCCCGACCTAGCGGGACGAATGACGGCTTGGTCCATTGAACTATCAGAGTTTGGTTTGACCTTCCAAAGTAGGGGACCTATGAAAGCTCAGTTCTTAGCTGATTTCTTGACCGAGCTCCCTCCAGTTTCGAGTGATGATGGCAATGAAAATGATCAGCTCTAGACACTAAGCGTAGATGGGTCCTCAAATAAAAAGGGGAGCGGGGCTGGAGTTATACTTGAAGGACCCTCAAATTTAATCCTAGAACAAGCTGTTAGATTCGAGTTCTCAACCTCGAGCAACCAGGCGGAGTACGAGGCCCTCTTGGCAGGATTACGGTTAGCTCAAGAAATGGGTGTGGAAAAGTTAAGATGTCATAGTGATTCACAACTCGTCACTGGCCATGTTAATGGAACTTACCAAGCAAATGAACCCCTACTCGCCCAATATCTTGAATTGTTAAAAAAGTGCATAATCTCCTTTCCACAATTCAGTATGATTCATGTCCCAAGGGCAGCAAATGAGAGGGCCGATGTACTATCGAAGCTGGCTAGCACAAAGAAGACCGGGCAGTACCGAACTTTGATCCAAGAAACGAAGACGAAACCATCCATTGAGGAAGAAGCCATGTGTGTTGCCCAACCTCATTCGAACCAGACTCCCTCGCCTTGGTATGATCAGGTTAAGGCATATTTAGAAAAAGGAGAGTTACCTGGGGACGACGCCCAAGCTAAGAAAGTACGTCGCCAAGCCACCACCTTCATCTTGATCAATGGGGAATTATTTAAAAGGGGACTCTCAACACAACTGCTCAAGTGTCTTGACTACCAACAAGCCGAATATGTCCTAAGGGAGTTACATCAGGGGATATGCGGAATGCACACCGGGGGACGAACTTTAGCGCACCGAGCCCTACGAGCAGGATACTTCTGGCCAACCTTAAAGAGGGATGTTGAGGAAACAACGCGAAGGTGTGAACAATGTCAAAAGTATGGGCCGACCCCTCACGTACCTCAGGAACAACTCCACACCATGACATCCCCTTGGCCTTTCATGAGTTGGGGAATCGATATTCTCGGACCCTTCCCTCAAGGCAGAGGACAGGTCAAGTTTCTGATAGTAGCAGTGGACTACTTTACTAAATGGATTGAGGCAGAACCCGTACCCAGAATAACGGCTCAGCAAGTTGAGAAGTTTTGCTGGAAGAACATTGTATGTCGCCACGGAGTCCCTTACTCAGTCGTTACTGACAATGGATGCCAGTTTACTGATACTAGGTTTAGGATTTTCCTAAAAAATTTGAACATCCAACACAATGTTGCTTCGGTGGAACATCCTCAAACCAATGGCCAGGCCGAGGCCGCAAACCGAGTAGTCCTACGCGAGTTAAGGAAGAGACTGGGCGAGGCCAAGGGGTGGTGGGCCGAGGAGCTTCCAAGCATCCTTTGGGGATACCATTGTACTCCACAAACATCCACCAAGGAAACCCCTTATCGTTTGACCTACGGCGTCGACGCGATGATACCAGTCGAGATAGGCGAGCCATCTCTAAGAAGAAAATTGGCCCCCGATGTTAACCAAGAGCATGATTTGAGGGCAGAACTTGACCTAGTGGGAGAAGTTAGAGACTTGGCAAGGATTTAGAACGAAGCAGCGCAACTCAGGGCAACTCGGCGATACAACAGCAGATTAAGGCCGAGACAATTCCTCCAAGGAGACCTAGTCTGACGCAAGGTCGGAGTAGCCCGGAGAGATAGAGAGGAGGGCAAGCTCGCTCCCAATTGGGAAGGACCTTTCCGCATAATCGAAGCATTGAAAAATGGAGCATACCGACTAGAAACCTTGGAAGGGAGATTCGTCCCTAGGACATGGAACGTCACCCATTTGAAGGCCTACTATAGCTGATCTAGGTAAGACTGACTGAACTTCCTTTTAAGGTAATGGTGTGAAGTAACAAAGCCGCGGGAGGTTTTCGTCTTTGCGTTGTGGAAGAATCAGGGGGGTATTTTGGATAAATTAAATATAGTGTGCTATGGCAGAAAGCTGCTTATTTGATATTCTCCGTGTTAAGTCAAAATGATTTAGCATCTCAGTTTTGATAATTACAGAACAGTCTGTTGTGTTTACAGACGGAAGCATCAGACTGAAGGCTTAGACGAAACAAGTATCAGACGGAAGAACTCAACATGAAGCATCAGACGGAAGAGATTCAGACAAAACTAAGTCGTCAGACGGAACCAAGCCATCAGACGATAGTGGCACAGACGATAGAAAGACTACTCAAGTTGAAGACCTTCGTCTGTCCAAGAGAAGCTTAAGACGAAAGGATAAGACGAAACAACATCATTAAAAGATTCATTTCGTCTATCCAAAAGTGAAGTTCAATTGAAGTCTCGCGCCAAGTTTTAAAATCTAAAGGAGTCATCATGAGAAGAATCCAAGATCTGTATGGGGATCTGCGCTTTCACATCCAAAGTCAAAAAGGTCTCTACCTTTTTGTCACATCTCTGTACAAGTCAGTAAAAGGAACTGCGCACGCAATTCAGTCCGAGATATCCGCTGCAACTCTCATCTATCAATCAAGGACAACTGACAACCTTTTTGGAAAGTTCTCAAGAAGATCTTCAACGACTCTCAACGGCATTCAAATTAGTCTAACGGTTATTTGAAGAAGTGACTTATAAAAGGACTTCACTGCAACAAGAACAAGTTGGCGAATACACTTATCCTTCATCTACTCTGATTATTCGCCCAAATCTGATAAGCTCTGTACTGTATTGAAAAACACCTCTCTGTGTAGAGGAAATCTTTGTTGATTCATAATATTTGTAAAAGTCCACTTGTGTGGCATTATAGCCTGTGGAGGCTGGGTTCAAAGAATACCTTGTAATAGCCTGTGGAGGCTGGGTTCAAAGAATACATGTATAGCCTGTGGAGGCTGGGTTCAAAGAATACCTGTTTAGCCTGAGGAGGCTGCGTTCCAAAGAATACTTTGTAATAGCCTGTGGAGGCTGGGTTCAAAGAATACATGTATAGCCTGTGGAGGCTGGGTTCAAAGAATACCTGTTTAGCCTGAGAAGGCTGCGTTCCAAAGAATACCTTGTAATAGCCAGAAGTGGCTGGGTTCAAAGAATACTTGTAACCTGTTCACGGTTGGTAGTGAAAACTCAGTGGTTGCTGGGTAACTGGACGTAGTCTTGGATAAACGAACCAATATAAAAATATCTGTGTTTATTGTTTCGTCTGATCAACTAACTGGGGATAATAAGTTTAACGTCTGTCATTTAAAATCAACAGTTCAAGATAAATCTTGTTTTGTCTGACCAGATTTGAACCCACGGACGAAAGGGTGTAATTTTTTAAAAAAACACAATTCAACCCCCCTTCTTGTGTGTTTTATCTTTTACACTCCGTCTTAATGTTACTAATATTATTGTTTAAATCACGAAGCATTTGATACCCATATATGAAATACCCTTCGTTCTCGGACACGAAATGTGCCTTTTTACTTCAGAATAAAGCATACAACCTCTTGATATTCTATGTTTAAACTACGGAAATTACATGCAACCGAAGAACATTCCGGCGTAATATAAAAGAAGCTCTAAAATGAGCTCGGAAATTACATGCAACCGAAGAACATTCCGGCGTAATATAAAAGAAGCTCTAAAATGAGCTCGGAAATTACATGCAACCGAAGAACATTCCGGCGTAATATAAAAGAAGTTCTAAAATGAGCTCAGAAATTAACATGTGACCGAAGAACATTTCGGCAAAGTTAAAGAAACTCTAAAATAAGCTCGGTAAAATATTACAAAATATTGTCGAGAAGACCGGTCAGGCGAAAGCGAATCCCGACCATTGGACCACGAGCTAAGGGAGATAGCGCAAAGAGATACACAAAGAGATTGAGGCTCTCAGAGAAAGCGCTCATCGGAAATACCTTGACTGATCGTAGCACATATAAAAAGCCATGAAACCAGAACTTTTCATTCCAAACATCATCTAACCATGGAGGTTACCCCCCAGCGGATACGAATTAAGACCTCCCCCACCCAAAGAAAGGGGATCGAGATTCACAGTCATTCCAACCACAAAAAAGAGAAACGTACTAATGCTAGAAGAAAAATATCGGAACGATATTTATAGGCAAACAAAGACTAGGCAAATAAACATCAAGTCCCGAGGTAGGGGCAGTGGAGTCATATCAAAATCACAAGTTACGATAAAGTAGCCAGAGAACAGAAATAATTGCAAAGAGTCATGTCAAAGCCACAAGTTACGATAAAGTAAACAGAGAACAGAAGTAATTGCAAGAAGTTATGCCAAAGCCACAAGTTACAATAAAAGCCGAATAACAAAGGAAATGAAATGATATTATAAAATAGTACTGAGTTTTGGAAACAAAAGCCTAGGATAAAATAATTATAAGTGCATCTAAAGCACCAAAATTTCATTCATCAACAAGTTTCCCATCCACCACCATCTTCTTCTCGTCAAGCTGAGAAGTGTTGAGGTCGGGGTGGAAAAGCTTGATCTGCTCTAAGGCACGAGCGAAGCCTTCTGAAAATGCCTCTAAGCCGATCTGAGTACGTCTCTCCACCTCGGCCTCGGCCTCTTCCGCCCTGTCTGCCAATGACTCGTTGCAGTCCTCCGCCTCGGTCAAGGAAGTTTGAAGCTTGGTTGTTTCCTCTTTGAGCACAGCAATCTCGGCATCCCGGTCCTGAATAGCCTTACCAAGGCCTTCACCCTGGGCTTCAGAGGCCTCCAGCAGCTTCTTTAGAGCATCCTCTCAAGCTAGACTGGAGGCTACAATGGCTGGCCCCTCTTCGAATTTCTGGCGTAGTTCTCGGACAAACTCACTAGTGGCCTCCCTCTGCTCATTGGCCATCCTCAGCAAGGCCCGTGACTGCTCGACCTCCAGCCCCAGGGTATGGAGAGCCTGGTCGGTTTCTACCTTATTTTTCAAGAGTTCTTGCTGAGAGGCATGGAGAGTGCGGTAGGAGGACTGAGCACCATGTAGGGCTTCTCGGAGGCTCTGGTTGGCGGTTTGTAGCTCGGACAGCTGGCGGCGGGCTTCGACCCCGCCGATCACCTCATCCCTAAAAATCAAAGGAATGTCAAAGTTACGAAACCATAAAACACACCTACAAAACAGAGAAAGAAATGATAGCTGCATACCTCAAATGGTGAAAAACTGCTACACTCCGTAGCATCATCAGGTAGGCGCCTTCCACTGCCTCGGTCGTGCCGACGTAGTGAATGAGCTCCGCGTCATACCGGGTAGGAAAGGCTCCCTCAATGGATACATCCCCCATCCACACCTCGGTGCCCCATAGAGAAGGAGGTCCGGGTTGGCGACAAGATAGGTGTTCTAGCCTCGGGGCAGTTGAAGGACACCCATGAAAAATCAACCCCCTAGGAGCCAAGCGACCAATGCTCATCGAGTTCTCCGGGGGAAGATTATCTGGGGCAGGGACAGAATCCCCGGCAGTAGAAGGGAAAGTAGGCTGAGCTTGGGGCACCTCAGCAGCGGCGGGGGGAACCACAGTGATAGGAGAAGCCTTAGTAATCCCAACAGGGAGCTGAGCACCCCTATCAGGACTGTCATCTCTGACGGTCGGAGGAGGAGTTTGGGGAGCCCCAGCGGGGCCAGGTTGGGTCCTTTCCACCTCGCCAATTGTGGTGGAGTTAGAAAGAATTATGGTGCTAGGGCGAGAAGCCATTTTCAACCTCTTGATGGGTGGTTTGTTCTGGGAAGGAGGAGCTTGAATCAATTCCCCACGCGCTGATCTCCCTTGATCGGCCATCAGATCTGAAAATAAGGCACCAAAGTGGGTTAGAAGAATACTTAGCAGAAACAAGGGAAAATCGTATGAACAATAAAAATACCTAAGAAATCAGCTTTGGGGTCTTCAACATCTAACAATCTCAAGACACGTCATACATCTAAAGGATGGTCAAGAGCCATGAGCTTGTCAATGCTCTCTTTCTCTTCGGGGAGGAGGTCGCTATCTCGCAAAGAAGTGAACTTTATTGGACGCTCACTCCAATAGAGAGGGAATAAGGGGACCTAACGCTCGTCAAAAAGAAGACGCCTACCCTCGGTATGAGGAACCGGTTTCAGCTTAAAGAATTTGCTTCTGAAATTTTTAAAGGATTGGTGGTACAAGGTGAAGACAGACCCATACAAGGCTCCATTGAGGGAACACCAGCCGACCTTCTGACCCAGCTTCAGCTGGTGGAAGTATAGGAACACCTTGGCCGAACAAGTGATACCAAGGAAAGGGCTCAGAATTTCAAAAGCCCTTAGAAAGGCCCAGTTATTCGGGTGAAGTTGGGAAGGGGCTACGTTTAACAATCTCAGAACATGACAAATAAAGTCATTCGGAGGGAATGTGACGCTAAAGTCACGAAACATATGATCATATACGTAGATGAAGTCGTCTCCATCAATAGGGGGCTTCATAAACACCCTCTCAAAGGGAAAGCAAAGTTCTATTCGCACTAATCGCTCCAAGCTCGGAGTAATGGGTGGCATTATCCTCACCAGATCGCCCACCTGATCTGACGTCAGGTTGGAGGCGTAGGAGTTCGCCTCGTCCAAGACCCAAGAGTACTCGGCCGGAGCCGGAGGATAAACCTTCTTGGGCCTAGGGGCCTTACCCTTCTTGGGGGGCGCGGTTACAACAGCAGCCCCCGGGGTCGCCGCGAGGGCCCCCGCGGCCGTGGCAGCCGCTCGGGACGAACCCTCACCTAATCTACGGATAGGTACGGCGGGGGGACTAGGAGTCCCCTCGGAAGATAAAGACCCCCCTATGGGGGACACCTCCTTCGAGATCAAAGGCTTAACCTTTGAAGAATCTGAAGAAGAGGGAAGGGACATGGTTGCGTACCTAGAAATGAGGGTGTTTCCGGCAACAAGTTGACTAAAAAACACAACGAAAGGGGCCCTGGGTGAAGAAAGCGGCAGCCGAATAAGCAAAAATAAGGGCAGCGAAGGAGAAGAAAAAGGGAGTGTGACGGAGAAGGAAGCAAAGAGTCTCTGAAAAGAAGAAGGAAGGTCATAAAGGCCTACGAAGGGGTATTTAAAGACGGAGTGTGGAATGCCAACCGTTGTGTACCTATAACCGTTCCCGTCAATAAATAAGACAGATTCAAAAACGCTTCACCTCCTAAACCACTAATGACGAGCTTGGTGAAAACCCCAGCGTGTTAGGGAAGCTTTCAACAAGAAAATCCTCTTTTAAGACTAAAGCACATGTCTCGTCCTTGGATTTTGGGGGCTTATGTACATACCGAGATGGTCTAAGCTCGGCCGAGCTCTATAGGCCGAGTCCGACCTAACTCGGCGGAGGAAACCAAGATCGGAGAGTAGTCTTACCACGAACCAATGGTGACCCGTGATGTGACCGAGTGACGTGACACTTTCCCCAAAAAACAATGATGATCGTGGGAACTTGATAAACTGCCCCTCACACGACACGTGCACCTCGGACAGGGAGAAGCCAGCTGATGGAACTTCCCCCCACCTAACTAACCGTCAGGATAAGGGTATAAATACCCTTACAAGGTCAACTCAAAAGGCTAAGTTATCTTTCTCCATTATATTTTTACCTAAAATCTCTTCTAGATAAAGATCAATTCTGACTTAAGCATCGGAGTGTCTTTTGCAAGTACCTCTCCCACATCGTGATTGTGTCCTACCTGATCAGACTCGGCCAAGGAGAAAGGTGTTCTCACCCGCACTAACGAAGGAGCTCGACAGGACCCAGAATTCAGCGGAACAATTAATTTTTCTATTTTTTTTTACCACATTAACAAGTGAAATACCAAAATTATATATGATTTTGCAGAAAAATAAGGAATTGAGTGGAAAACTTTTTCATTAATAATAATCCCTTCAAATTTGCATTAGAACCGCTGGATGAACTGGATTGGTTTCGAAATTTTGGATTCGAACTGCAACTAAGAAAAAGTGAACGATTCGAATTACCATGATTTTGAATGCTCCTACAACTTTAGTATATTATTTTAAATAATTCGTGGATGTAATAAGTTTCAAATGGGACCTATTTAAGTAATAACGCTGTGTAAGGTCCCCTATAAAAGCATATATTTAAACTTTATATTTATACACATGCTAATGAGTTTTACATCCCTGTTATAATTGCGTATAAGCTATCCACAACATTCATCGTTATAGGGGTCATATGATTTGGCAACATATTTTTCATGTGGTCAATCAAGTCGCACATGTATTAGCAAAATGACATTTCACTGTATTAGTTTTGTAAGAGTTTTTTTAGGCTTTAGTAAATATCTTTTTCTTTTTCTTATGTACATGGAATTAATCACGTGAGAATTTTCATTTATTGTGAGAAATAAAACAAATAAATTTAGATTATTATATTTTAATTAGATGGTTAAAATAGAATATATATATATATATATATATATATATACACATTTTTCTATATTGTATAAATTTAATTTAACCGATCTAATTGTTAAAAATAATAAATATTATTTTAAAAATTATGTATATAAAATTTTATATAATTTAGACTAATAATATACATATATACATTAAAATAATGTAATTTATTGAATAATTAAATAATTTTAGAATTTTATAAAATTTATATTTGTAATTTGACTAACAAGGATATCAAATTAAACTGTTAGATTAATTAAATTTAATTTATACAAAAAGAATTATTGACAGGAAAATTAACGAATCATACATTTAGTTCCAACGTTTTATATATATATATATATATATATATATATATATATATATATATAATTATTTTTTAAAATGGTGATATAATTACTAGTTAAATTTTAATATTTACTTATTAAATCGTCATTTAAATTACAAGCTCACCCACGTACTCAATCAGTAAAAGATAAAAAAAATTATAGTAAGTTAAACTATTTATATGCAATATTAATCGATAATTATTTTATCCCTGATTTAGATAAGACAAATTTGTAAAATTGGTTGATTTTACCCTTTTACGTCAAGATTAGAACTACTCATATTTTTGTTTAGAGAATTTAAATTAAAGATATCGTTTATCTATAATTTTAGAATTTTAGTTTGAAAGTTATGATACAAATTATAATTATTAACCTGAATAAAACATAGTAAATAATATAAGCATAATTTTAATCAACAGAGACGATCTAACTTTATACTAACAAAGTTTCTGATTATTTATTATATAATATATATTAAAAGAATGTGCTAATGTATTAGAAGAATGTATTCTTCTCATTCTAGAATTGGGCGTGAATAAAATGACTTAAATAAGAGTAAGTAAACGTTATTCTTAGATGATCCGAAAAAGAGTGAAAAAACAAACACTCTCGTTAATTTTCCATGTCTGTTCTTAAATTCGATCCAAGAAAGTTGAATACTTATTGGTGCACCTTAAAATGAATCCTCCATAGGTCCGTAACATATGCATATGATGGGACAATGTGAAATTTGAGGCTATAAGAAATTGCACATATAAAGAATCAGCGTACACATTTGAGCCATTTTTTCCATTTATTTCTTAAACATAATGATAATAACACCATCATGATTCATGAATAAAAGACGTCACATATTTGAATTTTTCTGATTCATATTTTCTGGCAATACACAAATTTCACAAGAATCAAACTTCTGTTAAAAGACTCAACTATTAGATTTATCAACACTGGTGGGCCTTTGATTGCTGTGTTTGTCTTAGCAGTTATTTTATCTTATCTCTTTTGCTTCCAATATATTTTGAATCTCCTGTAATTGTGGAGATGTTGTAGCGCCATGACAGGGCTACTTGCACGTATACACACATGTTAATAAAATTTGTGTCAGATTTACTCATAAAATCTGTTTTTCTAGTGTTTGTATTTACGTAGTCGATAACATTTTTAATACATGGTTCATAAGTGGTAGGACAATGACTATTCCCTTATCTGTTTAATAAAAAATGGGGAGGATCAATCATCTAAACCTCAAGTTTTGGCATTAACTACGTCTAACTTCGGAAAATACACAAGTGCAATCAAACACACGCCACAATCACGTTTATTTCTGTGTGGTGGCTAGTAGCTAGTGGCTACAGCAACATTAACCATTGTTTTATGACACCTCAAGATAAGTCATAGCCTAATATTTGGATAATTAGATTTTATCATAAAATTAATTTGTATTAGGTGAATCAAAATAAGTATAATGGAAGATGCTTATATAAAATACTTAATAATAATTTAATAATGCTATAATGACTCTCATGTATATACGTTTTTATAAATTAGATATCTTAATTACTCTAGTACAATATTTTATTAAGTATTTCTTTGATAGGTTTCACGAGACTTTACATATATATATATATATATATATATATATAATTATTAATTTTATTTCAAAAATTTTATCTTTCCTTATATACGTGTGCTCTTGGAAAAGCTTTATTTCTCACATAAGCTTATTAAATATCCACTTAGACTTATTTTTAGTTACCTATAGACAGATAAAAAATTTAAGGTTTTTGACTACTGGAATCTATAAATTTACTAGAAATATTAGATAATTTATCAAGACAGGTTATATATATAAGTTCTGACATAAACTGTGTTGTATGATAGATAATTTACTGAGACGGATTATAGATTCGGATATAAATGGCTGTATATGGGAGATTTAGTCGTGTTTTCGAATTGATTCTTTTCGTCTTTAACATTGAAATTTAAAATTCTAATGAAGTGATTTTAGTATATTCTTTTAAAAACCTGAATGAATCATGCAACATATTATCGATGTTACTGTGCAAAATGTTAAAGAATATATATGCCACGTCCTGCAAGTTCGGCCACTAGCAAAACAGAAACAAGCATTTTGCATGCCACTCGAATATACAAGTTAAATTTATTTTATTTCAAATCAGAAATAAATTTATTACCAAATTAAACCATTATTATGTCTTAACCTAACTAATTCCTCATATTCCTATTGTCATCTTTCGCTTTCATAAATTCATTGACAAAGGGGTGCATTTATTAAACAAAGTGATGACACTGATCATATGCCATATGATAAATTTATTATACAAAACTTTGTACTGGGGATTGGATAGAATCAATTTATCGTTTTGTTTTGTGATGAAAAGGACTCTCAAACAGAAAGGTGACAAATGGTCTTCAAGACATAGAATTATCGTTCCACATAGCATATTTTATGAAACAATTTGATACTACCCAACGAGTATAATTCAGTCTGCAAAAGAAATATCTGTGTTATATATTAGAAAGAGACAAATAGATTTTTTTTGCTAATTAAAAAATTAATAACTTCCCAATATCAATATATTGGTTTCTATTTTATACTTATTGACCGACCATATGATTTGATGTCTTATATATTAAACTTTCTACTATAGCCCTCATCATGACCACTAATTTATCCTAATAGATTGCGGCAAATTTTATACTAATCACTTTAACTTCATCTTCCATATTCTTCTTTCTATCCATAGTCATCTAATTGCTGGTCAATTTTCATCTTCTGTTTTTCTTTTTAAAACAAATTCTTGTTAGAATATATCTCAGTTTATCACGGGGACGGGAGAATTAATATGTCATTTTACTGAATTATTATCAAATAATTAAAAAAAATTGTAACTAATAATCAAACAAGTTTCTTTTTAAAGAAATTACGAGTCAAAACATTAAATAAACTAACTATTACTTTACACACATAAATTCGTATAATTTCCTGGGGAATAACTCGTACCAGTTTAGAGATAATTACAATTAAAATTATAGGTTATGCATTGAAAGTCCAAATTTTTATACATTACAATTTCATTTTGCATCGATATCTTATTTAACTAATTTACTTTTATTGGGTGAAATTTAAAGAATGAATTTACTTATGATTAATAATAAAGGAGATACTAAGCCGTCTAAGAGAGACGTTTGTATGAAATGTTTAGCAATAATATATTAATATTAGAGTACATGTTATATATACATAATAATTTTTTAAAATTAAACATCTCAAACATTCTAATTAAAATATTCTTAAGTATTATTTTATAGATTTTATATAAATTTCACTAATTAATCATATTTATAATTGTTAATTATATTTCAACTTTTAGAATTTCCTTAACTATGTATAGAACTTAATAATGCATGGCATATACAGCTGCAAAATCATGGAGACAAGTTTGTCATGGCTTTCGTAAGAATTGTTTCCCAAAACAAAAATGCGAGCGAGGGGCATGCAACACGGCTGCAAATGATCGTCCCTAGAATATTACATTTTAAAAGAAACAATCATACCCACATGGCATTATGTGAAACAAAAAAAATGATCGTTTAAATTAATACTTAGTGTTATTTATTAAATTATAATACCAATCATTGGATATGTGTATATTCCTTCGAATATTGGCACTTGTCCATACTACAAATATTGTATTTAGTAAAAAAGTTTATTTGTCATTGTTATCTGACTTTCAATAAATTATAAATCAGAATTAATTTATATTAATTTTTAGGATAATTATTATCAAGTTAATATTAACGAACTATAATTTAGCGAGTGTTTAAAAGATATTATAAACCGTTTTCTAAATTTTAACCTTGTATTGTAAGAAAACTTGGCTCTTATAAAATTGTCATAATATGCTGTGGCCAAGTAATTAAATGTTAACGGCACACAACATAAAGATAATTGTAAAAATATTCCAATATTAATTTATAAATTTGCAAGAAAGGAATTACAATCGAAAGTCCAGTCGAGTGAATTTTTTTGGTACAATCAAGTCAGTAATTTCTTTTTTGAATTACAATTGCTCAAATTTAATTTGTATAAAAATATAAATGAACAGATCATACAAGATTAGTTAAATTTAATTTATAAAAAAATCATCAAAAATGTAAACTAACCACACAAATAACACTCACCCTAATAAATTCTACCAAATTTGTTAGAAATACAACCTAAATTCACAAAGAATGGTTGATATAAAACACTCGTGGAGGTTGATGTGTGACATGAATATCCAGTTACTTTATATTTATTGATCATTACACTTTGTCGAAATGATATGATAGTTTGACTTTAACTGCATTTTATAACAAGTTAGAAAATTGGTCTATATAGGTTTACTCTCGTCGATGGACACGTGTCTCTAAACCTGCAATACAATCTACCCCTCCCATGTAATTATTGTCTGATAAGGTTTGTCAGGTTGGTCAGCATGTCCGCACCCACAATCCTAACCGGACACACCAACCTAGTATTCTCCCATGATTTCTTGAATACACTAAAAAGTCAACCCACAACGTATAAATAAAGAATTATCTCTCAAGAAATATCTTTATACTCTTTTATTCCTCTTTTAGTGTTATCCTAAATACTTCCTAATTCATATAATGATTTAGACATCAGAAGATTATTACATATATCATCCCCTCCACTAACAATGACCTTGGAGATACTGAACAACTCTAGTCTTTGGACGTATTCACCTCAACACTACCTAGATCCAGACAAGAAGAATAACCTAAAGTAACAAAGAAAGGTATATCAAGAACTACATTATATTTCATCACAGCGATACAGAGGATAACATGAGTAATAATGATATAATAAGTAATTAATTAGCGTAAGTAAATATAAAATTAATGAAGGAGAAGAAGATTAAAATGTCCTGTGACTCATGCCTTCAATACGTAATATGCATACATAGAGTAAGACATCGACCTGTTGGATAGGTGTGAGTAAGAGAGGCATGAAGATGGAACTCTCACTTGTCTAAACGCAAAAACAAATGAGGGTCAACACTATTGACTATAAATACCTACACACTTGTGCATATACTTTATTCATTCAACTACCCTACTTTGCACTGGACACACAACCACATACAAAGATGGCAAGCCTGACTCAACAAGCAAGGGTGGTTAATGGAGGTAGCAACCGCATTGCAGCCATCAGTGTGTCCCCCTCTAACAACCTTCCTACAACATCTCATTGCCATGATGCTGAGGTCCTTCTTCTTTCTCTTTACCCCTTTCTTTTGAAGATTCTATTTTTTGTTTTATTTTACAAAACATAGATATAGTCACCTAGGTGCTTTATTATTGTTACGTGTAATGAAAATGTGTATAAAAGGTATTTTTTACAAGTTCTCAAGACACTTTTTTTTTTTTTGCACTTATGTATTTTAAGCTAGCTTCAGCACTAGGGTGACTCATTGTTAGGATCATCTATGAGATATATGGCTTTTAACATTGATGCGTTAATGACACAGAAGCCAGGCTGGAAGAAGTTTTTGTCATATGTTGGTCCTGGTTTTCTGGTCTCCTTGGCTTACCTTGATCCTGGAAACAGTAACTCTCTCACTCTATAAATACATAAGTGTGTCTCCCTTTATCACATATTTGTATATATGCATGCTTATTAACTGGTTGTTTGACATTTATGCAGTGGAAACTGATCTGCAAGCTGGAGCTGACCACAAATATGAGGTATACCAATTAAGCAATATATACATGCCGCAAAATTAAAGATGTATTGATATATATTATATAATTTTTTTTAGCTTAAATAGGTAAGAGAAAATGATTCATACATTTACGGTGTAAAATTATTTACACAAATCAACCAATAACTCAGAATATATGATCAATATGTTAATTTTTATAACAAAACTTGTAATATTTAAAATCTGATTTATGATTATACATATGTATGAAACTGTTAGTATATAATCTCTAAATATATAATTTTTAAACTCAACAAGTATATAAGCTCTAAAATTGAAATGATATGTTGTGTTGTATTCAGCTGCTGTGGGTAATACTTATTGGACTTGTGTTTGCGCTTATAATTCAATCATTGGCTGCCAATCTCGGCGTAACTACTGGTGAGATCCAAAACAATGTCTACCATATGCATCAGTAATTGTTTGTTTTAGAGAACTTCAATGACCAAAGCACAGATTGATAATTTTAATTATATAATGAAATGATTAACTGTTTTTCACGTTCTCAACATGCAGGCAAACACCTTTCAGAATTATGCAAAGCCGAATACCCATTATTTGTCAAGTACTGCTTATGGTTATTAGCCGAGCTTGCTGTGATTGCTGCTGACATACCAGAAGGTTCTAATAATTTTTCTATTCTTCCATCACCTTGCTTTCTTCCTTCCAAAATCAAAATCCATATAAGTTGAATCTTATATAACAATTTTTATAATTGAAAGAGATAAAAAAAAAATGAAATAAAATGATTTGCATAAAAAATTATATTCTAAATTTACGAGTATTATTTATAAATAAATAAGGTATTGTTAGGAATCCAGAAATTCTCCTCGAAAAGTTTCTCCTTCAAACAGGATTTCTCATTTCAAATAGAGTTAAGGCTCAATTTTATTTATATCTAATAAAATCATTCTAATTAACTAATATTCTAACTGTCTTATTGATTTTCTTATCCTTGTATCCCAATATGGTTTTTTTAAAAAAAATAAATAAATAAATAATAGTTACATTTTTTTAAAAGAATTCTCATCAAGTTGTCAAAAGTATATATCTTTTTCAAATAAATTGAGTTAAAGTACACAATTTTATGCTCATTAATTTTATTCAAACTTGAACGTGACAGTGATTGGCACAGCATTTGCGTTGAACATACTCTTCCATATCCCCGTATGGGCAGGAGTTCTTGTGACTGGCTGCAGCACCCTCTTATTTCTTGGTCTTCAGAGATTTGGGGTAATTTTTTGCATTTTCAAATAATTAAGAATTAGAACATATAATATATCTCATTTAAGATATAAAAATCTCATAATAATAATCTCCTTTCAGTTTTTCTTTTTTATGATTACATTTCATTGGCTTGTCAATTTGAATTAATCTTATCCTCAAATTTGTTTCTATTAGCCCTTAAGATAAATTATATTTACATATTTTTGGTGATACTATTTGGACAGGTAAGGAAGTTAGAACTGCTGATATCAATCCTAGTGTTTGTTATGGCTGGATGTTTCTTTGGGGAAATGAGCTACGTAAAACCTCCTGCATCTGGTGTATTAAAAGGAATGTTTGTGCCAAAACTCAGTGGTCAAGGAGCCACAGGGGATGCTATTGCCCTTTTGGGTGCCCTTGTCATGCCGTACTCCTCCTCCCTCCACTTTGACTTAATTACTTTTCTGTCATATGTTCAAAAAACTCAATTTTAGTAACTAGTTTAGTTAATTAAGTTCTAGTACATCCTTCATAGCCTCTTGAGATAATTTGATAACATGTTACAGTTTTATTAGCATAATGCACCCAAGTTAATAAAGATTATATTATAATTATCTCCATAAATATTCACTGCCTAAAGTTTTGCTGTTGACAAAATTCAGGCACAATCTCTTCCTCCACTCTGCTCTGGTGCTGTCTAGAAAAGTACCTAGTTCTGTGCGTGGCATCAATGTAAGTCACTCAGGAAATAAAGAAAGCTACGAGTGACAATCATTAAAATAAATAATATTTATATGAATTATTTGTTTGATCGTGCAGGATGCATGTAGATACTTTCTCATAGAAAGTGGGTTTGCACTGTTTGTGGCATTTCTAATCAATGTTGCAATGATTTCTGTGTCGGGAACTGTTTGCTCTGCAGAAAATCTTTCTGCAGACAATGCTGATAAATGCAGCGATCTTACCCTTAACTCTGCTTCCTTCCTTCTCAAGGTTCTTAATTTAATGCACTACATAAGTGCTATAGTAAATTCATGATATTAAGTTTAATTCAGCTCCAAGTTAGCTCACGTGAAATTTTGATGTCAATTGCTTGTAGAATGTGTTGGGAAAGTCTAGCTCAACTATTTATGCCATAGCACTGCTAGCCTCAGGACAAAGTTCAGCTATCACTGGAACTTATGCAGGACAATTCATCATGCAGGTTATTTAGTAATACCATTAAACACACTTTTTCTTTGAAATTTGATTAAGGATTTACAGAATTCAAGTTGATTTTTTTGGTGCTGCAGGGTTTCTTGGACATGAGGATGAAAACATGGATTAGAAACTTTGTGACTAGGTGCATTGCCATAACACCTAGTCTTATTGTTTCCATCATTGGTGGTTCAGCAGGGGCTGGTCGCCTTATCATCATCGCATCGGTTTGTATATTCTAGGACTTGTCTTTCTCTTCTTCATTTTCTTTGGTCCTCCACTAATAAATGTTCTGAGAGCATTGGTTAAAGAATTAATGAATAAATTGCATTCTAAATTGTGTTGCAGATGATACTATCTTTTGAGCTTCCATTCGCTTTAATTCCACTCCTTAAGTTTAGCAGCAGCAGTACCAAGATGGGACCTTACAAGAATTCTATGATTGTGAGTTGTACTTTTCCCTCTTCTGTATAAGTATTTTGTTTTAATTTGGTTAAAAGAATGATGAACTTTTATCGCATTATATAATAGTGGCTGCTAGTCCTTATTCTGGAGCAAACTTAGAAATATTTTTAATTGAAGATTGAAAGAACAAATGTGGCATAACTTTGATGCAGATTATTATCATCTCATGGATACTAGGATTGGGGATCATTGGTATCAATGTGTACTATCTCTCTACTTCCTTTGTGGGTTGGTTAATTCACAGTAGTCTGCCAAAGGTGGCAAACGTGTTCATTGGAATCATAGTGTTTCCTCTAATGGCACTTTATGTTATCTCAGTAATCTACCTAACCTTTAGAAAAGACACTGTTAAGACATATGTTGAGACAAAGAATGACCCAGCAATGCAAGTCCACATGGAAAAAGGGTTTATGAATGATGGTCAATTAGAGTTGAATCCAATTCCCTACAGAGAAGACTTGGCTGATATCCCCTTACCACAGTAAGGGACTAACTCTACAGAAAATGCATCACCAAAACAAGGGGTTTTGTCCATAAACGTGAAATATCATTGCATTGCTTTCAAGTCATTCTTATGAGCAACAAGACACGTGATGGCTGGTTCTCAAAATGATTGATCGGAAGTGAATGTATTGTTAGGACATTGAGAATTCTCCTCTCTAGTTGTGTTACCCATGTGCTTGTGTTGCATACAGAACTACTACATAAGTTTTGTGATTTTTATGTTACAGTGAGAATTTTAAGAAAACCAGTTCAGTGTAAACCCCAGGATCAACTGGTCTTGGAAATTTTTTAATAACAAACCCCAATAGTAAGTAGCTTTGTCAATTTCTACCTTGCAATGGAATGCATGACTGAAGTAAGATCCTACGGTCTGTACTCGTTGTATTCTGAGTAAAGTTGAGATATAATGTATCAATATAATGTGTATTTGAAATGAAAGTTTAATATTTAAGTTCTATTTTGTACATATTTATGCACTATAAATATAAAGAATTTTATATTGTCAAAATAATCAATAGCATATATATATATATTAACAATAAGTTCATCACGTTAATTAATAATTAGATGGCGTGGCATCATGTTATAAAAATTCTTTACATTTTTTGTGCACGTAATTACTCAATAAATGATAAACGAGGTTATAGTATCAAAATGTAATGAGTTAACCCAAAAAGAAAAAATTATGGATTAGCCATGGCGGTTTAATTAATTAAATCATGACCTCCGTGAACACTTTTAAGGCTTTACTTCCTATTTTCAATATTTTGTAAAGTTTAAACATATATTTTACGCAACAATGGGTATCAAAACTCTTCTTGAGGGATACGTGAAATGGGGGCTGAATCAAGTTTCTCGCAAATCACTCTTCATATCTTTGATGGGAAGAATTATGATCTTTAAATAGTCAGAATGGAAACCTATTTAGAGGATTTGAATTCATGGGAAGCCATGGAAGAGAATTATGAAATACCTCGTTACCTGAAAATTTCACCATGGCTCTGTTAAAGAATTATAAAGAGAGAAAAACTAAGAAGGCAAAGTCAAAGTCATACTTATTTGCTAGTGTTTCCCAGACTATCTTTACGAGAATCATGACCTTTAAAACCCTGAAACTGATTTGGGACTAGTTGAAGGAAGAATGTGTAGGGTATAACTAAATTTGAGGCATGCAACTGCTAAACTTGATTATGAGACAATTAAAAGTTACACCGACAGACTTTTTATTATTGTTAGATTATTAGGCAATGAGTTTGTTGATCCCAAAATTGTACAAAAGATTCTGGTTATGGTGCATGAGAAATATGAAGCATCAATAGCTACTTGGAGAACAAAAGGATGTATACAAGATCACTACTATGTCAAAAGTACTACATGATTTGCAGGTCAAGAGCAACAAAAACTCATGAGGCAAGAAGGAATTGTTGAAGAAGCATTACCGGTCAAGCATCAAGGAGGGAAAATGTGGAAGAAGAAAAATAAGATGAGTTTTGCTATAGTGGTGAGGCTGCAACAAACAACAATACCATAATAAGTAACAACAAGAACTAGACAGAAGTCTAAGGGAAAATTATCCTCATGCCAACATTATAAAAAAATGGGTCATCCTCATTTCAAATGTTAGAGGAGACTTAATGCAAAATGCAACAAGTGTAATTGATTTGGTCATGAAGTTGTGATTTACATAGGTATTTCAACAGCATGAAAAGTAGATGCTCAAGTTTTTCTCAGGAGGATGAAAACCAACTCTTTGTTGCTACTTGCTTATCAGGCAGTGATTCAAGTGAAATTTGGTAAATTGACAATGGTTGTACTAACCAAATCACATATGATAAGGTATTGTTTAATGAATTAAGAAGCACAGAAACTTCAAAAGTTAGAATTGGCTATGGACAACATTTAATAGTCAAGGGAAAAGGCACAATTTCCTTTGAAAATTTTCTAGGTATAGAACGTATCTCTAATGTTCTTTATGTTCTAGAAATTAACCAAAATTTGTTAAACGTTGGTCAATTGATAGAGAAGGGTTTCAAAGTATATTTTGAAGACAAATATAGCTTGATATAATATGAATCTAATCAAGAAATGTTCAAGGCAAAGAGGAGAGGAAAAAGCTTCACCTCAATCCATTGGAGGAATAACAAACTACCTTTCCTTCCAAAGAAAATGTCAGAGATATGGCACAAAAGGCTAGGTCACTATCATCATCAAGGATTGTCATTGCTTCAATCAAAGCAGCTAGTGAAAGGTTTACATGTTCTAGAAGATCAACCATGTCAATTTGGAAAGAAAACAAGCAACCATTTCCAAAAACAGTTTAGATATATGGCACAAGAGGCTAGGTCACTATCATCATCAAGGATTGCCACTGCTTCAAACAAAGCAGCTAGTGAAGGGTCTACATGTTTTAGAAGATCAACCATGTCAATTTGGAAAGAAAACAAGCAACCATTTCCAAATACAGTTTAGAAAGCAACATGGAAGCTTTAATTGATCCAAATAGATTTATGCGATCCACAAGAACACCCTCGCTCAAAAGTAGTGTTTATACTGTGTTGTCTTCATTGATGATTTTACAAAATTTTGTTGGATTTTCTTCTTAAAATTCAAGGAAGGGGTGGCTGGAGTGTTTTGGAAGCTCAAGAAAATGGTGGAAAACCAAAGTGGTTGCATCATTTAAGTTCTTCGATCAAATAGTAGAAAAGAATACACGTCAGGATAATTCATTTCATTTTGCGACGAAGCTGGCATAATACATTAACTTACTACTCCTTGCGCTCCACAGGGAGTTAGTGAACGAAGAAACAGATGCATACTGGAAATGAAAGATGCATGTTATATGAGAATAATCTACAAAAGCAATTCTGAGCTAAGGCAACATTATGAAGAACCACCTAGAGAGGCACATGAAGAAAGAGAGAACTTTAAAGGGAAGGACCAAGAAACTTTTTAAGGAAAGATTCTAGTCATGGTAGAGTCATTTATGATAGAATGAAGTTTGTCATGGTTAATTTATAGCTTAGGAATATTTGTATGTAATTTTTCTCTCAAGGTGGGCCTAGTTTTGGGGGCTTAGTCATATGCTATTTTTCAAGGACATTTTATGAATTTTTAATAGTTAGACCTTTGGTCTTAGCCTTTTTGTGTTTAGTTTGTGTTTAGGCATTTTTAGTTGTTTTATTAGAGTTAGCATAAATAGGTCTTTAACAAACTTACTAAGGAAGTGTTGCATGAAATAAAAAATTAGCCTATTTATACTAAATGAGAATGTTTCCTCTTTTGTTACAAAATCAAATAATTTTTATTTATAGCAGATGTTAGCACGAAGAGACTATGTGCCAAAAATATTTATTATAGTTAGGCTAAATAAATTGTGTGCAAAGAATAATAGCTGGTATAAAAAATTTAGTCAAAAAATACTTGTTTAACTCAAATATTTGTTTAACTCAAAGACACTGAGGTAAAAATAAATAAATATTTGTATCACTAACTGTAGTAGAACGTCAATGTTTGTTAAGGGACTGAAATATAACAAGACTGTTTTATCTCGACTATATTCTTTGTTCACTAGCCAAAATGGATTGGTTGATTTACCTTAAAATTTTTGAGAAAATATTTAAAAAATAATCTATGAAAATTTAAGTCTAATCTGGCAAACACATATTTCAAAAAAACTTGAAAATATTTTAATTAACATAATTTAATTTTCTTCTTATATTTTTATCTTTACAAATAAATTACAATTAGTATTGAGGGAACTAAAAAAATTATGATTCAATATTAGAGGTTTAAAAGTTAAATTTAGTCAATTATTTTTAATTAAAAATTATAAATAGAATAAAATATAATATATTCATATTTGAAAAAGAAATAAGTGCAATTTAATTTAATTTGATTTTTTACTTAAAATTTATCTGAACAAAATTAAATTAAATTCAGTTTAGTTTGGTTCAATTTAAATTAATTATAAAACCCGAATCAAACCATATTAACCTTTCGCAATTTTTAAATTTTTTCTTATAAGTATTACAAAAACAAAAATATATTAAAATATTATTAAAAAAACAATTCGATCTTTAAAGTTATATTCAAATTGATATAAGTGCGGTTAGGTTTGGTTTCAAAATCTGAAACCGCAAATCAAACCAATACATATTAGTACAAACTCAATCCAAACAGTAAGCAATTTGATTCAGTTTTCAATTTTTTTAGCAGGGTTTTCTTTTTTTGTCCAGTTTGGTGTACATTGCACACCCCTACTCCGCTTGTTGTTTAAAGATTACGAATTCTCTCCACTTTTTTTCCACTAATTTACTATTCGCATCATTCATATTACAAAATTATTATAAATTTGAGAAATTGACATTAAAATCCATCACTGCTCTGAGAGGATAATGTAATACAGTAAATTAACGACTCATTGGAAAATAATTGAATACTTTAATGCATCACACATATCAACAGACAATGTGATTATCGTGCAGTAATAAATGTCAATCGCTTACTAGAATATAAAGTGCAAAAGTAAGCAATACATTTTGAATTTACTTTGGAAAATAGTAAGGTAGAAAAGTAGTCAACATACACTAATTAAAACTCACTGCAACAGCACAAGGTTGAGCCCTACGGCAGTTCTGCATACTAAATTAAATTTGTCATAAGCAATTTCTTACCACATGCGATGGTCGATCACAGCAGAAACAATGCCTTTCAATGTCTCCTGCTTATAACATTGAAATGTCTAAGGTTATTTATTTATTGTTTCTTTTCCTTTCTCGTGAAAAAGAGCAAAGTAGTAAAACATACCACAGAATGGTCTTTAAGACCAAGAGAGAGCACCAATGGCCTGGAGGAACCAGACAAACTGCAAATCAGGAAATAGAGAGTCAACATGATTTCCGAAAATGAAACTATTAAGTACACATGCACAAGGGTCACGTGTTAACTTTTTTATAAGGGATATTTGAAACCCATATTAATTTTGAGGGAAAGTCAAGTTGAACACTCCAGGAGATGTGTAATAAAAAGCAAAAACTCAAAAAGTAGGAGATTTTCTCTTGAAGAAGAAACGAATACCTACCTCATGTGCTCAATCAGCTGACGTGCACATGCTACTAACATTGGCTGCATCAATGCATTCAGTGAACAAGAAGCACAAAATCATTGTAAAGATAAAGCATAACAAATACTTTCAGACATGGCCGGCATACCTCATCCCGTTTGCCAAATATAACAGAAACATTGAATGTTGGATTAACTGACATCCCTTCTTCCTTTCTGGCATTGAAAAGACATGCAAATTGTGAGCAACCCTTCATTTTTGAAACATATCACTATTTTGGAAGTGCATGATGATCCAGACTTTTAAGCTGACAAAGAAAACAACGATTCTCTAAAGTCCTGGTTCTCATAACAACTTTTCCCTGTTTTGTTTGTTAGCTGTAAATAGGGGTATCTAAAGAGTGGACTTTGACCCAACCAAACCCACAAATGGTGGGCTTGGCGGGATTCAGAAGAATGAAAAGAAAACATGAAAGGTGTATCCAAAGAACAAAAGAGAAGACAAGGACAATGAGTGAAATCAGCTAGAATAATTCCAGAATCAGAAGGATGGTAAAGCTAATAAGAGCGAGATCTTGAATAATAGGAGAGGGGTAGAAGAGAGATACATTCAAATGGTAAAGTTTGGGGAACCAAGCAAGTGACTTAGTTGTAAAAGGGAAAACCCTTTGTTGAAGGGAAAACCCGAGGGAGTTTGAAGGACAATTCTCTCCTTTGACTCCCAAGACACCAAATATGTGGCTGGATAAGGAGAAAGCTGAGAGAAAAACCAAATTTGTGCCCAATTTCAATGGTAGCAACCTGATGATCTGGATTGCTAGTGTATAGAAATTTTTTGAGGTGTAACAGATGAATCTGAAAGTGTAAATTGCATTTGTAAGCAAGGAAGGATCAGTGGTGCATTGATTTGGTGGAGGATAATTAGGCAGCATGTATGGAAGGCCAACACCCTAGCAGCAATCCAGATCAGCCGACAAGTCTGTACAAGATTTCAAAATCTTGGTGATGCAAGTAATGGATATCAAAGAGGAGTTGTGTGCCACCAAAACTCAACATTGTGTTCTTATGTCAAAACTCCAATACACCTCAAGTGGAGGAATTGCTATTCAAGCAGGGATCTACAGGGGCAGCTACAGTGGTTTACACAGACTGATTCAAGGATCGAAATTGTTAGGCCTTTTAAATAATACTACTTGGCCAACCAATCATTCAGGGAAAAAACTGTGTGGAGGAAATAGAGCACCAACTCACTCAACTATCAAGTACTGTTCCATTATTGCTTATCCACAATGAAGCAGAGGCATTAGTAACCATATTAGGAACTTACAAGAAGGAACAAGGGTAAATGTTTTCCCTCTGGCCAGCCATTTAACCATATACACAGCTATCCCAAAAAAAAAAGTATCATGGTTACTATTTGGCAGAAGATGAACAATTGGAGAAAGACAAGAGATTAAAAAAAACCAATTCTCAGGAAAGAGAAACACAGAAAGAAGGTGCACCAATTGAATTTACATGTTAGATGCATCATTTATCTCCATTTTCAGTAGGGGGAATTACACAGCCAAGAACTACAAAGCTTCATCATGTGGTGGGTAAGTCCCTTGTACTTACACTTATCATGATTGATAGCAGGGCAAGTAATAATTTCATTGCTTCAGAGTTAATAAAGCAATTAAGGAATATACATAAAAAATTTTAAGTGTGCTGTAAAAACTTGAAGTAATTAACAATGATATCTCATAAAACTCTGCATAAGGTGTCAGATGTGGAATTCTCTTCAGCAGTACTATCTGTTCTCTCATAATTTGTTGCTCAAAATTCTATTTGTCAAGAAAATATAAATGAAATCAATGATATTCCAAAGTGATATGCAGACCTGGCATACATCATTGTCCCCATAGTTCCTATTTGAGTGGCAATAACCTGATAAAAACTAAGAAAATCAAGCACTGTCACAATATTTTTTTTTAAAAAAAAAAAAAAAAAAAAAAAAAA
The DNA here is from genome assembly GCA_026586105.1 of Hylodesmum podocarpum. Lineage (NCBI taxonomy): Eukaryota > Viridiplantae > Streptophyta > Magnoliopsida > Fabales > Fabaceae > Hylodesmum > Hylodesmum podocarpum. The sequence continues at coordinate 10,437,931 of JALJEV010000623.1, read as the reverse complement.
AAAAAAAAAAACAATAGATCATAACTCCATCATCATCACTCACCAGAAAATGATCTTCGTATCTAGAAATGATAATCTCTGTTTCATTTCCCTGACAAGTTTGTAGCAAATTCTCAACATTTGCATAACATATTATTAATTGTTAATATTAAAAAAAATATATACATAAATTGAAAGAGAGGTAATTTTGATATTGAGTTTGAGAGAGTAAGAGCGGCACAAAGAAAAAGGAGATGAAAAATACCTGGATTTGACGAGAGAAATTGAGTTGCGAAACAGGGAACTGTGAAGAGCTGTTCTCTAAATTCATTGACTACAGCGCTGACGGGTCACCCTCACGGTACTACTACACTACGATTATTTGAAAGCTCTTCTTTCGCGCGATGAGGTTTCCTTGTGGGAGCAGCGTGGATTTCGTTGAGAAGGATACAACACCATCAACAACAAACGGGACCAAATGCAATTCAAACCGTGTCTTTGCCTTTCTTCAATTTGGCCCTTTTTTAAATAAATAAATAAATAAATTATCAAATACATTTTAATTTTATTTTTTTAGTTTCAGAAAAAAATTATATGGAAATAAGGAATATTCAAAAAAAAAATAAAACACTATAATTACAGATAAATTTTTGATTAATAAGCTTAAAATATAACCAAATTAAATAAAAAATTAACAATTTTCTGCTTATTCAAATGCTGAGAAAAACATATTTATAAAACAATATGAAAAAATATAATATTTGAACTTTAATATTTAATTTACCGGTATAAGAAAAAATATATTTAAAATTATTTCTCCTAAATAAGATATTTTCTATAAATATAGTGATTATTAAAAAAAATGTTTATCCAACTTGAATTAAATTAAATCAACTCAATTTATCATGTTTACTATTATTGCGTATTTATCACTAATCTCATATTTCTCCTGTTCATGAAAATTTGTTGGAAGAATTAAGTTGGGTGTAACCTCACTTTTTTTTCATCCATTCAAAATATTTGTTGGGAGAGTTAAGTTAGAGTTGGATTTATCAAAATATTTATTTGACTTCATGGATTATTAAGAGAACTTGGATTTCACCAACATGGTTTAATTGAAAAGATGAATTCCCATTTGTTTTATTCTCCGTTGTTGTAAATTGTTTTAAGAAAATTTGGTACGCTCTAATGACTTTAAATAAAACAATTTTATTTTTAAAAAAATAATTTAATTTACCTCTTTCTAATTAGTCTACTTAATTATAGTATTATAATATTACTTCCTTGAGTAGGACCATGGATATTATAATATTTGTTAGTTGACGAATTGTACGGACATAAATTGAAAGAATATTTTTGTGAAGAATAAAATGGCAATCTATTTTTACGTGTTTGGTATATTCATGAAATCGGAGTTCTAATTATGTACAAGGCTATTTGACTATCATAATGAGTTATCATAGGTTTGGTATCAACGATGCCGAGATTGGAAAGGATACCTCTTAATCATTTGAGCTCGAATGTAGTGGTTGTCATGGATCATTACTTAGCTTCAGCTGAAGACTAAGAAACAATGTGTTGTTTTTTTTTTTGTTTTCCAAGAGACAGGGGATCAACCAAGTTGGACTAGCAAACCAATAATGGAGCGGTGTGTAAAAGGATAACTAGACTAGGATTGTCTTTGAGAAATCGAACCACTCGGATGGTAGCTTCCCGGTGCTTAATTCGTGGCTCCAAACTAAGATAGCATGTGAATGCTGAATGAGAGCTACAGGAAGTAAAACATAGATAAATCAACCACTCAACCAATCGGCGATAATGTTCTAAGTTGTCAAGAAGAGTTTTAGTAGTAAGGAAAGGGTGTTTGCAGGTTTAACTCTGAGGAGGCCAGCTTCAGAAATAATAATAAGTGCATACTTACGCTAACAATGAAAAATGCTTGTAGAATTGCAAGCAACTTCAATGTGCCAAGATCTTTTGTATGGAAACATTTGCTAAAATGGACTTTCAATTGTTTGATGATTGAGATGTCATTGCCAGAAATCATCGATATAAACAAGAACAACAAGTTGAACTCCCTTTTTGATGCGAAGTGAACAGAGCATAATCAATGCATGATTGTTGAAATCCATAAGAGGTAAATGCATGAGACAATTTAGTAACCCAACAACACGGAGCTTGCTTCAAGTTGTGTAATGATTTTAGAGTTCGCACACCATATTTGGTATTGAAATAGAAAATCCATGAGGCACGCAAATAAACACTTCATCATGGAGATCATCGTGTAGAAACGCATTATGTATGTCCATTTGATGAAGTTACCAGAATTTGGTTGTTACCACTGCAAGAATAGTTCGCACTTCCTCTTGATGATCTCTGAGTACAATTAAGCGGACTTTAAATCGCTCAATGATGTCATCAAAGTTATACTGAATGTGATACATCCACTTGCATCTAAGAGCTTTCTTCCCTTGAGGCAATGGTTGCATGCTCCATGTATTGTTACATTCCAGTACATCTATCTTAACTTGCATGGCTTGTCTCTATCTTATATCTTTAACTGCCTCATGAAAGTATAGAGGCTCTTTTTTTATAATGATTGCTACAAGAAAATATCTATGTGGCAAAGAAAATTTGACACAGTTTACATAGTGATTAATAGGATAAGGAGTACTTGAAAGGATGTGATAAGCTTATGAACTAAGGAAAAGACTCAACTTTAAGTGTCTCATGAAAGTACAAAGGCTCTTTTTTTACGGTGATTGCTACAAGGAAATATCTATATGGCAAAGAAAATTTGGCACAGTTTACATAGTTATTATTAGGATAGGGAGTACCTGAAAGATGTGATAAGCTAATGAACTAAAGAAATGACTCAACTTCAACACATTATGTGTTACATATCCCTAAAGTCTTGTTGACAGTTATTTTACACGTTGTCCACATCCAAGTAACGAATTTTTATTAAGATTACTAGGTATTGTGTTGTTTGTGATGCGTTATACTGGGATGTGCAGTGGAGAATCTGAAACTAAGTTTTCAAAAAAATTGTTAGTGGTATCTAGCATTTCCATCATGAAACATATGGTTGGTACAGTGCATGTGTGTACCCTCCCTGTCGAGAGTGAAATATGTTAGTGATTCCATGTTATCAAGAACAATGTCTATCACATTATCAGCAGACAAGGAATGAGAGGGTTTCTTTCTCATTTTTTAAACATTGTTATGGAAATTGGTTTTCAAAGAAAAGCACATCTCGTGAAACAAAAAATTCATGAGTTTCGAGATCATAAACTCTTCAACCCCTTTGCTCACAAGGGTATCTCATAAAGGCACATCTACGACTTCAACTTGCAAACTTGTCGCCATTGGTATGTTGGTTGTGAGCAAAGCATAGAGAACCACACACGTAAGTGATTGTAGGAGGGTTCTTGTCCATATAACACTTTGTATGATGTTTTGTCTTTTAGAACTGTGCTAGGAGTGCAATTGATCAAATATCCTACTGTCAACACACACTCTCCCCAAAAATCAATAGGCAAATTACCTTGAAACCATTGAGTTCGGGCAACATTTAGAATATGTCTATGTTTGTGTTCGACCCTCTCATTTTGCTTAGGTGTGCTTCTACATGAGGTTTGAAAAACTATTCGTCTAATTTACTTTGCTTTTTGGCATGTATCACAAACTTTATTTTTGAAAACACTAATTTTGATTCCACTGTCATTGAAAATTAATTAAGTAGTCTTCCAAGATGGATGCGTTAACCTCTTGTGCCATACTTCTAGTTCATTTCTTCCTTCAACGTTGCATAGCTTCTTCATTATGGCTTCTCGAAAAAAACAGAGTTCATCCCTTCATTTGCTCCCTCTAATTAGCATCTTCTAATTAGCATCTTCCAAGTTCAGTCCTATGTAGCACGCAAATTACCAGCAAACTGTACATTACAATTTGATTCATCTAACAATTACGAGATAGAAATTAAATTGCATTTCAACTAAGGTATATAAAATACATGCTAAAGATCTAAATAATCAATGAATTTTACTGTTTCTTCCTTAAAAGAAGCAAATTTGTGTCAATTTGAAACATTAACAAGACATCTAAACACGCCCCCTCACATTACACCAAGTGTTCCAAATTCACTGTCAACGTGCTTCAATGTCTCATTGTTAAGTATTCATGTATTATTTTTGGACATATCAATCATGATTTTATTTGGAGTGACTTTGGATGAATTAAATATTTCTACTAGAGTTTTCCATTGCTCCTTGTTCAATCCTCCATATTCAGTGCCTCTTGCTCTTAAACCATGAAAAAGAATAGATTCTCTTTTGTTACACTCTTCATTGGTGTACACAAAACAAAACCGTTCCAAAAGTATCTCCTAGACTCTAGCAGTATTACACAAAACAAATCTGTTTACACGATTAGTTTATTCACATGACAACTTCAGAGTTAACTTTTGTATAATAACATGTTAACTGGTAACAAAAACTTGTTATTTTTGCTAATAAAAAGTTGTTACAGTTTACCGTAACAAACTTTTTAAACAAGAAATTGTCACGACCTATTAATAAGAAATTGTTGAGACCTACAATATTACTGTTACTCCTTATGCTGGCAACACAAGTGCTATTCAACTTGTTGTCAATTCTGTCTTTCATGAATGTAACAAGCACGTTGAGGTTGACTGTAACTATACCCGTGATGCTTATGATGACAATCTCGCTCGTCTTCCTCGTATCTCCACGATTTTCAGTCTGCTAATACCAGTGCTAAGGCTTTGTCTCAACCTCGCCATTATGTTTCCTTATATATTGACAAAGATTATTATTTAATGGAATGCTATCCATGACGAGAAGCAATTCAGCTAATTGTGATATTTTGATACCCTGTTTGATTTCTTCATTCTCTATTTCTTTGTTCCTTTTTCTTTTGGATTCAAACAGCAACGGCCCAGTCCTGCAAAATATCTCTGGTATTAGCCTAAGTACAAATCACACAGCATGTTATCATTGAAAACGCATTTTGGTGACAGAAAAAAAAAAATTTCTGACGATAATATTGTCTGGGTCCACATGTTCATTGCCCATTTATGTCCAGACAAATCTTTTTTTTTTTTTTTATGCAATATGTCCAGACAAATCCAATACAACCAGACCCAAATCTGTCACCAACCATGAAGATGTTTTAACCATAACCTCAAGGCGGACTTTCACACTGCTTTTAAGTAATTGAATTTCAATGATTGATTCTCAATTATTGGTTGAAAGTGATTGAAATTTTGGGAGCTCGTAGAGTTTCTCTGCTTCATGGTGCCCGGTGTGCAAAAGTGTGTACCTTTTGTCGTTAATTGCATAAGCAAAAGACCCAATTCAGCTTAAGCCACACTGTCATTGTCTTGAAAATTCAAGACCCTAACCCAAAGATTAACATTGAATGTTCAACTTACATAAAAATCTTGATATCTGTTTCTATACGTATTGCAACCATTTTCAGAAGAACTATAATGATTTCTTCCAAATTAGTGAAATTTCTCCCCCCACGTGGAGCTTCAATATTTTATTTCCAGTGAAACTGTTGTCGAATTTTAAATACAGGACGAATTTCAAACTTATTTGCTAACAGACGATGGACACTAGGTAAATCCAGAAAACAGTTTTCACGAGACAATCCGCACAACAGAAACAAAACCGAGTAACATGGGCTATAAATAGTGGAAAAGAAGAGAAATAGCCTTGAATTCCACTTGTTTACTGCCCGCTTCAATTCAAAAATATTTATTTTTTTTGCCACATAGCATAATATCCTTATTTATCCAATTAGTTTTGTGTCACTAGTTCAATTTTCAAGGTACCTAAAGGCCACAAGAAAGCACAATGAAACATCAAATGCTACTTATTTCCTTTACACAACAGTTTCACAATCAACTGCAACGAATTACAGGCTCTACTTCTTGGCACATCCACCTAACTTCCTCTTTACTTCTGAATTCAATTACTAAATAAAATTACACCTTTTGAGTTCCAAAACTTATATCTATTCCCTATTTAACCTAAACCAGAGTTAGTTCCTGAAACAGGCCTCAACAATGGATGATTGCTAGTGGGCTGCACATTAGTAGGGGCATTGAACATGGCAGTTGAAGAAGCTGATTGTGATGGTTGTATCATTGATAAGGGCAATCTTTGCCCCAATCCAAACATTGAAGGTTGTGGAGCAAAGGACATGTGTGGATGAACTGGTTGGTTGTTGCCATACCCAGAGATGCTGGGCTGAGAGGGAGAAGCAGAGATCATTTGTTGCCTATTGCTTCCATTACTAGCCATTGAAGGACCAACACCTGATGCATTCATTGTAGGTGTGGCTCCTGCAGTTCCAAGACATGCTGATATTAGGCGGGACCGTTCAGCTGCATACCTCTGCTTTGTTCTCTCCAATTGTTCGCATTCTTTCATCAACAATGTTTCAATTTCTGCAAACTGTTTCAGCTTCAATTCCAATCTTTTCAGCTGTCAATAGCAGCAAGCCACTAACACATGTTAAAATACATACTAGCTCTGCAACTGTTTGAGTTATCTCCAATTGCTTAATTTACCTTATTCTGTACAAAAATGTTCAACAGGTTTTTTTTCATACATACATGCACATCATCCAAATAGAAATTAGACCCGAGAGATGCACAATATTTGAATTTTAGTTTAATACATTAATCAACTGAAATTGAAATCAAAGTACAACAGTGGTACCTGATGATTAACTACATTAGCACATAACCTCTGAATTTCACGTTCTTCATGATCAGCAAATAATTTTGCTTTCATTGCTGCAGCAGAAAGGCCTGCTTTAGCTGCATCTTTAACTTTCTCAGTAGAGAGTGGGATTGTCCCACCCTCACTTAGACCCCTTGAACCTACTTTTGCCTTATCCTCTGAAATCAAAAGATGTATTGCTCAAGAAAATTATATATTGGGTTTTATTAGAGGCTGGGGTAAGGTTGACTATCAGCAACACAAAAGAGCAGCAACCATAACTGACCAGTCTGATTATTTGAAGTTGTTGTTTGAGGGACACCATCATGACAATGCGTGCTTTCTGGATTTGTCCTTCATATGTGAAAAATATAAATTCAGTACAAAATTCATAAACTAGTAAATATGTCCACACAAAAACAACGGTTCAAATTGAACTTAATTTCCCCACCCTACCCACCTTACCATTCTACTATAGGAACATGATACAGACACAACTTAATGTTGTCTTTCCCTTTTTTTTTCTTTTGGGGGAGTTTTATGTAAGGTTCAGTTCCACTATAAAAGATTTTCTTAATAAAAGAAAATTGAGAAAAAAAAAGGAGGAATAACCACAAAGAAAATATGTCATCAAATATAACTACATGTGCTATGACAGGCATAATGACCTAATATCATGTCCTCGTGCTTCCATCTGTGACATGCTGCCAGAATTATCCTCTGACAATACTGCTAACGCTGCATGAGCACAAGAAGCAGCAACTCTTGGTCCAACCGCGGAGGCTAAAAAGGCAACCTTTGGAATGCACCAAGCAAAACCAAATGTGTAAGAATCTCATCAAAAGAACTGCAGAATGCAAAAGGTAGTTTAATTTGTTGTGAAGCTGTGATACGGTGTCTAGATACAATCTCTTAGTACCACATCCCCCTTTTATGCTTTCATTAGGAGTGTGGAGATTAATAAACTTTCTCCTTACAGAAGCAATGTAACTTGAAGAAACAAGTTTTTTTATAATGTTTATTTATAAATAAAAATGAATAAATTGGTTAGGGATAGTGTTAGGTGCGCTACTACAATCACATCCTAGACATGCTTCAATTGCATCTCTTAATCGAATAATAATTTAGGCATATCATTAGCAGTCACCCACCAAAGCCATAACAGGATTCCCAGAATTTGCAAAAGGAAGCCGGCTGTCAGAATCTCTGATTTGATGGACAGGTCCTGTGACAGCATAGATACCAAATCAAAATCATATAACAGCAAGTCAATATAAGAGTAAAGGACAGACCTGCTCCATTTGAGTAACAATGCCGTCGTCCATTATCTTCTCTATTCATTGCATAGGATGACAAAGACATGCTTGGAACATTAATATTTTCCAGTTTTCTATCTTCCATGGGTAGACGGAGAAACTGAAGAATACATTGCACTTTTGACTTGGTACCAACATGCTCAGCAATTTCATTCCAATGCTCATGGTAAATCTCCATTGCTTCAAGAAGCCGTAAAGTTTCTTGATCAGTCCAACTATCCCCATCTAATTCACTATAATCCCTTGTCGAATCCACCCTTATAAAATCTATACTTGAATGACCAATGACAAATCTCCCATCATGAAAGCAATCAGTGCAGAGGAAAATATCAATCTGTAACAACAGATGATAATTACACATCAAGGTAAAGGTGTCCAAATTTATTCTGCAGCATACTTAGTTTAGACAAGGATCATCCAATACAGCAACAACAACAACAAAGCCTTATCCCACTAGGTGAATGATGAGGACAATAGTGAGTTTTACGTTGACACAAGGGTAATCTAATAATCAAGCACACAGACTCTTGCACACTCAAAATGTTAGGAATGGTACTAATTCTGTTACAATGTATTAATTTTTCTGTTTAAGTGTATTTTCTGTTAAAGCCTTTTTTATGAAGGCTTTTAGGTTTCTGATTGTACTACCCAGGTATGTTTATAAATACCTGGGTCATTGCCTTATTTGGCAAGCCTTTTCAATTAATCTCTCTCTTTTCTCAGTTTTCTCTCTCTCTGCCTTTCATCTCTTTCTTTATTTCTCTCTTCTCTGGTTCTTTCTATCTAGCTGTTTCAACAGCAAGAACCAGCTTTTCTGGTTTTTGGTGGATCCTAAGTTAGGGCTAACAAGTGGTATCAAGAGCCATCCCCAAGAAACAAGCAAGAACAGAAAAGATGTCATCCATTACAAGGTTTGACATAAAGAAATTTGATGGGCAGATCAACTTCAGCATTTGGAAGGTACAAATGAGGGCTGTGCTAACTCAGCAAGGGTTGAAGAAGGCACTTGATGGAAGGTCCAAGAAGCCAGCAACTATGACTGATGAAAGTTGGGAGGAATTGAATGAGAAAGCCCTTACTACCATTCAGTTATGTCTCTCAGAAGATGTACTTAGAGAGGTCATTCAAGAAACTACAGCTGCTGGTTTGTGGACTAAGCTGGAAGCTTTGTACATGACCAAGAATTTGGCCAACAAACTGAGGTTAAAAGAGAGGTTGTATACCCTGCGAATGACAGAAGGAAGCTCATTAAGGTCTCACCTAAATGAGTTCAACACAATCTTGATAGACTTGGAAAATCTTGAGGTCAAGATTGAAGATGAAGATAAGGCTGTATTACTTGTAGTGTATCTCCCTCCTTACAGGCACTTCAAAGAAATCATGCTTTACAACTCCAATGACACATTGTCATATGAAGATGTAAAGTCTAATCTTCTCTTAAAGGAGATGTTTGATAATGAGCTACCCACCGACAAGAAGGGTGATGCCTTTACAGCAAGAGTAAGGCCTCAAGAAGAGCTAGATTCTGGCAAGAAACAATCAAGATCCAAGTCAAGAGAAAAAAACTCAGGGAAATCTTGCAAATATTGCAAGAAGCTTGGGCATGAGATAAATGACTGCTACAAGCTCAAGAACAAGAAAGAAAAGGAAGAAAATAACAAGAATCCTAAACCAGAAGCTGTTGTGGCAGATTCAGATTCAGAGTCTGATGCTGATGTTTTGGTGGTTGCAGCAGCAGTTTCAGATGTCAGAGAAGAATGGATTCTGGATTCTGGATGCACCTACCACATGTGTCCCAAAAGGGAGTGGTTTTCCACCTATGAACCAGTTCATTCAGGAGTTATTATGATGGGTAATGATGCAGTTTGCACAGTTAAAGGCAGAGGCTCAGTGCAAATCAAAACCCATGATGGAGCAGTCCAGACACTCACAAATGTGAGACATGTACCTGATTTAAGAAGAAATTTAATCTCTCTTGGAGCTTTGGAGTCCTTGGGATGTAGTTATTCTGCTGAAGGTGGAGAAATCAAAATTTCTAAGGGCTCGCTCACTTTTATGAAGGGAAAAAGAAGAGGTAATCTCTATTTCCTTCTTGCTTCCACTGTTACTGATCATGGCACTGCTGCCCAGACAATTTCTGCAACCAATGAGGAACAATCAAGGATGTGGCACATGAGATTAAGCCACATGAGAGAGAAAGGGATGCAAATCCTAAGCAAAAGAGGTTCTTCTGGTGATCAAAGTTTCAGCAAGTTGCAGTTTTGTGAGCATTGCATCCTTGGGAAACAGAAGAAGGTGAGTTTCTCTAAGGGGCAGTACACTACACAAAGCATTCTAGGCTATCTCCACTCAGCTTTCATTTGAGCAATGTCTCAGCTACAGAGGGAATAAAGTAAGCAACCTGGTTGAAGGGTTTTGCCACTGAACTTGGAGTTACACAAGATTCAGTGGAAGTTTAAAAGAGTGCTATACACTTGACAAGAAATGATGCATTCCATTCTAAGACTAAACACATCAATGTAAGGTACCACTTCATCAAAGAAATAGTGGCTAGAGAAGAAATTTCAGTTCTGAAGATTCATACTTCAGAAAATCCAGCAGATATGCTAATTAAACCGCTGCCAACTACTAATTTTAAGAAGTGTGTAAACCTAGTAGGTGTTTCTAATTGTAAAGCTTAGAATATTTTTCAATAGAATTAGTCCCAAGGTGGAGCTTGTTAGGAATGGTACTAATTTTGTTACAATGTATTAATTTTTCTGTTTAAGTGTATTTTCTGTTAAAGCCTTTTTTATGAAGGCTTTTAGGTTTCTGATTGTACTACCCAGGTATGTTTATAAATACCTAGGTCATTGCCTTATTTGGCAAGCCTTTTCAATTAATCTCTCTCTCTTTTCTCAGTTTTCTCTCTCTCTCTGCCTTTCATCTCTTTCTTTATTTCTCTCTTCTCTGGTTCTTTCTATCTAGCTGTTTCAACAGCAAGAACCAGCTTTTCTGGTTTTTGGTGGATCCTAAGTTAGGGCTAACACAAAATAGTAAACATTTCTCAGCTGTCAGATCAATCATCAAATCATTATAATGGTTGAAGGACATGCTCCATTCCAGTCTCATTAATCTTAATGTCAAGACACAAGTAAACACAGCAGTAAATGTACTAGTGTATGAAGGGACCCTGGATACAAGAATGAGAGAAGTTGAGGCAAAGCAGTTAAAGTAGCTGTAGATTAATTAGTTAGGTCCTATAGAGTGCCTACACTTTTACAAAATTGGTTAAATAGTGTAGGGATATTGGAGAACTGAGCAAGGAAACCCTTGGAAGGAGAATTCTCTGCTTCTCCAATTGTCATACTATCTACACCACAGAAACATTCTGCCACTTTAGCTGCTCTCTGTTTTCTCAGTACTCTTCTAAAAATTAAATCTCATATTTTATTTTTGGGGCTTTTAATAAATTTCCACATAATTACAATGACAACAATCTAAGCAAATTAGAATTTGCCTACTGACTACTTGGGGGGACTTTCATAATACTAAGCAAGCATGACAAACAAATGCTCAGATTGCCGAGCTAATAGCAAATCATCAGCACAGTATGTTCCCCTTTGTGGCTTCTTCACAATACAATAGTAGATGCACTCACAGATAACAAACAAATGCACTCGGTTTTTTTTTTTTTTACCTTTAGCTTTGTTTGTGTTATGAGCCTGAGTAAAGGGAGAAGTTATTCATAATGCAGGTGAAATGCAACATTTACAAAATTCTGGGTTTTTTATTTTTTATTATAGTAACCAATCTTAAGGACAAGCAGGGATAGCTATTTCTATAAATGGTGAAACTTGACTTGGTGCGCTGAATAATCTTTCAACTAGAGGGGGTTCATCATCTCTAGAAGCTATATGCACTGAATGCTCGATGATATGGTAACTACTTCAAATTCATGCAAAATCATATCGTTATCATTCACTAACTGAAGCCCTTATTCATGTTTTCATCCAGACCATTACCCATATAATGATGAAAGCAATAAACAGGGATGGGGCCATGATAGGTTATTAAATTCAAAGCAAGAATCCAGCATACCTCTTTTTGAGACTGATAATATACAACAGGAAGAGGACGAGAACAATAATTGCAATGATTCTCTGATAGATGCTCTCTTATTCTGTCCTCCAGATCAAAGAAATCGGCATTATGTGCAATCAATGACGAATAAATTTCGTCTGCTTTCAGCTTACACTTGGGATTGTCAAATTTGATCAAACTATCTATAGATTTCAAAGCCTCCGACGGCACATGGACCTCTCCACTCGGTTCCTCCCTAAGGCAAGACACAGCATTAATACACTCATGACTCGGCATGCGAACACAGTAATTAATAATTCCCCAGTGATCAAGGAACCTAACAATCCTAGTCAAATCTTCAACATTAACCCCAGTAAACAAACCCTGACAATCAGAAACCGTGATCCTCTTCCCAGGGTCCTCCATGTGCAGTGCAACAATGCAGTTCCTACACTCCATGTACTTCTCCGGTGTATAATCCGGCAATTTCCTAGAAAAGAAAATCGGCACCGCTTGCCTCTCCAACCTATGCACCGAAGCAGGGGAAAACCAATCTGTCACACAAACGCCAAAGCATAACTAACATCAATCAATTCAAACTGTCCAACGCTGATGAAACACAAAACTGAAGCAAAATAAACTGAAATTCAATTCAATTCACCTGCATGCATTGGAACTACAAGAGCCTTAGCTCCAAAGCGCTTAACAACGCCGCGGCCTTCTAAAATGGGAGGGGGAGTGATGACGTAAGACGAATCACCGTAAAAAGCCAAGTTATCAGAAGGCACAGACGAAAGAGCTTGAAGCTGGCCATGAGACACGTTTTCGAGGTTCAAAGTGAGTGCGTTTTGTGCTTTGTTGTCTCCGGACTCAATGGCTCGTTCGAGAGCCACGATTGCGGCGACGGAAGAGTGAGGGCGGTTGACAGAGCGTTTTATCACCGGCGGGAACTGCGAAATCTGAACGGCTTGGTCGGAGAGAATTTCAGTTTCTAAGTGAGGTAGGGAATTATGATAAGTTTGTTCCTCTGAATCGTAGTGGCGTTCCGCATGTTCGTCATCGGCATTGAGGTTTTCTTCCTCTTCATCGTCGTCCTCCTCGTGCTTCTGGTGACGCCGGTTGATTAAGGAATCTCGCTTGCGCTTCCTCCATTTGGCTCGGGTATCTGCCATGAAGAAAACACGAAAATGAAAGCGTTGTGTAAGAAAGAAAGAGTGAGGGTTTTAGAGAGGGAGTGGGGAATGAATACCTGAAGGAGAAACTGGCATGAGAGAGAGAGAAAATAGAGTGTGGGGTCGTTGTTGATTGGCGCAAAGGGTTGAGAAACTAACTATTGTTTGGGTTTTGGGGATTGATCTATTTCAATTTCTCTCTCTTTCTTTCTTTCTTTCTCAGCTGGATGTGTGATGTGTGATAGGTGAAGCCAAAATGGTTCGACTCTGGGGATGTGCATTTTTGTGGAAGTCATACCAGGGTAGGGTAAAATTCTACGTGGCGCGTGGTTTCAACGCGTGTTTTTTATTGGGCAGTGCTCTGCACCACGATGTTTAGATGCTTGACATGCTATATTTATTTGTTTGTTTTATTATCTCTTTGTATATTTTTTATGTTTTGATCATGCTTGTTGACCAGTTATATTAATTTTCAAAGTAGTTAATACAGCATAAGAAAAAGATATTAGTTAATAAATTAATTATTAGTTTCCTGTTACTGTTCACTACGGGTACTTGTTCGAAGATGATTACATTAATTTTCAAAGTAATTAATACAGCATAAAAAAATATTAGTTAACATTTTTAATACACAGGGAATAATATTTTAATTAATACGGCTTAACATGGATTTTTATTTGAAAATTAAATATTATAACAATAAATTAATATTTTATATATGAATTATAGTATAATTTAAAATTCATAATAAATAATTATATTTAATTTTTTTATACATCATATTTCAAATTTATGAATGATTGATTTGAAATATAATATTATTTTAATTATAGATAATTTTTTAAGTTATTAAAAGTTAATTTAGAAATAAGATTTTTTAAAAAAACAAAAGCAATACATTACAAAAAGACTAAAATTTAATAAGTTCGAGTAGAATTGGCTGGGAGTGAGATGAGATTATATTTATTATTTTAGTTCAAAATTTTGATAAAATTATTTATTTTGATTAGATTAAAATAAGTAAATAAATTTTGAAAAGGTATATGGATAAAATATAAATTATTAAAAATTTGAACTAGTAACGTACCTAATATCAAGAAAAACGAGCTCACTAACTTCCGAATGTTAAGGAAGTTGAGAGTTATAATAAGTATTCGGAACTTCCAATCATGATGAATTGATCAAAGATTTAGATTTTTAATTTTTGTTAAGAATCAGGAAGAAAATTAAATGTCTAAAAGAGTGAAATTTATCTCAAGAAAGAAAGTACTGATAAAAACAATGATTTAACCGGTCTGAATAGATATAACGGGATGTTTCCAACTCCTAATGTTCATCTGTAATCATATTAAAAACATGTCAAAATGGTTTTTTTGGAAAGGCTGAAATGAGGGGAGGAAGACACACTTAGTCAATTGGCAGAAGCCTATCATATCCTAATTCGATTGAGGTCTTGGATTTAGGATGATCAAAGTTTTCAACAAAGCTCTTCTTACTCGTCAATGGTGGCGCATAATTTACTTTGAACAATCTCTGATGGCGCGACTCTTACAAACAAAATATTCCCGAAATCATATGTCCTTAGAGGCAAAAAGGCACACAATTCCAGTTTCATTTGGAGTAACATTATGTTAGCAAAGTATATCATGGATGTTGGTTTTATATAGTGTATTAGAGATGACAGTCAAGTCACGATCCGAAAAGATAAATGAATCCAAGATTTGGTTGGCAAGAAACTCTACAAGGCCCCAAACAATAAAATGAACAAGGATATACTAGTACTAGATTTGATATATTTAACTACTAGTAGGTGGAATATGCAATTACTCAATGATTTATTCTCTCCTTGGGAGACAAGGCTAATTTGATTTATTCTCCTTCATTAAAGTTTCAGTGGGATAAATTAATTTGGATGGATACAACTTATAATTGTTATACAGTCAGGTCAAGATATAAGATTGCAAGATCTTTTTTGGATTCTGCCCTAAGTTCAATCAATGTTATATCAGGTGATTTGTGAAAAAAGGTGAGGAAGATTAAGTCCCAACCTAAATGCCTTAATCTCATGTGGAGAGCGGGCCATAATGCTTTTCCCATCAAGAAAAACCTTGCTCAAAGGTGAATCTTATTATAACCAAATTACTAAATATGTGGTCTTAGGGAGGAATTTGTTACTCATGCCCTCTTAACATGTGAAAAGGTTAAGACTTAGTGGTTCGAATCACCTTAAGAATTAGAATTCAACTTTATGATACATCCAACTTCATGAAATAAGTGGAGACGATCATTGGAGTAAGGAACGATGAATCAATGGAATCTATTTGTGAGTTGCCATATGCAATATGAAAATCTCAAATCTTCTAGTGTTTGAATGATATAGATTAGAGTGGTACGAAGGGGTATTATGTTGTTGATAGATATTATAAATAGGGCAACTTCCCATTAGGAATAAAACAAATTATTCATTGTGTAAAAACAACTTTCTTTGTCTCTCGTCAATAGAAATTCTTTCGGAATCTTTTCTTATTCAAGATTCCCTAATACAATTGGTTCTTCGAGTTTTATAATTCCTAGAACTACTTCCAATATATTGACCAGAATTCAGAATTTATGGTCCTCTGAACCTACCTTACAAAAACTGATCTCTGAGATTGTGAGTGATCCATCATCTCATAAATATTACACTTGGTGCAAGGATGAGTTACGAAGAAAGGGGCGATTGGTGGTTGGAAGTGATCCCACTTTAAGAAAAGATATCCTCCATTGGTTACATGCTTCTGCAATTGGAGGACATTAAAGTAGGTATGCCACCTTACAAAGGCTCAAGGCTGTCGTATATTGGAAGGGCATGAATAAGGATGTTCAACTATTTGTTCAACAATGTGTCACTTGCCAATATATTCAAGATTCCCTAATACAATTGGTTCTTCGAGTTTTATAATTCCTAGAACTACTTCCAATATATTGACCAGAACTCAGAATCTATGGTCCTCTGAACCTACCTTACAAAAACTGATCTCTGAGATTGTGAGTGATCCATCATCTCATAAATATTACACTTGGTGCAAGGATGAGTTACGAAGAAAGGGGCGATTGGTGGTTGGAAGTGATCCCACTTTAAGAAAAGATATCCTCCATTGGTTACATGCTTCTG
Source organism: Hylodesmum podocarpum (assembly GCA_026586105.1). Lineage (NCBI taxonomy): Eukaryota > Viridiplantae > Streptophyta > Magnoliopsida > Fabales > Fabaceae > Hylodesmum > Hylodesmum podocarpum. Next base: position 10,421,493 of record JALJEV010000623.1, on the reverse strand, counting down.
CAATTGGAGGACATTAAAGTAGGTATGCCACCTTACAAAGGCTCAAGGCTGTCGTATATTAGAAGGGCATGAATAAGGATGTTCAACTATTTGTTCAACAATGTGTCACTTGCCAGCAGTGTAACTATGACACCACTGCCTCTTCAGGCCTTTTATAGCCCCTTCCAATACCTGGACATGTGTGGCAGCATATAACCATGGACTTTATTGAAGGGTTACCAAATTCTTACGACAAAAAAGTAATTTTTGTGGTTGTTGACAGATTAAGTAAAGCTGCTCATTTCATGGCTTTATCACATCCATATACAGCTGCGGATGTTGCACAATCTTTCTTGGATAATATCTTCAAACTACATGGGTTTCCGGATTCTATCACTAGTGACAGAGATGCTGTCTTTACAAGCCAATTTTGGAGGGAGTTTATGAATTTACAAGGGGTGCAGATTCAATTATCTACAACATATCACCCTCAGACCGACGGCCAATCTGAGGTTGTCAACCGCTGCCTGGAAACATACTTAAGGTGCATGTGTTCTGATTGTCCTCAACAGTGGCATAAATGGCTTCAATTGGCTGAATGGTGGTACAACACTACTTTCCATACTTCGATACAAGATTGTTTATGGACAATCTCCTCCAGTTTATTTACCATACTTACCTGGGGAATCCAAGCTTGATTTGGTAGACAGAAGCTTGATGAAAAGAGAAGAAATGCTCAAGGTTCTCAAATTCCATTTACGAAGAGCTCAAAATAGAATGAAGCAAACAACAGACAAACATAGGACAGATAGACAATTTGAAGTTGGGGACTTGGTCTATGTGAAGTTGCATCCTTATAGACAAATTTCTGTTGCTCATCGTAGTTGTGCTAAATTGGATCGCAAATTTTTTGGCCCTTTCAAAGTGATCGATCGTATTGGAGCTGTCGCATACAAGCTGGACCTTCCTCCATCTTCAAAAATACATCCTGTTTTCTATGTTTCACTGCTGCGCAGACATATTGGTGATGTTATTTCAAGTCCTGCACTACCCCTAAGTGTTGTTGATGCTAGTTCGAATAAGGAGCCAGAAGCAATTTTGGATAGAGCTACTGTCAAACGTGGAAACTAGGTTGTCACTAAAGTCTTGGTTAAATGGAAGCACCACCTCCCTGAAGATGCTAGCTGGGAATTTTATTATGATCTAATGAAGAAGTTTCCTTCGTTTTATCCTTGAGGACAAGGATTTCTTCAAATCCGGAGCTTTGATATAGATTAGAGTGGTACGGAGGGGTACTATGAGGTATTATGTTGTTGATAGATATTATAAATAGGGCAACTTCCCATTAGGAAAAAAACAAATTATTCATTGTGTAAAAACAATTTTCTCTGTCTCTCATCAATAAAAATTCTTTCGAAATCTTTTCTTATTCAAGATTCCCTAATACAATTGGTTCTTCGAGTTTTATAATTCCTAGAACTACTTCCCCTCTATCATTGAGTTGTTGGATTTTCCCTTAAGTACTGAGTAAGCCAGTCAACCGGTGCTTCAAAGCTAGATCAGATTGATAGCTCCCTCGGTAGGTTGGGTGAAACCAAATTTTGATGTCTCTGTCATGTCAAGTAAGGGAACAAGAATTAGAGTCATATCGTGAAATCATCGAAGTTAAGTTCTAGCATCTGCAACCATCCTCAGTCAATATTATTATGCGTCTCAGATTGTAGAAAGCTTGACTCTTTGTTGAACCTTGAAAATAGCCATGCAGCTAATTCTCCACAAAGTTTTGTTTGAAACGGATTGCCAAAATCTCATAAATTAGTGGAACAAGATAACTATTCTTATTTAACAGCAATTTTCCAAATTCCCTCTCCTTAGTACAAACAAAAAGACGAGGAAATGCTGTTACTCCTATACTAGCTTTTATTTCCCGTGATATAATTTGGACAAATTTTCTTCAAAGAAAAAGAAAAGATTAGATCAAAATATAAAAATACATGTGACAAACTTAAATAATTTTACATTTTATCATAATAGATTAATATTAGTATTATATATGTATAAACTTAAACTGAGGAAATTCTATTAACATTTTTTTTACAAGAGTGCTTATACTTTGTTCTCATGCATACAGATCTATTTTAAATCATCTTTCTTTTGCCTATGCAAGTTTAAGTTGAGAGTAAATCAAGGCAATGTGTCACTCTAGTTCGACAATTGTAAAAACAATATTAATTATGTTCATATTTCAGATTGAAGATATTTTTTCTCAAGGATCTTGCTAGGTTGATCTGTATCCACCGTAATTTCTCTCGAGATCAGGTGAAAATCGTAAAGCATTGTCATTGATGATACATTAATACTGTACTACATACTTTGAAAGTGTTCTGATATAGGACAATATTCTTCGAAATAAACTTTCAAGTGGTTGAACCATGAGCCTCAAATTCATCCATCTCCCATCGGCAATGAACAAGAGGAAAAGATCCCCTAAAAAAAGCCCACCACCTCCCTCAACCCCTCCAACTCCCCAAACCCAAGCCCGCCACTCTCTCAACACCCTAAAAGCCCAGGCATGGGCCCCACTGAACCTCACCCAGGCCGAACTCTCCTTACCCCTCACCTTCCCCACGGGCCAAACCTTCCGCTGGAAAAACACTGCACCTTCTCAATACACAGGCGTCGTGGCTTCCCACCTCATATCCCTCAAACACCTCCAAAACGGTGACGTTTCATACTGCCTCCACTCCCGCAACTCGCCACACGCCAAAACGGCACTCCTCGACTTCCTAAACGCCGCCGTTTCGCTCCACGACTTGTGGAAGGCGTTTTCCGCTTCCGACGCAAGGTTCGCCGAACTCGCGCGCCACTTAAGCGGTGCTCGGGTGCTCCGGCAAGACCCGTTCGAGTGTTTGATTCAGTTTTTATGTTCTTCGAATAACAACATTGGGAGGATCACGAAGATGGTGAACTACGTGTCGTCTTTGGGAACTCACGTTGGAGACGTTGGAGGGTTTCAGTTCTACGGTTTCCCTACTTTGGAACAGGTTTCGTCCCTCTCAGAGCAACAACTTAGAGACGCTGGTTTCGGTTACAGGTTCGTTCCGTTCTCATGATAACCCTAACTACTCTGATGATTCATGTATGCATTCATTCAATTGTGAATTTCTGATTGTGATTGTGATTGTGCTGTTGCTAGGGCTAAATATATAATTGGTACAGTTAATGCTTTGCAATCAAAACCTGGTGGAGGGGAAGAATGGCTTCGATCTCTTCGTAAATTGGATCTTCCAGATGTTATATCTGCACTTTGTACGCTACCCGGTGTGGGTCCTAAAGTGGCTGCTTGTGTTGCTCTCTTCTCGCTTGATCAACACCATGCTGTTCCTGTTGATACTCACGTGTGGCGGGTAAGGTTATTTATTAGCTTTATTTTACTCGAGTGGAAAAAATTTTCTATAAATTTTGTTGCAGGTTTAGGATGATTCCTGTTTATGATCTCTCAGAAATACTTACTATTTTTTATTAGCAATTGATCATTACATCCAAGGTTTTAAATTGTGGTCATGCTTTCATTACAATTGTTGATATTACAGGAAATTGCAGACAAATGGGGCCACAGTTGTGGTTGCAAAACCCCAAAATCCTTGATGTTGCCACCAAAATCATGGTTGCAGACTGTTTTTTTAAACTTTGATTATATCTTGTGGAATGTTCAGGTTCAATTTATCTATACTCTGCCATTGAGTATTAATTTGGATGTATCTTTTTTAAACTTGGGTAAGATTGCCACAAAGTATCTCTTACCTGAGCTTGCAGGTTCCCAGTTGACACCAAAGCTATGCAATATTGTTGCAGAGGCATTTGTAACAAAATATGGCAAATATGCTGGCTGGGCACAAACTCTATTATTCATAGCTGAATTACCTTCACAAAAGGCCCTCCTACCTTCACATTTGTTGACCATCAAACAACGCAATCCTACAAATGCACAAATAGATGTCAGTGAAAAAGAAGTTGGTAAGAAAAGCTACTTTAGTCTTTCAATCTTGACCTTTTAAATTAGGCATTGGACATTCAACTTTATCCCTGATAGTTACCTTTTCCTTTTTCAACTAGAGTGAGATCTGGAGGTGGTGTATCCCTGAGGTATAAATGGATGACAAGACATAGGTATTTCATGCTGCTGTCAAGAATTCATTAGTTTGACCATCATGATAGCACACTGGTTATTCTATTATACATATGTTGACTGCTCTTTGGCTGGTGCACATTTTTGTTCTTTGTATTTCATTCTTGTTGATTAATCTGTTATAAGTTGTAACTGACAGTGTAAATCTTTCTTCTTCATTAGCAAAAAAAAAAAAAAAACGAGAGAATTATTCTTCCTCATGTTATTTGACTTGCAATTTTACATTCCCTTTACATAAGTAATTCACCTGATTGATTATTTACTTTTTCACTCCTGCAGATAAAAGGACTTATATTTTCCTCATTTGTCTCTTATATGTGTAATGAACACTTTATTGTTTGAACATGTTCTTTTGTTTGATGAATGTTGTTGTGTACATATGCACTTCCTCAAGTGACATGGTTATATAAAATTTAAGTTGGCGAGTTTTTACTATGAATTGTTGCATTCATGGTATTAAATGGTAGCAAACAGTTTCTTTGTCTTTGTTATTTTTTAAGAGTTATGCCATAGGTACATTGCAAAGGGTAATATTCACATGGGCATTGGTATTGAACACTAATATGATTTGCTGAGTTCCTCATTGCAACTTGCTTTGTGTGTATACTATTACTCTGTTACTTTTTTTCTTTAGCTGATAACTTGCTCTCCTCTGAACCATACTGTTGGGGCTGGTGCTCCCTCTTTCATAATTGAAATCCTGGATAAATGGACTTTCTCTTGTGTACTTCTAATTGATAATATATAATATATCTCTGATGATTTAATACTAAATATAGTATAGGAATAAGAATCTAATGTTAAACCCCAGCATTTGGGATTGGTCAATGTGATTTGTTGATTTCTGGATTGAGACTTGCTTTGTAAGTACTATTACATTGTCCTGCTTTTTCTTTTTTCTGCTCCCCCCCGCATAACTTGCACTCCTTCAAATATTACCATCACATCCTGGTTTTTCCTCCTTCACAACTGAAATCCTAAGTACATGGACATTCTTCCGTGCACTGCATACTGATTATATTTATCTCGATTGTGATTGAAATATTATATATATTGTAAAGTTCCAAGTAGGTTTCAGGAAGGACTGGGGCATGTTTTACCTGAATATACATGTTCAGTTGTAAGTAAATATGTTCTTGGCATGCATCTAGAGGACTAATTAAGTTTTTAGGTATGTAGGCAGCATAAATCCAAATTTGAAAGTGTGAAGAAATTGAAAATAGAAAATTAACTATTCAAACTCTAGGCACTTGTAAAATTCTTTTATTTTTGTTTGAAAGTTCTGTACGATACGAAAATGATCATTTAGAATGTCTTGAAGATATGTAAAACCTCAAGTTCTATTTGGCTGTTCTTGTTAATATGTGTAATTTGTATTAGCAGTTCAATGATGATAAGTATCATCTGCAAAGAGAATGAATTCTTGTTGACAAGGTCAATCAATGAAGATATCGAAAATTCCTCACAGATAGTGACAAATTTTTTGTCTGTATACTTCCTCCTTTTCTATTTTGGAGATGTCTAAATATGTATCTAAGGGGAAAGAGAGAAAGATATACAAGGGGTGCTAATGTATATCTCTCTTTAGCTAAATGTCTAGGCTCTTTGCATCCATGTAAGAAGTAGAGCATTCTTGTTTACTCATGATGTGTGATCTTTCACTGTGATGTAATGTAAACTGTGTCTAGAGTGATCCCTAGTGGGTTCCCAGTTTCTTCTTCTAGCAGAACTAGTAGGTTCCCTGTAGATCTTAGGATGGATCGGGGTATATGATACCTGAATAAAAATGTTCAGTTGTAACTTGTAAGTAAATAAATGCTTGACATGCAGATAGGAGATAACTGTAAGTAAATATCTGTTACTTTCGTTTGCAAGTAATGAACTCTAAGAAAACGATCATTAAAAGAAATTTAGTACAAAGCATGAAAAGAAGGAAATTGCGGCATGGGAACGTACCATATCTGTGAAGGAGTTCCCTCTGGTGTGTGGAAAGATACCCAATATCGGCCGATACCTTGGCCATTAACCCAAGTATATCCCTTTCCCATAGAACCAAGGTTAAGCACTACAGGATCATTGCCCGCTGGTGCATTAAATGTCGTCTGTCAATGGGAAGGGAAATAAAAAATTAGTGCACTGTGAAAACAATATCGTAGATCAGTAGTGAGCAGCTGTGATGGTAAAGTGATTTACACCTTCATTCTGTTTTTGAATCCATAACAAATGGTAGTGAGAAACTCTAGCATAAAGGCCTTTTTAACATATTCAGTTGGATTCCCCTCAATATCCATGCTAGGTTGAGGAAAAAATGGAACAAATTTTAATGATGATAGGTGATAATATACCTTATACCATGTGAGTGGCTTAGTTGAACTTTGAAAACTTTCCCACTGAATTTTACTTGAGCCACCAGCTGTATAGAGTTGCAATTTTTCTCCTAACAGCCCAACCTTCATGCAACAATTCAATATTAGCATGCAATATGCAAAATCTAGTTTAAATGGTTAGCTATCAGAGCTGATGTTTCAAGCGCAGATATATTACCCATAAGAAAATTTTAAGCAGTTGATAACGATTGTATATAGGGGTAGGTTGAGCAGAAATTTGTTCAAAGAGTAAACGGTGTAGGAAAAGTGTTTATCTTAACTAAATTCCGAGAACTGCATTGTGTGAATAGCATGCCAAGATAGTTTATGAATTATGATTGAAGAAACATGATTGATAATTGAGGTCTCATTGCAGCCTACTAAGTCTGCATCTCACTATTTAGAGATAATCACCTGATATCCCCATGGTTGATCAGTGAAATCTCTGCCTTGAACTTTTACTCCACGCAAACCAGCAACTCTGCGCTCTAGATACGCACCTGCATTCTTCAGGTAGAAAAAAAAATGCATTTCATGTAATCAGTTATCTTTCTTTGGCTATCATATTGTCTAATATTTATTTATGATTTTAAACCAACTGGTCTGATTCTGGTAGTACATGTGTGGCAGATAATTGTTCAATAGTAAAGGATGCTTCACTATAAGTCCTTAGTCTACTGAGGTCTTAAATCTTGGTAGAAGAAAAGAAACATCTCAAATGAATAACCATGCATATACCTGGTACTTCATCTTTGGGGAATTGACAAATACTACTAAGATTACTTTAATGTGCTCTTTTTTTATTTCATTCACTTGTTGATGATGAATAGAAAAGAAGTCTTAACAATTGAGACAATTACCGGCAATCCAACTGTTGCACTGAGGAAAGATATATTGTTCATCCCATTTATAAGATTGAGTTTGTTCTCCATGGCAAAAGATACATTTTTATGATTTCCATGTGCAGAACCTAGAGTTAGAAGCATGTATTGGCCCAAATGTTAGAATCTCAAATTGTAGTATCAAAGATAAAGCATTGGGTGCAGTTACTTGTATCGAAAACGATGTTTTCCTCCTATCCTAAAAAAATTGGGATTCGTAGGATTGAGGTTTAGAACTTGCCTACTAAATTTCCATTGATAAAGGTATACAAAACATGTCCTTGGCTGTAAGCACTGAGAATGGATTGAGCATTAGGAGAGTTGCCATTAAACCTGCATGAGCAAGATGTCAACAAGAATCTTAGTAAAGATTAGTTATGATATAACTAACGTCTTCAAATGCAGCTGGCATTAAGTACATATGTTGCTATTTTACCTGAATGTGTACCACATATAGTCAGTTGTGTCTTTTGCTGTGCTGATTTGATCTAATAGTGTGTTTGCTCTTAATGAAGTGTCGTCATAGCTGGGGATGGGCTCTCTGAACACTCTCCATTTTCTAGCTGAATTGAACTGGACTTGTGATTTCATTGCTCTAGCATTTTGTGTGCTTACCTACAAGAGCATAAATAATGAATTGCCTTTTATTAGCATCATTATGTTTGTATAACTTATGTTTGTATAACGTTAAGTTAATACAACGAATACTTGTCTTTAAATAAATGACAGTGTATATTGAGCGTTTGATTTTTACCTTGGCAGTGTTGAATGCTACATTTTTGCAGTCTGGTAGAATACTGATAGATTTGTGGGGTAATTCATATGGATTATTTTGGAATTGGACTTTGACACTCCGATCTTCATTATTTTCCAGGAAGGCAGCACATTCTGTTGCGCTTTTGAAAACATAGGCCTGAAGAAGAGTGATGGAAAATGATTTTGTTTTAAAGATTCATCTTTTAGAGAATAATACTTTATAATTTGTAGATTGTGACTCGAATACTATTGTTATTCATTCACCTCGTGCTAGGTTTCCTTTTTTGTGCTAGTTAAAAAGAAGATTGCAAATGAAGAAAATAACCAGGTATTCTATTTAGTTTTCTTACATTTTGTTGTGAGCCCAAGCTGATGGTAGATTGAGTTCCATAAAGTAAAGGATTTGAACATGACTTGATTGCTGCATGTAGCTCCTTAAGATGCCCCCATTTTGGTTGCCTAACCAAACCTGCTTATCTTAGCATAGTCAATAACTTAGTCATTCGATATCTCTGATTTTACTTTAACAGTGAAAGAAATATACCATATTCATCCAGTGGAGCTTCGTCATAATAAGACGTTGTTACGAAAGCAGATGCTATCCTATCAAAATTGGTTCCTCCATGGTACTGCATCAAATCCATCAGCGTGACTTAACAAGACAGAATAATGTCATATTTTTTGCTGTGTTGAAATACCTTCTTAAATGATGGGGATGAAAGAGAAAGAAAATAAAACTGTTACAAGGTAATAGGCAGTTATGATACCATGTAGTAATTGACATAGCTTCCTTTCTTTGCAATAATGAACAAGGCAACATTATAGGCAATGTCTGCAGCTGATCTTATGTATGGTACTCCACCAAAGACTTGATAACTTCAAATTTAAATGTCAAATGAATGGCATTAGTCTTCTGAAACCCTTTGATAACAAAAGTTTATCCTCTTTAAAAAAATGGTTATGTAAATTGTAATGCAGAATTTCACAAGAACGTACAAACTAGTCCAATTCTCTGTCCATAGTGAAGGCTTGTTAGGCGAGTTAGGCCCCTTAAAAGTTGACCCGCACTGCATGCCATTGCATGTGTTGATCTGCAGATTACGTGATTCATTTAGAGATGATGTTATTATAGTATAAAATAATACTAACTATTATCGTGTTGTGTATGAATTGAAAGGCCAGGATTGATAAGAAATAATAAGAATAAAAAAGTAAGAAAACATTTCTTGAGTTTATATTGATTTTCGGTTCTCACTCCTTCCAAACTTTACCCAAATAGCTTCATTTTTTCTGTTCTTTTAATACACGATTTTTTGGCCGCAATTCATATTCCTGAACAGGATTATTAGATCAGTAACATCATGCCAAATTAATTATATGTTCCGATAATGCAATGATCCAATGATAGGCATACTTATTATCGTTTTTCTGAAGCAAATAACATTACCCTTACTCCCTTAGCCTGTACGAAGTCAACTTAGTAGTGTTCAAACTTGTAATATTATTTTTTTTTATTTATTGATCACTGAATTTGTGAAGAATTCAAGGAAAGTAAAATAAGTGGTAGAGACTAACCACGGGATCAGGAGCATTATCTTGCTTGCACATTACCCAAGGCACACCAGTTCGGAGCCCCACGGCCATTTGGGCAGCCCAACGAATATAGGATACTCCTTTCTCGTGAAACGCCCCTTCAACATTACCATATTCGTTCTCTATCTGCATTCATCAAGTTACAAAACATTTATACATAGAAAAACGTTCTTCTCTGACTGATCAGCCATCAAAAAAATAAATTAGAAAGAAAAAATATTTAATGTGTAAATCTTAGGTAAAATTGAAAAATAATGTTGAGCAAAGTTTCTTATCAGTATCCTTGTGAAAATGATTAACATTTGTCTTAAAAGAAGAAAAAAAATCCGAAGGAGGCAAGTCTTGTAGCTTTGAAGTTGAAACCTGGGATAGTATAATAGGTCCTCCTTGTGTAGCATAAAGATTGGCTGATTTCATGAGGTTGACTATTTTGGCAGTGAACGTTTGCATGTGTAACTGTCATTAATGAATGTTCAGTTAATATTACCAAGTTTGAGTGAAAAGTATAAAATAGTGCATAGTAAATTGTGTTCTGGTCTAAGGAGACGTAACCCAAATAATAATTTTTACAGTAAGTTGGATAAAACAAGAGCAGTGATAGAAGGATCACAAACTAGAGTTTATACCTTGAATTGCTCATTATCAGATCTGAATACAATACCCGGAATATCATGTAACCATGTCGGTAGACCCCTGCACCAACAAAACCGCGAGTCACTTTCTTCTACTACGTTATCATTATCATATTTTTTTTAGTATATAATCCAAGTCCCAAAGTAACTTCAATAAAAGCAGACAATGTTTTAATTCATAGCCTAGCATAGCATAATAGTAATTTATTTGTGTTGAAAACTTTGTTAGCATAATGTGGACTTAGTAGTTATTACCCATATGTGCATTCACTTTCAATGTATGGTCCAATTCGGAGGGTTACATATAAACCTTGTGCTTGAATTTCCTTGATGAATCTTATTATATTACGCCTTCCACTAAAGTCATACTACAAAACAAAGTAAAAAATGACCAACATCATTTTGCTTGTGAGTAATGAGCTTAAGAAGAAAATACAGAGGAATGGACGAATAGAAGAATCAAGTTCACCTGGCCTTGTCGAGGTTCGTGAAGGTTCCAAAACACGTATGTTTGTATCACATCTAATCCACCTTCCTTAGCTTTTGCAATCAAATTAGGCCACATCTGTTAAAATTAAGAGTAAATTGCAATTCACAATTAGGACAAAACACACAACTGAACTTTGATAAAGATTAATTGTTCATAATAGTTAATTATTGTTATTTTTTTAACAAGAGGAATTTGGGACTTTTCTTTTCTCCTTCCTTCACTTTTCTCACTATTTGATTAACCTAATCACTACACATTCCCAATCATTTAAATCTAGGTGATTTTGAATAAGAGTGTATTACCCGCGAGCTTCTATTAATGTCACTGTAATGATATTTTAATGTTAAAATGTAGAAATTTTCTTCCATTCGTTAAAAAGAAAAACATTATCACCAATGTGGTTTATGTTGTTATCATGCCTAATATAGATTCATACTTATTTGATATTTTATACTCAAATCTCATTGTTTAACCCTTTAAACCATTCGTGTTTAGTACTATACTTCATTAAACACTTTGAAGGGTTAATTCAATACATTAAATGATACCCTCGAACTCGCGTCAATAAATAAAGCTACACCCATAAAATTTGATTACAAGTATACATGAATGAATGGGTCAATTAATGAACATTTTTTTCACATGAAAATGAAAATTAATGAGTATGTTAGAACAACATTATCAACTTATTATGTGATTTTATGGTTCCTCTTTTGATATATACTTACAACAAACAACCACCAAAAAATATAATAAAATGTAATATACAAAGAGATTTTACATGGTGTTATAATAACAATTTCGTTGGCATTAATATTAGATCCAATAATAGAATATGAAATTATACATACAAGTTTGGTACAAATTAGGTGTCATGAATTAACAGAGTACTACAAACTGAAGCATGCAATTTCTTTTAAAAAATTATATCTATGATACTTTTTTTTTTAATTATAGCACGGATAATACACAATATCACGTATCTTAAACTGAACTTTTTTTCACATAAAAAATAATGAGACAACAATGATCGAACTCTAGACTATTTTATAATAAAAATTCTAACATCATGATATCAACTAATTATTTTAAAAACTTAAATTGCTTACAGAAGACACAAATTATATATCTAACACGAGTCCTTGTAACGTGGCTTACCTAAGTTCTGAACCTGTTTTGATCCATTAATTAAGCACAATAAATATGTGAATTATTTTCATATTTTAAAATTATATACATCATTATTTCTAACAGCAATGCCCTTATGCCCTATCCTAAACTATCATGCATATCGCATACCTGTCAGGGTCCCTTTTAACATTAATATGTGATCATCCTTGAAGGTTTATTTCGTTAGGTTTGATCAAGAAATAATAATCACTGAATATAGTTAGCCTTCAATTATAATATATTAGTTAATAAATGTCCGCATATAGATGATAAATTGATAACTAGTGCAAGCAAGGGTTGGTTTTTACAAATTTATTACTTTGACCCTCTAGAAAGAGACATTAACTAGTTTTTCCCTGACATGCATTAAGTCTACGTACTAAACAATAAATATATTAGGAGGAAAACTTAGTTAGATTCACAGTGGAAAATCCTTGACTCCAATGAGATCCGATCCTTGATTTTTATTTTTATTTTTTTTTTAAATGATATCCAGTCAAACCTCGAGATGGATAAAGAAAAAATGGAGTGAAAGATTGGAGTTCCTTAAAATAATAAAGTAAGTCCCAACACTCATATAATAGTCAAATTATATATATAAACTAAAAACCAAAAGGGAGAGAGAGTGTGAGAACGATCTATCTCTCAAGAAATCAAGGGTCTCTCCAAGACCTATGAGAATTGAAACCTATACTACACGTGACAACATATGCCATTACAGTACACAAATAATGATCAAGTAATTAAATAAAGAACGAAGACTTGATAAGCTAAATAGAATTATAAGACCATGCAAGTTGCCTGTATTAACAGCTTGTCCTGTCAGATCATACAAAATTTTAATTATTTTTCATTAATTCTTATTACAGTTTTTTACACTAATTAACATTTTGTTTAATCTCTTTCCACCTAGCTATCAAATTATTTGACATTTGAATAAAAGTGTGTAAAACAAAAATGACGTGAACCAACCATAATTGTTGCAAGAATTAATTAACCATATATGTCAACGCTAAAGTTGCTAAGAGTATTCCAAACAATGGAGCATTGTTTGCTAGTATTTTTCACCTAACAAGAACAACGAGAACCATATGATCACTCCCTCGGCACCGTCTCTCTCCTAACTTATGTTCTAACGTTTATGATCATCTTTTTGTCCTCAACCCAGAAATATACCACATAATTAAAAACACAGCATATGAATTTTAGTCCACAAATAGCAAAACAATAACCGGAGCTTTAAGGATATTGACTAAGAAATAAGAATTTTTCTTTTACTCGATTCATAAATATCAAAAGAGTTTACATGAAGAAAAATGTCTGATAGTCGACATTAATATAAACTAACTAGTCAATAATCTTATAAAATGTAAAAAAAAAAAATTAATTAATTGACTAGTTGAGTTATATTAAAAAATTAATCGTCAAGCATTTCTCTTGAGTTAATTAGTAGGCCTAAATCATAGTAAACATGTTGTCTAATATTAATTAATTGACTAATTTACTTATATTAGAATTAACCGTCAAACATATCTCTTGAGTTAATTAGTAGGCCTAAATCATAGTAAACATGTTGTCTAATATTATTTTCGATTGTTATGGATAAAATAAAATTTAATGACATAAACGTAGGAGAAAAGAAGGGAATGAATGATAAATGAGGGTACCTGAGGAGTGCTACGAGGATAATGAATTGAACCAGAGAATAGAATTTTACGTTGTCCATCAATGATTAAGGATCTTCCGTCGTAGGTGACATTACCACCATGGACGATGTCAATAAACGCCGTTAAAATGAAAGCAAAAGAGAAACAGCACCACCACACCTTCACCATTTCACCACCAATTTTCTTCAGTTTGGTAATGATTCTCTGCTATCAAGACTATAATATATGGTGCATCTACAGAAAGAAACTAGCTTCTGTTTATCTCTATGTACTCTATAGCGTGTGTGTATATATAACTCTAGAGACCAGCTATAAGTGTGAAAGTGATTCATTCAAATATAATATATGAACTAAAATATACAAATAGCGAGGAATTAAATAATGTATATAAATATTTACCTTATAGGACAAGGTTTAACGTATAAGAAACCAATTTGAGGATTCTTTCTTTTCAAATGCACATGGTTATGAAATGATTAATTAATATCTACAACATTAAATAAATTTATCTTGGGTTTTTAAATAATACGATATGGTTTTCTTAAAAAAGAAAGAAATCCACAATAAATTTATCTTGAGTTTTTAAATAATAGGATATGGTTTTCTTAAAAAAGAAAGAAATCCACAAATGGTTATTTCCATTAGTAATTTATTATTTTAATATTAAAGTTGATGGTTAATTAATTCCATTACATATTTTTATTTTTATTCTTTTTTCTATGCATCTTAAAAATACTCATGGAGAAAGAAGGTGGGTGATCAATCGTCGAAATTCATTTATGGAGAAATGGTTAGTTGTAACTTGGCTGCTTTAGTAACCGAAAGTGTTAGAAAGAAGTTGTTTGTTATTCAGGATAAGTACTTTATTTTCAGGACAGTATTTTAATTTAGATCTATATTAATTGCGTCAGAAAATGTAATAGGACAAAGATCTTAATTCATTTTATCTAAATTTTCGGTAAAAGAAATTTGGCCTATGCATGAGTTGATATATGTGGATAAATATGAAATTGAGTAAGAAGACAAAATTAAACAATATATAAAATTGGATTAATTTGATTGCACTATTTGTTTTTGGCTCCATGAAAAATTAAGAGAATGCTTTGACATTCTGGCTAGAAAGAAATGATAAAAAATCAGATAAAATTCCTATTTTGGTTCCTTTTTATTTTATCTTAATATAATCTCTCCCTTACTAATTTTTTCAATCTAATTTCTTGACAGTTGAAATCTGCCTTAATTTAATTCTTTTATGGTAAAATATAAATAAATTCAAAACCATAACAAGTAAGACTAAATCAATAAGAATCTTGTTGTATAAAAGTTTTTCTTTTTGAGACAGATCGATGAAGGATGGGATTTTTAAATAAGAATAAAGCAGGACTTTCGTAAAAAATGCAATAGCTACTAATGAACTATTAGTTGATTTCTATAAAAAAAAAAATTCATGTTTTATAGATTGCATTATATCACGTAGGAATGGAAATCGGTCAAACTAGATTCAATGTTTAATATGTTAAGTTTATTTTTTATTTTATAAATTTAAATTTAATTATGATATATTTTTTATTCTGTAGATTTAAATTTGATCTATGATATATAATAAATTGTTTTTTTTTATTTGACTTAGTTTGTTTAAAAACTTAATCTAATCTGTAGTATGATAAACCGTGTTTAAGTCTATTTATAAAAGTCTATTTATAAAGTTTGAAAATTTTTAATTATTTTAAATATAGAAATATTTTGTATGAGTTATAATTCAACATGTATCGGCTTATTTCCATCCCTAATGTCATGTTAAGGAAGAAATTAATAAAAATGATTTTTTTATAGTGGTAAAACATTGATAATTAATAAGTAGACTCGGTGTGATGTATAAGATATCTCAGCTGATAAAAAATTAATAATGGGACAAATGTATCGGCTGCACAAACAGCTAATGCCTAATTATATGATGATTTTTTATGAGTTCTGGATAACAATAACATGCGTGCAAATATTAACTTTCTTGCCTTTTCATACGCGTGTGATGTTTATAAAATGGAAATTATCTGTATGAAAAAAGTTATTCGAAAATTACTTATTCAATCACTACGTATATTTTCAAGTCTCTAATTATAACTCTTGCAATTTTATTTATACACAAAACAAGCCATACAAAATAGTAGTATTGTTTTAATATTTAAGCAAGACCCTCTACGATCGTATATGGAAGATCGATCTCAATCGTTTGTTTACTTTTAGTTTGATAATTTTAATTTTTAAAAAAAATGTGAGTGTTGTTTGAATGATTAATAAGATAACCAAATATGTACACCAATACTGCACCTATTCTCTAAGCATCAACAACAATAATAACAATAATGCTAAACAGATGAAAGAATCAAAAAGTTGTTCGAACGTTAAAAGCTATACGTGGATTCGCATGAAGTGCAAAGGAAGAAGATACCTTCACAAGAATTTCTTATCATGTTTTCTCTTTTGCTTTACGCAATTACCAACTTTATTTTTGTTGATTTGCATTGATAATCAAAATCTTAATTGTAGTTTTTTTATGAACTGCTACGATACCAAAAACTAGTTTGTAATATTCCATTTTCATTCCTTCTCTAAATATAGAGATCCCCTAGATAAGTTTTATCTCTTAAAATAATTTAATGTTATCTACCAATTATTTTCTCATTCAAAATTTATTAATTTTTTGAAATTATTTCTAAAACAATTGTTTTGAAGTAGAAAACATAATTTAGAGATACTTTAAAAACAGACTCAAATGTTCTATTTAAAAAACTTTTGGAGTCAGTCAAGAACTGAAACAAAAAGTTAACATGCATATTTAGTAGTTTCACGTTAAATTCTCGATAATCACATTGAAATATTAAATAACATGATTTTAGGTGAATATTCATGTGTTTAATATATACGTTAAGAAACTGATTTTGAGATGAAAAACTTTAAACAATTTTTATGTTAGATCAATTTTTATATTATATTTTACTTCTAACTTAATTTTAAAATAAAAATATTTAAATATAAATACCATCCCTTTGAAATTAATTTTATAAAATCAACTCCATTCAAAGTTATCTATGACTAAACTGAGGTAATCTGGTCCTAAATAGTTGTCTTTTGCTTGTCACTTTCTCGTGAGAATTTCTGACAATTGAAGAAAAACAGCCTTTATATAATTATTAAGTGTTTGTTTAAATACTCACTAAAGTTGAAAATACATTGAACAAAAGCTTTGCACATTTCAATGCACAAAAAGAAAAACTTTGCAAATGTTGTTCTACAAAAAACGTGTCTGATTGATTCTCCGTAAGGCCTTGTATGGGCTTAATATTCACTATGTTTGGGCATGAGAATTTTTTGTGGGCAATTTCTTCCTGCACCTCATAAGTCATAAATGTATTCCAGAGTATCCTGTAATATATTTTTTAGGGTGCATATTAAAAATTATAGGGTTATATCATATCCTCACAGAATTTTTGTAATTTTTGCTGTAGTACTGGTATCTGTTCTTTAATGTACTTCTTTTTAGCTGATTAAAAAAAACTAAAATTACGTGCAAAGCAAGTTTTTCCCAAACACAATGCATTATTTACAATTCAAGTTGACAATATGACATTATCAATTGAATTTAGAATTATATATAGTAAAGCAACAAAAACTGAAATTATATTTAATAATGAATATTTTCTTTAAAGTATTTTGTTGTGTCATTATTTTGAATCTAAATAATTATGTAATGATATATTTTGTAAATGCTAAAATACACTTTCATTTATCATTCTAAGGCAGAGAACAGGTAAGTATTATAAAAAGTTATCAAAAACATCAAAGCCTTATCACACACAGGTGAAGTTGGCTACATTGATCACAAGAAATTATCAATAAAAATAAAAAGTAGAAAGAGCAAACTTGATTATATAATACAAATCAATATATCATATACAGGATTCATGAGGCCAAGAATATTCCCAAATGTTAACTTACATGGTGTTGGTGGGGTTCGAAAATGAAAGCACCTGCTGAAACATCTCCAGCATTAGCTCCTTATCTGCATGCTGGAAAAAAACTGTTTGTTTCATCTTTTTTAATATCATTTGTCTTACCAAATTGAAAACAGAACACCAAACACCCTTTCTTTAACTTGTGCAATTGATACTCAGACAATCAGTCTTCATTACTAAACGAATCTTGCCCTGATAGCAAAATCGTAGTTTCCAGTATAAGTAGAACAATTTATCTTTGGTAAAAATAAGCAAAGGACTATTTACCCCTTTACCACTCATTCATTGTTACTGAACCCACTTTTAGGATGCATTCCCCAATAGCAGTCCCCAGTGCAGTTTATGTAAATGGGAGATGATTTCTTCCTCACACAATAGGTTTTATAGACTCACTTTTGCAGTGATTTCCTAATTTCATGTAATATCCAATCTTTTCATAATTTCACCATTGGCCAAACCATTAAGACCGATGTAATTTGTTATTTTATTTTATTTTATTTTATTTTATTTTTGAAAGATTTATGTAATTTATATGGAAGAATAATTAATAAAAAGTTTAATATTATGTTGGAAAATGAGAATACCAAACATTTTAAAACTTTTATTGAAAATTGAAATTGCTGTTATTTTGAGACAGGTAAATTACTATTGAAAGCATTATTTGAGGAATATTTGCGACTTTTTTTTAGCTTTTTACCTTACCATTCTTGGTCTGGTACAGTCAGAAATCAACGAATTGTACACGTGACTCCGTTCCATTGTAAAAAAAAAAAAGGTTGGAGCAATGAGAACTTAGCCCTTCTTTTAAATATTCTAATCTATAAATAAAAATTATGTATGAACGAATAAGTTCCCCTATTGTATTGGCCTTAATAAATTATTTAAACATTTTCTGATCAGTCATGCTTTAAAGAATTGATCCATATAACTTTCTTTTGCATTAAACTTTACAACAATGGAGTTTAACAATTTTTACTAAAATAAGCACGTATTTTATTTGGCTTCGCATCAATGTCTTTTACCGGGTGTAAAATGCAAATGTATCAGATGCTATAACAACTAGCTTTTACTTGGATGAGGAAACCTGGCACAAAATCATAGGAACACAACGTTATACCAAACACAATGCATTTTGAACAATAATTTTAAAGTTTTATTACTACATATCTTCAACAACGGAATCCATGATTTGCAAAAAATAAAAACACCATTGTTCCCGTTATTCAGGTGCATAAAGCATAATAAGAGGATGATTCCGCAACACAAACCAAAATCAATTTCATCACTCCATTGTTACACCAGTACAAATATACAAATACGATGACTTAAGTTATGGATTGTTTACAAATGAGCCAGTTCTATTCTGAGGCATCCATCACAATCATTCAGCCAGGTACATAATAATCCATTTTCTCCACCGGAAGATTCAAAACAGATGTCTCCACCTGTACAAAAAGGCAAAAAGTTTCAGTAGTATTCAGATTTCAGATGGAGGTGTGACTAAAGCTTCAATGGGAAAACATTAATACAGAGAATGTCTTCTTTTCATAATTAATAGTTGGTCTTTCCCGTGGTATTATCACTTGTGTTGTAGTGTCAACATGCTCCTCAACTAAAATAGATAAAAGTAATTTGGAAGTATGAGAAACAAGTATGAGTGGCATTAATATGTTATCCAATGTCACCTACATATATGCTAGTAATTCCACGATTTGATTTTTTTCAACAAAAATAAAAAGCGTAACTTCAACTTAGTAACTTCTACAAACAAACCGTACTCAATTGACAAAAATATAAGTTAATGGACTTTATTTACAGATTTGAACTTTATTGCTTTATTAGAAATATGGCATAACCTCATCTAGAATTCATGGAATTTTTTTACTTCCCAACATTTAAAACAATATTAGAGAAAAACAAAAACCAGGATTTAATTGTCATTGAATCTAGGGGATTGTTAAGAAGTTTATTGCCCAATTTAGTAGCTGAAGGCTGAAGGCTAATGCTAAAAAGGCTAATGTGAGAAAAAAAATGTACCTCTTCAAATGGAACAAAGACAAAGGGAGTCATGCCCCTCTTATGTGAGACAGCTGGTACATCTGGGTTGTGTGTTTCATCATCCTGCCACCCTTCAACAACTCCAAGGATGTCCTCATCATGTGCACTTGCCTCACTACTGTTTACACCACTAGTGACAAGTGAGATCAAATCCATTCGATTGTTAGCCCCTGTTGTTGTTCCCCTTATCCTATACCACAGGTAGATCAACAGAAGCATGGTTCAAAAGGAAAGTCCAATTCTTACTGTCAGTAAAGATTAGTTTCAAAAGAAGAATGAAGAAGATTATAAAGGAATGCAAAATCTAAGAAATTGCATACTCTCTCTTCTCTCTCCCTTAATGCAAGGTAATTTCAGAGGATATAAGACTCTTTTGTTTCTATATTCCACTTTCAGTACAGAACTATTCAAAGTATCGAAACACAAAAACCAATTATAATTATATTTTGGTTTGATGATTTTATTCTAATTATCATACGGTAGGAAATAGGGCCAAGATCAATTATCTTACATGGTAAGGAATTCACTTATTGTATAAGTATTAGGCACTTAAACCATTTTACAACCTTTTCTAGATCACAATCTAATTACTAAATCACGTGATATTATTTTAATGACAAATTATAGCTAAAATTTCATTGTTCCATTCCTAAGCTACATATATTGACTATTCACTTACTGTTCTTCCATTATGATTAATGAATACTTTTCCTGCATCATAGTTCCTAATCTTCAAACTCAGTTCAGATGTCAAAGCATTACAAAAAGGCTCAAATAATACATGAATTTCAACCTACACAATGGTAGATATTCCATAAAAAATTGTCCTCTACTCACGTTATTCTTGACCAACCACAAAATTACTCCATCCTTTTCCTGGCCCCCTTAACAAGTATAAACAATGATGCCTTCTTATTCCATAATCCATGCTGAAAAAGATACTTCTACTTTTTCTAGCTTATTTATTTATTTATTTGGCATGAAGGAGGGGAGGGAATTGTTTTTTGACGCATCCATAGGATATTGGTGAACTCCAAGTCAAAACAATCTTTACAGTGAAAACATTTGTCCAAATTCAACATCTCATCTTTCACTTGTTGAAGGTAGTTTTGATGAAAATTTGATCTATTTCTTACAAAGCAAGAGTATAATGGCAACATCAAATCCCAACCTAACAAGATAGGGAATGGATAAGATTTCATTTCTACTTCTTGACGTTAGCTTTTACTTGTTAAGAAGACATCTTAATCATGCAAACTCATCAAATACCTTAAGCGTATCCTCAAAACAGTAGGTCGCATGCCTGGATACAGGACTGCAGCTTCAACCTGCAGTGATAGTAACAATTGCAAATGCCTCAACATCCATATAAAGAAATACAAATATTATGCAATAAATTTCCTTGAAAGAGAATATCGATGCAGATCTTCAAATGATGAAGATTAAAAAGGATAAAAGCAGATGCAGAAGTAGTAGGAAAAACTAAACTACATAATTTAGCAAAGATAAGAACATGACCTTGTCGTCAGACAATGTGTAGTGGCCACCAAATACTAGGTCTGCTTTAGAGGATCGAAAGTTCATGCACTTCGCCACATCCATGATCTTCTGAGATGAATTCTACATAACAAAATAACGTCTTGTACAATCAGATATAAGAAAGCACACACACACATATATGTATATATGTAAATGTGTGTGTGTGTGTGTGTGTGTCTCTCTCTCTCTCTCTCTCTCTCTCTCTCTCTCTCTCTCTCTATATATATATATATATATATATATATATATATATATATATATATATATATATATGTATCAAATGGAATCATTTCAGACAACACTGATTTATAACCTTGTAAAGGAATCGCCCAGATGGAAAAAATCTCATGTACCGGAAATAGCAGACCTGCAGAATACCATGAAAAGTTATTTACATAAAACTTATTTTTACAACAATAAATGGCTAATACAATATATTCACCAGTCTTCTCCAACTACTATATTGGTTTATAAGGACAAAATTTCCTATTCAAACACTATAATATTCTATGGCCATAGTACCAAGCAGTGCTAGTGATGATACCAAAAATAGCTAGGTGTAGCTCAACACAATATTTTTCACACTCTCGAGAGGTTCTGACAAAAACATTCCAAGTTACAAACTATATGATTTAAACTGATATGCTTTCTTCTTGAAATTTTATGACCAAGAAGCATATCATTCTTATAGGCATGTACTTTCATTTCAAGTATATTGCATTTAAAATCTTAGATAACAAAGGTTCATCGCATGAAATGCTTAGCTCCCATATTGCTCAGGATTTATAAATTCAGAGTCAAGCAAACAATGTTTCTAACTTTAAAAAACATTTGATACTAAAAACTGATGAAGCTAGATTTCTAAGTAAGGAACACCAAGGGCTTTGGTTTGTTTTCTGTCTTTATTTCAGTTGATAATTTTTCATTTATAAAGACAAAAATGTCAACTTGTATTCATTTTCTTTGTTGTCTTCAAGTTTTAGAGAAAGAACTTGAAGAAAGGATACAGATAAGTAGTTGACAAAAAAACTAATTAATTACATGATACTAAGTGGCACGATAACAAAGATTATCCAAAAAAAAAAAAAAAGAATGTCTATCGCCCAGCAATGCAAGTAGATATTAATGCATACCACGTGTACGGGATTCGTGATTTTCCATTCAGCAACTCCAGCTCGAATGTAGGTATTTCTACTAACATAAAGACCTGGCATGTGGGAGCAAGATAAGAAAGAGTATCCTAGTAAAATAAAAGGAATAGGAAAATTGTGTATCTCATTTTAGCTTGAATGTAAAGTACACTTTCATTTTTTTTTTCACTTTTAAACTCTTGTGGTGGTGAGGAGGGAGGGTCGGGCCATTCAATCAATGTGAATGTAAAGATGTCCTACATTGGCTAAGAATAAAGCCATAATGTTCCTCATAAGGTTAGAGAAATCCTCCCCCTTGAGCTCTACTTTTGGGGGCTCAGTCCAATTCTAATATAGAAACAGAGCCTATCGAGTCTTAATGTTGGGCTACTCGCAGTAAATCAGACCTGGAAACCTCATGTTTTAAATGTTCAGTTCTGAATGTGAAGGGAGCATGTTAAGATGTCACATATTGATCAGGAATATGACCAAAATACTACTTATAAGGCTAGGGCAATCCTCCCTTTGAGACAGCTATTCAGGATGAGTTAGGTTTGGTCTATTTCTAATAATGAGAACCCCACCTTTAAATACAATATATTTCCATACTGCATTTGTTCAAATCAGAATAAACTAATTTAACCATCTCGCTGTATTGCCAATAAGTGATGGTTGCTCTTACCATCAGTCCGCAACCTTGGTCGTAAAAGCCACATTTTCCGCCATGAACCATCATATTTTGATTGAAGTATCTTGTAGTTCTCCACAATTCCGCATAGCTTCACAAAAGAGGCTCCATGATCAGAAATTGAATTATATGCAGTAAAGGTTCCATATTCAAAACCTTTATTGAGTTTACCTGCCAAACCTTCAAGCATGCATTGCGCCAAAATAAAGGATTACGAATTGTGTACCTCCATTTTCGACATACACAAGATGCCTTCCCCAAGTCATATGGAGTCATTCGAGCAAAGATCTATAAAATATTTTCAGTAAATCCCGAGTTTTTTCTTGTAGTATACAACTATAGACCTTTCTGGATACAAATTTTCAAGCATCTAATTTGTTCAAAAATCAGAAGAAAGGACTTAGAGAGAGGTTCATATAAGTTTCAAACAAATAAAAGAGTTAGGTAATTCATATTCTGGTTCATATTTTAAGAACAGTTCCTGAGCTCAAAGCTTTAGGACCAACAACAATGCAAAATGCCAAAAACTACTATCAAGTATCAAGTTATTTTTCAACAGTGATGTGCGCTCGCACCCGTGTGTGAGAGATGACTCTGAAGTAGTAGCATACAGCTGCATAGTAACTAGTCCCACTGTCACTCCAACACAATGTACTGCCACCATCAATAACTACCAATCTACCATCAAGTAAATGATCAAAAAATGTAACTTGATGATGTGAAATACCTCAAAAAGCAGCTCATCAGGCAAGGAACGATGTAAAAGTGCAGGATCAACATAAGGCCTTCTACTTGCACTCCCAAATGGCGCAACAGGTCTCACATTAACCCCATAAAGATCTGAAACAAAAACACACAGCACCAATGAGAAGTGAATATAACCATCCAGAAGTGAATATGCTAGACATAACAAACAATTCAACTCAACACTACTATAGAAAAAAACAAAATAAGGAAAAAAACAAAACAAAAAAGGCAAAGTAAACATTGTAGCAGCATGACACATACCAAGCCATGGTCTCCTCGTAACAAAGTAGTCAACAGTCTTCAATCTCAAAACCGAATCGAGTTCAGAAGAAAGCGCTAGCGCAAAATCTGCAAAAGGGCAAGATACACATAAACACTTAAGTTAATCACTCTTTCATAAAAAAAACCAATTTTTAAACATGAAATGGCCTTAATTCCATATATTAAGCTGAATCACCGATCCTTAATTCTTAGTTTATCAATAATCCGAAAACCCATACCAACATCAAGATAAATTTACACAATAAACAGATACCCGAAACCAATAATTTTAAAAAAAATGATAAGTTTGAATAATTTAATAGTGTAGTAAGAGATCCCCAATTGAAAATCAAATTGTACCAGAACCGGAAGTCATGGGGGGAATGCAGCAGCAGAGAGAGATTCCTTCACGAATTTATCAGGAAAATTGAGAAGAACGATGAAAAAAGGAAATGGGTACGAAAATCGGGAAGAATTGTAGAAGAAAACCTAAAAACGCTGTCGTATCAATGTTAGCCAAGTAAGAAACTTGCCCCAGTAGTTTGGCGGGTCCTTTTTATTACGAAGCCTGACACATCCCATTCCGTGGTTCTAATCCAAAGAATTTCCAATATTTTCTCACCAAATAAAATTTGTTCACTAATTGCGTCCAGATACATCCAAAAGTTTTAATATACAGATATCCATAATAATATTATATATTAATTAATTTTTTATGTTATTATTTTAACTAAAATGAATATGAAATGTTGAATTTTCAAAAGATACATGTATTAACTTTTAAAACATATTTCATTCAGAGATTTAAATAGAAAATACTTACTATCATCTAATCATGATGGATTGTTATTTAAATATTTCTGAAACAAATTTTAAAAATGTTAAATTTTTAAACACTTATTTATATCTTAAAGTATTTTACTAAAAAATTGAGTAAGATATACTTACATGATATAATTCAATATATTAATTTTGCATGTAATTTAAAATTATCTACTTTTAAAAATGCTGATAGATAAAACTTTTAAAATAATTATTTCAAATTTCCTATTTAGAATTTTTTATGAAAGACTTTGGTTTTTTTCTTATGGACTGTGTTTGTATTTGTAGCCCTCTTTGTTCGTTTTTTGGGCTTGAGCCTTCGTGTCTCTTTTGACAATTTGAAATGAAGCCCAAAAATAAATATCGAAGAAAATAGAATGTTGAAAAGGGAGGTGTGAAATGTCACTAAGAGATTTTATGTACGGAGGGAATGTGATAGTGCAATTGTAGTAGACAGAAAAAACATAAATTTGTGCTAAATAATTATGAGTATTATAGAATTAAGATCAACTTATCTTGAATTTGAGAATGAAAATACGTGTTAACTAAATTTGGGCTTAATGTAATACAAGTGAATTTTGCTTTTAATCCTTTTGAAATACTTTTTGTAACTTTTCGTCGTTATAAGATTTTCTTGGTTGATTTTATTTTCTGTCAATAAATTTGACCCTCAAATCAAACAAAAGGAATAAAAAAAGAGAGAGAGAGCCAGAAGAAACAACAACAGAAATTATAAGAGACAGAAACAAAATAATTTTATATTATAAAGACTAAAAAATAGTATAATCAAATTTGTAAAAATTAAGATTTGATTATTTCTATTGTTTTTTTTTTTTTTTAATTAATTATAAGATTGTGATTTTAAATTTATTTTTTGCTTCTAATTATTTATAGAGGAAGTGGTAGATAGTTGTAATATTAATTTGATTTTCTTTCTTATTTTCAAATATGTAAACAAAACATAGGAAAAAAGGTTTTATTTTTGTCATCAAATATTTTTTTTACCATTATAATTTTAAATAATAAAAAATTGAAAAATAAAGGTTTTTATTTAATTAAAATAAAAATAAAAGTGTAATTATATTGTAATTTAGTCCTTAAAATATAAAATTATTTTTCATTCTAATCATCTTAATTTTTGTTTTTTTTTTCCTTTTTATTTTTAATCCCTGTAATTTTCTCTTTTTAATTTTAACGATCAAACCTAATGGTAGGGATCAAAATAATATATATATATATATATATATATATATATATATATATATATATATATATTAGAGGGATGAAAAATATCTTTTAAAAAAGGATGAAGAACAGAACACTCAAAAAGTTTATTAAGTCTTAAATTTTTTCCCCTCAATTATTCAATGTTAGATTTTAGTCCTTATCAAATTTTTTTCATAATATTTATTTATTGTTTATTTTTTTTCGGCATTTTTAGTTTATCGTTAAATTAAAGTTGATAAATGTTAATATGGTTACACAAAAGAGAGTGATTAAAATACTTATGTTAATATTTAATAATTTAATTTAACGGAAAAAGTGATATTAAATAAATAAGGTATTGAAGTTTATGAAATTTTTTACAAAGACTAAATTAAAATTTAAATTGAAGAATTAAAAATTTAATTAACTCTAAAGCAATTATGATTGTGTAATACTAATGCTGAAAGCTCAAATAGTTGTAAATTCTAGACATATAACGTGGCATGGCAGGTTTCAACACTCGTCCCCGTAAAAGGTGGGATCCATTTTTTTTCTAGTTTAGAATTTCAAAATTTATATTTGTTTTATTAAATTTATTGAGTTTGGATAAACTCTCGAGTAACCTATGATCTTTATTTTTCAAATATATATCAATTGATTTTAAAGAGATTATATATTAGGTTTTTTATTCAATTTAGAATTTAAATTAGTTAAATATTAAAATAATTATTTTATATTTTGAATGGTTATAAAAAATAAAACAAACAGATAAAATTTTTAATCTAGTTTATATACTTTTTATTTTTTATATGCGACGGGACGGATACGAAATGGGCAGTAACATACTCATACTTGTACCTAAACCAATGAAAAAAATATAAGAAAAGATTCATTACCCCAACCCGAACCCAATAAAAAAAAAAAAAAAAAAAAAAAAAAAAAAAAAAAAGAGTCTATCAAATTTCATGACCCCTAGATATTGAACTAGACATTTTATACATGTTTTCTTTCTATACATGACCACTAGATATTTTAATGCATAATATATTATGTAAAACATTAATAAATATCTATGATTAGATATGTAACAATACTTTTAAAATTATATACAATTTGATTTTTTATTCTCTTTTTTAATCAAGTAATAGACTTAAGCCGTGGGATTTTAAGAATTGTGCTTAAGTGGACAAAAATTGTGTGAGATGGGAACAAGAGCACAGGAACCAGATTGATATGTCATTTAATAAACGAAAATCTTAATGATACATAGTCATGCTCAATCTTGAAAAAAGAAAAATATTTAGTAGATAAATATAATTATATAAATAATTAAAAAATTAGTTATAAAATATGTGGAGAAAAAATTATACATGTTCTGTGAGTTGACTGATTAAATGAGTTGACTAATTGAATATTAACTGAAAAATATTGTATAAGTCCAAACTCATATCTGTCTAAATAGATGTCTCCGATGAGTAGAGACAATTCTAAATTTTAAGAAATGGATGTAGTAAAATAAATCCTGATGAACAAAAATAAGCAGAAAAAGTTTATTAACCCCTAAACAAAGTTAAGCACAAAAAAGTTCTTTAATTTTAAAATAAAGAGACTACATACTAGTGTGCAAATCTAGAATAAATTTGGTCAAAGCAAAGTTCATTTTATATTTTATTTAATCCGAAAAAAAGAAGTCAAATTTCAAATCTTTTTTTTCCAATACATATATGTATTGAAGCATGGAAGAAGAATGTGATTACCTAATCATATGACTAAGGATGAATTATTTGGTTTTACATTATTTGGTATTTCGTAGTGAGTAATGGGAAGAGTTTAATCGAGATTCAAGGTAGATGTTAAAATGTTTAATGTAAGAAATCAAAGTGCATTGTTACCCGTATCCAGAATTGAAATTGTTTGGTAAACAAGTATATTTTTTTTTTAAAGACAGTTATATGACTAGGTGATTAGAATATTCAAATTCTATTTTTTCTTGTGTAATCCTTTTGTTCTTATAGCATTTTTTTAGATTAAAGGTATTGGGAGATCATTTCCATAAATATGTGTACGAGAATTTTAAGGTTAAATTGGTAAATTAATTTGTATTTTTCAAGCTTAGACTAAAAAGTAAAAACCTCTTTCTAATATGAAATTTTAACTCTTTATTTTCTTTTAAAAAAAGGGCAAAGTATACTAAAAAAATTTAAGATTTTTGTAATAACATAAGTATTTCTTTTTTTTTAATCATTACTTTCAAATCCTTTAAAGTAGTATGAGTATAAGATTTTAGAGAATTTCACTATAATATTTTTAAATGTATAAAGAAATATTAGTAAAATATTTTCAAACTTAGGTAAGTTAATTTAAAAAAATAGAATATGAATATTTGTATAATTACGTAAAATCTCAATAGATATTGTTGCAATTTGCTGAAAACAAAAGAAAGAGAAAAAAATTTAGTTCGTTTTTTAAGAATGCAAGTAATTCTTCTAAATTCCTGTTTTGTTTTTCCCCTATCTGGATCAAAGCAAGAATCTTAAAAGGATTCAATAATCTAATAAGAAACCAAAATGACTACGTGGAAAGTAGCTTCAAACTCTTCTTATCATCATTAAAAATGAAAAGAGAAGCACAATCATAGAAAAAAAAAAAAAAAAAAAAAAAAAAAAAAAAAAAAAAAAAAAAAAAAAAAAAAAAACTACTGCAAAAGAGCAAATAGGCCAATTTATAATTAGATGCTTGATTATTTGCAAAGGAAACTGTCTTATAGCTAGCATTTCTCTCTCTTTCTCTCTCTCTTATGATAAGCATTTGCCATGTAGTTGTATCATACTCCACTGAACTTTGATACTTTTTGAAAATAAAATAATAATAAAATTTATTCCTTTCAGTTTGTCATACTTGGCTTTTGGGCGTTGTTAACTGAAAAAGGGAGTAAAACTTATTTGCATGGGAAAAGGTTAAGTGAAAAAGGGCTGTGTGAGGAAAGCGAGTCGTCTTTTTCATGGAGAGTTAAGAAAGGTATCCAATAAAGTTGAAAGATTCTCATCGCAAAGACACAAAGTATGAACGTGTGAAACTATTTATGTCAATACAAAAGCAAACAAATTTTTGCTAATTAAATGAAGGATGTGAGAATGATAGAAGCCCCTCTCAAATTATTTGGCTCGACCATTCATAAACCTTAAAAGAAAATGGTCCAGACTATGAAATCATCATTACCATAAATTAAACGTTACTTCAGTTACGTTTTATTATTATTCACTCAAAAGTAGACAACATCTAACCACACACTAGGCATCGTATTGAAGTGATTCATAACCTTTCACAAAAACATGACATGAAAGCTACATATCAAACGTTGAGAGCCTTATGTAACATATCACTTCCACCGAAAAGATACAATGAAAAACATTCACAAATCACAATCCAAATGAGATTATATATGTTTTGGGTGATTTTATATTTTTTAAAAAAGTAAATGTGTTTAATATTTTCAAGATAAATAAAACATTCAAAAGTTTTATAATTGGCAAGGGGTGTGTGGGAAAAGATTGTAGTGAACAATTACCCTTTTAGATTTATTGCAACTATTTGAATATGATAGATTAGTGTTTAAAAAGCTTTAATTTTTTAAAATTATATTATTTTAATCACTTAAATAAATTTTCATTAAAAATTTAATATTTATGATGTAGGTATACCATCACCTTGTTGTTTGACCCTTCTTCCTACTCTAGATCTAATAAGGATGCTTCTTTACCTAGATTTGACAACCTATTGTTTTAAATATTTTATCTTAAAAAGTTTATATTTCATAATCATCTCAATAATAATGCAATCAATTAACTTCTCTCATTTAAAATATATATATATATATATATATGAATACATATTTCTTTTTTTCATATTTTTTTGTCTTTAAATATGTTTTTCTCGAGCTAGAGAGTGTAAGTTGTCCCCTCACGTTTAGATATTGAGATATAAGGACAAGGACGGATTACATATTTGCAATCTCTAAACGCATTTGAACCCCACAACTTAAGCTGTAGAGTCCACTGTGCAAGTAATGAACAACACATGCTCAACAACCATCGATAGAAGTAAATGCCATGGTGGAAGATGCCTAGTTTAAGAAGAAGGGTGAGAATTAGAAAGAAAAATCATTAACTGCGTTAATGAAGAATTAATATTTTAATGAGAATTATTTCAAAGGATATCATAATGTGAGTATTTAAGAATATAAATGATTAAATTGAGATTTTTTAAAATATAAAGGATTAGAAAAGAAAAAAAAAGTTACATTTTAAGAAACTTTTTCATTAAAAATTATTTAAGAGAATTTTGTAAATTTTCTCTTAAGAAATCTTTCTCCTAAATGAATAAAATTAATGTTATCAAGGTCAGTCGAGGATTAGTTTGACATGGAACCAGACCCTTAATTAATCTTAGTTACTTATCAGATTAATTATACATCTAACTTGGATGCGATCCAGTGAATTTTATCTTTGAATTGATGATCTAGATGATCAAATAACCCGGTTTGGTCACGCAATCCATTTTCATATTTTATATATTAATTAAGTTTGTATTATGAAATTATTGAATTTACTTATTTTTATAACTTGTTTGAGAATTTCTTTTATATCAAAACCTTATTATTTATTTAATTAGAACTTATATCTTAATAATGCATTTAAATTTGAAGAACTGGTAATTATAATCATTCTATTATTGAACTTCAGTATTTTTTTATAATTTTTAAATTATAAGATTTACAAGTTATAAATTATACATAATTTTTTTAATAACGGATCAATACATAAAGATAATTAATAACTCACTAAATCAAACCTAATCCGCTGACCCTATACTTGAATGAGTTGTTAGCCAGACTTTAATAACATTTAGAAAACATGGGAGATTCATGGCATTTTTACTTAATTTTCTTTAAAAAAAATTCTCCAATCAGATACATATTGAGAAGAGCTTCAGATTTTCTGAGAATTCTGGCATTATTCTTTTGAATTACATTTTTATTTTTTACTACCAACTACAATTTATTAAAAAAAATATAAATCTTAGAGTTAATTAAGTTTTCAACGTTCAAATTTAAGGAAATTTTTATCAACTTATTTAGATCATACAACTAAATTATAACTGCTAAATACTGACACGATTACGCAACAAGATGTAGTGTGATATTTCAACTTGCTGCTTAACAATAATTTGACTTAAAAAATTAAAAATATTGACAAAAAAATTAAAAACTATCAAAATTCTTATTCAAAATTAAAAATTAAAATCCCAAAAATTAAGAGAATAAATACTTGATTAACCTAAATTTTAATACATCTTATATTTATACATCAAGGAATTCACTATTGTTTTTCTGATAACTGCAACAAACAAACTATGATCCAAAAATATTATTATATACTAGTAAACCGATTTTATTAGTAAAATGCAGTAACTGAACAGTTAATAAATTTGTATATAGGAGAAAATTCCATACATCGTGTAAAGCTTTTTTACACAATTAATTAATTTCAATTTATTATATATAATTGATTCATTAATTCTAATAATTAAGTTCTTAAAATTATACAAAAGCTAATTTATAATTAATTAATGATAAAAATCATGACTAATCCACAATCTTTTAAAAAAAAAAATTCCATACAATTCCTATTCCATATTTCAATATCCCCTCTTAATAACCATTTCGATTTTATAATATTCACGAAAGATATTCCTTACATGTACCCAAAAAAAAAAGTCAAAAGAAATTAAGGAAGAAACGCCATAACAGCATAATTAAATAATTCTCGATATCTCAAACTACTTTGAGCGGAAATAAATGCTAACAGTAAAATAAATTTCCACTAAAAGAATCGCATTCAGAAGTTAGAAGTCATTTTCGTGGATGTCATATTCATGCCGTCGTAATTAGACTCCCATCAATAGCTCTCTGCATGTGCCATCACGTGAGGTAATTCATCTTTACAATTTAATTTTAAATAATTTTATATTTTATACAAAAGATTCAAATTTTAATCAAATTTAAAGTAGTCATGCCTCAATTTTCTGTTTTGAAAATTCTCATCGTAAATTTCTTAATTCAATACAAAGGTTATAAATCTTTTCTTTTTAATCAATATAGATAGATAAATTAATTCGCTTTTAATAAAACAAAAGTTTGTGTGTTGTGGTAAAATAACTATTTCCAAAACTTATGTTGTTACATAGGATACACAAATAATTTTATAATTACATTTTTAATTAAGAAATGTCTGATGGTCAATAATAATACGACTAATAAATTAATTATTTATATATATATATTTCTTTTATTAAATTTTTTTTGTTTAATTGATTAATTTGAATTGCAATTATTCATATAGTATTTTTGTAATAACCTACCCTCGTTTATAGTTAGTTTCTACGATGGAGCCATTTAACTTTTTAAGGTGTAAATCACAAACTCACCTGTAATAAATTTAATTTTTTTATTAGGTGAAGACTACACAAAGTTAATCACCTTATTTTAAAATTATTTTTTCCTAAATGATATTTTGCTTTTTATGGTTTTTAATCTATAATTTTAATTATTTTATTTTTAAATCTATAATTTTGGTTCTCTAATATTTAAAATTACACAATTTTAATCTGTAAATCTATTAATTATTAATCAACCGATAATTGATAATGATGACACATATTAATTCTGACATAACAATTATGCATATCGTTGATGTGGTAAAGTAAATTATCACTTAAAAATACAGTAGAAATCAAGTTCTCCCTTTCTCCTCCGTTACCTAAACTACTTTGCCATTTAACATGTTTAAGTCATGTCATAAGTTATTTATTATATATAAAGTACCATTGATTGAATTTTAAAAACTATTATTTAATATTAAATACAGTTTGTAAATAATAAATTTATATATTAAAAAATATTATTTATGACTTAAATATATCTTTAATATAATAAATATAACCATACGATCTTATTTATCTCCATAACTCCATCTTATATTTTACCTTATATTTTCCTACCATATCACTAGCGCGCGTTATATTATTTATTTTAATATTACAATGTTATACTTTTTAGTCGTTTTTAAAATTAAAGTAATAGACTGAATATCGAGTAAAATTAAGTTCGCACAATAACAAGAAATAAAAATACAATTAACTCACACACAATGTTAAAAATATCAAAAATAAATAACATATTAATTGATAATTTTATTAATTTATTTTTTAATAATTTCCAAGCAACAAATGTTAATATACACTTTTTCTTCCATGTTTTTATTCTTCTTTAACCAGACAAGTTATATTATACTAAAATAAAAATACATTGTTTTAATAAATTAATAACATAAATATTGTAGTATTATAGCAAATTATATAAAGTAGAGATGAAAGACAAAAATGATTGTATAAAAAAATATCTTATAACGCTGATTTATAATAAATTAAATATACCACGTACAAACTATACGTGACTTTCTAATAATAATAAAAAAGTTACAAAAATATACACTTTGAATAAAAAAAACTTCAAAACTCCAACGTCATTGTATAAGTTAACTATTTATAAAATATATATCATTTAATAAGGAGACATTTATCTATACGTCAAACTAAAAAATTCTTTTTTCTTCTAATTTTTTTATTTTTCCATGGATCCCTCTTCCTCTAATTCTTTTCATTTTATCATAAACGAAGAATCAATAAGATTTTTTAATTTCTGATCGACTAACTGATAGCGTCGGCTCCACAAATTTCTCGATTGCGACATCAATAAGAATTCTTGTTCTTATCAGATTCAGTCGTTTATGTCTGAATTGAATATTTTAATCCTTCAGCGTAAATGTATGGTGTGTCTAATGAGTATCGTTTCTATAGCAAACACAATCGTAAATGAAAATATGGTATCTCAATTTTCAGTCTAACTTCCTTATTTAAACATCTTCAAGTGGTCCTATCATTGTTACCTTACGAAATTATATTCACATGTAATTAACTATAATCATTAATTAGGCTTAACATAATTTTTCTATGTTGTGTGCCTGTTGAGGTTACTCTCATAGATTCACTTACGTTCACAAATTTTTCAGTTCCACCCGTGTTAATATCTCGATTTGACCCATATCGGACATCAAACTCAGTCCTACTTTAACCCACTCTCAACATGAAATCTTGATATATTGTATAATAAAATTTATATATAATTTTTGAAATATTATTTTTGTTGATGGACAATCAAAATTGAGATTTTATTTTGATAATTTATATGATTATTTAGTACAATTTTAATTTAATAAAATGATAGATCAATCTCTAATAAAAAAAATTCACAAAAAAATCGTTTTTTTAAAAATAAAATAAAATAAACTTAAAAAATTCAACATCATGTCATAAATTAACTATTTAGAAAATTTGAATTATCAAATAAGGAAATAACTGCCGGTTTTATTACTTTTCTAGGATGCACATAAAATAAAATTTACATAATTTTTTAGAAATTATTTATATTGATCTCCTGTCAGAATTAATATTTTGTTTTGATATAATTATTTAATACAATTTTAACTTTGCTTACTACCAAAATAAAACTCTAATTCTAATTCTAATTCTAATTTACGAATTATAAAAATTATATTTAAGTAACTACTTAATTTTTCTCGATGTAAATATTGCAAATTCGCGTTTATGACGCATGGATTACAACTGAAACACGTAATGTATGCAAAACTTTGTGCATCGAAAAGGAAATGATCCATAGGTTTTTTTTTCCAATTTTAGTTGATCAATGAATACAACAAGCATTTATGGCCTGTCCTGAACATAATAAATTTGCATTTATTTCAGCCAGGGGCCACCAATTGCTTGGTTGGTGGTGACAACATATAACACAAATTACATAGGAATGGGTTCATGCTTCAAAAAACCATGGAAATAGGTAAATGTTAGTCACACTCTAAAGCATAGTTGTGAGATTGTAGTTTTTTAGATTTTAAGAAAGAACACACACACACATATGTTATAACTTTTTTAATGTTTACTTGCTGTCATATTCAATATATCTTTAAAAAAATATTGTGTACATTTGTTTCTAATATAAGACACTGTTTATTTTAAGGTATAATGTGATTTTGAAAATGACATTTCAAAAAATCTTATGCTTAGAGTATCATTCCTATTAACATGTCTGATTGGTATTAGTATTTTAATTTGAAATTTGAAAATAATAAAATGAGAAGAGGTAGTTACTCTTAAAAAATAATTTTTATTTCCACAAAATATAATGTACCAACTAAATTTTATCATTGGAATGATTTAATAAAATAAACCCGAACCATTTATATTCTTGAAAAAACAAGTATCTCTGAAATTGGCATATACCCAACTCATATTTATGAATATAATACCTTAAAACGAGCATTTTTTTTATTAATTTTATCTTATTTAATATTATCATTTATAAGATACTTTAATTAATTAAGGTTTTATTTTTAATAATATTTTTTGTTTTATATTAAGTTTAAATTAAGAATATATTAAAAAATAATTAAATTTAATATAAATGAATGATGTTAACTAATATTTTTAATTAGCATAAATTGATTTTTTTTCTTATAATAGTATTTGAGACTGAACGGAGTACATCTTTTGTTTATTAGACACTTAGTTTCATGAAAAGATACTTTTTGTTATTTTTTAAAAATCAAAATTGATAATTTATGTTAAAAAATTCACATAATTTTTTTTAAAAAAAAAATCATGAGTACTCGCATATCAATAATATATCATTCCTTTTCTCGCATAAGAAATTGTGGATTGATGTCTATCGTTTCTTTGCAATTGCAGAAAAAACAAAGCTACCCTTCCTACCACGGTCGGTGAACTTTGGTGTGTTCTTTTATGTATATGTAATAATAATTTAACCAACATTGTGTATGTTTAAGTAAAACTCAATTCAAATATATTGAGTAAAATTTTGAATTCCGAATTTGTATATTAAAAAATGCAATTAGAAAGATACATTCCACTAAAACTAATCAATTAATTGTTTGTCATAAAAGTCAAACATCGACAAAATTACAAAAAAATTACATCACACTTAATAAAAAAAAAAAAAGTCTATTAATGTGGAAAATTAGATTTAGAACGGGATAATTAACCCTTTGGAGTTATTTTTTTAAAAAAATTACGTTAATAAATTTTTTAATGAATTTATTTTAAAAGTGTTTATCATAAGATTTAGTTTTAGTCAAAGACGTGTCGGAGAAGAAAACATTTTGATGTTGAAACACCAAACATCTCCTTCTGTACTATATATATAATCATTTATGATTAAGAAATGTTTAAAATTTAAAAAAGGAGGCATTTAAATACCAAATGATCAATTCTAAAGTAAGGAAGAATTGCATATTATAAATACATAACAAACAACACATAACATAAAAAAAAAAAAAAAAAAAAAAAAAAAAAAAAAAAAGTATAAGAATACGATTGCTTTGCCCATATTCGTATTGATCCATAAGTGAAGTGTTGATTAATGGAGCCAATTTTCTTTGTCACTTATGTCCTTGCATCTGATTGCAAAGTTGTAACATTCTTTGAAGAAAAAATAGTAACATGCAGTTATTGTTATTTCTTTGATTACTGCTAATAAAAAAATTAATACTAATTACTTTTGGAAGAGTTTGGATATTAAACAATGAGGAGCACTTTACACATATTGTCCACTTATAATTGTCTCGTTTCTTTCTAAATGTTAATTCATAATAATACTTTTAGTTGACAACTCATTTGTGGCCATGTATAAATCAAAGTTGATTTCAGTCTCTTCTTGTCTATATGTATGATAAGTGCACCAATTAACGTTAAGCATGACAGACACTTTGCATTAAAAAATATATACATAACCTTGCTTTTAAAGACTTTTAAAGACCTTGGTTTGATTGGATTTTTTTTCCTAAAAGGATTTACAGGAAAAAAAGTTTAGAAGATTAAAGATAAGATGTATTCATCTAAACATTAAAAATAACTTTTTATTCATTAATTTATTAAAAATCTCACATTTTTTTTAAAGTTAAAACAGATCATTTTTAAAAATTAGTTAATAAAAATTAATTTTAATTTTTGAATAATACTTTATTTTTTCTTCTTTTAAGAATCTCTGCAGAAAAAATCACCAGAATAAACCCTTGTTAAGGAATTTCAAATTAAAAAGTTATAATTTAACGTTTTACTTAAAAATTTGTTTTTTAACGTTTTATTTAACTTTTTACATTCTTTTGTCCCTGTTTCTAATACTACGGCATCATATAGGTACCCCTTAGAAATACAACCACGCAATGTCTAGGAACTAAAATTATAAAGATTAAACATAAAAAATATATAAAAGCTAAAGTTTTAAAGTACATACAAAGCCCAATAATTGTTTGGGATAAGTTAGAAAAATTTAAAATATATTCAAACCTAAAAAATCATAACCACACATCCTTTCTTGTTGTCTCTGATTTAAATTTTTTGTCCTATGGTGTATACTTAGGTTATTATTTAAAAAATATATTTGAACTAAAAGTATTTTTGTTAATAATTTAAAATTCTTATTTATACGTTAAATTTACTTTTATTCATTGAATTTATATGAAAACATTATTTTCAAGTGATATTCAAACTTGGATACTGTGTAGGTAAATGGATTGTGCCAACTTAGTAAATACGAGGACCTTAAGTAGGTGTAAGTCATAAGTCATAGATAAGATCGATGAGTAGAACAAAAGTAGGTTCCATGACAAATGCAAGGAAATTAAATACTCAAAGGAATTTTTAAAATATAAATACGTGGACTTACTAGATAAAGGTGGAGAATTATTAATTAGCACTGCGATAGTGCAATTAGACAATTAGTTTTTACGAGATTTTTTTTTATTAGATTAGATGAGAATCTTGTAATAATAAATGTAAAAGATAATATATATATATATATATATATAATTTTTATTATAAACTTATATATTAAATAATTTTAATATATAATAATTTATATTGTTGCACCGTGTTATTTTTAATCATAATCAATTTTTTTAAAAAAAAAATTGAAATTAGTCGCTAAAGGAATCTAAAGCTATAAATAGATTAATGTTTAGAAATTAACGGCACGTATATAATTCTCATCAGGAATTTTTTAATATACACTCAACGGATTATGCAAGATGCTTACTTAGTAAATTAATATTAATTGATCAGAGGCGAGACAAGCTAACTATCATATTTATATTTTGTGTAATTAATATTTATTGTGCATTGGTAATATATATTATAGTCTATAATAATGAGAAAAGATTCAAGAGCATCTTCCGGTAATATTTTTATTCTTAAAACTTGATCTTAATAAATTTGTTATCGAATAAGTTTCTTTAATCTCTATTTTAAAGATTTGTTCGTAAAATTGTAAAGATTAATATGATAAAATAGATCTACTCTAGAATTCATATAAAGTAAGACAAAAATGAAAATTTTTTAATTACTCTGAGCATCTTATAGCGGACCAAAGACAC
Source organism: Hylodesmum podocarpum (assembly GCA_026586105.1). NCBI lineage: Eukaryota > Viridiplantae > Streptophyta > Magnoliopsida > Fabales > Fabaceae > Hylodesmum > Hylodesmum podocarpum. The sequence continues at coordinate 10,382,722 of JALJEV010000623.1, read as the reverse complement.
ATTTGACGCATATTTGGAACCAACACTAGCTCTAGAAGGCAATGACTTCTTTTCAAAAAACAGATGTTAGATTCTCTTGCACGTTCAACGTCTGGAGTTAGAGACAAATTAATAAATTTATTCATTGATTATGACCTTTAATAAAGTTACATTATTAATTTTAATTGGCACACTACTTCATTAACATTTTATTTATTTCAATATTATACTGTCAATAAATTTCTTGGAATTAATCCTTTTAAGTTTTTTAAGAATTTTGTATTTCCACCCTCTTTCAAAGGAAAAATTGAATGGAAAAGCTGATTAAAACTCTGTTCGTAATATACTATATAAAATTAAAATCATCGATTTAAAATTCTTATAAAACTTAAAAGAATTAATTTCCCTATGGAATATTTTCCAACTCTGCTCGGAAACAAATCGAAGATTGAGGTACGAAAAGGAGCAAGTAATTTTAAAAAAAAATAAAAAAAATATTTTTTTGTTGTTGTTGTTTGTTAACATGTCAAGAAGGAAATAATATAAAAAAATGCGAGACCCATTATTTTTTTTAATCTGTTCAATTTAGAAAAAGAAAGTGATGAAAGCATGTTCTTGTGTTATTAAAGTATCACATTACCCTTATTTTTACAAATTTATATCTTTTAATAGAAATATTTATCTTTTTAAAGTACATATTTTTTTTTCTTTTTATTTTCTACACATTCAGATAAATGAAAAAGATCATCTTTTTTTTTCTTTTAATTTTCACTCCTATAAGAGAAAACTCAAAAACATTTCATTTTCTATCATTTTCCCTTTCTTTTTCATTAATTTACTTTCTTTCATTTTCTCTCAAAATTAAATAAAAGCTGAAAGTCATATAATAATGATTTTATTATTATTTAATAGTGTAACAATGTTTATCCTTTACAAAACACAAAAGTAAACTCCAAACAAAAACACTAGTATATTTTATATATTCACCAGTTATACAAGAACAAAGACAAAAAGTGAAAAAGAAACAAATTTGTACTATTTTTTCCGGTTTTCACTCAAGTCTGTTTCTACTTTCTGCAAGACCAGTAAAAATTTAAAAACATGCGCTATTAATTATAGGCTATAGGTGTAGCAGCCTAGGCTGGTACCATGACAGTGTGAGTGGAATTTGAAAATGATCTCGGATTAGTCAAAGAGCAAAATTTGAACCATTATCAAGCATTAAGCCACACATAAGAGTCATAACCCATGTCACCCCACTTCACAATTGACATTTTCTCAAAACCAGTTAATGCACATTTTTCTAAAGGCACAAAAAGAAGAACTCAAAGAAATTTGACTATGACATGTTTTTCAATACACTTTTTAATTTCTATGGACAATAAATTTAAAGAATTCCCATCAATTGTAATGAGCTTTGTTTTCACGCCTACAAACTGTTTACACTTACAACATACTCATCCATGTATGTGTAAAATTAAAATCTGTATCTGTCACAGAAAGAATCCACTTTTCTAGCTCATTTCTTTTTTCTTATATTCATTTTCGTACTCTTTAATTTTTACGGTAAAGTATCTAGTTACAATCCCTTACTGCATGATTGAAATTTTCATATTTTAATACGAAGTTTCTCTGTTTTTATTAGTTTTATCTTTTCATATATAATTTTTTGTTTTGTCTTAATCTTTATTTTATTAGTTATAATATTTTTTATGATAATAATTTTGAATGAAAAAAATATATTTATCATTTATTTTAATTAACTAAATTTTAAAATATTTAATTACAATTAATAATAAAAATATTCCTATCTTTTTACATTATTCTTTTACAAGAATGTTTTTTTTTTTATCTTCACTTTATTTGTATGTTCTGTACTATTGAAGGATGGTTAAATTCATAGTGGTTTTATTAGTACATTTTCTATTCTTTTTATATATTTATTGTCGTTTTATTAACTATGCTTATTTTATTTTTCTAAAAAAATAAATATGTTTGTACGTGAAAAATTATTTTCCAAATAAAAATATAAAATGTTAGATACCTCTTTTTTGATGTTTAATTAAATATTTTAGTATATCTTAATGCTTATTTAGCACATAATATTCATTTATTTTAATTTTATAATATTGATTATTTTACATTTTTAATACGTGTAATATATGAAATAAAATAATAATACAACAACATAGAAAAAATATTTATGCATATTTAGTATAAAATATTTTTATATCATTAATTAACCACATCTATAATACAATATTAAATCGTGCAATAAATTCAATAAATATTGTGCATTAGAGGATGTCATATTAACTTTTCATTTGATAGAGTATACAACTCCTAAAATTAGTTCAATTTATCAACAAAGATATCATTATTATTTATTAAGCTAGTTTGTCTATCGTTATTGGATGATCTGACATGGAAAATCATCATTCATGATGATACCCTTTTCAAGAGTTTCTTTCAATCTATATATACTACTAAAGATTACCCTTTTAATATTTTGTTTCTTACACTTTCTAACTTGTATTTTTCTCTACTTATTACCTTAGCACATCGACCAAACATTTACTTTAACATGATAGTGTCTTTTATAGGTATACTCCTCTACCCCGACAACAGCTACATATCCATGAGATCTGATTAACCAATTTAGACACACATTTCATTCACATCATCAACTTAGCATGCAGTCCTACGTAACAATGGTAGATTTTTTAATTTTCACCGAAAAGTATCATTTACTTTTCGTGTTGCAGAGTTAAGACCAAATTTCTTTCCACCTTTAGAAGCTTCTGAGTAATGGTTTGATTTGAGATGAAATACGTGCTACTCTTCGTCTGAACTTCATTTAAATTCATAGACAAATGAATTTTAAGATTAAGATTATAACTTAATCATTCGTCTGTCTTCCTTGTTTTTCAATTTCAGTCTTTATATCTTCAAATGTTGAGCTTGCGACTCAAAGTTGAGATGATCATTGCGTCTTGATCTTTGAAGGTTTTTCATCTGATGAAATTGTTTTGAAACTTGATGACTTTAAACATTTCGTCTTGAAACTCTTCTACGTCTATCCCTTACTTACTGATATTTTCTTCGTCTATGCTCAACAATGATCCGTCTAATCATTATTTCATTTACGTCTGATACTCTATCCATCTATTATGTAATTATCAAAATTAAGATACTAAGTCTTTTTTGACTTATTTTTGTTTTTCAAGACAAAACTCATATATATTCCGTCGAAGAATTTTTTTTATAACACACAATTCAACGCCCTTCTCGTATTATTTCTTTCTTTCACACATAGATAATATTAACATGTAATTACATAAATAACATTAAGAAATATCTCCTATAATTAAAAGTAACGACTTTAAAGTAACAATGTAACTAACAACTTAAAAAAAATAAAAAATTGACACTAATAAAAAGAATAACAACAAAACAAATGGGTGACTTTTTATCTCTTATAATTCTCATACTATCTAGGTAGTATCTAACTTTTTGTCATTTAATATAAATTTAGCCGATTATGAAAATAACAATATCCTTATGTTTTTTTTTATCACATATTACATTATTTTTTTTTTAAGTAGAAGAGTAAAAAATTAAACTTTAACTTTAATCGATTAATATTATTATTAATCCATTAAACTTAAATTCTAGTTGATTAAATATATATTTATGTGTTTATGAGTGAGATTTATTAATTAAGGTTGTCCTAGTCAATTAAGAGTTAAATAAAAATGAGAATAATAAAAAGGATAAAAATGTAATTTACATTAATAATTTTCAATTATTTTTCCATCAAATCAAACAAATATTCTAATAATATTTATTTTTCGCTTTATTCATCTTATCTAAATACACGCCTATGGTCCCATTGTTACTGTATTATTTCTTGTTCTTAACGCATATAGTGACAGTTAAAGTTATCAAAATCCTAATTTAATAATTTTAAATCAGGATAATATTAACGTAAAAGCAACATTTTTTAATAACAGATATTAAAAATATTCAAATAATACATTTTGAAAATATAAAAAATCAAAATAAAATTTATTAAATTTGAAAGATAAAGATAAAAAATATATCCAAACTCAAATGTTCAAAATAATATTTAACCCGTAAGTACAGTAAGTATTACGATGACGGCATCTTTCATGTATATTTGATGTGAGATTGATGGTGTTTGTGGTATGATGAGTATGGTATGCAACTATTTGATTTAGCCTTTGATTTTGGACAATTTTTTCTGTTTAACATTATTGAATGATACAAAATCACAAAATAACTTTTTTAAAAATATCAAAGTTTAAATTTCTCTAAAAACAAATAAAATCACAAGATATTAGTAAAGGTGTGAAAGTCTATGTTTACAAAAGAGTAAAATAAGAATGATTGAGAGTGATACGTGTAAAATGTTGAAAGATTATATAAAAATGAAGAATTTGATTTCTTTAAATCAAGAAAAATATACTTAGGAAACTTTTAATCGGTGATTTGGAAATTAATTATTAATACTATCATTCATTTTAAATTTATTATACATGCATTTAATTTTATCATAAATTTTAACTATAGATTATTAAATTAATATCTTTTAAAGTATACAGCTTATTTTAGAGAAATCAACTGTGAATTTATTATGCCACATAGATAACAATATAGATCTTCCCCAATGAGCATCATCCATATCACAACAAACACCACCGTTCCCATATTGCAAACACCGGCACCACCGCATACACAAGGCAAGCACTACCAACTCCACATTAAATATATTCCATAAATATTATCTGCACGAAAAATATTAAATAAACAACTATATATAAATAATCAATTAATTATAATATATATATATATATATATATATAAATATATATGAATGAATTAATTAATTAGAAATAACAGAAAGTGAAACTGTACATCACAATTTTTTTATACCAGTGACATGTCTCCTCATATTATTATTGTAATGTAAAAGAAAAAATTTGGTAGATAATTAAAATACGTATATAATTAAATAATCAGTTATGAAATATGAAGATAAAAATAGTATATATAAATAATATATATATATATATATATTTATTTATTTTGAAAATAAATTGATTTATTGAGTAAGTATTAAAGTTAATTATAATTTAAAATAATATAAATATTTTCCTTAATTTACGCTACTTTAAAATACAGCTATGGTAAATAAGACTGAAACACATCCACATTGATTAAAATATTTGAACGAACCCAGTTTGGTCAATTTCCATAAACCTATCAAAAAATTGAGTTTTAATAATTGCTCTATAGTAAAAATAAGCGACTTAGTTAATTGGTGCGGCAGCAATAATAGTATTATTATTATAATAATAATTATTATTGCGATAGGTATCGTCCGACCCACGTGATAGAATTCTCCAACTGCTATCATCAGAGCATAACATAAAAGATAAAGAAAATTCCGTCACTTCCATTTTTTTAAAGTTTTTATATCCCCACGTGTTTAAATTCTTCTCTCTCATCCTCTTCTTTCTAATCCCCTTCTATTTTTAAGCCCTTCCCCTGTTCTTCTTTCTCTCCACTCTGTTTCCAAAGAAACAAGTAAACAAAAATAAAAACAAGCGCAACATGAGAATCCGCAACTCCTTCTCCTCCTTAGTTGTTCTCCTCTTATTAATCGCTCTCGTAGATTCATCGGTTTCACTCGCCGACGAGTTGCCTTCCGCCGCCTTTGACCGTGTTCTGTTCCCGGACCGCCGATGCCAGAAGACGGCGTCGGAGAACAAGACGCTGCGAGGCGCGTCGGCGGCGGAGTGCGAGGTGTGGAGCGAGGAGTGTTCAGAGGCGGTGCTGAGCATAGCGCGGCGGCCGGAGACGGCGGAGTGGCTGAAGAAAATTCGACGGAAGATTCACTCGAATCCAGAGTTAGCGTTTGAGGAAATCGAGACGAGTCGATTGATAAGAGAGGAATTGGATCTGATGGAAGTTAGTTATTGGTACCCTCTCGCGAAGACCGGTATTCGAGCCTCGATCGGCACAGGAGGTCCGCCTTTTGTTGCAATCAGAGCTGACATGGATGCACTTCCCATCCAGGTTTCTTCTAAACCTTCCAACTTATCACAATAATTCTCTCACAATTATTTCTTCAGGTTATAATTTACAGAAATTTTTTTAAGTATAACGTCAGATTTTTCATATTTAAGTATTTTTAATAGATTTCATTAAATAAGTGGAACATGTTCAGAGACTCCGACATAGACTTAGTTCTCTTGGGACATGTGAATTTATATTGTTAATTATTTTTATATTTATTTATGATTTGTTATTAAACACTTTCTCTCTCTACCTTTTTTATCTAATGCTTTACAAATATTGATAAGTTTGAAAACCTAGAAAATTTAAATAAAAGAAACGCCAATAATTATTTATCAACTTTATTTTACAACACACTATCATACATAATTAATTAATCAATTATAATATATAATTCATCAATTAACTGTAATATTTAATTAATTAATTAATTTATTCAGAATATATATTATATTTTTTCTTTTCATAAATTAATTATTTATAATTATCTATTAAATATTTTTCATTATTTATTCATCAAAATTTTCAATTTATTAATGTTTTCTTGAAAACCTAAAAAAGAAAAAGACAATGCAGTAAAACAATACTAGAAAGCAAAAAGGAACACTAATTGGGCGTGGTTGTTAGCATTATAACCTAATAATGTTCACCTTTCTTGTAGTAATTAGTTTTCTTAATTTTAAGTTAATTAATAAAGTAAATTTAGAGATTTTATGATTAAAAATTATTTTTTTATTTTATAAAAAATTATAATTATCCTTTTCTAATTTAATATAATATGATATATGATGATACGATGTTTTCTGACATGATATTTATCTCAGAATCTTTAATTTTGTCTGTATCTGCGAAACAATAATGATAAAATAATAATGATAAAACTTGATGTATGTCTGATTTATCTCAGGTGTCCAGACATATTTTATTAATATGAATATTTTTTAAAATTTGTTCACATTCTCTATGTTAGATACATCAATCCAAAAAATGTGTCAGACACGTTAATACAAAGAATGTATTAGATTATATTTTTCTTCTTTATTGAAAGGAAGAATTTATTTTTTCACGTGTTGGAGAAAAAAAAAAAAAGTCATTGATGATAAAATTTCTTGTGTACATGACTTGTCTTAGTTGTTTGATTCTTCCTGTTTGACTTAAATAAATGTATATTTTTTCAGTTTGTCAAACTTTTTGTATCGGACACGTTAATGTAGGAAATGCACTCGCTTGTGTACTTATTTTCTTTCTGAACAAAAGGTAGAAAGTTATTTCTTTTATATGTTGGAGAAAGGTAAACGAGTTGTTAATGTTTCTTTTCTAGAGTATTAATAATGAATGTTTTATGGTAATTTATTGATATATATTGATTTTCAGTATTAAGTTTCATCATAGCTTTCAACTTTTAGAAAAGCTTCATAGCTTTTTCTTCTACTTTGTAATTTGTGAATAGTAGTGATTTACTTTCGATGCATTCGGAAGTGAAAAAAAAAAAAGAAGAAAAAACTCTTAGCTATATTAAAGAGTAGTTTCTTTGTTAGTCATTACCAGCTACCGGACTATGTTTGAACTGTGAAATAATTAATAGCAATATAATTTTGGTAAAATAAAATCCCATCTCACACAGTACTTGGGATTCGTTTGTAGGAAGCTGTGGAATGGGAGTACAAATCTAAAGTTGCCGGCAAAATGCATGCTTGTGGGCACGACGCACATGTGGCTATGCTTATTGGCGCTGCCAAGATCTTGAAAACTCGAGAGCATTTATTAAAGGTTTGTTCTCACCTTATCTATCTCTTCTATTTATTTATTTATTTTTTATATATAAGTTCTGTCCTTATCTCTCATACATTCTCGTTAATAAAACCAATTTTACCTGATATTTACATTTTAGGATTTTATTTATAATGCCGTGAATTTATTTAAGTTTTGTTCAATTTTTAGAGAAAGAAAACTTACTTTTTTAGCTTAATTACAAGGTAATCGATTCTAAGAAATTTTACTCTTGTAATTTATTTCCAATTAAAAGTTTCATCTCTCGGTCCTTCCCAATTTTCAATTATTGAATTACAGGAAGGGATAGATGCAACTCCACACATCATATTTATGTTTATCTTTGTTTTTAGGTAAATATATTCATAATTTGGGAGATTCTATACGTAGACAGATAAATTTTTAGATGAATGATACCGATCTATGTGTAAATTAATTAATTGATAAATGTGCAAAATTTAAAAATTTGAAATTTTTTTAAATTAATTAAAAAATAAAAATGATATGTTGCGGTGATGTAAGAGAGCATAATAATAAACGCCTACCTAAATTTAGAAGATTGTATAAACAGAGAGATAGAGGCAAAGAGTGTAAGAGGGAATGAATTCACACTCTCCAGAGATAGATGCTCTGTGTTGAATGAGAAAGTAATATGAATTTCTACCAATAATATCTTCCATACATTAAAAAGCTAATAATAAATATAAGCTAGAAAATATTTAAACTATTAGATTTTGGATGCAGGACCTGCAGTTATATATAGCTCAATGTAGGAAATCCTGACCCTATCCTCTTGACAATGGTATAAAGATATTTTTAAATGGATCAAATTGAGTATTTTATTTTGTCATTTTATAATTAAACTATTTACAAGATATTCATTTATATTTTATTTTAATACAAGTAACTGCACTCATATTTTTATTTTTTTGTTTGAACAAAAATTTGTAATAAACAATGGTGTTTTCTATAAAACACGGATCTTGGAACTAAATAATCCTTATTGTCACATTAATTTACTGTAATAACAGAAATTCGAAACATATAGTAACACTAGGACTAATAACTTTATCTGAGACAACAGTTCCACCTAAAAGTCAAATCCGTTACACTTCCTTTTTGCCTTGGAGCCTTAACAATACCACGGGTCTTTTCTGTGGTTGACACAATCTTATTACTCTCAGTGGGTTAAGAGAGATGTATAACCACTATGTAATTATTACAATAAAAAACAGAGAGGATATTTTAACCATTTTTTTAAACAGATTAAAAATATTTTCTTTTTTCATACAGAGTAGTACTGATATAAAAAATTGTCATAAAGAATATTCATTTTTAATAAATCTCGCGTTGAGGAGGTTGTATACCTAACATTTTTTCTATTCTACTATTCATATCTTTGATTTTTTATTTTCTTCTATTCTCTTTAACTAAATACTTTATATTCTCATTTTATTTCTTATTTAATTCTTTTTGTTTTCTTACGTACTAATTTCTCTTTTTCTACTAAACACAAGCTTAGACTCAGTTTTACCATCTGACAGCTGGTGGGTGTAGTTCAGTGCCGGCCCCAAGAGTTTGACACCTAAAACTAATTTGGACAATCTTTTTCTTATCTTAAATAAAAATTATAATTTTTTTTATTACTGTTTATTCGAGAATATTTATTTTATTATAAAAATAATAACAAATAATTTCTTAGACCGGCCTGGTTGAATTATTGTGTAGCTCATAAGTCTAAATACCAGAAACACAGTGCCTTATAAATAATGTTTGCTTTGTCGTGTATGGGCATGAGCACGTTCTTCCGTAGCCTTAGGTGCTACCCTAGGGCTTTTACTCTATTTACAGATAAAGGAGTTATTTGAGTATATGGGACCTCATGATACACCTAACTTTTTAATAAGATAAAACTTTAGGGTAGAGCCAGGGGCTATGCTATTAATTCAGACCATAGGATAAGGGCCATCTATATTAATTCAGATGCCTCTTCTGTTATGCATTCAAAAGAAGTATAATTTTATACTGACTTAATGGTTTATGGAGAGATTTTTATATTAATATTCCTCTGAATTCGTATACAAGGGAAAAAAAATTTAAACTTAAATATAAAAGTTTAATTATTTCAAAAAATGTTAAATAATTTTAAAGTAATTTATATTTATAATATATACACTATCTTCAATAAATATAATTAAGGATAGTTTAAAAATTATAGTTTAATTTTTATAAGAAAATAAAAAATTAAAGTACTAAATTATTTTTCTTAATCAGTATAAAATTAAATATTTTGTTTATATATATGGAGTATTTAATATTAAAAATAGTAAGTAGATCTTTTATTTTTATTGTAATTTATAATTTTATAATTTATTATTATTATTTTAGTTCTTGATATAAAAATATATTTATTGTAATTATAATCTTTAATTTTATAATATATCACTATTTTAATTTATATTTAGACAAAAATGATTAAAAAACAAAAAAAATATTCAATATTTTTCATGTAAATCAGTAATATAACAAGGTAATTATACTCTAGTCCATTGTTTGAAAAAAGAAGTTACATGTTTGTGTAGAATAATATTAAAATTTGTCGCATGCGATTTCCTGACCTCACGTACAAAGAGAAACAGAACAAAATATCTAATGGATAGGCGACCAACGTGTGGAATCTTGTCTGGTAACATGTGTAAAGTCTACCATTTTCACACTCACATTCACGTTCACGTTCACGACACAGACTCCATTTATAACTTATTCAAAAGTTGAAAGACAGATGTGAGAAATCTTGTCTAATACAGCTTGTACTACTGCATTTAGAATCAGAACCCCACCATAGGTTGCTTTCTCATTCCAACTAGTCTTGTGATATTTTGCTGCGTAAGCTAAAAAAAAGTACAGTAATAATTATCGCATGCTCAAATACTAGCACTTAAATTTTATCTCATTCCCAATTTGGTATGAAACAAAATCCAAAGAAGAAAAACAACAACCATACATTTTTGTATCACACTTTTTACCTTTTTATTTTTTATTTTTTTAGTACTTTTTTTGCAAAGGAACTCTAACTCTTTTCTTCCTGAACTCATCCTCTCTCACCTAATGTTTTAATTTTGTTATTACGTTTCATTACTTATTGTTTCTTCTCTCTCTTTCTTCCTTCTATTTATATATTCTAAAAATGATTTCCTTGACTATTTTCTTAGGTTTGTTTTGGTGAAATAGAAGAGAATGAAATAAAATAAATTTAAATTAAAATAGAATATAAAATAATAAGATTCTTGTAAATTTGTAAAAATTTCCTTTCCATTCTTTAGTATTTCTTCTAGTCCAATTAAAGCGTTAGTGAAGAAAATAGACTTACAAATAGATTTAATTCTTAAGAAAAAAATATTGAACCACATTTACACTATCTTATATTGTTATTTGGCCTGAAATTAAGGAAAGAAAGATGCTTAATTGCGCATCTAGTAGCAAGGGGGTGTCGCGGAAGCTTCGTCTGGGTCGTGGGCTATGGAGGCTTTTACTTTTACCATTTTCATTTCTCTATTTCTCTATTTATAAAGATTGTATCATATGTTTTGCTTCTTCAAGAATTTAACATCAATTGCCCCTTCATTTTTCTGTATTCTTGTTTCTACTCTATTAGCGACTATGGTACAAGAAACACTTTTCAAATGGTGTTTTCAATTATTATTTTTTTTCATTTTTCTGGATTATTTAGTCTAAACACTTCGATATTTTACACTTATTAAATATTCCTTAATTTGTGCACTCTATTTGTGAAGATGAATAATTTGAAACAAAAGTATTATATTATAATCTCGAGTTTCTAGTTAAAGTGCGCGCGTAACACAAAATATATAAACAGATAAAATGTTGTTTTCAAAGGAAAGTTGGGTCCAGCAAAATGAGGTAGTGTTATCAGACTTGGCTGGGTGGAAATAGTCGTTTAATACTACCTGAATGACATATCTATGAAGCATACATTTTATGTCAAGTGACAAAGGGACATTTTTAACTTTTCTCGGTTGCAGTGTCATTGTTTGTTTTGAATCGCATCCATGTTTAGATTAATTTTTGGAAACCCCATTGATACTAATTCTTAACATGCTATAAGACTCACTCCACATTCTGATTTCATTGTAAACAAACCTGAGTACCGTGACTGTAAATGTTATTAATATGCATAACTGGGAATAATAAATTTACACATGTCAGAAATTGGACTCTACTTACGTTTACTTCCTATGCAAATATGTATCAAATAGATTAAAATAAACTACTATATCACTAAATAGCCCTAGTCAAGGTGATTTGTTGGAAATTTCTTCACACCTGTTTTCAATTCTTAGGAAAGAAAAAAAACATTATAGCCTTAAATTTTCTTTTTGATCTGTCTATGGCAGGGGACTGTAATACTGTTATTCCAGCCAGCAGAGGAAGCTGGTAATGGAGCAAAAAGAATGATGCAAGAAGGTGCTTTGGAGGATGTGGAGGCTATATTTGCAGTTCATGTATCCCATGAACACCCAACTGGTATAATTGGATCAAGGCCAGGACCTCTTCTTGCTGGCTGTGGATTCTTCAGAGCAGTAATTAGTGGGAAAAAGGGTCTTGCAGCCAATCCTCATCGTTCTGTTGATCCAGTTTTGGCTGCTTCAGCTGCTGTTATCAGCTTACAGGGCATTGTCTCCCGCGAATCAAATCCATTGGATTCACAGGTTTTGCATCATACTAATATGCCTCTTTCAATCTGTGTGTTTGTATCTTTTTGCATATATACCTTCTCTAACCATGTACTTGGCTCCATCTATGTTACAACTTTAGGTTGTGTCTGTAACTTCATTTAATGGAGGCAACAACCTTGACATGATACCAGACACTGTGGTCCTTGGTGGGACTTTCAGAGCCTTCTCCAATACCAGCTTTTACCAACTACTTGAAAGAATAGAGCAGGTTCGCAACTACCTCATTTCTCTTAGGCTTAATCAAATTTTGTTTCTTTTTGCTATAGTCACATTTCTCTAATTTGGTTTCCTCTTTTTATTCTTCTGCAAATTTAATCTTCATACTATTTTAATTGTACAATTTTGTTATAAATATTTAACAGAAATTGTGAAATAAGTTAAATAAAATTTTAGTCCCTTCACATTTTATAGACTATGATTTCCGTCCATTAAATGTTATTTAGTAATAGGCTTGAGGGACTGAAATCATATCTTTTAAAATTTGAAGAACTAAAAATATTATTTTTAAATAAAAGAGACTAATACTAAATTTAAACAAATTTCAGGAAATACAAACATATTTAAGTCATCTAAAATAGAGTATTGCGTCAGTATTTTAGTTTGATATTGAATGCTAACACAATTAAAATAATGGGATCAAATTTATATATATATATATATATATATATATCTTTTTTAACAGAGGAACCAAATTTGATAACAGAGGACTAAAATTGAGTCTTACTATTATTAACGTGAAGTGGACACAAAAGACTGAATGAGTCTAACCTGGATCCAATTGTTATCCGGAATAGGTGATTGTGGAACAGGCGAGTGTGTACAGATGCTTGGCAGATGTAGACTTCTTTGAAAAGGAGTACACTATTTATCCTCCCACAGTGAATGATGATCGAATGTATGAGCATGTGAAGAAGGTGTCCATTGATTTGTTGGGTCAGAAGAATTTCAGGGTAGTTCCACCTATGATGGGTGCTGAAGATTTTTCTTTCTACTCTGAGGTGGTTCCCTCAGCTTTCTTCTACATTGGAATAAGGAACGAAACATTGGGGTCTTTTCATACGGGACACTCTCCATATTTCATGATTGATGAAGATGTTCTACCAATAGGTGCTGCTGCTCATGCTAGCATTGCAGAGAGGTACCTCATTGAACATGGTTGATATTGGAAAAATAAACACAAACGCCCTACTCTTGTTTCTTACATAAGTTCATCCGTTCTCCTCATGAGAAGTAAATTTTCACTCTAGTTCGTGATAATGTAAGTGTTTGTCACTTTAGTTAATAAGTTTATAAAATCTTTACCTTAGTCTCTACCTTTATATAATGTCTTTTACTGTAGTCTTTTTTACATTTTAACATTTACTTGGTCTTTAATGTAAATACAATATAATATAAAACTAAATAAAGCAAATAACCTTTTACAATTAATGATTTTAAGGAGTCGATGATTAAAATACTCAACACCTAAATTTAAGAAAGTAAAATTAGAAATTACTCTTCCTATATTCTTCATATGGTGCTTGAAGTTAAGGAACAGTTGAGACTAAATTATCCATTTCTCTAGACGTTGGATAAGGCTCATAAAAGAGAACAGGGAAGCGCTAAAATTTGTTTGGAGCCGGTTTAAGATCCGGTTATCTTTCTCGAGGCAAATGTTCAAGAGTATAAACAATAACTTAATTTAAGTATATCAATGTATAGTTGATTTAATTTTAACCAAGCTAATAGTATAAGTACGTCCTATAATTACTAAGAGAAGGCTTTTACAAGCCTTTAATATGAAAAATGGTAAGCGAAGAAACGGATGCTACGAAATTTCCCATATTATTTTTCAACTTTCGCCAGCTAATTTTATTCAATATTATATAAAAACGATTGCATCTATATATTATAATCAAATGAACCACCTTGAGATCTATGGTTACAAAATTAAGTCACTATCCCACCATATAAAAACCACCAACATGATGTGTTAAACTTGCAAAACCATCAATCATATCCCCCACAACATGTTGTGCATGTAATTTATCATAAACAGAACGAAGCATAAACATTTAGTTCCCACGACACATTTTATTCAAGAACCAACAGAATTACATAGCGAACTAATTCTTCAGGTGAGTGCACACTTTTGTTCAAACAATGATTTGACAATCATCCATGCATAAAGTTACAATAACAAAAACAAAGGATAAGGATGCCACTATTTTATTATGTATATGTCTGTATATACAGAAACCTCCTAGTCCTTAGAACAATCTACAATTGACAAAACTCCAGTCGTACTGGTATTGTAAGCTTAAGCTCTTCAACCTTCTAGGTGAAAAATGCCGTTCATAATTTTAGATTCTCACCTCTTCTGTCCACACAAGCATCTGGCAGCTTGTTGGGCAGAATGTGAGGATAATATCATTCTCACCTCTTCTCTCCACACAAGCATCTGGCAGCTTGTAGGGCAGAATATGTGAGGATAATATCAGCGCCGGCCCTTCGGAGGCACATCAATGACTCCATCATAACCTTTTCTTCGTCAATCATTTTTAGAGCACCTGCAGCTTTTATCATTGCGTATTCACCAGAAACCTGTTCCATGCATCAAGAATTATTATTACTGTGAAAAAGGATGGGGAAAATGGTAAAGCAAAACAAACTTGCTTTCAAATTACTCATAAATTTATCTTTTTCATAAACATTAAAGAGTGCAGAGGCTTCCTTTTATTCCCAGTTTTAAAGGCATAACAACTTAAGGTATCACCATGACTGCATCCATAAAATCATTGAAGAAGAATATTCATGTTATCACTAGCTTCCATTCTTCACCAACTGCTTTTGTATTTTATCTAGTTTTCTACATCTTTGCAGTCTAAACAGAATACATAGAATGAAGTAATTTATAGTTAATAAGTGTTTTAAATAAGCTAATAAACTTCCATACCAAAAATATTTCTTCTTCAACTTCATATCCTTATAACCTCTGTACTTTTCTAGCATTTAATTTGTGACAGTTAAAATTTTATTAACAGTGCAGCAAGTTCATATTCTTAAATTACGAGAATTGAAGGCCACAGATATAATGATTGTTATAGAAACAAATTTCTGTTCAATTATCTTTTGAATTTAATGCTATGCAATGGAAGATCAACCTAAGAATATAACTGTTAAAGCAACCATGAATGAATCCCAGCCTGATATTAAATTAGAACGATGATGTTTTTCTACCATAGATAGACTCCGGTCACTTGAAAAAAGCTTAATGCTCAGTTCACTGGTTAATAATTATTGAATATTTGCACAACTTTCAGAATTATTTTCCCAGTGCTAGAATGAGCAAAGAAAAGAACCTGGTATGCTGCAATTGGCAAGGGGGAATTATCCCTCAGCAGCCGTATGATATCCAAATAAGGAAGACCAGGCTTAACCTGTAAAGATAAAAATGAGCATAAGATTATAATCAAAGAACATATACACACACATAAAAACTGAACCAACCAAGAGAATGTCAGCTCCTTCAGATTCATCCTCCCGCATCTCAGTCAGAGCCTCTCTGTAATTAGCTGGGTCCATCTGATAACTTTTGTTCAGCCAGGCCAGATTTATGAGCAAACCAAGAATCATTAAAATAAAATTGATTACATGTATTATAGTAAGTCAATTTCAAGATGACACATACGTTTTCTTGTCTCCAAACCGGGGGTTTGAGTCTAGTGCTTCTCTAAATGGACCATAAAATGAACTTGCATACCTGTCGGCAACACATAAATGGCATTGTTTAGGACCAAATTATGTATGAGACATAAAAAAGGACGTGGGTGAAGCTGGAGCTAATAACAACGTCCACCAGTCCATCTTGTTATAACTTATATTCTTGTAGAATTAACTAAGTCACAGTTAGCAAATATAGTGAGATGGCTCATAGGCACAAGAAGATGCATATCTAAAGGAATTTGAATGCTTGTAACTATGGCAGTAAGGATGATAAAATTGCTTATAGGTTGGAAGAGAAAGAAACCAACTTGTTCATAATGGAACTGTTCCATATTAAAAATGAATCAATATGCCACACATTTTGCATCTCTTATAATATCTCATGCTAGAACATAGATATCCTCTGATACTAATTCTAGATCTCCCACAAACACATTATTGCTAGTTATACATCCTTAGCTATTTTGAGTTTCAATTTTCAAATGATTTTTCATTGGAGTTATTTCCATATTTTAGAAGCATCTATACATCTCCATAACTGACTAAACCCTCAGTGATTCCCATTTGCCAATGCAAGCTGGCAAAACAGAAAATGATATTAGAAAATGAAATGGAAAATATAAAACTTACTTTGCTGTATAGGACATTATAGAAACATGCTGAAAGCCTTCAGCATCAAGAGCTGCCCGCAATGCTCCTACCCGACCATCCATCATATCACTAGGGCTGACAACATCTGCTCCAGATCGGGCCTTTTGAAAATTAGAAAGAGAAGAAACAGATAAAATGTTAGTGGTGCATAGAGAAGCATAGCAAGGAAACACTAGAAATTGAGATCATAAAAGCATATGATAATTTCTTCAGTGAACAATACTAAAGCATTAACTGCCCTAAAAATCTTGGCAAAAAGTTTACTTGCTAATAACTAGCATAAATCATTGGTTCCTTCCTCTTTTATTTTATTTTTTTCATCTGGGAGTTGAGACACCACATTGAATTCATTACATTGATCAAAATCACATCCATAAACAAATGAAACTCATTTGGAAGTAAATGAATGTTTCCTGGTCTTACTGGAGGCAATCAATGTGCTCATGAAATCTGAAGAAAATGACTGGTAACTATCTACAGTTGAAAATGTATATAGAAGACAATCATATTACCTGGGCTACAGCTTGTTTACATAGCTGATGAACTGTCTCATCATTCATAATAACTCCTACAAGATTATCAAGGATATATAATGTCATTAGTACTCTATTGACCTTAATCGAGAAACACTTCTTTCAAACTTATGCAGAATATCTTGTACTTTTATCCCAACCAAAGTTGATTTAGGAAACAAATAGTCATGCAGACTATGTAGAGAATTGATGGAAAATATTTTAAGAAAAAAGTAATTTTCTTGAACAAGTACTAAACTAAACCTAGAAGTCAATACATGGCGAATTCCAGACTCTTTCATGGGTAGGAGGATTGTTTTCTTTAGTATGCGAAAAGTCACAAGTCTCAATTCCATAGAATCAGAAATGGCCATTTATTGCAGAATGGAATGAATTAATGTTTATTTTCTTACGTAGTATTTGTATATAAATCCATGTGGGATTAACCTAGATTGTTGATGTATGTTTTCATTACATCTACTTATCATTCCATTCCATATTTCATTACATTCCATGAACGTAATAAATAAGTTGTTAGGATATTAGGATAAGGGAGTTAGTTAGGACAGTTAGGATATTAGTTAATGAGTTGGAGGGGTTTATTAGATATAAATAGGGGCCGAAAGATAGAAGGAAGAGGAGTCTTAATCATTTTTGTAAATTGAGCTTTTGCTCTTTGGGAAGGGGAAACCCTTGGGGGAGAGCTTTCTCTCCTATTTTCTTTGTTCTTTTAGTGTTGGGATATTAGGATAAGGGAGTTAGTTAGGACAGTTAGGACAGTTAGGATATTAGTTAATGAGTTGGAGGGGTTTATTAGACATAAATAGGGGCAGAAGGAAGGGGAGTCATAATCATTTTTGTATATTGAGCTTTAGCTCTTTGGGAAAGTTGAAATCCTTTGGGAAGGGAAAACCCTTGAAGGAGAGCTTTCTCTCCTATTTTCTTTGTTCTTTAATCCTATTCAATAAAAATCTCTCTTTTCTATCTCATTTCAACTGTGGGTTCCTAACAAATTGAATGGACGACAGAATGGGAATGGTGGAAAGGACAACCAGCGAGTTGCAAAAAGAGGTCGCTTACATCAAGGCACACAAGCCAGATTTGCAGCAACTCAAAGAGCTAGTTATGGAATGTCTTAACAGAAGAAAAAAGATGACAGTAATCAAGAAGAGAGGTTATCGCGTTCTTGGTTGGAAAGAGCGTCCAATTCTTGTGGACTGCACTATCATTCTTGCAAGGTCACCATTTCAAAGCTGAAACAGGAACCAGAAAATGGTCCAAAAATCATTCTTGAAGTGAAAGGGGAAGAGGAAAGGATGGGAGCACAAATAGGGGTTAATGAGTTAATGAGTTGGAGGGGTTTATTAGACATAAATAGGGGCAGAAGGAAGGGGAGTCTTAATCATTTTTGTATATTGAGCTTTAGCTCTTTGGGAAAGTTGAAATCCTTTGGGAAGGGAAAACCCTTGAAGGAGAGCTTTCTCTCCTATTTTCTTTGTTCTTTAATCCTATTCAATAAAAATCTCTCTTTTCTATCTCATTTCAACTGTGGGTTCCTAACAAATTGAATGGACGACAGAATGGGAATGGTGGAAAGGACAACCAGCGAGTTGCAGAAAGAGGTCGCTTACATCAAGGCACACAAGCCAGATTTGCAGCAACTCAAAGAGCTAGTTATGGAATGTCTTAACAGAAGAAAAAAGATGACAGTAATCAAGAAGAGAGGTTATCGCGTTCTTGGTTGGAAAGAGCGTCCAATTCTTGTGGACTGCACTATCATTCTTGCAAGGTCACCATTTCAAAGCTGAAACAGGAACCAGAAAATGGTCCAAAAATCATTCTTGAAGTGAAAGGGGAAGAGGAAAGGATGGGAGCACAAATAGGGGTTAATGAGTTAATGAGTTGGAGGGGTTTATTAGACATAAATAGGGGCAGAAGGAAGGGGAGTCTTAATCATTTTTGTATATTGAGCTTTAGCTCTTTGGGAAAGTTGAAATCCTTTGGGAAGGGAAAACCCTTGAAGGAGAGCTTTCTCTCCTATTTTCTTTGTTCTTTAATCCTATTCAATAAAAATCTCTCTTTTCTATCTCATTTCAACTGTGGGTTCCTAACAAATTGAATGGACGACAGAATGGGAATGGTGGAAAGGACAACCAGCGAGTTGCAGAAAGAGGTTGCTTACATCAAGGCACACAAGCCAGATTTGCAGCAACTCAAAGAGCTAGTTATGGAATGTCTTAACAGAAGAAAAAAGATGACAGTAATCAAGAAGAGAGGTTATCGCGTTCTTGGTTGGAAAGAGCGTCCAATTCTTGTGGACTGCACTATCATTCTTGCAAGGTCACCATTTCAAAGCTGAAACAGGAACCAGAAAATGGTCCAAAAATCATTCTTGAAGTGAAAGGGGAAGAGGAAAGGATGGGAACACAACTGTCTGAAATCAAGATCAAGAAAAAGGTTGACGGGCTTAAAGAGAACCTGGAACCCAGCATAGAGGAGCTGGATACGGATGACCGAGGTCCAGATAAAGTTGTTGAGGCAGAGAAGAGGATTGGGATCATGGAGATGGGGAAAGACCCATGTATAGGGATCAAGCATGGGTTAAAGGACCCTCCAATGGCCAGAAAAGCTTAGTTCTTAAGCAACTGGGTTAACCTATCATTTCCAGCATTAAAATTGCTGAATCCAAATCTCTGTACAACACTAGTTGGATCAAACTACACCATGGGTACTGCAAAACTTGGTCATACAAGCTAATAACTGATGAATGCCTTGGAACAAGACGTAGCGGACAAAGTATGGGTTTCAGAAAATCTGGTCAACTTGTCAATGCAGTTAAAGCAGTGGGGATGAAATATTGAAACATTATCAATGGAGAATGAAGTTATACAGAATCCAGCTCTCCCTTCACCACCACCAAAGCCACCTGATGCAAGCAGCAAAGGTGGAGGCCAGGGTTTTTTCTTTTCTAACAGTTGAACAGCCATGGGTGCTGTTATGTTCTTGTAATTGGGAGAAAAAAAAAAAATTCAAGTAAATTTGTTACTATTTTTTTCCATTGTCAGATTTCATCCTTGAGGACAAGGTTGTTTTGAGGTGGGGTGTAGTGTTAGGATATTAGGATAAGGGAGTTAGTTACGACAGTTAGGATATTAGTTAATGAGTTGGAGGGGTTTATTAGATATAAATAGGGGCAGAAGGATAGAAGGAAGGGGAGTTTTAATCATTTTTGTAAATTGAGCTTTAGCTCTTTGGGAAAGGAGAAATCCTAGGAGGAGAGCTTTCTCTCCTATTTTCTTTGTTCTTTTATCCTAATCAATAAAAATCTCTCTTTTCTCTCTCTTTTCTATCTCATTTCAACTGTGGGTTCCTAACAAAAGTAGATTCCATTCCAAGCAACTCCATTCCTAATCCTAATCACATTTCAATCACAAAAAAATTCGTTGTGACGCCTAAAGGTTATATAGATTATAAGTAAGATTATGCTACCATAAAACCTAGGCTATCCATAATACGGTGATTCAAATAGCACAAAAACCTATTCTCTTGAATCTTGTGTTCTCTATTATCCACTAATCTAGAAGGAAATGAAACAAAATATGATAAACAGCCCATTTTATTTAATATGTTCCCAGGGAAATAACACCTTTTATTTAATATCCATGCTTCAAATTCACTGAGCATTTCTCATGAATTATTTCAATTAACTGTGTTCCGTAGTTTAATATCCTCTATGTCCTGAGGTCCATGAGAAGTGGGAAATAACAACATAGACTCAAATATAAAGAGAACCAACTATAAACACCTATACTTCAGCATTTTTCTCAAGAGATTTCAAACTCTATAAAAGACAAATTTGATAGATACCATCTTCTCTAACTATGCCATCATGCCCATCTGACGAATACGGATCTAAGGCAACATCTGTATAGATAATCTGAAAAAGATTGAAAGAGAAGTGTTATGGACTTAACTTTCTATATGCACCAGAAAATATAATATCCCCAAACTATGGAAATTCTGTTCACTTACAAGGTCTGGGTACTTATCCTTGAGCAAACGTATTGTCCGAGGCACTAAACCATTTTCATTGTATGCTTCATCTCCTGTGGGAGACTAAAGGGAGAAACTTGTTACACTAGATTGCATTACAGTTATCTTACTGAAAGCCTACAGTATAGGAGAGGGAATAGAACCTTCAAAGCATCTGGAATTTTGGGGAAGAGCACGATACTATTAACACCAACATCACGTGCTTTTGCAACCTGAAGCACAAAATGCCCACTGAAAATCACTAAACTTTAATGAATTAGAGATGATATTGCCAGAATAATACACCACTACCCACACAGTTTAGGAATATAAAAAAGAAAAGGGCCTTATGAGTGTGTACTCATTGGTCATAATTCTATATATACAAAAATAACCAAACAAAACCTGCCAGCTTCCCCCAGATTCAAATAGGTCAGATAATTGAAGGAACAGAAAAATCAGGCAAAACTCCTTGATCAATTTAAAGAACATCAAACTTCCACAAGTAGCTAAAATAATACTAAAAAATGAAGTTGATCTATAAAGGTACAAATGGTGCAGTAAATTTCTCTTGTATCAAGTACCAAGACAGACCATTTACCTCTAGATCACTCTTAATGGATTGATCTATATAGTTCTAAATCATAAAAGTACTAAAATAATTAAGACTATTCTTATCTTGATTATCATAGAAGTGACATGAAAGCAAAAGGAAATAGTTCTGAGACATATTGGAACAAAATTATGCAAAAGAAAGACTAAAATATCTCCAATTAAACATACCCATCTTATAGCCGTAGACACTAGACAGACATCTCTATTACTTTTTGAATGGTTTATTTGTAAAATTGTGATTCACTCTATAGCTTTCTGTGCTAAAAATGAAGAACGTAAATTTGAAATTGATGCCTGAGACAAATATGGGACTCATTTAAGCCATGCATGAGTACGAGACTCAGAAACAGTAGCAGATAAAAACCTCTTCTACAAGTCCATGCCTCCACCCAAGCCTGTAGCATCCGGGCATAGCTCCAATTGGAGTATCCTCTTCACCTGCAAGTTCAAACTCAAGTGTTCTCATAATCTAAAATTGAATAATCAAGAGCTACCCCCCCATTCTAATATGTAAAACCGTACTAGCCATCGCCTCAGTCCGTCAATTTTTAAAATTTTCACTTTAGTCTCTGATCTTGTAAACCTCAGTTCTCTTCAGTATTGTTAGTAAAAAATGGCTCTGAAAAGTGAAATAAAAAAACAAAAAAAACTAAAATAAAACAGTTTTCCTAAAATCAATAATTCTCACTTTAGTGTTTGATCTTGCAAACAGTTCTCTATGGTATTTTCAGTGTTTAACTGAAAATGCATAAAAGTAAGTAACAAGCACTAAGTTCTAAGAAAACACCACGTGCAAAAAGACCGACCTTCGTGAATGAAGAGAGGATACACAAAATTAGCCGGAGAAATACTCGTTTCCTGAAAAGCCGACCTAAGCGCCGGCGATTTTCGGTTCCGACGAGGACGCCGGTGAAGCGGCTGATACAAAATTCAGCAAATGAAACCAAACAAATCAAACCACAGCTGAAAGCCAAAGTACTTAATCAGAATAGACGCAAAAACAGTAGCTAAACTCACAAGTGAAGGGACCACGGGGGTTCCGACCGGAGCCGCCGGCGTGGGCGGTACGGGAGGCGCCGCCGGCACCTTGCCGGCGACGACGGCGGCTTCGAATTCCGAATCGCTGGCTCTCACAGTAAGAAGGCGCGGAGAGCGAGAAATGGTCGCAGATTGAGGAAAAGTGAAGTTGAAGGTCCTGTGCGGTGCTCTGAGACCAACGTAGCTCTGGAAATTCGACGCACATGGTGCATTAGGGATTGTAGAAGCCATTAGTTATTAATTATTAATTAATTGAACCCTTAAATTGAGATTAGTTGAATGATAATTAGAGCGTAGAGATTTTAAGGTGAAGACGCAGATTTGGGATTGGAAATGGAACGATAGAGAGAGAGAGGTGGGTGAGGTATATAGGATTGGGGAGAATATAGAGAACCAATCACAAGAGTCGCAGGAAAAGGATAAGTGAGGTGTTACGCACAGGATTCAACACTTTTTAACCCATTCATCTAACATAGTTACTCACCCTCAATTTTCTAACTAGTTGTTTTCTTTGCCTATTTAAATAACTTTTATTTAAGAGTTTAGTTATCAAGTTTTGAAAAATAATAGTACCATTAATTCATTTTATATCATTTTTATTGAAATAACAAAAGTTAAATGTAACTGAATTTTATCTAGAGAAATAGTTGAAGAGTAAACCATGAATGTATATTCAATTTAAACTAAAAAAAATAAGATAGAAAAATCTAAAAAGATGGTAATAAACTAAAATGTATAAAAAATGTAATTAACTTTTGAATTTTAATAATGATAATATGAAATAAAATAAAATCGAAAATGTATTTATAAATATAGCTATAGATTAGTTGATGTAAAGTGATCATTATTGTGCATCTTAGAAATTATATTTATGTGTAATTACATTCTGGTATTTTTTTTTTTTTGTCGTGCAACAGTACATTTATTTTTTTTCTTTACCGCTAAAGAGAAGTGGTGCATTTGTTAGAAACCAAAATGTTACGAAGAGAACTATAAACGGTAAAAACAGCTAATCATTTGATATCATGTTTGTGTACATCTTTTTTTATTTTTTTTTTATATTGTGGACCTAATAGTTGATCGCACCAAATGGACTCATGAACAATACTTGAAACTGAAGATGCCCATTTACTATATATATCTCCACCCTACACTTTGGCACTAGATTTGATTTTAACTTTTGTAGTTATATTGTAAATATTTTTTATGGGTTATTATTTAATAATTATGTGATAAAAATATAACATAACTACATTTTTATAGGCAGATGCAAAAGTTAGAGTCAATATTTATATTAAGAGGAAAATGTTAATCAATGGTTATTTTTTTTTATAAAATTTAATATTAACATGATGTATTATAATTTATTTGTTTTCTTGAAAAATATTTAATTATTATTATTGTATATATATTAATGGTAAGATTTTGAAAACTGTTGAATTGAAAGAATAAAGAAAGCATTCCAAATCAAACGCGAATTAAGTTTAGATAGATGGTAAAAGAAACTTAAATGATATATTAAAGTTAAATTTAAACGAAAATATTAATTTTATTATGATTAGATTTTGTGTAATAAATAAATATTTTGCATGATAGATAGTCGATGATAAAAATAGAAAATTTATTAATTTCTAACAATATAATATAAATGTTATAAAATTACGTGTTAAAAGTATTTATAGTTGATAGTTTTATGTATTATGTAACAAATTTCTTTATCATTAAATGATCACAATATTAGTGTAACTTAAGTGGATGCTCGTAGATTTAATGAAACATATTCTATAAATTTAGATTGTGACGATAATGTCGATAAATCATATAGTGAAAAAGATTTTAACAATAATTTATCTATATTAGATAATGATAATATTATTGGAGAATAATTTTTTTTATTTAATGAATTTTTTCTTTTATAATTACTTTCCTAAACTTACTATAAATTAATTTACTAAATACAATTTTACTAGTGAATAAATTTTCTACCAATAACCATTATTTCCAAAACTAATACAAAAATAATTATCATATAAGTATCACTAAATTTGCTATTTTCTCCTACTAACGAGTTTTGTGTACAAATATTACCACTACAATCTATTATACACTGGATTTCCTATTCTAACAATACTAATTTCATAGTATTTTTCCAAAATATAGTTTAAATAATCATATAAATATTACTATAACTTTAAATAAAATAGTAGGAAACATACAAAATTTGTGTTAAATTAGAGAAAAAAATCACATCTCACTAACTAACTAATAAAGGAAGCCTAAAAGAGATTGAGAAAAATCTCAAGAGAGACAGAGAAGGTAAAAGTTAAAGAGGGAACTAGAATGAGATTTGGTGTTATACAATGGGTACCTTAGTGCGAGGGTCAGTGATGCCTTCAGTGTTATCTACGCCTCCAGCCATGTGTTACCTCTACATTGAATGTGTTGGAATGACATGCCCCTTCACTGTTAATCTGGCCAACACATGTTGCCTCTACACTGGGTTGACACGAGCCTTAAATGTCATAGTATTAGCGATAATCACTACAACACATTCGCTTTTAATATTACAAATACACCCACTGCTGATTGGGTTTATGCTTTCGCCCAAAAAGACCTTCAACTGCATTTACTCTGTATCTATGTCTATTTCAGTTTTAATATATTACTTCTCTTTATTTAATAATTTTACTTTTTGGGTTTGTTCTTTAAATATTATTCTATGATGCATTTCTCAAGATTTTTACCGTGATATTCACAACAAATCCTAAACTTTCTTTCTCCATCACTAATTTGGATCTTGTCTATCAACTTCGATCTTTTCTTTCACACTGTCTCGGATCCTTATCGTTGATGTCTTATTACGTCTCAAAAATTACTTTTTAAAATATAATTTTTTATTCTAAAAATAGCTCGTGACACAGATGATTCTATTTTGAAAAAGTATTTTATGTGATATATTAAAATATCGATAACAACAGATTTAATGACATTAAAAACATCAACATTCAAGTATGATACAATAATATTATATATAAAAAAAATAAAAGAAAAGATTAATATCATAATAAAATTATTATATACAATATTAATAAAAAAACACAATAATCAATTCGATAGATAGAAGTATGTAATAAAATATATAATGTATCAAGATATTATATACAAATCAACATAAAAAAAATTAGTTAAAGAAATGACAAAGACGAAAGTGTGAAAAAAATTTAAAAAATAATGAGATGGGATATAAAATTAAAGTTTAAAAATAAGCTTTATTTTTTAAAGAAAGACAGGGTACGAGTACAAAAACCTTTTTAAAATTAATCCATTCCAAGGTATATGATTTCTATTGATCAAGAGTAAATGGAACACATGAAACTCCTACAGCAAATATGTCATTGTGTATCTACACTACAAACGGTGGCCGTCAAATGAAAAAAAAAAAAGCAATTTTTACTACGCTAACAACTACAATACGCAGTCAACTCTCTTATAGAATATCTGCGTATTTCTCTCTCTTCACACTTTACGTATACATATTTCTCTCTCTTCATATTTTATAACTGATTGTCTGATTTAGTTGTCTGATTGTCTGCGTATTACAATTGTCTACCAAATATTTTAAAAAAAAAAAAAAGACTTATCCTAATTCGATTTTTGTTTTATATCTTCTAGTCATAATTACGGAGTATTTTCCATGCCAAAACAAAACAGCTTTCACTCGAATCAGGTCAAGGGTCGGCCCAATAATTAATTAAATTTATAGTAAATTTAGTTTAAATTTTTAATTTTAATTTAAAGAATTATTTATGAAATTTCTGGGATTCTTTTTATTAAGGGATGAGATCATGTTGGAGGTCTTTTATTTTTAAAATTTGAATATTACATTTTTTTTTTTACTGATAGGTCTAAAACGATACAGTGAACTGTAATTTTTTTTTTTTTTTTATCTTTGGACCAACTTTGACTAGATTATGTGTATTGTGGATAGAGTTCCAGCGCACCACTGTATATTAAGATTGTCTCTCTTTGAAAGAAATCATAAATATTTCTGAAAGAGTAAAGAAGAAGATCAAATTGAAAATGAGATATTTTTTCCAGGACATAAAATTGTATTGAGAAATTATATTTTTAATAATATTATATCATGAAAATAAGAAATGATTATTCTTTGGAATAAAAGATAATTATCACACTATATCATGAAAATAAGAAATAAAATAAATATAAATAATTGTATTTCTTATAATTAATTATTCCTAAAAGTATTCTTCTAAAATTTATTACAAAAATAGACATGGAATATTTCATTTTCTTGAAAATAAAAAACTCCGAAAACTATTTTTAATAATAAATTAGTAACTACCTATTCTTTTATATTTCTTTTTCCGAATACTATCCAAACACCTTCTATTAGAATAATATTACTTTTTAGACATAGCATTGTGATATTTAGGAATAAAATTTTATATCATGTCATAATCAAATAAGTTTAATGGTGATGTAAAGTGGTAATGACTAAGGATTAAATATGAATAAATTGAACGTGAAATAAATGATATAAAAAATTGTGATCAGAGTCTTTGGTGTATTTAATTATGGTAAGTTAGAAAAATTATAACTATTTTGAGACAATATTCTATCTTCCTCGAACTTAAACGAATCGATTTTTATCTTTTATTTTTTTTATTAAAATAAAATTAAATCATTTGATTGATTCAAGAATTAATGATTTGTGTGATTCAGTTGACTTAATTTGACATTGAATTAGTTATTAAATTAGTTGAATTAATAAAAATTAGATAGTTTAACTAATTTGGGTGATTTAAAATAAAAAATATTTTTCATTTAAATTATTTATTTTCTTTCTTTATTTATTTTTTATACAATGAAACAACTCAATTTATTTTTTATATTAGCACTCTCCCAACATAATAAATATGAAAATATTAATTAACAAATAGATGACATAATAAAATAAGACAATTTCACAAAACTAAAAATAAAAATGGGAGAGACTTAAAGCCTTTCATTATATCTCCCAAAAAAATACTAAGAATATTCAATTTAAACTTTTACAACGCCACATGTAACCTAATAAATAAGGAAAGGTCAAAATCAATGAGAGAAATCTAGAATTAGAGAAAAAATTGTAATGAATTCAGTTTTAAAATGCACTAAATACTTCAATTAAGTTCATGTTCAAACTGGATTAATTTAATATTAAAATTTATTCTTAGTTATTTAGAATTTGTTAAAATGATTTAAAATCTTAATTTTAATTATTATAATATAAATAAATATATCAACAGAAGTAGAAGAAAAATAGACAGATGTATCAACATACGCAAAGAAAGAATGATCAGATGAATCATTACCATTGTTAAGTCAAGATGACTTAGCATATTAGTTTTGATAATTACAGTGTTAGTAGACGAAAGAATGATCTGACTGAAAAACGCAGACTGAAGCATCAGATTGAAGAGCAGACTCAGACTAGAGCATCAGACTGTATGAGCAGACGGAAGAATGATCAGACGAATCATTAATGAACATAAACAAGATGCACCCTCAAGCACAGACGCACAAGATGAAGTGTTCAAGTCATCAAGCCTCAAAGCTACATCAGACGAAGAACCTTCATTGTTCAAGACAGAAAGCTCATCTCAACTTCAAGTCAAGTGCTCAAGAAGGAAGACTTTGAAGACTGAAGTTGAAGACGAAGGAAGAAGATAGACGAATGAATTCAACACTCAACTCATTTATTTATTCATTCGTCTACCTCATTTAATGAAGTTCAGACAGAGTAACTCACGCCCCAATTCAAATCTAGCTGTTACTCGTAGAAACTTCCAAAGACAAAATAGAGATATGTGCAAAACCCCTACAACATAAAAAACAACCATGCTTTTTGTTGATATCTCTGATCAAGTCAGAAAAAGCTTGTGCAAACATTAATTATTCTGATTGATCTTTGTCACAAGTTTTAAGACCCCAAGACAAAGGACTAACGTTCAAATCTTCAGTCTAATGGATACTTTAAGAAGTTCTCTATGAAAGGACTTCATTACTTCAAGAGATGGTTGGCGAACTGCACAACAAAGAATTTATATTCAAGCACTTAAGCAAAGTTCACTCGCCCTGAACTTAGAATAGATCTCATCGTAAAATCCCTCTCTGCGTAGAAGATAATCTTTGTTTAGAACATCCTTCAAAATCCACTATTGTGGTACCCTTAGCCCGAGGAGGCTATGTTTCAAAGAATACCTCTGTTTTAGCCTGAGGAGACTGTGTTTCAAAGAATACCTTTGTATTAGCCTGTGAAAGCTGTGTTCAAAGAATATCTGTATTTAGCCAAGAGTGGCTGAGTTCAAAGAATACTCATAGTGGAACCTTAGCGTGTTGTTGGAGAACTGGATGTAGTCTTGATCAGACGAACCATTATAAAAATATTGTTGTCTTATTTATTGATTTATCTGATTAACTAACATGGGATAATAACTTGAACAGTCTGATAATAAAATCAATTTTAAGAAGAAAACAATCTTGTGTATGATCAAGCTTTGAAAACAACAGACGCAAACGCATCGTCTTAGAGAAATATATTTTTTAAACAATCTACACAATTCAACCCCCCTTCTTATGTGTTTCTGTCTTTTACAACCATCATAGATGAAAGATGCACCTTCAAACAGATACCGCAAAAGGAGAAGTGTTCAAGTCATCATGCTTCAAGGCAACCTCATCAGATGAAGAACATTCAATAATCAAGACAGAGAGCTTAACTCAACTTTAAGTCAAGTGCTCAAGAGTAAAGATATGAAGACTGAAGTTGAAGACGAAGATGGAAGACAGACAAATGAATTCAACACACAACTCATCTTTTGTTCATTCGTCTATCAAGTTTAATGAAGTTCAGACGCTGAGTAACACATTTGTTCGTTCAAATCAAGCCGTTACTCAGAAGCTTCTAAAAGTGGAAAGAGATTTTGATGTAAGCCTCTCCAACACAAAAAGCAATTGCACGTTTCTGTGAAATCTCTGAACAAATCAGTCAAAGTCCGATCTCACACTTGTTAGATCAAGAATGATTAACGTCTCAAGATTTTGATTAATTACAAGACAGACGAAACCAAGCTACCCAAGACTTGCTAAGACGAAACCAGCACAGATGGAATGAGACCCTTCAAAGAAGATCTTCTGCGTCTGTCAAAGAGCCAAGTCATCAGACGATACATGCACAAACGGAAGAGGACTACTCAGCTTAAGTCCTTCGTCTGTCCAAAGAGCGAAGTCTAAGACGATAGGATGAGACGAAACAACAACAACTGAAGACTGAAGTATCATATCGTCTATCCAAAAGCTGAAGTCAGGATGAGTCATTCGTGCCAAGATTTGAGAAGTATCCAAGATCAGTATAGGGATTCGAGCTTACACACCCAAGTCAAAAAGGTCTTTACCTTTTGTCACATCTCTGTACAAGTCAGAAATAGTACTGCGCACAACCTAGTCCGCTATATCCGCTGCGACTCAACATCAATCAATCAAGTACAACTGACAACCTTTTTGGAAAGCTCTCTAGAAGATCTCTCAACGACTCTCAACGACATTCAAATGAGTCTAACGGCTATTTGAAGAAGATGCCTATAAAAGGACTTCACACCTTCAAGAATCAGTAGGCGAATACGCTTATCTTCTTCTATCTCTTAAGGATTCGCTCAAAATCTCTGATTGTGCTATATTGTAAACACCTCTCTGCGTAGAGGAAAACTCTGTTTTTCAAAACATCTTTCAAAGTCCACTTGTATGGCATTTTAGCTTGAGGAGGCTGCGTTCCAAAGAATACCTCTTGTTTTAGCCTGTGGAGGCTGGGTTCAAAGAATACCTTGTTTGTTTAGCCTGAGAAGGCTGTGTTCAAAGAATATCTGTGTATAGCCAGAAGTTGCTGGGTTCAAACAATACTTGTAACCTTTTCACGGTTTGTAGTGAAAACTCAGTGGTTGCTGAGTAACTGGACGTAGTCTTGAATAGACGAACCAGTATAAAAATAACTGTGTTTATTTTTGTTTCGTCTGATCAACTAACAGGGGATAATCACATCATAACGTTTGTTCATTAAAATTAATCTTTCAACATAAATTTTGTTTCGTTTGAACAGCTTTGTAACCCACAGACGAAAGGAATAAAATTTTTTAATTAACACAATTCAACCCCCCTTCTTGTGTTTATCTTTTACAGTTTGGTATCAGAGCTCAGCCTCTAAGGGTTGAGCGCCTAACACAATTGCTAGAGGAAAAGATCCAAAGATGGACTCACAAGGACCGTCATTCTTATCCGGAGGAGCCTCCATGAACAAACCTCCAGCGTTCTCTGGAGATGATTATCCCTACTGGGCTGACAGGATGGAGATATACATCAAGTCAACCCAATACAGATTATGGAACATAATCACCACAGGAGATATCCCCATTGTAAAGCCTGAAGGAGAATGGGGAAATGAAGAATACTCTATGATGGAGCTGAACAACAAAGCAAGATATGCTCTTATGTGTGCTCTCTCCAGAACTGAGTACAACAGATTCTGTGCCTATAAAACCGCTAAAGAACTATGGGATGCTCTCAAAATCTCATATGAAGGCACTAAAGATGTCAGAATAGGAAGGCCGCCACTCTTCAAAGAGAATATGAAATGTTCTCTATGAAGAAAGGAGAATCAATAGATATGATGTTTGGAAGATTCCAAACCATATTGAATGGACTCACTGCTCTGGGAATCACCTTCACAAAGGCCCAGAACAACATGAAGATCCTGGACAGTCTCCCACCTCCTTGGGAAGCCATGTCCACAGCTATCTCTATTAGAAGAGATATGAAGACATTAACTCTAGATGAGTTAATAGGAGCTCTAAGGGTACATGAGGTACTCTTATGTAAAAGGGAGAAGATCAAGGTTCAAGAACCTATAGCTCTTCCGTTTGTCAACAACATTTCTAAAGAAGAATCTGTCAAGAAGGACAGCAAAAAGAAAGCAAAGATTTTGAAGGCTGATTCAACTGAATCAGAATCGTCTGATGGTTCATCTGAAGACGAAGTCTCTCTCATGGCCAAACGATTCAAAAGAATGATGATAAAGAAGGGCAGAGGTCAACGCTTCTTCAAGAAAAAGGAGAAGAAGCTCCCTGAGAAGTCATCAGTCAAAGAAGAAAGCACAGAAGTTGTGTGCTATGAATGTAGAAAACCTGGGCATATGAGGTCAGAATGCCCCAAGTTGAAAAAGAAGTGGAATCCTCGAAGATTCAAAGGGAAGAAGAGCTTACTAACTTGGGAAGACCTTGATAGTGAAAGCTCAGAGGAATCCTCTGAAGAAGAAGAAACAGCAAACATATGCCTCATGGCTGGAGACCATGTCTCAACAGAGGTAAATTACAACGAAACTTCTTCATCCTCCTCTTCTGAGTCTGAGTCAGAATCAGAAGAAATGTCATATGATACACTTCTAGCTCACTCTTATTTTATTGCTCAGAAATACAAAACCTGCAAAACCAAGCTTAGACAAGCTCTGGAAGAAAATGCAGTTTTGAAATCTGAAATAGAGTTTCTAGACAAAAGACAAGAAAGTATCAAGTGATGTTTCGTCTGAGTCTGAAAAGGACAGTTTCATTCTTGAAATCGAAAGATTGAAGAAAGAAAATGAGTCCTTACTCAATGACTTAACTAAGTTTACTAAGGGATCCTCCATCCTTGAAAATATTTTAAAATATGGGAGATCGCCAAAAGATAAAAGTGGACTTGGTTATGTTGAGACAGACGAAAGGAAAAACAAACCTGTTTCGTCTGATCAAAAGAAGAGGAATTACAACAAGGTTCCTAATATCTACAAAAAGGCTCAAAACAAAAAGAAGCCTTTTGTAACTAACAAGAAAGGACCCAAAAAGATTTGGTACCAAAGTCACTCATTGTTCCCTGTTGCGAGATATCCTCAATGGGAAGAGACAAGACTTCAAGCCGGTACAGGGCCGGACAAAGGATGCTCACGACACATGACGGGAGACTGTCTATGTTCCAAGGTCTCGACTGTAAAGGGTCCTGTCTCATACGGTTCTAGAAAAGGTAAAATTCTTGGCATTGGGACTGTTGGTAAGACACCCAATACTTGTTATCCGAACGTATCATATGTTAAAGGTCTTAACTTCAATCTACTTAGCATAAGCCAATTTTGTGACAGTGGATATGAAGTAGCTTTTAACTCTGATGAGTGTATAGTGAAGAACAAAGATAAATCCATTCTTTTTATTGGGAAAAGAAAGAATAACCTTTATGAGGTTTGTCTTTCTGACCTGAGTGATCAGAATGTAACATGTTTGATTTCAGCAGACGATGAACGAGATATTTGGCACAAAAAGCTTGGACATTTAAGTCTCAAGTATATTTCAAAAATTTCTAAGAAAGATCTCGTAAAAGGTTTGCCAAAAATATCTTGGAAAACCAATCGCCTCGGTGAATCTTGTCGGATGGGAAACAACTCAAAGCTTCTTTCAAATCAAAAAATGTTGTTTCCACGACAAGACATCGTTAAATCATACACATTGATCTCTTTGGACCCACTTCGATCGAAAGTCTTGGAGGGAAGAGATATGGATTTGTCATTGTAGATGACTATACTAGATTCACATGGGTATACTTCCTAGCCCATAAACATGAGTCATTCAAGGTCTTTGAAATATTCTGCAAACGTGTTAAAAAAGAAAAAGGAATATGTATTGCGTCTGTAAGGAGTGATCATGGAACAGAATTTGAAAATTCTGAGTTCAAAGTCTTTTGTTTTAAAAATGACATATTTCACAATTTTTCGTCTCCAAGAACTCCTCAACAAAATGTTGTTGTGGAAATGAAAAATCGTACCTTACAAGAAATGGCTAGAACCATGTTGCATGAAAGCTCTCTCCCTAAATATTATCAGGCGTACGATAAATACTTCCTGTTATATTCAAAACAGAATATTGATAAGACCAATATTGAATAAGACTCCATATGAACTATGGAAAGGAAGAAGACCTAACATTTCTTATTTTCATCCTTTTGGATGTGAATGTTTTATCCTAAACACCAAAGATCAACTTGGAAAGTTTGATTCAGAGGTGGTTAAAGGAATCTTTCTTGGATATTCCAATACATCTAAGGCCTATAGAGTATTTAACTCTAAGACGCAAGTTGTAGAAGAATCAATCCATGTAAAGTTCCAAGATAACTCAAAGGATGATAAAGAAATATCAGATCTAGAAAATTTGTTTGATAATTTGCAGATTAACCCTTTTGGTCAAAATTTAAGACAAGATGATAAACAAAGGTCAGACGATAGATGCACAGACGAACCCTCTTCGTCTGATACTCGTCAACAGGGAGATCAAGTCCCTGCAAAAACATGGAAGTTTGCATCAAACCATACAGAAGATCTCATCATTGGAGATAGATCCCAAGGTGTTCAAACAAGATCAAGAGTAAAGTATATCTCATGCTATGCTCTTGTATCAGATATGGAGCGAAATAATATTGAAGATGCTCTTCAAGACAATGATTGGATTTTGGCTATGGAAGAAGAACTTAATCAGTTCACAAGGAATGATGTATGGACTCTTGTTGAAAGACCAAAGAACAAAAGCATCATCGGAACCAGATGGGTGTTCAGAAACAAGCTTGATGAAGCTGGAATAGTGGTAAGAAACAAAGCAAGGTTAGTAGCACAAGGGTACAATCAACAAGAATGTATTGATTTTATTGAAACCTTTGCTCCTGTAGCTAGATTAGAAGCTATTAGAATATTACTTGCTTTTGCTGCTCAAAAGAATATCGTTCTATACCAAATGGATGTAAAAAGTGTTTTTCTAAATGGTTTTATTGAAGAAGAGGTATATGTAAAACAACCTCCTGGTTTTGAAAGTGTATCTCAACCAGACCATGTGTTCAAACTTAAGAAAGCATTGTATGGTCTTAAACAAGCTCCTCGAGCTTGGTATGATAGACTCAGTTCTTTCCTTCTTAAAAATAGTTTTTCAAGAGGAAAGGTTGATACAACTCTCTTTAAGAAAAGCGTTTCAAAAGACTTTATTATAGTCCAGATTTATGTAGAGATATAGTCTTTGGAGCTACTAACAACTATCTTTGCAAGGATTTTTCAAAGCTAATGCAGGATGAGTTCGAAATGAGTATGATGGGAGAATTGAAGTTCTTTCTAGGACTTCAAATCAAGCAGACGAAAGAAGGAATCTACATCAATCAACAGAAATACACAAAGGAACTTATTAAGAAGTTCAAGATGGAAAATGCCAAGCCTATGAAGACCCCAATGTATTCGTCTGGAGCAAATTTCAACAAGGATGAGTCAGGTAAGTCCGTTGATCAGACGGTATACAGAGGTATGATTGGCTCACTCCTTTATTTAACTGCAAGTAGACCTGACTTTATGTTCAGCGTCTGTCTATGTGCACGTTTTCAATCTGACCCCAAAGAATCTCATTTGCAAGCTGTAAAGAGAATTCTTAGATATCTTGTTGGAACAACTAATCTCTCTCTGTTTTATAAGAAAAATAATGATTTCAGTTTAAGAGGCTTTTGTGATGCTGATTATGCTGGAGATAAAGTGGAGAGAAAAAGCACAAGTGGTGGATGTCAATATCTTGGATCATCACTAATATCTTGGTCAAGCAAGAAACAAAACTCCATTGCACTTTCAACAACTGAAGCAGAGTACATTGCTGCGGCAGGATGTTGCTCACAATTACTATGGATTAAACATCAACTTGAGGAATATTCCAGGTTTGAGAATCACATACCAGTATTTTGTGATAACACAAATGCAATCAATCTCAGCAAAAATCCTATTCAACATTCTAAAGCCAAACATATTGAAATTCGTTTTCATTTTATAAGAGATTATGTCCAAAAAGGTATTTTCGATATACAGTTTGTGCAAACTGATTTTCAATGGGCAGACATATTTACAAAAGCTTTGGATGAAACACGATTCAATTTCATTAAAGAAAACCTTGGAATTATTTCTTTAACAGATTGAAAATTGTTTCGTCTGAGATATTGATTGAACTTGTTCCGTTTGTACTTTTTGTTTTGTCTGTACATTTTGTTCCGTCTGTACATTACTTCGTGTTAAGACGAAACATTGCGTCTGATCAAGTTGAATAGTTACTGTGGTAAAATTCAACAGACGCAACTGTTACTCTTTAACAAGTTTATCTCAAGTGTGCAGGGACAAATTAAAGGGAGCAATAAATGTGTCTGTCATTTTTTGCACTATTCTAGGACAATGATAAACACGCGCTGTGAATTGCAGAGGTCAAATCAATCATTAAAAGGGCAATGATGTGGACACGTCAAATCAGGGGCGGTTTTCGAAATCTTTCGTTTGATAAATTACAACCATTTCATTCTTTATCTATAAATACTTTTGAAAGTTCACTCTTTTACTCTTTACTGCAATCTGCAATCTTTTGAACTTTCCGAAACCTAATACTCACTAAGCTTTCATTCTCTCTATTTTCAAATTCTCAACAATGGCCGCCAAGAACACCAAAGCTACCAAAACCGCTGAAGCCACCTTTTTCGCCCAAGATTTATTCTTGCCAAGCAAGTGGATCTCAAGAGAGACCCTGGAGAGTGTCTCTGAAAGGGTATTGAAGATGTTTGACCACACCGGATGGATGGGGTTTGCTGAGTTGAAAGGGCCATGGCTGATGGAAGCTTATGCCGAATTTTGGAGTGACGCTAAGGAATTTGATGATGGTATCATGGGTACCATAGACAACAAAGAATACATCATTACGGTGGACTCTATTGCTGAGGCTGGAAACTGCAAGGCCGAAGGGCGTTTCTACAGCCCCAACTGGATGAAGAATGAATCAGAGGAATGTGTTGACAAACTCATGTATGTGAAGAAACGCGACCCTGAAGACTCCAAGTTTTATAGGTCAGGGAACCTCTCTCCAACCGCTAGAATCATCCACAACCTCCTCTTCAACATCTTCACACCAAGGATTGGCTCAAGGGATAATGTGAGTACTCGAGACAGATTCTGCATTTTCTATTGTCTGAGAAAAGCAAGGATGAGTCTCCCTCACCTTATTCTTGACCATTGGATAAGCGCTCTGAAGAACCGCAACATCCGAAGGAAGAGTAACATTCCCTACGCCACCCTCTTCACAAAGATTATTATCAACCAAGGGTTTGATACTGCTGGTGTTGTCTATCACCAAGAGGGAAAGGAAGTAAAGGCTAGCACTTTCGCCAAAATGCATCTGACACCAAGCATTCTCCTTCACTCTCAAAAAGAGGTAGTACCACTCTCACCTATCGCCAAAGACCCTCATCACAGAGCTCGCATCAAGCGTGCAAAGCCACAAACACAAGCCCAAACACCATCTGAAACACAACCCCAAACACCAAACCAACCTCAACCTCCTCCTTCTGTGATAATATCTGAAGTTCCTTTTGAGGAAGTTCTTGAGAAACCCCTCAAGAAAAAGAAAAGGACCATCAGAATCAAGCACATAGGTGCTAAGTCAAAAGAACAGATGGTATCCCCAAGTGAAGACGAAGGGGTCACCATTCCGTCTGAGAAAGTTCCGTCTGTGAAGATACTCACAGACGCAGAAAAGCAAAGGAAAGAAGCAGAAGAAAAGGCACAAGCTAGGAAGCTTGCGCTTGAGAAAGCTGCTAAAGGCAAGGAGAAAATGAAGCAAAAGCTTGCGTCTGTTATAGTTGGTGAGACAGACGAAGAAAGAATGCTGAAAAAGGCCAAAAGAATCTCTATTTTGCTTCAAGCTGAGAGAGAAAGGATCTTTCTCAAGAGCGTTCAAGGCATTGGATCGTCTGAGGGAGCATCTGCTCAAGCTACTTCAGAGGGCATGAACAAGAAGAGACAAATTTCAGATCCAAAATGACAATGCCCAACTAGCGGAGGAGTTGGAAAGCATGTTAAGTGAAGAAGTTTCTACAATGGAAACTCTTCCATCAACAACACTCCCAGACGAACAAATGGCAACCTCTTCTGAGCCACTTGTTGCGTCTCCGCTTAATGCTTGCCTTGCACAGACGACGATATCCGTGCGTCCAAGAAGCATCCCACCAACAGACGAAGGAGTTTCCATCTGAAGACTTTGTGCTCATTGAAGAAGTTAATTCTTTGTCTGATGAAGAACAACTTGAAATAATCAAGGTGGATGCTACATGGGGGGAGATCACATACTGAGGTGATCAATCCAGAAGACTTACCCCCAAAGCGCAAGATTGACTATTCGTTCCTAAACGAATTAGTCATGCGAAAACATGAAGAAAGCACTTGCGCTGACAGACCAATCAAACCTGATTGGGTTCTTGGAGAGAAATTTGGAGAATTCTTCAATGAGGCTGAATCGTCTGAGTCTGCTGCAGCCTTGGCAGACGATGAAGACCCATACATAAGGGGAACTCCTTATATTGAGTTGAAAAGCCCATACGTGTACAGAGGAAAGAAAGGCTTTCACCTAAGGAGATCAGAAAACCCCATTCTTTACAATAAATCCCTAAAGCCAGCCAACCTTGATGAAGATTTCGTCTATTCACCAGAAGAGCAACGCAATTGGTTGAAGCGTCTGCCCTGGGACGAACTGGCAACACTAAATATTAACGGACTAGAGAAAATAAAAGAATACAAGGATCATCTTGCTGCGTTTGAAATTGAAGGACCAGCACTTGGCTACGAACCTCACATCTCACACAAACAAAATCCAAGATGGAAGGTTCGGCATGAGATCAACACTCCAGTATTCCACCATTGTAAATTTGGAGACGCTGATTCTCATAGGTATGAGCCAAAAGAGTGCACTCATTGGCACCTTGATGCTTTCACCAGCTATGATCCTTTAAAGTTCATAATTCCTCTCAACCAAACAGAGTATGTCGGCTTAGGCTACTCTCTGGGAATTGTGCTCCCATGGACAAGATCACATTGCTCCGGGATTCATCCAAGATACTCCCTGCTCATTGATGAAAAAGAAGACCCTGAGGAGTTGGCTCACTCCCTACCTGAAGATTACAATATCCCTTTCCAGTTGATGGCCAATGCTTATAGGAGAGAAGTTAAAGAAAGAAACATCTCTTTTCTTCATATAGAGCGACAAGCTGAGAAGGACTACAGAGATCATCCTCTTTTGATTGGATCTCAGTTTTCTTCTTTGGTGACTGAAGAAACCAAATACTTCATCATCTTAGACAGAAAAAGGTCGTGCTTAGTAAAATACTTGGCTAAAGGAAAGGAGAAGAAGCATCCGTCTCGAAGCCGCATTCCAACACCGTTCCGGAACCACTTATGATGAGAGTGATTCTTCATGCCGTGGCGAGTGTTTCCTGGAAGTGCATTCGTCTACTCTCAGGAACAGCCACTTCTTGAAGTGTCCATTCCAACAAAGTGGTACACTACCAATGGGAGCGGAACTTCACTGCCTACCTAGTTCTTCCACTATTTACATTACGTCTGAAGAGGACCACACCAGTGATCATTATTAATGACATTGAACCCATTGTGGAGTATCCTCAAACACCACTGATGACTGAAAATGTGGTTGAGGTCATGGAAAGAGCCGAGGTTGATGAACCAACTCGCAAAGGCCGATATTACGTACGCCGAAGAGTATAAGTCTCTCGGCGAAAATGTGATGCCTTGAGCTTAAAAATAGGGAGCTTGAAGAAAATCAAGCGTCTCTCACATCTGAGTTGGGGCAGTTAACGAAGATTGTGATGGGTCTGCTGCAAGAGAAAAAGCAGAAGCCTTCTTCTTGATCAGAGTTTTGATGATCACAGCCCAAGGGGGAGAGAATAGAATGCATAATCCAAGGGAGAGCCTAACCCAAGGGAAAGAAGAGCAAAGTCTAAGACTGAGGGGGAGCAAGGAAGAAAAGCTTCGTCTGAGGGGGAGAAACAAGAACAAGGAGTATCATCTTAGGGAGTTATACTTTCTATGGGGAGAAACAAGAACAAGGATGTCCTAGGAAGTTATACTTTCTATACAATATTTATTTTTGTCTTGCTCTGATACACATTGTAATGCTTTATTGTTTTCTGCTTTGTAATACCATTGTAATATTCGACTCTGATTACATCACATTGATGTAACAATCTTTATAAAGAGGTATTATTCAGAAAACATCGTCTTGATGTCAACTGCTTTAAGATCGTTTGTTTTTGTCTAACCATGTCTTGTGCAGATTTTCGTGGTATGGTCTGTAATCATCAAAAAGGGAGAGATTGTTAGATCAAGAATGATTAACGTCTCAAGATTTTGATTAATTACAAGACAGACGAAACCAAGCTACCCAAGACTTGCTAAGACGAAACCAGCACAGACGGAATGAGACCCTTCAAAGAAGATTTTCTACGTCTGTCAAAGAGCCAAGTCATCAGACGATACATGCACAGACGGAAGAGGATTACTCAGCTTAAGTCCTTCGTTTGTCCAAAGAGCGAAGTCTAAGACGATAGGATGAGACGAAACAACAACAACTGAAGACTGAAGTATCATATCGTCTATCCAAAAGCTGAAGTCAGGATGAGTCATTCGTGTCAAGATTTGAGAAGCATCCAAGATCAGTATAGGGATTCGAGCTTACACACCCAAG
Organism: Hylodesmum podocarpum; assembly: GCA_026586105.1. Taxonomy (NCBI): domain Eukaryota; kingdom Viridiplantae; phylum Streptophyta; class Magnoliopsida; order Fabales; family Fabaceae; genus Hylodesmum; species Hylodesmum podocarpum. The sequence goes on along the minus strand of JALJEV010000623.1, from coordinate 10,341,901 downwards.
TCAAAAAGGTCTTTACCTTTTGTCACATCTCTCGTACAAGTCGAAATAGTATCGCGCACAACCTAGTCCGCTATATCCGTCACGCGACTCAACATCAATCAATCAAGTACAACCGACAACCTTTTTGGAAAGCTCTCTAGAAGATCTCTCAACGACTCTCAACGGCATTCAAATGAGTCTAACGACTATTTGAAGAAGATGCCTATAAAAGGACTTCACACCTTCAAGAATCAGTAGGCGAATACGCTTATCTTCTTCTATCTCTTAAGGATTCGCTCAAAATCTCTGATTGTGCTATATTGTAAAAACCTCTCTGCGTAGAGGAAAACTCTGTTTTTCAAAACATCTTTCAAAGTCCACTTGTGTGGCATTTTAGCCTGAGGAGGCTGCGTTCCAAAGAATACCTCTTGTTTTAGCCTGTGGAGGCTGGGTTCAAAGAATACCTTGTTTGTTTAGCTTGAGAAGGCTGTGTTCAAAGAATATCTGTGTATAGCCAGAAGTGGCTGGGTTCAAACAATACTTGTAACCTTTTCACGGTTTGTAGTGAAAACTCAGTGGTTGTTGAGTAACTGGACGTAGTCTTGAATAGACGAACCAGTATAAAAATAACTATTTATTTTTGTTTCGTCTGATCAACTAACAGGGGATAATCACATCATAACGTTTGTTCATTAAAATCAATCTTTCAACATAAATTTTGTTTCGTCTGAACACTTTGTAACCCAACGAACGAAAGGAATAAAATTTTTTAATTAACACAATTCAACCCCCCTTCTTGTGTTTATCTTTTACAACACTGACATCCGCTGACTTTGCAATAAAAGTGAATAGAGATTTTGATGTAAGCCTCTCCAACACGAAAAGCAGTTGCACGTTTCTGTGAAATCTCTGAGCATATCAGTCAAAGCCCGATCTCACACTGACATCCGCTGATTTTGCAATAAATGTTCTAATTGCTCATTCTGTCAGAGGTTGAAGTATCCAAGACAAAGGACAAACGTTCAAATCTTCAATCTAATGGATACTTCACGGAGCTGTCTATAAAAGGACTTCATTAAAAACGAGTTGAAGTTGGCGAACTACACTGCAAAAAGATTATATTCAACTCTCGCTCAAGCTCTTAAGTAAAAGTTTACTCACCCTGAACTTAGAATAGAACTCATTGTAAAATTCTTCTATACGTAGATGTTAGATCAAGATGATTAATGTCTCAAGTTTTGATTAATTACAGAACAGACAGAACACATCAGACTTAAGCATTGCAAGCCAAAGTCAGAGGAAACAAGAACAGACGAAAGATGACCCCTCAAAGTCTATCTCTGACTAATTCATTCGTCTGTCCAAAAGCATGCCTTAAGACTAAAGCATAAGACGATATGCTTAAGACGAAATCTTCAAACCAAACTGTAAAAGACAAAACACAAGAAGGGGGTCGAATTGTGTTAATTAAAAATTTTATTCTTTCGTCTGTTGGTTTAAAAACAGTCAGACGAAACTTTGTTCTTCTTTAAATGTTATTTTAATAACATACGTTTAACTTTGATTATCCCTGTTAGTCACAAGTATAAGAAAAGTAAACACAGTTATTTTTATACTGGTTCGTCTATTCAAGACTACGTCCAATTACCCAGAAACTGTTGAGTTTTCACTACCAACCGTAAAAAGGTTACAAGTATTTTTTGAACCCAGCCAGTTCTGGCTAAACAAGATATTCTTTGTCCACAGCCTTCTCAAGCTAAATCACTAGATATTCTTTGGAACGCAGCCTCCCCAAGCTAATACAAAGGTATTCTTTGGAACACAGCCTTCTCAGGCTAAGGCACCACAAAAGTGGATTTAAGATAAGTTTCTAAGAAACAAATTCCTCTTCGTAGAGAGGGGTATAAAAGTTAAGTACAAAGCAAGTGAGCGAAATCACAAATGAATAGCAATTGTAGCGTGTTCGCCAACTTAAAAAGTTGTAAGAGAAGTTCTTTATATAGGCAGTGATTTGAAAGATTCGTTAGACTCATAAATCTGTCCGTTGTCCTTTCCTTCCTTGAAGTCTTCAAATGTGTCAGAGTATAATCATGAATTTGACAAGTTGTACAACAGAATAAGAACATTTTTCTGACTTAACAGAGATAACAGCGAAAAGTAGATTTACTTTTCGTGTTGTAGAGATTAAGCGCGAGTCCCTATTCTGACTTTGGAAGCTTCTTGAGTTACGTAAACATTTGAGTTTTAGCGCGCTTTACTTAGATGGAAACACTTGGACTTCTTCAATCTTCATAGACGATACAATCTTCAAGCTTCAGTCTGATACTTCATCTTGTACTGACTTTGTAAGCTTTGTCTGAAGACTTCGTCTTAAGCATAACTTCTGTCTAATGACATGACTTGGGACAGACGAATGACTTGAACATAGATGATCTTTGAGGGGTCATCTTCTATCTGTGCTTGTTCCATCTAACTTTGGCTTGCAATGCTTCAGTCTGATAAGTTTCGTCTGTTCTATAATTAATCAAAACTTGAGACGTTAATCATCTTGATCTAACAAACCAAACTCAATGAAGTCTTTTCAAGACGAAGTATCAGACTGAAGAACATGAAGACCCATCATCTATGAAGTAAAGTGAAGTCGAAATTTCAGTTGAAGTAACGCGCGCCAATATTCAAATATAGTCGTTACTTGAAAAAGCTTCCAGAAGTGGTTGGGTACTGTGCAAAACCTCTGCAACACGAAAAACAAATCATGGTTTTGTTATCCCCTCTGATCAAGTCAGAAAAAGGTACTGAAATCACCCTGACTCCGCTGCTCATCATTAATTATTCTGATTGATCTCTGCCACATGATGTGAAAGCTTATAGAAAAGAACAACAATCACCAAGGATGAGTCTAGTGGATCTTTCAAGACGTTCCCTATATAAAGGACTTCACCAGCTCTAATTCAAGTTGGCGAACACGTTTGAAAAAGTTATCATATGTGATTTCGCTCTCTTGTCTTTAAGCTCTGTACTTCATTTGTAAAACCCTCTCTGCGAAGAGGATCTTTGTTTCTTAGAAACTTCTTAAATCCACTGTTATGGTACTTTAGCTTGAGGAGGCTGTGTTCCAAAGAATACCTTTTGTATTAGCCTAGAGAAGCTGCATTCCAAAGAATACCTAATGGTTTAGCCTAAGAAGACTGTGTTCAAAGAATATCGATATAGCCAGAAGTGGCTGAGTGCAAAGAATACTTGTAACCATTTTATGGTTTGTAGTGAAAACTCAGTAGTTGCTGGATAATTGGACATAGTCTTCAATAGAAGAACCAGTATAAAAATCTATTATGTTTAACTGTTATTTTGAACTAACGAGGATAACTATAAAACTGTCTTATAATTAAAATCAACGGTTAAAGAACTAAAAGTTTCATCTGACTGCGTTTGAAAAGCAACAAACGAAAGGTTAAAATTTTTAATAAACACAATTCAACCCCCTTCTTGTGTTTTTGTCTTTTATAGTAGAGGTTAATTTTTATTTGATCTTATTATAAACTACTGTTGTAGTATCTGTAGCCTGAGGAGGCTAAGTATTCAAACAATACCTTGAGTTTTAGTATGAGGAGATTAAGGTCTAAAAGAATACTTGTTTTAGCCTAAGGAGGTTAAGTGTTGAAAGAATACCTTTGGTTAGTCTGAGGAGACTAAGTTCAAAGAATACCTGAGTTTAGTCTATGGAGGTTGGAGTCAAAGCATGCAGTTTAACCTGAGAAGACTGTGTTCAAAGAATATCAATTATTAGCCAAAAGTGACGGAGTTCAAATAATACTCTTAGTAGAACCTTAACAAATTGCTAAGTAACTTAACGTAATTTTAAATAAATGAACCAATATAAAAATATTATTAATTCCATTATTTTTATCTGTTAACTAACTGAGAATAATAACTTAAATTAAAGTTTTCTTTAAAATCAAGTTTATAAGATAAAACTCATTTTACGTTTACTTAAAATTTTTCTATAACAGATAAAAACGCATTGTCTAAAAAAAGTTTTAGTTAATCAATATAATTTAACAAAAATTCTTATATGCGAATTATATTTCTTAATTAATTGATGTTTATGTGTTTAAATTCAATAATTATAAAGATATATTGTATTTTATAATAGTTAATTATAACATAATAGTATTACAATAAATATGTCTACACATAAAGGTTATATTAGTAATTTTATCCCAAAATCAATTTTGATATATAAATATTATTCTCTTAAAATCAATTTTCTTATCTGTTTTTTAAAAATATAATCTTTCATAATGCATTCTACTTAAAATACATTATGTTCAAAATGCATTTTGCTTAGAATGCATTTTTAGAATTTAATCCAAACATGGACTAAGAGTTAAATGAAAGTGAAAATGTCACCAAAATTATGCTACAAAGAAGTGTATAAGATAGGAACTTTGCGTTAGCACTCTCCCAAAATATCAAATATGTTAATATTAATTAATAAATATCAAATAAAAGTTAAATGATAGTGTCAAAATATGCTACAAAGAAGACAATTCCGATAAGTACACTTTATATTAGCAGCCTCCCTTAGTAACAAATATGTTAATGCTAATTAATAAATATATCACACAAGAAGAGAAAACAATTTATTTCTTAAAAAGGCAATTTTGGAATACATACCATAAATGACAAAGCAAAAATCTAGAGGGTATGGATACAAATTTTGCTTTATACACCTCTTATATGCTAAGTACATCCTCTTTATATTTGTTTTTCAAAATTACCACTTTATGTAATAGATTTTTTCTTCTTCTAATTGCTAATATATAGAGAAAATAACAACTTTATAAGAGTACTCAGTCAGCACTCCAACAAAAATGTTTAGTGCAAGTGAAGTTGAGATTTAACCGTTTAAAGACTAATCTTATTTTATAGTTTTTCTACTAGTACAAGTATAAATTATTTACAACATTGAAGAAAATCCTTATAACATAAGTCTAACCTCCATCTTTCCATGTGTTGAGTTGTACTCAACAAAATCAAATTTACGTGAAATTGGTGGAAGGATCGCCACTTCTCCATTCTTGTCAATGACGTAGCTTCTAGTCTAAAACATGTATTTTATTACAATATATAGGGTAACTTGGAGCAATGGAGCTTGAAACCGGAAACTTTTAATTCCCTCCCTGCTCCCAAAATGAGAGAAATATATAGTGTGTTAGATTGATATAATCAAAAATATTATTTTGGTCTAATTTTTTAATATTTAAAGTGAGTCAGTTAGACAATCTAGTCTATAAAAAATCGAAAAATAGTATACTAGTCTCTGAAAATGAAATACATTTATCATTATAGTTCCTGAAAAATATTTACATTCATTTTATTTCCTTGAATAATTATAAGATTAAAATGAAAATAACTGATTAAATTAAAGAATCAAAATGATAATAAATGATATAACTTAGAAATTAAAACAATAGAAGATATCTTCTAAAAAATATATAACACTTTCAAGAATTATTTATTATTTTTTATCTTACGGGGCTAAACTACACAAGTCACATATTTTCATGAATCAAAATGTTAATTTACTTGATTTTATAAGAATATAATAATGAATAAGATTGTGTTAAAGTCTTTTGTAGTTAAGATTTTGTAATATGAACTTTTGAATTTTTAGAAAACATGATGTAATAAAAAAATTACAATTAAAATTAAAATATAATTATAAAATTTATATTAATATTATTATCATTATTATTATATTTTTATTAATATCATTACCACTATCATTATTATTATAATTATCACAATACTATTAATTATATATTTATCACCATGACAATAATAATAATAATAACAATATATGGTAATTATAATAAGAATAAAATTTTTAGTGATAATTAACAATAATACACAATGTGATCGGGATAATAATAATGTATATAATAAAAAATCATTAAATAAAAAATTTATATATAATAATAAAAACGTCATTTTTATTTATTATATTAAGTTTTTAAATAATTTTACTTTTATACATTAAAATTTTAAATTATCTCTTTTTAATCTGTTAAAGTTTTTATCAAGTTTCATTCTGATACGTTGAGTTCTTAAAAAGATATTAATTTTTTTTAAAAGAATTTAATTTTGATACATTAAGTTTTTAAATTTAATACCTTTTAAAAACTTAATGTATTAAATTATTTTGATACAATAGGTTTCCATCTTTAAAAATTAAATATTATATTTGATGTTCACAACCTTTAAAGTCGTCTATCAAGTTTCACAACCTTTAGTCAATTAAAAACACATTGAATAAAAATAAGACTTTTAGTATCATTTTAAATTACTTTTAACTAAAATCAATTTTATAAAATCGATTCCGTTCAAAATCCATGGTGCCCGTACAAACACATGTTAACCATCACCACGGGCCATTATATTATATAAGTTGTATCCCACCAAATAAGAACTAACAAATTTTATTTTTAATTAAAATTAATTTTACTACAGTAATTTTATGTTTGTATTTTTTATATATAAAATCAAATTTATAATAAAATTTAATGCTAAATTTTCTAAATAACAAAAAAACTATTTTAAATTGTTCTAGTTCAATATTTTTTTAATATAAAATTAAAATACGCGAATAAAAAAAATTATATATACATATGTCAAATTAATATTATACTTAAAATCAATTATCTAAAATTTAATCATTGTGTTAGGTATAAATAGAAATAAATGTGCTTGAAAGATATGATCAACAAAGAATAAGTGACTGCGTATTCAAGTAAATTAATAGAGGCCTCCTAAGGAGAGTTTGAAAGAATGGATGGAAGATAATATATAGAATTTTGAACTAATAGCATTAAGCATAATGATTCAAGGTTGAGACAGTTTGTGATAAAGAGAATACACATGACATGATCTGGATGGAAGAACACAGATGACACTCTAAGGCAAAAATTCACACTCTATAGTCTCCAGTTGATTAGTTTAGCATAAAATAATTTCTTCATTCTCAATAACTTTCTTGGGTCTTAATGTCTGACTATAATTATGGATGATTATGTTTATGGATTGAAATGATATTTATACATGTATATGTAAAATGATTTATCATTATTATTTTTTATCCATAAACTACATGATACATGTACAATGAAATAATAGTTGAAAGTATAAGTAGTGACTAGTTGTGTAAAGTATTTAAGTAATAAAAGAAAAGAGGAAATTAAAAATTACCGAAAGATAAAAAGTAAGAGGAGTAGGGGGAAGGTAAGAAGGAATGAATGAAGAAAGGAAGTAAAATGATTAAGGATGATAGTGATGTGATCTGACGGATCATGTAGAACCACGTTAGAAGTGTGTCCCCAATGTCAGACGATGATTAGGTCTACACATGAAAGGATCGAACACGTGGCAGACAACAATTGGGTCCCACACTCGAGTGTGAAAAAAGGATTTTGAACAAACTGACTGAGCCCTAAAAAAAACTTTCTGCTTTGGACACCCTCGATGGAAACAGATTCCAAATTTTGGCAAATCTATATCACAAGAGAGGAATGGGTTTGGGATCCCACAAAAGACTATATTTGCTTGGACCCACTTAAGATTTCAAATTTTGCTCCATGGGACCCAATTTTGGTCCCAACTTCAACCCCTTTATTCATCTCTTGTCTCCTTTACCATTTACTATACAAACATTAATGCTAACCTTTTGTTTAAATGTAATGTGCATTCCATGACATTCTTGTATGTATAGTGGTCCCTCTCTCTATTATTTTCTTTTCAGTTTTTCTATTTTTTCTTCGTTAGTCCTTTAATTCTGAAATTTCTAATAATCTTGTTGGATTGTGTGATGTGACTTGTTTACCCAAAGTGAACAATTAAAGCAGGTGAAAGATTTATTCCATGGTTTTACTCTTCCCAATTTAAATTGGAAAATTGACTACAAACAAATTTTTGGATCAGGTCTTGGACGATGTCAACATTGCGTCCAATTTCAGGTAAGCACACATCTATTTTGTGATATTCGGTGGGATTTCATAAAGATCTTGTTATTGTTGTTTGCGTAAATTTGGGTGCAAAGTAGCTAACAATATTAATTAGATTATGCAATCATACTATTAAGCAAAAGATCACATATAAAAAAAAGATGAAATATCACAATAATCACCTTGGTTGAAGCAATTAGGAATAGGACTACTTCATAAACATTAATTCAACTTCAAATGCCACTTGTTTATATTCAACTTTTTTCAAGCATCTTATTTCTTATATATAAGTTTATTCGATATTTCCGTGCCCGACAGAATGAGTTTGTCATCTATAACTAGTTGATCATAGGCTTGAGCATGTGAATATATATATTTAACATAAAATTAAAAACCCACCTCCCTAATTACAATTTTTAATTATTTAAAAAATATTATGTTGACCCGATCCCTTAATTTTAAAAGACATTATACTTATATTACATAGGTTCAATGTAAAGTCATTTGGGTTACATAAAATGATGGGTGGATTTTTTATTTTAATTAAATTGGTAAAAAAATAAATAAAAACTGCGCAAAAATGGTCCTTTTCCTTTTAGATAACAAAATGATCCTATTAAATTAGGGGTCACATCCTACATTCCTAAGCAAAATATTAGGGTTAAAGTAAAGTAGAATAAGGTAATCCGTTAGTTGGAGGAAAGTCTCCGAAATGATCTTACCCAATGCACACACACTTTAGATTTTACAATTACACAGAGCACTGTGTATTTTACAAGGGAGAATTGAGCAAAAGCAGGTAGAGAATGAAGAATATTAAAAAAAGGTAAAAGTGAGTAAAATGAATCCCACTCATTAGGCTTAGGAAAATGAATAATATGTAGTTGAGAAAATTAAGACTAAAGTAATAACAGTTTAATTAGTTAGGAAAGAAGGGTTGCTTTAATTTTCAAAGTCGTGCACATAATTAGAATAAGGAAATGGTATCCACACCCAAATTCAACATGCTTTCCATCATCATGATGACTGAATGGGAACAAAGATCTTGGGTTTTTCCTTAGCAATCAAATAAAATCTAATTGAAAGGGGAAAGAGAGAGAAAGTTTATGTGGTGGTTGTACCAACGCGGTAGAGAGAATCTAGCTAGAAGATCTCGCCATGAAGCACACACAGATATAACACCACATCCATTCCACTGTGCCACCACAGGTTTTTTTTTTTTTCATTCTAAAAATAATATTCAATTAGTCACCCAGATTTTTAATTAATGCGTGAATTAACTTTAAATTCTTTATTATCATATATTTAGAAGATGAATTTAAAGGTTGTGTATGAATAATTTTATATATCTTATTGAAAATCAGATTTTACATATTTTTAAGAATTTAATTATTAAAATTAATTAACACATCCACGTACATATCAGATTGATAATGTAAAATATTCTTTATGTAAACTTTTATTTTTCTATTTAAAGATTTGAACTCACTAGTTAATTATGGATTGCGATTGGACCCAATTCATATTGGATAAGGTATTAAGTTTGAGTTTTAATAAATAAATAAATGTGATTAAAATCAGATGTCCCATTAAAAATAACGAATTATCTGTATACTTTCCCAGTAGAAATTAATTATTAAGAAAATCAAACATGAATATAAGAAAAAAATTCAATTTTGTTGATGTCACTTTTTTTTTTATTTTTTATATATCTTATGCACCCTCTATGAAAAGCTAAGAGGGATAATTACACTCCACCTCTCCTTCCCATTCTCTTTTTCTTTTTCTTTCTCTCTATTTCCCTCTCCTTGCGTGACACTGAATCACTGATGATAAATCATTTTTAACCAGCACTATATATTGTAAGAAAACATAAGTAGTAGTGTTCTTGACCTTATTCTCAACCTTGATATGGAGTTTGTGGATACAAGAAAACTACAGTTACAACAACCACAACAACAGCAGCAACATTTTCATGTGCTGGCAGTGGATGACAGTGTCATAGATAGAAAGCTTTTGGAGAGGCTTCTTAGAGGTTCTTCATGCAAAGGTAGTTCATGTTTTTTTTTGTCTCTGAATGTTGGTTCCGTACCATCTCAATTCATTTTTAGATTTTCTATTGTTAATTTGGTTTACGGTTTTGTGGTTATACATGTGTTGTGTTTTATTTCATATTAATTTATAAGCAGTTACCTGTGTGGACTCTGGAGACAAGGCTTTGAAGTATCTTGGGCTTATTAATGATGGCCTCGATGATAGTTCTTCAAGTTCTTTAGAATCATCATCTTCTCCTCCATCACCTAAACCATTACAGCAAGAGGTAACAATTATCTTTAATAATTCTTCTTCTTCCTCTTCAATTGTTTTAACTTTTAAGATAATTAAGTGTGTTTCTTGTGTACTATAATACATTTGAGCTTGGCTATTAATTCGAGTTGTAGTTTAAGTGTATTGGGATTTTTATAGCATATGTATCAAAGTATTTGCTTCCAAGAAAAATAAAGGAAGCTTCATTTTATGAACTCATATATTGTTTCCGTACATCAAAATTATTATCATAAAAGTTAAGTATCATGCTTAATTTTCTCACAATGCTTATAGTTTTCGAAACACGATAGGCTAGAGGTTACTTCTAAGTTAAATAAATGGCATCCATTTCATTGTGGTGCATATTTTGAACTCGTTTTTCTCTAAATGAAAGAATTCAATTGCCAAAATGCCTTCTACGTTTTTTTTTAAATATTTAACGGACAATTATAATTTGCAACAATCACACCATCAATTATAAGATGTGAAGACATATATATGTATATTATGTAAGAGAATTGTCTGATTGATTGCGTATTACAATTGAGTGTAAGTAAAGTTTTTTTTTCCTGAAGAAACCTAGATTAATTTGATAGAATAAGATGGATAAATTATTATATGAATTATAAAAAATACAGGCACGAAATGATAAATGATAATTAACAGGTAAAAGAAGTGAATTTTGGGATTTCAGATTTGGTATTAGTATTAGTTAAAGAGGATGGTTGATCTTATCAAAACAATATATAGTGATTTTCTATTAAGTTGTCAATTTTTCTTTCATCGCCACTTCTCTTCATTGAGGTAGCGCATGCATATATATTCGTATCAAAATGCACTATGATACATGGATCTCAACACATGATAGCATAATTATCATTGTTATGCATAAAAAAATCATGTTATATAATGAATTAATTAACTTTTGTAGAAAAAGCAATCAAGACTTTTTCATTGCGCTGTACGTACTCCTAATTGTTTTGATTCACGATTGCCACGCTCCAAGAATCGTATCTACTCTTGTCTCCATCAATTATCTTTACGTCGCTCTTTTTGAAAAGAAAAAACGTGCACAAAAAGGCTTTAGCATATACACCATTCAATTTGGTTTTTGCTACCCAATGGTGGTCATTAATTCATAACATTTTTTACCATTGTATTAATGTCTAGCTATTTATACATAGAAGAGTGAGATATTTCCAAATAAATACTAAACAGTAACGTGTACTTTGTATTGCAGGAAATGAAAGTGAATTTGATCATGACAGATTATTGCATGCCAGGGATGAGTGGCTATGATTTACTTAAACGAGTCAAGGTCAAAATACAACTCTTATTCCCCGACATATTCCCGAAATTCTCTGTGTCTTTTTAAGCTTGAATAGCATGTACTCACACACTCAAAAAGATGATGCCAAAGATTTTGAATATATAACTTATATTCGCATCATTTTTTTATAATCATACTGCAAAGAACTACTTGTCAATTAAATATTTTTACTTGAACTTGGCTTTCTTTTTAGCAGCATTGTTTGTGACGTGTGTGTGAGTGATACTTAATTTTCAGTAAAAAGAAAGATAAAAGAAAAAGGAAAAGTTCCAGATTTCAGGATCTAAGCTGCTTTTACTTTTTTTTTTTTTACTTTTCTTTTTATTTAGTTATTCTTTTTGTTTTCTTTTTCTTTCTTATTTTGACATTGCTTACCGCTGCAGGGATCTTCTTGGAAAGATGTTCCAGTCGTGATTATGTCATCAGAAAATGTACCTTCCAGAATCAGCATGTAAGTTTTCTTTGCTTCATTGTGAAATTGAGTTATCTTTTTATATATATTTTTTAAGGGGTGTATTTTTCTTCCCTTTACATACACTTTCTAAAATTGATCTTTAAGATTTACCATAATCAGTTGTATCTTCCTTAAGGAATTCATAAATGAAATGCATCATCACTTTGTAACATTAAAAAATTAAAAAATTGATAGAAGAAATGCAATAAGAAAAAATGCATCACTTATATGTCTGTGTGTGGCATAATTTAATTGATTGTTAATATAGGTGCTTAGAAGAAGGAGCAGAAGAGTTTCTATTGAAGCCTCTTCAGTTATCTGATTTGGATAAGCTTCAACCGTACTTTCTAAAATCCCTTGACAGTGAAAAAGAATCTGCCAACAGTTCCACAGATTCCGACAATGTCATGATCATCAACAACAATAACAATAATAGTACTATTAGCAAAAGGAAGGCCATGTCTCCTGAGCCTCATCACGAGAGATCAAGACCCAAAATGAAAGGGTTGGCAGTGGTGTAAAAAAACAACAACACTATAGAGAGTGCTTGATGCTTACCTTATAATATAATTTTATCACTATGATCCTAATTATGGTTAATTATCTCCTCTACTATAAGAGCTTAATTAATGATTTCCCACTGCGTACTAATGTTATTCACAATTCACATGTTGCATTCAAAAATCAGAAGGAACGTTTTGCATAACCTTAAGTGTAAACCCCATCTATAATAGCAATTTTAGTTTCACTTTTTTATGATATGATTTTCATAATGTACTAGTTATGACTTGCACGTACGTCCCAAACATGATATTCTCTACATCTCAACGAGTTTTTAATCACACTAAACATAGTTCCACTCGTAACATGTTGGTCAAGTGCTTCTGTGTATAATTATACTGTGACCCAGGCAGCACGTAGCACATGCTTTGCACAGTTTTTCTTTGTGATGAGTTGCATGTATCATAGGTTTTTGCAACAGGCTATTTTTAAGTACATGTTTATTGTTTATCCTGCAACTTTCCTCGGTCCATTCTAATACGCAACTAACTCATCACAAAATATATATATATATATATATATTTCTCTTTCTATACATTTTAAATATAAATATTTTTTTATATTTTATAATTTATTGTCTGTGTATTATAATTATTTAACAAATATTTTTCTTTAAATATGCTTGCTTATACTATTTGTTTGGTGTAAAGATTGTAACCGGAATACTTTAACATACCCCTGCGTATAAATTACAAAACTCCTTACTATTAGGTTAACTTATTATATGAGATAATTTAATAAATTCACACGTAAATTTTCATAAATTTTATTTTTAAAAAGTTTTTTAAAATAATGTATATGTTGTCAGATCTACATTTGAGCACTTGCGTCCCCTCATTTTTTTTAAAATAACAAGCGAAATTTGTCTTGACAAAAAATCACAGGTAAACTTTTATGTTTTAAATATATTTCAGTTTTTATAATTTGCTTCTGCTGGTCTAGGGTCCTAGATCGCCCCTGCACACACACAGACACACATATATATATATATATATATATATATAAAAGAACCTCAGACCACTGGGAAGAAAATGAGTGTGTTGTCACTGGTCACAGTAAACGGTGATAAAATATAAAGTTTAAACAAGTAAAAATAAAGATAAGTAAAAGTAAAGATAATTATAGAAGAGTTATGTCTAATTGCTTATGTTTGATGTAAGCCTAGTCTAGTTTCGGTCAAGTTGAGTTTTTTTTAATTATATTATTAAAAAAAATTATAGGAAGAAAAAAATAAAAAAGGTTAAATTTCAAAAAATTAAAATTGATTTTTTATTGATTAATTTTAAAAAATCTCGTATTTAAAAAAAAAAAATTGAAGGAGAAAAATTTTATAACTTAGCTAAAAGAAATTAATTTTAATTATTTAAAAAATAAATTTTATTTTACTTTTCTTTCTTAGACTCTCGTCGTCGTTAGAGTACTTGTACATGAACTCGCACTCCCTGGCTTTTAATTGATGTAAAAATCTAAAACAGTCTACTAAAAAAAAAAATACACGTGTAGAGACCAAAGTTGAATTCAATATACACAAGTCCAGCGAGAAGTAAAAGCAGCCCAAGAAAAAGGAACATGTGACCTATATAATGGCAAGAAAGTCACAATTGGATCAATCTAGTTGAAAGACGGGAGCATTGAAAAACCTCAAATTATTGAGTAAACTATTATAAGGGTGGATAATATTAATAATATATATTAGTTATATCCGTCACAAAACATATGTTCCCTTGTGCATTTCAGTTATCTTGAATATTTAGCAAAGTTGTTTCATATGTCCACATATAACATAAGTCCATGGGTATATTTCTTCCCCCTAAATACGTGACGCATGTAGATGTCACTATGGATAAATTATCTTGCAAAATAAGAATTAATAATAATTATTATAGTAGAATTAGATGCCCAACTCAATAGAGTATAAAGTATCTAAAGAGCTAAAGATGGAACAAGAAATAAGAAACTAGTTAGTCAGTAAAAGAAAAAATTTTGATAAAATAAAAAATTGAAAACAATAGGTTCACATGTATAAAGTTATGAGGCGAGATAAAACATAAAAGTTCTACATGTATACTTACAAATTTTAAAAGTGAATACGTGCAAACCCTTGAATTCATCATAGTTCCAGCCACTATGCTCCATAGTATTAATTCACGGTTTAAACATTTCCCATGCATTGCTCTATGATATGAGAAATTTTACAATTTACTCTTTAATTATATATTTTAACTTAACGTACACTTGAGAATAGTCTAATGTTAGTGCACCCAAGTATATATTTTAGATTATCATATGATTTAGATAATTTGCATGATACCGTGAATTCAAACATTCTTATTAGTGTCATCAAGGAAGGATTTAAATGATGATGGCTCATCACGAGGCCACATGTTCCTTTTTTCTGGGCGCTTTTACTTCTTTCTGAGCTTGTATATATTGAAGTCATCTTTGGTCCCTACTTTCTTTGAAATTTGTTTTCAACACCCTCAAAACTCAAGCTGCACCCTATTTTTAAACTTCCGGATAACGTAAAAAAATGGGTGTACGTAGACAAATATTAAGTGTGCAGAAAGAAAAACCTTTTTTTTTCGTGTTTTTTACTAATTGGATTTGTGCCTCTTAAGTTTTAGAGGCCTGATTATTGTTTTTTTTCTTCATTATTACAGATTGCTAGACAAGTAAGAGTTAGATTCGAGGTGTGAGGAGTAGGACATACTCTTTAGACTTTAATATTTGATTATCAAAGGATTTGAGTAATTTCCATAAAATCATGAATTCAAACTTACTTATACTGTTGTATATTTAAAACAAAATTGTATTTTCATGTATTTATTTGTAGTCTTGCACAATTTTAGTACTCGTACTTTAAATCACCGGATATTAAAATTGGATCCCTTTATTTATGTAATATCTAAATTAAAACAAAATTTGATTATACAAACTATCTAATCGTCAAACTCATACCAGCTACAAGAAATTCTTCATTATGAAACGATAGTAACGATGAACATGATAAGCCCGAGGAGAATAAACAAATAATAAATAAGCCTCAACTTTGTATTAGAGGATGTAATATTTTAGCAACAAACATGAAAGTTGATGTTAAATGCTGAAACATGTACATCGTTTAACTAACACGCATGACTAAGCACGAAGTAGAGTAACTATTACCAGAATTTGCGAACAAACTTTTAGTGTCTATTTCTTTTAGATACTGATAAAAGTTAATTTTAAACCATTAACTTAATTTGAAAGGATATTCAATAGACCAATTAATTTCAGTTGCAAATTTTCTATTAAAACATACGTCACGATATGAGAAACTTTTGGGAAAATATAAATTTCGAATACTAAGATAAATAGAGATTAGAGATAATGAAAGCTTTGATAATCTAAAAAAAACATGTACTAATTTAACTCGGATCCCAGCTACAACTTTTCAAGCACAAAACTCTACTCCGCGAAACAAAAGCTCCAATTTTATTCTCTAAAAACATACTTAGGAAGAAACTCAAGATATACCATAAGCCAAGGAAGATAAATTAGAACTAAGATTGACTAACTTCTGATACAAAAGGGTGTATGACTTTCCTTTCAAAGCTCGTCTTTTCCCGTTTCTTGCTCAGCTTTCCCTTGTTCTTGTTGAGCGGGTTTATCACGGTTCTTTTCAATGAATTCTATGATGTCTTCCTTGGCCCTACCACCTTCGTATTGTGATAGCTTTCCACTTGCTGACCTGAAGTACAGAGTTGGATAACCTTGGACGTCAAAGGTTTCACTTGGAATATCGTTGGCAGTTGCATCCTGAAAAGTGACAAACGACAGGCAGAACAAAATTTAGCTTAAAAAAAAATAGGTCGATAGTTTCATTAAATTGCATTTCTTAATTCTTCAAGTCCACAATCTGAGGTTTTGTACCACAGCATTCAGTTCAGCTGTCAAAGGTGTATTTCTACCATTGACTGAAACAAATACATAATCATAATAATCAAAGCTGAAAACTAGATTCATTTCTCACCAGTTTTGCAATAATAACATCAGCATCACTTTGATATGAGACAGCAACTTCGTCCAATATTGGAGCCAACTGCTTGCAATGACCACACCATGGAGCATAAAACTCCAACAGAACTGCAAATTTGTTTGTGTTAGCAGTTATAATAGAATGATAATTGCAAAGCACTAATTTACACAAGTGATGTACTAAAGATTGTACTTTGTGAGTATAATTACTGCCATATCTATCACTTTCATGTAAAGGTTGGCATTACAAAAATATATTCATTATTTTAATAATCTAAATCGGACTGTAATGCTCTTTCACGTGCAAGAACATCAGCATCGCGATATTATTTAGAGCAGAGTGAATGCTAAAATCTGTCTCTTCATCCACGGAATAGAACTATATGGAGAAAAAGAAATTAGGTATACCGTTCTTCCCAGAGTTGAAAAAAATGTCCTGGAGACTGTCCCCAACAACTACTTTAACAGGTTCATCGTTAGTCTCAGGAATAGGTTCAGACTTCACAAATGGTGCAATATTACCGTCCTGAAATATTCAATAAGAAAATGTTACAATTTATAATTTCCAAGACAAATAACAGCCATAATAAGATAGTTTGAAATTAAAGACTTCACTGCACTAATATAACCACCACTACAATAAGATACCTTGTATGCCTTCAACCAAGTTGGAATTTGATCAACTTCCAAATTGGGTTTAAAGAATTTTTTCCCATCATTATGTTGTATGATAATTAGAGGTACTTGGTCTTCCTTCAGTCCAAAATACTGCCAAGACAAACCATACTCAGTGTTAAATACTGATAATGATATTAAGCAGACAATGGCTACAGAATCTTATATATTTTGATACGAACCTGGAAAGCACCTTGACTAGACTCAACATCTCCCACTAGAAAGCTTAAACCATCTTGTCTATATAGCTCAGCAGCTTCACGGTATTTTGATTTCAAAGATTCAGCACCATCAGCAGTGAAGTTGAGGAACAACATTGCCTACCAATATCAAAACTTCAATTTAGGTATCTTGACCACAGGGAAAAATATGGGGAGAAAACAAAAACAGGGAATACTAAATAAGGAAATGTGGTGAAACCAAGCAAATTTAGAAACAAAAAATGTTATTTAGTTCAGAATGGTAGGCTGATCGGGAGGACAATAACAGAAAGAGGGGCTCATAATTATCAATCACAGATAGCGGCCAGCTCCAAAAACATTATAGCAGGTTAGTGTGACACAAAATACTACACAAACAAAGTTATAGAAATTCATGATAGAAAATAAGTCAAAGTTTACACACACAATCACCATCAACCTAGGAGCAATAAGAACATAAAAAAGAAGTCAAAAACAAGTTCTTGAATTGTATGTCATGGTAGAACCACTATAGCACATATTGCCAGCATCGTGAGGTTTAACAAATATAAAATACAACTGCAATTGTATGATCAATAACAAATTCTCCAATTTAATAATTAAAGACAAAATTGCGTTAGATAGCTTAATACCTTTGCATTGGGATTGTTGAAGAATTTGACAACAAAAGGGTGATTGTTTGGATCATTGTTAAAGATAGTAACAATGGGGGTACTGGATTCCTCAACAAATTTCTCTAGAGCTTCAACATGGAAATCCTGCAAGCACACGAAAGTTATGTACACAACAAAAATAAGATAAAAAATATAAACTTAGATTGAAAAATTAATCAGCAGAAATCAAAACTACCTGAGAGTCAACAAAAAGTTCATCAAATGGCTTGAACAACCTAACTACTGGCCCAGAGACTGATGATTCTCCTTTTGGAAGGTGTTTGGCATTCAGAGTGTGACCAAAGTCATAGTCAGAACGCAACTTCTCTGCTAAGGCAGTAAAGTTATCAAATTCCTCCCCAGAAAATTTGGGAAAAACTCCAACCTGAAAACACATGAGAATACTATTACATGAAAACACAATTTAAAATAAAGCAATAATCAAACAGTCAGTTACTTACAATAGCAACTTTATTTTCACCAATAAAAGCAGTAGCATCATCGGCAGATTTAATCTCGGTTGAAGCAGGACCACTTTGTTTCTTCAAATAGTCAACAATACCATCTGCTTCACGGGGACCTTTGTATTCCTGAACATCCTTTCCTCCATTTCTCAGAATCTTAATTGTTGGGTATCCCCTAACATCATACTGGGTCGCAAGTTCTTTGTTCTTCTCCTCATTGGCATCAACTTTAGCCAAAACAACAGGAGGATCTTGACTACTCAAGATAGAAGCAGCTTTCTCATACTAAAGAAACAAAACATACAAGAAAATCAGCATTTGCACAATTTCAACATGCAAAACTCAAAGGAAACCCCAAAACTAAAAACGAACAAAATTACCTCGGGAGCAAGCTTCTTGCAGTGTCCACACCTAGAAAAGAAAAAACAAAAATCATAAACCAAAACTGCAATGCACGAATATAGATAACAATTGATCTCTATATTAAATCGAGTTTTGACCTAAACGATCTCTCTATGAAATTGATTTTAACCTAAACAACATAAAAATTAACCAACCAGCCAGAACAAAAATTTTAACCAATTGATTTAAAATGCAAATCCAGAACTAAATCTAGAAATTCACGAGAACGAATAAAACATCAAAATCACACCAAAATCAGATTAAAATAACAACAGCAGGATAAACACGAAATTCTGACAAAAAGCAAAAATAAGATCTGCAATAAGTCAAAGCAAATGAAACAGATCAAGAAAAGTCAACAGCAATCAGAATCAGACAAGAAGTCGCATAAACAAACAGAAACAAACCATGGAGCGTAGAACTCGACGACGATGAAATTGTGCTTGGCAACAGTGTCATGGAAGTTGGAGTGATCCAATGTGAGAACAAACTCCTTGGCCTCCGATTCCTCAGCGTAGATCTGAGTGAGGAAGAGAGAGAATGCAAACAGAAAGAAGAAGATCGAAATTCTAGGGGCCATAGCTTCCTCTGAATAAGCTTTGAAAATATTTTGATTTCTTAGACCTTCACTACAAGGGTTTTTGTAGAACTACAAACTGAACCCTTACGGACACGTGACCTTCTGTCTCAGATATTTTAGATTTTTCATACAATCTAGCGAATCTACTGTCTCCACGTTGGCATACTTTCTTACGTGGCGTACTCTCATTCGACAGTTCTTGTCACACCAATGTTTTTACTTTTTTATTTTCAGTAACTTTCGTGTTTAATATTTTCTCTTGTTTTTCTCTTATGACTCTCTTTTAAGACAGTTTAAAATTATGCTATAATTAAGGGATTGATGGATCACGGTAGACCTTTGTGTGAACCAATCAGATGGGTTTAATCAATTGCTTGCCCCATTTGATATTTGATTAAGGAAAAAGTTTACTGTTGTAATAACATTTGACTTTCTTCCTTCATTATTAATAGTTCAACGGTCAAAGTTAGGCAAAATGAAACAATATAATGCTTTAAAATTGTAATAAATGTGTATGACTAATTTACGGTATTCTTGAATTTAAGGATTATCTTTTTTTTAATTGTTTTATTTGTTTAAATATACTTTAAACGGCAATTTGAAAAGTTTCTTATTAACGATTTTATATTATATTGATTAAAAATGTATGACCTCTTTGAATATAATAGATATGTTTAAATATTTATCTTGATATATTTTAATATATAAGTTAGATCGTATTTTATATCATATCATTTACTATCATGTTACCATTTAATTGAACTTTTAGAATTTAGTTTTTAAATTCTAATTGCGTTAACTTTTTTTTTTTTTTATCAATTACATTAATTATGCAATATTGATCGATTAAATTTTATTTGTGCTAATTTTGACAGATTCTGACTTCTCATATTTTAATTATACTAATTACATTTTTCAATAATGTAATTTCATTCTCTATTGTCGATCTTTGATAAACAAAATAAAAAATTACAGTAAAAAAAATAAAATTAAAATAGTGATATAGATCTTTATAAATGATTATATATATATATATATATATATATATATATATTATCTAATAAATTTTTACTAAATTTATTATAAAATATATCCATGCAATATTAAAAATATTATTAGTTATTATTATAAACTGTATAATAATAAATATATGATTGAATATACTATTATTTATTATTATAAAATATATAATAATAAATATATTTATACTAATTCTAATTTATTAATAATTATAAATCAACATAATTTTTAAATATGAGAATTCGATGTAGTAATTCGTACCTTTAACATAATTGAAAGACAATTTTAATATTTAGACACATACAATTAGAATACAAATCATTAATCAGACATAATCGATATCTAATTGATATAATTAGAATACGAATCATCAATAAAAAATAATCGATATCTAGTTAATATAATTAGAATACGTATTATCAATCAGAAATAATCAATATCTAATTGATACAATTAAAATACGAATCATCAATATGAAACAATCGATCCCAGATTAAATTATGATTAAATTATACATTTGAATCATAATTAATCTTAATTATACTTTTTATTATAATTACATGATGTCTTATAACTTCTATTATAATTACATCAATAAATAATAGTCAGATCTTATCCTGTATCTTTCCCATAACAATTATTTAAGAACTAATCCTCTTTATAATATAATATATATTTTTTACACAATATTACACAATACATATTTAAATATGTAAAAATCATATTTCTCCATATTAACTATAATACTTATAATAGATTATTCAATTGACGTAATTAGAATTTAGGATGAATAGTTAATATAATTAGAATATAAATTATCAAAATCACATAATTATAACTATTAAAAGATTACAGTTGCAACTAAATCTAAATAATCAGAATTCATTTTTACGTTTTATATTTATCTTAATTATTTTATTATTTTAAAACAATAATTTAAAAATAAAAAATAAAAATAGTACAATTAACTCCAACTAAACCTAAATAATAATATGATTAATAATCATATTTTGTATTTGTTTTCATTATTTTAGAATAATATTTATTAATTATAATAATATTCATGATAATAAATTGATATATTATTTAAATACTAATCTTAAGTAATGAATATTTTTATTTTATTACTAATTGATGTTTATAATTTATGGGTATAGTTGATTTAGGTGGATGACAAGGATTGGGACATCATGGTTAGAAGCATACAGCATTCATGAGCTATAAAGTGACATTTTGTTACATCTATGGAGAGGGTAATTAAGTGCGCGTGTATTGCTAAAAATGTACAATCTATTAATGTGACACTTTAAGTTTATAATTTTATTCCAATTTTTTTTTTAATAGTTGACTTACTCTTATGAAGTAACATTTTGTAGAAGATTTTAGTTTCAGGTCAGTGCTGGACCCCTTTTGCAGAAAAAAAAAATTATGGTTGCCAATAAAGTATCATTTTTAGTTTCTCTAAAAAATTTCATTAATAAAACATGAAAATTAGTAAAATGTTTTTTAAAAATGTAATGTTTATATATTATTTATTAAGAGATTTTAATTATTTATTATTATTTTAATTTCTATTTCAGTTATTATAACAAGAATAAGTGGTTAAATTCAAGAAAGGATGATAAATATTTTTTAAATATTAAAATAATATATATTATTATATTTTCATTAAAAAAAAAGAACTAAGCAAATAAGTTAAAAGACATTTACCTAACTCATTATGGGAAAGTATTAAATAAAAAAATTTTACTCAGTTCAGTTCCTCATATTTAATTAATCTTGTGAATAAAATTAGTACAAGTAACTGATTTTAGCTAATTTCAGATGGTGTTTGGCCTAATTTGTTTTTCATTTTCTTTCTCCTTTTGAAGAGAAGGTGGGGGACCAAACAATATTTATATAAAAGTTCTGAGAGTTGAAAATTTTAACAAGCTTGTATAAATTTTCACTGGAAGCTTTTTTGTGCAATATTCCAGTTCAATTCCACACTCCCTCTTTAAAGCAATTGATTTTTTTTTTCTTTTTTAATAACCAGCAATTGATTATTTTAAACAGCTGATTCTGTATTTGTTTAACATTCTATGTACATGTATAAAAGTTGAAAATGGATACTTTTAAAAATTAAATATTTCAAATATTTACACATTAATTGATTTATTATAATTGAAATAATTTTTTGTAAATTAAATTAAATTTAAAAATTTTGTTTTTATAAATATATTTTCCACTGATAAAGATAACTAATTTTACACACACACAAGTAGTTTTTATAATATTAAAATAGTTCTTGCACTCTTAAAAATTAAATTTTTTAAATATTTATTAAGTAATATTTTATTATCATTAAATAATTTTATGAGAGTTAAATTAATTTGACACATTATATATATATATATATATATATATATATATATATATATATATAAAAGCTGAAGAATTAAAATCATTCTTGAGAGTTCCAAAAAATAAAAAGTTTAAAATATTTATAATCTAATACTTAATAAATGCATGTAAATAGAATTAATTTTAAGCAATATTTTGTATTAATAGTTTTATTCATGAGATACAATTCTAAATAAAATTAATTTGTTTTTAAAAATTATCACCAAACAAATAATAACTACTTTATGTTTTAAGTTCTTTTTTGTTTGTTTTTTTTTTACTTTAGCTTAACCTTTAAGCAGAAAAAAAAAAAAAAACTAGACCACACATACCTTTAAAATGAAATCAAGATAAATAGTTATTTTAACCTTTAAAAATGCGAATAGTCCTTCAATATTGATGTATTTTTTCTTATCTCTATTTTAAAATTAATTTATATATATAATATTTAAAATATCAATAATAAAATTAATTTATATATTTAAAGATATTTATTTATTATAACTTTTCTTATAATGCAATTTATATATTTAAAGACAAATATTCATCATATAATTTATAAAAAATAAATAATTTGATAGACAATTAAAATACGTATATAATCAGACGACAACTAAGATATAAAATATGAAGAGAGAAAAATATATATATATGTATAAAATGTGAAGAGAAAAATATGTATACATTTTACAAATGAGTTGGCTGGACTAGCGTGTATTACAGTTATTGTGAAATAAAATCAACAGAAAAATTATTGCTTAACAGAGTTTGAACCAAGCTTCTTTAGTTTGTATTTCATTTAGATTTTGAAATTAAAACATTTGTCAGGATATAAGAAATTGATTTTAACCATAGACCACACATACATTTGAAAAATCTATGTAATTACTGAGTGAAACTTTTTCTTTCTTGAGACCGAAACATTAAGAATTATAAGATATATCTTCGTACCAAGGATACATGAGAAATTTATTAACATGATTGACTAAAATAAATTATTATTTTGGTCTTTTTTTTAATCAAATAAATTAATCTTTTAAAAATAAAAAAATAATCTCTTAGTTCCTATATTATCATTTTAATCTTTAAATTATATTATTTATTATTATTTTAATTATTTAGTTTAATTACTTACTCTCGTTATTAAAATGATGACTATATTATAATTTTAACAAAAACTTTATTATTTTTTTGATCATTTTGTTCAAAAATTCCATTTTATTCAACTACCCTAAGACAGAAAATATAAATTATCAGCAAAGTAAGAACATTGGAACTAAGATTAACCAACTCCAGTTTCCTAGATACACAGCCCATATGTGTACATGACTATATCCCCCAAGAGAAACAGCTCCTTTCCTGCAAAGGAGAGACTGAATCAAAATATCCACAGCAAAGTTTGAAAGAGTTTCTTTAGTATTCCACTGAAAATGGGCACCTAATGATGTCATATACCTACCTTTCAAAGCTCTTCTTTTCCTTGTTCTTGCACAGAAGCTTTGTCACGGTTCTTTTCAATGAATTCTATAATGTCTTCCTTGCTCCTATTGCCCTCATATTTTGATATTTTTCCACTTGCTGACCTCAAGTACACAGTTGGATAAGCTTTGACTTCAAATGCTTCACTTGGGATATCGTTGGCAATTCCATCCTGAAATTTGATGAATGACATGCAGGAAAAAATAAATAAAAAACATAGGATGATACTAAAAATGTATGTCTTAATGTCTTCACAAATACATTTCCAGTTTTTGTAGCACATAGCTTTCAGTCAGCTGTCAAAGTTGCTTCCACCATTGACTGAAACAACTATGATATCATAATAAACGAAGCTGAAAGTTAGATACATTTCTTACCAGTTTTGCAATAATAATATCATCATCACTTTGATATGAGATAGCGACTTCCTCTAATATTGGAGCCAATTCTATGCAATAACCACACCAGGGAGAATAAAACTCCAGCAGAACTGCAAGGTTTTTGTGTTAGCAGTTATATTATTCCAACTTGGAATGATAAAGGAAAAGTGATGTGTGAAATTCTAATTTGTGTGCGATATATAATCACAAATACATTGTGGCATTAAAAGGACATGTTACTTTGCACGTATAAATAATGCTGCTATATACATATTCATAGATTCACAGATACATAACACTAACAGTATCAGATGACATGCTTCCTGAAGACAGTAGAGGCTTAATTTTATGACCATCTGCAGTTTAATTTTGTAAACAAACATAAATATAATACACAACTTCCTCTGCAGATTTAACTTGTTAGTATTTTAAGATCTTTTATAGGAAATTTATTCCAAGAATGTGTGCACAGTGGATGCCAAAATCTATCTGATAATCTATAGAATTTAAACCAAATAGAAAAAAGAAATAGAAGTATACCATTCTTCCCAGAGTTGAAAACTATGTCCTGGAGACTGTCCCCAACTACCACTTTAACAGGTTCATTGTTAGCTTCTGGAAGAGGTTCAGACTTCAGATATGGTGCAATATTTCCGTCCTGAAATATTCAGAAAAAATGATAGAATTTATAATTTTCATGACAAATAACAGCCACAGTAAGATAGTTCAAAATTAAAGAGTTCAATACAAATAAGATGCCAGATAAATTAGACAAAAGAAAAAAACATCCAAGAGAAATAAGAATAACCTTGTAAGCCTTGAACCAAGATGAAATGTGATCAGGTTCCAAATTTGGTTTAAGAAATTTCTTCCCATCATTACGTTGTATGATAACTAGAGGTACTTGATCTTCCTTCGCACCAAAGTACTGTCAAGACAAGCCATACAAAATGTCAAATATCGATATTAAGCAGAGAATAACTACAGATTTATGTTACACCTTGAGTATTTGGATTTTAACATACCTTAATTTAAAACAGTAAACTACACAATGTTTAACGTATTTTGAAACAAACCTGCAAAGAACCTTTAATAGACTTAACATCTCCCAGCAGAAAGCGTATACCCTGTTGTCTATATTGCTCAGCAGTTTCTCGGTATTTTGATTTGAAAGATTCAGCACCTTCAGCAGTGAAGTTGATGAACAACATTGCCTACCATATCAAAACTTCAATTTAGGCTTCTAGAGCACATGATATGATAGGGAAGAACACCAACACAGAGGAAATAAAAAATATAAAATACAACTTCCAACAATATGATTATTTATTAACAATGAATTATCCAGTTCAATACTGAGAGAACCAAAATAAACTTAGACTGATTATTTACCTTTGTTTCGCGACTGCTGAAGAATTTGGCAATAAAAGGGTGATTTCTCAGATCATTGTCAAAGACAGTCACAACAGGGACACTAGATTCTTCAACAAATTTCTCTAGAGCTTCCACGTGGAAATCCTACAAGCAACAAGCACAAGACAGTTTTGTACAATACCAAAATAAGATAAAAACAGAAAATAAGATTGAACAATCAATTCATAGAAATCAACACTACCTTAAAGTCAACAAAAAGTTCATCAAATGGCTTCAATAGCCTAACTATGGGACCAACAACTGATGATTCTCCTCTCGGAAGATGTTTGGCATTCAGAGTGTGACCAAAGTCATAATCAGCACGCAACTTCTCTGCTAATACAGTAAAGTTGTCAAAGTCCTCCCCAGAAAATTTCGGAAACACTCCAACCTGACACCACAAGAAAATATGATTACAGAACAATCTGACTTGAAATAAAGCAAAAATGAAATGACTGGTCACTCACAACAGCAATTTTATTTTCACCAATAACAGCAGTAGCATCTTCAACAGATTTAATTTCAGTTGAAGCAGGCCCACTTTGTTTCTTCAAATAGTCAACGATGCCATCTCCTTCATAGGGACCTTTGTATTCTTGAACATTTTTTCCCCCATTTCTCAGAATCTTAATTGTTGGGTATCCCCTAACTTCAAATTCTGATGCAAGGTCTTTGTTCTTCTCATCATCGGCATCAATTTTAGCCAAAACAACCGGAGGATCATGACTACTCAAGATAAAAGCAGCTTTTTCATACTGCAGAAACAAAGATGCTAGAAAATCAGCAACTGCATAATCTTACCAGTGAACTCAAGGGAAACCTCAAAAATAAAGTTGAACAAAATTACCTCCGGAGCTAGGTTCTTACAGCGGTCACACCTAGAAAGGAAAAACAAGATCATATAAAAACCAAACCAAATCGGTCTTTCTGAAAATCAATTTGAACTAAACAAAATGCTGATAGCAGTCAGAATGAAAATTTCAACCAAATGATTTAAAATGCAAACAAGGAACTAATCGTTGAACTGAATACACAAAATGAATACAACATTAAAATTACACGAAAATCAGATGAAAAATATGGACACTAGTATAAACACAAAGTTCTAACAGAAAGTTAGTAAAAGGAAGATCCGCAACAAAAATGAAATAGATCATGACTCATATTCAGTCATCAGTTGATGCTAAATCCCATATTTCTTTAATCCTGCAACCAACCACTACGCTTTTTCACGTATAAGTTTTGAACATCAGGCACTGCATGTTTCTGAATTTCTGCTTAAAGAAATATACCTGTCTTTCTGCTAAAATCATCTATGGAAGTAATAAAATACCTTCTACCATATATGTGTTGATATCTTAACTCAACATATATTGCATGCTTCTTTGGTTCTGAGAGCAACTTGATTGCTAAGAACCAATTTTGGTTCCTGAATTATTTTTTATAAGTTCTATTTTTATTTGTTGAGAAGAAAACTGAATTTTTGAGTTATTTTTTATAGGTCTTACAATTATTCTCGTTCTTTTAATTTAGTATTTTTTATTTTTAATATAAAATTGTAGTTCTTGAGCGGCACAATTTTTAATAATAAAAATTATAATTAAAACGGTACAGACTAATTTTGACATAAAAGATATTTTTAAGGTAAAAATGAAAATAAAAACTTGACAAAAAATAAAAGTTTGTTTTTGACAACTATTATCATTATTTTTTAGCGAAAAACCTCTTTTTATTATTTGGTAAAAAAAACGTCAAAGTTTTATTTTATTTAAAATAAATTATTTTTCCAATACAAAATACATAATATGTTCTCAAAAGTTATTTTTTAACAACATTTATATAAAAAACATTTGACTTAAATTTTCCTTTGCACAAAAAAAGATTTTTTTTCAGTGCCTATCAAATTCTAAAAACTGATTCAAAAGTCAAAATTGAGCCTTTTTATGGACAGAATTATTTGTTAAAACTACTGCAAATAATAATAATAATAATAATAATAATAATAATAATAATAATAATAATTAAAAAAAAAAACTCGAAGTGAGTGGTGCTGATTTTTCTTGCTTCATTATGACCAATTAAATGCATACCAAGAAAGAAACTAGTGACAGTAACATACCAGGGTGCGTAGAATTCAACGACGATGAGATTGTGTTTACTAACAACCTCGGAGAAATTGGAGTGATTCAATGTAAGAACCAAGTCTTTAACTTGTGATTCCTCAGCAGAGATATGAAAAGGATGTGAAGCTAGTAGAGAAAACACAAACGCGAAGATGAACTGAATGGAAACTCTACTTGCCATCATTGCTATGAAGAAGCTTTGAAAGTTGAATATTTTGTTATGGTTCATGGACAAACACAAGGGGCGTTTTGTAGAGTGGCAACATAACATGACACATCGTTCATTGTTGTTTCTACTATGTTTTGTAATTTTGTAATGTCTCCTATGATGTGCCCAACCTACTCTCTCCATGCTGGCACTTTCCCTTGCGTGCCTCAATTTCATTGGTTTGTTCTCGTCACATCTATGTTTCTGCATTTCTTCTTAGGTAATTCCTTCTAGCATCTCTTACTTGTTTTTACTGAAAATGTTTTACGTGTTTTATTTGGCACGCACACTGGAAATTTTTTACGTGTTTTGTTTTCTATGTCATTCTTCAGTTTCATTTTTATTTCTTGGAGTTCAGGGACTTATGTTTAGTTTTAGTCTTTTCAGTATACAAAACTGGTTTTAGTCTTTTTAGGTGATTGATTTATCATGAAAAAAAAATCTAATTTAGGATATAAAGTAATTATTTATTTAATTTTTTTAATGTAATTTCATCTAACCGTTAATATGTATATCAATGTAAAATTGATTTAGTGTGATCTCAATACTAAAGGTAGGTTGGAATTTATATTTTTCAAGGATTTATGCTATGAGGTTTTTTTAATTGCAATTATGTTTGGAAAAATCTGAATTTCACATCGATACAATTTTTTTTCCTGATAAATGAGTCATTTGTACATTGGAATGAACAGACAAACGAGGAAAAGTAAAATGTGTTGATCAGTTTTTATATACAACACCCCAATACAATAAAAAGAAACAATTTGATTTAGACAGAGAAAATATATAATGACCATTGGAACCTTGTAAGAATTAGAAACAATATTTCAGGAAAACAATAAATCAGAACATATAGCTTGACACAAAATGATATTATGGATGCAACAACATTTTCTACCAACTAAGCATAATGACTCATTAACTGCACAAGTCTCGCAAATGGAGAGACAAATTGTTTAACCTTTTTTACAACCCTCCATACAAGTAATGCATACTTGTACAATTTATATGCAATTAGGAAAACGAATCTAAATACCTCAATTGACACAACATCACAGCCTATTGCAAAAAAATAAAAAATAAAAAAATATAATCTTTCATGCAAAGTAGAACATAAAAACAAACTCAACAAGTTATATATTATTAAAACGAGCAAGTGGGGGTTGTACGAGGCAGGGAGATGGATAGGATGAGGTGACAGAAAAGGAATTTCAAAATATTTACATAAATAAGTTCTTGTACTCAGATACCAAGCTAAATATAACACATTACACACTAGACTGACAAAAATAGGGATTTTGATAATAAAAAGACGTTTAATTATTGAACATTTCCAGGCATCATGTGTCAATTTTTTTATTAAAGACATTTAAAAATTAAACACCTTCACGTATTATTTTTTGTCGAGCAAATAAAATAAACACATGACCGAGACTCTTTTGCGGAGTGATGTTTGTTGATAAGAGTGCGTGTCAAGTTTCACTGAGGTGGTTGTAGTTTTTGATCGATTTGAGGGTGACCGGGAATTATACTTGGGGTAGTGCAGTGTTAGGATTTTTGTACAGACAGTTGTACAAGGCCACAAGCGTTGACGTAGTTTCCATTGGGGGCATGGTGTCTATTATACAGGTGTTGACATGGGAGAGATTTGCATGTGTAGCCCCTAGCGTCATTGCTCCCCCACTACAGCAGACACCTATTGGACATCGGTATTTTAATAAATAAACGCCTCCAGATAACACGTGACACATTTATAAGGAAGACGTTTAAAATTTAAACACTTCGTTATGGGCTGAACACGTGGCCATTTTTGAGTAGTCAAATTTAAAATTCAAAATTAGAACACCTCCAATAAA
The DNA here is from genome assembly GCA_026586105.1 of Hylodesmum podocarpum. Taxonomy (NCBI): domain Eukaryota; kingdom Viridiplantae; phylum Streptophyta; class Magnoliopsida; order Fabales; family Fabaceae; genus Hylodesmum; species Hylodesmum podocarpum. The sequence goes on along the minus strand of JALJEV010000623.1, from coordinate 10,311,418 downwards.
GGCGTTCAAGGCTTCAACGCCTCCACCTCCCTCTGGACCACTTCTTCTACCCCACTTCTCCACGATAGCTTTATTTTGTATGTTGTTATCCCCATTGTTGTCGGCCTTCTCCATTTTTTTTTATCTTTTTTTCACCAAATCAGTATTTTATACCAATTAAATGGTTTCTTCTTTTAATGGAGGTACATAGATTGAGTCTGGGCCCGCAAAAAAAGATGTTTTGTGGCTACAAGAGCATCACATTTTTTAGCATGTCTAGAACACTAAGACCATTAGAAAATTACAACTAAGACGTGCGACTCCAAAATACTTAGGACAAGGGTGATTCCAAAGGCTATAGCTAATATTTTGCATGGAGTAGATTTCTACTAGGTTAGCAAACTTGCATACCTGAGGGGTCCATCAAGGACTGCTTAATGCATTTATTGAGAGATGGAGGCCAGGGACACATACTTTTCATATGAGGTGTGGAGAGGCGACCATAACTCTAGAGAATGTTGGGGTATTAGTTGGTTTGTCGGTAGACGGTAAATCGCTGATTGGTAATACCTAGGGTCAGTGGCTGGACCTGTGTGAGGCATTGTTGGGTGCCAGACTGACACCAGCGGATATGAAGGGTGAGAGTGTGAAGTTGAGTTGGCTGAGCCAGACATTCAGTGACATTACCCCTTTTCTTGGGGATGAGGAGGGTCTCAGAAGATTTGCATGGACGTAGATTCTGAGACTCCTTTGCGGAGTGATGTTTGTTGATAAGAGTGCGTGCCAAGTTTCACTGAGGTGGTTGCAGTTTTTGATCGATTTGAGAGTGACCGGGACTTATGCTTGGGGTAGTGCAGTGTTAGGATTTTTGTACAGACAGTTGTGCAAGGCCACAAGCGTTGACGCAGTTTCCATTGGGGGCATGGTGTCTATTATATAGGTGTTGACATGGGAGAGATTTGCATGTGTAGCCCCTAGCGTCATTGCTCCCCCACTACAGCACACACCTATTGGACATCGGTATGTAACTTAAATTAGTATTGTCAATTTATGTTTATTTTAGTTAGTTTCATTTATTGTTATTTAGGAAATTAATTAGGAATTATTTGTTAGTTTAATTTATCGTTAATTTAATTAATTTTAGTTGAAAAAAAAATTAGGAATTATTTGTTAGTTTAATTTATTGATTTGTTAATTTATTTTAGTTAGGAAAAAATAGGAAAAAAATTAGGAAATATTTGTTAGTTTAATTTAATGTTAAGTTAATTTATTTTAGTTAGGAAAATAATTAGGAAATATTTGTTAGTTTAACTTAATGTTAAGTTAATTTATTTTAGTTAGGAAAATAATTAGGAAATATTTGTTAGTTTAATTTAATGTTAAGTTAATTTATTTTAGTTAGGATAATAATTAGGAAATATTTGTTAGTTTAACTTAATGTTAAGTTAATTTATTTTAGTTAGGAAAATAATTAGGAAATATTTGTTAGTTTAATTTAATGTTAAGTTAATTTATTTTAGTTAGGATAATAATTAGGAAATATTTGTTAGTTTAGTTTAATGTTAAGTTAATTTATTTTAGTTAGGAAAATAATTAGGAAATATTTGTTAGTTTAATTTATTCATTTGTTAATTAACTTTAGTGGAGAAAAATAATTAGGAAACATTTGTTAGTTTAATTTATTAATTTGTTTATTTATTTCAGTTAGGAAAATAATTATTAATTATTTGTTATTATTTTTTTGATGTAATTGGCTTCGTAGCGAAAGTAGTATTGCATATGACATTGACGTTTGATGTATTCCGACATAAGTTAGATCAGACGAGGAGTGATCAAGTAAATTTATTGATTTGTTAATTAATTAAATAAGTGATTTATATTTTAATTTGACACGTGTATTTGTTGAAAATGAAAATTTTCTGGTTGAATGACAGTCTTATTCTGGAGGCGTTTTGCAGTTAGTACCTCCTATATGTTTAGGTGGGATGGCCATCTGGCGAGTTGTTGTGCCTTTGTTGTGCTTTCAGATAGCTGAGTGACATTAGCCTGATAGAGTGATAGATAATTTGGTCTCAGGCAGTTCATTCATTCAGAGTCATCTTAGTTGCAGAAATTACATCAGCTGACACTTAGAGGCAAGAAGGACAGGAGTTGGGTCACGTTGTTAGATTCAATTGTGCAAATATGGGAGAATCGTCTGTAATATGTGGTGGATGGGATACCAGTGGAGAAAGATATGCCTTACAGTGATGAGTATATGGTATGTTATTGCAAGAAGTCTAAGTTATTTATTGACCTAAAGCATGCACATGGGTGCTCTCTGGTATGGATTTTATTTTATTTTAATTTATTATTAATAATGACAAAATTATAATTATATACTTAAAATCTAATTTTTTTTAGGCTGCTTTGTCTGTGAATGTTGGATTTATGGCAACTAGTGAGGGATGGGCTATTCATACAAGGGACCAGATGGCTGAGATATCCAGCAGGTTGGCTATGTTGAGTTGTGAGGCTTTTCGGTTAGTTGAGCCTGTTACGAGTGCCCCATTTAGAGCGGTTAGGATTCCGATGGAGGATGTGCATAAACCCTGTAAAAGATAAACACAAGAATGGGGGTTGAATTGTGTTAATTATAAAATTTTATCCCTTTCGTCTGTGGGTTTCCAAAGGGTTCAGATGAAACAACGTTTGTATTGAAAGATTGATTTTAATATGCAAACGTTAAAGTACTATTATCCCCAGTTAGTTAAACAGACGAAACAAATAAACACGAGTATTTTTATACTGGTTCGTCTATTCAAGACTACGTCTAGTTACTCAGCAACCACTGAGTTTTCACTACAAACCGTGAAAAGATTTACAAGTATTGTTTGAACCCAGCCACTTCTAGCTATTACAAGATATTCTTTGCTCCCAGCCTTCTCAGGCTAAACTACTAAGGTATTCTTTGAACCCAGCCTCCACAGGCTAATACAAAAGGTATTCTTTGGAACACAGCCTCCTCAGGCTAAAGTACCACACAAGTGGATTTGTAAAGATATTTGAAAAACAAAGTTCTTCCTCTTCGCAGAGAGGGTTTTTACAATATAGTTCTTAGTTGGATTGAACAAATTCTCAGACGATTGAAGAGATAAGCGTATTCGCCAATTGATTCTTGATGCTGTGAAGTCCTTTTATAGGCATCTTCTTCAAATAGCCGTTAGACTCATTTGAATGCCGTTGAGAGTCGTTGAGAAATCTTCTAGAGAGCTTTCCAAAAAGGTTGTCAGTTGTACTTGATTGATTGATGCAGAGTCGCAGCGGATTTAGTGGACTAGGTTATGCGCAGTACTACTTCTGACTTATGCAGGGATATGACAAAAGGTGAAGACCTTTTTGACTTTGGAGTATAAGCTCGAATCCCTATACTGATCTTGGATGCTTCTCATGAGTGCTTCTTTAGATTTGAAATCTTGGCGCGAATGACTCCACTTGACTTCAGCTTTTTGGATAAACGATATAATTCTTCAGTCTTCAGTTGTTGTTGTTTCGTCTTATCCTATCGTCTTAAGATTTCACTCTTGAGACAGACGAAGGACTTAAGCTTTGAGTAGTCCTCTTCCGTCTGTGCATGTATCGTCTGATGACTTGGCTTTTGGACAGACGCAAAATTTATCTTTGAAGGGTCACATTCCGTCTGTGCTGGTTTCGTCTTAACAAGTCTTGGGTAGCTTGGTTTCGTCTGTCTTGTAATTAATCAAAATCTTGAAACGTTAATCATCCTTGATCTAACAATCTCCCCCTTTTTGATGATTACAGACCATACCACGAAAAATTTGCACAAGACATGGTTAGACAGAAACAAACATTCTTAAAAAGGCAGATTGACATTAAGACGATGTTTTCTGAATAATACCTCTTTATAAAGGATTGTTACATCAATGCGATGTAATCTTTGTACATTATTACATTGGTATAGACAGAAAACCAATAAAGAATAACCAATAAAGATTTACAATGTATTTTCTACACTAAAAGTAATAAATAATAAAATGCATTGATACAACAAATATAGTACATGGCCCCTTATTGTATAACTTCCCTTCAGACGATACTCTCCCCTTCAGACGATGCTCTTTGCTCTTGCTTGCTCGCTCCCCCTCAGACGAAACTTTATCTTGTTTGCTCCCCCTCAGACAATGCTTTCCCCTTGTACCATTCTTCTTTCCCTTGAGCTATCTTCTTTTCTCTCCCCCTTGGGCTGTGAATCATCAAAATGTGATCACGAAGAAGGCTTCAGCTTCTTGTTGAGCAGGGTCATCACAATGTCTTTCACCTGTTGCACTTCAGACGATAGAGAAGCTTGATTTTCTTCAAGTTCTCTGTTCTTTGCTTTCAAGTGCCCGCAATCCTCTTCCAAGGCATCATACTTACGCTTCAGAGTCTTATACTCCTCAGCTTCTTGAATATCAGCCTCTGCAACCTCAACTTTGTCAGCAACCTCTACCATATCATCAAAGTGTATCATTGGTGTTTGAGGTTCTTCCACAATAGGTGTAGTGTCATCAATGATAGCACTGTTGGAGTCTTCTTCAGACGCAATGTGAAATATGGAAGTGTGAGGTAAGCCGTGAAGTTTCGTTCCCATTGCCATGTGTAGATGTTTGTTGGAACAGAGACTTCAAGATTTGGATGTTCCTCAGAAGGAAGTGTATAAGCGAAAGCTCCACCAGGAAACACCCTGCCACATATGGTAGAATCCTCATCAAAAGAGGTTCCAGAGCAAAATTGTGAAGTGGCTTCATGATCTTCTATCATCCATTGTATCTTTGGATTGATAGGGCTTGAGGCTTGAGCTTGTATTGCCTTGAGGTGCGCATAAGCAGCAGACGGAAGAAGCTTGGAGATGTGCCTTGCACATTTGAAGGTTCTGGGTACAGACAGTACTTTCTTTTCTTTGCCCTTAGCCAAAAACTTGACCAAGCATGGTCGTTTTCGGTCTAAGATGATAGTGTACTTCGTTTCGTCTGACACCAGCGAAGAGAACTGTGAACCCACCATAAAGGGACAGTATCTCTTATCCTTCTTAGCATGACGATCAATATGATAGAAGGAAACCTCTCTTTCCTTGGTTTCCCTTCTATAGGCATCAGCTATCAACTTGAAGGTCAAGTTGTAGTCTTCCGGTAGGGAGTGAGCGAACTCTTCAAGGTCTTCATATTCGTTGAGGAGGATGGAGTAACGAGGGTTGATCCTGGAGCAATGGGGTCTCGTCCATGGAAGCATAATTCCCAGAGAGTGTCTTAGACCGACATACTCTATTTTGTTGAGTGGAATTGTGAAGGGCATTGGATCATGGCGATTTATGGCGTCAAGATGCCAGTGTGTGCACTCTCTCGGCTCATAGATGGTAGAGTTTGCGTCTCCATATCTACAGTGATGGAATACAGGCGCCTTAACCTCATACCGAACCTTCCACCTTGAGTTTTCTCTATGTGGGATGTGAGGTTCATAGCCAAGTGTTGGTCCTTCAATCATCGACGCAGCAATATGATCCTTGTATGCTTGTATATTTTCCAATCCCTTGATGTCTAGGTTGGCAAGTGTGTCCCAGGGCAGACGCTTCTCTGGGGTGTAGATAGTGTCTTCATTGAAGTTCACTGGCTTCAAGGATTTGTTATTGATGATGGGATTGACAAATCTCCTTAATTGAAAACCCTTCTTGCCTCTGTACTCGTATGGATTCTTCAGTTCGATATAGGGAGTGTCCTTGATATAGCGGTCTTCATTGTCTGCTAAGTCATCATTTTGAGCAGACTCAGACGGTTCACCATCAGTGGAGAATTCATCATTCTTCTCTCCAATAATCCAATCTGGTTTGATTGGTTTTTCAGCACAGGTGTTCTCAGCAAATCTTCTCATGACTAATTCGTTTAGAAACGAATAGTCCACCTTGTGCTTTGGGGGTAAATCTTCTGGATTAATCACCTCGGCATGTGATCTCCCCCAAGTAGCATCCACCTTTATAACTTCAAAAAGTTCTTCATCAGACGAAGAATCTACTTCTTCAATCAGCACAAAGTCTTCAGACGGAATCTCCTTCGTCTGTTGGTGGGATGCTTCCTCAGACGCAGCAGGTAACGTCTGTGCAAGGGATGCGTTCAGCGGAGACGCAATAATAGGGGTAACCCTATGCTCGTCTTGGAGTGATGTTGATGGAGAGACTTCCATTATGGAAACTTCCTCACTTAGCATTGTTTCCAACTCCTCCGCAAGCTGGGCATTGTCTTTCTGGATCTGGGCAGTTTCTTCACTGTTCATGCCCTCTGAGGTTGCTGGAGCAGTCTCAGACGATCCAATGCCGCGAACGTTATTGAGAAAGATTCTTTCTCTCTCAGCTTGAAGCAAAATTGAGACTCTCTTGGCCTCTTTCAGCATTCTTTCTTCATCTGTCTCACAAACTACGACAAACGCAAGCTTTTGCTTCATCTTCTCCTTGCCTTTAGCAGCCTTTTCAAGCGCAAGCTTTCTAGCTTTTGCCTTTTCTTCTGCTGCTTTTCTCTGCTTTTCTTCGTCTGTGAGTATCTTTACAGATGGAACAGGTTCAGACGATATATTCACCTCTTCATCTTCACTGGGGGATATCGTATGTCCTTTTGTCTTAGCACCAATGTGCTTGATTCTGATGGTCCTTTTCTTTTTCTTGAGGGGTTCTTCAAGAACGTCCTCAAAAGGAACCTCAGAGATGATCACTGGAGAGGGAGGTTGAGGTTGGTTTAGTTTTTGGGCTTGTGTTTGGGGTTCTGTTTGGGATGGTGTTTCGGTTTGTGTTTGGGGTTGTGTTTTGGCTTGTGTTTCGGACGATGTTTGGGCTTGTGTTTGTGGCTTAGCACGCTTGATGCGAGCTCTGTGTGGAGGGTCTTTGGTGATGGGTGAAAGAGGTACATCCTCTTGTTGTGAATGAAGGAGGTAGCCTGGTGTCAAATGCATCTTCGCAAAGGTGTTGGCTTTCACTTCCTTTCCTTCAGGGTGATAAACTACGCCAGTAGTATCAAACCCTTGGTTGATGATGATCTTTGTGAAGAGGGTGGTGTAGGGAATGCTGCTCTTCCTACGGATGTTGCGGTTCTTCAACGCACTTATCCAGTGGTCAAGGATAATGTGCGGAAGGCTCATCCTAGCTTTCCTTATACAGTAATAGATGCAGAATCTGTCTCGAGTACTCACATTGTCCCTCGAACCAGTCCTCGGCGTGAAGACATTGTAGAGGAGGTTATGGATGACTCTGGCGGTTGGACAAAGATTCCCTGACCTTAGAAACTTGGAGTCTTCAGGGTCGCGTCTTTTTCCGTAGATAATCTTATCTACGTGCTCCTCAGTCTCATTCTTCACCCAGTTGGGGCTGTAGAAACGCCCCTCGACCTTGCAGTTGCCAGCCTCAGCAATAGAGTCCACCGTGATGATGTACTCTTTGTTATCAATGGTACCCACAATACCATCGTCGAACTCCTTCGCGTCGCTTCAGAATTCGGCATAGGCCTCCATCAGCCATGGGCCTCTCATCTCAGCAAATCCCATCCAATCAGTGTGGTCTAAGATCCTCATTACTCTTTCAGAGATGCTTTGAACAATTTCCTTTGATATCCACTTACCCGGCAAGAACAAGTCTTGAGCAAAGAAAGTGGCTTCAGCAGCTTTGGTAGCTTTGGTGTTCTTGGCCGCCATTGTTGATATTTGAGAAAGAGAGAATAAGAACTTAGTGAGTATTTAGGTTTGGAAAGTTCAAAAGATTGCAAATTGCGGTAAAGAATAAAAGAGTGAACTTTCAAGAGTATTTATAGGCAAAGATAAAAACGGTTGAAAACTGCCCCTGATTTGACGTGTCCACATCATTGCCTTTTCAATGATTGATTTGACCTGTGCAATTCACAGCGCGTGCCTATCAATGTCCTAGAATAGTGCAATAAATGACAGACACATTTATTGTTTCTTTTAATTTGTCCCCGCACACTTGAGATAAACTTGTTAAACAAGAATAAATTAAATCATTGAATTTTACCACAGTAACTATTCAACTTGATCAGACGCAATGTTTCGTCTTAACACGACATAATGTACAGACGGAACAATTTTCAATCATTTAAAGAAATAATTCCAAGATTTTCCTTGATGAAATTGAAACGTGTTTCGTCTAATGCTTTAGTAAATATATCTGCCCATTGAAAATCTGTTTTCACAAACTGTATATTGAAAATACCTTTTTGGACATAGTCTCTAATAAAATGAAAACGGATTTCAATATGTTTAGCTTTCGAATGTTGAATAGGATTTTTGCTAAGATTAATTGCACTTGTATTATCACAAAATACTGGTATATGATTTTCAAACCTGGAGTAATCTTCAAGTTGATGTTTTATCTACAGTAATTGTGAGCAACACCACTAAAATGATATACTCTTCTTCAGTTGTTGATAGTGCAATGGAGTTTTGTTTCTTGCTTGACCAAGATATTAGTGATGATCCAAGAAATTGGCATCCACCACTTGTGCTTTTTCTCTCCACTTTGTCTCCAGCATAATCCGCATCACAAAAGCCTCTCAAACTAAAATCATTATTTTTCTTATAAAACAAAGAGAGATCAGTTGTTCCAACAAGATATCTAAGAATTCTCTTTATAGCTTGTAAGTGAGAATCTTTAGGGTCAGATTGAAATCTGGCACATAGACAGACACTAAACATAATGTCGATCGCTATTTCGCCAGCTTAAATAAAGGAGTGAGCCAATCATACCTCTATATACCGTCTGATCAACAGACTTACCTGACTCATCCTTGTTGAGATTTGCTCCAGACGAATGCATTGGTGTCTTCATAGGCTTGGCATTCTCCATCTTAAACTTCTTAATAAGTTCCTTTGTGTATTTCTGTTGATGGATGTAGATTCCTTCTTTCGTCTGCTTGATTTGAAGTCCTAGAAAGAACTTCAATTCTCCCATCATGCTCATTTCAAACTCATCCTGCATTATCTTTGAAAAATCCTTGCACAGAGAATCATTTGTAGCTCCAAAGACTATATCGTCTACATAAATCTGGACTATAATAAAGTCTTTTGAAACGCTTTTCTTGAAGAGAGTTGTATCAACCTTTCCTCTTGAAAAACTAATTTTAAGAAGAAAAGTACTGAGTCTATCATACCAAGCTCTAGGAGCTTGTTTAAGACCATACAGTGCTTTCTTAAGTTTGAAAACATGATCAGGTTGAGATGAACTTTCAAAACCAGGAGGTTGTTTTACATAAACTTCTTCTTCAATGAAACCATTTAGAAAAACACTTTTTACATCCATTTGATATAGGACGATATTCTTGTGAGCAGTAAAAGTAAGTAATATTCTGATTGCTTCTAATCTAGCTACAGGTGCAAAAGTTTCTGTAAAATCAATACCTTCTTATTGATTATACCCTTGTGCTACTAACCTCGCTTTATACCCTTGATGGATGTAGATTCCTTCTTTCGTCTGCTTGATTTGAAGTCCTAGAAAGAACTTCAATTCTCCCATCATGCTCATTTCAAACTCATCCTGCATTATCTTTGAAAAATCCTTGCACAGAGAATCATTTGTAGCTCCAAAGACTATATCGTCTACATAAATCTGGACTATAATAAAGTCTTTTGAAACGCTTTTCTTGAAGAGAGTTGTATCAACCTTTCCTCTTGAAAAACTAATTTTAAGAAGAAAAGTACTGAGTCTATCATACCAAGCTCTAGGAGCTTGTTTAAGACCATACAGTGCTTTCTTAAGTTTGAAAACATGATCAGGTTGAGATGAACTTTCAAAACCAGGAGGTTGTTTTACATAAACTTCTTCTTCAATGAAACCATTTAGAAAAACACTTTTTACATCCATTTGATATAGGACGATATTCTTGTGAGCAGTAAAAGTAAGTAATATTCTGATTGCTTCTAATCTAGCTACAGGTGCAAAAGTTTCTGTAAAATCAATACCTTCTTATTGATTATACCCTTGTGCTACTAACCTCGCTTTGTTTCTTACCACTTTTCCAGCTTCATCAAGCTTGTTTTTGAACACCCATCTGGTTCCAATGATGATTTTGTTCTTTGGTCTTTCAACTAGGGTCCATACATCATTCCTTGTGAACTGATTAAGTTCTTCTTCCATAGTCAAGATCCAATCGTTATCTTGAAGAGTATTTTCAACATTCTTTGGCTCTATGTTTGATACAAGAGCATATCCTGATGATTCCTTTAGCATCGATCTAGTTAGAACACCTTGATTCCTATCTCCAATGATAAGATCTTCAGAGTGGTTAGATGCAAACTTCCATGATCTTGCAGGTGCTTGAGCTCTTTGTTGATGAGTATCAGACAAAGAGGGTTCGTCTGTGCTCTATCGTCGCTTCTTGTTTGTTTCCTCGACCTTGTTTATCATGTTGACCAGAAGGGTTAATCTGTAAATTATCAAACAAGTTTTCTAGGTCTGATATTTCTTTATCAGCCTTTGAGTTATCTTGGAACTTTACATGAATTGATTCCTCTACAACTTACGTCTTAGAGTTAAAAACTCTATAGGCCTCAGATGTGTTGGAATATCCAAGAAAGATTCTTTTTACCACCTTTGAATCAAACTTGCCAAGTTGATCTTTGGTGTTTAAGATAAAACATTCGCATCCAAAAGGATGGAAATAAGAAATATTGGGTCTTCTTTCTTTCCATAGTTCATATGGAGTCTTATTTAATATTGGTCTTATCAATATTCTGTTTTGAATATAATAGGAAGTATTAACTGCTTCTGCCCAATAGTATTTAGGAAGAGAGCTTTCATGCAACATAGTTCTAGCCATTTCTTGTAAGGTACGATTTTTCCTTTCCACAAATCCATTTTGTTGAGGAGTTCTTGGAGATGAAAAATTGTGAAATATGCCATTTTCAAAACAAAAGGCTTTGAACTCAGAATTTTCAAATTTTGTTCCATGATCACACCTTACAGACGCAATACATATTCCTTTTTCTTTTTGAACACGTTTGCAGAATATTTCAAAAACCTTGAATGACTCGTGTTTATGGGCTAGGAAGTATACCCATGTAAATCTAGTATAATCATCTACAATGACAAATCCATATCTCTCCCTCCAAGACTTTCAGTCTGAGTGGGTTCAAAGAGATCAATGTGTAACAGTTCTAGCGGTCTTGTCGTGGAAACAACATTTTTTGATTTGAAAGAAGCTTTGAGTTGTTTCCCATGCTGACAAGATTCACACAGACGATTGGTTTTCCAAGATATTTTTGGCAAACCTTTTACGAGATCCTTTTTAGAAACTTTTGAAATATACTTGAGACTTAAATGTCTAAGCTTTTTGTGCCAAATATCTCGTTCATCGTCTGCTGAAATCAAACATGTTACATTGTGATCACTCAGGTCAGAAAGACAAACCTCATAAAAGTTATTCCTTCTTTTCCCAATAAAAAGAATGGATTTATCTTTGTTTCTGACTATACACTCATCAGAGTTAAAAACTACTTCATATCCATTGTCACAAAATTGACTTATGCTAAGTAGATTGAAGTTAAGACCTTTAACATATGATACGTTCTGGATAAGAGTATTGGGTGTCTTACCAACAGTCCCAATGCCAAGAATTTTACCTTTTCCAGAACCATACGAGACAGACCCTTTACTTGGTCTGAGGTCTTAGAACATAGACAGGTCTCCCGTCATGTGTCGTGAGCAACCACTGTCCAGGTACCAGCTTGAAGTCTTGTCTCTTCCCATTAAGGATATCTGCAACAGGAACAATAAGTGACTTTGGTACCCAAATCTTTTTGGGTCCTTTCTTGTTAGTTACAAAAGACTTCTTTTTGTTTTTAGCCTTTTTGTAGATATTAGGAACCTTGTTGTGATTCCTCTTCTTTTGAGCAACGAAAACAAATTTGTTTTTCTTATCGTCTGTCTCCTTAACATAACCAAGTCCACTTTTATCATTAGGTGATCTCCTATATTTTAAAATATTTTCAAGAATGGAGGATCCCTTTGTAAACTTGGTTAAGTTATTGAGTAAGGACTCATTCTCTTTCTTTAATCTTTCGATTTCAAGAATGAAAATGTCCTTTTCAGACTCAGACGAAACATCATTTGATACTTTCTTGTCTAGTAACTCAATTTCAGATTTCAAAACTGCATTTTCTTCCAAGGTTTGTCTCAGCTTGGTTTTGCAAGTTTTGTATTGCTGAGCAATAAAGTGGGAGTGAGCTAGAAGATTATCATATGACATTTCTTCTGATTCTGACTCAGACTCGGAAGAAGAGGATGAAGAAGTTTCGTTGTAGTTTACCTCTGTTGAGACATGATCTCCAGCCATGAGGCAGATGTTTGTTGTTTCTTCTCCTTTAGAGGATTCCTCTGAGCTTTCACTATCAAGGTCTTCCCAAGTCAGTAAGCTCTTCTTTCCTTTATCTTTTCTAGAGCTCCACCTCTTTTTCAGTCTAGGACATTCTGATCTCATATGTCTCGGTTTCCTGCATTCATAACATACAACCTCTGTGCTTTCTTCTTTGGATGATGACTTCTCAGGGAACTTCTTCTCCTTTTTCTTGAAGAAGCATTGGCCTCTGCCTTTCTTCATCATCATTCTTTTGAATCGTCTTGCCATGAGGGAGACTTCGTCTTCAGACGAACCATCAGACGATTCTGATTCGGTTGAATCAGCCTTCAAAATCTTTATTTTCTTTTTACTGTCCTTCTTGACAGAATCTTCTTTAGGGATGTTATTAACTGATGGAAGAGCTATAGGTTCTTGAACCTTGATCTTCTCCCTTTTACATAAGAGTACCTCATGTACCCTTAGAGATCCAATTAACTCGTCTAGAGTTAATGTCTTCATATCTCTTCCAACAGAGATGGCTGTGGACATGGCTTCCCAAGGAGGTGGGAGACTGTCCAAGATCTTCATGTTGTTCTGGGCCTTTGTGAAGGTGATTCCCAGAGTCGTGAGTCCATTCAATATTGTTTGGAATCTTCCAAACATCATATCGATTGACTCTCCTTTGTTCATAGAGAACATTTCATATTCTCTTTGAAGAGTAGCTGCCTTCCTAATTCTGACATCTTCAGTGCCTTCATATGAGATTTTGAGAGCATCCCATAGTTCTTTAGCGGTTTTGTAGGCACACAATCTGTTGTACTCAGTTCTGGAGAGAGCACACATAAGAGCATATCTTTCTTTGTTGTTCAGCTCCATCATAGAGTATTCTTCATTTCCCCATTCTCCTTCAGGCTTTGCAATGGGGATATCTCCTGTGGTGACTATGTTCCATAATCTATATTGGGTTGACTTGATGTACATCTCCATCCTGTCAGCCCAGTATGGATAATCATCTCCAGAGAATGCTGGAGGTTTGTTCATAAAAGCTCCTCCGGATAGAAACAATGGCCCTTGTGAGTCCATATTGGATCTTTTCCTCTAGCAGCTGTTCAACGCTCAACCCTTAGAGGCTGAGCTCTGATACCAAACTGTAAAAGATAAACACAAGAAGGGGGGTTGAATTGTGTTAATTATAAAATTTTATCCCTTTCGTCTGTGGGTTTCCAAAGGGTTCAGACGAAACAACGTTTGTATTGAAAGATTGATTTTAATATGCAAACGTTAAAGTATTATTATCCCCAGTTAGTTAAACAGACGAAACAAATAAACACGAGTATTTTTATACTGGTTCGTCTATTCAAGACTACGTCCAGTTACCCAGTAACCACTGAGTTTTCACTACAAACCGTGAAAAGATTTACAAGTATTGTTTGAACCCACCACTTCTCGGCTATTACAAGATATTCTTTGCTCCCGACCTTCTCCGGGCTAAACTACCAAGGTATTCTTTGAACCCAGCCTCCACAGGCTAATACAAAAGGTATTCTTTGGAACACAGCCTCCTCAGGCTAAAGTACCACACAAGTGGATTTGTAAAGATATTTGAAAAACAAAGTTCTTCCTCTTCGCAGAGAAGGTTTTTACAATATAGTTCTTAGTTGGATTGAGCGAATTCTCAGACGATTGAAGAGATAAGCGTATTTGCCAACTGATTCTTGATGCTGTGAAGTCCTTTTATACGCATCTTCTTCAAATAGCCGTTAGACTCATTTGAATGCCGTTGCGAGTCGTTGAGAAATCTTCTAGAGAGCTTTCCAAAAAGGTTGTCAGTTGTACTTGATTGATTGATGCAAAGTCGCAGCGGATTTAGCGGACTAGGTTGTGCGCAATATTACTTCTGACTTATGGAGGGATGTGACAAAAGGTGAAGACCTTTTTGACTTTGGAGTATAAGCTCGAATCCCTATACTGATCTTGGATGCTTCTCATGAGTGCTTCTTTAGATTTGAAATCTTGGCGCGAAAGATTCCACTTGACTTCAGCTTTTTGGATTGACGATATAATTCTTCAGTCTTCAGTTGTTGTTGTTTCGTCTTATCCTATCGTCTTAAGATTTCACTCTTGAGACAGACGAAGGACTTAAGCTTTGAGTAGTCCTCTTCCGTCTGTGCATGTATCGTTTGATGACTTGGCTTTTGGACAGACGCAGAATTTATCTTTGAAGAGTCACATTCCGTCTATGCTGGTTTCGTCTCAGCAAGTCTTGGGTAGCTTGGTTTCGTCTGTCTTGTAATTAATCAAAATCTTGAGACGTTAATCATCCTTGATCTAACAAACCCTAAACCCTAAACTCTTCAGTAGCGTTGAGACTGAAGGGTTAGGTCGTCGACGTACTGCAGTTGATTGTAGACCACATATTGTACCGCCGATGCCAAATAAGGCGCCTGGTATTTATTACACTCCTGAGCAGTTTACATAGGGCCCGACACAGATGATCCTTCATCACGCCTGGTATTCATTAGTTCAGCCGACACTACATGCATATCAAAGTGGCGTTGATCCTTCATCACATTGGGTGATAGATAGTATATTTGGTACTACTCCCATGGGTACTCCATCTACGCCAGTTGGTCCACCGTTTGACATTCCAGTAGGTATGCCTCATCTGGACGAGCTTTTAGCTGGTGATTTGGGACCTGACTTTGAGGTGACAAGCAGCAGTCATCGACCACCTCAACCTCGACGTAATCCAGACAGAGATGCACAGAGAAGAGAATGGCAATGTGGCACTAATCATAGACATGGTCGTCCTCATCATCACTAAACTTCATTTTATTGTTTGTATTTATTGTTACATTTAGACTTTGTTTGTTGTTGTTACATTTAGACTTTGTTTGTTGTTGTTTATTAACTTTGTTGACGTTTTTATGTTATCTATATTTTAGTTAATTTAAATCTATAATTGCGGTAAATATAACATCAACTAAAATATCTGAGAACTAAAATATAATATTCGGTACAAAAGTTATTTAATTAATCACAAATATTTGATAATACAAAAACATATTATTTATTGTTGAGGTTTATTATTTAAGAGTCATAGTCGTCTATTGTGACCTTCTTGACCACATAATCGACAATTTAGTCTGTTCTGAGATGGTTCAACCGAGTCCATTTCATTCTTAATTCTAGTCATTTTAGGATGTCCTTTACCACGAATCATTGCTAGATCTGGGATGAGCTTCCAATTTTGCTGATCAAGGGAAAATGCGTCCTCGTTGCCCAACGACCACCATTTAGACGAATACACCTGCAAATGTATTCATTCTTATATACATTATCAATAAACTAATTGAAGTCGAGTGAGACGTATCCACAAACAGCTATGATATGTGAACATGGATAGTGAAAAGCGGTGAAACGACCACATTGACAATATCTGTCACTAAGTATTATTGTCCACTTGTGTCCGCCTCGTTGTGTCCGTGGATTAAATGTCTTTTCAACTTCAAATCTTGTTTGTTGAATATCGTATACACGAACAATATGCTAAGTAGCTTCATTTTGATTTTTCCAAATAGCAACCATAACTTTTGAACAGTAGACTTGATCATCCAATAACTCTTGTTGGACACGCTGACCCCTTTTGACAAAGTACTCTCGACAACGACTGTAAGTCGCCTTCACAAGTGCTGTAATTGGAAGATTTCTGACCCCTTTGAAGACTTTATTTACACATTCTGAAAGATTAGTAGTCATATGTCCATATCGATGTCCCTGATAATTGTAGGGAATACTCCATTTTTCTTTTGAAATTCCTTGAATCCAAGTCACTATAGCAGGACTCAGTTCGTAAAACTTCTCAAGATTTCTGTCAAATATATGTTTGCATGGAGTATAACTTACACACAAACATTGCACAAGTTAGCCGAACGATTTAAATATTTTTCAAATTACTTAAAAACGGAAAAAAATGCACATATTACCTAACTTGACCAACATGCTTTTTTGCTTGTGGTTCTTAAATTTGTGATTAAAGTTTGAGGTAATGTGTCGAATGCAGTAAATGTGGTAAGCCTATGGTCGACTCCATCCTATAGCTTCATTATCAATTGTCGCTTTGATGCTTCGATGTCTATCAGAAATTAGACAAATTCCTGATTTTTCAGTAACATGTAGACACAATTTTGAAAGAAACCAAGACCAAGTTAATTGCATTTCCCCTTCAACAACAACAAAAGCCATCGATAAGACGCTCCTATTGCCATCTCGTGTTGTTGCGATTAACAATGTACCTTGATATCTTCCGTACAAATGCGTCTCATCTACTTATATTATCGGTTTACAAAAATCAAAAGCATTCGCACATTGCTTGTAACACTAGAAGACTCGATGAAATTGTTTGAATTCAGAACTTGTTCTGTTCCCAACAACGAAATCTTCATCCCAAATTAGATAATGAGAACCTGGACAGTGCATTTTCATGTAGTGCAACCACACAGGAAGTTGAGCATAAGACTCAGCCCAATCACCGTAAATCATAGTCATTGCTTTCTGTTTGCCTAACCATGCCTTCCTGTACGATATTTTGTAGTAGAAAACCCTTACAACTCTTTCCTGTACCAATGTGTAAAAGATAAAACACACAAAAAGGGGGGTTGAATTGTGTTTTAAAAAAAAATTACTCCCTTTCGTCTGTGGGTTCAAATATGGTCAGACGAAACAAGATTTATCTTGAACTGTTGATTTTAAATGACAGACGTTTAAACTTATTATCCCCAGTTAGTTGATCAGACGAAACAATAAACACAGATATTTTTATACTGGTTCGTCTATCCAAGACTACGTCCAGTTACCCAGCAACCACTGAGTTTTCACTACCAACCGTGAACAGGTTACAAGTATTCTTTGAACCCAGCCACTTCTGGCTATTACAAGGTATTCTTTGGAACGCAGCCTCCTCAGGCTAAACAGGTATTCTTTGAACCCAGCCTCCATAGGCTATACAGGTATTCTTTGAACCCAGCCTCCACAGGCTATAATGCCACACAAGTGGACTTTTACAAATATTGTGAATCAACAAGGATTTCCTCTACACAGAGAGGTGTTTTTCAATACAGTACAGAGCTTATCAGATTTGGGCGAATAATCAGAGTAGATGAAGGATAAGCGTATTCGCCAACTGATTCTTGAAGCTGTGAAGTCCTTTTATAGGCATCTTTTTCAAATAGTCGTTAGACTCATTTGAATGCCGTTGAGAGTCGTTGGAGATCTTCTTGAGAACTTTCCAAAAAGGGTGTCAGTTGTCCTTGATTGATAGATGAGAGTTGCAGCGGATATCTCGGACTGAATTGCGTGCGCGATTCCTTTTCTTTACGACTTGTACGAGAGATGTGACAAAAAGGTAGAGACCTTTTTGACTTTGGATGTGAAAGCGCAGATCCCCATACTGATCTTGGATACTTTTCATGAGTGCTTCTTTAGATTTCAAAACTTGGCGCGAATGACTCAACTGAACTTCATTTAAACGAGGTAGACGAATGAATAAATAAATGGGTTGTGAGTTGAATTCATTCGTCTGTCTCCTTCCGTCTGTGCTCTTTAGTCTGATGCTTCAGTCTGAACTCTTCAGTCTGATCATTCCGTTTGATGCTTCAGTCTGTTCCTTCCGTCTGATGCTTCAGTTTGATGCTTCTTCAGTCTGTACTCTTCAGTCTGATGCTTCTTCAGTCTGATGCTTCAGTCTGTGCTCTTCCGTCTGATGCTTCAGTCTGAGCTCTTCCGTCTGAGGCTTCCGTCTGTAAATACCACAGACTGTTATGTAATTATCAAAACTGAGATGCTAAATCATCTTAACTTAACAATCTCCCCCTTTTGATGATTACAGACCACACCACCAAATCCTTGATCTTTTACTTGAGACAGAACAAAGGATGTACCAGGATTAAAGAGATGATCTTTATCAGACTGAACTTGACTTGCTTGTTCCCCCTCAGACGAAGCTTTCTCTTTGTTCTTCCCTGTTTGCTCCCCCTCAGACGATGTGATGCTTTACCCTTGCCTTTCTTCTTTCCCTTGGGTTCTCCTTTTCTTCCCCCTTGGGCTATCTCTTTCTGTTCATTCTCTCCCCTACGAGGATCTTCTCTTTCTCTCCCCCTTGGGCTGTGATCATCAAAACTCTGATCAAGAAGAGTGTTCTGGCTTTTTGTGAAGTAGGGACATCACAATGACTTTGAGCTGCTGCACTTCAGATGATAAAGAAACTTGGTTCTCCTCAAGCTCTCTGTTCTTTTGCTTCAAGTGCACGCAGTCATCCTCCAAGGCATCATATTTGCGCTTCAGAGTCTTATACTCCTCAGCTTCTTGAACATTAGCCTCAACTGCCTCAGCTTTTGCATCTTTCTTTTTCTTCTATTTTGCTCCCCCTCAGCTTCTGATCTCTCCTTTCTTCCATATTTCTTGAATCTTTTGCAATCCTCTGGGTTTTCCACGAGACGAAGGCCTTCTTATTTCTCATTACCTTCTTTCGTCTGATGAGGTGTATCTAAGGATAGCGTGTCTCTTGCTTTAAAAAGCTAGACATATGTAAACCATTAACAAGCTTTGTCCTATACACTCAACAGAAATGTTAGAAGATAACATGACGCGTATACGTCCTTGAAGAGTCGATAGACTATTTCAACCAATGATTAAACGCAGCGTTTTGATAAGGATAAACAAAAGAAATTTGCACGGATAAGAAAACTTATTTCTTGCCTATTTCAAGCTCCATTCAATTGATATTTGAATGCATTTCTTCAATGCACTTGGGTTCAATTCTTCTTGACACCAAAGCACGTTCAGAAAGGTCTCTAAAATTCGACATTTTTTGCATTCTTTGAAAACTTTGCTTCTTCCGTCTGAATGGATGAATCTGTCTTCTTAAGACCCATACATGGTAGATCTCTTACATGATCTGTTGCTTTGGAACAAGGACATGTTGATGATTACATATTGCATGTATCCATTGTCCAGATTGCACCATCTTCATACATTCTCTCTTTCTATCTGCAACAAAAATTATTTTTGATTTTGGTACCCAAATTTTCTTCGGTCCAGTTTTTGTTAGTTGTAAGGTTTCGTCATGTCATAGGTTCTTGAATGTCCTTGAGGCGCTTTTGGAGACCTGTTATAAGAAATATGTGTGTTTCTTCATACATACTGAGACGAATGAATTTGTGATTTTCTTTAAATCTTCACAAGATTATAACCAAGTTCATTCTTGTGATTTAAAGAATTTTTTGAGCTTGTAAGAACTCAAGATGAACTTGTTTAAATCTTTCTTTAAGAGTTCATTTTCTTCTTTTAGGATTTCATGACTAAGAAGAAGATGACTCTTTCGATATCGACGAAGAGGATGATTCATCTGATATGTTTTTCTCAGATAACTGGACATTTATAGCTTTCAGATTTTCAATTTCTTCTAAATCCTTTTTGAGCTTAGATCTGCAATTTTTATATTCTTGAGCTATAATATATGAGTTAGCGAGAAGAGCATCATATGACATGTCCTCATAGTCGACTCGATCAATCAAAGAGGATGATGATGAACTAGATATATTTAGAAGGTCTACCTCGGATGATAGTCTTGCCATGAGACAAATATTTGCATTTTCTTCCACTAAATCGTCGAGCTTTCATCATCGAGATCATCCCAAGTGGCTTGTTTCTTCTTTCTTCTAATCTTTTCTGGATCCCTCTTCTTCATCAATCTTTTGAATCTTCTTG
Organism: Hylodesmum podocarpum; assembly: GCA_026586105.1. Lineage (NCBI taxonomy): Eukaryota > Viridiplantae > Streptophyta > Magnoliopsida > Fabales > Fabaceae > Hylodesmum > Hylodesmum podocarpum. The sequence continues at coordinate 10,291,313 of JALJEV010000623.1, read as the reverse complement.
CCATCAAGGAGATTTCTTCTTCGAGGGAATCTTCCGAGTCTGTTGATTCTCGCTTTCTTCATACTTGACTCTTCTCCATCAAGCTTATCAGTGTTGGATAGAGCAACAAGCTCTTGAATTTTCAGCTTCCCCCTTTTGCCCAAATGAACTTCATGCACTCTCAGTGCTCCAATGAGTTCATCCAAGGAAAGGGTCTTCATAATTTTCCCAACAGATATAGCAGTGGACATAGCTTCCCATGGTGCAGGTAAGCTGTCCAAAATCTTCATGTTGATTTGGGCTCTTGAAAAAGTAATTTCCAATGCAGCTAGCCCATTCAGAATAGTTTGGAATCTTCCAAACATTCCGTCTATAGATTCTCCTCTTTCCATGGAGAACATTTCGTATTCTCTTTGAAGGGTGGCAGCTTTTCTAAGTCTGACATCTTCAGTTCCTTCATAAGAAATCTTCAGCGCATCCCAAAGCTCTTTGGCTATTTTGTAGGCATAGAATTTGTTATATTCTGTCCTAGAAAGAGCACACGTTATGGCATAACGTGCCTTGTTGTTGAGCTTTGCGATAGTATATTCTTCATTTCACCATTCTGATTCAGGCTTGGTTAGGGAAATGTCTCCTTCTGTTATGATCTTCCACAGTCTATAATTTGTAGACTTGATATACATCTCCATCCGGTCTTTCCAGTAAGGATAATCATTTGCAAAGAAAGCTAGAGGAGTGTTCATGGAGGAGCCTTCTGCAATGAGCGTCATCTGGGAGTTCGTCATCCCGGATCTTTTTCTCTAGCAGCTGTTAAGCGCTCAACCCCTAGAGGTTGAGCTCTGATACCAAACTGTAAAAGATAAAACTGATGGTCCCTTTGGGTGAATCTAGAGGGGGGGTGAATAGATTCTAGTTCACTTTTGGCCTATTTTTCGTGAGTTACAAATTCCTTTTAATTCAAACAGAGTATATTCAAGTTGCAGCAGAAATATCAAAGGAATTATCAATAGCAAGTATGTAATCAATATTCAGTTTATACAATGTGTATCTACCCTTTCCAGTTGAAGTTGATTACCAAGTTAATTACTGAGTTAATTACCAATTTACCAAACAAATTGCAGAAGTTAAACAATGATAGCAGCAATATATGGTAAATGATAAAGAGTGTAAGGAAGAAGAAGAGTGCACAGTGATTTATACTGGTTCAGCCAACTGCCTACATCCAGTCCCAATCCAACAACTGTTGCAATTGGTTTTCCACTATCAAATGATCCCTTTTGTGTTCTATTACATTCACTCTGCAACTAGCAACACAAAAACGAAATCAAAACACCCAAACCTGTTCTTCAACCCAAAGAACAGTTCTTCCCTGACCTTGGCACACCCAAGATCAAACCTTTGAGAAAACACTTCTCAAATACTCTTACTCTATCCAGAGATACCTCTCTCCTAGAGTAATAACTCAACAATCAAATTGACAAACAAAAGATCAGTTTAGAAAACACCTGGAGTGTAGATTCTGATCACAATTTAATAGAACTTTGAATACCACCCAATCAGTAGAATGACTATTGTTGCCTTTTCTCAAAAACTCTTTCAAGAACTCTTGAAGTTCTTAGTGATTTCTCTTGAAGAAAATGATAAGCTCTCTTAGAGAGGATTTGAAAGTGTATAGGCTTTTCTGAAAATGAATTTCAAGTCTTTCAAGAGTGTTTTCAAATCTATACAAAAACTCTATATAAAACTATGTTTATGGTTTTCAAAGTAGCTTCTATTTATAGAGTAAGATGGAGCCTCAATTGTTGACAATTTGATCTCCAAAATTCAGAACGTTGGAGGAACCTCAAATTGAACCGTTGGAGCCTCAAATATTGACTTTTATGAAGTTTAAAATTGATTTAAATAAGTGGGCAATCAAGTGGGATGTTAGAAAAATCATTTAAGGCAACTTTTAAACATTCTCTGCGGTGGTAATCGATTACAGCTCGTGGTAATCGATTACTGCCGGGATGAAATTCATTCTGGGTGATTTTCTCAGCATGGTAATCGATTACAGCCTTATGGTAATCGATTCTTGGTAATCGATTACTGTCTTATGGTAATCGATTACTTCCTTTGTAACTCTTAGATTTTGAAATGTTGGAGTTACTTTCGTCTGTTCTTTTTCTTCCCAGGTCAGACGATGTAGTTTATTAAGACTGCATGAGTAGTCTTGAAGTTTCGTCTTATCCTTCCATCTTAGATTTCACTTTATGGTAAGACGAAGACTTTAGCTTGAGTAGTCTTGTGGATGTATCGTCTGATCTTCACTTCCCGGAGACGACGATGCAATTCTTGAGATGAATGAGTAAACTTTGAAGTCTATCATCGATGTATATCGTCGATATGTATCGTCGATATATATCGTCGATATGTATCGTCGATACCTATCGTCGATATGTATCGTCGATACCTTTGTCTGTATCCTTTCGTCCATCTCTTTAAATCCTGGTACCCTTTCGCCTGCTTTCGTCACCTTTTCGTCATTTACTCTGGGTACCCTTTCGATGTACCTTTCGTGTACCATTTCGTCCGTACTCTTTCGCGTCGTATGTTCGTCCGTCGATACCTTTATCGCCTCGGTACCTATCTTTCGTACCGCGATGTATCGTCGATGTATCGATCGATGGATTTTCAAACAAAGAACAACACATACATTCCTATTCTAACCAATCAATACACATGAAAAACTCCTAAATACATTCATCTAAGAAAACCAAAATTACATTACATCAAAATCAAAAACACCAAGAGAGACACCAAAACCTCATCAAGCTTTAGTTCAACAATCTCCCCTTTTTGGTTTTGATGTACCAAATATCAACAAGGGTTTTCTTTGGAGTTTTTAGAATATGTGTTGATCTTCTAAAAATTCCTGCAATTGATAGAAATAACCAAATACATAGTATATTGCGGTTTCACCATACATTCCATTATGTATCGAGCAATATCATATAGAATCATTCATTCATAAGACATGATTCAGTTCATATTCAAAGACTAATGACCAGGATAATTGAAGACATTGCAGATTTTAAACCATAAAAAAAATTCAGTTTGTTCATAATAAACAGAGCACTACCAGAATTTCTATTTCTCCCCCGATCTAGGATAGCCTATGATTTCTCTCCCCCGTCTTAGAATAACCTATGATTTCTCCCCCTATTTGGTATATCAATAAGCAAAAAGGGAATCTATAGGAAAGGAACACTACATAGTATCAAAACGAGCATGAAGAGATTCCATCATTTCCTTGAGCTCTTGGAAGCGCTCTTCGTTTGCTTCGTCTACCTCTTCTATGCGTTTCTCAATCTCGTCCAATCTATCAATGACAATGGACTCGAAGCGTGACTTGGGGATGTATTCCCCTGCAGCTGAATCATCATCATCATCATCAGGATGTGGTTGAGATGCAGCTCCTTCTTGTTCTTGTTTGTTCGGTTGTGCTTCCTCCCTTGGTATCCATCCAGCATCAGTCTGTACCAATCTCATCATTTTTAATGCTCTTTCACCTATGATGTGAATGTCCTTTACCAGCTCTCTATGTTCATTTGTGACATCAACTTGAAAATACTCAAGTACACGTGAGATGAACAGAGAGTAGGGACACTTATTATCCATGAATTTCTTTGCCTTTAGCATGTTGTCCATCACAACATAAGGCCAATCAATCTGAATCCTATTCTTCAGAGCAGAAATTATCACTAAATCTTCTTCAGTTAATTGGGCATGGTTGGCTCCTCTTGCAGCCAATATCCAACAAATGGTGTAATGTAAAAGTCTATCATCAGCATTCAACCCACCAATATTATATGTGATTTTCTTCCTATTCTCTTTTCTAGCAGCCTTTTCTGCTTCCCAAATTTGGGGATTTCTCAGCAAACTCATATAAACAGAATCTTTGTTAAGATGGATTCCTTGTTCTTTCAATAATTCAAATGTGGGTCTAATACCCTCCTCTCTGAATCCAGCAATTTGAAAGAATAAATCTCTAGAGAAAATGATGGGTTTGCCTTTTACCTCAGACTCAAGCATTTCGGAATCATCGTCTGGTCGAAGGTTGGAGTAGAATACTCTCACCAAATCAGGATAGATGTAACCCTTCAGACTAACGAACTTCTCAAGATTTTGTTCCCTGAGAAGCGTTTGAAAGATAAACCCTTCAGTATCCAGCCACATTGTATCCAAAATTTTTGCAGGTACAAGCTCCTTTCCTGCATACTTGCCATAGAAGAGTTTCTCTTGAGCTTTAGAGGTGAACCATGGGTGAATGTGTTCCTCCATGGTTTCTTCAGGAGTTGAGGAGTTCTTCCTTTTGGAAGATGATTCTCCCTTCTTTGAACGAGATGGAACACTTGAAGTGGATTTGTGACCCATGTGTTTGGTTCTTTTTCCTTTTCCTTGACCTTCCATGGATGAATTGAAGAAGAAGATGAAGAGTTTCTAGAGAGAGATGAGAGAGTTTTAGAGAGAGAAAGGGGTTCTATGGTTTGGATTTGATGAACCCTAAAATCTGAAATCCCTCATTAAACCTTTCAAATTTTGGTCTAGATTCGTTGAATCTTGAATTGAATTTCAAGAAGAGGCCCATTAGCACTTGAAGTAAGCTCTCAGATGCAGTGGTAATCGATTACCATGGTATGGTAATCGATTACTGCCGAGAGTAATCAAAAGAGGGGCTCTTCTCTGACTCGTGGTAATCGATTACCATTAGGTGGTAATCGATTACTGCCGAGAGCAAATTAAAGATTTGCCTAAAACAGAGCATGGTAATCGATTACCAGTTTGTGGTAATCGATTAAATAAAGTAATCTTAAAAAATTTTGATTTTTCAAATTCTGCAATTGTGTTGGTCATCTCTATTGAAAGCTATGAATTCATATCAATTTAAAACATTATGAATGATAAATCTAACCATGTTTAGGGAGTTCAAGAGAAGTGTTCTTCACTTAGTATACCAAGATTGGTTCTAAGTTTGAAGAATCTCTCCTTTGGCAAAGGTTTGGTGAAGATATCTGCTAGTTGATTCTCCGTATCAATAAACTCTACGTTGCAATCTCCTTTCTCAACATGATCTCTAATGAAATGATGTCTTACTTCTATATGCTTAGTTCTGGAATGTAGAACAGGGTTCTTAGTGATACTAATTGCACTTGTGTTATCACACTTGATGGGGATATGATCAAGCTTTAGTCCAAAATCCTCAAGTTGTTGCTTCAACCAAATGGTTTGAGCACAGCAGCTACCAGCAGCAACATACTCTACTTCTGCCGTTGATAAAGCAACACAAGCCTGTTTCTTGCTATACCAAGAGACTAAGCATTCTCCAAACAAGTGACATACTCCACTTGTGCTTTTCCTATCAGTTTTGCATCCAGCAAAATCTGCATCACTAAAACCAACCAAAGTAGGGGATGTTCCCTTAGGATACCACAAACCACAGTTTGTAGTTCCTTTGAGATATTTTAAAATTCTCTTAACAGCATTCATATGTGATTGCTTAGGTGCAGATTGAAATCTTGCACACACACAGACACTGAACATTATGTCAGGTCTGCTTGCTGTAAGATATAAAAGTGATCCTATAATCCCTCTATATTTGGTTTGGTCTACTCCTAATCCTTCAGCATCATTATCTAAGTAGAGATTAGTTGACATAGGGATATTAGAGCTTTTACAACTCTCCATGTCAAATTTCTTTAATAATTCCTTAGTGTATTTTGCTTGATGAATGAATATACCTTCTTTTAGTTGTTTGACTTGTAGTCCTAGGAAGAATTTGAGTTCTCCCATCATAGACATGTCAAACTCACCCTGCATGCTATCTACAAATTCTTCACACAGAGATGAATTGGTTGATCCAAAGATTATATCATCTACATATACTTGAACCAATAAAATGTTGTTAGACTTCTTTTTAATAAAGAGAGTCTTGTCAACATTTCCTCTGTGATACCCTTTTGACAATAGAAATATACTAAGCCTTTCATACCATTGTCTAGGGGCTTGCTTAAGGCCATAGAGAGCCTTCTTAAGTTTATATACATGCTCGGGGTAGTTAAAGTCAAAAGTAAATCCAGGAGGTTGTGAAACATAAACTTCCTCATTTATATAGCCATTCAGAAAAGCACTTTTAACATCCATTTGATATAATTTGAAATCATGAATGCAGAAAGCAAGTAATACTCTCACGACTTCTAATCTAGCAACAGGGCATAAGTTTCTCCAAAATCTATACCTTCTTGTTGGTTATAACCCTTTGCCACTAGTCTAGCTTTATTTCTAACCACAATACCATTCTCATCTAGCTTATTTTTAAACACCCATTTTGTTCCAATTACATTCATATCTCTATTGAAAGGAACTAATTCCCAAACATCATTCCTTTTAAATTGATTTAATTCCTCATGCATTGCATTTATCCAGAATTCATCAAGAATAGCATCATCAACACAAGAGGGTTCAAATTGAGATACAAAAGCATAATCATCACAAAACATGTTATAGGAAGATCTAGTAGATACTCCCTTATGGATGTCTCCAATGATGTTGTCAAGAGAGAGGTTCCTTGGTTTCCTCCATTCTCTTGATTTATCTTGAGATGTGGTTGGTGGTTCTTGCTGTTCTTGAGGTTTGCTCTTTTGCTTCCTTCACCAGTATCCTCATCATCATCAACAATAACACTTCCCTTTTTGGGGATTGTCGTTTCATCAAACTTAACATGCACAGATTCCTCAATGCACATTCTTCTTTTATTATAAACTCTATATGCTTTACTAGTTGATGAATATCCAATAAACACAAATTCATCTGCCTTGGCATCAAATTTACCAAGGTTTTCTTTGCCATTATTCAAACAAAACATTTGCAGCCAAATACCTTAAAATGAGATATATTTGGCTTTTTGCCCTTATATAGTTCATAGGGTGTTTTCTTTAAAATAGACGAATCACAACTCTATTTAGAACATAGCATGCGAGAAACTGCATCACCCAAAAATATTTTGGTAAATCATTTTCATTTAACATTGTTCTAGCTAGTTCTACCAAAGATCTATTTTTCCTCTCAACAACACCATTTTGTTGTGGAGTTCTTGGAGCAGAAAAGTTGTGATTAATTCCATATTTTTCACAGAATTTTTCAAAATATTCATTTTCAAATTCACCTCCATGATCACTCCTAATGGACTTAATTTTCAAATCTTTTTCGTTTTGTATCCTTTTGGCAATGATTTTAAAAACTTTGAAGGCATTGTCTTTACTAGGTATAAATGCAACCCAAGTAAATCTAGAGTAGTCATCTACTAAAACTAGTCCATATAGATTTCCACCTAAACTAGCAGTTCTAGAAGGTCCAAACAAATCCATGTGCAATAGCTCAAGTGGTCTAGAAGTTGAAATAATATTTTTAGATTTAAAAGAGTTTCTAGACTGCTTGCCCTTTTGACACGCATCACATAGGCCTTCTTTATTGAACTTTAAGTTAGGTAACCCTTCCACTAAGTTCTTAGATGACAGTTTATTAAGTTGATGAACATCAATATGTGCTATGCGTCTATGCCAAAGCCAAGATATATCATCATTTGATGTAAGGCATGCATGATATGATGATGAATGATTAAGTTCAAGGATGTAGATATTATCATGTCTCTTACCAATCATTAGTACCTCATTTGATTCACTGCTACAAATTTTGCAGCTTCCTTTATCAAATGACACATGATAACCTTTGTCACATAGTTGGCTAATACTCAGAAGATTGTATCTCAAACCTTCCACAAGCAATACATCTTCAATGACAGGATTTGATTTTTCTCCAACAGCACCAATACCCAATATTTTCCCTTTATTATTATCTCCATATACTACCGATCCAGTTTCTTTTGATTTAAAGGAGATAAAATTGCTCTTGTCACCAGTCATATGTCTTGAGCAGCCACTATCCAAATACCAAGTTGAGTGTTTGGCTCTCAAGCACACCTACACAGAAAAAGATATCATTTTGATTTTGGTACCCAAATCTTTTTGGGTCCATGAATGTTAGTGCAGTGATTATCTTTCCTAATCCATTTAAACAATCCATTAGAGATTCCTTTCTTCCTAATCATGCAGTTATAAGATGTGTGTCCAGTTTTCATACAATAACTGCATGGAAAAGTCTTATCATTGTTGGTTTGTTTAAATGTAGAGAACTTCTTTTTGTTAGTTTTCAAAGAGGCATCTACAGATTTACACTTTAAGCAAGGTAGTTTCAGATTATCATTTTCTTTTCTCAAAGTTTGAACATCAGTTTTTAAAAATAGAAATTTCATTTTCTAAATTAGCATTTTTGTTTTTCAAAACTCTGTTCAACTTATCTAATTTTTCAGCTTCTTTCACAAGATCACAAAATGCATCATACACTTCATAAATCTTATATAGATGAATCGAATCACTTACCTCTTCATCATCTGAAGTTGGATTTGCCATAAGACACAAGTTTGCTTCTTCATTCTCACTTTCACTAGAGGATGAGGAGTCATTGTCTTCCCAAGCAATGTAGGCCTTTTTCTTTCTGAATTTCTCCTTCTTGGGTCTTTGCTCATGTTCAACTCTTCTAGGCTCACTGCTTTTCTTTATGTTTGGACATTCAGATTTGTAGTGTCCAGTTTTACCACACTCATAGCAAGTGACCTTTGAAGATGAACCTTCAAACCTCTTGAAGCCTTTTCTGGAGTTGAATCTCTTTTTGTCATTGTTCTTCTTCATGAATCTTTTGAATTTTCTTACCATGAGATTCATGTTTTCTTGTTCAGATTCACTTCCACAGCTTGATGTATCACTATTACTAGCTGTGTCCTCCATCTTGAGTGCTATGCCTTTGGCTTTCTTGTCCTTTGATTCTTCATCTGCAATACGAGACATATCCATCTCATATTCCCTTAGTTTACCAAATAGCTCTGCACTTGTGATTGCAGCAAGATTCTTAGACTCTGTTATGGCTGTCACAGTTGATTGCCATTTTCTGTTTAGAGACTTTAGAATCTTGACATTCACTTCCTCTTCTATGAAGCTTTTGCCAAGTCCCTTGAGATGATTGATGATATGGATAAATCATTTCTGCATCTCCATTATGGACTCTTCTTGTAACATTCTCAGGTTTCATACTCTTGGATCAAGGTGTTCTTCCTTGCCCTTCATCTTAGTTGTACCTTCATGTGTAACCATGATAAGCTCCCAAGCTTCTTTAGTCAAGTACAAGCAGAAATTCTAAAGAATTCATCGAGTTAAGAGCGAGAATGTATAATGTTTAAAGCTTTAGCATCATTCTCAGCTCTCTTAATTTCTTCTTGATCCCACTTATCAAATGGTTTTTCAACTACTTGTTCTTCTACTTTGTGTGTGGGGATTTTATAATCAGTTATAACTGCTTGCCAAATACTTCTATGTATAGACTCCATAAAAATTTTCATTCTAACTTTCCAAAATGGATAGTTATCTCCACAAAACAGAGGAGGTCTATTTATAGAGGCACCTTCAGCAAAAGGTAATTGATTACTGGCCATTGTGGATCAAATTCTAGAGCAACTTACTAGAAGTAGCTCGATACCAATTGATGGTCCCTTTGGGTGAATCTAGAGGGGGGGTGAATAGATTCTAGTTCACTTTTGGCCTATTTTTCGTGAGTTACAAATTCCTTTTAATTCAAACAGAGTATATTCAAGTTGCAGCAGAAATATCAAAGGAATTATCAATAGCAAGTATGTAATCAATATTCAGTTTATACAATGTGTATCTACCCTTTCCAGTTGAAGTTGATTACCAAGTTAATTACTGAGTTAATTACCAATTTACCAAACAAATTGCGAAGTTAAACAATGATAATAGAATATATGGTAAATGATAAAGAGTGTAAGGAAGAAGAAGAGTGCAAGGATTTATACTTGGTTCAGCCAACTGCCTACATCCAGTCCCAATCCAACAACTGTTGCAATTGGTTTTCCACTATCAAATGATCCCTTTTGTGTTCTATTACATTCACTCTGCAACTAGCAACACAAAAACGAAATCAAAACACCCAAACCTGTTCTTCAACCCAAAGAACAGTTCTTCCCTGACCTTGGCACACCCAAGATCAAACCTTTGAGAAAACACTTCTCAAATACTCTTACTCTATCCAGAGATACCTCTCTCCTAGAGTAATAACTCAACAATCAAATTGACAAACAAAAGATCAGTTTAGAAAACACCTGGAGTGTAGATTCTGATCACAATTTAATAGAACTTTGAATACCACCCAATCAGTAGAATGACTATTGTTGCCTTTTCTCAAAAACTCTTTCAAGAACTCTTGAAGTTCTTAGTGATTTCTCTTGAAGAAAATGATAAGCTCTCTTAGAGAGGATTTGAAAGTGTATAGGCTTTTCTGAAAATGAATTTCAAGTCTTTCAAGAGTGTTTTCAAATCTATACAAAAACTCTATATAAAACTATGTTTATGGTTTTCAAAGTAGCTTCTATTTATAGAGTAAGATGGAGCCTCAATTGTTGACAATTTGATCTCCAAAAATCAGAACGTTGGAAGAACCTCAAATTGAACCGTTGGAGCCTCAAATATTGACTTTTATGAAGTTTAAAATTGATTTAAATAAGTGGGCAATCAAGTGGGATGTTAGAAAAATCATTTAAGGTAACTTTTAAACATTCTCTCATGTGGTAATCGATTACACTCGTGGTAATCGACACGCCGAGATGAAATTCATTCTCGGTGATTTTCAAAGATGGTAATCGTCGATTACACCTTATGGTAATCGATTCATCGGCTCGTGGTAATCGACACGCTTTATGGTAATCGATTACTTCCATTGTAACTCTTAGATTTTGAAATGTTGGAGTTACTTTCGTCTGTTTTTTTCTTCCCAGTCAGTCGACGATGTAGTTTATTAAGACCGCATGAGTAGTCTTGAAGTTTCGTCTTATCCTTCCATCTTAGATTTCACTTTATGGTAAGGCGAAGACTTTAGCTTGAGTAGTCTTGTGGATGTATCGTCGATCTTCACTTCCCAGACAGACGATGCAATTCTTCGATCGAATGAGTAAACTTTGAAGTCTATCATCTCGATGTATATCGTCTGATATGTATCGCCTGATATATATCGTCGATATGTATCGTCCGATACCTATCGTCGATATGTATCGTCCTGATACCTTTCGCCTATCCTTTCGCCTCGCATTCTTTAAATCTGGTACCCTTTAAATCCTGCACCCTTTAAATGATCTTTCGTCTGTACTTTTCGCCCCGTACCACTTTCGTCTCGACCTTTCGCCTGTACCCTTTCGTCCTGTACTTTTCGTCCTGGTACCCTTTCGCCTGATACCTTTCGTCCTGTACCTTTTCGTCTGTACCCTTTTAAATCGTACCACTTTTTCGTCGATGTATCGTCTGATGTATCGTCTGATGGATTTTCAAACAAAGAACAACACATACATTCCTATTCTAACCAATCAATACACATGAAAAACTCCTAAATACATTCATCTAAGAAAACCAAAATTACATTACATCAAAATCAAAAACACCAAGAGAGACATCAAAACCTCATCAAGCTTTAGTTCCAACAAAAACACACAAGAAGAGGGGTTGAATTGTGTTTTAAAAAAAAATTACTCCCTTTCGTCTGTGGGTTCAAATCTGGTCAGACGAAACAAGATTTATCTTGAACTGTTGATTTTAAATGACAGACGTTTAAACTTATTATCCCCAGTTAGTTGATCAGACGAAACAATAAACACAGATATTTTTATACTAGTTCGTCTATCCAAGACTACGTCCAGTTACCCAGCAACCACTGAGTTTTCACTACCAACCGTGAACAGGTTACAAGTATTCTTTGAACCCAGCCACTTCTGGCTATTACAAGGTATTCTTTGGAACGCAGCCTCCTCAGGCTAAACAGGTATTCTTTGAACCCAGCCTCCACAGGCTATACAGGTATTCTTTGAACCCAGCCTCCACAGGCTATAATGCCACACAAGTGGACTTTTACAAATATTGTGAATCAACAAGGATTTCCTCTACACAGAGAGGTGTTTTTCAATACAGTACAGAGCTTATCAGATTTGGGCGAATAATCAGAGTAGATGAAGGATAAGCGTATTCGCCAACTGATTCTTGAAGCTGTGAAGTCCTTTTATAGGCATCTTCTTCAAATAGCCGTTAGACTCATTTGAATGCCATTGAGAGTCGTTGGAGATCTTCTTGAGAACTTTCCAAAAAGGGTGTCAGTTGTCCTTGATTGATAGATGAGAGTTGCAGCGGATATCTCAGACTGATTTGCGTGCGCAGTTCCTTTTACTGACTTGTACAGAGGTGTGACAAAAAGGTAGAGACCTTTTTGACTTTGGATGTGAAAGCGCAGATTGATAATCCATTTTGTATATATTTTCTTTACTTTGTTTTCGGTTCAATTAGCTGTTATATGTGTCATATTTTGGTAGTTTATCTTAGATATTGTGTTAGAGGTATATTTTAGTAGTAGTAGTAAACAATAGTTAAAATTCCATAAGTTCTTATGTTTTTATATTGATTCTTGTGCAGTCACTTCTAGAACTATGAGAAATGAAGAAGAGATAGGAGCAGGGGGGAGATTGAATGCTAGAATGGAAGCCCAAGTCAAGCAACTAAGAGCAAGCCAAGTCACAAGTGCTCCTCCATACCTGTTAAAACGCGCCAGGGCGCGTTCCATGGATCACTGAAGGGCGCATGGGCGCCCAGGCGCACTTCAAGGGCGCACTCAGGCCCTGCTTTCGGCACAAACGTGCCTAGGCGCGCCTGAGGGATTTCCAGGGGCGCGCACGCGCCAGGGCGCGCTCAAGGGGCGCGCTTCACAGCTCCTTGCGGCCCAAACGCGCCAGGGCGCGTTCCGCTTAAGTGAGGGGCGCGTTTCTCTGCTATAAAAGGGGTCCTTGGGCGCGAAATCAAGGGGGGAACTTGGATAATTCTGTTTCTAGCTTCTTGTGCAAGTTTGAGTTGTGCGATTGCACAATTCTCTCTTCTCTCTTCGCTGTTCTCTCTTCTACTCACTCTTTTCTTCTTAGATTTCAATCTTCATGTATTCAATCCCTCCTCACAACTGTAGCTACTGCAATAATTGAATTCAGTTCTTCGATTTTGATTCTTCTTCAATTCCGCAATAGATCTCTGGTTCAATTTACATTTACGTTCTATAATTCTGTTCTTGATTGTTTAGGTTTTCACGCTTTATGCTACTGCACTTGGTTCCTTTTCTGCAATTCTCTTCTGCTTAATTCATTGTTTCATTTCATTTAATTCCTTACCTCGAATTGCATTTCTCTACTCTACTTTCAATTTCTAATTCTCTTCGCGTTTATGCTAAGTGTTCCTTGTTCCTTTTCTGCTCTTATCTTTTACGCAATTCACTATTTCAATTTACATTTCTCTGCTTTGTCTTTAGCTTTCCGTTTCATAATTACACTTTTGTTTAGTTTTGTTGAATTGTTCAATGAAAATCCCCCTCCTAATAGTGAGCAATTCCGAATTGAACGTATGTATGTCTTCTGAGAGATGACCTAGGTTGATTCCTCTATATTACAAGTTTAATTGGGGATAAATCTAGCTTTTGATAGTCATTCGACAGTGGTTATCACAGATCCCCATACTGATCTTGGATGCTTCTCATGAGTGCTTCTTTAGATTTCAAAACTTGGCGCGAATGACTCAACTGAACTTCATTTAAACGAGGTAGACGAATGAATAAATAAATGGGTTGTGAGTTGAATTCATTCGTCTGTCTCCTTCCGTCTATGCTCTTCAGTCTGATGCTTTAGTCTGAACTCTTCAGTCTGATCATTCCGTCTGATGCTTCAGTCTGTTCCTTCCGTCTGATGATTCAGTTTGATGCTTCTTCAGTCTGTACTCTTCAGTCTGATGCTTCTTCAGTCTGATGCTTCAGTCTGTGCTCTTCCGTCTGATGCTTCAGTCTGAGCTCTTCCGTCTGAGGCTTCCGTCTGTAAACATCACAGACTGTTCTGTAATTATCAAAACTGAGATGTTAAATCATCTTGACTTAACACAATGAGATTTTGATCGAAGGATCTTCTCTAACCATTCCTGTTAAACAACATGATCAAATAATATCAAAATAATACAAGTTAGTAGAAAAAAATATATTGTTGTACCTAAAATGCATGAACAGATCAAATTTGAATCAAGATTGATGTGATCTTGGGTTAAATTTGCATTTAAACAAGTGTGTGGTCCACCCCATTGAGTTACTTTCCATCTATTTGACCGCTTTGATTGAATTGCTCGTAGATAAAATGGACAAGGCAAATTAGCGCTACGGTTGCCACAACTCACTATATATTTGTTAGATTTTTATTCCATCACTTTCATTGTGTGATGAATATTCATCAGATAATGTTTTAGTGCATCTTGCACACCTTTCTTATTGTCAAACTCCAAACCAACACAAAGTTCCTGCCCAAGTTCCCAACTGGTTGGAACTTTCACGCCCCACAACTCTTCTTGATCTGGGTGATCCCAATTAATATTTGTGTAATGAGGTGTATTTTGCCAAAATGTTTCTTGGCTTCCACTTGCATAATAATCAAATTTTTGCACAAACTGTGTTTCATGATCTAAAAATTCAACTAAATTGAAACTTACCTACATTTGTTTTAGCAACAGAAATTGGTTGAGCAAGCACACTTAAACTACAATTCCCAACATTGCTTTCATCATCATCTGATTCACTTAAATTTCCTCCGAAATCTTCACCCTCGGATGACGATTCTACGTATGAATGTGACATCTCATAATCTCCATCATCGTCGTCACTACTGTTTAATCTCACAAATTCAGTTTGCTAGTGACTAACAACATTGATGTCATATGAACCACTAACATTAGATGAGCCACCTGTAATAGATACTTCAATATATATTTGTATATGACTCATGTCTTCACTTTCAAAATTATTAATCATAAGCTGAACGTCACTCATGTCAGCTATTGACAATGTTGCATATTTATTATCTATAAAATATCTAGTAGCAATAGATCTGATAAGTTCATTAGAATGTAACTTTAGTCTAGTATGGATCAATTTTTTGAACTATTTAAAACTAATATTTCTTTCAATTTGTAAAATCCTACAAGACCCTTCGAACATTATTCCTTCGTCACCCTCTATAATACTACCGTTGAGGTAAACCACCATGACTATTGTTGACGCCATCTCATTTTAATTAAAACTTTAAAATTTTTCCTGCAAAAAAAAATATTTCGTAAACAATTAATTTCAACATAATACAAAAAACATAAAACGCAGAAAAAATACTAAATTTTTTTAAAAAAATTTAAACTTACAAGTTTTGTGAATTCTGGAGGGTGGGAGCGCCTATATATATAGCATTTTAAAGTTGTTCGCAGTACAAACGGAAGCTGTTGTGGTTGGGCCGTGAAGGCGTTTGAACAGTAGACGAACACTAAAGGCGTTTAATGTTTAAACGCCTTTACAAGCCCAAAGGCATTGGCCAGTTAAACGCCTTCATTTGGGTCAGGCCACTGAAGGCGTTTATGTTTCAAACGACTCTAGAAAACCCATTAGTCTAGAGGCGTTTGCAAGTTGAACGTCTTCTTTTGGGTCAGGCCATTGAAGACGTTCAAAGTCCGAACGACATCAAAACCTACTGAAGGCATTCGCCTATTGAACACCTATCTCTAAAGTTGTTAAAAGTTTTTACGTCATTGACCTGAAACATACCCCATAAATACTTTTGTAAGTGTAAAATACAAATACACAAAAATGTGGGGTTGAATTGTGTTTATCAATTAAAATTCTTTAAGACGATGCGTTTTTGCGTCTATATAAAATATTTCTGATCAGACGCAAACTTAAGATTATTCTTCAAAGATTACTTTTAATTAAATCTGTTGTTTAAGTTATTATCCCCGGTTAGTGAGCAGTTAAACATAATCAAATCAATAATATTTTTATACTAGTTCGTCTTATAAAAGACTACGTCCAGTTACCCAGCAACTTGCTGAGGTTTCACTAAGAGTATTCTTTGAACCCAGCCACTCCTGGCTAATAATACAGATATTCTTTGAACACAGCTTTCTTAGGCTAAAGTGATATTCTTTGTCCCCAGTCTCCACAAGCTAAACCCATGTATTTTTTGAACACAGCCTCCATAGGCTAACAAAGGTATTCTTTCAACACTTAGTCTCCTCAGGCTAACAAAGGTATTATTTGGACTTCACCTCTTACAAGCTAGACTCACGGTATTCTTTGGACTACCAACCTCCGTAGGCTTGATGCAAGGTATTCTTTAAACACTTAGCCTCCTCAGGTTACAATATCACCACAACAGTGGCTTACAATAAGTTCAAATAGAAAATATCCTTTACGCAGAGAGAGATGTTACAATGAGAATACTATTATAAGTTTGTGGCGAACAAACTTGTTTTCTTGAGAGCTTGAGCGAGTATATAGATATATTCTTGATCAGAGTAGTTCGTCAACTAGAACTTGCAGAGATGAACTCCTTTTATAGGTGGTTGTGTGAAGTAACCGTTAGACTGTAGAAGTTAACGTTAGTCCTTGTCTTGGGTACTTCCACATCTGGCAGAGTGAGCGATAAGAATATTTAATGAAAAGTCAGCGGTTGTCAGCGTGAGATCTGCCTTTGACTTGATTCGCTCAGAGATTTCACTAAATCGTACAATTGCTTTTCGTGTTGCAGAGGTTTATTTTGAAATCCCTTTCCACCTTTAGAACATTCTAAGTAACTGTTGAATAAGTATGTATGCATGAGTTACTCAGAGTCTTGAAATTTAAAAGGAGTAGACGAATGAATAATTATAATGTGTTGAGTGTTGAATTCATTTGTCTGTCTTCATCTTTCGTCTTCAACTTTAGTCTTCAAAACTTCACTCTTGAGCACATGACTTGAAGTTGAGACGCGTTCTCCGTCTGATCTTCAAAGTTCTTCGCCTGATAACAAAATCTTGGAGAATGACGACTTAAACTTTGCGTCTGGAACTTCTAATATTTTGATGGTGTATCTTTCGTCTTATGCGAGTAATGATTCGTCTGATCATTATTCCCTCTGCGTTTGTAGATATTTCAGTTTCTCTTGTAATTATCAAAATTAATATACTAAATCATTTTGACTTAGTAAGGAATCCATATACGTATTTTTATTTTAAGGACCCCTAAATATCAAGTACCCAAAAAACTAGAAAGATAAAACACAATAACACCAAAACCAATTATAGGCCAAAATTACATTCTTTTTCAACGTACACTTCACTCGGTATGTGTCAAAGGAATTAATTATCTTATTTTTATTTTAGACATTTTGGATAAAAGTAGGGAATACAAACGAGTTGAACTTATATGTTTTAGAGTAATAAATACGCGGTCGGTTTTATTTTATCTTTTTGAAAAAAATAAAGTTTGTGCCATTTTTAATATGCCTCTTTCAAACAAAATGTAGGGGAACATTTAGTTTTGTATATTGAGAAGACTAAGTTGTCCTTATTTTTATATATTCTCTATTACATACATACACATACTACTGTGAAATAAAAAAATTTAAAATAAAAGGGAAAAGGATAGAGGATTAAATAAAAAATGGGAATTTGCATTGTATAGAATAATGGGGTAGCCTGCTAGTTAGTACATTTTCAAACATAGTAATGAATATTTAGGAAGTGGTTAAAGGATATACTTTTTTAAGAGGGAGAAAAATAGTGAGATTAAATTAAAAATAAAACAAAATCGCATTGCATAGAGAAACGGGGGTGGCAAGGGAAAAAAGAGAATAATGAGGGTGGTGGTTAGTACATTTTAAAAAAGAGTAATAATGAATAATTTAGAAAGTTGTCAAAGCACGTAACTGAATGATAAAATCTGCAGACCAATTGTGAATATTCCCTTTTATCTCCTGTAAAAAAATTATTATTATTTCGCGAATAGCCCATAAAGTCATTTAACCTTTTGTTTCTTTATTTTTCATTTTTTTAATTATAAACACTCTTATTCAATAATTTATGCTCTTTCATTCTAAATTATATGTTAAGAACCCCTTTAATAATAAAGATATGACAAAATAATATATGATATATTGATGGGATAATAAAAGCATAAATTTTAATTCTATTTAACATTTATTAGATATTATGATGCAAATTAGATAATAATAAGAAAGACAATAATTATTGTGAAGCTATTAATAGTAATCATGACTCTAATAATAATAATAATAGCACCAATATCAATAATTGAGATAATGATTAATATATTAAAAAATTATAATTAATATTTTGAATTTTATACAAATATCTAATATATCATTTCTCTCACTCTCACTTCATTAAAATAATCAAATAAGGTTAATATATTTAATATTAACTAAAGATATGTCTGAAATAAAAATAATTAATGTTTCCGTTGATTTTCTAAAATAATGTATAATATGAAACAGAGATTTTTTTATGAACGATCATAAATCCAACCAATTCCATGGAAAAAAATACTAATAGTTTATAATTTGATTTTTGTTTTTCTGTTAAACTGACAAAACCGATTAGTGAATGAATAGTGAATTCTTTTGTTAACTGGCAATTGACCTTCGGTAGTATTTAAACCACTTGCCTTAGTTGTGAATCCTAAGTTAACAGTATCCAGTTTCCTACATTGGACTAGTGAACAATGATTCCGTGACTCTTTGAAACTTGAATGGGTGCCGCAAGTTAATGATGCAGGAAAGTAAAGCATGTTTTAATTTACCATATCATTCTTGAAACTTCTACAAAATTGCCATGCTTCTTCCTGCTAGGATCCTACTCCTAGGCATATGCAACATATACAGTCCACCTTTAAGTTACAACCAATCAACCAATGAATGAATTTTTTTTTTTTCTGTACAATTTTCACCTAACTGTAAATTGGATGTTACCGGAGCTGAATTCATTATGACCACTCCTGACATTTAGGCACCCAAACCCTTCATTGCTGAAACATGTTCTATGCAAACCTCTTTAGGGTGTGGTTTCCTACAAGATAAGACTATCTCTAGCTGCAAAACTGGTGGTTAGTTCTAAGTCTTCCACATACTCTCTGAACTCCCCCATTCGATCCACGCTAGTAAATGCAATTCCATGGCGTCAAAAGAAACCAAATAGCCGGAATCTCTAAGAGTCCCCAGCAACATTTTGAAGCCTGACTTGTCCATGAGCTTTCACCACCTCTGAAGTGAAACTCTCTAATGTCTTAAAAATGGGAATCAAACCAGCTTGTAAACTGTTATTAGCTGCATCACGAACAAGTTTGATGGCTTCTTTATGCCTGACCCTCTCTTCATGCAATTTCTTCTTCATAGAATCTAAATCCACTTTTAGATCATCTAGTGGTGAAACACCGCTATCAGAACCAAATTTCGACAATGCAGTCTTTCCTGAAACTTTATCATGATCATGTTCTGAGCCTCCCATTTCTGTGCGCAAAGTTCTAAGCTGTTTCTCGAAGTCCTTTCGGAGATACTCGGCTTTGATTCTCTGGCGTTGAGCTTCATCTTGCCTTTCCCATAACTCATGTAGTTTTAGAGCAAATTCATGCATGGCACCTGCCACCCCCGTTTCTGAAATTCTAGTCATTGCTTGATGCCAATCATTGCAAATTATAAAAACTGGTGGAGCATCAAACCGACTTGGAGAGAAAGGGGCAATACCATCAGCTGTTTCTTCAGGTTCATTAGGAAGGAACCTTATTAGCCACTCATTCAAATTCCTGACATAAGATTTTTGGGTCTTAACCCAATTATTGAACTGATTGCACCAATTCAAAAGCTCCTTTTCAAGTTCTACAATGGCCTTCAAACCTTCATCTCCTTGCAGACCAAGGTTAATCTTAAGAGACTGACTTTTGCTCTCCATGATAGCTTGGAACTGTTTTTGGTGGCATTTGAGCATGAATTTCCACATTCTAATGAATCTGCAGACAAAAGCTAGTCATCAAACCAATAGTTCCATAACGTCTAGCTCAAGAAAAACAGTTCAACTGTGGAAAAACAATAGATTAAGCCATTTCGAAGCAAAATAGGATAATACTAATAATGATGATTTAAACACGTTTTCAACCAGTAGCCACTGATGAGAAAATCACTGAAGCCTATTTGACTGTGTCATACATCTTAAGACAAAACCCTCAATAGAATGGCCATTTGGCACATAAAAAACCTCGCCACCATCAATTCTAGGCTTTTTGCATCCAGGGGGTGGCTCTGATATCAGAATTAATAATGACAGCAAGGTTTTTAAATTGCAAACTCAAACATTCCATATGAGATTTCTCATTTTTAGATGAACAGAGGAATTCCATTGAGCCAATTGAATTGTCATCTAAGGCGAACAACAGGGTTTTACTCAATTAATTTGTACGAAAAAATAAAGCAATTATAAAAATTGGATCACTACATATCATAATAATTCACCACAAAGACATTAAAGCATGTAAAACTTCAAAAAGTGGATCATGGTGTTTAAAAACATAAGTACTTTGTCATTTCTTATGTTAATCTAATCATTATCAGGGAAGAAGAGCGACCAAACAAATTGCCTTTGATATAATAACAACGAAAGCCTTTTGACAGTATTTTCTTATCAGCATTTAAAATTTTTATAACATAAAATTTATAAGCAATGACAGATAAATATTAGTGCTGTGATAAGGAAGCAATTTGATACCCGTTAACCAATGCTGCAAGTTGAGGCTGCAATTCATTATCCCTCAATTCATGTATCCTTCGCATGATAGTTTCAGCAGTTCTGATACAAATATTGATCTTTGTTTCCAACTTTCTTATTGATGCCCTAGTAGCATCAATTTTACTAGATTCAGCTCCTAGATTATCTAATGTTTTCAGTCTCTTGAACTGCTTTTCATAAATAGCCCGTAACCTCTCTTCATCCTGAAAACAGGGCAAAAATATCAACATATAAGCACAGTTTGAAATTAACATAAAGTATGACATTCTCTAAAATCACCTATTAATACAAGTATGTGATATAATCTACAATTTATTATTAATATGAATAATGTATCATAGAAAATGATGCTGACTAAACAGGACACATTTGACATAAAAATACAAGTTATTGATCAATGAATTTTCAAAGTAAGGTATGAAAGGGAATGTATATCATAGGAAATTTAAAACATAAAAGCCTTTAATCTCAGAAAGAAGTTTTACAGCAAAGCAGTACGATGGATATCAAACTATGAATAGCTCCAACCATTTCTAACCTCAGGATTCATTTCAGTTTAAAAAATCTAAACTCTTAATTTCAACACAATCATATTCATACCTTAACTTCCTTATACAATTTCTTTTCCCATGCATAAAGTTTCTCCAATGTAGATGAAATGTTTTCTGGATATGTCTTGAAGTCTTTCCCAGGTTCACCACCACAGTATGCTTGTGCCAATTTCATTTCCCTAGAAGTCAATTGCATGGATATAGGATGTGAAGGTGACCTGGAAGGTGCTACCATCTGCAAGATTCTGGAAAGGATCACTGCGAAAAAATACGTTACATAACAAGACTTTTAGTTTATAAATACACCAAACACGTAGTAAACACAGGCATGGAGAATAAAAATTACCCAAGATTTTAACAATAAAGTTCCCACAAATGTATGTATGTGTGCATTTTTTTTTATTGCCAAAAAGGGGTCAACACCCCAAACAGAGAACTTTTCTAAAATCATCTTCGTCAATATTTCATACTTACATCAGCCACAAGAGGCAAAGAAATAAAGGCCGGCAGATCATAAAAAATCCTGCCCGGCCCCTCTAAACTAATACCAAACTTAGATAGGCCTTCTGCCACTAGGTTAGCCTCTCTAAAGACACAGACCAAGAGTAAGCGCCACTTAGCATGCATGTATGCATAATACATGCATGCAATTTGACCTTAAAATCAAACTGCACCAGCATTTCCTTGAGGCACGAGCCTGGGATGCCAAAGTGTGGGAATAAAAAACTAAAGGGATGAAATATATAATACCCTTATAAGTTATAATCATTCAATAAAAAGTCAATATAGTAGGCAATTTATCACACAATCTAGTACTGCCTGCATCCGGTCTGTATTAACTAGATTATTTGTTTTAGGAGAGAGTACAGAAAAGTGAACAGTACAGAAGAAAAATGAATAATTCTCTACAACGGAAGTAAAAGCGCAAAACACCTCTTATTGATCTCTTTTTTCATAATACATCTTATGAATATAATTCATAACACCAAGCATAAGAAAATATTCCACCTATGGAACTCATGAGTGCCAAATCAACATAAGCCTATTGCAGAAATTAGTAAAGAATACTGTTCATAAACCTGCTTCCATTTATTGAAATAATTAGCTCCTTGCCTTTTACTCAACGCTATCTAATTTTGCAGAGATTATGTTTCTTTACTTACATATATATAGGTCATCAGTCATCACAAATTCACAATGAAACCAGTGTGCATGGCATGATCATCATATTGCATTACTCGTTAACTCATGTTTCTTCTAACAAGTTATAAGTCATGCTGCCAAAAAAAAAAAAAAAAAAAAACAGAAGGCAACTCAGCTGATAGACAATCTGAGGTGCTTCAGATATCTGCACTGATGCACCTAATATTTGTATAAACCCCACATTTTTCTTGCTTCCCTAACTTCCCCTTTTAACAATGTCTTCAACAATACTCCGGTAGAGCGTGGAGTAAGCCTACAGACTTGGGTCTATATGCAAACCAACAGAGGTAATGAAAAGAAACCAAATCTAACAAAACCCAAAAGATAAAGCAAACAAAACTAGCTCATTCTAATTCTAAGTTAATTACAATTACAAGGTAATCCTAAATCAAAACCTTAATTTATTAAATAATAAAGGTCCCATTAGATCGTAATCCAATCTACGTCACTTTTCCTTCCTCTAGAGGCAACAGGTTGAGCAAAACGAGCAAATAAGCCAAATACTAACATTCACACATCAACCTCAAGTTCCAGAAAAACAAAACGAAAAAAAAAACACTCCATCCAACAACATAAAGTGTAACCTTTCACAGAAAAAACAGATAGATAGATAGATTGATTGATTGATACCTCTAATTGCAGCAAGCCTAGATCGATAAGGCGGTGTGCAAACCTCAAGCAAAAGAGCAACCTCTTTTCCAAAATTAGAAGCCGTGAGAAACTCATCTCGAATTTCCAGAACAACCTCTCTGAGATCCCTATTCCCATGAGCAGAGAGAGTAGTTAGACTACTCAAAACAGATGAATCACCATCCACCGTGGTAACCGTGGCGGTTTCATCAATCTCAAAGCTCACACCTTTCTTGGTTCCGCGCTCTTCCTCCGAAACAACACTCTCAGGACTACTCTTAATCTCCTTCTCGTGGAACCTCACCGTCTTGGAATTGGAACTCCCCTCACTGCTACTACTCACTTGCTGCAACGGCACCGTTTTGGAATTCGAAGTTCCCTCCCCAAAATCCCTCTCCTTAGGCTTTAATTCTTCAACCACGTTTTTCTTCTTTTCCTTAAACGCCACCGTTTCGTGTTCCGTCTCGTCTTCAAGTTCAGGAATTCCCTCTCTTTCTCTCACTTCCTTCGAATCGGGACTGCTCCCACTCGACCCTAACCGAGGAGGGTAATAACCCGGGTACCCGTTATCCACTGATTCAAACACGTTTAGAAAATCCCACGTGGACACCCGCGGCGGCGACGGCGGTGCCGGAGGCGGAGGCGGTGATAACGACGGAGGTGGAGGGTAATACGGGTAATAATCCCCAGCAGCATAAGAAGGATCAGGCCATTGACCTGGTCTCGCCACATGTCTCTCTGGCTCTTGATACACCATGGGTTTTCCTTGAGGAATAGACCTCTTCATGTAATGAGCATAATGGTAATTTTGAAAATAATCATAAGGTGGAGAAAATGAAGAAGCTTCAGGTTCTGGTTCTGGGAAATCGTGAATGTGAGAATAAGAAGAAGAAGAATGAGAATGGTGATGAGAAGGAGAAGGGGAACTCAATTCGGATCCAGAGGATAAGTGCAAGTGAGAGCCGTGTGGAGAATCGGCGTGAGATAGTGAAGGAGAAGAAGAAGAGAGTTTATGTTTTGGTTTGGGTTCATCGGAGGGTAATGTGAGAACCGGAGAGGAGGAACCGGTGGTATTGGTGGTGGTGAGGTCTTGGTCAGCGAAGTTACGAAGCGCGTCACCGATTTCTCTTAGCGAATGGAAATACGCCACGTGTGCAGCGGCGAGAGCGTAGCGTTGTTCTGATGCGGCTTTCAGAAACTGTTTTCGCTCTCTGCATAGAACCACCGCGGGGAATTCCTCCACCTTGGAGCCGCCGCAGCCCATGTCAGTAACCTAAGATCGGAAACTGAGATGTCTCGTTCCACAACCACAGACATGCTTCACTCTCCAACTCCCTCATCATCATCATCATCATGCTCTCGCATAATCAATGAATCAACGAATCAACTAACCAACTAACCTTAATTTAAAATTAACAGAAGCTCTTGTGCTGTTAATTTGTCTAACTCATGTAGATTGCATGCAGGAGGATGAATTAGGGAGGGAGAGTACTACTGCAACAGTGAAGATTCCAGAGCAGAGAGAGGTTTTTATTTTTTAATATTTAAAAAAAAAAAAAAAAAAAAAAAAAAAAAAAAAAAAAAAAAAAAAAAAAAAAAGAGAGAGAGAGATTGTGGGGAGGATGTTATGTAATAAAAAAATAATAAAAATTGTTATGGAGATTGGTGATGTTGGGGATCTGAAACAAAATTGATAGTTAGATTTGAAAGTTTGAGAAAAATAGAGGAAAGAGTGAAGAAAGAAAGAGGAGACCCGCCATTGGCAAATGGCAACGGACCCTTTTCATCATTATACCATCTCATGCTCCTTTTTATTTATTTATTTTTTTCATTTTTAATTTCTTTATACTTTGAATGTTGATTTGTATGAGCCTATTGTCGCAGATTCATTCCACGTGTTCGTTACCCATGCATTTTCACGTCAATATTTTTTCACAACAGACTGGGGTCCATTCTCCCCGTAGTTCACATTTTCTATGATACCGCGTATTCAAAAATCATATTTTACGCCCCTGTTGCATTTTTTGTCTAAACATTATGTTTACTAATTATGATTCGATTATTTAACTTATTTTAATCAATCCTTTTATCTAATCTTTCATCATAATGTTCTAACTGTAATTTACATCATTTTATGTTTTATTCATTAAAATTAAATTTTAAATGCTTAAAGTAAATATATCCAATTTACTTCATTGCACTATCCAACTTCCCCCACCGTATTCGTGTAAAGAGAGAACAAAGTGGCTTGATTATAATTTAATTTAACGTCAAATCTTATCAATTTTCTTTAATGTTTCAAGTGCTATCGTATAACTGGGACTGCGAGTAACTACTTAACTTGTAATAAATGCGCTCATTAATCATGGCAAAATAAATATGGAAATTACTCGAATTTTTTCGGTAAAATACAGTCACGAGGATTTCACTAGTTTCTTGTTTAGATTTTAGTTTAGAGCTAATTCTCTGCTTGGGTGCGGATGAATATAATAAAATTCTTCTAATTAAATTTGTTATCATCTAAATAGCATCGTTTTAAGCTTTCGTATGGATTAATAAACTCTGTGAAGAAAGAGAACCGCATTCAAAATTAGAAACCATTCTCACTTAAACACTTTGATGTTGTAAAAATCAGTACTTAATCAATTTGTTTGGAATATGCCAAGAGTGAGGAAGACTGAAAAATAATAGTACGTGAGCTCTGCGTCGAAATCTTTGAATTTTTCTTACCAAAAAGATGACAATTTGACCCACTTGCAATAAATAATAATCAAACATATCCACGACTGGGGGGAAATTGTTAAAATGACGGATATATAATTATTTATTTCTAAAATGTTTTTTTTATGTTAAAGAAAAATTAGTACTATAATGTCTTAGTCAAACTTTATTTATTGTCATTCTTACATTTCCAATTTGAAAGATAGAAAAATCAATTTTTTGAATTTTATAATAATAATAGTATAACATAGTGGTTTGAATGATATTTAATAGACAATTAATTAATTTTTGATATTAATAAAACAAAAAAGTGCTTTTTTGGGAAATAAGTTATACGTATGTACGTAGAGGTACATGAAGTGAATAAAATATAGTATTGTAGATTACGCAAGGAAAAGCAAAAAATGCGTGAGTTTGGTAAGGTGATGTGCTAACAAACGAAACGGAGAAATGTTTGGTTTTGGTGGGCGGAAGAGAATGCGGAAGCCATTAATCATTGTTGGCAGAGACACAGGCTTTGCATTTTACCCTTTGAGTGTGACTCACGCCATTCAAACTAGTATTTTATTTGATGTAATCCTTTTTTTTAGAGTAAAATGTATGAATTAAATTATTTAACTTTTTAAAAAATATATATATAATAAATTATTTATTATTATTACTTATGTTGATTTTATATAAAATTACGATGTAATGTTATTTATTTATATACTTCCTTCCTTTCAAATTATATACTTTTTGGAAAGAAAAAAAATGGTTCAGACGTTACTTTATAAAATTAATGAAATATTAATTATCTTATTTTAAGAATATCTTAATTAGTATTAAAAATATTAAAGAGAAAGGATATCTTGAGAATTATTTTGATATTTATATAAAATCTAAAATATTAATTAAATTTTTTACATGTAATTTGAAACGGACAAATTAAGGTTAAAAGAAATTATACTTATGTTCTATTATTGGCGATGGAATTAAATTCGCTAGTGATAAAATATCAATGTAAGAAGATTTAATAATGTTTCGGAAAAACAAGTTTGCATCAGCAATAAATTACATTTAAAATAGATTGATATATTATTAACTCTGATGTAACACTTATCAGGTGAACAGTTCAGATTTGGTGATAAATTAAGTAATAATGGTCATCAATAAAACTAAAATAGTTTGATTCAGATGATTGAGGTGTCTGAGTTATTATTATAAATTAATTGATATTAAAGTATAATTCTTTATTTTAAATAAAAAAATGTCATTAATAAAAAATAACTGATGTTTCCAGACAGATAAAAAAGATGTTAAAATACCAAGAAATCGATTCATGTAACTGAAGATTAAGATGACTTTTCTTACCCTTTTACACATTTTAGAGAAATTAATTGTGAAGATGTCTTAATTTGATAATTACAAGGTAACAATTAGATGTGGAGTGGTTGTTATACAAGGAAAGTAGCTTGATTAGATAACTAATCCAACAAATGAAGTTTTATTTTCTTAAAACATACAAGGTAATCAATCACATGAGAGCGAGTGACCTCTAGTAATCTTTATGCTGAAATTGAAAAGCATTTTGTCTTTTGGGGTTGAAATAGAAAGCTTATTTGCTTTTCACAAATTAGCAACAAATGGATGATTGGTTTAGGGTCTGAATTGAGGTTGACAATGGCTAGTAGGCCCCAAAAGTGATGGAATACCCCACCAACAAGTCATTGTTTGATGAGGACGGAAGAGGACCCATCAATGCTTCAATTAATGTATATTTCTTCACTAATCATAGTTAGTTGCTAAGTTGCTACTATTGTTTTTTGTTTTTAATTTCTCATGAACTACTATTGTTTTTTCGTGCGATCAGCAAAACTTGTCCTTTTTCCTTCAAAGTCGACCAGAAACACCACAAACAGACAAGAAGCCACGTAAATCGCCATTTTTTTAAGTGCTTATTCAATAAGTCAATTAACAACTAGCTTATGACCCTCGTCAGTACACCTAATATTAAATCATCTGTTATGGGATTTTTCTTAGTTTTCTTCTTTTTAAGAAAGAAATTGTATATGTAGTTCTCCGTGTAAAGATTCAGCTGGTATTGTAATAAGAAAAGAAATAAAGCGGATTTTTTCCGCCGTTATTGACATCATTGACAAGGGTAGATATACATACATTAACCTTTCCTTTATTTTATTTTATTTTATTATTATATTTTTTGGAAACATATACCAGCTCATTGTCTAATTGCCATGGAAAAAAACGAAGAAGAGCCTATTGTTAAGTTAGAACTTTTCATTTCTTTTAAAATTTTGAAAGTGTAATTTGTTATTATATATATATATATATATATATATATAAAGAAAGTTTAAATATATTAAAAAATCATTATTATTAAACTATTAATTTATTTATAAACTATGTATATTCATGATAAGTTTTTACAAATGGATTAATGCTGTAATATATTTTTATTGGTCATTAATACAAAGAAAATACATGAGAAGGGGATATTCACGTATGAGACTTCGATAATTAAATTAGTTTATATTGTGAGATGAAATTGGATTAGGAATTACGAATCTAAGTTGGTTGTCCTTCTAGGTTAAGCAGTGTGAAGATAAGTGTTGATAACATAATTTTGACCAAGTTTTTATTTAATTATGTCAGCTTGTTTATACCATTTAGAAAATAAGAGTAATTATCTTCTTAATTTTTGCCTATATATTTAAGTAGCATATATCAAATTCTTCTCATACTAACTTGATTAGACTCTGGTAAGGAGTAATTTATATATATAATAATATCTTTTTCTCCATATTAAATTATTAATTTTATATTTCTCTAATTCAATTTCTATGATTATAATTTCTCGAATTCTCAATAGAGTGTAATATCCGAGTTTTCTCTTTTTATCCCCTGCTCTATTTTATAAAGGTGGAGAATAGAAGTAATTATCTTTCTCAATTTTTGTCTTTAATACTCATGTAATATATATATCAAATTATTCTCGGATTGACTTAGTGATCACGAGTAATTTACATGTATAATAATATTTTTTTCCACATCAAATCATTAATCTTATACTTTTCTGATTTAATTTTTAAAATTATAATTTCTCGATGTTCTCAGAAAAGTGTAAAGTATTATCTTAAATTCTCCCTTTTTATTCCTTCCCTATTTTATAAATGTTGAGAAGGAGTAATTACTCCTCTTAATTTTTGCCTTTGATACTTATGTAATATATGTCAAATTCTTCTCAAAATGATTTGGTGACGAATCATGAGTAATTTACATGTATAGTAATAATTTTTTTTTCTCTACATCAAATTATTAAACTTGTACTTTTCTAATTTAATTTCTAAGATTAAAATTTCTTATGTTCTCAGTGGAGTGCAATATATTACTTTAAATTCTCTCTTTTTATTTCTTACTCTATTTTTTTTCAACATAATATATAAACAATTATTTTTTAAAATATTAAAATTAAAGTTCATTTTATTTGGTGGATGAAAATAATATATATATATATATATATATATAACTCATTTTAAAAAAGATATTTCTTCATTTTGTGACTTTCATCTCAAACGGTGTCATACAAAAATTTATTGGAATATGCAATAAATATCTTCGAAATTATCAATTAAAATATTAAAATATATTATATATTTAATTTTCTTATTAATTCGAAAAGGAAGTAGCATGTGCATGTCTGTTTTTTCCTAATAATTTCTTTATTTCTATTTCTTTATAATTTTTAGGTATATATTGTAATATCCTAAAATGTTAGACTTAAGATTTCTCTTGTTTTCATTTGTACGTGTGTATTTATACATATATATATAATGATTAGGAATAAGGTTTGACAAGTTTAAAGTGCTTTTTGAAGAGCTTTATTTGTAGTATTCTCACCTAAGTGAGAGGATCTCACCCAAGCTAGAAACAAGGTGAGATAGCCTAGTCCTTCTCGCTCAAGTGAGAGCTAGACTTCCATGTATATATGTGAAAGGCTTGATAGTTTCAAAATCGATTTCTTGTTGAAGCCTTATCGCTCTCTTTATTCAAACACATTCTTTTTCACCCTTTTTCTCTCAAAACCTTAACCTACATTGTTAATATATCATTGTTCTAAAGAAATTTAACCTTTGTTTTGAAAATCCGTCGAATGTTTTTGGTGTTTCGAGTTCAATCAAATCCAAGGAAGATATTACACTAATTGATGGTTGATTTTGACGATACAGAATTGTACAAGCATCATTCTTTGCAAGTGAGTACCTACATTGTCATTCTTTAAACTTTTAATTGGTTGAATTGAGTTTTAAGGGTTATAGGGGGAGTTGCTCTTTTACAAAACTAATTACATTTTGTGATCTTAACGTTGGCCTAGTCATAAAATGTGATTGTATTTTGAAAATGATATAACTACAATATTTCTTTTCTTCCGACAAATATAATTTGACCAATTTTAACTCACTAATTGATGGTTGATTTTGACGATACAAAATTATACAAGCATCATTCTTTGTAAGTGAGTACCTACATTGTCATTCTTTAAACTTTTAATTGGTTGAAAGTGGTTGAATTGAGTTTTAAGGGTTACAGGAGGAGTTGCTCTTTTGCAAAACTAATTACATTTTGTGATCTTAGCGTTTCCCTAATCATAAAATGTGATTGGATTTTGAAAATGATATCACTACGGTATTTCTTTTCTTCCGACGAATATAATTTGATTTAACCAATTTTGACTCATTTATTAACCTTTTTTACCCAAACTAAAATTGTGAATTGATTAAATTTAACCTATAATTTTCCTTTTCATTTTGGACCGAATAAAATTTTGATTAGAGTAGTTGCAAGAAGGTCGTTATTTGAGACCGACGTTAAAGTCAAAATTCTCTTTTCTTAAGGTTTATAGTTGTTTTCAAAGGTAAAGGAAATTTTGTTCCTTGTAGGCTATTGGATGATCGTCTGATATGTTTATTTAATGAATGCGATTTTTAAATGAGGAATGATTAATAGATTGTGTTTTCAATTGAAGGAATATGTTTGTTATCACATTTATTGAATGTGCTTTTGAAAATTTCTATGATCTCAGTCGATGGGTCATGACAATGAATTATTTAAATATCTATAAATAGGTTAAATGCTCTATAAATGTTCTATAGATTGTTGGTGTTGTTGTGGTTTAGATTTTTATGCAAGTTTACTTTTGAGAAAAGTCCAAATTACAAAGGAGACTCTACCTGATTTTCAGGAAAACTCTAAGATTTAGTTAAATTAACTAAGTGTGTTTCAAAATAAAAATAAAGAAATCTCTTCTGTAAATTGGACATGTTACCCTTATATCCCTGAGATAATTGGAAATTAATGTTTAATTGACATGTTAAATTCCAATATGTTTTAGATAATAACTTGAATAATATTTCTGACCACAACGTGAGTATAATAATAATTGATATGTTAGTATAGCATGATTGAGACTTACTTTGATATGATGTCAATAGAGTAGAAATTGTAGTGTTTGGATGAAATCTTTAATGGCAAGAGATCACCCACTGCTAAGTTAAACATATGATCTTGTTTAAGACAAAAAAGAGTATCTGTTAACCTTTTAACCCCAAGCTAACGAGTTGTTCGAGGTTCGAGTTATGAGGTGTCAGCAGTTATTGTACATGAGTATGTGATGTTGTTAGGCAAAGTGGAAATCCTATTAGAGAAGGTTTCAAGGTTAAGCATTAGAAGGCATGGACACACGGTTTCTTCCTAGTGAGAGAAGGATAGGGACATGGTTCTTGAAAAATCTGTAAAAGGGCATGAGTCATGACAACTTTGGTGCTAATCCTCTTCTGCCACCCTAGTGTCATAGTGAAGGAATCCATAGTGCTAAAAGAGAAAGCTAGTAAGGAGTGGTTAGAAAGTTAGTCTCCTAGGTTGACTACAGAATGTCATGTGTGAAGTGTTGTCGTAAGGGCAAAGAGTCATCGAGGGTATGTTGTTAGGTCAAAGATACGCATAGATTTCACTTGGCCGACCCCAACAACCATAGAACATTATTAGTTAGTGAGAGTTTGGCACTGTACCATAATGAGTGTATTCCCAACCATCATGATCTTAAATGTTGTAAGACTACTAAGTAATGGAAACTGACGACTGGCTAGTACAAAGTTATAGACTAACTAGAGTGTACGTAAGTATAATAAAGTATGTAATTAGTAGATAATCACATAATAAGATTCATAAGATACTGTGATGTTTTATTTCGTGATATGTGTGTGAGTTTACAATAATGCAGGAAGGAATTTACCCTTACTTTATTTTCAAGTGAGATTGGGGATGGATCCAATTACCTTAAAGACATCTAGACTGTCGTGATAGAGTTAGGTAAGGACCATTTCAAGGGGATTGTACATATAACTTTACATTCTATTAGACCTCTCGGTTTCACCACCTAGATTGTGACTAACATGCGGGCCGCCAACATAAGACATTGTACTTAATGATGGCTGAGTTGTTAGACCTGGTGGAGCTTTCCTTTGATCCCTCTTCGTTTTCATCTTTTAGCAGTTGACAGTACGTCATTGACGCCCTTGCCAAAGTTGCATTGATTCCTCCACACAATGCAATACCTACTCTTCGTGTTAAGGGAATAACTTTTCTAATGATAGTGGTATTGGATTTGTCTAGTGAGGAGCAAGACACATCACAGGACGTACTTATCATCATTCCTAGACTCACCAAAAGAAGATTGAGATAATATGATTGGATGTGTTTTTAAAGAAGATGACGAAAATTTAATTTTATGTAGTAGTTAAAATATACATGTTAGTAGCCTAATTTTAGTTTCTTACTAAATTTGTGTATAAATACTCACATAGAGAACAATTTACTTTACGTAATTATATTTTTCTTTCCTTTTAATATACAAAATATATATATATAACAAATCAGTTGTGTAGACGTATTTTCATATTT
Source organism: Hylodesmum podocarpum (assembly GCA_026586105.1). NCBI lineage: Eukaryota > Viridiplantae > Streptophyta > Magnoliopsida > Fabales > Fabaceae > Hylodesmum > Hylodesmum podocarpum. The sequence goes on along the minus strand of JALJEV010000623.1, from coordinate 10,258,459 downwards.
TTCATATTTAATCTTTAGTTTCTATCTTTTCAAATCAACATGAAAAGTTATATATCTTTTTCACATTGAATCTTTATTTCAAAAAAGTTAATTTTTTCATAAAATTGAGCTATAAGTGACAGATTATTTCAGAAAATAACTAATGAAATAACCCAGAATTAACTAGAAAGTTAGGGTGTTATAAGTACTCATTAACATTTAAAAAAATTATTTCTTGCTTTTTAAAAAAATAAGAAAGAAGAAAAAACAATTGTTTCTTACCATGCATTGGAACGTGGTTGGAGTGTTCCTAGGAATCCTAGAGCAAATGAAATTCATAAACACAGGTCTTCTTGCAATGGGGAAGTCAAGGAAGGGAGCTTCCTTTACAAATTCGAAGTTCAAGTTTCAACCTTTCAAACTTCGAAGTCTTAATTAACTATTTTTCTTTTTGAAAAAAAAAAAAAAGATACGGACATAGAATTCAAAATTTGCACGATTTGATACAAAACTTGGTTCCCTTAATAGTCAACAACGCAACGCGTAAACAGAATCTAATTCTCGTGCATCTCTTACACAAAATTAAGCATCTGAGGGTCCCCATGCATTGTCTCTGTTCGTCTTGTCATCTTTCCAAATTAAATGGCTTTCTATTGTTCCAGGGTTTTAGTTGTAACAACACCAACTTTATATGCCTCTTTCTCTCCATTATTACTCTATTTATTTTACTATACAATTTTAATTTGATCAAGTAGTTTATCAACTTTTAATTTTTCAATTCCCAACTTTAAAACTTTAAATAGTAAATCACAATTTTTCATCCTAAAAGCACATGATTTAACGAATGAAAAATAATTAAATACTCTTTAAAAGATATTTATTGTTATTTTAATATTTGAATTTAATTATTTATTATTTTTTTCTAGTTTAAATAGTTATTCTCATTTTAGTCCCTTAAAATTAAGATTAAAATGACAATAAATAATATTTTTTAGGAACTAAAATGACATAAATATCTTTCAAAAATTAAAAATAATAAACATATTATAATTTCAAGAATTATTTTCCTATTTTTTATTTTTTAGAAACTGAATTACTTACCGTATATACTTATAATAATAAAAATTAAAACGGTGACTTGCTCAAACTTACAATTAATTTGTGAACTGTTTGGTTAAAGATTATGTTTGGTAATTATATTTTTGAAAATGACTATATACTCTCCTCCGTTGATTATTATTAATATTATTAATTTACTTAGTCTAAGATAAGAAAAGCAAAATGCAAGAAGTACGTAGAAAAGCATAATTTGGATAATGGTGAATTTTAGGTGAAACTACAAATCTAAAATACCAAAATTGAATAGAATGTCCAAAAGACAACGTGTCTAAAAGGAGAAAGCTAATTAGCTTTGTACGAAAAGTCATCAAAAAGAAAAGTGATATACCTTTCTTTCACTTTATGACGAAAACCGTAGCCTAGCTATACCTCTTTTCCAATAAAATTAATTACACAGCGTATTACTAGAATGAAAATAAATATCTTTTAAGAATTTAAATGATAAATAGATAATATTTCATATATTATTTTTCTATTTTTTATTTTCTAAACACTAAATTATCATGCTAACACATTTTTAAAGACAGAAATAATAACTTACTCCTTTCTCTAATTATATTGTCTCTGTATAACCTAGATTAGGCTTCCTTGGTGATAAGGTGGTCTTTGCCATTGTTTGGAGATATGATGGCATAGGAAATTCATAATTTGTTTTAGAAAATTACATTAATTTTAAAAATATTTCATAATATTATTTTATATGTTATTTTTGTAAGTAAATTAAATTATTGTCTACTTTTATTTTTTTCATCTAATGTAAAATATGGTACTAATTAAAAAATTATTTTATTAATTGTTAATTTTTTAATAATTTATATTCACGAGTTTATCTTTAATAAATTTTTAATCTATTGTGAATATAAATATGTGCATGTTTAGTTTATAAGACTTCTTTTTTTTTTACTAATTCTCTCGCGACAATTTTATATTTTCTAAAAATATAAAACATATTAATTTTTTTATTTAATACCCTCTTCATAAAATATTAAAAAAATAGTAAAAAAATGTAATAAGAAAATATAACATTATCCGTTTGCTCTTGACTGCTTCAATCTTCTGTACAGTTGACTTTGTAATCAAGGAAGACATGACTAATGAAATTGTTTAAAAAGTTTACTACATAATCTTTAAAGGTCATAAAGATTTCGAATTATATGACTTTAACTATTTAACTACTATTTATTGACATTAATACGGTGATTAATCATATCATGTCTAACTTTTCAGTTAATGACTATTTATTAACATTAATACTGTGACAAGATAATCATTGAAAGTAATAAAGCAAACAATTATGAACTGATTAACACTTAAATATATATATATATATATATATATATATATATATATATATATATATTATCATTAATGTTTTAAGGGGAATACTTAACTATGTTTGAGAATTTCTTTTTATGATTATAACAAACTGAAACCTCTAGAAAAGAAATAGCAACAACAGGTTAATGTCCTCCAATGTGATGTAATTTTTCAATACTTTTGCTTTTTTATTAAAGACAAGCTACCTGAACATTTCTAACCACTCAAAAAAAGATTTGAAGGGTGCGTGAAGATTAGCATTACAGTAGTTATAAATTTACAAAATAGAGTCCTTGACTTATTAATTTATTTTATATAGTTTCAAAAAAATTAAAAATTATTTTAATTATTTATTAAATATTATAAAGAAGTAAATTGATAAGTTTAAATATTTAAGAGTTACTTACATAATTACATTAATTCAGAAGGCAATAGTTAGAGGTTAGGTTTGACGGTTTATTTCACAACAGATACAATATATATGATTAAAACTTAAGACAAAGGACTTGTTACTATAAAATATTTTATAAAATCAATCAAGATAAGTTTATTAATTTTGATAGCAATTTTTTTAAAAATTAGTATAACTCAAGCAAATGCTGGACGATTAATTTTGTGCTCACGCTGCCTTGGATATTAACCTACACAATTTAAGCTTCGTTTCAAACTTTCGGTTACTTAGGTTTTTGTTGGTGGCGTGACTCGTGAGTATATATGTGGCGACTTTGAAGGTTTTCTTAGGTAATGGCTTGTGTAAGTGCCATAAAAGTGGGAAAGGATAATGAACTTTGCACTTGCTTTCATCACCAAAAAGCTGAAGAGATAAGTAAAGGAGAATCTTCATAATTTACAAAAACAAAAAGATTACCAAATGTGATGCATCTAACGAGAGTTATAATTAACACAAGAACCCACATGTTCCTTTTTTGGAAACAGACTGAATTTTTCACAGCTTTGCACTCTCATTATCAAAGCAAGTTGCAATCGACTTCGCTTCACATCCAGCACCGCTCAGGTTTCCTGCTTTGACCAGGCAGTTTGGTCGACAGATATTGGTATTCTGCATAAATGTTCACACTTTCATTATTTTTACACAACCATTTCATTCAAATTAACATTTTATATAATGTGTATGTATAGAAAACATTATGATATTATTTCTGTTTGTGTATATATACTTTCAATTATGTGTTTTTTTAATGCAAAAAAAAAAAAAAAAAAACTTGCAGTCATGTATAACAGAATATTACGTTTTTTTAAAAAAAAAAAATTACAAATTTGACATTATACACTGTGCATCAACTTATTGAATTTATATTTATTTTAAATTACAACAAATACTATTACACTTAAAATTTTAGTTAAATTATCATTATCTAGTAAATTCAAATAAAATCTTATTTCATTTTGAGTTTTAACAAATCTTATTGTTTTTTAAATATTATTTTTATAATATCACCGTTTTTTCAATTATAAAACAAATTAATTTTTATTTCCATACTTCAGTATCAATTTAATTTATTAAAAAATGTAATAAATCAATTTTAATTTAATTAATTATAGAATAAAATGTAATTTTATTCCCTCTATTTTTCCTATCCCACTATTCTAAAAAAAAAAAGTATGTGCCTTAGTTCTTCTATCCATTTGAAAACGTTAATTGTTAAATGTCATTTTATTGATTACTATATAAAAAAGTCTGACTAGGAATTTAATAACGTGTGTGCCATGTGTCAAGTAATGTTACTTGATTTGACAGTTAATGTTTAATAAATACATATAAAGACTATAATAAGGAATTATTTCAAAAATAGTAATTAAATATCCGAATTAAAAAATTGGAAGACTAAATGTCAAATTAAAAAATAAAAATAAATTTAAATTATGGATTTTGAAAAATAAAGGATCAAAATTACAGGGTTAAAATCTTAGTTTTAATATAATGACGATGGATCGAATATTGATCAAACAAGTTTCTTTGCATCTTCAGAAAATTCATGGCAACCTTGTGCTAGAGAGAGTTATTAGGCATTGGGAAGCAAGACGCCAATAAACTCACATAAAAATAAGTGGAATTAAACAATACTCGTTTTCGAGAGTTCCCATTCCTAACAATATATTATGCTTTATTATTTTTCTATTTTTTACATGTACGGTGTGAAGTTTTATGATTGCCTAATTTAAATTGCAAAATAGCACAAGACACCAAAGACAGTAAGACACTGTACAAAGCATGCTTAAGAAATCTGAATTTCATCTGTTCAGACCAATTCAAGATGATTATATACATTATCTACCTGAAAAGAAAACTTCCATTTCCCAGTATATTCGTTTGATTCTATTTCTAATTGTTACCATTACAATGGGAAATTTAATAGCTGCTTAATTTTAATATTTCAAAACAGTATAAATCACCAAAGATACTATACTTTTCAACAATTGAAAAAATGAATGCTAGGTCCGCTTAAGAAATCTAAACCTCTTCTATTCAGACCAACTCACTTTGGTTATATAGCTGTACTACCTATCTGAATTAGATTACTTATTTATGTAAAAATGAATTTTAATATTATCATTCATATTTTATTCACTAAATTTCCATTTTGCCACTAACCTAGTTGGACCATCGGAATAGAGACAGGCTAGAATAAGGACATACATGGGTCAGATAGAGCCATGTTTGACTAAACATATTATACAACCCAATCAATCTTTTTTTGGGTCGGATTGGATGAGATTTATGTATTGTTTTCTCTCAAAGTCAAACAAAACTAACATGATTTATGATGGGTTCGTTCATTTAATCTATTGAAAATAGTTAAATCAAACACATTTTCAATATTTGCATTTTCAAAAAATAGAAAACGAGAAATTAAACTAAACATATTTTCTAATTTAAAATTTTTAAAATGAAAATTATTTTCAGAAAATAAAAATAGGAAACATTTTCCCGAAACCAAACAATTTGTCTTAGGAAGAAGCTAAAAAAAAACCAATTACACGAGAATGAAATTACACCACACGCTGAGTCAAAACAGAAAATGCAAATCTGACTTGGCCTTTATCCCCGCACCTTTTTCTCTATCCAAACATACATTAAAAGATTAAACTAATAAAAGAGTAACGAATATCATTTTACGTTAAGTATTTAAAATTTGTGGCAAATAGTCAATTATTTTACATTTACAATAACTTATCAATAATTTATTGGTTTCGTCAATGTAAGTGCTATAGATCAAATCTATTGGGGAATTTCTTTTAAGGAGAGGAAGAGAAGTCTCTCTCTTTCTTACTAATTTTCCTATTTATTGAATGAAAAGTGCATTAAATACTAATGTTTTCAAGACTTTCAATATCATTATTTTGCATTCGATAATAGCTTACACAAAGGTTTGGGTAAGGAAGGGGAGAAGAAGAATGCTAGTAATATCCTTTACAAACTATTATTAGGTGAAACTTCTGCAGATCTCACCGAAGTCCCTCAACGGGTCTCACTTCCTATTTTCCGGGCCTAACATGAATTTCACCAGATAAAGAGGGGTATAAAAAGAGTGCCAAAAAGGATGATGATAAAAATAAGGGTCAGAAAGTATAATTGGATGAGATTTCTGAACTCGATTCTGAAGAAATTTTGGAACGATATACTAGAATCGGAAGATGATAATGTTCAACCAAACAAGAATTAAAAGACCAGAATGGATAGAAATAAAACCATTCTTGAACTTCGACATAAAAACTTAAGCATTAAAGCTTTTAAAAGACTTGAAATTGATAATCATTCAAGAATCAGAACTTAAAAAATTAGATTAGACATAGCAACTCCACGAGCACACCATGTACACTCCAAAACTAATAGAATCCCGAACTAACATTTGTCTGCAGAAAAATTTACCAGCAAACAAAAAACAAATCAGATTCAACCTCCAATGAAATTAACTTGAGGATTTTTCTTCCTACACTTTTTAAATTTCTACCTACACCCAATCTGGAATATGAAAAAATGGGAGCAAGTTGAAATTTAGAGGGTGCGAAAAATGCCTCAGCTTCATCATCCACTTAAACCCACAGGCTCTACCCCCACCTCCGGCTTTAGTGATAGTCCACATTTAAGCAGACGCATATTGGGTCAGCAGATATATTGAGGAACTATACCCCGAGTGCCTTACCTTTTGTCCAATCATCTTTCCGTAATTCATTCAATTGCTAGAGACCTCAGCATGAAGTTTTCTTCGTTAAATTTTTGGTGAATTTAGATTTGTGGTGTTATGGAATTAAATGGGACTAAACGGGCAGCATAGGGAATCCATGTCCACCCCTTTGAACCCTAGTTTTTTCTTCTAGAAATCAGGAGGTTAGGAATTTTCTGTCTTATTTTTGTTGATACTTTATGAAGCTAAGGGCCATAGAGAAAAAGAGTAGAATTCAGAAAGGCACCTATGAAAATTTTTTATTCTTAAACTTTGCCAATCCAACCCTCCTCTGTAATGTTGTGAGGAAAATAAAGGCAGGGCGAGATAAAAGATTAGGATAATTCAAGTCAAGAAAAAAGGGATAGCCTATAAACACATGATCAAGTCATGAGATACCAAATACTACTCTCATCCACTAGCCTCTACTCCCCTCATTTACCAACTCATTGGGGACAGATTTTTGTTATAATTCCCCCAAATCCCAAACAAGTCATGATTCCATGATTTATTAATGCAATAATACGCTATTTGAAAGTGTTTTCTTTTGCTCGATCAAGAAAATACTACTGCGATGTATAAAAATTAGAACAAGCGTGCAAGTGCAAGTGCAAGTGCAATTATAGCAAAAACCATAAAAACAAAATCCAACTAATTTCCAAGCAGTGATGTCAAAAGTGCCAGAACAGCAACGATAATCATGATGTTTAGAAAATAGTTTGACTGTAGAGGCTTATCTGGGCTTCCACCAAATCCCTCATATTCAGCCCGTATCTTCTGCTTCATAGCATCAGACAGCTCTCTCTGCAATTCAAATAGGCACACTATTGAATTTTATTCCTTTCTTCTTCATTTAAAACTTCCATTTTTTACATGTGATATCACATGATTTGAAAATAGCTTCTTCTTGTATTAGAAAAAGATACTGGCACAAGAAAACATGATACTTGTTTTTACTCCTGCACCAAACCAGGAAAAGTACAATGAACAATATGCAAATATACATCTTATGCAAGTCTTTCATGGAAAGATATCAAGTAAATTTACTGCAAGTATCAACTAAATGATTAGTAAGATTTTAATAAATTGTAAAAGATAAGAACCTTTCCCGAGGAGTATTTGGCTGCTACAAACTTTTCTGCCCCTGGATTTGGAGAATCACCTATCACAATGCCCTGACAAAGAGATTGCAAAGGAAATTCTAACTCAGTAACTACGTCAATTGTCTTGTTATTTGGACTCAAATACAAACAAACAGTCACAGACATGTAAAGAAAAAGGCAACAGAGTTAAATACACGAGAACTAAATCTCCAGGTCACTGGTAACACAAGCATGCTTGTCTTGTAATTTGTAAAACACAGGAAGGGTAACTCAATAAACAGACCTCCGGAGGATCAAATTTAGCTCCAAGGTTGCTAAGTTTTGCATGAGCTTCAGCATAATCTTTAAAGAATGCTTCCTGATCTTCAGCATATTTCTCAGCATATACCTGAATATTTCACAAAGTTTTTGTTCTTCTAGTATATCACAATTTTTGCGTTGAATTGTAATAGCCATGAAATAAAACTCTAGCTACATTACCTTGAACGATGGGTCTTCAAAAAGAGCAGCATCAGTTGGCAATACCAATAGATCTTCATCCCTTTTTTCCTTGATGTCCTGTATGTAACCACAGTTAAAAATAGAGAAAGGTAAATTCTGGCATACTCCCTCTACTACTCTCCCTTATAGAACATCCTAGCCCCTCCAGGCAAGAAACACACACACACACACACAGATATATACATATACATATATATATATATATATATATATATATATATATAGAGAGAGAGAGAGAGAGAGAGAGAGAAAGACAGACACACACACACACCATACCTTGAAGTAAGAGTTGTCAAATTTCAACCATTGCGCTGTCCAAGATTGTCCTCCAGGTGCTCCTGGCCCATCTTTCTGTAGTATGAGAAATAATGTGAATTTCCTGCTGTTTTTATTGAGTTCAAAACTATAATTGAAAACTAGTTGATTATCAGCAAGACCAAACAATCTGAAATTCAGACTAGAGATGTTACATCAATAATGTCTTCCCTTCCAAAACAGAGAGATTGCTTAAAAATAAACCTTGATGATGATGCTGATTTCAACCATAAATTAATACGTACTTGCACTGTCCCTTGAAACTCACTTTCATCAAGTATTCAAAGTGCAACAGAAAAACAATTGTTTTTACAATGAGCCAAGAAATAACTAACCCACAAAGATCTATTTAGACCAAATCCAAAACTTTGAGTTGTAAAGTAGAATTCACTATCAATATTCAAATCACAAATTTTATATTATTAAAAAGAAAGAGAGAAAAAAGCCTCAAGGTGAGACATGTGGAACTTGGTAGCCTTGCAGAAAATACTACCAACAGTTTGGAGATTGGGGGAAATCACAATAAGAAAGTAAGAAAATTAACATGAATCTAGAGTCATTAAATATTTGCGGCACGTATTATCTTTTCCTCAATCAGTCAAGTGACTTGAAGTTGTTATGTGGGAATTGCTTATGAAATGAGAGAAAGTGCTGTCAAATAGAGGCCATCTTCTACATGAGTAATAAGAAGTTTTAACATGCACAATAACATCCTATACTTCGACAAAACTATACCTTATAATTTGCAGACAAAAGGAAGATAATATACCGTATATTTAGTCTCAGGCTTTCCCCAACCACTGCGATCTGGTCTAGATCGCCCCAGTGTGTGTGCACCAGATAATGCAACAATTTCCTGTAGATACAGTAACTTAATAGTCAAAATCAGACATATGACTAGAATCCAATATACTACCTTAATCTGTATGGGAAAAATTACCTTGTCATTCAAGCCCATTCGGTAGAAAACTTGACGCAAATGATCAGCAGGAGAAGGGGGCCCAGCATCTAAATACCAAAAATATCTAGAAATTAGTCAATTGACAATGCTAGAAAAAGTAAGTGCCTTACAATGTAGGATAAACTACCATAAATTAAGTCACAATTATCCTATAGAAAGGAACAAGAGAATGGGTCATCTAAAAGGACAGAACTTTAGTTAGCAAATTGAAAACATCTTACATATGATCTATCTTCAGCAATATAAAGCTTTAAAATGTGAATAGCTCGAGTCTTGACTGACTACAGATTATTGGTACAAGAACCTTACTGTTTTCATTTTTCATAGTTGAATTCCGCACAATAATCAATAAAGTTCTATAACTGGGGCTGTTCAGAATCCAACAGGTCTGAAAAACCAAAGTAATTCCAAATTGTACTTTTGTTTGGGTTGAGTAGGCTTTGAATTTGTACGAAATTTTCAGTTCAAGAAAGATTAGGTTCAAGTTAAAAAGTAAAAAATGAAGTAAACCAACCTACTTACCAAAGGCAAATATATACTCATACCAGAATGACAGAATGCATCAATAGAAGTTAAAAAATGTAATTCCCTTATTTCTCTCATTGTTCTTATTCCCAAATTAACAATCGATTAGTCAATCCATGTCCAACAGACAGCTGAGAAGCAAAGAAGAGGGTTTTCAAACACAATTATGCCCCCACAGGATATATGGTTGTTACCAGGAAGTCTCCCTTCTTCAGGGCATTGTTCAGGTCCGGATACATCCACTCTTCCATATTTCATAGGGATTTTTGGGCCTCCAGCTTCCTGAAATTCCAAAAAGGGATCAATGTGCCATTCAATAAATTCAAATAGATAGACAATAGTATATCCTAAAGCCAACCTCCACAGCTGTAGCACCAGCCAGCTGAAATAAGTCTGCATATGTCACACCGGAGTATTTGTCCTTGATTGGCTGAAGAAGTTTCAAAGCATTTACAAGTCCTGATATAGCAGTTCATCAGGGAATATTACCCCACTAAAAAATTCATAAATAATAAATATTTAATGATTTCTTACCAGCATTGGCTGCATGTTTCAGCTCAATGTCGAATCTTAAGCTACCATTAGCTCCACCTCTTTGTGGCCACTCCTCAATATTCTTATTATAAGTACCAGCATCATGCCATCCCAAACGAATCTATCACATTGAAATCTATATAATTAACACTACGAAATAATAAAAAAAAAAAGAACCTCATCAATAAATCAAACTAAAATTTTATTATATTGATTCAAGCCCCATCTGTAGAACAAACTAAAATTGCATGAAAAAGATCCATGTGTAAGCTGCAGGTACATGTCATCATGTCAGAAGACCATATTTTAATCAGAGATCCTGACTAACTATTTTTTCACATCTAGACTAACTTAGTCACTGTAATGTTTATCCACCATTCTTGGAAACTTTATTTCAGAAGTCAGAATTGACAAGCCATCAATACTTAACAGTCTCTTGAAAAGCATCTGATGCAGTTGGTTCAGCAAAAGTGGAAGACAGCTACCCACTCAGCAAAGTTGGGCCATCTGTTACTATTAGGGAGTGAAAAAGGACCCATAGGAAGCCAAAATGTTACAAAGACTGTTTAATTTGGAAGTCCTTACCATTTTATGAAAGAATTAGTATGGCACCTGTGCCTTTGCATGAGTCTTATTTATTTGTAAGTATATTTGCAAGCAATATGTGAATGTATTTGCATCAACAAATATTTGTTTCCACTTAAGAAAAAGTGTCAAATAAGATCTAACGAATTTAATGATTTTGAATGACCAGGTGTCTTCAGGTCCTAAGTATTAGGGAAAAGTTGTAATCAGGTTGTTATATAACACATGGATACTATGAATGAAAAGGGGAACCATAAAAATTAATTCAGAATCCATTGTTCTTTGTGTAGGAGACCCTTCCCTTTTATATAATCGGGAATTTGCTGAGCTACAGCTTCTTATCTGCACCATTTTAGATGAATGAAGAATCTGTTAATCTCTGATAGTCAGTATGATGCAATGAATCACCACATCATTGCGACCAAATTTCAACACTTTGATATTTTTATTCATTCTAAGTGAGCTTAAAACCAAATAAATAGTAGGTTCCGAATCAGAATTTTGCATCCAGTGCTGCACGGGGAACTTAGCACCACCCTAAGTGGAAGAGGTTTTGCACCACTAAATTTATATCGTATCATAAACAATTCTGCATCAAGCAACAAGGCCAAGGACAAATAAAACTCCGAATGCTAATCAAACGTTGAAGGCTTCAACTCAAAACTCAAAAACAAAAACAAAACTCCGGATCTTGAAATAACAACGTAAGAGGTCCTTCTCCACTCCAGACTCCACATTAATATATGAAAGTACTTCATGACAATTACAATTGTTCTTACATTTAAAGATTAAAAAAAATCCTAAACAGAGAGAACATGCAAGTCGATGAGCAGAAGTAAATTTGACCAAAAAAAAAAAATCAGTGGCCACGGAATTTGATTATGTAACGTAATTTTAACTTGCGTAAGCAGAGGATGACTATCTATCATCTAACAATAACAAACAGTCTTCACCAAACAAGTAATCGTGACGCTTCAATTCCATAAAATTGCAGAGAAATGAAACTCGCCATAAATATTAGATAATAAAAATAAGAATCGAAAATTACCAGAATAGGATGGCAGAACTTTGACCTGAGAAGTTCCTTGATATCTTCTTTAGCACTCTTCAACTGATCAGGATCCGACGCGAATGACTTAGGCGCCGACACTGTTCCGTATCCTCTACTCGAAACGCGAACCTCCGGTCTCGGCTGTAGAAACGCGATTCACGGAAACAAATTCAAAATCAATAAACAATCAGAAGCGCAATAACGAGAGAGAGAACGAGTTGGAAACCTGATTGAGAAAGAGGTGCGAAATGCGAGGAGATGAACGCAAGCATTGGAAGGAGGAAGAGGAAGAGAAAGAGAAGAAGGAGCGAGAAGTTGAAGAGACTGAGACGGCGGGAATGAGGCTAGCGGAGACGGCGCCGCCCAATAGAGCCATTCTTGTTGAAGACTATTGTTGAGATGGTAAAGGCAGTGAAGTTGTTGGATTCAGTAGTAACACACGCTCTGCCATTGAGCTTTCATTAATATTTTGTATTTATATATATACATATTCCTTTGTTTATTTCGTTGCCTCTCCTTTTTTTCTTTTCTGTTTCGGATGATGCTGTGTGTGCCAGATGCCACCCTTGGCAGTGAGTTACGACTCTCGTGTGTGTTTGGGAACTAATATACCATATTCTTATGTCCGTTTATACTATTCCCAGTTCCACCCGTTTCTCCTATCTCATCTCCAACACTCACATCTCACTTTTTTTTTCAAGTATAGTTTTCAAATATTATTTCTATTATTTTTTCAATTATAATTATAATTTCATTTCTATAGTTTACATGATTAAAATTATATAAATTATCATACAAATTACTGAAATTAAACTTCAATTCTAACGGGACAATAACAAAACAAAAACTTTAAATTAATTACAATGAAAAGAATACTATTTCTTGTTTTGTTTTTCAATGTCGTTAGTTATTAATTAGTCTTTTAAAATTTTGACAAAAAATTATAGTTGTTACTATATTGTTCAAACAATTACTATTAATTAAAACAAAGGTCTGTAAATGATTCACTTTGGATGGTTAATAAAACTAATTACTATAAAATAATGAAAAATATAACATAAATAATTAGTATTTTAGTTTGCCCGTGATATAAGATGATTGTTTATATTTACACAATTAAAATTAATAATAAGTAAAAAAAATTAATGTATAAATTATATAACAGTTGAATTTTATTATAATTAAATATCTTTAAAATATATATTTTATATATGAATAAATATTATACTTATTATAAAAAATATTTTTAATTAATAACAACTTTTTAGAAAAATATTGAAATTCAATTTATGATTCAATATAAAAGATAATAAATTAATAAATATACAGTTAAAGTAAATTTAATGGGTAATTCGCCATAATAGGCCAGTTATGGAAACTAAATTTGTAACTGGGCCTAGTTACAAACATTTTATACGAGGGGTCTGTTTTCTAACGGTTGCGAAAAGGAGTTGCAACACACATGGCGGAAAATGATTGGGCACCACAAGTGGTGCCTCGTCCCCAAACACCATGTGGCAAGGGGGCGTTTGGTATGAGGGTGCCAACTTTGTGGTTGGACTAAATCAACAACTATAAGTTATCCGCACTGGCAATGATCTTTGAAATAGAACCCGAAAACGAGTTATTAACAAGTTCAAGAAGATACACGTGTGGGAGACCCCAGATCCCTACTGGTACATCACCAAAGAGCCGATTAAAACTCATCCTCACACGTGTCAAGCTCTGACACGTGCCTAAACTCGCCGGAATCTCCCCAGAGAAAAGGTTGTATATAATTAACAACTCCTCCAGAATCCCCATATCACACAGTGTTGTCGGAATAGGCCCTTAGAACTGATTATTGGAAACATCAAGCCACCGGAGCGGCGAGTTTTTTCTGAGATTCTCCGGTAACTTGCCGATGAGGCGGTTCCCGAAGAGTCTCAACTCATAGAGATTGGGCGAATCAGCAATGCTGGCCGGTAACTCTCCCTCGAATCAATTCTCATACAAATTAAGACTCTCAAACGACAAAGAAGAAAGGTCATGTGGAATGGTCCCAGTCAAATGGTTCATGGAGGTGTGGATGAGTCTCAAATTGGTGAGGTTATCCATTCCCCTCATAAGCTCCCCGGAGAGAGAATTGTTGTACAACTCGATATGTTTAATGCTAGTTAACTCAATGAGCAAATTCAGTATAGAGCCATAAAGGTCATTGAGCCAACAAGGTTGCATTGGGTGAGCCACATAACTTCTAGGTTGGTCAAGTTTCCAAGTTCCGGTGGGATACGATCTAAAGTTGACAACCAGTTTGCGCCATAAAGTTGGCACCCTCATATCAGGCATCCCCTTGCCACGCTTGACACTTAGGGACAAAACACCACTTGTGGTGCCCAATCACTTTTCACCGCCACGTGTTAACTCCAGAGCTATAACACAACTTTTTTTCACCACTATTAAAAAATAGATTCCCTCACATAAAATATTTGTAACCAATTTTTATAACTCACGTATTATGGTCAATTACCCAAATTAAATATGCAAAGCAAGATAAAAAGATGATTATTTAAATTAAACATTAAGGAGAAAATTTATAAAAATAATTTTTTTAAATAGAATGAAATTGATAATAATAATAACAACATAATCAAACATTAACTTAAATAATTACTAACAAATTAATTATTTTAAAAAAATATAAAGTTAGATAAGCAACTAACTAATCAATCACTTTCAACTAATTACATATATTTATTATTTTTATTAACTTTTATTTTCTTTTTCTTTTTCTTTACATTAACTATTCGGAGTGGAACACTTAACTTTGAACACGTAACACTATAGACGTCTATAGTCAAGATTGAAAGTCAGAAAATTTATTTTAAAGCTTTACAGGGGTTTTCTTTTTATGAAAAGGCCATTGAAAAAATTCCATGGATGTTAGGTGTGTGTAAACACATACTTTTAGTCAAAGATCCCCACTTCACTTTCCTTTGTCTCCACAGAATCCCAATGTTGAAAAATGTATATTCAAATGATGCGCGCTGTACTTTAAGTATGGTAAATAAAAATGTTTAATTGCACGATTAATATAATATATTTTTAACAATCCTTCCATTAAAATTTATGATTAGTATAATTTGTAAGATATTTATATAAAAAATTAGTAAATATATGTTGAATGGTGATTTATGATTGAATAATTTTGTAAAATTCTTTTATAATGTTAAAGTAACTATTAAATTCAAATGAAGATAAAAAATTTGGAAAATTTTAGTTTTATATTGGGTTAAATATATTCTTAGTAAAATACACCAATTTGATTTTAGTCTTTTTTCTTCTTTTTTTTTTGTATTTGATTTTCCACAGGGTGTAAAAACATCAAATTTGATTTTAGTCTCTTTGTTAAAGTGTATAATTGTCATAATTTTGAAAATGAGTTATTTTGGCCTAGTTTACTATTTAAATTAAGTAGTCAAAAGATTATAAATCTAGTGAAAATTAAATAAAATCAGAACATGAATCAAAAGAGGTGAATATCAAAGGGTAGGGAACATCTGTTGAAGAAGGTTGATATGTTTTACCCTATTCCACTTTAAGTTTTAACTTGATATATCAAGATAACATTTTAGAGGTTTAATGTTTTACTTTTATTTAAAAAAAATTAAACCTAATTAAAATACCATGTACATAATATAAAAGAGACTAATAGAGATAGTATTTGAATTAAAATAATATATTTTTAAAATGAGAAAGATTAAATACAAATAAATTTTTTTCAAAGTAATAAAACCACATTTAGTATATTTTTATAGGAAAAAAATAAAATTTTTATATTTAATTAGAAAAAGGTAAAAATAAAAAATAAAAACTGGTGAGTGGAGCGAGACATAAATTTGCATCTAACGTGTGACAAGTTTTTATCTTACAAGGTTAAAAAATCATTCATCTCTTTAGTGACTAAATATAAGTTCAACCGCAAGTGTTAGTTTAAATCTAGATGTTTTCAAGGTACCATCTCATCCCTCTTGATGTACAAAAAGTTAGGGTTCACGGTATTTTTAGCCTCATGAGATTTTCTTTTTAAGTATATTTTAAACACGTTGATCAATCCAAGTTTCTTCCATATTTCCTCCTTTTGTAAAATAAAATGATAGGGATGCTTTCTTACAAATGAGAGCTCTTAAAACTCCTTGTTCAAACGGTCTGCAAGATTATTCCTTTTTAAATTTTTATACTAATGTGACTATTCCTTTTCATCTTATTTCAATTCATCTAAATTCAAATTAATAGATTTCAGGTGGAAAAGTTGATTAAGTTTCCAGATAAAAAAGTTAACTTCATATTTTCCAATGTCTCAATTGTTAGATCCACAATTGATATATTTTTTTTATATATTTTGATTATATGCATTTCTAATTAAGCAAAAATTTTATCTAATTAGGCAAAAAAAAATTCTTTAAAATTAACTTTTAAAACCTTTTTCAATTAATTGACCTATATTCAACAAATTTTGTTGAATTTAGATATAGAAAAGAAATTAAGAATAACCATTTTACGTGAGTAATTTATCATTGCAACGATCCTCTTTCTTTTAACTAAAATATAATCTCTTGATAATATTGGTTAGCTTTAAATATTTGCTCCTTATCATAGTAAACTCTCACTCTTAAGGCTTACAAAACACATTGCCATAAAAAGTTGATGCTCTTCCTCTTCCTCCTCTTCTCAATCAACAACCTTAGTTCCTTTTCACTATTTTCTATGTTGTAATTTTTTGCACTGCTCTAACAATTAGTTGGATGGATTTTCTTGTAGTATTTAGCTTGTTAGCTCATGGCTCGAAAAACACTTTCGACATGATCTACCCTCATCAATATCCGTTGCTCATGGGTTTCGAAGGCATGCATCACTCTTAGCAAAGTAATTTTAGACGGAACATTTGTATTCTCTAATAAAGCAATATGCTTCGTATCTTTCTAACATTATTATTTAATTTTTTTTTCCAACAATTTTAGAATCTGTAAAATCAGTGGCCAATAATTTTATCTTGTTGTCAATAACTAATAATATGTCTAATTATTCTTTAATTATGTCATACTTTTTATTCTTTGAGATTCAAATTCTCTAATTAAATTAAACACTTGCTTTGACTTTTTTCATCTCTAACCTATTCCACTTTTAGATAATTCCAACTTTTTTTAGGTGATTCAAGGGTCATGATTCTAGTATATGTGGTTATAGAGATATTAACACAAGACATGATTTTGCCTTTGTTTTTTAGGATATTTTTCTTCATGATTCTTGTGTTAGATATAATTCTGATTTAGTGTTAGTAGTTGTTTTCCTATTATAATTATAATCAATTTTGCCTGTTTGCATATATACTTACTTAGAAATACACCAATCTAATATTACAAAACTCTTGATATTATGTTAATATTCTTCTTCTCCATCTCTCTAAACAAAATACACTGCATTTCCCCCTTCTTCCTTGTGTGTGAGATTAGTGAGTGAAAGTGAATCAGGTTCTAACAGTGGTATCACGAGCTTCGGTTCGATCAAGAAGGGACTTTCTCACGCGATCATGGCCTCCAATGGACAGTTCCCAGCTAACCTTCCTGTCCTCACCGGAAAGAACTTCAACAGATGGCAAATTCAGATGAAAGCACTATTTGACTTTCAAGATCTCACTGATGTCATAGAAAATGACGCAGAACCCCCTAAAGATTCAGCCTCAGATGCCCAGAAAGTTAAAGATTTGAAGAAGAAAGACTTCAAAGCCCTCGTGATGATACATCAATGTGTTGATGATGCTCATTTTGAGAAGATAGCAGGTGTAAAAACTGCCAAAGAAGCCTGGGATATTCTGAACAAGGCATATGCTGGTGATGACAAGGTGAAAAGGGTGAAGCTTCAGACACTGAGAAGACAATTTGAGCTATTGCAAATGGAAGAAAGTGAATCGATTGGTGCTTATTTCAACAGGTTGCAGGTTCTTGTAAATTCAATGAAATCTTGTGGAGAAAGAGTTTCTGATTTGGTGACAATTGAGAAGATCTTGAGAACCTTGGTTCCTAAATTTGATCACATAGTGGTTGCCATTGAGGAATCTCAAAATTTAGGGTAAAATAACATAATTGATCTTATTAAATTATGCTGAGAATACAATAATATATACAAGGTTAGAGGGCTATTTTAGGAAGTATAATAAAAGCACCTAGACAACCAGATCCCTATGATTCAGGGATATTCCAATCATATACTATAATTGTAATCTCCTAAATAAGGAAGTAATCTAACTAATAAAACACAGATTCTAACAGAAATAATACAGCTAGTAAACAGATTCTAACACTCCCCCTCAAGCTGGTGAATAGGTATTTTCCATTCCCAGCTTGGAAACAATCCTCTCAAAGTTGTTGTTGTTCAGCCCTTTCGTTAGAATATCTGCAAGGTTATCTTGTGAGGAGACATATGGAGTGCAGATCAGACCACTGTCTAATTTTTCTTTGATAAAATATCTGTCAACCTCAATATGTTTGGTTCTATCATGCTGCACTGGATTATGAGCTATGCTAATAGCAGATTTGTTATCACAATACAGTCTCATTGGTTCATCCGATTTTATTCTTAAGTCTTCCAAGATGATCTTGACGGAGTAGTTCACATATCCCTTGTGCCATTGCCACTCAACTCGCAAAGACTGGATCTAGCTACCACACTTTGTTTTTTACTCTTCCAAGTCACAAGATTCCTCCAAGGAAAGTGCAATATCCTGTAGTTGACCTCCTATCCACAATTGACCTCGCATAGTCTGCATCCGTATATGCTTCCGGACTTACATTCCCATTTCGTTCGAACAAAATTCCCTCGCCTGGGTCCCTTTCAAGTATTGCATAATTCTCGGTGCGGCTTGTAAGTGAACCTCCTTTGGGTCAAAATGAACCGGCTAACTAGGCTCACAGCGAATGCAACATCAGGTCTAGTGTGAGATAAATATATCACCTACCAACTAGCCTTTGATACATTTCCTTGTCAACTGCAGTATCTTCTTCTACGTTTCCCAATTTCGAGTTTGGATCAATTGGTGTACTTGCAGAGCTTGCATGCCGTCTTACCTGTCTCTTTCAACAAATCGGTGATGTATTTCTCGTTGAGATATGAATATTCCCTTTTTAGAATGGGTTACCTCAATTCCCAAAAAATACTTCAATTTTCCCAGGGTCTTAATTTCAAATTCCTTGGCTAGATGTTGGCCTAACAGTTGTTGCTCTTCCACATCATCGCTTTGTCACTATAATATCATCCACATAAACCAGTAACACTTGTTACTCCCCTTGACTTAGAGTGTTTAATGAACAGAGTGTGGTCTCCTTGACTTTGTTTAAAGCCCAAACCTATCATAACTTTAGTAAACCTTCTAAACCACGCTCGTGGTGATTGTTTCAAATTTCCATACAATGCCTTTTTAGCTTGCAAACAAGGTGTTGATGGTTTTTCGCCATATCCAGGGGCAATTCCATGTAAATCTCCTCTTCAATTTCTCCATGGAGAAAGGCATTTTTAACATCAAATTGCTGCAAGTTCCAACCATAATTAGCCGTTAGGGATAATATCACCCTAACTGTATTCATTTTTGCAACTGGAGCAAATGTTTCCATGTAATCCACTCCATAGGTTTGGGTGAACCCCTTAGCTACTAACCTCGCTTTGTACCTCTCAATGGATCCATCACTTTGTATTTTATAGTATATACCCACTTGCACCCTACTGGTTTTTTTCCATTTGGGAGAGCAACTAAATCCCAAGTACTATTCTTTTCTAATGCTTCCATTTCCACGTCCATGGGTTGTTTCCATTTTTTATCTCTCAATGCCTCAGATAAAGAGGTAGGTGTGGTTGTAGTGTTTAGGCTTGTGAGGAAGGCTTTATGGGTAGGTGAAAAGTTTTTAAAGGATAGGTAATTTGCTAGAGGGTATAGTGGCTTGGTGGTACATTTCCTAGTCTCTTTCCTAAGGGCAATTGGAATATCTAGGTTCTCATAAAGTGGTGCTGTACTGGATTCGAGTTCCTGTACAGTTGGAAAATCAGAGGTTGATTCAGTGGAAATTAAAGGATCAGGGGTAGTTACCTCATGTAATGTTGGGTTGGATTGTTGGACATGGACAGATTACTGGAATGGCTTTTGTCTTCCTTGTATAAATCGTTTTTTTCCAAATCTTACATCAGCTCCATCTTGAGTGGATCTAGTGGGTTCCTTCTCAGTTGTTACACTTTTAGTCCCTATTTCTGGTCCAAAACTTAAGTCAGGGAGCATAAGAAGATCATCCTCCTTTCTAGCAGTCTCCCCTTGAGGATGATCTTGGTGGAAGTAACTTTTGTGCTAAAAAAAGGTGACATCTCTAGACACGAAGAATTTTTGGGATGGTGGGTGATAGCATTTATATCCCTTTTGTGTGGGTGAGTATCCTATGAAAACACATTTTATGGCTCTAGGATCAAGTTTACCTCTATTACTACTGTGGACATGGACAAAGGATACACACCCAAATATTCTTGGGACAAGTTGGTTTGATATGGCCACATTAGGATAAAAGGAGGACAAAACTTGCATAGGGCTTTTTGAGCCTAGAATACTAGAAGGTAGTCTATTAATTAGATAACATGCAGTAAGGACAGCCTCCCCCCAAAACCTTTTAGGAACCTCATGTTGAAAAAGAAGAGCCCGAGTTTGGGCTAGCAGGTGACCATTTTTCCTCTCAGCAATCCCATTTTGCTGAGGTGTTTTGACACAGGATGACTCATGAATGATGCCTTCTTTTTGACAAAAGGAAATAAGCTCATGATTAAAGTAATCTTTGGCATTATCGGATCTAATTCTCTTAATGCTAACACCAAACTGATTTTTTACCATGGAGAAAAAACGTTGAACCACATAGCTGACTTCGGATTTTTGTTTTAGTAAGAAAACCCATGTGACACGGGTACAATCGTCTATAAAGGTAAGGAACCAACAGGCACCAGAAACATTTGGGACAGTTGAGGGACCCCACACATCAATATGAATTAAATAAAAAGGAAAAGTACTCATATTATTACTGACTGGAAAAGGTACACGCTTGTGTTTAGCAAGCTCACACACTTCACAATGGAGACTTTCCACATCTAATTTGCTAAAAAGGGAAGGGAATAACAATTTTATGACTCTAAAGGAAGGATGTCCAAGGCAACAGTGATGTAGGAAGACCTTCTCCCTGTTTGTCTTTATTGAATCAGAAAAAAAGGAGTTGTTATTTTCCAGTGTCCGTGGCACATTCGGATTGTCCAAGTAATACAAGCCATTCCATTCTCTAGCATGTCCAATCGTCCTCCCCGAGTACTTGTTCTGCAGTATACAAACATTGTCATAAAAAATAGCATTACATGATAGGTCTTTTATGAGTTTTTTTATGGAAATCAAACTGACAGATAACTTAGGAATATGAAGGACATTTTTAAGGGTTATGGATGGGCTTATTTGAACTTCTCCTCGACTGCTTGATCGAGAGCCATCTGCTGTGGATATTTTCTTGTTGCTGGGGCAAGGGGTGTAAGAGGAGAAATGTTTAGGTAGGGGTGTCATGTGGTCGGTAGCCCCAGAATCCAGTATCCAATATGGGTTATAGTTTTTATCTGAGGCATTCAGTCCAAAAGAAAAAAAGAGACTTACCAAACATACCTAAATGTGCCAGAGAACAACTACCTGTTGGCTTATCCAACTTTTTGAGGAATGATCTCATCTGCTCTACTTCATCTAGGTTAAGTTGAATCACTCCTCCACTGTTTTCTTCACTGGTTGCAGCACCTATGTGTGCTTGTCCTCCTTTTCTGGTGTTGTCTCCTTTTTTTCCCCACTCCTTGTCACAGTTTTGGGGCCCCCAATCTCTACTAGCTGGCCTTCCATGCAACTTCCAACATTTATCCCGAGTATGGCGAGGTTTGTTCTAAGGTACACCACACTCCTTCACTTTTCTTCTCCATATTGGCTATTCCCCCTTTTTCTGGTCCATCATGGCCGATCCTGAAGCTACCATGGCTGAATTTTCCACGGTTGAGGTTTCTAGCATTATGCCCCTTCTGCTTTCTTCACTTCTGACCATAGCTACTACTTCATTAATTCCTGGAATTTTTTCTTTTCCAAGGATCTGGACTCTCACTTGATCAAAATTAGAGTTAAGCCCCACCAAGAAATCATATACTCTATCTTGTTCAATATACTCTTTGAGCATTGCTGAATCATCTGAGCACTTGGCTTTTATGACCCTGTAATGGTCTAACTCCATCCACAAGTGATTTGAGTTGATTGGCGTGCTATCAGAATACTCTTGTTGCCCTGTTTTGCAGCCACGCTTCACCTTCACATCGTATATTTGAGCAAAGATCTTTAGCTTTGGAGTATGTCCGCTCCATGGCATTCCAAATCTCCTTTGCGAATTAAGAAACATGCAAGTATCAGTGATTTCTGGGATCATTGAGTTCCATAACCATGCCATGATCATAGAGTCCTCTTCATCCCATTTTGTGAATTTGGGATCTTCTTTTTAGGATCATCTTCATCAAGTGGTTAGCTTTCCCTTTCCCTTTCAAAGTTCTCAGGACCACCGGGCCCATTTCAGTAATTTTTCCCATTCAATCAAAAGTAGGCGTTGTTAAGGTTCTCGCAATTGTTCCCGAGTGTTCGGTGACTCAAAGATTCACCACTTTGCAGAATTGGGTCATCCATGTCCACCGTAGTACAACGGTAAGAAACAACATCAGCAAATCCCAAAGAAGAATAAAGGCTCGCTAAAAAAAAATGATTGACAGCAATGAAGGGTTTCCTGAAAGGGATGGTTGACAGCAATGAAGGCTGACAACACTACAAATCCCAGCAGCAATAAAGGCTGCTAAAAAAAAATGATTGACAGCAATGAAGGCTACCGTCTAGGGTTTTGGTTTGCGCAGTCAGAGGCGGCTCCCAGAATTTGAGAGCTCTGATACCATCTCAAAATTTAGGGTAAAATAACATAATTGATCTTATTAAATTATGCTGAGAATACAATAATATATACAAGGTTAGAGAACTATTTTAGGAAGTATAATAAAAGCATCTAGACAACCAGATCCCTATGATTCAGGGATATTCCAATCATATACTATAATTGTAATCTCCTAAATAAGGAAGTAATCTAACTAATAAAACACAGATTCTAACAGAAATAATACAGCTAGTAAACAGATTCTAACAAGGAATCAAAGGATTTCAACTCCCTCACTGTTTATGAACTGCAAAGTTCCCTTGAAGCACATGAACAAAGGCTTCAAGAGAGGGTGACTGATAAACCTGTTAAACAAGCTCTTCAAGCTCAGAACAATTCAAGAAATGCCTCTGGTGATAGCAATAGGGGTAAGAGAGGCAGAGGGAGATTCAAAAATACAAAAGGAAAAGGAAGTAACTACTATAAAGAAGGGTGGAAACCGCAATCAAAACAGAAGAATTCTGGTTCGAATTAGAAAAGAAGTGGTTTCTCTGGTTCAAGTAGAAGAGGTGGAAAGAAGAATTGAGATAAGAAGAACATTGATTATTATTGTTGTGGAAAGAAGGGACACTATGCAAATGAGTGTTGGCACAGGGACAAAGATCAAGATGATAAGGCTCAACTTGCTGCTGAGGGAGACTCAGACTCAGAACCAATTCTGCTCATAGTTACAACTCAAACCAGTGATGTAAATGATGGTTTATGTACAGGGTGCTCAACTCATATGACTGGTCATAAAGACTGGTTCATTAGAATTGATGAAGGCATAAGAAACAAAGTGAGATTTGCAGATGGGAATACACATGGAACTGGTGGTGTTGGTGACATCTTGATCAAGAGAAGAGATGGAAAAGAATCATGCATTGAAGATGTGATATATGTCCCTGGATTTGAAAGTAACCTGTTGAGTCTTGGTCAGCTTTCTGAAAAGGGTTATCAAATGACCCTACTAGACAAACTGATGAAAATCTATGACAAGCAAGGAAGGTTGATATTGAAGGCACCTCTGTCAAGAAACAAGACCTTCAAAGCTGACCTGAATGTTCTTGAAAGTAACAGCTTACTGTCAACAGCAGAAAAGTCTGAGTGGCTATGGCACTACAGACTTGGACACCTAAATTTCAAAGATCTTAGCCACATGCATCAATTAGCTGAAGGAATCCCTCAACTAAAACCATCATCAGTGAAGTGCAAGGAATGCTTAAAATGCAAGCAAACCAGAAACTCCTTCAAAAGCTATGTCCCCAGTGAAGTCAAAAAAGAAGCTGGAGATTATTTACTCTGATGTTTGTGCGCCAATGCAAACTGAATCATTAGGAGGTAGCAGATATTTCATAAATTTCCTAGATGATCTAAGTAAGAAAACTTGGATTTACATGTTAAAAAGGAAAAGTGAAGCCTTCAGTATTTTTAAAAAGTTTAAAGCAGCTGTTGAAAAACAAAGTGGTGTTTGTATTAAAACTCTGAGAACTGATGGAGGTGGTGAATACACCTCAAAAGAATTTGTTGATTTTTGTGAAGAAACAGGCATAACTCATGAGTTCACACCACCCTACACTCCACAGCATAATGGTGTTGCAGAAAGAAGAAATAGAACCATAATGAATATGGTTAGGTGTATGTTGAAATCCAAAAACTTGCCACATACACTCTGGAGTGAAGCTGCCTCTACTGCTGTCTATATTCTAAATAGGTGTCCAACAAGTAGAATGAAGGGTAAAACCCCTGTTGAAGCCTGGTCAAACTCTAAGCCAAGTATTGCTCATCTCAGAATTTTTGGATCATTGTGCTACAAGCATGTACCAGATCAGCTCAGGCAGAAGTTAGATGACAAGTCTGAGCAGATGATTTTTCTTGGATATCACTCCACTGGTGGCTATAGGCTTCTTGATCCAAAGGTAAATCAAGTTGTGATAAGTAGGGACGTTGTTTTTGATGAATCACAGAATTATGAGTGGAAGTGTGATTCAAAGAACAATAATGACAAGATTCAAATAACCTGGGATGATTCTAGTGAGAGCACACCAAATTGTGATACAATTCAGACTATTGCAAATGTGGATGCTATCAGAAGATCACAAAGATTGAGACAGCCTACTCAGACACTGAAAGAATATGAAGTATATTCTGATGACCAAATTACTGATGGTGGTGAACTTGTGCACATGGCATTGTTTGTAGGAACTAAACCTGTCAGTTGTGATGGAGCTTTGTAGGATCCAAAATGGGTAACTGCAATGAAAGAAGAATTAAATTCCATTGAGAAAAATGGAACTTGGGAGTTAGTGTCTCTGCCCAAGCAAAAAAAGGCCATAGCTGTAAAATGGGTATTCAAACTTAAAAGAAATCCAAGTGGTGAAGTCATCAAACACAAGGCCAGATTAGTGGCTAAAGGTTTCCTGCAGAAAGAAGGTGTAGATTATGGAGAAATTTTTGCACCAGTGGCAAGGATTGAGACTATTAGATTTGTGGTTGCTATTGCTTGCTTGAAGAATTGGTCAATGCACCAACTTGATGTGAAATCAGCATTCCTTAATGGTCTCCTTGAAGAGGAGGTCTATGTTGACCAACCACCAGGATTCACAGTTGCTGGTCAAGAATCTCTGGTGTATAGGCTAAAAAACGCTCTCTATGGGCTGAAACAAGCTCCTCGAGCTTGGAACATGAAGATTGATAGTGTTCTGACTCAAACAGACTTTAATAAGTGTCCTTCTGAGCATGGTGTTTATGTGAATATCAAGTCTGCTACTGAAGTAACAATTTTGTGCCTTTATGTTGATGATCTCTTGATCACAGGTAGTAATGAAGCTGAAATAATCAATGTTAAGAAGATGTTATTAAAGGAATTTGAAATGACAGACCTTGGACTGCTCTCATATTTCTTGGGGATTGAATTCATGAAAACTGAAGTTGGTATTATTATGCACCAATCCAAGTATGCTGAAGATATATTGAAGAAATTCAAAATGATGGATTGTAATGCTGCTTTTACTCCAACTGAAGCAGGATTATCTCTAAGCCTGAAAGATGAGGGTGAACTGGTTGATGTTACAAATTTCAGGCAAATGGTGGGGTCATTAAGGTACTTGTGCAATACAAGACCTGATTTGGCCTATAGTGTTGGAATTATCAGCAGATACATGAAGAGTCTTAGGATGTCTCATTTGATGGCTGCCAAGAGGATCCTAAGGTACATAAAAGGCACAATTCACCTTGGAATTTTGCTTCCTTTTAGCCAAGGTAACACCATAGCAGAGTTAGTAGGATACACTGACTCGAATTGGAGGAGTGACAATGATGATAGAAAGAGTACAGCTGCATACCTCTTTATGTATGGAGATGCACCAATCTCTTGGTGCTCAAGAAAGGAAGACCCTGTGGCATTATCAACCTGTGAGGCTAAATACATAGCAGCTTCACTAGGTGCTTGCCAAGGATTATGGCTAAGGAAATTGCTCAAAGAACTGAACATTCAAAGAAAGAAGCCTGTCACATTGTTGGTTGACAACAAGTCAGCTATAAATCTTGCCAAGAACCCTATTGATCACGAGAACAACAAGCATATTGAAACTAGATATCACTTTATCAGAGACAAAGTGAGTAAAGGACAGATCGAGTTGATTTACTGCAAGTCTGAAAACAACATTGCAGATTTGATGACAAAGTTTCTAAGAAAGGCCAGATTTGAAGAACTAAGAAACAAATTGATGTGTAAAGCTGTATAAAAATCAGAATTATGGGGGGATTGTTAGATATAATTCTGATTTAATGTTAGTAGTTTCTTTTCTATTATAAGTATAACCAATTTTGTCTGTTTGCATATATACTTACTCAGAAATACACCAATCTAATATTACAAAACTCTCTCTAATGTTACGTTAATATTCTTCTTCTCCATCTCTCTAAACAAAATACACTGTATTTCCCCTTTCTTCCTTGTGTGTGAGATTAATAACTGAAAGTGAATCAGGTTCTAACATTTAACGAAATGACTTAGTAATCATAATTCTATTATACAATTTTCTAAAAATTCAAAACTTCTTTATAAGTCCAAAGATCATAATTTTCCCGTTGAAAACTGAAAAAACTACTTAAAAAACTTATTTCATAATCTTTTCTATAGATCCAGTAAGAAAAAAGATTTTAGAGATATCAATTGCTAACAATTTTTAAGAGAAGAAAAAAACTAAATTTTCTTAACAAAGAAAGAAAAACATATTTTTAATAAGAAAGACAAAACTTGCTCAATTACTCCACCTTCAAACTAAGAAAAAAACAACATATAAAAATAATACAGTCAGAACATAACATAGACATGTTTCGACTTAAAACATTTTCCTATCAAAAGTAAAGTGTCATTTCAATTCAAATCTCACCGAATCTAATCACAAAATCTCAAATCCAAAACTCTCTCCAGTCCAACCAAACACTTCACTCCCGTAACTTCAAATCCAAAATCGTTACCTTTCAATATTTTTTTCCTTCTTCCAACTAACAAAGGTACCGAATGAAATCTCTTTACAAGTAAAAGGAAAAAAAAATCGAAGAAACAATTCACTTATTGATCAGTCATCTAAGAATCTTAACTTTAACATAAAATCCAATCTATACTTTACATGGAAGGTGGAAGAGGAAACGAAAATGGAACGGGGAAGGAGACCATAAAGAGAAAGACGCATGGCACCCATCAATCCTTTGTGCGAAGAGCACATTGCAACAATGATGATTTTTAATTTGTTCTTTATTATTCAATAAAAGGTCTGGGAAGGGGATTGGTGAGGAGTGAAGGATACTTGTGACATTCTTTATCCACTATAAACTTTAAAACTAACTTCCCCATTCATCACGTAGGTAGAAGTTAATACCAGGGAAAGAAAATAAATTAAAAAATGTATGAGACTAAAATCATTTAAGTTTTTTATAAGACTAAAAATAGAAATTAACATAAAATAGGGGAAAAACACAACTAATCTAAAGAAATAACATTCATTTAAATCCCCCTTTGGTTGCTCTATGAAAGTGTCATGAAGGGTCCATCGTTTCTAAGATCTTTCGTGGTTTAAACTGTTTGTAGTTTTTGTAAGAATTATAAAAGGCAAAGTCATTATTTAGAACATTTTTTCTTTCAAATATTTATATATGATTTTATTATAAAAAGTTTCAAAGTGGCTAACATGCTGGACCTCTTCCGCTCACAAGTTTGGACCTAATAGTGGAGTTTAATGTGAGTTTGGTTGCATTTCTTTTCATATAAGTATACTTTTATTATTGAATAAAAAGTAATTATTATAGAAATCAATAGTTAAATACATATTTATATCTATGATAAAAATTTATTACTTTATTGTAGTATTCACATAAAATATATATTTTTCATATGCGATAATTTTCACTGTTTGTATCAAAATATAATATATTCAATATCTTAGTTTCTAAAATGAATGACTTTTATATTAGTCTATGTGTATCTTAAAAATATATTATTATATAAAAATTAACTATTACTTAATTTAATGAAAAAAATATAAATATATTACATTAAAATTTAATTTCTATATTAATTTAATATTAATGGATATATAAATATCTAGAATTTTTTTCATGTGCAGTAAAATTCACTTTATTTTTTATTGCTATTCACTTTATTTATAAACATAATATATAATCAACTTAAACATATTTAACGCATATTTGACTTTTCTAATAAGTCTATGCTTTACAATAAACTTGCCTCTAGTTTTTTTTTAAAAAAAAAATATATAAAATTCTACAGCGACATTATAAATTTACCCCTTATTTTATTGTTTAAAAATCACAAAATTTGACAAAAATATTAAGAAATTAAATCTTATTTTATATTTTTAATTGATAAATGGACAATGACCTAATTGACTACTTTCTTACAAATATTGATTGATTTTGACTTTGTCTTAAAATATAAAAGGGAAACTTGACAGATTGGAGACGTGTGGCGTGCTACCCAAACCCAACCTGGTTGGCAGGTTGGACTAAATTAGAATTGTGGGATAGATGCTGCTCGATCATCCTAGTACCTCCTCTTTTTTTGTCTATTTCCAAAACACGAAGCAAAACAAAACTTAACATCTGTTCCCGTGGTGCCGCACCGTCTTTTCTAAATGTCAACTAAAATATGAACCCACGCTTTTGGCGTCGTTAGTGTTCATTTCCACCTTGACACGACTGCGTTACGTCACTGATTATTCGCAAAATCTATGATCCCTAACACGCTATCCAAAATTTAATCACGTCATTAATTACGTCTTTCGTATACATCCAACTTTCATGTACACACGGCTATAATTGTGTATATATATAGGTGTCTTCCCCTCATAACTTGTATGTTATAAATAAAATTAAATTGAACATCCCAAGTAACTGATCCACGAGTTTCCATAAATCGACTTTCAGCATTTATTTTAGTAACAGAAAATAGTTATAATGGCGGGTGAAGAGTCACAGAAGATAGTGTTTGACGAAGAAGCGGCATCATTAGTGTTGAAGGAGTTGAGGGAGAGTTTCGGTTCAGGAAAGACACGAAGTTACGAATGGAGAGTGTCGCAAGTGAAGGCTCTGTTGAAAGCGGTAGTTGATAATGAACAGCAGATTGTGGATGCTCTTCTTTCTGATCTAGCCAAACCTCCACTAGAAACTGTTGTCTATGAGGTACTATAATCAATCTTTTCTTCTATTTTCTCACACTTTTATTACGCTAATAATTGAAATATATAATCAACCATTCTATATTTGTTTATTTTCATCTTTAATTTATCTGTTTTATAAAAATATTCATGAAAAATTTAGAGTTTATAATTTTAATCATTTTTTACTTTAAAAATATTATCTGCAAATGACACCCAAATTTTTTAACTCGTAATAAACCTTTTTCTTTTTATAATTATAATTATATTTAAATCAAATTAATTATCTTAAAATTATTTTTTGTCGACCTTTCTTCGGACTTCTAATATTTACCATTTTTTTTCACCAATTGTAATATTTACAACTAATCATATTTTGGAATTTGGAAATTTGACACGGACATGAAGCTTAAAATATGAAACAAAAAATTTACAAGTCTTGTGCAATCAATACATTTGCGTTAAATATCGTATCTTCCGTTGTCTTGCAGATTGGCATGTTTAAAAACTCATGTGAAGTCATACTGAAGGAATTGAAACATTGGATGAAGCCAGAAAAGGTACATGAATTTCATCCCCTTGGAAGGAAACTTACCAATAATATTGCTTATATTATTTATTTGATTTATCTCTTTATTTATTTCAGGTGAAAACTTCAATCAGAACTTTTCCTTCTTCAGCTGAAATAGTACCTGAACCTCTGGGTGTTGTGTTAGTCATATCTGCATGGAACTATCCAATTTGTATGTTTATATATTTCACATTTTCACTCATTTCTTTCCTCTTGTTTTTTAAAAATCTACAATATGTTATTAACTACATTACAACTTCTCTCTCTGTTCTTATTGCCAGTGTTATCTCTTGATCCCGTCGTTGGAGCTATAGCAGCTGGTAATGCTGTGGTTCTAAAACCATCAGAGATTGCCCCAGCATCATCATCACTACTAGCGAAATTGATAGCGAAGTATATGGATAACTCATTTATAAGAGTTGTCGAGGGAGCAGTTGATGAAACAACTGCACTATTGCAGCAAAAGTGGGACAAGATTTTCTACACAGGTTTTTCTTCCTTCTCATCATTCTAGTTTTCAATACAAGAATGTCCTGCTTTTATGCACATTATACACACGCGTACAATATTGAAAAATCCCACCTCAGGGAACTAATTAAATGCATGTTTTTAACATAAAAAGTAGCAGGAGAATAAAATGAATTGTCTTATTCAAGATATGTATACATTTTCTAACACGAGTATTTCCTGGATTGTTTAGGAAACGGAAGAGTAGGAAGAATAGTGATGACTGCTGCTGCCAAACACCTTACACCAGTTGTGCTGGAGCTGGGAGGAAAATCTCCGGTTGTTGTTGATTCAAATGTCGATTTGCAGGTAATGCCTGAGCCTTTTGTTTTTTCAAGTTTCTAGCAATTACTTTAACCTCTTTCAAACTAAACATTGACTTAAATTAATCTGTATTCACAGATAACAGCGAGGCGAATAATTTCTGGCAAGTGGGGATTGAACAATGGACAAGCCTGCATTTCCCCGGATTATGTTATAACAACAAAAGACTCTGCCCCCAAGTTGGTATGAAAATTTTCCTACGTGTAATTAGAGTTCTGATTCTGAATCTGTCTTTGTTTATTCGTTGTTTGATGCCTTCTATTTATAGGTGGATGCGCTAAAGACTGAATTGGAGAAGTTTTATGGGAAGAATCCGTTGGAATCAGAAGATTTGTCTCGTATTGTGAGTTCCAACCACTTTGCTCGCTTGTCAAAGCTCTTAGATGATGATAAGGTTTCTGGCAAGATTGTCTATGGAGGTGAAAGGGATGAAAAGAAATTGTAAGCTACCTTGATCTGTTTTTGATTAAATTTATTAACTTTATAGCTGGGGAGATTTTTATTTTTTTATTTTTTTTATTTTTTTTTTTTTAAAGAAATGCAATAGATTTTGACACTGGCTGTTTCATTGTTCCAAAATTTGCAGAAGGATTGCTCCCACTGTTTTATTGGATGTTCCGCGAGATTCTCTGATAATGGGTGAGGAGATATTTGGTCCATTGCTTCCCATCATCACGGTATGAACAAAGGCACATATAGAGCTTTTTCTATGATAAAATTTCATTTGTATTCTTTTCTTGCTTTTCCAATAGTCTAATATCAACAATAGAACTTGGTTCTAAAATGTTTTGAAGCTGGAATATGATATCATGGGGAAAACTTCAATTGTTCATATATTACATAACTGCTGGTCTTTACGAACATTTACAAAAGTTTTAAATTAATGTGTGGAAACAGCAGTTTGTAATTTAAAAAGTTTTAAGCGATTAACTTTATTTGCTTCTTTTAATTTTAAAGCAATGGAAGATTAACTATAATACTTTATTTCTTGATTGGAACAGGTGAATAAAGTGGAAGAAAGTATTGATGTGATAAACTCAGGAACAAAGCCCCTTTCTGCATATATATTTACTAACGACAAGAAGTTCAAGGAGAAGTTCATAACCAATGTTTCAGCTGGGGGTTTGCTTGTCAATGACACTGTCTTACATGTAATCATTGTTATTCAATATTGGTTATTTCTGTTTTGAATGAATTTAAAATCTGAACATTTTGCATCTGTATATTTGTTTTCCTTGTGCAGCTTGTGGTTGATACTTTGCCATTTGGAGGAGTTGGGGAAAGTGGAATGGGTGCATACCATGGGAAGTTCTCCTTTGATGCTTTTACACACAAAAAGGCAGTTCTACATCGCAGTTTTGCTGGTGATGCGTCAATAAGGTACCCACCATATACGGATACGAAGCTGAGATTGATGAAGGCTCTTATTGGTGGTGGTATCTTTAGCATAGTTCGTGCTCTTTTTGGATGGTCTTGATGTATCTCTCCTCAGCTTTTGTGTATTTTTTTTTGGTGATAAACCAAATAAGTGTTTTTATGTATTTTAGCATGCTGTTTATTTTATTTTTTATCCATTGAAAATCAATAAACCGACTTGTTCTTTGAATGAAAAATAATTGATTTGTTGACTGCAGTTCCTTATCTTAATTTTACCCCAATTTTACCTTCTTGGAAGAGCCAATTTCTATTATATATTATATGAAATTAAATTATCATATTTTATTGATTTGTTTAGATAAAATATTTAAAATAATTTAAAATAATATCAGTTTAAAAAAAAATTAATTATATAAAATTAAAAAATTTAAAATTATACTTAAAATATAAGTATTTTAATTTCTCAGTTATTTCTCACAGCTCTTCATTGTACATTTTTATGATTAATATTTATTTTTATTTAATATTAAAAATTTAGTTTTTAAATAAATATTTAAAAATAAAAATTTAAATTTATTAAAACCTAAATTACTTTATTCAAAAAAAAAATATATAAAATTAAATTGTTTCATTCAAGCAAAATATTTATAAAATAAAAGAAATTTAAATTTAAATTATTAAAATAATATATAAGTAAATTTGTAATGTTAAAATGAATAAATTTTATCTTTACCTTTTAAAAAAATAATTTAGTAAAGTATTGATTTGTTTACTAATTTTACTTAACGTTCTGGCATTAAAGAAAATATCCTACCGAATGGAAAGAGGGAAGACAACAAAATCCTATACTTTTCAGCTCGTTGAGGTTTTAAAAAAATTTGACACCATAAGCATATCGGAATAAAATTTATCAATTTTAGAATATTTGGATATGAGATAGTATATATAAAATTGACATTCCTAACTTTTACATCGCAATTTAATAAATAAGTTCACTATTTATAATTTCATTACACTAATAAATTTTAAAAATTAAGAATTATAGTAATAATAAGTTTGTATATATAAAATGATAATAAATAATAAAAATTATATTTATAATAAAAATTTGAGGATGAATTTCTTTAATAATTTACTCAAAACTATGCAATGATTAGTGTTAACAATCTACAAATATTACTTTTATTATAGGTTAATGCAAATGATATGAAAATATTATGTTATTAATGTTATATTGTCAATCTATTACGCCTTACTATTTCAATCACTTTTAGGAAATTATTGTAAAATTTAATGAAGTTAGTATATATATATATATATCGAGATTGTAATTAGATAAAGTGTTTTACATTGTCATTTATCATTGGAATTAGATACAATTGTAATTAAAATAATAAGTAAAATAATGAAATTGGCTCTAATATAAGATATAATAATAGATGATTAATTGACCCAATAGGTTGGATATTATTATTAATAATTAGGCACCATGTACTCTTAGGTTGTAGGACCATGTATTTAATTAGTAAAAATTCTTGTTTGATGAGGAAGATACTTGTAATACAATGAAAAATAATTGATAAATAATAAATTAATAAATTTTAATTCCTACTCCTTTTAAGTAGATGTATGGTGAAATTCACTTGCTCGCACAACTCTTAACTTTTTTTATAAAATTAAAGACAACAATAAATTAAAAAAGGAGATGACTAAAAATTGAATTAAATGACATCTATAATAATTATATAAAAGTTATTCAATACTATTTTACCACACGTGACTTCATTGTATATTACGTGACCTCACTCTCCTTTTCATTTTATTTTTTGTATCAACCGTACAAAGGATTGTGCTAGTTGTTTGAAAAATATACTTTTATCTCTGTCAGCTCGCATCGCCACGGGCATCTCTCCTAATTTTTTTTTTTTATTCTACTTTTTGTTGCTTTATTTCTTTCTTTCCTTCTATACTTTTGGTTTGCCTGTGTAATGTTTTTCTCATTTTAATTTAGTGAATTTTGGTTGGGGTTGGTTTTTTTGTTTTTTTGATATTGTTGGTATTTTATTTTGAATTCTTAATAATACAAGTTGTTGTTTTATTATTTTTAAAATTTAATTAAAAATAAAATTCATACTGTATGTAAAATTTATGACTATAAAGAAATATTGTTATGAAACATGTAAAAATATTTATCTTAAAATAAAATTTGATAAAAAGACCAAATAAACTTAAAAATAAGATAAAAAAAAAAAGGAACAATATACATTTAAGTTTTGCATTCACGTGCATATCACCCACTTTTTAATAAGGAAATTGATAATAGATTTTATTTTTGTTAATTGATAATAATTTTTAATTTTTGTTGTTAGGCGGGTGATGCACAATAATTCTATGATAATTGATCATTTATAACAAATTTTTGAATTACACAGTCGGCAAGAAAATTTCATTTTGAAATATCAGAACTCAATGATAAAAAAGTCATGTGTTCTCTCTCCTTAATTTCCTTTCCTATCGTTAAAAAAAGTCAAAAAATAAATAATTAAATAAATAAAATAAGGTGTCAATGTACATCCTAAATAGTAAACAAAATAAGTAAAACTAGTGGAACGTAGAAACACGACAAATATGATTTTTTATGAACACAAGTTTTTGTCAACGAAATGTGGCACCGTCAAGCCAGCCAACCTTGTGAAAATTTATGTTCCCTTGATATTATTAAGTCATGTTTTATTTGAACTTATTCAATGTAGTCATCATTCATTTTCTTATTAGGAGTCTCTCTCTTCGTTCAGCTAACTAGCTTTTTCTGCTTGTTTAAAACACATATCATATAGGAATTATAAGTACTGTGGCACAATTTAATTTTATTAAAAACTCCTTTATCTAGGTCCACACATATTGCTTATATATACCACCCTTTCCCTTGTAAGTATTATATGCTATAAATTAAATTTGAATCCCAATTTCACATTCGTGGGAGAAATAGTTATAATGGCAAGTGCAGAATCGTCAAAGGTGTTTGACGCAGAAGCGGCATCGTTTGTGGTGAAGGAGTTGAGGGAAAACTTCGGTTCAGGAAAAACGCGAAGTTATGAATGGAGAGTGTCACAGGTGAAGGCTCTAATGAAAGCAGTGGTTGATAATGAACAACAGATTATTGATGCTCTTCGTTCCGATCTAGCTAGGCCTCCACTCGAAACCGTTGTCTATGAGGTATGAATATGATTAGCATGTTTTCATGTTTCGACATCAATCTTTTATTTTTCTCTCCTAATTGAATTTGATATATTTTTTCTTTACTTAAACCTTGGAATGTTGAATACCGAGGCATCTTTGTTTAATAGGCTTAATTAAGTTTCTTTTTTCTTTATATTATCTAAAGTTTTATTTTTAGTTATTTAAATTTATTATTTATTTCTAATTTTTGTTAAAAATTGTCACTATTCCTCTGTTGATTTCTCTTTTAGGTAATTAGATGAATACGACTTTGTGATACATTCCTAAAATGATTCTTATTTATAGAAAATTAAATAATTGAAAACATTGAATTTTTTTAGAATTAAAAATAGATAAATTTATAGGACTAAAAATAAAAATTTAAATAAAAATCTTAAGTAATCTTTATTTAAAATAATCGGAATCAATTCTCCACTTCTACTGCAACTGATATGTTTATATTTTACTTGCTTTGCCTGCATTTTCCTAATTTCTTTTTGTTATCTCTTTATCAAGTGATCGATAACCTTTGAGAAGATAACTAACTGTATGTTATTATATTCAATTAATAGTTAGTTGTATCAGATGAAAGTTTCATAAATTAGAATTGTCCTTGTTTTTTTTTTTTTTTTTTTGAAAGAAAACAAAACCTTTGATGTCTTAATTTATAAGATATTTTCTTTTTTTCAAACTTTAAATGTGTAAGTTAAAAGTTTCTATCACCTGTGTAATGTATTGACTTTGATGGATATATGTACAAAAGAGAAGTCCTATCATTTAATTTATGTAGAGATAGGAAATGCATTTGTCAAAACCCAGTCACGGGTTCTATTCATATCATAGAAAGTTGTAATAGATTCATCCATCATAAATATATCCAACTATAAACTATATTATTCAAGAACCCTAACCATATTGGTCAAGTACACTTATGAGCATTATATCTTAATTATCTGAATTTGTTTATTAAATAAATTAAAAGACGAAAGCTCTTAAAGGAGATCCTGTAGAAAACTGTGTTATATTTATTATAGCTCTTTATTACTATTTTATTTTCAAAAGTTTGATTATCAATTCAGTATCATAAACAATTTTACCCTAATACTGTAGATATTTTTTTACATTATTAATTAATCACAAAACTTTGTTTTTTTTAAAAAAATTGATTATTATCTTAAAAGTCAAGTATATTATGAATTATAATTGATTGAGTAGTAAATTTTGTTAACAAAATATTGTATCTCATACAAAAACAATACAGTATTACTTTGATTATAATTTTTAAATTAAATACTTGTGTTGCAGATTGGTATGTTTAAAAACACATGCGAAATCATACTGAAGGAATTGAAACATTGGATGACGCCAGAAAAGGTACATTTCATCTTAATTTCATGCCTTGACAAGGAAACTGACTAATAAGATTGCTTATATCATTTATTTTTTATTGATTTCGACTTACCACAAATTGGCACTAAGTTTAAGTTGAACTCTGATGTGATATTAGAATGAAATCTAGCATATTTGATTTATCACTTTATTTATTTCAGGTGAAAACTTCAATTAGAACTTTTCCTTCTTCAGCTGAAATAGTACCTGAACCTCTGGGTGTTGTGTTAGTCATATCTGCATGGAACTATCCAATTTGTATGTTTATATCTTTTAGTTCAAATTTTCACTGATTTCTTTCCTCTTTTTCTTTTTTCTCTTTCAAAATCAACAATACGTTAATAACTATTTGTTTTTCCAGTATTGTCCCTTGATCCAGTGGTTGGAGCTATAGCAGCTGGTAATGCTGTGGTTCTAAAACCATCAGAGATTGCTCCAGCATCATCATCACTGCTAGCAAAATTGATAGCAAAGTATATGGATAACTCATTTATAAGAGTTATCGAGGGAGCAGTTGATGAAACAACCGCACTATTGCAGCAAAAGTGGGACAAGATTTTCTACACAGGTTTTTCTTCTTTCTCATTATATTCTGGTTTTCTATTCAAGAATGTCCTGGTTTTTTGCATATTATACACACGCGTACAATTTTGAAATCCTACCTCAGGGAACAAAATAAATGCATAATTTGAACATAAAAAATAGCAAGAGAATAAAATGAAGTGTATAATTCAAGATATGTATACATTTTCTAACACGAGTATTTCCTGGATTGTTTAGGAAATGGAAGAGTGGGAAAAATAGTGATGACTGCTGCCGCAAAACACCTTACACCAGTTGTGTTGGAGCTAGGAGGGAAATCTCCAGTTGTTGTTGATTCAAATATCGATTTGCAGGTAATGCCTGAGCCTTTTGTTTTCCAAGTTTCTAGCACTTACCTTAACCTCTTTCAAACTCATCATTGAGTTAAATTAATTTGTATTCACAGGTAACAGCTAGGCGAATAATATCTGGCAAGTGGGGATGTAACAATGGACAAGCATGCATTTCTCCGGATTATGTTATAACAACAAAAGACTATGCTCCCAAGTTGGTATGAAAGTTTCCTATGTGTAATTAGAGTTCTGATTCTGAATCTGTCTTTATTTATTGTTTGATGCCTCCTTTTTAGGTGGATGCGCTTAAGACTGAATTGGAGCAATTTTATGGGAAGAATCCGTTGGAATCAGAAGATTTGTCTCGTATTGTGAATTCCAACCACTTTGCTCGCTTGTCAAAGCTCTTGGATGATGATAAGGTTTCTGGCAAGATTGTCTATGGAGGTGAAAGGGATGAAAAGAAATTGTAAGCCACCTTGTTCTGTTTTTCATTAAATTTATTAACTTCAAAGCTAGGGAGATTTTTTTAATAAAGAAATGCAACAGACCTAGACGCTGGTTATTTATTGTCCCAAATTTTGCAGGAGGATTGCTCCCACTGTTTTATTGGATGTTCCGCGAGATTCTCTGATAATGGGAGAGGAGATATTTGGTCCATTGCTTCCCATCATCACGGTATGAATAAAGGCACATATAGAACTTTTTGTATGATATTTTCTTCTTTAAATTTCATTTGTATCCCTTTATTGCTTTTCCAATAGTCTAATATGAACAATGGAACTTGGTTTTAAAATGTTTAAAAGCTGGAATAGGATATCACTGGAAAACTTCAATTGTTTATACATTAAATAGCTGCTAGTCTTTATGAACGTATACAAAAGTTTTAAGCTAAAATAATGTTAAACTATTGTGGAAACCACAGTTTGTAATTTAAAATGTTTTAAGCAATAAACTTTATTTGTTTCTCTTTAATTTAAAGCGATGGAAGATTAACTGTAATATTTTGTTTCTTGCTTGGAACAGGTCAATAAATTGGAAGAAAGTATAAATGTGATAAACTCGGGAACAAAGCCCCTTGCAGCGTATGTATTTACAACCGACAAGAAGTTCAAGGAGCACTTTGTCATGAATGTTTCTGCCGGGGGTTTGCTTGTCAATGACACTGTCTTACATGTAATATTTGATCCTTTAAAAATTTTCTGCAAATGCATGAGTTTGTGTGCCTTTATATTTATACCATACATGATTCTTTTGCATTCATTTTTCCAAGGATACCTTCAGCTTAAATGGATACATAATTTTGATTTAATGTCAAGAAAATATTTTTATTTTATATCTTTCAGTTTCTGTCTCTCTTGAGGGATGGAGACAAGGTACTTCTTTTTTCCAGTTTGCCTGGCGTGTTGCGTGTATCTGTGTGTGTGCAACCATGTCTATACTTCTATTGATTCATATTGAATTTGATGATTTGGTCATAGATTATGATTCATTTTTAAACTTGTTCTCTCATCTATAGATATGAATATAGCCTTGCCATTTCAATATTTGCTATTTCTTTCTTGAATTAATTTAAAATCTGAACATTTCTCATCTGTACTTTTTTTTTCATGGTGCAGCTTGTGGTTCATACTTTGCCATTTGGGGGAGTTGGGGAAAGTGGAATGGGTGCATACCATGGAAAGTTCTCCTTTGATGCTTTTACACACAAAAAGGCAATTCTATATCGCAGTTTTGGTGGTGACGGGTCAATAAGGTATCCACCATACACGGATACAAAGCTGAGAATGATGAAGGCTCTTATTGGTGGTAGTATCATTGGAATAATTCGTGCTCTTTTCAAATGGTCCTAAGCTGAATTTGGGTTGACATCTAGCTGTTGTTAATGTATCTTTCCTTCTCGCTTTTGTGTATTTTAGCATGATGTTTAGTTTTTTCTGTTTTTTTTTTCTCTCAAAAGAAAATCAATAATTATGCTTTGAATGAAAATGATTGATTTGTTGGCTACTATTCCTTGTTATCCTTTATATTTCTAGCCACAAAAGACAGTTCTTTAACTCAGTTTTAGTGACGTGTTAGTAATTCAGGTACAACCGCCCTGTCCCATAAACGACAAGATCTCGATGGTAGATGTAAAACTTGATGAAAACCAAAGCAATGTTCAGAGAACGAAAAAACAAATGCAAAAAAATGATTAAGAAAGATGAAATAAGATAAAGGAAACAATATCAAGGCAGAAATTCTAGTGGTTAACTCAATATGAGCTACTTGTACACGCAACGACCAAAATTCTACTAGGATTGAATAAAATGTACTAAGATTGAAAAGACACAGACACCCTCACATAAACCTGACTCTTGTAGAAGAAGAAATCTTCAATTCTTGAAGAAAACCTCATTTATTGACTTTCTCTCACAAAGACACAATGAAGAGAGATTTCTTTGATTTCCTTACTATCTCTCTCCCATGCATTGATATGTGAGACCTTATACACACTGATCTAAGATACAAATAATAAGAGGCTAAACTGAAGTCTAAGACAATGCAAGATTGATTAGCTATTACCATATGAACAAAAGATTACTTCCAATTCTGATATATCAGAAGCTCTCTTCGATAAGGTCGGTGTTATTAAACAGCAGTCATGGTGGAATGGCGTGGCGGATATTTTGACAACCGCCATAGGTAATTTGTGAAGGATGACGTGCTATGTGGCTCTATGGTGGCTATATATGGCGGAATTTTAGCCTTCCGCCATCTGCCAATATTGATAACACTGGATAAGGTGTGATCATGCCTAAAAGCAAACTGTGTATAAACTGATGCAACCAAAGAACTTCAAATATTATCGTTTGGAGGGATGCAATATTGAATGAGTTTATGTAGATACCATCCTCAGAAATTTTGCACATTGCAAACAAAGTAGTTCTAACAAGAAGTTGGTTTCTATTGAGTCATTATTTAAGTGAATTTCCAATACACGATTCTTTACTTGTATACGAATGCTCTTTCGTGATTGTTATTCTACCAAGATTACATTATAATTTTCAATGCAATTTTGCTTTTTCTTAACCTTCCAGGTCAATAGATATATCCTAGATTTTCCATCGTAAGTTTTTAATTCCATCTGTTGCTCCAAAGAATGAGAAATCTAATCTATTCAATGTACTAAAGAAAGGCTTAAAAATATGCATTGATCATCAACAATCCTGTAAAATTCGAACAACCTTTGATCTTTGACTACCTGTGAGATGTTTTGGAAACTCAACTTGAAATGTAATTTTCAAGTTTCCTCTCTTCTCTGGTTCTTTGGAGATTGGCATACCTTGGCCAGGTATGATCTTCTCATATGCAGGGTGTATGATATTGTCAAGTGCCAAATTCATGTGCTCTC
The DNA here is from genome assembly GCA_026586105.1 of Hylodesmum podocarpum. NCBI lineage: Eukaryota > Viridiplantae > Streptophyta > Magnoliopsida > Fabales > Fabaceae > Hylodesmum > Hylodesmum podocarpum. The sequence goes on along the minus strand of JALJEV010000623.1, from coordinate 10,216,925 downwards.
CATTCAATAGTGGAACTAATATTGTACAACCAGTAAGTGCCTTTACTAAAGGAATTTCTACACCCAATTCCAAATCATCCCCTACTCTTCTAAATAACTGGTGCCTTTTCTCGGAGATGATAAATATTATATCTTCTCGGTATGCTCCTGGTCTCTCATTTCCTTTTCCTTCAAATGTAATCTTTGTTCCTTTCTTCCATCCAGGTGGCACATTTATTGTTAGCAGTTCTTCCTCTTGAACTATTCCCCTTTGTACAACAAAATACCAAGCATATTGATTAAGCTTATGCCAAATACAAATATACATGCAAAACAGACATATTTGGTGAGAATGTGAGAGAAGTTAATTTTGGTCGTACAGTCATTCATAGATTATCAAGGTTGTTTCAATTATAGTTTTAATCTCAATCATCCATTGAATTTGATTGTTGTACTAATTGGCGTCTCCCTCACTCTAACTGTGATTCATGATACTAGCATGAAACACAAATGATATATATCAAATATTTAATTGGTATGTATTGAGATTATAAAAGAATTTTATATGATCATCCACTCATAAAATACTATTAATGAGATGAATTTTGATTAGTGACTGCATAAGATAAACAATATATGAAAACTAAACTCATACAATGATAGACAAACAAATTGATATAAACCTAACCATCAACATTTCACACAATGTTAGTATGATAAAACCATTTTGTTTGGATAGACTCAATGTTCATACTAACAATTCAAATTTTGTTAGACAAACAACAAGAACAAATATAATGACTAGCATTTCTTTTTTGCTAGTATATGTATATAAGTATCTTGGCAAACTACGTAATTATTAACATATAGATATATCGACACACTAACATTGAGGTGTGAAAATCAGAAAGAAGAAAGGAACATGGGAAGGATACGAACCCTGTATCTGTGAGGACATCCCTTGTGATCATGATCTTTTTTTCGCATCCATAACACAACTCTTCAAGAGTGCATTCAAGTTTTTTCTCAATTGGTGGGGGTTTTACCATCCCGGATGAATTGGAATACATGATTGAAGTGTTGCCCCTGCGGCTGCCAACATTCCCTGAGTGCAGATGAGGCGGCATTTTTAAATTGCCGCTATTGTCCCATGCAGAAGAAGAAGGGGTAGGCGTAAAATCGTTGCTCTTGGTTGAAGCAAGATTAGTCTTGTTTCTTTCATTCTTAGGCACAGAGTTCCTGGGAGGAGAACACGAACTATCTAAGCTTCTATGACAACCTAAACAACATCCTCTTGATCTCATTGGACAATTGTTATCATTCCTTCTCAAATATTCATTGCTATTCAATCTAATGCTGTGAGTTCCATTCGTAGTTTTGTCATGTTGAACATTTCCCTGATGAAAAAAAGAGATACCATGGTGAAGATTTTTATTATGTACGTGTTCCTTCATGCAAGCATGCATTCCAAGAATTTCTAAGAATAGCAAAAGCCATTTTCAAAGTTGAATAATGGAAAAGGCCATGCTCAATATTGATTTATAACCACGTTTTTCTTAACAAATCCACCGTGATTAACTATAGTGGATAATGATGTATATAACAGCCTATTAATCAGAGCATTTTTAACTGTTTTGGTTTTGATGAAACGATTTAATATGAGTGTCTCCAGATTAATAATAATTGTATGTATACCTGTTGTGTTTGGTTCTGGCTTTATGAGTTATCTTTGCTAGAGGTTAATGATGATGATTTCTTGTTACCAAGAAACCATCTTTTGTATGCTTTGCAAAGGCCACAAGAGTTTATGCCAAACACGCAGGAATTTGTCCACCATGAGAGAGAGAGAAAAAAAAAAGAGAGAAATTGAGAAGATAAGATTATGATTTGGAACAGTCACAATGTCAACAGAGGAATGCATGGTGAACCAAAATTGGGGCGCTTTTTATTAACTGAGCCTTTTGTTAGCACCATCTGTTATTAGGAAATGTAGTGCATCAATTTTTTTTTCATAGCTTTTCTGACCTTTTTCTTATTATTATTATTATTATTATTATTATTATTTAGTGAACTTAAACTTGCTATATTCGAAGTTGTTCAATTTTAAAATCTACCTAAATTTAATCAAGAAAAATTATAAAATTACCCTTAATTTTAATGATCTAAACTATATCCATTACTCTGCACATTTTCAATGTAAGAGGAAATTACTTATTAGTAACAACATTAAAGTGATCCAAATAAATGAAAAAAATGTAAATTGAAAAGAGAGATTTCATTAGAGATAGTTCAACAAATTCTCAGATAAAAATTAGTTATGGACAAGTCAATAATACCAATACAACACATGATCATTTTAAGAAAAATATGTGATGTATATGTCTTATTTGAACACATTCTTTGTGGAGTTGCCGTTAGTGATTGCTGTCATGTCTTACAAAAATGAATGTCTAATTTATGTTGATGGATGTGTTGGATGATAATATTTGGTATATAGATAATAAAAAGAATTAATAATATATATATATATATATAATATTTATTTATTTTATGAATGAATTAGTTGTATATTAGAGTTGACGTTGAAAAAAATAAGGGTGGAGAAGGTTATTTGTAACTTTGTATCTCAAATGCTATATGATTTATATTTTAATTTTAATCATTTTCCATAAGATTTAACTATAAATGTTTGTTCCTCTCGCTCTTGTATTTTAGAAAAATGAAAAATTATGCACTCCTTCCATTTCTTTTTATCCATCCATTTTTTAAAGTAAAAACTATTTTCATTTATTATGTATTCATTTAAAAAGTTTATGATAATACGACTTACTATTTTTTCAATTATATCCTATTTATGTCCGATTCTGAAATATTTTTACTCCGTTATCGTAAACAATAGAAATGAAAATGGAAGTTGTAATTGAATTAAAAATTAAAAAAAATATTAATCATAATTTTTACCATACATTATTCTCTAAATTAAATAAATAAAAAGAAATAGACGGTGGCGTATTGAACCCTAAGTCAGCGAGAACAAATTATAAAAAAAAAAAATAGTGGGCTTAAATACATGAAAATAACGAAGATAATATTAAAGTATAAAATTTTATTATAATTTTCTGTATAAAAAATATTTTACTTGCAAGTTTTAAAAAATGGGGGTTGAAAGTGCACCCTGATAATAGGATAGGTATGGCCCTAAAAACAGATAAGAAGTACATATGTGTATATGTGCTATATATCCTTTTCTGAGTTTCAAGAGAAAATGGACAAATTTGCAGTATGGAAAATATGGTTTGTTAAGAATTTGAATTAAATTTTCATTATTCAATCCACGAGGTTGTGCAAACAAAATTTTACAATCACATGTATTTTCTGGGTGGCGTCTAATATGATTCTTTCCTTGCAATCGGAATATCAAGTAAATGGTTGTGCCACAGACTTTGGGAACTCCGTTTTTCAAATTTATAACAAGTAATATATATACATAAGTTATTCAAGATATTATTAATAATGTTTTTATATAGCTAATTTTTTATTAAATAAATTTAACTAACTTTGAATATTATAATAGTGTCATAGATAAAAAAAATTTATTGAAAATTAAAAAGAAATTGATGTTTAACCTAATATTAACTAAATTTTAAATATTAAAGTAAATTAATAATTATCTTAACTTTCTTTAATTAGCATAAAAATATTTTAGTATTAAAGAATATTTATTAAAACCATATTATTATAAAAATACTTCAATAATTTATATTTTCTTGTCTTTTTTTTAACAAAATACATACCCGGTTTAGAACCTATCGTAACAGTTAACTTTATTATTCTGGCGGTGAGGAAGTAAATTTATTACTTCATTATATATAATTTGATATCATTAAATAGTAATTTTGAATAATAAATTAAAATAATAAAATCAAAGTTTTGATTTTTCTGCAATAAATTAATTTTTAAAATATGTAGTTAAAATTATCATAAAAATTACTATAAATGTTGCTATAAAATTTTTAAAATTGAAACCCGAAATCGCATAGACCACACGACTACATGACGTTAAAAGTTAACCTGAAATCGGATAGGCCACACAACTTTTGTACTTATTCTTATTTTCTTACAAATTTTTCTTATTTTAGGTAGTTTTTATTTTCCTAATTTTTCTTATTCTCCTTTGACTTACATAAATTCTTGAGTATGGTTCCTTAAGTTGATGATAGATGCATTAATTATTAATAAATATGCATTACTTCTAATACATTTAAAAACTTCTAACTTCTAATACAGGAAACTTCTAATTTTTACATGGATATATATATATATATATATATATATATATATAAAGCACTTAATCCCGAATAGATAAATACGCGTGTGCAATTTAACACACACTGCATTTTAAATATTTATTATTATTATTATTATTATTATTATTATATCTTTTATAAAATACTTAACTGGTTATAAACCTATCATAATCGGTAAATTTGTTGCGCTACTCCTAGAGACAGTTTTTCATTGCTTCGCATTAGACATCGTTTAACATATAACATATTTTTGCCAAAAAAAAAAAGAGTATAATATATTTCTCAGATCTATTATGTTATGTAATTTCTATGAATAAGTTCTTAAAAGGCTAAAAGTGATTATTACAAAATCCTGGTTTATATTCCAAACGTCACATTTCTTGCTTCAGTCACCCACGAAACTTCCAAATTCTATTGCCGTTTTCCACTTTGAAGTTTCAGTCCCAAATTTACATTGCTACCATTATATATATTTGGTAGTACTGCTACATCAGATCCTTTTAATGGAATTTGGATAAGACTTTATAGTTTTCTTTCCGAATATTTTAAAACATGATAATATAATATTTTGTATAGGAACAAGACATGCGTGCTATACTGCTGTTTTATTTATTGTTTTTCTTCAATAATAACACAAGTATAACAATTACCCTACCCTAAATAAACCTCAACCAATTATATTATATACTATGTGTAATATAATAACGTGTTCCACTTTTATTTCTGTTTTTAATGAATTTTTTGAATATTTATTAATTTTTTAAAAGATTATATATTTATTTTAATTATTGTATTATTATTATTAATTTTTATCATATAAAACATATAATATGATAATTTATATCGATATGGATTTTTATTAGTATTCTAAATATTGATATATAAAATAATGTTATATAGTTATAATATTATATTTTACTTAATATTATTTTAGATATTATTTAATTATTATTATTATCTTTATCCTTATACAATTGTTACAGTGTTTAATCAATAATTTTAAATATTTATAAAAAAATAAAACTAACCATCATACCATACGTACATACATTATAATTAACAAACTAAACTAATTTAATATTTTAGTTTAAACAAAAATTGTTGACAAATATTTAAAAGTAACCTTGATAAGTCAAAGTACGTGTGAGTGATTTTCTTTTCCTATAAAAACATTAGATTCTGTTCATGAGCGCAGACACGGTTTAGTTAGCGTGCTCTGTTTTCAAGTGTCCAAATTTCTTCCCCTTTTCCCTCTCATCTCACTGTCTTCAGCACAATTCTCAATTCTGACTTTGACATAGCAATACCTTCTTCTGATGATGGATGTGAAGAGCAGTGGAACTCCGTTCACGACCCTTTTGCTCTCTCTGCTCCTTTCTGCCATTTTCCCAACATCTTTCTCGGAAACCAATCAGGTCTTCAATACCAACAATCCACCACCCTCAACCTCTGTTTTGTCCTCTTTTGTTTTGCCAATTCAAGGAAATGTATATCCACTTGGGTATGTTTTGTTATGTTTTGTTGTTATTATGTATCCTCTGACTTGTTCAACAAACTTCTTCTAAAACTCATATTAACCTCTCATTGTTTATTATTTTCTATAACCTTCTTCTGGGCTTTCGTTTTTCTTGCAAAGTTTTCAACTTGTGCTTGTGTTTTTTTATTTGAACAGTGCTAATTGTTTATACCGGCTTCTCTGTTCCCTACGTTAATTTTTTTTTAAAAAAAAGGATTTTTTTTTTCTGATTTGGATGCTGATTCTGCATCCCCTTTTAGACCTTTGAATAATCTGCTCAACCATTTTACTTTACCTAGTCCTAATTTCGTAGGAAGAATCAGAACCATCCTCGTTTATGTCGAATTTATCTTGTTTTCATTGAGTGACACCAACAACGAATTTCTGAATATTTCTTTAGAAAAAAAAAAAGAACCATACAGAAAATTGGTTGTTTATTGTGGCATTATAACAAAAAGTAATAGTAACATAATGGTTGGGTTTCCAAAAGTGAATGAATTCATTCTTCATGTGAAGGTATTACACGGTGAAGATTTCCATTGGCAATCCCCCAAAGTTTTATGATCTTGACATTGACAGTGGTAGTGATCTCACTTGGGTTCAGTGTGATGCACCATGTAGAGGGTGCACCATAGTAAGTTTCACTTCACAACATTCTCAAACTATGTAGTTATTATTAATTGATTTATTACTAACCAGTCAATTATGATGAATGATAATTCTGGTTCCATTAATTGGTATTCTTTTAGCCTCGTGATAGACAATATAAACCCAATAAAAACCTTGTGACATGTGGGGATCCCTTGTGTGCTGGAGTTGTGTCACCACCAAATCATCCTTGTGTGAACCCAAATGAGCAATGTGACTATGTTGCTGACTATGCAGACCATGGATCATCATTAGGTGTGTTAGTTCGAGATAGTATTCTATTTAAACTCACTAATGGATCTTTAACACGCCCTGTGCTGGTCTTCGGGTGAGTGTTTTTCTCTCCATCTATGTTTAATTCAGTACTATTTGTGCACGAAGTTAATCACTTCTGATGGTACATATTTTGTATCAAAACTATGGTTAGAGAAAATGTTCTCTTGGAAAAATAATATCTTTTAATCTATATATTTATGAAAATGTACCGGATAAGATTGTACTTCATAACAAATATTGTGGTCCCTAGTCTATGAAAATATGGTCATATGTAGGAAACGAAAAGGAATGATTTAGTTTAATTAAAAATGAACATTGTCATATGTTAGAGAAACTAAAAATATATTCAGTCCTATTTCTAAATACATCAAGAAGTGAAACATGTTATTTGTTTAAAACTACAATAGTTGGCTTTCCTAAAGAATCATGATTTCTTATGTTGTTTGTTGCATGTTAGGTGTGGATATGATCAAACGCATCCTGTTCAAACACCCGTAGCTTCCACAGCAGGGATCCTTGGTCTTGGAAACGGCAAGACAAGCATTGTATCCCAGCTTAAGTCCCTTGGCCTAATTCGCAATGTGGTAGGACACTGCTTAAGTAGGAGAGGAGGAGGGTTTTTATTCTTTGGAGATAAGTTCATTCCCCAATCTCAAGTTGCTTGGACACCCATTTTGCAGAGTTCTTCTTCCTCGGTGTAAGTTTTAAAACAGATGCTATTTGTTTCCCTATGAGATGTTGCTACTTCTAAGGACTTACCCACGGTATATATTTCAGAAATCACTACAAAACAGGTCTTGCATACCTGTATTTCAAAGGACAGCGTGGTACTTTGGGCCCTCTCGAACTTATCTTTGACAGTGGGAGCTCATACACATACTTCAATTCCCAAACTCATAAAGATCTTGTGAATCAGGTCAGATATGAAACCTACGGAGTTTTCTTGTATTTTTTTGGCTTATGATGATCAAATCGCATGCCATCTTCAATTAGTAATCATTGATCAGTGATTCAGGTAACTAATGATTTAAAGGGGAAGCCATTGACTAGAACAACTGATCCATCACTGCCAATTTGTTGGAAGGGTCAAAAGCCTTTCGAATCTCTCAATGATGTCACTAACTATTTTAAGCCACTAGCACTGGTATTCCCAGCACCACCAAAGGGTTCTCCTGGTATTGTTGTTCATCCGCAGCTACAACTACCACCAGAAGCTTATCTAATTGTCACTGTGAGCACCTTTTAAGAATATGAATCTACAAGCTATTTCTCTCTCTTTTATAAGAGGAACAAAAGAAATTATGTGTCCTTTGTCTAACATTTTGCACTTTTCCAGACACATGGCAATGTCTGCTTGGGGATTCTTAATGGCACTGAAATAGGACTAGGAAATACTAACATAATTGGAGGTGAGCAATATCACATACCAATAAAAGAAATCTTATTTTTCTCTCTCTTTTAATTTGATAATTTGATTGCAATATATTTTCTTTTGTTTTTAACAGATATCTCCTTACAAGACAAGTTAGTGATTTATGACAATGAGAACCAGCGGGTTGGATGGATCGCTGCCAATTGTGATAGAGTTTCCTAACCATAAATCAGTCTAATGTAAAAGAAATTTCTTTAGTTGAGACTGCTGATAGTGTTTTCTCATATAAAAATCGTAACAAATCCGTGCCTGTGCCACTTATGAATTATGATATCACAGATTGCCAATGAGTGTTGTTTGGCAAGGGATGTTTTGATGCACAATGGTAGGACGATTGCATATAAAATAAATAATTCCATTCTCAATTTTACTTCACAATCACATTCACATTCTTGTGTAAACATGTGTATACATTATTTTTTTATTTTACATTTTATTATTAGTTATCTAATTATATCTATATTGTAATTATTTATAAAATATTTTTCTTTCACTTTTTAATAGACAAAAACGAAAGAATTTTAAAACCTTATTTATATAATAACATCATTTTAAACCACTCTATTTGAATTAACATTTTCTCTAATATAATTATTGTAAAAAATCGTTCACAATAATTAATTTTAAACAATTTATTTATAAAAATGTACGTCTAATTCAAACAAAAAATACACCACAATTAAAATTAGGTTAAATTCTGACTGTTCACGTGGATTTTGCTGTTGAGGTTACTATAAATTTGTTTCTTCATTTGTTTAAACTATAATTTTGTTCTTCATAAGCTACCATGTACACGTTTACAAATGTAAAACACCAGCGGTGATGTTCTTCTACTTTAGAGTTGAGACCATTTTCATAAGTTTAATTTAAGTTAAGAATATATTAGATTTTAAATTCAATTCAATCAAATTAAATTTTTTATTTCTATTTGTTTAATTTTATCTTTTACTATTGTTTTTCAATGACTTATAGTGCTGTTATAGCATCGTAGTGGTGATTGTTATATTTATTTTAATATAATAAAAAAAAAGTTATGCTAACTGGTTTAACTTTTCATAGCCATATATTTCTTTTTTTGAAATATGTTCTTTTTCTCCATTTTTTGTGAAAATTTTCTGAGTCATTTTTCCAGAAGAGGAAAGGAAGAAATTACTAATGCAAAACGGCAAAGATTACAAACACAACAAAACATAAGCATATATAATCTTTCATAAAAAGTAGTATGTTAGTACGAGCATAAATGATAAATGTTTATTTATATTCTTAAAATTTATAATAAATAAATAAAATTTAAAATATAAGTCATATGATAGTTAAAATTTGTAATAAATAATTTTTTTAACTTATAAATATATATAATTATGATAAATCACTTTTATTGCAATACAAGATTATTTTCTAACTATTATAATTTAAAAAAAACATTTAAATTCAATTTAAAAACCAATTTTTTTTGGATTTCTATTTTACATTTGAATTTTTTTTCCTTAAATCCCTGTTTAATAAATACAAGGCCACATTAGGTTTTTATATAACTTTTTTTACTATATAAACACCTCTCTAATGATAATATGTCGCATTTGTATACTATACCAGTTTTGGCTGATTTATAACCACCTCCCACAGAGAACGGGATACGTGAGCTTGCATAAATTCCACGTATAAATGAATTAGGGAATCAACCTCTGGCGCTGTAAAAAAATCTCATGAGGATCGAGTTGAACTTGTCCCACCAAATTTTAACGAGAACAATTTGTTTGAGTTAGGAACCAAATACAATCCTTCTCAACAACCCATCCTTGAGATAAAATTACCTTGTGAAGCAAATGTTGAAAATCGGGATTTCTATAATCTTTATCACTGGGTCATCATCTGCTTGGAAAAGGAATCAGAGACCAATCAGCATTGACGTTTTTTCAACTCAATACTGTTCTATATTCTAGCCTCATTCTCTCTCGGTACCTTTCAACTTTACAATTTTCAAACCCTAATTTATAAAAGGCTATCACTTTTTGAAGATAATAATAAGTAATATTCTGTATAATTTCTAAACATTCATTAATTAGTAATTGCACATAATAAGTTTTAACTATTTATCACCAACCGGCAACAGCAACCACTACAACCGAAAAAGTTAGAGTATATTAGCAATTAATAACTTACTAATTAATAGAGAGAAAGTAAACAAATCGTGTTGCTTTTTATGGAAATCAAACTCAAACTTCTAATTAATAGTTTAGTTTGGCATCATAATAATTCAAGTATAGGAGACTGGATTTTTAACTTTGAAATTTTTATATTAAATATTATCTTTAATGTACATTAAATAAATTAAATTTCATAATATATAAAAATTTTCATGTGACAAAATTTTGTGAAAATAATATTTAATACTCAAATACAATGTGTATAACCGGAAATTGTTCATATTTAAGGATACCCCTTAATACATTCTTAAGAATTTACGGAAATTCATATGAATCTCACTTTTTATTTAGTAACTATTATATATTAATGATAAAAATATGGTAAAAAATAGTTATACAAGAGAGTGAATTGTTAGTAGTTTTTCAATTTAATTTTGTTGCTTAAAAACTTTATATTTACGTTTTGTAGTTAAATTATTTATTTAATGTTTTATATAAAAAAAAAAACCAATTTTTTACTACAATCTTATCATTCGTGAGAAATTTGCACATGGTCAGGGACGGAGCCACGTTGGGTTCGGGGAACTGCCACTTTTGATTTTTTTTTTTTTTATAATATATATATTAATAATAAAATTATATATATATATATATATATATATATATATTATAGTAATAAATTTAATATTTATATATATATTATATATATTAATAATAAATATATATGTAATTTATTAATAAATTTATATATATTAATAATAACTTTATATATATATGTAATTTTTTAATAAATTTATATATATATATATATATATTAGTAATAAATTTAATATTAAAATATATAAATTTATATATATATTAATAATAAATTTATATATATATATATAATTTCTTAATAAATTTATATATACATGTGTGTAATTTCTTAATATATATATATATATATTAATAATAAAATTAATATTAATATATAAAAAATTATTATATATATATTTATTATTGTTGTTATTATTATTATATATATTAATAATAAATCTATATATATTAATAATAAATTTATATATAAAAATAAATAATAAATTTATATATATTAATAATAAATTTTAATTTCTCCTAAATTTATTTTAATCTCTGACAAAAAAATTATTATGTAATTAATAAATTATATTTAACTAATTTAAAAAAATTAAAATTAAAATAAAAGAATTTTAATTTTAAAAAAAAAAAAAAAAATTTTGTCCATCCCACCTTATTTTTCTGGTTCCGCCCCTGCACATGATCATTGTAAAACTATAAAACTATTAATATATTATATAACTATTATTAAAGGAAATAGGTCGTTACTTTATTCTCTGTTTTCTCACAGACATCATCTTTCTTTTATAGTTACATGGATATTTCAATTCTACTAATCCTCTGTCACAATAAATCAATTACCTATTTTTATTACTATTTTTTCCACTGTTAATTTTTTTTATTTAATATTTAGTTGACTTACTTTTTCTTATTCAAAAACAATAAATATGATTTGAGTACTTTGTCTTTTAAATTTAAATTTTTAAACTAATCCTCTGTATTTTAAAGTATAATATTTTAATCCTATAAATATTTTTCCATGAAAACATATATCATTTGAATTTTTTTGTTCATGCATAACTTTTCACTCTTAAAAATTGTGTATGTAAAACAATTTATTTTCCTTCAGTATGTGAAATTCTATTGTTGTAAAAAACCTTAATTTTTTAATCCTTTATTATATTTTACTGAATAAGTCAAATTAACTTTTTAAAAATTATTTCTTGTTTTAAAATATTGTTATAACTATTTTTTTGTTTCAACTATAATTTATATATGTTTTTCCATTATTCTTCTATTATTTACATTGTTTATTTTATTTTATTTTCTTATTCTTACTCTTTATTCTAAAAAAATTATTCTCCTAAATTTATAATATATAAATATGTATAAATTTATAAGCTTGATTTATTGTATCGTTATAGTTCTTTTACTAAAACTTTATCAACCAATATACCAAATTTTATTATAAATTTATAAACTTAATTTTTATGTGTACATTTGTAATATTTTTAACAGATTTAAATATTTTGTTACATACAAGTCAAACAGTTTTATAATTCTACACTTAATGTCTAATTTTTTAAAATAACAACACAATTGCACCTAATTTATTATATGTACATTATAGTATTTTTATGATTATAAATTATGAGATAATATTTTATTTTTATTTTTTAGTTGCGTTATATTTTTTGTTAGTTTACTCTTTTTTTGTTATTTTTACCAGTTTTAAATATTTTGTTACATACAATTCAAAAGTTTTATAACTCTATAGTTAATGTGTAATTTTTAAAAATAACAACAATATTACACTTAATTTATTATATGTACATTATGGTATTTTTATTATTATATATTATATGGTAATATTTTTTATTATTTTTTAATTGTATTGTATTTTTTGTTAGTTTAATTTTTTTATTTACTTTTCTTTCTATCAAATTTAAATATTCATCAAATGAATATAATTTTATTTTTATTTAACTTTTTAAAATACTACTACATATTCAATATTTATTACATATTTTTATAAAAAAAATATTTTTAAATTTTGGTTCCAGATAAATAAAATTCCTGACTCAATCTCTAATAATAAATTATATCATTATACCTCAATTTTCTTAAAATGGAAATGAATAATAAGTATTAAAAATAAATATTTAAAAATTAAAAAAACTAAAATCAGATAGAAGATAAAAAAAAATTGAGCCTACTTCAATTTCAATTTTAACAAATTGTTTAAATTTTTGCAATAATTTAATTAAAAAAAATCTGAAATAATTAATTAATCTATTAGGATAGAAGAGTGAAAAAAAGGAAAAGAAAAAAGAAAACCGTAGGAACCGGACATATCGAACCCGAGTCTGAGTCCCAGAAAATGTGTTTGGCGCCATAAGCCCCGTCACTGTTGTGAGCGGTGAAAGCAAATTTGAGTTCTCAACATCCGCATTGAGAAGAGAGAGTTTTAGCATCCTAACCTAATAATGGTGGAGACGGTGAATCTCATGGAAATCGACAGCGACGACGACACTTACGCGGCCACTCACGACGAGGGCATAAGTGACATCTGCGCCGGCGCCGCCAAGGCTGTTCCGTGGGTCGAAAAATACCGCCCTCAGTCTCTCGCCGACGTCGCCGCTCACCGTGACATCGTCGATACTAGTTACTCTCTTTCTCTCTCTGCCTTTTATCTCTAGGGTTTATCACTATTCGCGTTCTTATTTACCTTCTTTCACTGTTATAGTTCAACTTATTACTCTTCGTTCGTTAATTTGAACTTGATTCTCTCACATATCCTCGTCTTAGGGTTTTAGGTAAAATAGAAGTGGTGGAATTGCAGTATCTGGTTAACGAGGGAATCACATTTTATTTTATTTTCTATTTTAATTTTATTTTGGTTTAGTGAAAATTAGGAAATGAGAGAGGACTTGTAATTGTAGATATTGTGATTTTGAAATTTGAGTATTGGTTGTGTTTGTTAGATTGCTCATTGTTCTTTGTTTGTTAACTTGGTGTGTAGTTGATAAGCTGACTACTGAGAACAGATTGCCTCATCTTCTATTGTATGGTCCCCCTGGAACTGGCAAAACGTCGACTATTCTCGCTGTGGCACGCAAGCTGTATGGTCCGCAGTACCACAATATGATTTTGGAGCTGAATGCATCAGATGATAGAGGAATTGATGTTGTGCGACAGCGGATTCAAGATTTTGCTAGCACTCAGAGCTTATCATTTGGGTTGTCTTCTCTGCCTTTATATTCCTCTACTTATGAATTCTTATTTTATTGTTCTGTTTACTGTTTCATGACTGTTATAAATAGTGATTTGCAGTTTGTGTTGTTTGATGTTCTGAGTTACTTTGATTTTATGTAGTAATTGCCTTAGCTATAGTGGCCATCTATATAATTCAGTGACTCGCAAGGACTGAACTTGAAAGCTTTAGACATTTTTGGTTTGAATGTGCTCCCTGTTTCCTGTTCAGTGTTGCGTATTAGTGTGTTCCTACTTCCTACACTAGTCTATTGGTCTATTCAGAGATTCTAGCCATCTCCCATTCTCTGTTTTTCTTGTCCTATGTTGCTATATCTTTGTTCTGCCTCTTCATTTCTCAGAAAATTGTAGTGTAGGTGATAAAATGTTGCACTCCTCCCACTCTTTTGATTCTTGTTCTCTATTCTTCAAGGCGTTCTGCTAATCTTAATATAATTTTTGTGAAATAAGGATTGCAGATTTTCTCACATTTTTTTAATATAGGACCAGTTTGGATTTTTTTTCTCCATAAGGACTTCTAGGAGATGAAAGTAAGAAGAAAAACATGAAATTTACTTCTCCAGAAGTTAATATTAGCTCTTCATTAGCTAATTTGTAGTAAGTCTCACATCTTTTAGAAAAGTTGAAAGAGAGAACTTCTATAAATTAGTTAATGAAAAACTAATTTTAACTTTTAGAGAAGTAAATTTCATATTTTTCTTCTTATTTTCTTCATCTAGAAGTCCTTTTAGAGAATCTCACCCAAATTGACTCTATTTCCTTGCTGAATGCTGGATCAATAGGGTAGTTATATTCTAAACAGTGTCTCACCCAGATGCAGATATTAACACAAAACATTATATGTGATAAGAGGACATTTATTTGTTCATTTTAATTTTCAGACGTGATGCTTCTGATTTTCAAAGGCCTTGGTTATTGTGTTATATTCTTCTCTTTTATTTTCTCTTTTTTGTTTTCTTTTTTTCCTTATTTCCTTCGGCTGGCGTGTGATGTTGTGCATTTGATTTGGAAGTTACTTGGTTAAAGGTGTGCCCGGTTCCTTTGGGTTTTTGGTTGTTCTTGAAGTGTACTGGAACTGCAAGTTTTGGCTTAACTGATTATCTAAATCTCTCTGTTCAGTGTTAAGTCCTCTGTAAAACTGGTATTGTTAGATGAAGCGGATGCCATGACAAAGGAGGCCCAATTTGCATTACGTAGAGGTATGCACTGATTTTTATACTCCAACTCGTGTATGCAGCATCAAATCCAGTTTCTGGAGTTATAATACCCTTCATTGTCTTTTGATGCAGTGATTGAGAAATATACAAAAAGCACTAGGTTTACACTTATCTGTAATCATGTAAATAAGATTATTCCTGCACTTCAATCAAGATGCACCCGGTTTCGGTTTGCCCCTCTTGATGCTGTCCATGTCACTGAAAGACTAAAACATGTTATTAAGGCTGAAGGGTATGTTTCCTGTACTCTGTTATCTAGTTTGCATGTGATAGTTCAAGTCAGATTGTATCTTTTCTTATGTTACTTTCCCAATTATCTGGAATCTTTTTCGTGAGAATTTCTGTTGTATTCTATTCTTTTAGTTGGGGGCATTTATGCATAATGTCCTCATTTGATTGCTGTAACTACCCCATTTGACAAAGTTTCTTAACCAAGAATTGCACCCCTTTTTCTCCAGTTTTTTATGTAAAAAAATCTGAATATTCAAAACAGTAAATTGTAATACTAAATGCAAAACATAGTTAGAGCAATTTAGTTTGAACTTTTATCTCATTTCATATTAAGAAAAAGATAAAGAAATGTTGGTTGTGTGTAAATAAAAGTTTTGATGCTTACATTCATTTGTATACTTATAATGAAATACTCCATGAAAAAGGATATCATATTCTCTAGATAATACTGATAATTGAATCATGGCTACTGTCAAAGATGTACAGACATGCAGGTCCCCCAGTGTTAAAAATTGTAAGACTGCATCTCTCTGTAACTGCTTGTACAGTTCAACTACAAGGTTCCAAGTCCTTGGATCATAAGTTGTTTTTAGTTAATTAGTATGATCAAATTGTTTATCACAAACTAAAACTATGATTCTCTTTAGATTTTGAAGTTATTGAGGAGTCCTGTAGATTAAGTTTCACAAGGAAATCACTAAGCTATACATGGAGTAAAACTCACCAGTTGAATCGCATACTCTGTCTTTGATTGTCGAAATGGAATTATAACGTTGAAAGGTCCTAATTCATTTGCAGAATATATTAAACTAGTTGTACATGATAATCTCCTTTCTCTAATGCTCTCACATCTGTGCCCCTGTTATTGCAGTCTCTACTATATTATTAATTTGTTATAAAAATTTGGAACATAGTGGTTCAGTTTTTGACTCAATAACTTGTAATATGATGATTGGTATTTTGTAATTTGACTAGGCTTGATGTTGAAGATGGTGGCTTAGCAGCTCTTGTTCGGCTTAGCAATGGTGATATGAGAAAGGTTTTGAATATTCTTCAGGTAGTTTGCTGATAGCCTTTAATTTTCATGTATACAAATCTACCTCAGCTAGTCCTTTTTATGTTGATGTTTATTGTTTTTCAAATAAAGAAGTAATTTTACTGGTTATACAGAATCAAACTCCATTTTGGAAATGATTATTATACTGTTTCAGTATCTGTCCTCCTGCCACTTACATTGACGTGTGTATAGAACCACATGAATGTATAAATGAATGCCTACATGGAATCATACAGTAAAAAGTAGGTAATAGTTGTAAGATAAAAATTTCCTTTGAGCTTAGAAGGTATTTTACAGTCAAATAACCCCTTATGTTTTTCCGCATTTTAACCACCCAACCAGTATCATGTGTGACATTAATTTTCCTGCCATTTTTGTAATATTGATCCCAAATACTTAAACTTTGAATTTTGTGGTCTTACACCAATTTTTACCTCAAAAAGTCAAAAATAATTTTCCTTTTGTTTCTTGCCAAAATTGTGATGATATAGTGTGTCTTGCTCTTACAGACTTGAAGGTACCCCTAATGGATTGAAGACCATATCAACAGGTCTTCCATCTTGCAAATAAGGCATATCCTGTCTAGACAAAATCTTTGAAACAATACCTTTATTTCCATGTCTCCCCGCCACTTTATACTCAAGCAATTGCAAAAATCTTTGATCCCAAAGTCCAAAGCTCAATTTTATAGCTAACCTTGCCCCTTGATTCCTCATTTAGAACTATATCATATTCAAAAATCATGCATTTAGGGATAATATTTTGCATGTCCTCGGTAAGCACATCCACTACTATATTAAATAAGTTATGATTCAAGATTGAGCTCTGATGTATAAGACAAGTTTGCCTCACCTCTAGTAGTTCTTCAAACTAGTAGTTACATGAATTACCTCAATGCCCTTTTTACCTTTTCAAGTCAATAAAAACCATACCTAAGTCTCTTTCTTTGCTTTGGTACCTTTTTGTCAATCCCTTTAGATGATAAATAGATTTTATTGTAGACATTCTTCCAGTAAATACGTATTTCTTCCAGTGTCAACTAAATTTAAGAAAATGATAAATTTTTTTGGTGAAGCATGGCGTATACTGCATAATATGACCATTTTTCATCATAGTTGAGGATGCTGATACAATATGCAATTTCTTTATATGTAATGTTTAGGAATGTTTGTGCCTTTTTTTGAACTTATACTGTTTTAAGAAAAGGAGGGTAAAGTAGAATACAAATGGATTAGACTGAATACTTGTGTGGGAAACATCTTTCTTAAGTAATCTTCCCATTTATTATTCTCATTTGCTTTTTGGATCCAAATGCTTGTTAGCATTCCTGAACTTTGATATTGGCTCCCATGATTTTATTTCATCATCTTGTATCCAAGTGCCAATCACAACTACGGATTTGCAATTCTTAAACATGGAAAAAGTGTTGTGAATTATGTTGTTTCCTTTGTATCAGTGGATTGTTGATGACATATTCTGTTGCTGTAATATTTGTGCAGTCAACACACATGGCTTCTGGGCAGATAACAGAAGAAGCTGTTTACCTGTGCACTGGAAATCCATTGCCCAAAGACATTGAGCAAATATCTTACTGGCTTCTAAATGAACAATTTGCAGATAGCTTTAAAAGTATTAATTGATTTGTTACCCTTTATAATTTTGTTTAATATTTATATACAATTTATGATTTTTTTTGGCATTAATTTCATGTAGGCATATATGAAATGAAGACAAAGAAAGGGCTGGCCCTGATTGATATTGTCAGAGAAGTGACAATGTGAGTCGTATGCATCAAACTGACTCTCCTCCAACTTCCTGGCAACCCTTTTATTAATCTTATTTTTACTTTATTGTCAATATCACAGGTTTGTTTTTAAGATTAAGATGCCTTCAGCTGTTCGAGTACAGTTGATCAATGATTTGGCAGACATAGAGTATGTATTTCTGCCCTACTATTTGCATGCAATTCTCCTTCTGCCTTACCTGTTGAACAAATGTCTTCGTTATGTCAAGCACTTCCTACAAGTTTAAAAATTGTATAACTATTTGAAAGACCTCTAAATAGGATTTTAGGCCAGACTGAGCTTTTATGTTTAACAAAAAGGCTTGGCTGAACCTTAAAAAACCTTTGATAGGTCAAGTCAGTCTAAGGTTCACATTGTGCAGTTGCTTTAGTCAGGCGAAGTCTAACTTGGTCTAGCCTATTTTCAACTCTAATCTTATATGTTATTGTGAACAACAGTAACGATAGAGGAGAAAAATAATCTGGCTAAACTTGGATAAAGGATTCTGTATCTCTTCTTCACCCTCATTTATTGGGCAGTTGTTTATGATATACTTTTAATAGTGAACATGACATAAGCGGTTGTACCCTGTTGAAACTAAATATATATACTCATCTTAAAATTGTAGAAGGAGAGAGTAATATACTTTCTAACAGTCTCATTTATTAGCTTGAAATATAATGTTTTGGATATAGATATGCCTCCTTCCTACTCCTCTTTTTTCCATTATCTACCATTGCAATATCCTTTCTTCAGTGGTTTATAGCCTGTAATTTTGGCTATGGCCAAGTGCACCTTGGAATTTTGTTTATCTGATAAATCACATGTATTATAGATGACATCATTTCACGACCTCGCAATATAAAATTGTGAAGTATATGATATGAAACATTAACAATGAAGACAGTGTCTATAAGAAAAAAACTGTAACTTCTCTTCTTTCTTGTTCTTGGAATTATATTGGCTCTTGTGGTAATGGGAACGAAATTTCATCTCTTCCAGGCACAGATTAAGTTTTGGGTGCAACGATAAGCTTCAGCTTGGATCAGTTATTGCTTCTTTTACACGTGCTAGATCTGCGCTGGTTGCAGCTGCTACATAGCCTACTTCTGAATCCAATCCATGGGCTGTACTTGCTTTTACATACTTCTTGGCTTAGCTTGTTTGATTTCCCCGCCTGCAATGTCACTATTGAGAATGTGATTATTAGGGATTTCCATTTGTGTAAAGGAAGTAACTGTGTTCATCCAAAACATGAGATGAGTTTTTCACTTAGAAGTATTTTCCCAAAATTCTGTAGTAGGATATCTGTTTTAGATTTTGCTGGCATCATATTTACTACTATTTAAGATGGCATCATTAGCTTTGAAAGTTAATATCCACTAGTCGTTTTGACAATGCTTGGATTGAATTTTACTTTGACAACGCTACGTGTGAATGGACTGTGGAAGAAGAGTTTCTGACACGACAAGAAATTGTTTGGGATATCTTACTATTCTATCATCCTTCTTGGCTTATGAGTCTTAAGAAAAGCCTGTTCTGTTATTTATTTATATCACAAAACCCGTTTCTACACAGAACCAGCCAAGGCGTAGTAACCTAAAACATGTTCTTTCAATTGTGAACCGTATACAAGTGGCAATTTAACCAAAAAGTAAAATTAAATTCTACAACATACCGTCTGATTTAACACCGATAAGCAAACCTATTTTACAACTTTTAAGTTCCATATATGTTGATATTACACATTATAAGGGCTTGTTTGATACCCTTTTTAAAACAAGAGAAAGGAAAGAAAAAAAATAAAATTATTGATCTTGTTATTTTACATTCTACTGTAATTTAAATATTTTTATCTTCCATTCCCTTTCATTATAAGGCACAGTAACTTGTTTTTTACATGACACTATTGTCTTAAAAATTTTACATGATATCACTGTCGGTGTCATTTACAACATTTCATCGTGAGCACAGAATGGTACCTTGTATGGATCATGAATATCTTGATCATAAGTTGAGTTGTCCTACAATCAGATTGAAATTGTTCTGATTTCTGACTCCATTTTCTTTTAAGTTAGGGTCATCATCGATCAAAGCTCTTACCACGACATTATGGATAAAAAATTCATACTACAATTGTATTTTGGGTCATCAAGGCTCAAACATCCCTTCTCAAATTAGACAGTTTATATTGCAATGGACATTTAATGTCATCAAACCATCCCAATTCTGTATATGAATAAAGAATTCATATTGCTATTGCACTTTAGGATCATCGAGGCACAAACATATCATCGCATTTTACATAATGAATAAAGATTCTTATTGCAATTCATTTTAGTTTAACTTTTCCTATGAAATGCAAAACTAATAGGACGGTAGAAAATTATTACCAAAATGCCTCGTCGTCAAGGACACAATAGTAACCTATAATCTATAAAGGTGGTTCAAACATAAACCTCATTCAAGGTAAAATTTTCACTACTGCTTTTCATAGAAAACATATAACTTGTGATGCCTAATCAATAAACTTGGAAGAAGTGAATATGATACTCCATTTAAACCAAGAATCTAGCCCTTCTATTTATTCCGAGGTAATGCAGGAAAACAAATATCACTTTAGCATTATGTGATAATAGCAGTTTGATCAGTGAGCACACAAAATTGCCATTCCATTTCAGTAATTATTACTATTTTTATTGTAGTAACTAATCAAGAGTAGTTACCAGAATGAAATCTTGGACAGAAATTATAAAATATATACCAACAATACTTTTACCAAATCTATTCTTGTATTTTAAATTTTGATCTAATCCTTCCAAAATGTTAGATATTAAAATATTAATCAACTTCGAGAATATTCTTATGATATTTGTACCAAAAAAAAAATACTCATTGATCTTAATGGTCATCTGTCACCACACTTCTGTCTTCCAAATTAAAATGCATTAAAATAATTTGTATGAATAGTTACATTATAAATTATTAAATTAAAGACTGAAGTAACAAGTGGAAGGCACAGGTGCCGGGTCCGCCTAACAATCTCCATGGAAGGTTTTGATATCAAGTGGGGAAAAAATCAAAACAACCAGGAAATTTATGATGTACCTCAGATCATAACTATAGAAATTGAAAAATCTTAGTTTCCTAGAGAAAGATTCAACTTGTAACGGGCCAACAGGGATAGTAATAAATAACAATTTTAAAATTAAAATTGACATAAATAATAAATAGATAGTTTTAATTTTTTAAATAAATTAAAATATTATAATAAATTGATGTTTGAATTGTGAGAAATTAAATATTTTATAAAAATAAATATAAAATCAAATTAGTTTTTAAATTTTAGTAAGTCTAAAATAAAAAAAAAAGCAAAATAATAAATAATTTAATAATTTAACAGTAAAAACACACGGATTTATTAAATTTTATTTAAAGGGATAATAAATGTATATAAAAAGAAAAAAAAATAGTGATTAAAAAATGACGAAAGAAGAAATATAAGATGAGGTACAGCAAATGTGTGATGAATTTAGATAAAATTGGTAGAAATAATAAATCTAGTAATTTTAATTTTTTAAATTGATTGAGAAGAGTTTAACATAAATTATTTATGGGAAATAAAAATATTTTATAAATACAGATGTAAAATTGAATTAATTTTTAAATTTTATTTAGGATATTATAAAAACTAAAAATGATTTGAAATATAAAATATAATAAATAATTAAGTTTAAAAAGATAAATTTCAAAATTTTTTATATAACAAAAATGAATACTAAATTTGTAACAGAAAATTAAACAAGATCGTGTCACGTGAAATTTGACTGGAGAAATTTTTTTGAGAAATTTTTTTCCATTGGTTCGTAATTATTAGTAACTAAAAGCTAATTGTAGCTTAAATCCTTTAAATCAAGTAAAGCTAGTTTCAAGATCTTCTGAGTTGATTCAAGTTTCAAACAACTTCGAAACTTTTGCTTTACCACACAACTTAAACATTCTACTCTGTGGTAGGTAGGGATAATGCATGCACCATGAATCTTAGTTAATTTAACAGTGTCAATTTTTCTCAAGAAAAGATAGGCTCAGGACATGTAAATTTTAGTAATAATTGTCACTTTTGCCATCATCAAAACAACTGCGGCACATGGATTACCTCATTTTGTTTTTGAAAATTCATTATACTATAAGAGGTTTTCTATTTTCTTTATAACTCATTCAATTAATAAAATGTTTTCTTTCCGGTCCAAGAAAAACTGCCCAAGTTGTGCATTTATAATTGACAAAGTGCAAGTATTCTACATTCATCGAAATAATATAATATTATGGACATCTTCATCATAAAAGTATCTTTTATTCGCGTAGCAAAACAATAATATTTAGTGTCAAAATCAAATAGCTTGAACCAGGAGAAAGTGTATTAATAAACTATAAATAACTAAAATTATTCTAAACTATTAATTGCATTACATAATAAACTAAAGATATAAAATAAACAAGTAAACAAGAGTAGGATACGACGGTACTTAATTTAGAGAAAGGCACACCTACTTAATTAGATGTAACACGTACTAACAATAATTCAACAAATATTAATTAGAAAGACCAAATTGACCTTCTATCACATATTTTCTGGTTGAGATTTGAGACCTTCTGTCACATGACAACAACTTGTAACTTGTACTGTACCTATCTACATTCTATACACATGCTAATACTAGGGATAGGTCAAACATGCACCGTTGGATCATCGTCATCGTCGTCATCATCATCATCATCAAAATTACATAGAAAAACAACCGGTGCAAAACGGTGGACCCGACACGTCATCATGCATTTCCAACTTCAATGTTTCATTTTTTTTTTTCTTTTATTTTTTGCATTTTCTTTTCTTCGAAATAGAGCGAAATTAATGAATAATCGTGTGGGAGGTCGCACAGGCACACTCATGGACCTACAGTCTCGTGCTACCGTGCAATGCGAATGTGGACATGATAGAATTAAAAAGGCTTGGGCCAGTAAATGAACATGTCCTGCAGCGGCGACATCTGATTACTGCTCTGGAATTGGGACCCGAACCCGTTGCTGGTGTTGTTGTTAATGTTCAGAGTGGCATCCAAGTAATTAAACGGAAGTTCCAGGCTCTTTTCCCATTCGCTCCACTTAGGCTCACTCTGCACCTCGCTCGCGAATTCCGGTGAAACCACGTGCTCCGAGCAGCTCGAGTCCGTGTGAAGTTTCGGAATCGAATCGGAAGGATCGAAGTACATGTAGTCCGTCATCGCCGCCGACGCTTGCGGCGGAGGTGGCGGCGGAAGATAACTTCCTCCTCCGCCTCGTGTCAGAATCTCCGGCTTCTTGTCTTCAATCTCCGGTGATTCGATCTTGTGATTAGCCGCTGCCATAGCTGCATCGTTGCTTTGTTGTTGTTGTTTCTCGATTGTTCCCTTCTTGTTGTAGATGCGACAAAGCACCCAATCATCCAACTGCAAAATCAGAAGCGTAAGATTAATTTTCATTTTTCTTTTTCAAGATTGAATTTGCCAGGTCAGAGAGATAAGAAGGAATAATGTCTAAAAATAGAAAGTAATAATTGCGATCGGTGCAAGATTTTTGTTTTTAAACATCAATTATTGTTTGATTATTACGCTACTTGACAGGGGCTGCTATTATTCGATTCAATGTGATGTTAATTTTTTGGGCCCAAAAGTAAATGAAGCCCACCATGGCCACCATAATACATGTGAGTAGTCTTCAACTAGTGAAGGTTGGGCGTGGTTGTTATCACATGATAAAGGTGAGAGATAACATATTAGAACCATACATTTTGCATGGTTTCTATCAAAATAATTATGACAATATCATCCTCAGCTTGGTGCAGTAGAAAGCCATGTGCCCGAGGATAAAATGGTAATTTTCCGAAATATTATGATTTGTAGTGCCTAATCCTAATCTAAAAGACTAAGACATGATGTATGTAGCGTGTGTATACCCACCCTTAGGCTATTTTTTTTGCGAACGGAGCGATCCACATCTGCGAGACGATACTCGTGCATGATCCAGTTTGTTTTGTCGCCTTTAGGAGCCTTCCCTGCGTAAAACACTAACGCTTTTTTTATGCCAACCGGTTTGGGCTGACCAATGGGCTTATCCGCCCCGGTTGCCTTCCAGTACCCGGTTCCGGCGGCCCGGTTCGGCCTCGAACCGTTCGGGTACTTCCGGTCCCTTGGTGAGAAAAAATACCACTCCTTCTCTCCGTACGAAGCCAATCCTGTTAAATTTAAAAAAGTCAAATTAAAATTAATAATAATGAATTAATCTGAAAAATAAGAAGAAGAAGAAGAAGAAGAAGTGGATTAAGAAGAATAAAATAATATATTACCTGGAAGGTCCCAAGGATCGTATTTGTAGAGGTCGATTTCAGTGATGATGGGAACGGCGATGGGTTGAGAGGTGCATTTGCGGCAGAGGTAGTGCATAACCAATTCTTCGTCCGTTGGATGGAATCTGAAGCCTGGGGGTAGTTGAAGATCTGATGCCATCTTTGTTACTTTGTTGTTCTAAGGTTATTGCTTCCTACTCAGATGGATGGATCTCTGGTTGATTTCTTAACTAGTTTTGAAAGAATGAATAATGGTTCGTTCGTTCGTTCGCCCTATTATCTTATCCCTACTCAAAACACTAAGACGAACTATGGTGGCGGCGCTTGAAACTTAGAACATAAGGGAGAGACGTGTATTTATAGGCGAAAATGTGACACGTGGCGGCATTAGCCAGTAGTTTCTAGAATACACATGGGCGATAACGTTTAGGTCCTCTGTAGGCTTTGATTTTTATTCACTCACTTTACTATTTTCTTTTTCTCTTAATCATCACTTCTAACTTTTTTTTTATTTCTCATCACTATGTGACTACGTGTATATTTCTTGGACTAGAACGTGCAAAAGAAAAACTGTTTCATTTTTTCTCAATTGTATATCTGTATTATTTGTCTAATATTTTATTTTTCAAATCAAGACTACTCCAATATTAGGTACAATTTGATTAAGGTGACATTTTTAGAATTTAAATATTAATTATTGCATACATGGTTAAACAGTTGAAGTAAAAATTGGCCGTCATTCTCGATTAACATTTTAAAATTCTATCTTATATTCCGATTCCTTTTACATTTCCTTTTTATTTTTTTCTGGTGTTCTTTATAGACTTTTTTTAAGGTCTATTTCAATGGCTGGTTTATTAAAGAATAAAAGAAATAATAAAATGATGGTGGGTGATAGGAAATGGGACGCGTGTCGATATATGAACTGTGGTGCGCGCGTGTCGAGAGCCCACACGAGGTGATTTTGTCACTGCTTACGACACTGGTTTTGGAGCGAAGTGTGGGCTAGTCGGTTGGGGCCCACGGTGTCTATGGTGTTGGCATGGAATCGGCGCGTTGATTTGACTTTAGTTGCAGAAAATGAACAGTGGATGGAGCATACACGTGGGTTACAAGTTTGCACTTTCGTTGGATCATCATCTCGCGTGATTTATGATTTGTAGCTATGTATCTTTTCTTCTACGACATTAGGCCCCACCTCACCGCGTAATCTCTACCGCCTCCTCTGCACATTCTTCTTCTTTTATTTTTTTCTCCCTCTTATCGTTTAGTTTTTAGGTTTTTACCTCATCGTAAAACCTTTTCAGATTCGTTTCATATAGAGTAATATAAAAATTTTAATTTTACTTAAATTATAAATATTTAGAAATATATTTTTAGGTTGTGTTCAGTAAAGAACCAAAAGCATGTTGGACTATGTATGTTTTGATGGATATACACATTGAGGTTTTTGTTTGATTAATTGTGCTTGGAAGAATTAAACACACAAATATGTTGGTGTTAATTAACGATGATTTTTTATTATAATTAACATGACATTTAGTATATATGAATTATTGATTTATGTGTTTAGTACAGCATCCAAAACATAAGTTGAAGTAAAAAAACAATTGTCCCCGTTTACAAAATACACCTAGTGATGTATAAATTAGTCGCTTCTTTTGAATCATTGCTTAAATGACCATCAATCTCATTATTATCACCGGATCAAGAATATAATTTTTTCTGATGATATTATCAACAGACAAAATGACCATATCTATTGAAAAATTCATATAACTCCAAATGAATGTCTATCATCACATGACTAAATAAAATTATTCACACGGTCAATATAGATACTATATACTTAATTATTTATGCAATATTGCCATTTTATTACGATTATTTATAAATGACATTTATATGGGACTCCATTTGGATTCAAATAAAAATATTGAAATGTATTTGAGTGTATTTTTTTTTTATAATTTAAACTAAACAAAATTTCCTCTAGTTTAACTAAATTTAATGTTCTTATTTTAAAAATATCTTTAAATTAATTCAATTTTTAATAAAGGCACTATATCTCCTATAAATATTAATTAAAATTACCATAAGAAATGTAATTTAATTTTTACACAATGAAAATAAAAAAGATCAAATATATCAAATAACATTTTTCAATTTATATGAAATTAAGTATTTTTATTTATATGAACCATTAGGGAAGGGAATACTTATTAGAGACAGAGTTGTTGAATTAATTTAGGGATAAATAAGGATATTAAAAGGAATTAAATTAGTTAAATTTTATTTATATTTGAGTGAAAAAAAGAAGAATGTCTTATATACAAGGAGTAATTTAATCACAATCCTATTATGATTTCTTTCTATATCTTTTAGTATTTTCTACCTCTGTAACAATGGTAAATTTATGTTGCATTAAATGCTACTAAAGCATACAAGTTTGAACATAGAATATTGAACATTGAACATTGAATTTAGAAAATCGACTACACGTGTGGTTAGATTAGACAGTGGCAGAGGAAGTTACCAAGCAAGTACCGGAGTCCAACCCTTTACTATATTTCTGTCGTTATTTTTTTTTTCTTTGTGTTTTGCGTCATTTTAACCATAATTTTGTTTTGTGTTGAAACTTGCAAAAAGACAAAAAAAAAAAAAAAAAAGATATTCGATAAAATAATTTTTTAAAAAAAAAAGAAAAGAAAAGAAAAGGAGATAAGCATGCGAGTGGTACGGTCCTTAGGTGTGTGAATGGTGCAGGGTGGATGTGTCATGTGTGTGATGCCATGACATGCCACTTCATTTCGCTTTCGGTGTTCGGTGCTTTGTTCACTTGCGTTGCTCGATGCCTCTTTCTGCTAATTTCGTCTTCCCATGCTAGGGTCCACTCTCAAGGATCACACTTCACTCAATCTTCATATTTAATTTCAAAGGAATTAATACCCTATATTGTATCTTCATAATTCATTTACCTTGGTGTAAAATAAAAGTATTATAAAATTATGTTCATTATTCATCTATATTTCATTACTGATTTTTTGTTTATAAGATGACAATGGTAAATTTTGAATATTAAATCTTGTTATTATATTTAAATTCTTATAATTATGTTTCCGTTAATCGGTTGAATGTTGGGAATTATTATATGACGATTTTTATTGTTAACAAATTTGTTTTACCTACTACAAAGTGATTTGAATAGTTGACGAAAATTTTCTCAAAATTAAAATAAGAAAAAAAATTAAGAAATTAAAAAGAAAATTTTATGAAAGATGAGGGGCAAAAATTAATTATCCTTTATAAATTTAACTGAAAATTTTAAGACAATTGCAACAACGACGAGAAAAATAAATATATTTACTATCACCATTTTAGACTTTCAAAGTATAAAATATAAAAATTAAATAATATAATTCTTGAAAGAATAAAAATAATAAAATAATCTCTAAAAAATATTTAATATCATTTTAATTTATAAATTTGATTATCTATTATTATTTTAGTCAATAAATTTATTTATTTATCTTATTTTGATATCTTAAATTAAATATTAAAATGATAACAAATTATATAATTTAAATATCAAAATAATAAAATATATATATTACGAACTAAAATATAAATATATTATATTTTTAAGAATTATTTTATTATTTTACTTTTAAAAAATAAAACTAATAACATAATCTTTAAAACTGCAATATATTTATTATTTAAACTTCTCGGAGATATAATAATAATTTTAATCTCTAGTTATATGTTAAAAATTTTGCTTAAGTGATTGAGTTAGTTGATCATTATTCATAAATATGAGCATGCATGTGATGTATTGATGATTTGTGTGTACCATGTAAATACGTGTTTCTTCCGGTGTCAGCTAAATTTAAGAAAATGATCATTTATTTTTTGGTGAAGAATGGCGTATACTGCATAATATGACCATTTTTCATCATAGTTAAAAATGGTTATACAATATGCAATTTCTTATATGTAATAATATTTAGGAATGTTTGTGCCCTTTTTTTGAACTTATACTGTATTAAGAAAGGTAAGGTAAAGTATAATATAAATGGACTACACTGAATACTTATGTTTAACGTGGGAAACATGCATCTTTCTTAAGTAATCTACCCATTTATTATTCTGATTCCCATCTACACAAATTTCTCTCCCAGCAATGGTTGTGTTATTGGATTTTGATGGTACTCTACCCTCCTTTTTATCATGTATATATTCTTACGTAATATGGAAATGTTATATAATTTTAGTAAAAGTATAGAATGTTAAATTATATTTTTTTTGTGAAGAATATTAAATTATATAGTTATATAAATTAGTTATATAACATTGAGTTAATTACTTATGCAATGTTAATCGTGTTTTTACTAAGAAAAATATAAGTAAATAAATTTTGTGTGATGAATTAAATAATAAATATGTTTTGTGTTATAGACTTATTATCGATATTTAGAGAAAAGATTTAAAGGAATCCAAAATTCAAATATAATTCAAAAATTAAACAAAAAAACAAAATAAAGTTTCCCCAAATTTAAATTATTAAGCCTAAAAGAATACAAACATAAGGAATTGCATCACCTGGTAAATTTTTAAAGAATTAGAGAACCTGATAATTTAACTGACGAAGTGGGTACAGTCATTCCAAACTCTAAATAATGCACTCATGATTTAAATTTTTTACTTTCTTTTTGATGGGGGAATTTATGATCATTTCATTGAAGAAGTAGCTGAGCTGACATTGCAATGAAGTTTTGGGTCAAACACTTTGAAACAGTTAGTGATTCTCCATAATTGATTAATTCTTTTAGATCAAATTCATAATTTGATTAATTAGAGTAGGAGGTTTACATGCATATGTAGAAGTTAAACCTCACATTCATGTTCTTTGACTATACCATTTTATAGATTTTTCTTTTAAAATATGATACTGTACTTATGGTTAAATTTTGATAGTGGTTTTAAATCACAAAGAATAAGTATTCTTCTACTGATATTTCTTTTTAATATTTAAAACTATCAAAAACTACATAATTAAAAGATATAAATGACTGGCAACTATGTTCATCAATATTAATCTTACCTTTAATTTCACTTCATATTTTCCTTCTTTTTATTTTTTTTTTGTTATGCAAATTATTTAATTTTAAAAAAATTAAAACCAAAAAAGAGAAATTATTCCCTTCCATTTCATGTCAATTCAGGTAGAGGTATTATCCCAGTAGGTTTAACATAAATCAATTTTCTTTTTTCTAAATTTCGTCTCCCAAACAGATGGTAGAAATTTAGCAATATTTTTACAATTATTGATATAAAATGTTGATGCATTTCCAACTTTTTAAACTCGTTACAAGGCTTTCTATATCACTTGTATTAAGGATCAAAACTAAAAGTAACTTTTTAAACATTTAAATTAACTATATTGATGTATAATAATTTACACTAAATTCACCATTTCTCTTCTGATTGTGATCTAAAAAAATTAGAATAATTTATCCAGAAATTAATAACTTTATATTTATCTATTACGTAACATTAGATTAATATGCTCACATTTCTCGATCTCTAAATAAATATATATATATATATATATATATATATATATATATATATATATATATATATATATATATATTCTCTGTCTTCTTATTTGGAGATGCATTCCCTATAACATTACATATGTAAGTAAATAAAAATTATTTCTAAACCATTTAAATATTTTTTTTTAATATTTATACACTTAATTTTTAAAATGTTTATCTCTCTCACATTATCATCTTTTCTCTTTATATTCAAATTAAATTTAATATTTTAAATAATATCTATCCATTATAAATTTTAATTGTAATATAATTATATAAAATATTTATATTTCATGAATTTAATTATATAAAATAAATATTTATCCTCTTACTAAAATACTTATCCCTTTTAATTTTAAGCATGTTTTTAACTTATTAAAATGAATAAAGAAAATCTAAAGACGCATAAGGATAAGATAAGGATGAGAAGTCAGCAGCATTAGGGTGACAAAGATACCCATCATTGACATTTTTAACAAAAATGTAAAAAGCAATTGCAACTATTAATTCCCCGTCCATAAAATCATTTCAATGAAATAATAATTTTTAAATCAACACTATTAAATTCTTTAGGAATAATTGAATATCATATTAACAACTAATTTGCTATTTTAACCATAATAATTCCACGAAACAACAAAATCTGTCCCATTAGATGATATAAGACATAGAAATTTTATTTTATTTTTAAATAAAATAAAATAAGTTTAGATTGACAATATATCAAAGTTAAAAAAAAAATAAAATTAATAATGAATTCAACAACAAACTTTGATTGATAACTTAAATGATTTAATATTAAGACGAACACGTGATATCTGATGAATAAGTCGTCATGGCCCTTTAGTGACATATGCACACAATTTCAATGTAAATGAACAAATTAATGACAACGACAAACTTAGACTATAAGACACAGAGCATGGCCAAAACACAGTTAGCTAGAACAGGGGACTACAAGTTCCAAACATTCGCTTCTATTTAATGGCAAACGCCAAACTTTTCTTGTTTTTTTGTCCATGCTTTCTTACCTTCACAATTAGTGGGAACATCTTTAACTACATTTTACATTGTATTTTAGATTTTTAATATTGTCAGTTAATTGTATGTATATAAGTGAGGATTAAATTAACCTCTGTTACCTATATTTCTAACATGGTATTAGAGTTTATTTTAAGACTCTTTGCACTTTGTTGTTGGGGATTTTTTCTTCTAGACCTCATTATTGGGGATCCTTTACACCTTATTGTTGAAGATTCTTTGTAGTTGTGAGATTTATCGTGCCCGATTGTCACGCTTGGCACGAGGGAGGTGTGTTAGAAATCTCACATTGCCTAAAAATAAGGTTTGTTGTATGTATATAAGTGAGAAGCAGTCCTCACCTTACAAGCCGGTTTTGTAAGGTTGAGTTAGGCTTCATCACCTACATTTCTAACATGGTATCAGAGTCTATCCTAAGACTCTTTGCACCCTGTTATTGAGGATTCTTCCCTCTGTACCCCGTTGTCGGGATTCTTTCCTTTGCATCCCATAGTAGGGGATCCTTTGCACCCTGTTGTAGGGGATTCTTCCCTCTGTACCCCATTGTAGGAGATTCTTTGTAGTTATGAGATTTATCGTGCCCTGTTGTCACGCTTGACACGAGGGGTGTGTATTGGAAATCTCACATCGCCTAGAGATAGGGTCTGTTGTATGTATATAAGTGAGGAGCAGTCCTCACCTTATAAGCCGGTTTGGTAAGGTTGAGTTAGGGCCCTCACCCGAATTTCTAACATGGTATTAGAGCCTATCATAGGACTCTTTGCACTCATTGTAGGGGATTATTTGTAGTTGTGGGATTCATCGTGCCCTGTTGTCACGCTTGGAGTGAAGGGGGTGTGTCGGAAATCTCACATCACCTAGAGATAGAGTATGTTGAATGTATATAAGTGAAAAACAGTCATCGTTGTACAAGTCAATTTGTGAGGTTGAGTTAGGCTCCCTCACCCAAATTTCTAACATGATGGTATCAGAGCTTATCTTAGGACCTTATGCACCTCGTTGTCGGGATTCTTCCCTTTGTACACCGTTGTCGGGGACCTTTGCACCGCATTGTAGGGAATTTTTTGTAGTTGTGGGATTTATCATGCCTGTTGTCACGCTTGACATGAGGGGGTGTGTTGAAAATCTTACATCGCCTAGAGATAAAGTCTGTTGTGTTGTATGTATATAAGTAAGGAACAATCATCACCTTACAAGCCGATTTTATAAGATTGAGTTAGATTTCATCAAACAATCCTCACCTTACAAACCAGTTTTGTAAGATTGAGTTAGACTCCATCACTCATATTTCTAACAATAACATTATTATAAAAAAGATATTAACAAAATTAATTTTATAGCATATTATTTTCCTTAAT
Organism: Hylodesmum podocarpum; assembly: GCA_026586105.1. Taxonomy (NCBI): domain Eukaryota; kingdom Viridiplantae; phylum Streptophyta; class Magnoliopsida; order Fabales; family Fabaceae; genus Hylodesmum; species Hylodesmum podocarpum. The sequence continues at coordinate 10,184,098 of JALJEV010000623.1, read as the reverse complement.
CTTATTAGCTTGTCACCCACATTCTAACAATAACATTATTATAAAAAAATGTTAGCAAAATAATTTTATAGCATATTATTTTTCTTACTCTTGATTATAAACAAAAAGTTTGTGCTTCACATTTATCAAAAATAAGTTATTTATATTAAATTTTAGTAGTTTTAAATTTAGTTATGTCCCTTTTACTCTTGTAAATTATGTATAAAATAGAAAATTGAAATATTACATAATAACTCAACTGTAGAAATAAAAGAAAGTAACATTAGTTGAAAAATATTTTAGGAATAAAAATATTAAAGAGGATAAAAATTGCTAAAATTTGCTGATATTAGAGGTGAAAAGAAGAGACTTTTGTTGCTTATAATAGAGATTGAATGGAGTACTATTAATACAATATTTATTATTAGTTAATATTTATTAAAATCATAAAAAATCATGAAAGTTCTAAGAGAAATTCATTTTTTATATTCATTAAATAAGATATAGAACCAATAAAAATATTATCTAGTTTTTAAAATAATACATAAAAAACATATATTCTTTGACATTTCTTTAAAGCGATAAAAATTAGCTCAGTGAGCATTTGGTGATGCGTTTTCTAGAGTAGTTTTACCTTATTTAATGTGATTTTTTTAACAGTTATAATATGCACTTGAACACACAATTAACTAGAAGCTTGAAAAGGCAACAAACAAAATTAGGTTTAATCAAGTACGCTATGCTAGATTGTGGGTTAGTTTGACCTTTCAACCTAGAATTCTTTATTTTTCTTTTTATAGTTACCTTTTTTTTCCCTTGCTTTTAGTTTCTTGAAACCATAATAATGTTTTTTTTTTTTTTGTTTTTTGAAAAAGAAGGCCACCAGTTAAATAGGACTTAAAGGAGAGTGAGGGCTCATGAATCATGAGAGTGATACAGTTGTGAAATAACAACAGGTATTGTCTAAATGAATTGAACACGTTTTATTTGTAATTTGTTTCTACACATTCTCACACCCACAACTTCCATATTTAATAAGAAACTTGTTGACAAAAAAAAGGTCACACTAGGGACGGCAACATTTGGACTTTTATTTGCCGCCAGTCCTATTCTGTTCATAAAACAACACAGAAATCTTTAAAGCTAGCCGTCATAGAAAAATCTCAATTTCTCACTCTATTCTGCACTAGTTTTACTTTTACTAATTTTCATTGGTCACTGTCACATGAGTTAGATCCAATCTTCATTGTAATACACAATGAGAAATAAGTTCTAAGTTATTATATAAGATGTGCATAAATTTAAATTTAGAAAATTATACTAAGATTTAAATGTTGTTGAATGACACAAAAATTAGATTAGAAATTAACACGATCTGTAGAAGTGATGAAGCATGCTATTCAACTCAAAAACACTTCTTTCCATTCAACTTGTTTGTACAAGATATTATGTAATGTTATATCAAAGAATGATTGAATTTTGCATGGATAATCGAAGAGAAATGTTAGCAACGCATTCTCCAATACATTCTGTTAAATCTATCTTTCTTCCTTGGTTGGAGTATGTTGAACTCAAATTTTTAGTGGATCTCACTTATTTCAAATGACGATTTTATCTAATTTAAATTTTTTTAATAAATTCTGATAATTGCAAAATAAAAATCTGAAAAATATTTTAAAAAAATTTGCCAGTGACGTTCTTCCATCACTTTTGAAATACTACTACAAAAAAATAATTATATTGCTAATATATATATATATTTTTTTCTGTTTTTCTTAATTAGATTCTATAAAATATCATACCTTCATATTTAATTAGCAATTTAATCTCTTTATATTGAGGGGAATTTTTTAGTTACTCACAAAATTTCAACCGTCAATTTAGGTGCATGCATGTTCAATACTTATTTATGAAGTTTTCCAGTTTAGATGTATACTTTTTTTTTTGTCATCTTGCTATTATAAATTGACAATTTGCTCTGGGAATAAAATATAAAGTAATTACTGCTCCCACTTATTATGGGTAACTTTATTAATTGATTGTTTATTATGATTTTCCTCTTAAGGTAACCTCTAAAGAGTCTTTAGCGGTTGATAATATTCTTTTTATTAAGCCTTGAATTTTCAATATTATCTTATTTCCTTAATTAGTTCTTACACATTATTCTGTGAATAGATTCACACTAGAATGCACTGAATAATAAAATGTGACACCTTTTGCTAGTTGCAGCCTGACAGACACCATAGGAACAGATAGAGCACTCTCTCCTCCATGTTCCATTGAACATGGATTTTACATAATAATGGGAAAAGCAATATGTGTTGTTAACAAATTTTGGACATTATTGATAACATTACTCTGAGAGTAGATTGAGATACAGTTTCAAATCTTTGAGATTATTTGATCCACAAAAAACAGATTACAATCTCACTGGGTACATTGTCATAAACAGATTGAGCTATGTTTTTTTTTTTTTTTTTTTCTCAAATCGTGAAATGTTGCAACACATTACGGCGAGTTTGGCAGAGAAAAAAATAGTGAAGTAAAATAAAGGAATTGGCTTAAGATATTCTTTTGAAATTTCCCCTCACAGTAAAGGAATTGACTTAAGAAATAAATAGAGAAATAATTTTTTGTTTTGGAAAAAATAAAAGCATTCAATTTGATTATCTCAGGAAGGAAAATACTGAACCCAGGTTAATCTTTGAAGAAAAACAGTCATCTGAAAATTATAAATATGAAACATGTTAGTTGTTGAGTCACTGTTCTTTCATTTTTAGTACATAATTATTCAATAGTCTTTAAGATGTGAAATCATACAACCAATTTACTGATAACTATTAAAATTGGTTCTTGTAAATTGATGAAAGATTAAGATGATTTACCTTAATGACCAAGAAAGACTACTTGATGATTTTTTTTTTCTTTAATGACTTAAATTAGATTGAAATTTTTGAGGGTGGAGACTTTCCTACTAGATCACCTCCTAAAGTTTTGTTAAAAAAATAAAAAATAAAAATTAATACTCTCGGTTCAATCTAGAGAATACTTTTGTATCAATTAAGAAACTTTTCATCATATCATGCAGATAGATGTATGTTAGATGAAAATTCCAAGGATGAAACTTATAAACCAGTATTGATAACAACTAAGAGTTTGATTATCTAAAGTTTTGATGCTTTGTTTATTTTTCTCAACTATAGTTTCATGCAAATCCAGATTGCAGAATATGTATACATTAATTTCACAATGCAAACTAAATCACAAAGGGTTTCAGGCCACCATGTTAGGAGTTGAAACTTCATTGCTACAAATTGGACAAACTTTTTTAATTTGAAGCCACTTGCTTATGCAATGTGCATGATAAGGGTGTTCACATTGAAGTGCCACCAGCGCTTCACCTTCTTCATATTCAACCTGACAAATCACACAACGATCAATGCCACTTTTGCTTTCAGCACCATGGCAAGTATAAGGGTACAAGCACATAGAGATTTCATTTGCTGATAATCCTCTAGTCTCTTCTCCTATAAGCTCTTCCAATTCCATCAACTCTTCATAAGATAATTCATCTGAATCAGTATCATCTTCTTCCAATTCCATTTCATCGTCACCATCACCATCATTGTCAAAAGTAGAGTCACTTGCATATTCATCACTTTCACTTTCAATAGTTGCAAGCATTGTGAACTCTCTCCCTTGTTCTTGCATGCTCATTGCTAGAATAAAATCAAAGTGAACTTCCTCTAGTTCAACGTAAGGGTTTTCGTGGGAAGACTGTTTCCCCTCCTCACCTTCCATGGATCCAATGAAGTTGGTAGATTGAGAACTGATCAATGCAATTGGGGTATTTGAGTGGATGAATGTATAATCAGTTTTGAAATTTCTTTTGGGAATGAACAAACTTCAATGTAAAGTAATGGTAACCCTTTGTCATGGATTCCTAAGATTCTAAATTCTTGTCTATTCCAAGGTATCCGACCGTGGCATTACCTATACAACGCATTACCTATATAACGATCATAAACTTTGAACTTTCTTTTGGATAAGACAACCTTTATGTAAAGCAATAGCTAAACATTCTCTTTAAGATGCAATATACCTTATTACATAATAGAAGCTATCCATTAGCATTCTCAGTTCTTTCCCTTTATTTTGTACTGTTACATTATTATTAGTATTTGTAAGATCAAAGTAACAAAAAAGCTTTGTAGAGCCTTTCTCAGTGATTTCACGACTGAAAAAAATATAAAAGAAAACTTCAATAGGAAGTGTTCAATTTGGATGTGCAACTGTAAAAGTCATTTTCTTTACTTCATGCCTTCTTCCTTGTTGTTAAAGAATAAGAAGGAAATAAAAAATATATGTTTCTCTTTTTCATCCTAACAAATCACAAACATTCATTGATGATAAAAGAGGTTCATCCAAGTACCTTCTGCTGTAATATTCTACCTTCTCTTTCTTGGAAGAACTCTTCTGTTTTTATTTATGCCTTTTCTTGCAAACTTTGATGTTCGGATTACCTTAATGTCATGGACTGAGCCTATGTGATTGCTATGCTTGATGGCATTGCTTGCGTGATTGGGATCTCCACTACTATGATTTCTTCTACTTTTATAACTAAGATCTCTACTAATCTCAACTCGAGCATGATGTTTCCTAGGTTGCAAAGATTTCCTTAGGTGTGAGCCTTTATAGTCTTTCCTACGTGAAATTGATCTGTTTATTCTAGGAGATGTTGGAAAATGGTATGAAAGGCTTTCATCCTTGGAATCTTCTCCAGAGTTAAAGTAGAAGTTTTGATTCATGCCCATTCTGACCCTTCTTCTTCTTCTCCTGATCTTGTCTAGCTTAAAACACAAGAAAGTACAAGAGTACTCACAAATATAGAAACAAGAAGAGAAACAAGCCCATATCATTTTGCAAGAAGACCGGCAAAGACATCCACATATCCCCAATTTATGCACCAGATATAGGAACAACAGAACTGCAAGGAAACAGAACATATATACATACTCCATTTCAGATATATCAAATTAAATAGTGCTAGGTTTATGTTATGTAATAAAAAAGACCATGTTGCAATGATCCTATTTGGATAAACCTTTTCATAAGCATTTATAGGAAAAAAATAAGAAGATAAAATAAATTGAACTTTTCTTGTCAGTTAAAATCAACTTATGCACTTGACCTTTAATGGAAACTCTCCCATTCACTTCTTCAAAAACTTGGGGCAAAACAAGTTCGATTCGTTCTAGTTTTTGTTTCCTTTTCTACATGTACGAAGAAATTTATCTAAACAATGTTAAAATGAATTACCAATATACAACAGCATAAATACCATGACCAGCTTCAGGAGATTGGCAACACAAAAATTTTCGATATAACATACAAGATCCCATGTTGGTCCACATACTGAGCTGAAACATATCCACAAGACATGCATATATCAAGCATGAAGTGAAAAGTGAAGAAATACACATATCAATCATAACGAGAGTATTCATAACCCTGCATGCACTTACCTACAAGACTTTCCTGAAAGAAATTCAACTGGAGAATTGAATACTTTACCAATAGCCTGTCCAAAGCCTGAAGCAAACGATTCAATGACGTTGCCCATATTTTAGAATCACAGAGCTGTAGGAGATATTCAAGAACAAACATTACTAACCCTTTTCCAATAACTTTGGATGGTTAAGAGAAAATGAAGGTTTATATTTAACTGCAATGCGTTCTCAGTGTGCTATATCTTATTTCTTTCTAAAACTGACAGCAATGTATGAAATAATGTGTAAATTAAAATATTTAAATGTTAAGACAATTCCATACTGTTAAGACACAAATATTCAGCAATGAATAGTACATAAAACAGCAGCTTTTAACACACAACAACTGATATATCGTAATATATAACCAATTCCAACAATTACATGCATTAAAAAAAAACAAAATTGTAGAAAGACAATTAGCTTCAATTAGCAACTATCCTATGCAAATTAACGAGATATCCAAAGGTGCATACTGACACTAAACCAGATATTGAGAGCTTGCTCCAATTAGCAACTATCCTTTCAAAACACGTGATGCTACAGAAAAGAGAAGGAATATCTCCCAAATATACTGCAAAAGGCACTGAGAATACTGAATTGAAGAGAAAAAAAAAGAAGATAATTCAATGTCAATGAAAAACCAAAAAGTGATTGAAGCCTTCAAGATCCTGTTACTCAGGAGTAAGAGATGATATTCCGTGCAAACAAATATTTACATATTTCAATTTCCTCTCCCAAACCAAAAGCCACGTAGCACATTTAGATGGCACACAAACACAAGTTGGAAGAAAATATGAACGTGGTGTAAAAAAATTGATGTAACTACAATGCAAAATCGATGAATCCAGAACTTCACTGAAAAAAATAAATAATATTGTCTGTGAAAGAAACAAATGACAGTGATGTTAACGTGTTAAAGGAAATAGAAAAGACCTGTATGAGGATGAATAGTGGATAAAGATGAATTAAGTAACCAAAAAATGGTAGAAGAAACCAGAATGTGAGAGAGAAGGTGGGTAGGGTGCTATACCGGAACATGAAAATCTAGCATTAGTTCCTTTCCTCCTTTTATTTTTGTTACAGTTATTGTGATGCAGCCATCATTGCCTCTCTTAGTTGAGAATGAAGCCAGTGTGTGTTACACAAGAGAGAAGTTAACCAAATCTGTCATAACTGCTACGTGTAATATTACAATTTTTTAAAGCAGAAACTGTCCAATGAAAAGCAACCAAACTAGTCCTCTTTTTCTTTTCTTTTTTTCTTTACTAAACTAATAATATTTTGCCTTTTAATTGTATTTACAAGTTCATTCTCGTAAAAGCATAACACAAGAGGGGAGGGGATAGGAAAGAGAGAGGGATTCTTTTAATTTCTTATAATCAACTCAATTCCTTTTTAAATTAAAAACCTTTATTAATGTCAAAATTACTCTAACAGTCATTACCATAGGTAATTTTAATTTAAAGTTATTCTATAATTATAGGAAAGTATATTAATATGAAATAATTTTAAAAAATAAGTGAGAAAAAAAATGCCTTTAATAGAACATTGCTTCAAGGTCAAACAAGCACATAATAGAAGATAATATTACTTCAAGTTAAGTCTGGGTACAGATTTGAGTATGTCAAATTCAAACCTACCCATTAACATCCTTATCCCATGCCCTCCTCCTACAACATTGCCTGAGTAATTAAAATAAAATTGGGCTAACAGCTAACTACTTCAACTCTTATAACTTTGTAACTATTAATTAGTTACTACACCACAATTTCAATAAGTTGGTGTTAAAGTGGAAAAAGGTAACCCAATTCCAACTAAATCTTCATGCACCCCTTGCACCATCCCTCCTATTAAATATTACATTTTGTTAGTAATATCTCCTAAAAAAAGTCTTTTAGAATAACTAAAACACCTTTACCTTAGTTTAACAAGTTGATCATAATTAGTTGCCACAAAAATAATCACAAACCTTGGTATCCCTCTGCTCTCCAAAATACTTTATATTTTGCTAAAATTAGCATTTGAATGTGATGAAAATGAAGAATGGAAGGAAGTATCTGGATATATAAACTTATTATAAAAATGTAACACGTTCAAAACTCAGCAGTGCACAAATACTCACACGAAAGAAAACAAGCAACCAACCAACCAAAAGTAATCAAATTATCATTTTAAAAGTTAAAACAACAACTTGGCTAAGTATCATTATTCATTTCTTCCATCATCCACTTTCTATATTTCATCACAATTTATCATTAAAGTAATAAAAGTACAATAAGTCTCACATAGCTCTTTGTTTTGCTCCCAAGATGGGGACTTTTTTCGGGCCTGTCAAGAACCCCAGTAGTTAGGCCCATCATATTCAGGTCTCTGATAGGAAGCCACTTTATCGCGTAGAAAATTCATATAAAAAATCTATTTTTTTTTTTTGTCTTATCTAGTCTAAATTAAGATGGTGTGAAGAAAGGCAAATTTATGGAAATGATTTCTTTTTTGAAAATTTATTATGCAAATTAGTCTGTTTGAAAACTAATTACAATTATGAATCTGTTCTCGAGTAACTTTTAGGTTATTGGCTATTCATTTGTAATTAATTTTCAAACAAAGTAAGTTTTGAAAAGAGACTATTTTTGTACTATTTCCGTAAAGAAATTTCATGATTACAAACTAAATTTATGTTTAAGGTTAAGTCTAATTTAATCCATCAATGCTTATTTTACACTTTTGACATTAATTTATAAAATTACTTAAGAAATGCTTATTAAAATATATTATCTTTTAATTCTTACATTGAAACATAATAGTTTAAAAATGACATTTTTAATTCCTATGATTTATATTTTATTTCTCTTTTAATTCTTATATTTTTTTATGGTAGAGACTAAAAGAGAACCAAAACATAAATTATAAAAAATAAAAAATCACTTTTTAAATTAAAGGGATTAACTCATTATATTTAAACTATAGAAAATTAAAATTTACGAAACTATAAAAACCAAATAAATAATTAAAGAATGCATAGTTACTTATTTAATCCCATCTTTTATTCAATTTTGTCTCGTTATTAATATTTGCATCAATTTAATCCCTAGTTTGTAAAATTGATTCAATGTAATCTAAATGCCATTAGTATTAATTATTAGTAAGTCAAAATAGAATAATAAAAAAATATATGAATGTTAATATATATATTATTTGAATTATTTCATCAATTAGAAGATTTCTTATAATTTCCTACAAAAGTGGTACTTATTAGAATTAGATACCAGTTTTTATGTCAATTGTTAATAGTTTTAACATATGTTTTGCAAGATTTTATGCTTCTCCTTAATTTTTCAGTTAAAACTAATCAGAGAAGTAGAAATCTTAATAATATTTCGAAACACATTGATCCAGTTTAAGATTAAAGCGTAAATAATAATAGGACAAAATAAAATAAATAAATAATAAAACTAAATAACTACTTAACCTTTAAAAGAAATAAAAGTAAAAAAATGACTGGTCTAATGACTTTATACGGTGATATTTTAAACCATTTTTTAGTGAAAAAGTGACCCAACTTGTGGCAAGTAAACCGGACCTATTTTTGACCTAGCATGAACACTGCAATTGATCTTACATAATCTTCTTTCCTTCCCTCCTATCTATAGGTATATTTAGACCAGTGAAAGAACAAAACATCATTTTATCTGGCTGGAGAAACGAAAGAGAAAAGAAAAACTTTTTAAAAAACAAAAATTCAAACTTTTTTTCTTCCATTTTCCCCTCACTTCAAAATTTTCTCTCATTTGTTTTCTTTCCTCTAAAACAAGGCAAAACTTTTAACTAGTATCCGCAAGGTTGTTGCCGTCATTGTTTAAAAATCAAATCACACAAGACTGCCTCGAATAATTTACTTTTAACGATAATCTAAACATTGAACTAAAACTGTTCAAAGTAATTTTTCAAATGCATCTAGTTAAATGCTACAATCACAAGGTACCCGTCTGCACAATAGATGGCAAATGATCTTCATTTAAATCCAAACTAGGATAACAAAATGATAATAAATGGGTGACTTGGTTGGCTGATAGCATGTTTGTTTTTCCACTTGAAATGGCCCTTTCATGGTCAGGCTTCTCGGAAAGTAGGACTCTGTCTAAACAAACACATGCTTGAAGTTAATCCATTCTTCCTTTCAATATCCTTTCCTTTACTTCGGTTGGGGTGCTGCATCAAATAATCGAGAAAGACTAGTGAGCCACAATAATAACAAGTGATGAATAGGAGTTTAAAAAAATGGAACTAGGAATAAGCTTTAATCATGTAAATGCGATACAAATGCAAATGATCTAATTTAAGAGGAAAAAATAATTAAAAAAATAATAATAAGAAAGAAAACTAAACAAACAATAATGGTCAATAAACAGTAAGTGAACAAGTTTTTGTTTCTAAGTGATACAGCAGTCAGATTCAGTAATCAGTATACTTGTGCCAAAATTCTTTCGCCTAGAATATGGCAAAAGTATCATCAACTATGTGTGGATATGTGAGTAAATAAAATGCAAAATATGAATAGGTAGTGCCTAACTCCCAAATCGGTAACAGCATTATGGCAAAAACTTATGGTCCACTATGATGAGAAACGGAGAAATTCATAAGCTTACACAACATAAACATGTCCACCCCAGCCACTTAGACAATCACGATCTACAGACGCTAGCAGTGCTTGGGAGATCGTCTCAAACAATTCTTCTGATTCCTGAATCATAGGCAAGAAACCAAGGGAACATGAATAAGCTTCTTATTCTCTTTAAAAATTATAAAAACACTGAATTTTAAACATCTTTCAAAGTCCAGAATACATCTAAGTATGATAATGTGCAAGAAATTGTGAACTCAAGCGAAATTTTGAGCCTCTATCAGTGGCATCTTTTATTTAAAACCCAGAATCCCGTACTATACTATTATCACAGAACTTCTTATTCCATTTGCAAGTCTAATTCATAATTTAATATTAAAATACCAGCAACACAGACAATATATAGGCATGATAGCAGGAATTTGCAAATTCTCAAAAAAATAAAATAAAAAAAGTGATGTTAAAGGCAACAAAGTAAATTTCGAGACAAACCATGTCAGGCTTAAACATTGACTCACAAGCACCATAAAGAGATTCGGATGCAGTGCCAGCCACTACAAAATCTTTGGCAAGTTCCCTGTAATACGAAAAAAATGTCAAAAGTTATCAATATCACAAACATAAGGCTTGGATGAAAAAGGAAATTAAGGTTATCCTAATAATTACAGGGGCAGAAGTTGCATAGAATGCACTTTCTAAAGAGAAGAAATCTTAAAAAAGAATACATTGAAGGATAAAAAGTGTGCGGTGAGCAACAAACAAAGAATCAAATAATTTATTTATTGCTTCACTGCCAATAGTATATGCAACAACCTCAATTTATCTGGTTTAGCAATCCTTCTGGGTTCAGGGAGGAGGAGCCCCGTAAATCTCAAAATAAAATGGTAAAACACTTTTTTCCCAACAATTAGTAGTTTGCAAAGAAATAAACCATTCAGCACACCGAGTATTTAGTTGTAGAAACCAAGATCTAATTGACAGTTGTGCCACTTTGTTTCACTCAATAACGATGATTATTATTTATCAGGCCATAGAAATTAAAAAAAAAAAAAACCAAAAAATTCTGAAACTTCCTTCAATGCTCATGTCTGATTCTGGGGTAACAGAAATAGCCAGAAGCCTAGAACTGATATAGTTTGGCAAAATTGTTCAGATTTGCAGATGCTGGTAGTCACCAACCTCCAGCTAAAAGCATAATAATATGTGAAATCTATGGCAGAACTATGACCCAGAGGAAATGTAGATGTCATATGCATATTACTAAAACATTGACCTTCCACAACAGTAAATACAGGCACAGATTATGTAATACTTCAACTTACTTTGCTCCAATCGCATCCATTGTGCAAATGAATGGTTTGTCATCGTCACCTAATCCAGCAATTACAGGCTGGCAAAAGTATGGACCAAACCTGAAAAACAAAGGAATGTATTTTGTTTATACAGTGATCAAGTGAGGTGTAAACTTCCACAATCCACACACATAAAATAGAATTATGCATATCATCTAAAATATGAATAATTACATATCTTCGTTGGTTTCTCCATCTAACTAAAATAATGGAGCATTCAATTGCATCACAAAATAAGCCTCTTTCTTTTTCTATACTGTTATTTAAAATATGGCAAACTGAATGTTTATCCTGAATTTGAATTTCATGTCCAGACAGTCCACTAACACATCCAACTTCCAAAGAAAAGGAAAGCAAATTTAGACTGCCATGGCCATGCACAAAATTTGTGCACTTCTATACAGCGTTATTTATTGGGTTACAACAGTTTTAGTTACATAAATGACAAGTGTCATCACTTCCTCTTCAAGTTCAGTTAGAAAACATTCGGAGACAATCTGAATCTATACTATCAGTCAAACACTTGAAGTAACAGACTCAGATGAAACACTTCAACCTTAAAACTGCAACTTCTAGTGTGTCAAAAGGTGGCAAATTGAGGTAGGAATATGTCTTGGGCTGTTAGCCATATTTATTGTTTCTCAATCTCAGATTCTAATTGTTATTATGTTTTGTTTATGAAAATCCAAAGAATTCTTTTAGTACATCAGTACTAAGTCTCCCTCCCTAGGAATTATTTTACATCCCCTGGGAATTGTCTTTACAATACTAAATCTCCCTCCCTCCTTCTCTACCTCACCCCTTCTCTATCAAGGCTACCAGTGGTGGATGGCAGATTGTGGCAGAAGGTTAAAATTCCGCCATATAAAAACACCATTGCAACCTATGGTACTGCCATGGTGGGCCTCCCTTCACAAGTGCCTATGGTGGAGGGGTTGGAATACACCGCATTATAGCATTATGGTGGCACTATAATAGCTATTAAACAACATTGTTCTCTATTCATTAGTTTCATTCCACTTTTTTCATTTCACTTAAAAAGAAGCATCTAAATTCCTCCCAAATACATTTCATTCTATAAACCATATGAATATTTTATAAATATTTGGGTAAGCTCATCAACAAACAATTACCTAAAATTAGTCCAACGTTAAATCTAATATTGAACAGATAGATGGATTGGATTGAATTATGATATTGGTGCTGGGATAGATGATACACTACAACATCTAGTTTTGGAATAGAAAAGGAACAGAACTTCCACCACAATTAATCCCTCCAAAATTTAAAATACATAGCCACATCTTTCTATATCTCCAAATCATCACAAAAATAATTTACTCACAAATCAATGAACAAATTTAACATTTCACATTAAAAAAATCCACTGCCTCATTTCCATATCCGACAAGTTCTAACCCTCCTCAATTTTCCTTTCATCTCCAAACAGAGGAAATCTAAACACACTACATTTTTACTAAGCCTAGAACACAGTCTGACGCAACTCCATTTTTACAATTGTGGAATGAAAACATTAAGGATTCATAACAGCTAATTTTGTTTTTCAGATAAAGCAAAAGTGCATTACCCTAACCCTAACCCTAAGCACAAATGAGAAAACTCGAGATCCAGAAAAAGACCTTTTCTCATAGAGAAGAGCGGAGACTAAGCTAGCAAAGGTTTCAGGCTTCATGTCCCTCTCTTCACGGAGCTGATAGAGTTTGTGACGGAACACGAGGCGCTGGTAGAGTGTCTGAGCATCGGTGGCAAGACCAGAGAGACCGATGAAGAGCTTGTCGTGGATCTTAGAAATTCTCTGGAAATCGGTGGCGATGGTTTGGAGTTGAACTCCGAGTCTCCGATCGCTCGCGATGGCGAAGCAGTTCTTCCCCACCATAGCCACTAGGGCACTCCCGTTGTACTCGAAGATCGACATGCTTCGCTAATCAATATTCAACAATTTTCCGAATTCGCCAGTTATCGAAGAATTATGTAAAATTTGCACTGTGGTTTAGTAGCGTTTAAAAGTGAACCCTAACGCGATTGTTAATATAATATATCAAGTTTAAACATCGTTTCTTTTTGTCCAAGACAACTTCGGCTGCTATTTTCACAATATGAAATTTTAGTTTTAATATATTATAACTTAAATTGTATTAAAAAATACATATTATAGACTTATATCTATTTTTTTTTCTCAAATTATAATGAATGGATTTTATTTAATTAAATATTGAGAATTATATAAATAGTTGCTCGATCAATAAAACTATATAAATAATTTATAAAACATTGAAAATGTATCGGCTTAATTCCTTTAAAAGATTTTTCAATACTTAAATAATTAAGCAGCACAATTTTTAATATTTTAAATATTGTTTATATAATTTTTAATGTATCTTTTATATATTTTTCCGTTATGAAACCACCTAGCAAACTTAGCATTTGGAGTACAACTTTTAGGCCAAATGTTTAATGCTAAGTGAGGCGTTTAGTGACGTTTTCACAAAGAATTGTGCGAATTCTTTGTACAAAGTTGCCTACCGATAGAGTCAAGTTTTTGGAGGAAAAATTAAGGTAAAGAGCTAAGGGTAAAGTCTTGGCTGCTCAACAATTTAAAGTAACATTGAGAAATCTGAAAGAATTGAGTGAATAATCAAACCACTAAGTGAAATCAACATAGAAAGTATAGAATTTTCACTCAAATTAAAATTTTAGCGATAAAAATATCCTCGAGCATTAAGGAAGTTTAAGGCGTTGAGTGATAACTTAAGTATTGAACGACAAAGTTTCTTTCACGTTGAAGGATATTCAACCGTTGAACAATGTAACCCATTGTTGAGTGATTGAGACCATATTTTCATAATTTTTTACGTTTACTCCTCAACTTATAAATAGTTAATAAATCCTATTTTACAAAAGCTAACTCTACTAAAGAGAGAAAAGTGAAAGAAAAAACAATTAAGTTTAAGAGAAATTTTAGAGAAAGAAGTAAAGACAACTTGAAGATGATTATGAATTTCTTTCTTTCCCTTCTTATTATTGTTGTAATTTTCAGAATATATATATATATATATATTATTGATGATTTTATTCTTCTCTTAATATTTGAAGTTTCTTAACCATTATCGACATCATTTAAGATTTTAAATTTGATTGGAAAGTAATCTTAAAATATACCATGAAAGATTGTTAGAATTGTCAAATGATTGGGTCGGACTAGCCTAATACTAGGCTATTGAGCTAGTTGATGAAAACTTGAGTGAGACCATTCACTAAATGGGTTGTATATTTTTTTTAGTTTGGTCTTACACTGTAGCCTATGAGTCGAGTCAAATTAACCCATGTTATTTTTTTAGTTAAATTTTATAAGGAAAAATAAAGTTATAGCTAACATATTTTAACACTATAACCTATTGGTTCGATATTTTTTACGAGTTAATTTTTACCCTAGTCTAGCATTAACCTGTCGGATTATTATATCATACCTGTTTTCATAGCCAATTTTACTTTGCATAACTACAATACGTCGTCAACTCACTTACAGAATATATTATATATATATATATATTTCTCTCTCTATCCACATTTTATATCCGATTGTTTGATTATCCGTATATATGACAATTGTCTACCAAATATTTTTCTTTAATAGCTATAGAGATCACTCCCTATTAAGAATAAAGTTTGTTTATAGTGATTTTTTACACATAAAATTGTTTATAAGGACCGATTAATTAAGAGTTTCATTAATTTTTTAGTCCAAGAAATTAACCTAAAATGATTGAATTTACGTTAATGTATGTAATTCATGTACTTACATATAGGATCTCAAAATAAAATTTAATCTTATATTGTTTTGACTAAAGCAAATTCTTCAAGTATTTGTATTTTAACTTTATTGCTTTTATTTCTTGTTTATCAATTTTACTTTAGATTTCAAAACAACTATGACAATTTAGATTATCATCTTATACCATTATTGAACTAGTAAATGTTTTCTTTAAAATTTTAAGAAACAATTTAACGTAGAAATGATCTTCTTTAATAAATTTACAAAATTACATGTTATAGGTACGTTTGCCATGAGTTTATCAATTATATTCTATATTAGTTTACTAAATAAATTTATAATTAATAGATTATATTTTACATTTACTAGTCCTACTACTATTTGCCAATAATATTAATTTGAATATTTTACTTGTTTAAACTTACTCGAATCTTGATTAGATCAAATAATAGATTTACACTTCAAAAATTTGAACCAATCTAAATCAAACCGTATTAAAAATATAATTTTTAATTATTTTATTTTATAATTCAATTTTAAATTATTATTTAAAAGTTTGTTCTATTATTTTAATTATAATCTAATAGTATAATATTGACACCTTTGTTAGTAGTTATGATCAACAAATGAATCCAATTGTTTAATAAATCAAATAAACGTGCAAACTTTAATATTTAGATCTATCAACTTATTTTAATTTTAAAAAATAAATTATTATAGAAATTTGAAAAAAAAAATATTATAGAAATTTGATCTGATCCATTGATTCAGATTATTTTTTTCTTTTAAATAAAGTCCAATCCAAACCAAACCAATCAAAATCAATTGACTTGACTAATTTAGCTCAATCCCGCCCGTGGTAGTACTTGTTAAGTTATTTTCTAAACTGTAACTGAAGAGTAGAAAAGATCAGAATTGTAACGGCAAAGGCCCAAACCAATCATGAATTCTTAATTATCATTGAACTAAGATGGTAATGTCATAATACAACAAGCACCAGTGTTATGGTGCAAGGTTAAGCCACCAGTTGAGATGGCAAAAGTGGGGTAAAAATGGACTTGATCCTGTACACAGAAATAATAAAAGCTAATTGTACATTTGGTGCTATTTTTACAAGGGGCTTGAATAAGAGAAGACAACTTCTGATCAAATGTTGTAGTTTACTCTGCATGGGGTTGTGGGAATGCTTTGAAAGAACCAAGGAAAGGCAACAATGTGCGAATAAGCCGTTTCATTGAAAGGGTGTCTGCATGGCTTTAGTTAATATAAGTTGGTTTGGTTCCAAGAAGCATGACTAAGTGTAAGATAAAAAGCACTGTAATATTTATTTGATTCTATTTGCTGAAGGGTAGTTGCTTAGCTCCTCTCTCCAAGGCATCTCTCCATAATCTGTATCTTACCCCAAGTTTGTCATAGGATACCGGGAAATTCCACACGTTTGCACCTTTGTTCATCCGTTCTTGCTGGCCTAACACTAGCCGTAGATCCTCATTTAAAACCTTTGATAAGGGAAAATCAACACACAATAAAAATGTTAAAGCAAGGATAGGGTAATAATCTCTTTCAGTCTTTCATACTGCTTCTACACGTTAATCCAATAAAAGCTAGAAACACTTGTTGCTCTTGGAATAAAATAGTTCACTACTTAATCATGCAAAAGCATATCAAGATGAGAAGTGCTTGCAAGTTGCAACACACACACTATTATTAGTTAAAATTTATTAGAAACTTCAAAATGAATGACTCGTTAAATAAGAAATCAGACTCACAAAATTGTATTTTCCAATAAATTCCAAACAACAATAGATGGTATGCTAGAGTTGTTAGCGTTTCTCCTTTAAGACTTAGGTGTAGTTTGACTTGGCTTTTAGTTTATCAGAACTTTTCAATTGTAAAAATCCGACTGTTGAGAATTTCCTAAAAAATGCTGCACTTTGTAATGTTTACAGGTGCTCATAAAGAAGATAAGGGAACTTCTGATATAGTTGAGGTACAATTGTTGATTTTAACTTCTGTAAAGAGTTGAACTCTGTTAAATTTTGTCAAAAACCTTGGATCACCATCTTTAACATCCTCTTTAAAAAACTCCTTTATTCCCTTGAGTAATTGATTCAAAAAACATCCTACCTGTTCTGCAAAATGTCTCCATAGATGTTCCATAAAAGGAATATACTTAAGCACAGGCGCGAAATCCAGCGACATTCTGTATAGCAATCTTGTTTTTTGTTTTGAAGATGGTAAGCAAACATGAAGTTGGTGCAGGTGTGTGGTGCACTGACTTGTACTTTGTCCTTCCAGTTTACCAGGCTTGGAAATTCCAATGGTCGACAGAACCATGCAAGGTGGCCGAAACTCCATATCAATTGGGTAGGGGTCCCAGTACCCTTGTAGGCCAGATGCAGGTGTCAAAAATTTCACCAAGCTGCAATTTCAAATTCCCGCAATGAGACTATAAGTGACCATGAAAAGTATGTTTCTAGAACATAAAACTTATTTTATAAAAAAACTAGACTTATTTAAGTGAAAGTATTTGTCAAATGGATGGGAGGAATAAAGCTTACATTCCAAGATATTTTGATTACTTCCTCACTTGCAATATTACATATTTTTTTTAAAATGATGGCATATGGTTTTCAGTTTGTAGGGTACAACACAATACAAGCCATATGGTTTACAGTTTTGGGGGCATATAGTAAAATACACCAAATGGTTTTCAGTTCTCAGGGTATAAACAAAAAACAAACCTGGGAACACTCCATCCCTTAGCAAAAGTTGAAGTGTGAGTAAAAGGGGCATGTGCAAGATCCAAAAGGTTGTCCAAAAGTAACCCATGTTCGATAGGAAGCTCCATGACAATCTGTGACATATAAAGAGACACCAAGTATGAATGCAAAGCTTTTTTCATGAATCATAATTGTAATCCTTGAATATTCCAGTTACTATATCTAATGGGACAAATTTTTCATAACATACCTCAGCATGGACTTGAAACCCAGATGGAGGTAGCAAGGATGGAAGGGTAGCTGTTGGGGGGTCATTCCCAGGCCAAATCCAGATCATCCCCTCTTTTTCAAAACATGGCAATGACTTTATCTTAACATTTAGCAGTCGAGTAGACGGCATTTTCTCACATTTTCCATCAGTAGTATATTCCCAGCCTAACATCCAACCATTAGATATTTTCAACCTGTAAGTTTTAATGCGCATAACATAACTTGTTGCTAGGGTATATTTACATAAATGTATATCTTTTGGTATATGTACAATGCATATATGAACCAGTGCATATAGTTCATTTGATAGGATGTATGATCATGTATTGGAGCAGAAATTTCCTTAAGATGGCATCAAGAAGTGACATCATTCACTGAATACTAACCATGGTAAGGGCATTGGATACGACCCTCGTTTACAGAACCAAGGTGCAGAGGACATGCTCTGTGTGCACAAGTGTTCTGAACACATCCGGGCTTCCCATCTTTACCTCTAAAGATGACCCATGGTTCCTCAAAACATTCTATTGGGACCTGAAAAAGAAAAGGATTAACATTCTTATGAGAATTTACATCCAGATTGGAGTAACTTGGATAAAACCATAACTTTGCACAGGCTATCTGTTATCTGACACAGCAGCCCCATCACCTCAAAAAATATGAAGCAGCGAGAAAAAGAAAAGAAAGAAACAAGAAACAAGAAAGTGTTGAAACGTTTCCAATGGCAAACTAGTAAAAATGTGCTACAAAAAAGAAACATCACAGTGTATGATATAAAGGTATTATCAATCAAAAGATATTTCAAATATCCATCTGTTTATCCGTTATTTGATGAAAGACTTTATTCCAATGTCAGGGTATAATAGGTTTCCAATAAATTTGAATAAATTGAAGCAAATTGCACAAATAAATTCAGTGTATGATATAAAGAATAATAGATATCGACTTACCATTGTATCATCCTTCAAGTCAGTAGAGAAAGCTACAGGATACCAGAAATTCTTCAAATTAGGATGGTATGATTGAACTGGACCCGATACGTCCAAGCTTCTTGGTCTTCTCTTTTCTGTATTTACAGAATTAAAAGAAGTACTGGGAGAAGAAGATGTTTTGGAAATTTCAGTTGTGCTTCTTTCTTGCAACAACTTATCATTTACTAATTCTTCCATGTAAGCTAGTTTATCTAAAGCAGTGGACACCCTTGCCTCAGATATATGAACCTGTTGTTGTTAAGTAACATCAATACCATCACATATTAATAACTTGTGAACAAGTTCATACCATGTTGAATGAATGTAGAACATCTCAGCTTAATGTTGTGCTGATTAATCTTCAACAAGTAATGATCAGTACCTGTGTGTGTGCTTGTGCTAATTCTTCCTGCAACTCTGCTAGCTCCTTTTTCATGGTACCGATGGACTTATAATCACGAGCTAAAGGATTAAGAACTTCCACCACCTACACCCATAGTTTTTGGAGGAATAAATTTACTCTCTAGTGCCTCAAATGAAAAGGTATAAGTCAAACAAAAACATGATCCAACATCATATATAAACTAAAGAAGACAAACATGATACAACAATTTATAGAATGATAAAAGATGATTATAAATTACATGAGTTGAAATTTAAACCTTTTCATGGAGAAGCATGATGGTAAGCAAGTCTTGGCGAGCACGCCAATCACAGTATTGAATATCATATCTTGCAACTTCAAGTGCTTGATATGCATCCAAAAACTTTCCTTTATATGGTGGCACTTTAGATCTTGGATCCTCCACATCAAAGAGCGAACTCCATGCATTCTTCTTATCTACCTCTTCTCCATACACAGCAAAAACTCTAAACCTTCCTTTCAAACCCTGAAATTCAACACATCCATCAAAGATTGCTTTCTATTATAACTGATCATAACTAATTAACTAAAGTTGGAGTGATTGAGTTGAAATAAGTAAGACCTTTTTGGTGTGAAGTTTGGATGATCTAGAGAACGAGAATGGGAGAGAGAGAACTGCAGCAGTTGCTATGGCGTTCATGGCGGTGAGAAGCTGACAGTCTCTGGAGAGAGAAAGAGGGAAGAAACGTGGGCAACGTTGTTTTGAGGATTTTGTTGATAAGAGGTTGGTGTTCCGCGCGATCTCGGTTTGCGTTCTGAAGGCGCCACGTGGACGACCGTGGACTAATGTCGTCGTACACGTGGCAGGTGTTGCTTCCACATGCTGCTTTTGAATTTTCACTGTTGTTTGTATCTTTTGGGGCCTGACACCTTGCCAACTCGGACATTGGAGTTAGATCTCTTCTCTATCCTATCCCTCTTCCTTGTTTTCTATTTCTGACTCGGATTTTTGTTTTATCATCAAAATCTAATATTGTTTTTTCTTAATAAGTTTTTTAAGGAGGAAATATATTCTATTCATTAAACTAACATTTTTTATTCAAGAGGAGATTTACTGCTTTACATAATTAATAATTACAAATTATTATATAAATGACAAATTTGTTATTTGATAAATTTTTGAAAAATATTACAAATCTAATTTATATAGTTAATTAATAATATAATTTTACATTTTCACTTTATTAAATTTTTTATTAATTATTCACATTTTAATATTTTCTCGTTTATTTAGCATCTTTATTATCACCCATGAGATCTCAAAATTGTGAGTGGTTATATTCATTTTAAAATAACTGATATGTTATTTGCATTTTTATGATTTTATCATGTCTCCAAAAGGAATAATATGATACGTTAAAGGACGAGTTACATGTTTACATACTGAGTAGTCTACAATCACATTGTAGAGATTTTTCTGTTAACTATTTTTTAAAATTATTACATTGATATAAAATGTCTAGTAACTTTATCAATAGTTAATATCTATTAAAAAATTGATTGATCATTTTTAATTTATTATTTTCTATTTATATTTTTTAAAACTATAAAATTCAATTTAAAAAACTTTATTTAGGGACCCGAATTTAATATTATTAAATGTATACTTAATAGCGAGTTTGGGATTGAACATCTATTTTCAATTCTAAAATGATATGAATGAGAGACATTTTCATAATTGCTTATTATTTTAAAAGATTGAAATGTACAGTTATATTAATATTTAATCGAGTGGAGTGTATATTTAAAATAAGAAAAAGAAAAAAGTGTAATTTTATCATTTTGCAAAAGTTACTTAAAAAAAATTGTATAATTTGATCTTATGGTCCATCGACCTTTTTGTTTTTTAAAATGTGTGTGGAACATTTTAGATTAAGTGAATGAAACATGGTTGTCCGAAAAATACTGGGAGATACTTTTGATTACTATTGCGTGTATAGAATGACCATAATCACATATTTTCAATTGTAGTTAAGGGTGAAATTGCTTATGTTTGAGACTTTTTTTTTTTTTTTTTTGATAAGAAACTAAGAATGCATGTCACAGTTCAAAATGTTTAAAGCACATGAGTTTATAAAAATTGCTTACACGCAATCAAACAGTGGGAAGTCACCAGAAAACTCTACCCATATATATTATATCTGTCACGTAACAAAAAAAATGATGAGACATTTCCACGCGAAAGAAGAGTCGTGATCAATATAAATAATTCAAAATTACTTCTTTTCCAATCATACATGCTTTTATGTTGTTATTCTTTTGATTTTTTTTTTTCAAATTAATAGGGTTCGTCATGATTAAGCTACAATTTTTTCCCTATCACATAAGGAAAACAAGGATGAGTGTAAGTGTCTTGATCAAATACATAGAGATGTAGAGATGATAGAAAGAGATGAAGTCATCCAACAATAAATTCAATATAAACAATTAATTCAATCTTTAAACAAATTCAAGAAATTTGTCAATTTGTCCATTAGGTCAAAGTAATAACGAATGAAATTATAAATATTTCATCAAACGTGAAATTGAAATTAATACAATGTTATGGTATGATCAATATATATCAAATGTGACCCTATACTTAGACAAAGAATAAGTTATGAGTATTCATTCTGTCCAACAATTTAATCTTGGATGGGTTGAGTTTCGGTTTAATAAAAAAGTTTATTAAAGAGAAAAAAAAGGTCTTGAAGATTCTCAATAGACTAGATTTACAAACTCATAATTGTAGAAAATTTCAAAAACTCCCCGTGTTTTGCGCACATGTCATTGTTGAAGGATAAACTACACTAAAAGGTGTGCTCCCGCTGCAAAGATAGTAATGGTGTAAACTGTTATTGGAAACCAAATCGTGGGAACTCCATCAACTAAATGTCAATAATGCATTTCTACATGGCAATCTCCATGACATGCCTACTGGATTTTTTATTTCAACACCAAACATAATGTGCAATCTCCGAAAGTTGTTTATGGCTTGAGCATCGCATTGCTGATTCACTAAATTATCTCATTCACATGTACTTTATATCTTATAGATTTAAATAATTATGTCTCGATTATTTTCTATTCACTCCAAAAAAAAAAAAGATCATTTTGTTGTTCTTATTTATATTTAATTATTATCTTCTCATCCATCAAACAATTTAAAGTCTATCTTAATAAATGTTTAATGTGAAAGATCTTTACACATTAAAATATTTTCTTAATAACGAGGTTGTTCACAAGGTATTTTTCTCGATTAAGGTAAGTATACGTTTAATATTATTTTTTAAGTAAACCTACAAACATTTCACTAGAACAAATCATTATCTGTCATTTGTTACTTGCTACTAGAACTCTTCTTAACAATTAAGAACGGAGCTGGGTTATGGGTTGAAATTTTTTTTCATTTTATTTTAATTTTTCTTTTTTTCATTTTAATTTTATTTTTTTCTTAAAGGCTTGTTAGACACAACTCATTAACAACAAAATAATATTTTTAATATGTTCTCGCTGGATTCTGAGGTGGTCCGAGCTGAGCTCGGCCCTGAGAAATCCGGCGGCGTGAGGGGTTGGAACCCTCGTTAATGGGTGTGTGTGATTTAGGTTTTATTTCGTGTCTTGATTTTCAATCCTCTATCGGTATATATAGGGATCTTAATTAGGGTTTTATACTCGTGGATTTCATAGGGAAGATTGCTTCAGGCCCAAGAATCCCGATAAATCAGGGAAAAGATATATGTCCATATTTGTCCAAATACGTTTTGTTTATGTTGAGCTCAGCCTGGTTAGTGGGGTGAGCCCGGGGTCCGGGAGATGAGCTCGGTGCTCATCCCCAGCCCGGTACATCAGCCCCCCAAGCTCAGGCCAAGCTATCAAGTGGCGTGAGTTCAAGTCATGAGCTCGGTCTTCCGATGTCTATTGGCGGGAAACTTTCGTGACGGTTGGTATTCCTTCATTTAAATTTATTAAGTTTTTTTTTTGTTTGCATGATGCATTGGATGGGCCTTGCCGTTGATGGGCCGCCGAATGGGATTGACAGTTACCTTGGCCAGTAACGGCTCTTTTCCTTCTTATGTGCCGCTTGCCCTTCATTTTCCATTCTTCTCTCTTTGCACTTTCGTTCTCCTCTTGCCGCCATTCCCCATTCTTCTCAGAGTTCTCCTCTCATTCTCAGAGTTCTCCTCTCGTGTTCAGAGTTCTCCTGTCATTCTCAGGGTCCCTTCTCGCTTCTCTCTCGTTTGTCATTTGCCTCGTCCATCGTTCGTTCTCTAGGGCTTGTCTTCGCTGTCTCGCGCTCGTCCCCTGTTTCTGCCATTCGTTCGTTCTAGGTATGTCTTCTTCACACTCTTCTGCTACTCGTAGCATAGATAGCTTGATTCCCCCCTCTGTTTCGGGCTCCGAGCCCGAATCAATGGAGGCTTCTTCCCCTTCCCTTGAAGTTTCGACGGGAGAGGCTGATCTCATATCCGGACCCTCTTCCGTTGCTACCGAAGTTCCCCCTGCTGGGGTCGAGGTCCAGCCTGTTGGTGTTGCCGAGGTCTCCCCTGTTGAGACCGAGGTGAGGTGCGTCAACGTTGCTACGGAGGTATCCGGTGGTGGGAACGCCCTCCCCGGCATGGTCGAGGAGGAGATAGCGAGGGAGCCCGAGGAGGCCGACCTCTATGTTCCCATCCCAGCCGAGGAGCCCGACTTCTCGTGGCTCCTAGAAGAAGTATCGAGCCGGGTCTCCTACTTCGACAACATAGAGAGTGTCCAGGCCGTCCTTGATAAGTACGATATCTTGAGGGAGGGGTTCGACGATGTGGTTAGGTTCCAGACTTGCAAGCGCAATCAGAGGGTTCATGCTCGTACCCTCGTGTCCGGTCGGTATGCTATAACCGTATACGAGTATATGTTTAAAGAGTACGACATAGTCTTCCCCTTGAGTCGCTGTGAAACCGAGGTATTGGCCTTTCTGAACGTGGCTCCTAGTCAGCTCCACCCCAATAGTTGGGGCTTTCTTCGTGCCTTCCAAATACTGTGTAAGATGCTCGGTGTTAGGCCGAGCTCCCGTGTCTTCCTGTACCATTATCAGCTTAAGCACGGTCCTAAGGTGGGCTGGGCTTCCCTTAGTAGTGCCCGGACTGGGGGGGGGGGCTTACTCATCCCCTATGTCCAATCGTATAAGAAATTCAAGGAGCGCTACTTCAAGCTGTCCTCGGTCAACAATAGGGTCGTCAAGGCCCTATTTCTGAAGGACGACCTGAAGCCGAGGTACCCTTTGCACTGGTGCCCTCCCCGGAAGTATACCAGGTTTCCCGAGGACATGTTGACCCCGGGTGACAAAAACATTATCCAAGTTCTGCACGGCCTCCCCTTGCCCATTAGTAGTCGGGCTCTCCTCGTCCAAATTATGAATTGTTTGACTAACATTCTCTTGTACTTTCTTTGCAGATACCATGGCCGACAACTTCAGTCTGATTGCTGCTCTGAGGGCGCGCAGGTCAAGCTCCGGGCCTCGAGGTCGCGGGGCGTCCTCTGGTGGTCCCAGCCCGGCTCCCCGACCTCCTCTCCCGCAGGCCACTCCCAGCCCAAAACGGCCAAGAGTCGATGTGGTCGAGCTCACATCGGAAGGTGTGGGGGCCTCACCCAAGAGGCCGAGACCTGACGAAGACACCGCCACCTCCGTTTCTCCCAACACTCGGGCCGAAGTGGCCGTACCCAAGTCGACTTCCAGGGGAGAGGGTGCTCCTCCAACAACTACAAAGACTTCCCAGAAACTTCCAACTGGTGCTTCTTGGCTTGGCAAAGATGGTGTTGGGCCCCGCATTGAGCAGATGGCGGCCGACGTCCTGCCTGGTCAGTCACTTTGGGACTCCTCACTAAGGGGAGAAAACATCCAGATCGGGCAGCCCTTCCCAAGTTCTTATGACAACGCTCTGTTAGATGCAGTTGGAGTAACAGACAATCTTGACGGGGCTGAGGTATTGTTGAGCCGCCTCATGGCCATAGCCCGGCACAGCAAGAGGAGGGTGGCCGAGCTTGAAGTTGCGTCGGTTCGTCGGGAGCAAGAGTGCGCAGCTCGGGCGGCCGTTCTGGAAATGGAGGTCACCAAGTCTAAGATGGCCAGGGAAGAAGTTGAGCGGGAGCTCGTGGCGACGAGGGCGGACCGGGAGGGACTCCAAAAGGAACTTGTCGCCTCAAAGGCGAACGAGGAGGGGCTCCAGGGCAGGCTGAGCTCCGCGGAGACTAAAGTGCTGGGGCTGACCGAGCAGCTTGCCGCGGCCGAGCAGATCATCTCCGGTCAGAAGGTCAAGATGGGGTAGATGGAGGAGACCGTTGTGTCCGGCTTCTGCTCGGGCTTTGACGGGGCGGTTCGCCAAGCTTGCTACCTGGCCCCAACCTTAGATCCCGAGTCCTTTGACTATGTCAAGGACATCATGGATGGGGAGTGGGTGGATTGCACCAACTAGGCTTTCTCCTCTTTTTGTCATTATTTTGTACTTTTTTGTGGCCGACCTTTAAGGGCGACCTTGGGTTGTAACTACGGTCCACTAGGCCGCACAATGTTTATTTTTCTTGCCTTTATATCATCATTTTATCTTCATTTTATTCTCCTGCTTTACTATCATCGCTTTACTCTTCTTCTTTTTGACTTATTCCGCGCTTATTCTACTTGAATGCTTGCTTATGTTGCTTACCTGACCGACCACCAACGGGTCCAAGGTGCGATCTCCTAGCTTGGGACTGGTCGAGTCCGGCCGAGGATGCCCCTCTTAGGCGATGTCCTCTTTAAACTCGGTAGCTGCCAAGCACGGTAAAACTTGTAAAGGGACGCGATGTCTCCTTTAGCTCGGTAGCCGCCGAGCTCGGTAAAAACTGGTAAAGGGACGCGATGTCTCCTTTAGTCCGGTAGCCGCCGAGCTCGGTAAAAACTAGTAAAGGGGCGCGATGCCTCCTTTAGCTCGGTAGCCGTCGAGCTCGGTAAAAACTGGTAAAGGGTCGCGATGTCTCCTTTAGCTCGGTAGCCGCCGAGCACGGTAAAACTTGTAAAGGGACGCGATGTCTCCTTTAGCTCGGTAGCCGCCGAGCTCGGTAAAAACTGGTAAAGGGACGCGATGTCTCCTTTAGCCTGGTAGCCGCCGAGCTCGGTAAAAACTGGTAAAGGGACGCAATGTCTCCTTTAGCTCGGTAGACGCCGAGCACGGTAAAACTTGTAAAGGGACGCAATGTCTCCCTTAGCTCGGTAGCCGCCGAGCTCGGTAAAAACTGGTAAAGGGACGCGATGTCTCCTTTAGCTCGGTAGCCGCCGAGCACGGTAACAACATAAGTGTGATGGTAGAAATTCTTCTTTATTGAATACTAATGTGGTGTCTCGTTAAAACCTTTCCTGGAAAAACCCTCCTTAGGGAAAAACCCGAGCTTAGGAAAAAGAGTACACCTCCATGATGAACGAAAAACATAACAAATTGCTTAAACTTTACTGAATTGAACATTAAATTTAAAAGGGAGTATGTAACACCCCGCTATTTTACATTGCTGAAATATTTTTCTTTTTATCCATTTATTATTATTATTTAAAAATGTTTCCCTTCATTTATATTTCTTTAAATAAAATCTTAAAATAATTTTCCTTGCTAACAAAAACGTCACCAAAATAAAACACATCACATAGATCATATCGTAATCATACATCAAAAGTTATTTACAAAATGTCACATAGTACGTAATATTGTGATAATTATAATATACACATTATTCACAAAAATCCTCATGTTTGCTTATCCTTCGTTCACATCTCCAATAGATTTATCCTGTTAATCTGCTCCCCCAATTAAAATTTAGGATCATCACAGGTGTCAAACCACAGACACAAACACGCAAGGGTAAGTTCCAAAAATTTTAATAAAAATACATATCATATAAAATTATCAATATAATACATATCATAATTAAATAAATAAAGAATGAATTATGACTTAAATGAAATTTCTATATGATGCATGCTCCAACCTCAACTCCAAAAATATGCAATGTGGTACCATCTCGATAATACGACATCATCATCGTAAAACTTACCACCGGTTGGGATTTCACAGTGGTGCACAGAATCTCATAAACAATCATGTGATCATCATGAATTAAATGAATTCTCACTATAAAAATCCCCAAGTCCGCATCCCACCTAGACGACGATTAAGTTATTATCCGCACCTCTAACCGAGGCCACCTCTTTTGAGGCATGCATGAATGAATGAAAACTTATCTCCCTTTCTAAAAATCTCATTTAAAACAGCATCAACTCATTGATATTACACATCCACTCCATCATTATATTTTACGTTGTGGATTAATAATTTATAGTATAATAGTCATAGTTTTTATCACAATCCTCAACGTGCATATCATAGGTAATTAATCACAATCTCAATCATCATCCAAGTTCAAAGAAAAGGTAAACATGCATAATCCAAGTCATGATCCAAATACACATCCAAAATCATTCAAGTTCAAATCAAAGATCATCCAAATTCAAAGTATAGAAAAATTAATTGTTGTAATATTATATCAATAACTAAAATTATGAAATCAGTAAAGGTGGCAGAGCCTCCTAGTTAGATCTCATAATTTTAAAATCACAAATTATCATATGAAATATAAACAAATGAAAGCGGAAATATTTAAATATAAAGATATAAATATGCAGTATTATAAATGAAATCTGGATTAGCTTAGTTGGTTAAGACATGACTGGAAACACAAATATTTTGAGATTATTCTAGAATTTTTAGAAAATTGAAAACTTAATTAAATTGAAAACTTAAAATAATTTAGAAACTTCCCTCACCTTGATTTCTTTTGGCTACTCTTTTGGAAGACTTTGAGAAAGCTTTTGAAGGTTGAAAGAAGGTTGATTCTACTCTCAAAGTTAAATGAAATAGGTTTTTGGTGAATTTAGAAAAATTTGGAATTTTAGCAAAATAAGTTTATGGTTTTGGGAAAATTGGAAATACTAAGATTTTGGTGTTTTGGTGCAAATGAATTCATGGCTGAAGTGTTCTCAGATGGTTTCTATTTATAGATGAAATAAAATTTAAAATATTATTAGTGGTAAAATTTAATATACTTAGTGGTTTTTCCATAAACAATTAATTATAATTCTTTTTCTTTTTAGTGCTCCATTAATCAAATTGGTGCTAACACCACTTACTTAGTGCATCTTTTCATCATTCATGACATATTGCACTTGTTCAGAATTTTCTAACTTTTATTTATATATATATATATATTTTTTATTATTATTTTATTATTTTTTTTTATTATTATTATTTTTTTTTTAATTCTTAAAATATTTCTCAAATCAAATATAAAATAAGATTTCTTAATAATAATATAATTAAAACAATAAATTTTCAGTAATTCGAAATATAAAATAATATTTGAAACATCAAATAGTAATAAAAATGTCAAACAACAAATTTATTTTTTTATTACATTTTTATTTAGAAATGTAATCATAATTTTCTCAAATTACGTAATAATATTGCTACCCAATGATAAATTATTTTTGAATTACATTTTCTGTCTAATCAAATTATAACAGTAAATAGTTAATATGTACATTTTTATAGAATTTTTAGTAAATGTTTTAACTACGAAATTATTTATGAAAATTAATTTTGAGGGTGTTACAACTCTCCCCCCCCTAAAAAGAAATTTCGTCCTCGAAATTTACCTCATTGAAATAATGTAGGATAGCTTTTCTGCATCTCACTTTCCAATTCCCATGTTGCATCATCCGTTCTCCAGATAACCTTTACTAAAGGAATATCTTTTCCCCTTAAGGTTTTGATTCTTCTATCCTCAATTCTTATTGGTAATGCTTCATAGGTTAGATTATCCTTTATTTGTATGTCATCTAACTCAATTACATGTGATGAATCGGAATGTATTTACGAAGTTGTGAAACATGAAAGACATTATAAAGATTAGAAAGAATTGGGGTAAAGCAATTTGGTAAGCCACGGGGCCTACTCTTTTTATTATTTGGAAGGGACCAATGAAACGCGGTGAAAGTTTTCGGGATTTTAAAACTCTTCCAATACCAGTCCATGGATTTACCCTTAAGAATACGTGATCACCAACATCAAATTCCAAATCTTTTCTTCTTTTGTCATGATAACTTTTCTGCCTACTTTGTGTCGTTCTCATCTTTTCCTGAATTAACTTAATCTTTTCTGAGGTTTGTTGTACAATATCGAGTCCTAAAATTAAACTTTCTCCGATTCACCAACACAAAGGAGTTCTACATTTTCTTCCATATAAAGCTTCAAAAGGTGCCATACCAATGGAAGAATGAAAACTATTATTGTAAGTAAATTCTATCAAAGGCAAAAAGTCTACCCAACAACCCTTATGTTCTAAAACACAAGCTCTCAATAAATCCTCTAAAGATTGGATTGTTCTTTCGGTTTGTCCATCGGTTTGGGGATGATAGGTTGAACTTAATTTTAATTTGGTGCCTAAAGCTTTATGTAAACTCTCCCAAAATCTTGAAGTAAATCTAGGGTCTCTGTCTGATACAATGCTAGATGGTACACCATGTAATCTTACAATCTCACCTATGTACAAATTAGTTAATTTCTCTAAAGAATACCTAATATTAATAGGAATAAAATGTGCGAGACTTAGTTAAACGATCTACTATAACCCAAATTGAATCAAATCCCCTAGGGCTTCTTGGCAAAGCTACCACAAAATCCATAGATATGCTATCCCATTTCCATTGTGGTATTTCTAAAGGTTGCAATAAACCTTGAGGGTTTCGATGTTCAATTTTAGCCTTTTGACAAATTAAACAAGAATACACATATTCACAAATTTCTTTCTTCATTCGAGGCCACCAAAACATGGTTTTCAAATCTTTGTACATCTTAGTGGCACCAGGATGAATACTTAATTTGCTTTTATGTGCTTCCTCCAAAATTGTTTTTCTAACTTCTATTATATTAGGAATACAAATTCTATCTTGAAACCTCAAAATACCATCCATTCCAATCTTAAACTCACTACTTTTTCCTTGATTCAAAATTTCCATTTGAGTTTTCTAAAAGGATCAAATTCTTGCTTCTGTCCTAATTTCTTCCAAAAATGTGTTAGAAATTTGTAAAGCTCCTAATCTAATACTCGTATTAGTAGTTTCACACACTAAACTAAGATCTCGAAATTGTTCTAATAAATCCATTTCTCTAATCATCAAGTGAAGACATAATCAAAGACTTCCTACTTAAAGCATCTGCTACCACATTAGCCTTTCCAGGATGGTAATTAAGTTCAAAATCATAATCCTTTAAAAATTCCATCCATCTTCTTTGTCTCATGTTTAATTCTTTTTGACTAAATAAATATTTAAGGCTTTTGTGATCGCTAAATACTTCAAATCTAGTTCCATACAAGTAATGTCTCCACATCTTAAGTGTGAATACTACAGTAGCTAATTCTAGATCATGGGTTGGATAATTTTTCTCATGAATCTTAAGTTGTCTAGAAGCATATGCTACCACTTTACCATCTTGCATCAATATTCCTCCTAAACCCATTTTAGATGCATCACAATATACTACAAAAGGTTCTTTGGGATCAGGTAAAGTTAATACTGGAGCAGTGGTCAATCTTTCCTTTAGAGTTTGAAAACTATCCTCACATTGAGTTGTCCAAATAAATGCTGATTCTTTTTAGTCAAGGTAGTCAAAGGTAAAGCTATTTTAGAAAAATCTTTAATAAATCTCCTATAATATCCTGCTAATCCTAGAAAACTCCTAATCTACATTACACTTTTAGGTCTCTCCCATTCCAAAACAGATTGTACCTTACATGGATCTACGATATTCCTCCCCGACATATCACATGACCTAAAAATTTCATTTTCTCCATCCAAAATTCACACTTAGATAATTTAGCAAAAAGTTTTCTGTCCTTTAAAATCTGTAATACTATATTTAAGTGTTTGGCATGATCCTCCCTAGTTTTACTATACACTAATATGTCATCAATGAATACAATTACAAAATGATCAAGATAAGGGTGAAAAATTCGGTTCATGTAATCCATAAATACTGGCTGGAGCATTAGTCACTCCAAAAGGCATAACTAAATACTCATAGTGCCCATAACTTGGTACTTGAAAGCGATTTTGGAATATCCTCGGATTTTACCCTAATCGATGATATCCTGATCTTAAATCAATCTTACTAAAAATACGGCTCTTTTAATTGATCCATAAGATCATCAATCCTAGGCAGTGGATATTTATTCTTAATGGTTACTCTATTCAATTGTCTATAATCTATGCACATTCTCATGGTTCCATCCTTTTTCTTAACTAACAAAACTGGAGCTCCCCAGGGTGATACACTAGGCCTTACAAACTGTTTACTTAACAATTCTTCAATTTGTTTCTTGACTTACGCTAATTCTACGGGAGACATTCTATATGGTGCTATGGAAATTGGTCCTGTTCCTGGAACTAAATCAATGGAAAACTCTATTTCTCTTTCAGGAGGTAATTGATCCACTTCTTGAAATATCTCTGTAAAATCTTTTACTATTGGCACACTACTCACCTCATTTTCAGATTTAGTTTCATTAGCGGTGATCATGTATACTTGGGTATTGTTTTCCTTTAAAGATTTTAAGACTTTATTTATGGAAACAATTTCAATATCCCTACTCACCTCCGAGTCTCGAAAAATAATTGTTTTGTCAAAGCAATTCAACAAAACATGATTAGTGGACAACCAATCCATACCTAAAACAACTTCAATTTGTTGAAGGGGTAAACAAATCAAATTGACACAGAAAGTTTTATCACCAATTTTTATTTTACGATCTAGACATATCGAGGTTAAAAGCGAAGTCCCGGTTGGAGTATTTACTTCTAATTTAAAGTTTAATGAAGACACGGGAGTTTCAATTTTTGTACACAAGAATATGACACAAAAGAATGAGTAGCACCAGAGTCAAATAACACGGTTAAAGGAATTTCATTTATGAAGCATTTACCTCGAATCAAAGGTTACGAAGTCTCGGTTCCATTAAGAGAAAAATTCTTCCTTGAGCCTTCGGTTTTTCGGACGGATTTTCGGACATGCTTCCTTTTCCTCGACAATCTTTTGCTAGATGTCCCTTTGTGTTACATTTGTAGCACCGGTTGCACGATGAAGCATAGTGTCCAAATTCTCCACATTTAAAACACTTGACATTAACGGGATTAGATTCACGATTTCTTATAGGAGCTTTAGAAAAATTCCCGAATGAACGTTCCTTAAATCCTTGAGAAGCTTGGTATGGTTTCCTTTATTTTCGAACCCAAATCTTTTATTTTTAATGGGTCCACCAATATTTTTATTTTTATAATATACAGCTCTAGCACGAGAATCCTCATCATATATTCTACACATATTTACAAGCACCGAAATTGGTGAATACCTTGATAATTTATAGCCTTTTTTTATTTCGGACGCGTGCCATTTAAAAATTTAACACATTTTGACCTTTCACCATCTTTTCCATGGTAGTGTGTAGAATATCCGACTAGATCCTCAAACCTAACCGCATACTCGCCCTACTCTTGTTAAGTTCCCTTGTTTTAATTCCAAAAACTCCATTTCTTTTTTATTCCTTATATCTTCAGAAAATATTTTTCTAAAAACAATTCCTTAAATTCTCCCCATTTTATTGTTTCTCCTTCCTTCGCTTCATCTTGGTAAGCATTTTCCCACCAATATTCTCGCTCATCCACCAACATATGAGTTGCGAAAATTACCTTTTTATCCTCAGAACATCCCATTACCCGAAAGATTTTCTCAATTTCCCTTACCCATCGTTGAGCACCTTCAGGGTCATATCCACCTCCAAAAGTAGGCGGATTATTCCTCTGAAAACGCTCCAGGCCACGATATTCATTATGTTCGTTGTTGTTCCTATTTTGACTTCCAATTGCTTGGTAAAGTTTTTCGAGTGCCTCAGCAATTGCCTTATCATTTCCTCCAGCCATCTTGATTATTACAGAAAACAAAATCACAAAGCATATCAACTAACAATCACACAAGAATATAGAGCACATAAACAAACAATCATATACTCCACCTTATAACTTCTACCAATCATTTAATCACAACAAAAACATGGTTAGCTCAAAATTCACAAGTCCAAGAAAACATACTGCTCTGATACCAACTGTAACACCCCGCTATTTTACATTGCTGAAATATTTTTCTTTTTATCCATTTATTATTATTATTTAAAAATGTTTCCCTTCATTTAGATTTCTTTAAATAAAATCTTAAAATAATTTTCCTTGCTAACAAAAACGTCACCAAAATAAAACACATCACATAGATCATATCGTAATCATACATCAAAAGTTATTTACAAAATGTCACATAGTACGTAATATTGTGATAATTATAATATACACATTATTCACAAAAATCCTCATGTTTGCTTATCCTTCGTTCACATCTCCAATAGATTTATCCTGTTAATCTGCTCCCCCAATTAAAATTTAGGATCATCACAGGTGTCAAACCACAGACACAAACACGCAAGGGTAAGTTCCAAAAATTTTAATAAAAATACATATCATATAAAATTATCAATATAATACATATCATAATTAAATAAATAAAGAATGAATTATGACTTAAATGAAATTTCTATATGATGCATGCTCCAACCTCAACTCCAAAAATATGCAATGTGGTACCATCTCGATAATACGACATCATCATCGTAAAACTTACCGACCAGGTTGGGATTTCACAGTGGTGCACGAGAATCTCATAAACAATCATGTGATCATCATGAATTAAATGAATTCTCACTATAAAAATCCCCAAGTCCGCATCCCACCTAGACGCACGGATTAAGTTATTATCTCGCACCTCTAACCGAGGCCACCTCTTTTTGAGGCATGCATGAATGAATGAAAACTTATCTCCCTTTCTAAAAATCTCATTTAAAACAGCACCAACTCATTGATATTACACATCCACTCCATCATTATATTTTACGTTGTGGATTAATAATTTATAGTATAATAGTCATAGTTTTTATCACAATCCTCAACGTGCATATCATAGGTAATTAATCACAATCTCAATCATCATCCAAGTTCAAAGAAAAGGTAAACATGCATAATCCAAGTCATGATCCAAATACACATCCAAAATCATTCAAGTTCAAATCAAAGATCATCCAAATTCAAAGTATAGAAAAATTAATTGTTGTAATATTATATCAATAACTAAAATTATGAAATCAGTAAAGGTGGCAGAGCCTCCTAGTTAGATCTCATAATTTTAAAATCACAAATTATCATATGAAATATAAACAAATGAAAGCGGAAATATTTAAATATAAAGATATAAATATGCAGTATTATAAATGAAATCTGGATTAGCTTAGTTGGTTAAGACATGACTTGAAACACCAAGGTCTTGGGTTCAAGTCATGCTCACATCATTTTTAGTTATATATATATATTTTTTTTATATTTGAAAATTTAAGTAAATTGCAACTTCTCTTACAATTCTTATTACTTTAAAACTTCAATAATAATTATAAGTTCATAAATTTTAGAACACAAATATTTTGAGATTATTCTAGAATTTTTAGAAAATTGAAAACTTAATTAAATTGAAAACTTAAAATAATTTAGAAACTTCCCTCACCTTGATTTCTTTTGGCTACTCTTTTGGAAGACTTTGAGAAAGCTTTTGAAGGTTGAAAGAAGGTTGATTCTACTCTCAAAGTTAAATGAAATAGGTTTTTGGTGAATTTAGAAAAATTTGGAATTTTAGCAAAATAAGTTTATGGTTTTGGGAAAATTGGAAATACTAAGATTTTGGTGTTTTGGTGCAAATGAATTCATGGTGAAGTGTTCTCGATGGTTTCTATTTATAGATGAAATAAAATTTAAAATATTATTAGTGGTAAAATTTAATATACTTAGTGGTTTTTCCATAAACAATTAATTATAATTCTTTTTCTTTTTTAGTGCTCCATTAATCAAATTGGTGCTAACACCACTTACTTAGTGCATCTTTTCATCATTCATGACATATTGCACTTGTTCGAATTTTCTAACTTTTATTTATATATATATATTTTTTATTATTATTTTATTTTTTTTTTTTTATTATTATTATTATTTTTTTTAATTCTTAAAATATTTCTCAAATCAAATATAAAATAAGATTTCTTAATAATAATATAATTAAAACAATAAATTTTCAGTAATTCGAAATATAAAATAATATTTGAAACATCAAATAGTAATAAAAATGTCAAACAACAAATTTATTTTTTTATTACATTTTTATTTAGAAATGTAATCATAATTTTCTCAAATTACGTAATAATATTGCTACCCAATGATAAATTATTTTTGAATTACATTTTCTGTCTAATCAAATTATAACAGTAAATAGTTAATATGTACATTTTTATAGAATTTTTAGTAAATGTTTTAACTACGAAATTATTTATGAAAATTAATTTTGAGGGTGTTACAGAGTACACTAGCTAAAGTAGGGCTTCAGGTGACTAGCATTCCAAGTTCTGGGAATTAGACCTCCCCCCATTTCTTGCAACTTGTAAGCTCCATTCTGATGGGTCTCGAGGATGCGAAAGGGGTCGTCCCAGTTGGCGGCGAGCTTGGCATGAGCTCGATCTCGCCTTGCCTCCCCGGTCTTTCTCCAAACGAGGTCACCCGGGAGGAAGGTCCGCTCCCGAACTCGGGAGTTATAGCGACGAGCTGCTCGCAACTTCGTTGCCAACTCCCTTACTCTAGCTTCTTCTCGTACTTCTTCAATAAGGTCGAGTTCCTCCCTGAGGGCAGCCTCGCTGCTTAGGGATGTGTACGTCAGCCTCCTTCACGAGGGTTCACCAACCTCAACTGGTATCATAGCATCAAATCCATAAGTGAGGCGGAACGACGTTTCGTTGGTGGAGGATTGAGGTGTGCAGTGGTATCCCCATAATACACTTGTATTTCCTCAGCCCAATCTCCCTTTACTCGGCCAAGCTTCTTTTTCAACTCATTGAGGATAACCTTATTGGCTGCTTCGGCCTGCCCATTTGTTTGGGGATGCTCCACCGATGACGTTCTGTGTTGGATACCGAGCTGGGATAGGAATGTGCGAAATGTAACATCTGTGAACTGCCGCCCATTGTCGGTGATCAGGCCGTAAGGTATACCATGCCTACAAACAATATGTCTCCAAACGAACTTCTGGACCTGCTTTGCCGATATCGTTGCTACCGGTTCGGCCTCGATCCACTTGGTGAAGTAGTCGATGGCCACCAGCAGGAATTTTGTCTGCCTCTGCGCGGGTGGAAATGGGTCGAGGATGTCCATTCCCCATAAGGCGAAGGGCCACGGCGATGAGATGAGATGGAGCTCGGTTAATGGTGCGGTGGGCAGCGAACCGTGCTCCTGGCACTTTTTACAGCTCTTAACATAGTTCTTAGCGTCCTTCTTCATCGTAGGCCAGTAGTATCCAACTCGGATTAACTGGGCCGCCATGTTCTTGGCCCCTGAGTGCATGCTGCAGATACCTGTATGGAGCTCGTCCATCACGTATTGAGCTTGCTCTTTGGTTAAACATTTAAGTAACGGGGTCGAGAAGCCTCTCCGGAACAGCTCTCGGTCCCTCAGCACATAGTATGGGGCCTGGCGCCGCACCCTTTAAGCCTCGTTCTTGTCGTCAGGTAAGACGTCGTCCTACATATAGGATATGAGGGGGGTCATCCACATGCTCGGCTCTGTACTGATCGAGTGGATCTCGTCCTTGTCCCAGCTCGGGGAGATGAGGACTTCCTGGATGATTGAATGGTGTTGTCCCCCTTTACGGGAGCTCGCTAGTTTAGACAAGATGTTGACCCTGTCATTCTGTTCGCGGGGAACATGGATAATCTCAAATTTGGCAAAATGAGAGAACATGTTCTTCACCCTGTGGTAATATTGCTGTAGGAGGGGCTCTTTAGCCTGGAATTCATCCCTAACTTGAGAAGTAACTAGCTGGGAGTCATTTAGGCACGTCAAGTGTCGAATGCCCATGTCCCGTGCTAACCTGAGGTCGGCCAGAAGGGCTTCATACTCAGCTTGATTGTTGGAGGCTGCAAAGGAGAAGTGTATAGCCTGTTCCAATACGAGATCGTCTGGTCCCTCCAGTATAACTCCTGCTCCGCTTCCTTTTCTGTTAGAAGAGCCATCAACTCTCAGCGTCCAGCCTGGCTCACGCTCGCCGAGCTCAGGTAACTCGGTGAGGAAGTCGGCCAGGAATTGAGCCTTCATATGGCCTCGGGGTTCAAATTGAAGCCCGAACTCTGACAACTCTACCGCCCAGGCTGTCATGCGACCCGCAAGGTCGGGTCGCTGCAATATCTGTCTGATGGGATAATCAGACCTTACAATTATGTCATGGCTATGGAAATAGTGTCTTAATCGGTGAGCAGTGAAGACGAGGGCGTGCACTAGCCTTTCTATAGTTTGATACCTAGTCTCCGCGGACTGGAGTGTGCGGCTCACAAAGTACACCGGAGTCTGGACTCTGTCGATTTCTTTGACGAGGACCGAGCTTATGGCAACCTCGTAAACTGCTAAGTAAACACATAGAGGCAATTCTGGAGAAGGGCCGGTAAGTGTTGGTAAAGAGGCGATCTGTGTCTTTAACTTGTTGAATGCGGAGGCACATTCCGCATTCCATTCAAAACGAGCTGAGCGTTTCAATAACGCGAACAGGGGTTTACTTTGTTCGGCCAGTTTGGGCAGAAACCGAGATAGGGCGGTCAGGCGCCCATTAAGTTTCTGCAAGTCTTTCAAGCAGGTCGGGCTAAGCATGTTAGTGATGGCCGTGCACTTATCCGGGTTGGCCTCTATTCCTCTCTGGGAGATCATAAAACCGAGGAATTTACCTCCTCCCACGCCGAAGGGGCACTTTTCCGGATTCAGCCGAATTTGATGTCGGCGTATTTCTGCAAATATTTCCCTTAGATCAGCGGCGTGTTGAGCATGAGTTTTTGACTTCACCACCATGTCATCAACGTAGACCTCCATATTACGCCCGATCTGGGCACTAAAAACCTTGTCCATTAGTCGTTGGTAGGTGGCCCCTGCGTTCTTGAGACCGAAGGGCATGACTTGATAGCAATAGTTGGCTGTGGCTGACATAAACGCAGTCTTCGACTCGTCGGGGGGATACATCGGTATCTGGTTGTAACCGGAATAGGTGTCCAAGAAACTGAATGCCTCATACCCAGCTGTGCTGTCCACTAACCGGTCGATGCTAGGCAAGGGGTAGGTGTCCTTGGGACAGGCTTTGTTCAAATCGGTGTAGTCCGTGCACATCCTCCACTTCCCATTTGCTTTTTTGACCATTACAACATTGGCCAACCAGGTGGCGTATATGATTTCCGGATGAAACAAGCCTCCCAGAAGCTTATCGACCTCCTTTTGAACTACTAGACGGCGCTCCTCGCCTAGCTTTCTTTTTCGTTACGCCACTAGCCGGGCGTGGGGAAGCAGGGATAATTTATGGCACATCAGATTAGGATCAATGCCGGGCATATCGGACGGCTTCCATGCAAAAAGGTCTACGTTTTCGCATAACGTCTCTATCACTTCTTGGCGGGAGGAGACCGGCATGGAAATGCCTACCTTGGTGACTTGACCCGTTTCTGGGCCGAGCTGCAGCGGCTCAAGAGGCTCGGCGAAGGAGGGACGTTCCTCTTCAAATTCCGCTTGGGGATCCATATCCAATGATTCGTCGGCCCCACTATGGACGGAGCAGATGTTCGAGGCCGGCCTCCCATCCTCTTTCTTGATGGAATATGGTGCGACCTTCAAACTCCGGGCGTAGCATACTCGGGTCGGCCTTGACTGTGACTATCTTTCCCCTCTCCTCTGGGAATTTCATCGCCATGTGCGGTGTGAACACAATGGCTCCCAACTGGTTCAGCGTTCTCCTGCCGATGATGACGTTATAGGATGTATCGGCATCGATCAAAATACACCTGACCTTTACTGTTTTATAAGCCTCGCTTCCGCCGAAGGTAGTGAGGAGGTCAATGTATCCCCGAGAATGGACTCTTTCTCCCGCAAATCCGAGCAATGGCTCAGGGTACAGTTTGATGATGGACTCGGGCAGCTCCAGCTGTTTGAAAACAGACCAATATAATACATCGGTCGAGCTTCCCTGGTCGATCAGCACTTTGCGAACTTGCCAGTTGGCGATGGTACACGAGATGACCATGGGGTCAGTCTGGTCTAGATCCTCTATGCTGAAGTCGGCATCAGAGAATGTGATGGCGGGCAAAGTTCTTTTCTTGGGGGACCCTATGTGGTTGACGCTTCTCGCATATCGTTTTCGGGCCGAAGAGGTGGCTCCCCCTCCAGCGAAGCCTCTAGCAATGGTATTGATCGTCCCTTTTACCTTGTCAGGATTTTGGTCAGTCCCCTTGCCCCAGCTTCTATCAGTGCGTTTATTCGGGCCATCTCGGGTGTCCCGATCTTGGTCTCGAGTCCTGGAACTCGATCCGGCATACCTCTCCGGGTGTTTCTGCTCCTCTTGTACGAATCTTCGTAACTCGCCCGATCTAATGAGTCGTTCTATGAGGTCTCGCACTTGGCGACAATCTTCGGTAGTGTGCCCCGTGTTCTGGTGATAAGCGCATTGCTTGGTCGTGTCGACGTCCACGGGAGACCGGGAAGCTTTAGGGCGGCGAACCAAGTCTAAAGCGCATGCTTCCCTAAAGATCTTGTCCTTGGACGCATTCAGGGGTGTATATGAGGTATACGAGTTGGCGCAACGCTCTCTTTTTGACTCCGCCCTACGGGAGGAGGAGGACTGCTTGGGTGGTAGGTTGTGCCCCGAGCTCGACGCTTAGCCGCAGTGTTATCTTCTATGCTCATGAAATGGGCATCTCGGGAGCGGAGGTCGTTCATGTTGACTGGAGGTTCAGTGAAAAGGGAGTCGGAGAAGGGGCCGGGGTTGAGCCCGACCTGAATGGAATGTAGCGCGACAGCGGGGTGGAGGTTGGGTATATTCCGGCAGGCCAACGCGAAACGGGCCATGTAGTCTCTAAGTGATTCCTTTTCTCCCTGCACCAGGTGATGAAGCGATATCGAGGTGGTTGGTGTCGGTCTGGCGTCCGCAAACCGGGCTTGGAAGTGTTCGTCCAGGGAATTGAAGGAGTCGACCGACAACGGTGGAAGCGAGTAATACCAATCTAGGGCTATCCCCTTCAATGTTGAGAGGAACATTCGGCAGAGTACGTAGTCGTCGTCTACGGTCATGGCGTCTTGAGTGAGGAAGGCCCTCACGTGGGTAACCGGGTCCGTAGTCCCATCGTATTTGTCCTAGGATGACCATCTCCAAGATTCTGGGACCCGGACGGAGAGGATGGCCGGAACGAATGGGTGGAGGTTCCAGACTTGACCTAGACCAGGTGTTCGAGGTCAGCGAATGGCTGAGCCTGGGAGGGGCCTAGCTGCACTGAGGAGTTAGTTGCCTGAATCCTAGAGGGGTCGTGTCGGGGCTCGGAGGTTGCGACATGCGTATCCTCCCTGGTAGTGTGTGGGTTGTTGGGACCGACGCGTGAATTAGACCTGGCCTCCTCCCGCGCCCTTGGCTCGTCATCCCGGTTGGGAACGAGGGGGGTTCTACCCTGAGTTTCTTGGTTCCTTTGTCGTAGGGCCTGCAATTCCAGAAGATCGGCTTCACGCTGTCGCTAGACAGTATTTAAATTCGCCTGTGTGGTCTGCAATGCCCTTTCAATTTCTCGATTATGGGCTCGTAAAGCTTCCTCGCCAGCGTCCATCCGCGCGTGAGCCTCCGCCAACGCCGCGTCCACCCGTGATTGTATGAGTTCTGCTACGGCGGGATCCACCGCGGCGTTGGAGTTGCTGCGAGTGAGAACCATCTGGGACTGTTTCGGGATTGAGAACTAGCAAGTGATTGTGGGATTAAGAATTATCTAGCCCCACGGTGGGCGCCAAATGTTCTCGCTGGATTCTGAGGTGGTCCGAGCTGAGCTCGGCCCTGAGAAATCCGGCGTGAAGGGGTTGAAACCCTCGTTAATGGGTGTGTGTGATTTAGGTTTTATTTCGTGTCTTGATTTTCAATCCTCTATCAGTATATATAGGGATCTTAATTAGGATTCTATATTCGTGGATTTCATAGGGAAGATTGCTTCAGGCCCAAGAATCCCGATAAATCAGGAAAAAGATATATGTCCATATTTGTCCAGATACGTTTTGTTTATGTTGAGCTCAGCCCGATTAGTGGGGTGAGCCCGGGTCCGGGAGATGAGCTCGGTCTCATCCCAGCCCAGTACATAATATATATTCATGAGTTTTTAAATGTTATTCACTTATCATAGAAACCCGTAATTAACATATTTTGAAAGTATATAAATAAAAAAAAATGATAAATATTTTAAATCTCAACTGTGACAGAATTTTATGGCAGTGAGGGGAGGGTTAAATAAAGTATGGTGAACTCGGTTGAAGCTGAAAGCTGGTTAATTATTGACAAATGGGTAACTATTCAGATTCTTTTACCCACTAAGATGATAAGGAAAAAATAAATGAAACTCATCTCTAGATCCAAAGAAGCTACCCGTCCACGTAATGAAGTGCTCCACCAAAATATTCTCGCAATTTTTATTTCTCCAACGGATCAACTAACATCTATCTTTTTAGGAAAATTACAGTTTAAACCCTTCTTAAGTAAGTTAAACTTTTCATAATTTTATTTGAAGATATCGTAATCTATTTTCTATAAATAGATTTATTTTATTTAAAACTATTAAAAACTACAAAATTGGTGTTAGGATAATTTTGTATATGATTGAAAACTATTAAAACTTAATATTTTGTATATAAACAATACATTAACGAGAAATAAAACATGAAATCGTTCCTTTCTCGGTTTATTTCTGTAAAAAAGTGGAAATGGAATAGTCAAATTGAATGTTGATTCGGCTAAGGAGCAAAAATATAAAGGGCAAGTTCTAAAATTTAAAGCTCGAAAAAAAGCAATGAGTGGTGAAAAGCGTAACGCGGTGGAGACATTTTTCTCAGGCACTCTGCTTCTGTGGTTGGGTTCCGTTTGTTTCCAAATTTTGTTCAACAGACTTTCGGAACTCTTGTTTGTCGTCGCAGGTTTCCTGTTCTATCAGACATCTAACTGCCTCATTCGATTTTTGTTCCCCACTCAAAAGGACCCTCTCTTTGTTAACACCTCCGTTTCTCTTCTTCACTCCCTCGTTACCTCCGCTTCAGGTCATTTTTCTATTCATATCCACTCATTATTATTATCCTTTTCTTTCGTTAATTGCTTCTTTGCTTCCTTTGTTTACTCTTATCATTATTATTAGTACCAAATATGTCATATATACTACTCGTCTCAAAATCCTAATCCCTTACTTTGCCCAACTCTTCCAATTTATTTAATTGACTTTGAAGTAAAGTAATTTATGTTTAGAAAGCACGTTTGATATATAATTTAGTGTAAATATTTTAAATTATTGCAAAAATTACTTTTTTTTATTACTTTTAATCAATCTTACAATTGGAAATTGAACATATTTATCTTTACTAAAATCCCATTTGACAGGAGGCAAAATTGATTCTGATACTTCATACTGCAAAACCATACATTTTTTTTTTAAAAAAAAGTAATTTTATGAAATTATAGCTGAGTGTTAGCCACTGAAATAACTTTAAGCTTTTGGTTGAATTGAAACCCGGTTCTTTGCTTTTGCATCAGCTTGTTGTGGTTGATGTCCAAAACGGTCAGTTCAGCCTCTTTCTCTTGTTAGAGACCGTGAAGGAAAGAAAGAACAATCTTTTGAAGCTGTCATTCTCTGTAAAACTGTAACTAGTGGTGCTAGTAGTGAACCAGTTTTATCAAGGGAGTGTGTTTGGATAGCAATAATAATAGAAAATCATTCTAGAGTCTTGTTTTTCAGCCCACGAATCTCCAAAATCCTGTCATTTTTTGTTTATTAAATTTATAGTCTTACACTTATGTTGGTGGTTCTTTGCTAAAATTATTTTCTGTTGAATTGCAGAGAATTCCCATAGATGCTGTGATTTTAATATTTTTGTTTCTTTTTTTTTATCTTCCTTTGGGGTCTTGCTGTCATTGCATATTTTTCCCTTTTGCAGTGATCTTCATCTTGTCCAAAGAGTTTTTAAGTAATGGTTCAAGTGGAATGTTTGACCACTCACAGTTGGTTCAACATACTTGGCCATGGGCTTTTGAAGCATTGAGTTTTTCATGTGGTTACTTTGCATATGATCAGTGGGATATGCTCCATTACCGCTTATATAATGGTTGGATACCTTCTATCCTTGTGCATCATCTGGTTCTCCTCATTTGCTTCACTCTTGCTCTGTATCGAAATATTACCATCAATTACCTTATTCTCACTCTTATATGTGAGGTAAGCCACATTTACTTTTAAACCCTTCATATTTTGTGTGTAATTGTTCCATATCTAATGTCTTTTTAGCTTAAAACTCCAGAACTTTGGCAGCAAGGTTTAGAAAAACTACCCTTCATGCTAATTGATGGAAAACTTCAATTTTATAGGATCTTGTTTCAAATGGGAATACTCTTTCTCCATTTTGAAAGCAATGTGATTGACATCATGAAAATCAAAGGGATCATTAAAAATAAACTCTGAATTAAACAAAGGATATTTTTGGGAACATGAAATTAGTTACCTTTTGCTTATATTTTAGACCATCTATAATGAGTTTATTTTCTTCCTTGCTATATTTGAGTCTGAAAGGAGTGCTTCATAATGTTTAGCAGTTGTTGTATAAACTAAAGTGGACTTTGCTGTGATGGTGCAGCTG
This sequence comes from Hylodesmum podocarpum, assembly GCA_026586105.1. Classification (NCBI taxonomy): domain Eukaryota; kingdom Viridiplantae; phylum Streptophyta; class Magnoliopsida; order Fabales; family Fabaceae; genus Hylodesmum; species Hylodesmum podocarpum. Next base: position 10,139,518 of record JALJEV010000623.1, on the reverse strand, counting down.
CATTCCATCTTTCTGCATGTGAGAAAAGTGAGACGGATGGCCGGTATTCGGGATGCAAAGAGCACTTTTGTCAAGTTAGAATGGTTTCTTAATTGGGTCACATTCTTTTTGGCAAGGTCTGCACCTCACATTCTCATCACAGCCAAGCTCATCAAGGATGCTCACAAATTTGGAAAGGGTGTGGAGCTTCCACTGGCTCTGTTTGGCATGGCTGGGATGAATTTGCTCAACATTGGCCTTGGTCTTGATCTCTTTAAAGCTTTTAAAAGAGAGAGGAAGTCCCGGCAGGCCAATCTTCATCCTCACACTGAATGATAGAAGAGAAAAGTCCCATACTGTGTAATTGTTAGTTGATACCATTAGTGAAAAGGGGGGAAAATGATGCAGCATGCATGGAGAGTGATTATCTCTAATTTATTTCAAGTACTACGCAGATAGGTTGTTTGTAATTTCTTCTAAAAATTATTTTGAAGCATCATGATTCATCCATGTATCTTAAATTGTCATTTATTGAATATTCAAAATATGTCTGATAATAATATACTTTCATACACTCTATTATAAATTAAAATTTATAATGTTTCGAGATAAACTTATTAGATGTAAATGGATTTACAGAAATATGATTTTTAATAAATTTCAGTTATAAACTAAATCAGTGAATCATTGTGTTAACATCATCTTTTATGAGTATATTTATTAACTGAACTAAAATGTCACAACTGGGGTGGTGGCGCAGTTGGCTAGCGCGTAGGTCTCATAGCTTCTGAGTTATCCTGAGGTCGAGAGTTCGAGCCTCTCTCACCCCAATAATTTCCTTTTTTAATTTTTGTTTCAGATTCCATACGCCACCGAGTCTTTTTTCCTTTTTAGGAGAGATTGTATAGATATATATAAGCAAAGCATAAAAAATTCAATCCACAGATCAACACAAGAAATCAAGAATAGATTTCTTAAAAAAATTGATATAGTCATATGATACGATACCAAATGATTGAGTGTCAAAATATTTTCCTTTAAGTAAGCAATGAATGAGTTACATCATTATAGTTAGTTCACTATTTCCCCACTAAATTTCTAGTTGGATTCCACTCTCAGTCTGAGAGAGAAATTTTGCAAAACCATTTCTACTCTTCTCAGAACTGTCATGCTTTGGCAAGTTGGTTGATGAGGGAGGTGAGCTTTCTTCGTCTTTGTTTAAGGGTGGACCAGTCCTTGAAGAACCAGAATCTCTTTTAGACGAGTATGTGACTTTTGAATGCAACTTTCCACTAGCTTTAGCAATGAGTGATGGACTTGCAGCGAACTCTGGAATGCTGGTAGTGTCAATCAGGAAATCTTCTAATGTTGCTAGTGTACTTAATTGATTCCCCAATGATGCTATTGTTTTCTGGCACTCAGCAAGCTTTCCTGCAGCTAGTGCCAGGTCCTCCTGGCATTGAACATGTCATAAACATTAAATGAGTTGTGTGTAAATCATTATTCATGTTAATGTTAAGAACATTTAAAATAGATGTCAATGATGACCAACCTGCTTTAGCTTCATTTCACTGTATGAGCTGGTTATGGACCCGAGTTTCTCTTCCTGTTTTTTCCTTTCTAGCTCTTCTTCCATTTCCTTACACTTATTTGCAATTTCAACTGACATAGCTTTTTCCTTATCAACTTCTGCTTCTAGTAAATGAACCTTTGCAGTTATTGATTGAGCCTCGGCCTGCATGTTCATTAGTTCATTTTCAAACAGTTGCTTTGATTTGTAGGCATTCTCTAGATCTCTTCGCAACTCCTCCAATTTTGTCTCTGCCTTTTGAAGCTGTGAGGCCTCAATAATACTCTCACTTTTCATTAAGCATATCTTCACTTCATCTTTCTCTGCTTTGGCTTTCTTTAATTTCTCTTTTAGTTCATCCATTTGTGCAACGTCAAACTTGTCTCTGATGGAGCTTTCTTCATGAATGCATTGATTGGCAACAAGTGACTCCTGGATAAGGCTTTCATTCTTAGTATCAGGCAGTGCCGCCAGTCGTTCCATTTCAAGAAAATCATCCATGAGATCAATGTTAACAGAACCGGATGAAATTTGTTTACACTTTTCATTCTTGAACTGGTCAAGCTTGGCAATTAGTGCAGATGCCCATGAGTCAGAACAACTTAACTCAGACATGTCTGTTTCTGAGCCACTCTTCCTAGTGGTATCAATATCCATTACACTAGTCCTCTCTCCACTGTCTGATTGAGATTCAACACAAAATGAGGATGATGTAATGGAAGCTCTATTAGCCATGCTTTTCAGTCTCCGGCACTCGGCCTCAAGCTTGGCTATCTTATTGATGCTTTCTAAATGTTGCTTGCTAGCCATCTCAGCTGTTCGAGTGCTTAAATCCCTCTCTATTGTGCTGATTTCCAGCTTTTCAGATTGAGCTCGGAGCTCATGTTTGAGAGCCATGTTCTCTTTCTCCAAATATTCAACCTTCTGGCACATATCAAAATCAATTGACGAAGGAGAGCTAGCATTTGAAGCTTCTGATTTGCTCTGCAGCTCCATGAGCTGCTTCTCAAGTTTACTTTTGGCCGATTCCAACTCATGTGTTCTCTTTAGTACAGTATCATCAATATTTTGCTCCTGCTCTTCTCTTGTTTGTCTGAGCTGCCTAACACACTCCTTAAGTGCACTGTCTAGATGGGTTACTCGATCTTCCAGTGTTGAATTTCTGAGAGTCAGTGCCTCAACTTGCTTCTTTAAACTTGTCACTTCATTTTCAGCCTTTTCCCAACCTAAAAGTGGAAGAAAGAAAATATAAGAAAGGAACTATATACTCAATCAGATCACGCATAAGCCACTCAAACCAAAATACTATTGACATAATTCATGCAGTTTCTCTTCAACCTTCTCTTTGATGACGAAATTACTTGATAGTTTGCATGTTCAACAATCAACAGTCAGATGAATTTGTTTAGGCACATGTTTCACAACACCAAGCAAAGCATATATAAGGAAGAATAGAGAGTTAACCAATTAATAGAGTATAACCTGCGGTTTTTGCAAAATCTAGAAACTAGAAAGCAGTAGTGGAAATATGCACTGAACATTACAAAAATATGCACCTGCAATAGCTTCTTCAGCGACTTGGGCATGTTGCTTGACCAAATCATCTTTGGCACTTACATTCACAAGCGCTGCAGATAGCTTTTCTGACATGTTCCTCAATCCATCAGTTACATCTCCATCCTTTATTATATTATCCTTTGCTCCATTTTCACCTTCCTTCAGAAAACCATCATTTGCATTGACTGTTGTATGTGAGGTGACTTCAGGCGATTGTGCATTGATATATGATATTTCATTAATATCTTCAGGGATGGCCACAGCTTTTGAAGTGACTTCAGGTGACTGATTATGTTCAATTGGAGATTCATTCAATGCCTCATGCTACAAAGACAAGAAAAACTAGACTTGTCATAAACTAGAACAAACTAACAGGATAACAAATCAACTTCCAGGCAAAGAACAGTTTCGAAGACATAAAACCAACGTCTGACAGTTGGGCAAAATGTACATCCTTGAACGTACTGAACGTACATTCATCCAAGTATGGGCCTCCTCAAGAGAAAACAAAATAGTGAAGCCTAAATTCATGTACGTGAGAATTATTACATCCTACAAGACAGTCATGAACCTTGTTAGTTAACCTAGTATTAGTTCATTTGTTCAAACAATACTAACATGATACTAAGTTGTTTTTCAGTAATGGATACAGGCTATATACAGTCTTCAAGGCAATTTATTTGTGTTACAAATTACAAGCATCATGTCATTTGTGTATATTTATCTCACATTATGACATTTAATTACAGAAAAAAGTAGAGGAAAAGAGGCAAAACTAGTGAAGGCGATCTCCACATACCAGTTATTGAATAATTAACTACATCCGCAAAGTGAGGAATTTTCGTTTACCATTTAAAACAGTAGTAAAATTAGATTTAAAACTTGTGAGTTGTGCTTGTAAGATATCTATCAAGAAGACTCCAGATTCTTTAAGGTGTCAAGACTGAACAAGTCCGTGTCAACGCAGCTTAGAAGAATGATTTCAAAAGCAACAAATGTGCTAGGCTTCTGGGAGTTACTTTTTAATTCAGCTAGCTACAGCGATAGTATAGTACATACCTGTTCATCTAGTTGCTTCTCAAAATGAGAGGATGCAGATCCTGAACTTTCAGTTTCACCAGAAGATTTCCTCTCACATAACCATCCATTTTTCTCCATCATCCCCTTCACAAAGCCAGCATTAACTTGAAAAGTGCAAGGATTTCATCTGCGGACATTACCCAAATTTTCAGAAACTCACTCAAACCACACCACAAAATCCTTCTCAAAATCACAAGAGAACGTATGGACAAAATTAGCTTATGTTTCAGCATGTTAGAGAACAGATACTTCTAATCTACAAGCTCTATCCTTGAGAAAGTGAAAAGTCAAACTCAAAAACACATTTTTTCTTTCAACAATCTCAATTGTTTATACAGAAAAAAAAAAATTACTTGGTTCAACATTTCTTTCAGACCATCTTCCAGAACACCCCACAATAAATTCACAGTGCGTGAACAAAGAATGAACCTTTAAATTTAAAATACATAGACCGAGAAGATGAACCACAGTTCTCGAAGCATCATCAATAATCATGTTCCAACTGATGGATGAAATTAAAAAATCCAATAGCACTTCACAGCATTTTGTTGCAAATTTACATGCCAAAGGTAATGAAACAGTAACTGATAGCCAATGCAAAATAATGAAGTTAAGATCCAAAAATGAGAGTGACCCATTTCAACTATTGAACACAAAATACCTCCAACATTCAAATCAAACAATTGGCGCAAAAAGTAGTTCTTTATTAGCTCAACTACCAATCCATGAACTTCAAAACAGAAAAGAAACACGTAGAGGAAAAAGGATCCAACACCTTTGATTGTGCATAAATAATCTGCTGAATAGGTAGCTAGAAGCAAATAAATAATGGAAATTGCAAGCAAAAAAATTGGTTCAAACTTGAGACTATAGAGTATAGACTCAAGGTTTAAGGCAACAGAATTAAAAGCAAACAAAGGTAGCGAATGACAATAATAAAAAACAAATAGCTGTAATAAAAAGAGAGACAAAAAATCTAGAGAATGCGAAATAGTATCCACGTACATATACATAATCATCACTGCTACTGACAAACAAAAGTAGCATGGCATAGGATAGGAGTTTCTATTTTTTGTTGTTTGGGATGTCCTTTTCTTTTATTTTCAAATAAAAAATTAGATAGGCACGTGAAGGTTAATGTTCAGTTGTGAAAATCAAGGTCAAGGGTTAAAACCAAGATTACATTTTTCAGCCTTTGAGGACAATATTTAATGTAAGTTGTTGTTGGATTGGATAGTTTCAAAAATGAGGTTCTCCAATTCCCGCCATGGATGAGAATTCGTGTAAATCTGACATAAATGCAGGTCACTGTCCACTTCCCTTCTTTATACTCTAACATGTCATGCTCTCCATTGTTTTCCTTTGAATTTTTCACTGTGACCAGAGGTATGTGTCCTAAAAATTCTATATATAAAAAAATTCCATGCTTTCATTTCATGGGCAACATAAAAACTTTTCCAAATACTTAAAGTTTTTGGCAAGTGAATGTAAAAAATAAAAAACTCTCCAAGGAAAACATATTTACCTTTTCATTTAATTTTCCATGTAAACTTCTATACTGAGTGCTATCAACGTACTCATTCATTCTAGTTCACATTTTTTTTTAAAAAAAAATAACAGAAATGAAGAGAAAGATTTATTAAATAAGAAATCAGACTTGAAAATTTTGTAAGTTCTAATAAATTTTAGTTAATAATAAAAAATTGTATGTAAAAATGGAAAGAGTTTTTAAAAGAATGTGGAGAGTTGAAATTTATTAAAATCTCTTCAGTTAAATTTCTCTGGATCATAATACACCTTTTAAAGAAAAATTTATGACTAAAATTAATTCTACTCAAATTTCAAACCTTGAGTATTTTTAGTAAATTGCACTTCATATTTCTCTATTTTTTAACATTAATTTAATACCCGTGATAGGTATCTCAGTGTTTTTTTTTTAAAATTAAAGAAGGTCAATGAAATGAACAAATGCATAGATAATTAGGATTTTATATAAAGGTTAAAAAAATATGTATCTAAAAAATCTTTAAAAAGAAATTAAAACATGTAGAGGTGTTTCAAAAATGCAGTGGCTTTCAATCCTAAGAACAAAGTCCGTCGTGGACCCTGTATGGTGAGATCTTGGGTCAACTTTTATTGGATTTTGTAAAGAATTATGAGAGATTGTAGCAAGACAGAGGGGGCAAGGAATTGAACAAATTTATTGTTAACATATTTTTAAAACATAAGTATGTATATGTTAATAATAATAGGTATCCTTAAATTATATTTTAGAAATATTCTAATTTAAATGCACTGATAATATACATAGTTTTTTCACATAAATTCTTAGGAGCTAATACTTTTATTCCTTTAGACACGTGAATAGTGTTTTGCCGTAACAGCAACTCAGCAAGGCATGTGCAGAAGCTAACATGAATTTTCTAAATTTGTTTCAAGATATTTTAAGTTTTTAACCCTTTTATTTTGAACCACTTTTATATTCCTTTCATTCTTTCCAATTATGACTAGTCAAGTCATAATTTTAACACACAAGTCATTTAAACTAATACAGATGGAATATAATGAAGAACGATTCTGAAACACTCACTTTTATTTTTTGTTGATGTGAATTTCCAAATATATATATATATATATAAAATAAAAAAAAAGCATTAATAAAATTCACTTTCTTATAAGCTTCTATCAAACTTATTCTCGACAGGATATGTTTCTAAATATTCAATTGTCTGTTATCATAATCCACACTGAAGGCTCAATTTGTCTCATGATTGCTGAACAATGTAAGACACTTAGTATGTGAAAGCCTACAACTTTTCTTAAGTTTTCAAATTCCTACATTCCATTTTACTTAGCTACAAAACCATATCTCAATTTTATAAATGACTGAAAGTCTGGAACCAATAACCCAAAATGGTATCAAAACACACTCCATAGATCATAAAATGGTTTTGGATGTGCAGGGAAAAGAAGTTGAAATGGGTGCATGCTGAATTTTCTACGGTGCATGGAGAAAAACCGGTCTTTTAAATCCAAAGGTTTATATGGGCCAGAAACGTGAACTCGCAGGCTAGGGGAATCAAAAGCCCAATATGGAAATAAAAAGAGAAGGAATAAGACCCAAGAATGGGTGTGTGGTTTGGGCTGGCTCAGGTGTAATTTCGATCCAGTGAAAGGAAGGAAAGAATTGAGAGACACCCAATTATTTTAATATACTTCATAAATATTCAAATTTTATCAAATAATCTCCTTAAAATAAAAAAAATTATTGCTAAAACTTTGAACTCATCCACAGTCCTACATTATTTACTTAATCTTATGGATTTTTTACTACAAAGTTAAACAATAAAGTCTCTCTCAATTACTTCAGTTTTCAATTAGAATTATAAGGCGAGGAAGGATTTTTTATGTGCATGTGTTGGACACATGGAGTGTTTCACGTACATTAAATATATGCAACGGTTATTTTAGAGAATTTTTTTTTATCTTAAAATAATTAATATCTATGTACTAGGAATATCCACTGCACTTAGTTGACGTGTCAAATAAGGATTTGGAATTGAGATTTCCTTGTCATCCTCCTACCATCTAGTGACTAACTTCCATGTTCTGATTCTCGACCGCATAAAAACCCAATTTAGAGTTTGGACGAATCTAGACACATGCTTTGTCCTAATTATTAAACTATCATTCCTTTTCAAAAACTCCATCTCGTTATTCTTTTTCATGTAAAAAACTCAACCCAAGAAAATAAAATAAATAGAAATAAATTCAATTAAATTAAATTAAATTGAGTGAGTGAGTGAGTGTACTAATATGAAAGGACACAAATATTATTTTCTAAATTATAAGACCTCAAATTAAAACATTATCATGATACCCACAAAATAGTATAGGAGACGTGGTCACTCTAGTTGCCTGTCATCAACTATTGCACCGTGTCCACACCTTGTTAAAGATTGCATTCCCATTCTATAATATTTTGGTAACTCTACCTTAACATATTGAATAACAACATCTTGGACAACATAGTAAAGCAGCAAGGACTTGTTTTTGGAACAATGGCTCAAACTATGTTGCTCATGTCTAGTGTCTCTACCAGTTATTCCGTGAACTTGAAGAAAGATCTCTTCCTTCAATTGCAAAGTGAAGGGTTAAGGCCTAAATTCTCTCAAATCTCATTCAACCCACTTCCCTCAAATTCTTTGTTTTCTTCACCTCGTACATTCACAGTTCAAGCACTCTTCAAATCAAAGACCAAAGCCCCTCCTGCTAAGACTAAGGTACTCTCTCATTTTCAAAATTTTTAAATAAAAATTGCGTCTGATCTAATGCTAATGCTTCATCTTCAGCGCACTGAATCTGGTTTCATGATATGCAGGTTACAAAGCCAAAGCCAAAGGTTGAGGATGGTGTCTTTGGAACTTCTGGAGGATTTGGTTTTACTAAGCAGAACGAGCTCTTTGTGGGTCGTGTTGCTATGCTTGGTTTTGCAGTGAGTAAATCTTAGCTTATGAAATCTTTAATTTTCGACTAACTCTATATTTTGTTCCAAAAAAGTTTAAAATGATAATTCAGTGAAGAAAATAATAAAATAATCTGAAAAAAATTATTATTATTTTAATCTCTAAATTTAATTAAACCATTGTCATTTTAATTCTTTAATATCTAATAATTTACCCAGTATCTTGAATTAAAAATTTAAATAATAAAAAATAATATAATTTAGGGATTAAAATAATAAAACATTACTTCTTGAAGAGAGAATAATTTATTAGAATTTAAAAAAAATATTTTAACATAGCAAATACTATAAATTTCAAACATAAGAATAAAATGTATTATAAGATTTTTCTATAAGCCCAGTATAATTTTATAAAATTATAATGACATATAAAATTTATAATTTATTATTATTATTATTATTATTATTATTATTATTATTATTTATTTTTATTACATTATCATTGTCATATATGTTATCACCGTATTATCACTTGTAACGATAATCTTAAATGCAATAAAAATGATTTTGGTAACTATAAATGAGACAACAGAGTAGAGTAGAAATAGAAATGATGATAATAGTAATATAGACAGTAATAACACCAATTATGATATATGTAATTGGAGATTATTAAATAAAAAAAATTATATATTATAAAAAAATAAGTCTCATGAATTTTAAGAATTTAAAAGGGATCATTAGATGAATGAAGGATATATAGTTTCTATTAAAATATCTTATAAAATCCATAGTATGAAAGCATCCATCTAAATTCACTTAATTATCGCATACTTTGTTCCTTAACGTCAAGTTATGTGAGATTTGAGCATGGTTCATGGTTAGGAATATATATGTATCCTAGACAAACAACTAATTCAAAATATAGTAATATAGATTTTAGAATATTGATTTTGAACTTGGCTTTTGTAATTCTGTGGTGGATAATTTAGGACACAAATTGTTGCATTTGCAGGCATCACTATTGGGTGAAGGAATAACAGGGAAAGGAATTCTAGCACAATTGAATTTGGAAACTGGAATTCCGATTTATGAAGCAGAGCCTCTTCTTCTATTCTTCATCCTTTTCACCCTGCTTGGAGCCATTGGAGGTTTAGGTGACCGTGGTAAATTCGTTGATGATGATGAACCTACTACTGGAGGTGTTATTCCTCCTGGCAAAGGCTTTAGAGAAGCTCTTGGTCTCGGTCAAGGTAACTTCAAAAACAATAATGCTCCATTTTTTAGCTTCTTAACTTTATAATAGTAATTAGTGTATCACTTAGAATTCTCCACCTACTATTTACCTGTCATACTTGATTAATTACATGCATAAATATGATAACTTTATCTTAGAAGTGAGTAAAAGTAAATAAATATGATTATAAACAATTAGCTATATATATACTTCTGATTCTAGTTATCAAATATGTCTCATAGGTTATATTAATAGTGTCTCAAAGTTATTGAATTATTTAATGATGATTAAATTTATTTTACAAGTTGTTAATAGTTGAATGTGTATGTATTATCAAAATGTAGACACTGATAGTTAAATGTATTTCACAAGTAATTCACAGTGTCATAGGATTAATTATTGAAAGTTTTACTTATAACTGTAAATTAACTGTGCCGTATACATCATCATAGGCATAAGGCCTAAGAATCTAATAAAAATGGGTTACATTTGTTGATATAAAACATTGGTTTGGGGATTTTTCAGGTCGTTTATTTGGATTCACAAAAGCGAACGAGCTATTTGTGGGAAGATTGGCACAATTGGGTTTCGTTTTCTCTTTGATTGGAGAGATTATAACTGGGAAGGGAGCTTTAGCCCAACTCAACATTGAGACAGGAGTACCAATCAATGAAATCGAACCACTAGTGTTATTCAACGTTCTTTTCTTCTTCATCGCTGCTTTGAATCCTGGAACTGGCAAATTCGTTACAGATGAAGAGGATGATTAGACACTAACCTTTTTCTTTCTGTTTAAGTTAAACAAAAACTCGCTTGCTCATCTATATCATCAATGCATTAATTGCCTTCTTCATAAACCAAATCTTTCATTTATCTCCATATAGATAACATCCTAAAGCTTATTTTATGCTTCAGCAAATTAAATCATACTTCGAGAATGTGAGATATTATTCCGCGTGATTGGACGAAGTGAGACAAAATTAGAATTTGAATTATAACAAGTATAATCAATTTTTTTTATACATTTAATACACCTTTAACTATTCGAAATTAATTTTATCAAAACTAATTTTCCGGTGAAGTTACAAATCAGATGGACTGAATAAATCATGGAATAATTTTCGGGGAAGGGTGGGAAATTTAACTGTGAATAAACCCCAAATTAAATACTAGTTTAAAAACTAACTCAAAAGACCAAAATTTGTTGCAAAAGATACTTTGAAATCCCACAAAATCATTACTCTTAATCGTTAGCGAAAAAATAGGCTTGAATGAATGCGGCTATTTCTGTGAAAAGGTGATTTAGAATTGCCTTATAATTATAGTTATAATCTATGGCCAAGAAGAGGCACTTGGCATGGTGGTAGTTACTTACACGTGTCGTCGAATTACATGAGTTGGAGTTTACTATTGCCTCCGTGTCGGCGCAACACGGAAACACACAAGATTCTCAGATAGTTTACACTTTTCTTTGTTTTGAGGTACTGGTAATAAACAATTCCAAATCATCTAATAAACACTTTGATAATCAATTAAGCGAGTTAAATTTGAATTAAAAATTAAATAATTGAACAAATTTGATTTTTAATTATGAATAATTTAACTAGTTTAACTCGCGAACTAATTTGTCGAATTGTGTACTAATTGAAGTTCTGATTAATCCCTTAAAAAAGAAAAAAATTGTGATTATTTTTGTTTGGAATTTTGACTGCATGTTTCGTTTTAATGTAATTTTTTCTATATTTAAATTATTCAAAATTTAATTTAATTATTTTATTTTCTATACACGCGCCCATTATTTACCATCAATAAAACCGCCTTAATATAAACATTTTAGTACTTTTTACTAAAATTAATAAATATTTTATTAGTTAAAAGTGATTCATTATTATATATTCATTGTTAATATTTCAAGGGTTGAATAAACAATATTTTATTTTACACTTAATGCCATTAGTAAGTTTAAAAATGTTAATCGAAACTTATTATAAACTGTGTATTAACAGTTTCAAACACAAAAACTCCGATTTATGTTAATATATATTTTTTAAAATAATTTATTTTATACTTTAAGTGGGTTAAGATTCAAATTCTTAATCAAGTAAAGCAAACAATTCCACTTATATCAAGACGTCTTAATTGTTTTAATTAATTATTATAGACACAATTACATGCATAACATTAAAAGTTAAAAAAAAATACAGCAAGAATTTAAATTTTCATTGATGGCTAATATAATATTTTTATAACATCGATTACTTTAATGTTATCGAAATATAAGCTTTAAATTAATTAATATAAAAACCACAAATTTGTTATTGGAAATATTTTATTGTGGTACAGCAGGCATAAGAGACATAAACATAGGAAGTGTGAAGTGGTTTCGGTAGAGTCAAAGTCGTCGTGGTCTCTTTCGGGGGACACGTTATACACAACAATACTAACTTCCATTATAGGAGCAGTTTCTTTCCTTATTCCTCTTCTTCTTCTTCTTCTTATTCTTAATTAAATTATCTTCCTCTTTCTCTTTCGCCACTATCATCATTGCGAAATGGACAAGTTGGTGCTCAACAACTACGCACAAGTTCACCACAATCGATCTTCTTCCGAATATTCTTCTTCTTCTTCTCAGAGGGATGTCCGCTACAGGTTCTTTATTTCTCTCTTTCTTTCAATTTCAATTTGATCCTTCCAAATAAATCAATACATGACACTGTCGTTTTGGTGTTTGAATTCGAATTGTATCCGATGGATCATGACCTTTACCTGTGTATAATATTATATTCCTATGATTAGTTTGACTTAGACCCCATATGTTTAAGGGTAACACATTAAGATGCTATTAATTAACTAATTCCTAGGATGATCCTGTTTCTTGGAAAAGGTTTGGGTTGTTATATTTTTGAATATCTAATTATTATGTAGTTAACATCACCATGCTTATGATTCCGCATATACAAAATTTTCAATTTACTAGAAGGAATTAACGACACCCCGTCACTTGTCATTTGGAAATTAAGATAACTATGATGATTTCAAACCATCTAATAACTTGCCTTATTCAGAGGCTTCATCTTAAAAAACACAAAAGAAAATTTTGATGCAGTTTACTCATATCTCTAATTAGAAAGACAAGGAATCTCCAAGAATCTCAAAAAATGACTTGTTAGCAATTTTTTAGAAAACTGTTGTCATGTTTTGCCTTGAGTTGTAGAAGTGTGCTATGTCTCAAGTGCTAACCTCTATTTGGGCCTCATAAGGCCAAGCACTGAGCAGAGAAACACCTTAGCTTAGAACAGGAAGTATCTTCCTCTTCTACTTTTCTTTCATTCTTATAATCATTTTTCCAAAAATTGATGATAATTTCATAATTCGGATGACCCAGCCTAATCACACACAAAAATTTACTTTTAGTATGTCAAGAGTGATAATCATAGTGGCTCTCATCTTCTATTTCCAAGTGATCAACATGTTCTTCTTATTTTGATTTACTATTATGAAGCTATTTCTACACTACTCTTATGAAAGCATCAAAGAGCTGAAAGAGAGAAAAACATAAGCATTTAATTTCTTTCCTTGATACTAAGCTTAAAATGAAAAATATATTTTATAGTCTACAACTATTAACCTAATTGGATCATAACCGTCATCATCTAAATTTTAGGGAATAAAAATATATAATAACATAATGTAAATAATTATTTATGTTTTATTGGTCCTAACTAGTATGCTATCATTTACACAAACTCTTTTTTTTTGGTTTACCCACTTCGCAGTGACAATGTCTGTATATTATATCTGTAATTTTTGCAGCTGTGGTAGTTGCGGGTATGAACTTAACCTATCCTCATCTAACCGGAACACATCATCCATCGGTTCCAAATATGGGAAATCAATAAAGAGAGGTGTTATATCATTCTTCAACGTTGATGATACAAGATTCACCAGTGCTGAAGAAATTGATTGCACCCCATATTTTTCTAAACACTCTTGGGGTTTGTTCCGCCGAAAAACCAAGCTTCTTTGTCGCAAGTGTTGCAACCATATTGGATATGCGTACAAGTACAATGGTTACACTTCATCATCATTTCCCCTTGTACCAAATGAAACAGAACCACCATCAAGTCCTATGAAATATGACATTCGTATTCGTGCCTTGCAGCCTTCAACTTCTTCTGAACAATATGGAATCACTGTGTTAGCTTAAACATTTCATTGAATATGTAAAAATTGCTCCGTTTCTTTCTACACAATAATCTCACTAACTAGAACAAGGTCGTGAGTTCATTGTTAGTGTAAGTAAACTTCTCTTTTGACGGTCTTGTGTTCCCCTTTCCCTCTCTCTCAATTGTCATCTGTACATGTATACATAAGAGTTGTAGTGGTGGGATTTTTGTTTGAAGAGTAAGTAGTGTATGTTTTATACTGAAAATTGATTTTATGTTATCACCCAATTGTAAAACTGTTATGCATATTAAGTATGTTAATTTTTGCAGTAGTTATCATAAAAATCATAATTTTTGTTGGTTAATAGCACAAAATTTTTTATACCGCATAGAAATTAGATCCTATGTTATTTAATTCGTAGAACATTTAAGAGAGAATGGAAATTTATGGATCTTGCTACTTCGTAGATCTGACTTAAGTTATTATCTACCTTTGAATAATCATATATCAGAATTTAGGAGTGGGTGAGTATTATTTATGCTGGCCACACCATTGAATGTTACTTTATCGGATGATCGAATGTTATTTTTAGCATAGGTTAACTGCGAGGTAGATAAGTGGATGTGTGTCTTAATAACCCTGGTCAATAAGAGATTTATTTTCCCAAATATTCAATCTAAGACTAAAATCTTTTTAGTGTTCATATGATCAACTATTAAAAAATGTGAAACTTAGCCCTGGTCAATAAGAATTTTTTTTTTCCCAAATATTCAATCTAAGACTAAAATCTTTTTAGTATTCATATAATCAACTATTAAAAAATGTGAAACTTAGACCTGGACAATAAGAGATTTTTTTTTCCCAAATATTCAATCTAAGACCAAAATCTTTTTAGTATTCATATAATCAACTATTAAAAAATGTGAAACTTAGCCCTGGTCAATAAGAGATTTTATTTTATTTTTTTTTATAACGATGACAACAAAATTTTAGGATCCTTTACATACTTTTTTGACCCTTATCACAAAGTTAATCTTAATACTTCACAAGAGATTATATTTTGGTGTAATGGTCAATAGAAACCAAACATAAAAATTGAGATGAAATGCTAAAATTTGTCTTTTTTGGACTTTCTGCG
Source organism: Hylodesmum podocarpum (assembly GCA_026586105.1). NCBI lineage: Eukaryota > Viridiplantae > Streptophyta > Magnoliopsida > Fabales > Fabaceae > Hylodesmum > Hylodesmum podocarpum. The sequence continues at coordinate 10,124,325 of JALJEV010000623.1, read as the reverse complement.
CAATTTTCTTTTTTATACAGACCTTCACATTTAAATCAACGTCATTTATAAAAAACAATTTAACATGTTCAATACAAAACAATCATATACGATAAATTGATTATTTTTACAATATCTATAAAAAAAATTAAACTAACTGTAATTTCTGATTCTTTGAATAAAAAATAAATATATTCAATAAAACGAAAGTGAAAGTTATTAAGTCAATATAGCATCATTTGTTTTGGACCTCACTGAAGGTCCAGGTCCAGCTGAATGGACCCTATGCTTGGACAAGTCTAGCACCATTTGCATAAAAAATAATAATAATAAAAAACTTGGCTCAGAGTGATTTTACATGTAAATTTTTACCGAGGTCAACATCATGAAAAAGGACATCACAACCAACCCAATTCATTAATAATATTAAGGAAACACTTTTTAAAAAAAAATTGTTTTAAGAGTTTTCATTTTATATTTATTTCTCAGTTTCAAAACTTGAGACTTAATAATACACACTATTTAAAAAATAAAAAGACTTGCGACGTAATATATGGGAATGAATTTTTACGTATAAATGAAAATGATTAATCTCATAGAGGAAAAAAAGAGTGACCTCAACTCTTAAATTAAAATAGAGGGCCATGATCAAAACATCAGTTTAAAATTTTACTTGAGTGACAGTACTGTGATAATGAGGATGACATGGTATAAGAGGAGTCTTTTAGTTATTATGACAAATAAGAACAATTAATATAAATTATTAAATTATATGTAGATGATAAAAATAAACATTACAATATTACAAACAACTATTAAATCCATCGAAGACCGCTTAATTATAAAAAATTTAAGCATTCTTTTTTTCGCAACTTCTTTTTGTCACAAATGTTTTTATTGGTTCGGAAAATATACTGGTCCAGTAAAATTCACTGTACTGTAAACTAGAGCAAATTGATTCGCGCACAGAATAAATTTATTAACTTTTATAATAACTAATTTAAAAACAATAATTTTCTAATTAATTGATAATAAGAAGATTACAATTCTAATACATCAAAATTTAACTATGTATTGACAACATTAATTACACCGTAATTGATGAATCATAGTCATTAACAAGTTACGTTAAACACTCACGTTTCATTATTATGAGTAGAAGTTATCGAATTTCCCTTTTAGTATTTTTCCATCCTGACACAAGTTTAATATTAGTGAGGGTATGCATCCTACATTTACGTTAATCTTAACTTATAAATAAGAAAATAATTCTTAACAATTTTTTTTAGAAGAATTCTTACTTTTATTTCAACTTAATTACTCTTTTCCTACACTCTTAAAACCTTAATTGATCACATTTTCACTGATTTGAGTATTGGAGTGCTCCTAATAAGTACCCTTATAAGTTCCTCCACATAGGTACATTATCGACAACTTAAGCTACCGAAAAATGTATACAACAATTGAGTGTGAAGCCATGGATTACCTTTTTGTTAAGAACAAACTCAATTGTTGAATTCCTCTCATTTTCTGGTCAACCAACTTATTTACGTACTGATCGCTCATTTAAGAAACTGATTATGTAGGAGTTTGGGATGTTTGGCAGCCACTAACATCTTTTTTGGTGAAAGCCACTAATTAGTTACGGTGTTCTTATCAATTACCTCCCTTGGCGGGTACAATGCCCTGTAATTATGCTCATATCTTCAATCCATGCTTAGCCTGTTTGCCTAACAATCAACGCCATCTTATATTTATATTTTAATGTAAAACCCTCCTTAAAGGAATATATACATCACTTCTATTTTTTTACGGGTAACTCATATAGATCAAATTATGTGTTTTAAATAAATGAAATGATTTCCTATGTAACTAGTTAAAGAGTGTTTTTATTGCCTTTTAAATATAATAAAATGAGATAAATACACATTTGGATATACTATCTTTCAATCATTATTATTAATAATAAACGAAAGGGGAAGAACGAGTTAAAGGAAATAACGTGCAAACAATATTTTCTTGGCTTCAAAATAAAAAAGGGTGATGAACAAGGTGGCAACAAAGGAGAGGCTCAATTTCACATGGGCTGTTAATGTTGCAACTTTGAAATGAAGTTGACAAGAAAGTGATAAGTTAAAGTTGTAAAAGAAATAATGAACAATCGATACATCAAATAGGGACAGAGTGGAGGTTGTGAACAGAGGCCTATTCTATCTATTAACGTGACCCAATTCTAAATTGCCATTATTGATCTTTATAATATTTGATTTTTTGGTTACACTCTCTTATACTAATATGGCAACTTTCTTTTTTTTTTTTTCTCAAAGGTTTGACCAACAAATTAATGTGCTTAAAGACTATTTGGAGTAAGAATCACTGAGAAGAGACCTTAATAATTGTATTGGCTTAATTGTAGTCAAAGCAACTATAGTTAGGTGCACACAGTTGCTGTTCTAAATTGTCATTTGTATTGTCATGGATGAATTCACTTAATTTATCCAATAGTAACAACTTTTAGCGGTTCTCACTTGCTACTGTTCCCATCACAAAAGATTTTTTTTATGCAATGCATTACACAAAACACATTGATATACCAGAGGAGCACATGTGCACATGCAAGTCTTCATAGCAAGAGACAAACATCTCTCAAGCATATATTCACACACATGCATACAGATATACCATTAGGAAAAAAAGTTGGGAATTAAATATGAAATTACAAAGGTATGGTGGATGTGAACATATAACCACTTTTTGGTGGAGGCATGCTGTATAATTTTCTTACACTTACTACATAAAGAATTTAATTGATATATATTATACACTACCATTCATTGAACGTAAAACAATTGATTTTTGTAATAAATTTTAAAAATTAAAAGAAAATTAATTGAGTTATAGTATAAAAATTGATATATTCAACGTAGATTTGTGAGTTGTGTATGTGCTGCTCCATCTTCTAAGTTTCTCTTTTACTAAGAATTTCTTATGATAAAAGTTTTAAAAAAATCATTTCATTTTTTTTTAAAAGAAGTCCTTCAAGAAAAATTTACTTAAACATTTGCACAGATTGGTTTTTCTTTGTATGGAAGGAAAAGTATTAGTTGTTTGGTTGCAAGTATCTAAGCCTAATTCCGGATAAAGCTAGTCATGACACATCTCGCATGGGCCCTTTGTATATTCTAAACGTAGTCATAAAGCAATTAATGTATATGTTTATGCTTCATTAATTCTACACAATAATTTGAATCATATAATTTCCTATGATCCAAATGGTGCCACATTTCCTCCATTCCTTCATCTGTTGATTTTTAGTTGGGTGAGGAAACGATTATGTCTTGTCATTTTCTTCTGCTCCGAATAAAGCTTTTTCTCTATCAGCCCCTTCCAATGTTGTGGTCCTGATGTGGCATTTTCATGTCCCTACCCCTAATGCCATCCATCACTTGGGGACAAATTTGCTTGTGTAGGACACCTATCACCCCATTATGCAAATTATAAGGGCCTAATCGGACAAGCACACATGCACTGTGACTTGCGTGGGAATAAACATATGTATGTAACCGAGATTTATCATTATTGAACAAATAATTTCCTACTTAATTAATTTTCTTTAGATTATTGTTTACTAAAAAGAATCCATTATTGAGTGCTATTTAGAAATTTTGGAACAACACATTCTCCCCTTGAGACAACTATAAGACAAGTCCTGTAGCATAATGTTAAAGGGCCCTTATGCTTCATTGTTCCCACTATGGGTACCTAACATGGGGAGTTTTGGCAGTGCCCCAGTATGGAGAATACTCAAATGTTCATCTTATTTAAGTATAAATCTCAAAACAAAAGCAATTTCAACAAACCCTTTTACAGCCTGTACCACTGTCTATAACTAACCTTGAAGAAAAATTAAAAAAAAAAACAAAAGCAAAAAAAAAAATTACAAGAAGAACCCCATAGCATGCAAATTGCAGAGCACTAGGCTTTTTCTTTTTTGTAATCTAAAGCACATTTTTGAGATAGTAACAAAGCTAATTTTGACTCTAGGATCTGAGTAGTATGACTATGCATATGATATAACTTTACAGTGCACACTGCAAAGTGAGAGGACCAAAGGCACAAATGGTGCTTCTTCTTTTTTTCTTCCTTTATTCTATGGTTGTTTTTCTCTTTGTCAGAGTCCTCATCCAATTACCCTTTCTCACCTTCACTCCCTCCACCTTATTGCTTGCCACGTGGCACACTCCACTACTCTTCTTCCACCGTATGAGCTGGAACATGTGACCAATACGCTTTCGCCACCTAAACAATTCACGTGACTTGCCATGCTCTATCACGCTCTTGCTGTCCTTGTTGTTATCATGGTTCTGCAACACCTCGTTGTTGGTATTAGTGGTGTTGTTGCACTTCTCTAGGGACACCTTGTTAGACACTCTGCCTTTTTCCCACGATGCCACCCCATTCTCCTCAAACTTGATTGAGATGAATGACTCTGCAAAGTTAAAGTCATTCTAGAATATCATTGTCACTCGTAGCTACCAAGACAAAAATAAAAAGATAAAGGAAAAATGCAATTCTTGGCAAAGATAGATAGAGAAAAAAATAAATAAAGGCAATTACTTTAATACACTTTAATATTATGGCCTAAGGTTTGTTTACTTTTTGGTTTCTACTTTCAATTATGTAGTGTAGTATTCTTGCACAGTTGCACCTAACCTAACTACAAATTTTAGGTACATAATGTAGACATAGAAGAAGAAATAAAATTAATATACTAACTTGAGTTAATTAGTATACCCGTACTTGTTCTCCTTGTCTTACTATGCTGCCGGTGGATTCAAAAATCAAAATGAAATGTATTTGGCATTTTTTTTTTTACACTTTATAGAGTAGTGAAAAACTACATGTACATATATTCACTAATGACATAATAACATAGCTATGATAAAGGTGAATGATATTTTTTGCCAGATTAGTTATGCACCCTAATTCCACATCAAATCCATGGACCATAATGTTGCAAAATAATTTTGCAGTGTCATAATGTTCTTGGCGTTTGTATCTGACACTGATATGCCACGCCAAGAGGAAAAGAATGACACAACCACCGAAAGCCTTCACTTCCTCATGTGTGTCTTATAGCACCATTATCTTAGCAGCAACGCTTTTTGACCTTAATTTCGTCATCATCACATAATATATTCTTCCACATGAAGACACACAAACATGCACTCATAATTTTCTCCACCAATAATGAAAGCAATTGATCAACATTCAACACCAACCCATACCATACCATACACATTACAAGTGGAAAAATATCCCCCCACTAGTACTAACAATTATAATCACACCCCAGTTAAGCAAAAACTTAAAAGTAAATATAATTATGACTGTAATTATAATTATAACTATAATCTATAAGTATTGAACATTAGGTAGCTATTATTAGGAAAATAATAAAGGTACAAATTAATATATATTACTATTGTTATTACCTTCTGGACTAGGAGAGACATCATCATAGTCAAAGTTGTGAGATTTCCAGTGGTGGGAATCTTGGCGAGTGAAGAGAGAACCAAAAGCAAAGATCTTGTGAATAGAAGAAGATGGTTTTCTGTGTCTTGAACTTTGAAGTCTGTGGGAAGATTTAGAGGTAGAAGAAGAACGGTTACCTTGTTTTGCAGCCACTATGAGGAGTCTCTCATTCAAGCACAAGGGGCACACCCCAATAAGTACTTGTTTAGTGTGGAAATAGCAAAATGATTTTTCTTCTCTGTATCCATTTCTAATATTCATGTTATGGTTGTTGACAATTTGGGGAATGAATGAATGAATGAAGAAGATGGAATGAAGAAGACTGCAAGGAAAGTTGAAAGTTGAAAGTTGAAACCCAATGTGATGTGAACCAATTTAAAAAGATGAAAGAAAATGGCATTGTTGGGAATATATATGGTGGGAAAGTGAAACTAAACGAAAGATCATGAGCTTGGACCCACCATCACCACCACATGGATGAATCTCAACATTGTATGTAATGTTTATTTTTTTCCTATTAATAATATCAACCTAAACACTTGTTTTGGATTAGGGATACTTCAAAGACTCTATATATATAATGTATTGTATTAGATTTTCTTTTATATAAAAATTTAGATGAATTAGATTCAAAACTTTCATTAAAATTATTATATATTTTAAGATTTAATGAGAGTTAACAGAAGTATTTATAAGCAGTGAGAATTAATTTCAAGTTTTTTAAGGATGAATTAGCATCTGTTAATGTAGTTGTGTAATGTAATTTTACATCATGGGGTTGAGGATTTATACAGCACGACAGATTCCTAGGTTCACAATTCCTACTCAATCAACTTTTTTCAGTTAAAGTTAAGCTTTATCCACCTTCTAGGTTTTAATCTTAAACCTATTTCCTTTTTTAATATTCTCCAATATATGTATATCCTTTTAAAAAAAATATTCTCTTGTGATTGAATTTTGAATTTATAAAACTTTAACCCAAATAATGTAAAGGTTTATTTTTTTCCTTTTTACTTTTCAGAAAGTATAAATTAAGTAAATTAAAATAACAAATCATTGTTTCGAAGTTGAAAAGTGAATTCAACCGGCACCGTTGCCTATTAACAAAATCATTTATCCCTTAATTTTGTAGGATTTTGTTTGTAATCTTATAAACAATTTTTTTAATCTTTGTAAAATTTTAGGTCGGTGTTTAATTTGTGGCGATTTTTCACCGCTAAAGAAATTATTTTAACAACCACAAAATAATTTTCATTTAGCCATTTAATAGAAAAGTCAACACAAGATAAAAATACTAACATAAAATTTTATATGAACTAAAATAAAATTAAAAAATAAAAGACTACAAACAAGATGAGAGGCTAAAAACTTCATTAATTCAGGTAAAATTGTGCATAGTAAATATTTTGTCCCGTGTTGTTGACATATGTTTGTTTTCAATAGTATCTATACATCATGCATTGAAGAAAAAATATTTTCTGCCTGCTATTTACCGTATTTTTTTTTTATCTCTGGAAGTCAATTTGTTTTAAAAAATAATATAATTTGATTTACTATTTTTAAATGATAACAAAACTGTCACATTTTTTAAAAGATGCGTGTGTGAAATAACAAAAGTCAATTTTTGTAAAACCAGGTGAAAAAATATTATTTAAAATATTTCTTGTATAAATCTTTGAAAGTAAAAAGTATAATAAAATAATGTGTTGATTTTAGAAGTACTAAAAAAAAAAACAAATATGCCCGGTGGTTGAATGTCTTTTCTGTGTTTGAAAGAAAACTAAACATAGACCAAAATGTTGGGCGACATCAATTTTCAACTATTCCCTTGCTTTTTGAAGTGAACTTAACTTAGACAAATCAATGTTCTAAGTTTGAGAAAAATGAATATTAGTGTATTTCCAAAAATTTAATATGGTCCTCTTATAGACAAATAAGTGGTTTGTTTTAAATAAAGTATCAATGCAAATTAGAGGATAGACTCTTTCAGTTCGGGTTGGTATGGATAATAAATGAAATAATAGCACCATAAATGCACTTTCTTTGAATGATGCAACATAATATATGAACTTGAGGAGTGCAATCTTCGTTAAAAATTAGCCTTGGTAAAATAAAATGATTAATCTAGTAGTTCTTTGTTTCACGGTATTAATCGGTGCATATAAATACTTAAAACTCTTTGTAATATTTAATTAGGATGTATTTACAGGATATTTTTTTAAAAATTATTATTCATTTTTTTTGAAAGGAAAATATATTTACTTTTATAATAATTAATTTTGGAGTTACATTAATTTAAAATAAATTTTAACGCTGTATACATTATATTGATAATGAATGAAAATTAAATTTTTTTATGTCAAAAATGATAGACACCTAATATATGTTAGATTAGGAGGGGATTGAGTTTAACTTTAATGTATTATAAACGTGTTTTTATTATTATTATCTACTTTTGTATCAATATATTATTTCATACTAGTTTAACTAATTAGTAATTACATAACGTATAAAATTCTAATAAATGGCATGACAGCACATTTATATATATATATATATATATATATATATATATATATATATATATATATCAATTCTATTTATTAATTTTTTATATATATATATATATATATATATATAGTTGAATATGCAGATGAGATTATTGAAATGCTGAAATTTTGTAATAGTTACACCGTAAACGGCTGATAATAATTTGTTATATTTACTATATTTAATGATTTTCTTTAATTTTAAATTATCATAATAATTAATATATCATTTATTATATTTTAATTCTATACAACTTATACTCTAGCACACTTGTTGTTCAATAAATATTTAATATAATTGAATGTATGTAAAATTAATAATTAATCTTAATTAAAAAATTAAATAACAAAATAAATGAGTTTTTAAATTTTTATAAATTAACTTATTAGAATTTAACACTCTCAAGTTAATTTAAAACTATAACGATGAAAAGAATTATTATTCTATTCTTCTAATAATTCTTAAATATAAAACATTACTAATTTCTTGTCACTTGCCTCTCTTAATTAATATATTATTGACTTAATATTGAATATATAGAATTATACAAACAAATGAGTATTTTAATTTCTACTGAAAAAAATATTTTATATTTAATAATTAAATTAGAAAACTTAATTTGTATATATAAATAAATAATCTTTAAATTAAATATTTTATATTCTTTACTAACACTCATGACATAAATAATACACATACAAGTAACGGTGTGAAATATTTTTATAAATAGAATATTGGAATAAAGTATCCTCCGAAGTAAAATGATTTTGAATATAAATTTAAAATGTGATATAATAATTTTAAACATATTTGATTTAAATTTAAAATATACGATAAGAAAATATTTATAATATAATTATTTATTATTTTATAGAAAAACTGACATCTTTGTGAAGCTATAAAAATAAGAGGTATCATATATTAAAAAAATATTTATAATATAATTATTTATTATTTTATAGAAAAACTGACATCTTTCTGAAGCTATAAAAATAAGAGGTATCATATATTAAAAAAATATTCTTATTACTTTTTTTTTTTATAGTTTACTGTGAAAGAGGTCAACTTTTTATCTTTTATTCTGTAGTAAAAGAGGTTCATAACATAATTTTTTTCTAGACGTAAATACACGTAAATTATTCGTATTATTGAAAAAAATTAAAAATTAAATACACATTCATATTCTTCTTATTAAACGTATCATTAAAAATAAAATTAATTCTTTTTGTGATGTGTGTATAATATATTTAGTAGACAATTTTAATACATAACAACCTCAAACAACTAATTATATGTGAAGAAAGACAAAAGAAAAAAAAATTAATAAAAGATAGATTAACTTATTAACTGAGTATTCTTACGAACTAAATATATTTCTTATCATTTCAATTTCAAGTATTCTTTTATTAAATATCTCCCTACTCAACCAAATTTTAGGAATTTAAAAAATAACGTTAGACTATTCTCGATTCAACTTCAAGTATACTAAATGACCATCTAACAAATAGTTACATATTTATAAATTCACATATTATGTTTTCTAAATGTACATGTTCAATAAACTGTATGCGTGTTCAATAGATTGTATGTTAATTTTTGTAACTTGTTGATTTTCCAGGGATTTATAAACAAGTTTAGAAACTAGTCATTGTTAGAGTTTTTGTTGAAATGAACACTAAAAATCGAATTAATATGTCATTAGACCACACTGAAAATCGAATTCAAGACATCGTTTATATTATTCAACCCCCTACCATTAAACTCATTTTAGTAGTTGAAACTTTAACACACACTTTCATACCTTCATTGTTATCATTGAAACCTGTGATCAAAATTATTTTAGACTTAACCTCAATTCTAGTTGATCTCCATCTTCTGGAACTAGTGCAGAACAATTACTGTTTTCAACATGTCCTTATTTGTACTTTATTCATTTTTTTTCAAACATGTTGAATTGAACGCGTTAAATTTGAAGCTGATTCAACTTAAAAGAATAGAAATGTTAAGTAAAAACCGAGGTGAGTAAATTACTGCCTAGTCCGTAGAAAACAAAAACTTGGAGATGGTGCTTCGCACCGTCCAAATCAAAACCGTACTTTTAAAAATATGTTCAGAAAAAAAGTAAAAACAGAAACAAAACCTAAAGAGTATTCATGGATAAGGTCAAAATTTGCGACTGTCACATTATTTAGGTATTCGAGCCTTGACAAGGTCAAAATAACTCACGCGTGTTCTTTGGGATATAGGGTCCCATTAACAACAAAGGTAGAAAACGTGTAATTTTACCATAAACAAATTTAATTCTATTCTTGTTTTGGGTTGTTTCACCTTGAAATGGAAAAGATGTATTACCATGTGCTGAAAGTAAGTTTATTAAGAGTGTTTGTGATCGTAATTTTTAATAGAAATTTTATATCATAATCTATAAATTAATCTAGAAATTTATACCAATACTCTTAAACTTACTGATTGGTTAGGTTGTAAATTTGTATTCACTCATCCAACCAATGATACTAGTTAGAGAAGTTAACAACATAGTATATGGCATGATTGTTAAGCCAATGTCTATAGTGGCTGTAAAAGAGGCAACTATTTACAAATTGGCGATTTTTGAAGTTTGAAAAGACACTGCGACCACCCATTTTGCCTTTAGTAAAGATGGGATACTTTGCAAAGCATTCGGCAAGAGGATGGATTTTCGAGACAAAAATTAAATAAATGCTAGTTAATCTAATACTAAGTGGACAATTTATTATGTCATAATTAATTCTTAAATAAGCAACATCAATAAAAAAAAAGCCTCATTAGACAATTTGCATGAAATTCTAAGTTCAAATTTTATTATCTAAATTGAAAAAATAACATATAACTCAGAAAAATGATTGACTATTTTTTTGTGCAAAAACTCATTTATCCAATGAAATGTGTCTGCGTGTAAAAGATGTGAATGTGATACACACTGGTTAAGGAATTAATTAGTATGAATTTTCTTGTTCCTTGTCTCTTTGCTTTCATACTGTACTTTCAGACTTACTTCCTCTAGCATCAAATAATTTTTATCCGATAATATTTTGCTCATTACTTTTCATGATATTCTTGCACTTTTTTATTTTGGAATAACTAAATAACATACAAACATTCAAACATTTTTTTTACTTCTAAAAAAAAAAACTCTAAGAATATGCAACATTGTAGTGGATTAATGACATAACCCCTTTTATGTATACTTTAGGAAAAGAGAGGAAAAGGGGATAGTATACTTGAGTTGAAGAAAAGGGAAAGTAGCATTATAAGCATTGGATGAACAATGTATGGAGTGTCCATGAAACATCCGAAAAGGCTTATTAAAGGTGATGGAAACAAACAAACTACGTCACATGGGAAGAGGGTGAGGGGACTGTTTCTGATTTGGTTGGCTTTAAGTCATGCTCTCACATCATGGCCCAAAGTTGCATGTGGGTCTCTTCATTCTCCCTTGCCTCATTCATTTTTAGTTCATCTCGTCCATTTTCGACTTGTGTTTTACAAATAACAATTGGAAATGAATTCCAACGTGGGTATATATAGAAAACTACTTATCCATAACGCCTATTCTTTCCACACCATTTGAGGGCTTCAAAGGAATGCATAGCTGAATCAAAATAGCTGATTTAATAGTTTAACCTCAAGATGCTTTATAAAAAATTTGGGATTTTAATTTTTAATCACAATTTTGCACTGTTTGTTAAATAAATTTTAAGGAGAAAAAGACAAGTATAATGGGGTGGATGTGTATTAATCACTACTAATCAGTTTCACTTCATTGATATAATTAGAGTCAAGGAAATTGATATTTGAGAAAATTATTCATGCAATTAATCCAAGTTGGATGAAATGTTTTAGAGACATATCTGATTGTCATGATTTATGACTTGGTCCATTTTTTGGTAAGATGGGTGTGGCATGGTAGGGCATGCCATCTTTTGGAGTGGCATAAATGTTGTTACATACACAAACCGTGAAAATGTTGTATTGTATGTTTTAGTGGTGACACGCCCCTCAACCGATATATCATCATCACTGGAAAAAAGAAATAGTTTCAATCAAGATTGCATGGAGAAGTGCCCTCCATTTACGGTGACTGGCCATGGAATCATAAAAGACATAATAAATAGGTAATAAGTTAAAAAGATAATGTTAGGAATACATTATCAAAATACACTCTCCCTTGGTTGAAATCTATCAAAGGTTCCACTTTATATTTAATGTTTCTTTTGATTTCGTATTTTTTAATAAATTTTAACTAATTAGAGAATGAGTATCTGGAAGAATATGCTAGAAAGTGTGTTACTACCATCCATCAATTTAATATAGTTAAAACTTCAGCAAAAAAAAATAAGTATAATTGATCAATCATTCTTAAAACTCATTATTTACTCTAAGTAATTTATTAATGATTTTTCATGACATATAATTAATTTTTAATTTTGAAGTTTAGTTGAATAAAAAAACTAGCTTAAGAATTTTTTATTAGACAATTAAGTGGTTCGTCACCTTTTTAAGTGTAGAATTCAGTAAGAATTTTAACCAAAAAAGAAGCTTTTTTTAGTTAGTTTTAGGTAAGAAGAGACTCTCCTTAAACAATCAACTTCAGCTGTAATTTACAACAGTATATATAATCTATTAATGAGGATTCCTATACTTAAATTCAAGTCATGCATTTTCCATACATACACAAAGTTAGCGTAGTAGAGTAGAACTTAAGTGGGAATGAAATGTGATCTCTGCGTTAACTTATGGAAGTATTCATAAAACTGCATCGATATGAACATACACATAACCCAACAACAACTCTAGGTAGATATTGAGACTTCCCATCTTAGAAAACAGCTGGTGAAATTGAGCAGGGTGGGAATTGTTAAGAACTACGATTTCATATACATTTTTTACTTGTACAAGCTTAATCAAACCAGCAGCATCCTTCTTCCGAATAAAATGGTAAAAAAATCTCTATGTTCTTTCATTAAAGGGAAGGATCAGGGACAATATAGTAAGTTGTTGCCTGCTTAATGCATAAGACCATGGCAAGATCTGTGGGAACATTCAGATCTTGAAGTAAAAGTCACAGGCAAGTGATTTCACTTATGATCATCATCAGATCGAGACACTGTATTTTACTTTTCAAATTTCTAAGAGACAGGTGAATCACCAACGAATACACGATATCTGATATTGATAATAAACAAGATCAAGATGAATAATTTGAGATTTAGACACAAAATGTCCAAGTTTGATTACTGCATATTTGATTCGTGGCTGTGGATGGTGAGGTAGGTAAAGTAGTCGACCAGTATTCATAAAGAGAATTTTTTCATTAACTCAAGGAGGTATTTATTCAAGTGCTCTTCAACGCGGGAATCGCAAAAAGAACCCCTAATAGATAGTTACCCACCTCTAACTAGCAAGCAGCATTTATGATAGACAATGAAATGCATAAATTCAATATTATGTACACAACATAAGGACTAAAACTATTTTGAGCATCGAATAAGCATAATTTAGTTCCATCCATAATGTTTGGGGGAATTTATACATAGCCAGCAGCTTGGCTACCCACGGGGCGGGTTTTTGTTCAAGTTTTCGAACAACGATTGAATTACCAGGAGATAAATTTATTATGGAAATTTGATAAAACATAATAAAAGGTTCGATAAAGTTCACTCGGTAAATTCAAGTTATTTAACAATTTGACCTTCTACTCTTGATTACCCTCACTATGCATGATAAATATATTAAAATGGAAAAAATAGAGAACCCTACCTGCAAAAAATAATTTAAAAGTTAAAATAAATCAGAAGTACTTTATTCCACTGGGACGAGTAGCTATATCCTAATTTGATCTAGTCTACGGGGCATATAACTTTGTGAGCTCTTCTTCAAAAGTCTTTCTAATTATCTCTCTCTTGATCTTAAGGGCTGCAGTGACTAGGCCAGATTCAAGAGTCCAAGGGTCAGAAAGCAACTTAATTTTTGCAGGAATCTCAAATTTTTCCAAACGTGCCTTCTTTGCTTCCTGAAAATGGTATATGTTAATAAGAAAAAGGAATGATATTACAGAATTTCTAACAAAAAAGACCAATAATACGTTAATGTTGTAATTCGTTAAAAGAGTTCAAACAAGAGATCTCTCTTTTTAGAGCCCGAACGAAAAAATAATCAACACAACTACGCAAAGAATCCTCAGTATTTGTGTTTTGTAACATTGTAGGGCACAAAATTAACACACCATGATCAGCTAAAATGAGCTTTACAACTAAATGCAGACCCAGTTTTCTTTTACAAGCAAAGGTAGTGGGATCTTCACTAGCATGCATGCTTATCTTACCACCATCACCTAGCCAAAAATATTTTATTTTCTTAAGGAGCTATTATAGATTGAAAAAATCAGTCTTTGTCAAAATAAACAGGTTAAGTTCAATATTTTTATCCTGTCCACGGGAATAAACATTGAACCGAATTTTATCATATTCACACGCAAAACAGCAAAAAACCTACTTCCCCATTCTTCCCCCATGTATGGCATGAATTTGTATCAGCCATACTAAAGTAAGAGAAATATTATTTGTACAACAATATTTGTGACTATTTTTCTCCTATTCATCATTTATTACATCTCATAATGATCAAGAGAGGCAGACAAAAAAAAATGTTATCATACAAGTCATAGTGTGAATTGTTGTATGTGTATCACATCTTATATGGTAATGCTTATTTGATAAAATGAAAAAATAGTCAGGGTAGAAAAAAACAAAAGGGCATGGAAGGGTGCCAGCTAGATTGTAAAAAACACTTTCAACACTATCTCAAGTCATACCAAAATGGAAGTGACAAAAATTAGTTTTACAAAGGAAATATGAAATAATTTTCATTCCTACTTTTCCATCTCCCTATTGTGCAAATTCCAACAGCTCAAACAAGCATATTCTAGGACAATACTTTATGAAGAAGTGTTGTAAACTTCAAAGTTGACACAGTTAATCTTAAGTTTAGATTTTACTATTGGTTTAGAGAAGTGCAATTTCTACAACTGAAAATTTTCTTTCCAGGGCATAAACACTAAGTTGTAAAATAACCATGATAAATAAAAGGCATACCTTTACAAGTGATGCATGCACCTCCTTCACAGTTTCATCTTTACTGCACAGTTCTGAAAGAGCAGAATAAGCAATTCCTTGCTTTGAAGCCCATTGCTCCAATGGGAGATGAGAAACTGCCACGAGTGCCACACAGTAGCTATGAAAAGGATCAGCATGCAGCATGATATTGTCTACGAAGGGGCTGGCGAAAAGAGCTGCCTCAACCTGTATTTAATGCATGTTTAGTTCTGTTAGAAGCCCAAAACGTAGATCCAAAACATGAAAATTGAATGCTGTGATGGGATACCAAACATACTGTTAATAAATAGGTCATTAAATATTGAGAGCAATGCATTCCACAAACCAATATAATATTCATACCTTTCCCAAGGACACATATTCTCCATGCTGCAGTTTAACTATGTCTTTTTTCCGATCAATGATCTCAAGGCAACCATCTTTATGAAATCTCCCAACATCACCAGTGTAGAACCACCTCATTCCTCTTTCATCAACCTTTATAATAAAAGAAAAGTAAATACACACACACAAATAAGAAAACACAGCAAATCACAAATTTCAACATGATTAAGCTTTGTCAAAAACCAGTATTCTAAAGGCTTAACAGTTACATGAAGGATAATTAATGGTGCTTATTTTCTATAGATAACATGTCTACTCACAGGCCCAACTACTTGTAAATTTGACCTTTATTTTGAAGAATGGAGACAATGAGGATCAAACACCTAACCTGATCATTTAGTCATGTAGGCTTTGATATTATGTTAAGGAGCAACTCTACTTAATGCTTAGGGTGTTAAGTGAAGATTTGAGAACAGTTTTATGTCTGATAAGAAATATCACTAACATTACAACGGTGGAAAATACAGCAATACCTTGTAAGATTCTTTTGTTTTATCTTCATTTTTGAAGTACCCAAGAGTGACATTTGGACCACCAATTAAAATTTCACCACGGGGCATCGGCAAGTCATTAGTTGAATATCCACCTTGGTGCCAGTCAATTAGCTGAGCAAAAAATAAAATGTGGCATTTATGTTTGTAAATATTCCTTGAGGTTAAAATTTATTTCGGTGGATTACACCTGATCAAGTCCTTACCTTAATATATGAGCAAGGAAGAGGTGGCCCAACCCGGCCAACAGATGTATCATCAAAATCAGAGAATGTCCCACCAGCACAAGTCTCTGTGAGACCATATCCTTGACCAATTGGAGCACTGGAAATGACAAACAAATATAAATGTGACAGGAAAAGATGATACAGGAAATCTGTAAAGCAGAACAGAAAAAGAAGTACATGATAGAGCTAGACAACTCTAGAGCAAATCTAGCATTATTTCTTTTAGATAGCCAATCTATAGGACTTGAATTTTCCAAGAAAAATAAGCAAACACACGTAAAATAAGAGTTATTGTTAATCTCTACAATCAAGCCATGTGTTTCTTGTTTCCTTGGAACTTCAGTAGTGTTGGCTCTTATTTTTGTTTCTCTTTTGGAGTATATTCTGTCTTTTGCTATTATGTTTCACTCTTTTTTCTCTGTAATAACATCTCTTTTATTTACAAATAAACATGTTTGAAATGCAACAATACTGACCCAAGACAAATATTGATGAATCTCTGGGTATCACCAGAAAGGGGAGCACCACCACACAGTATAAATCGGATGCGACCACCCATAACTGCTTGAACCTTTTTGAACACAAGAAAATTCCATAGAGCTTTTTCCAAACCCCAAGCACCAAACCAGCTACCATTAATTGCTTGCAACCTTCTTGCAAAGGCTAAATAAAACAATTTCTTGCCCATTCCTTCCTTTGAATTTACCTGCACAATGAGGGTTTAGACTTACTTCACTGACTGTGTATCTAAAACCAAAAGGTTAATTCAACAAGCTCACTAACAGAGACATCAATGAATAATACTGATATTAGGAGTGTATTCTTCAATTGCATCACAAATCAAATACCTGCTTGAGCACTCCATCACGTACACGATCAAGAATTGCTGGTACAGCTGCCATCACTGTTGGCATCAAAGCAGTGGCATCGCCCCTTTTCCCTCTTTTTATTTTGTTTGATGTATCAGTTAGCGTCAAAGCAGTTCCATATCCTATAGAACCTCCAACAGCTGCAACCAAATTCTAAAACAAGTATTCGAGTTTGTCAAAACATGCCAGGTGAGAAAAAACATAAATAGGAAAATAAAACACAACAAAAATGCACTTTAAATTGAAATATTTATTCAATCCACTCACTGAAGTAGAATCTCATACCTCAGCTACCAATTCAAGGATATGAGCCATTGGTAAGTAAGCTAGATAGACATCCTTTGGCCCAAGGTTAGGAACTATTGTCATTACAGCAGATACTGTTGCCAAGACATTGCCATGTGTCATCATCACACCCTGTGAAAAGAAACAAATTCAAGCAAAAGTGTAAAAAAAAAAAAGAAAGGAAGAGAAACAGGATTAAAATAAATTAACTAAAAATATGGTCTCCTCTAGCCTCTGGTCTACTATTTAGGGAAGTAGATCCAGTAAAATGATAGAATTGTTGACATTGGAAGAACAAAATATCTCTAAGACTCTTTTAACCTTAGGCAATCCTGTGCTTCCACTTGTGTACATTATAACTGCAACATCTGCTGAAATTGGTAAATCAGCTTCAACAGGATTTTCTCTACCAAGCCTCTCAACATCAGCAAAGGAAGTGATTTTCCAACCATGCTGAGCAGACGAAACATCATATGGGATATCGTCATCCATGCATATCACACGTTTCACCGAGTCAAGCTGACCTCTAACATTTACCAGTGATTTCAATTCTTTGCGCCCACAAATCACAGTAGTAACCTCAGTCTGGCACAGACTTTGCAAGTTAGATTACCAAAAATACAAGCACAAGAACTAAAATGATGGAAAAAAGCATATCAATTTTTAGTAAACTGTTTCAAAGCATAGAAAAAATCAAGAAAGAAATCTCAATATTAACAACAATCTACAGCTAGATTAACAAACATATGAAACAAAGTCGAATCCTTGACCATTATTTTAATAAACTTTAAATACCAGAAAATGTAAGTTGAGCAGTTGAATGACATTTCACAAACAAGTTATAAATAAAAAGGGAAAGAGGTTAAGACTGAAATCAAGAACTTCGTTGCAAGGAGATGGAAATTATTAACAACTTAGTTTACCTAAAAGATCCCCATCACCCTTATAGGTTTTCTGTTCCTATATTTTGTTTTAAATAATTGATAATAAAATATTAAGTTCTTAAGCATCTAGCAACGATCTCTCCTCCTGTGGCCTCCCATCCCACCCATCCTTTCTCTAACCTCCTCACCAGATTAAGTTCAGTTGTCCACTTAAGATTACAGATAGCAAAATCTAACTTCCCATTTTTCGTCTTCACTTAATATAATAAACAATAAACATTTTTGGTCCCCCCCGCCACACACAACAAAACTCAGCTAATATCGACTTTTAAGAGAATTGTGCTGGTGATTCACGCGATGCCACCACATTAAGGTTTTTATTTTCTATCATACCAAGAGAAAGACTAATATGTTACTCAATGTTTTGAAAATTGTAGTTTCTTCTTTCACCATCAAAATTTTTCATAAATCATAACACTAGTACATATACAGACAAAGGTAACAAGGATCCGATTCCACCTCTTAATACTAAGCAATGAACCAACCACCGCACAGCACCACACCAAATGCAGCATAACGATAGAGACATGTCATATACCAGTAACATTTCTCAGTCGGTAACAATTAATACAATCAAATAGAGAACAAACCTCATTCAACGAGTGACAAAAAGCATCCTCTCCCAAAGACGCATATATAGTCACAACCGTCACATTCCTCCTGAAGCAACCCTGAACAAGAAACAAAACCATAATCAAAACAAAAACAGAACGAAAATAAAATTTGTTTCAATCACAGAAACAGATACGTACCTGAAGTGCAATAAACCAACGATCTCTGGTGTCGGCATAGATAGCCACGCGCTCGTCCTTGCGATGACCGAGCGAGGCCAAACCGGACGCGAAACTCGAGACGGATTCGAAGACTTTTCCGTAAGTTAGCCACTGATAATCCCCGAGGTGAAGCTTCTCGAAGGTTCTACCGTCGGGAGCGGTATCAATCTCACGCTCGATCAACACGCGCGTGCCGAGCAACACGCGCTCCTGGTGTTCCCTGCATGCACGCTCGAAAAGCTCCGCGAGCGTGGTCACGCCTTCCCACGCCGAACTCAGCGGCGAAGTGAAGCGGTGGTTCCGCACCGCGTACCCTGGCTCGCCGCCGGCGTTGGCAGGGAGGCCACGCCGCCTGTTGCGGTTGCATGAATTGCGGTAGAGAATGACGAGGAGCGGAACCACGATACCGACAATGTAGGCATTCATTGTTGATCCAATCAACTCGATTCGAAGCAACGTGTAACTGTTTTGTGTTTGATCCGAAGAAACGTTCAGAATTCGGAAGAACGAGTAATGAGGAGCGTTTTTATTTTTAATCTCAGATTGTTATTGCAATGAGAAATGAAGGTGCATTGGGATCAAAGGAACCAAGAGAAAATTCTAAGGGTAGACATGCGAACCAAGTGCATATGCTGAGATTGCTTCTGCACAGGGGCGGAAACACCAAAGGGGATTCAGATTTAAAGAACAATCTTCTAACTTACTTTTCTTAACTCTTTATTTATTTTCCTCAATTACTTTTTCTTTTCTTTTATTTTTTAAAAAATAAAAATATTACTTCTCTTGTTCTCTGAAATATATGTTTCTCAAGTTATTAGTTCGTGAAATTTAAAATCAAAACATTATTATTAAATGATAGTAAATTATGTATATTAAAAAATATGATATTTGAAAGGCGAAAACACACTTTCTCTAAATATTTTTTCTTTTGTCTCTTATTTTTGTAAAATTATAATGTAATATAATTTGAATATGTGGTTAATATTAAGAAAGACTTTTTCGTACGTGTATTTGTTGACCAAGCATTCATAAACATGCTTAAATAATGTAATCATCTAACTACTGATTGAAACACCACTAATACGTCATTGAAACGCGCTATTATATCTTCAAAGAGAAAATATTGAATGAGACTACGCTGCACGGTAAACCATGTGAGAAAATTAGATAGTAATAAATATCTACTTATACCAAATTCAACAAAAATGGCATTTATACCAAATTCAAAAACCATGGAATTGGCATTTATTGTACAACTATAAACAGGGGGTATATTACTCTTAATAAACTTTTAATGTTTAGCTGCTAAGTTCTATTTTTCTTCCTTTCAAAATTTACTTTTGTGTTTTTTTTTTTCTTTGGGTTAATAAGAAAATTTTAAAATGAAGACAATTTTTCACTTTAGAAGCTCTGATCGTAGAGCCTTAGTAAAAACTTGGATTTTCTTGTATGCGATCCAGGTATAATTTTCATTCAAGTGTTAGTTTTGTTGGAAATATGGATTGAATCTAACTCAATCCTATAATATTGACTTATAAGGTGAGGTTTATCTTCATTTATATGCATGCAACACATCTTATCTTTAGGTTATATGAGACTGCACACCCCTTCAATATTGAACTCCCAACACACTCCTCCCATGCCGAGGACTGGACTTTTCGAGCGTGAAAACTATTCAAGCGGTGCTTTAATACGACTCGAATATTCAACGGTAGTTCAATATTGACTCTACAACGGGTGGTCCAACATCTTCATCGACATCTATGATAGGCTCTGATACCATATTGAAAATGTGGATTGGCCCTAACTTAACCCATAATGAAGGGGTATGAAGTCTCACATTGTAACATCCCAAAAATTTAAAAGAGAGGTTTTATAACAGAGAGAAATATAAAAATAATTAAAAATTATGAATTTTTGAAATTACTGTAGTAAATAGTGAATTACGTGTAAGTAGTAATTTACTGTACAAATAGTAATTTACTGTACAAATAGTAATTTACTGTGTAAATAGTAATTTACTGTGCAAATAGTAAAATACTGTGTAAATAGTAAATTACTGTACAAATAGTAATTTACTGTGCAATACTGTGCAAATAGTAAAGTACTGTGCAAATAGTAAATTACTGTGCAAATAGTAAAAATAATAAAATATAAATTAACGGGTTACACGAGGAAATTTTAATATTCAAATTACTGTGCAAATAGTAAAAATTACTGTGCAAATAGTAACTTTTGAAATTCTATAAATAGGGCCTAGAATTTCAATTATAATCACAAATTCAAGAACATTCTTTCATTCTCTCAAAATCTGTTAGGAAGAAATCTCTTTAATCAAGAGAGAAGTAAGTAGGTAGAGGAAGATAGGAAGCTAGGAGAAATTGGTAAGGGGCTATCCTTATCTTACTATTCTTTGTTGTTATTATCTTTATTTTATCGATACTAAGGTGTTAAGAAAATTCTTAGTATGCTCGTGGTTGCGGTTTTGTCCGATCTTCCACATCGAACGAAATTATTCTTGTTGTTAAGAAAAGGTGGTAGTGTGGAAGTGCATATCTAGGAAAGTTACGCTAAGGAAAGACTTGGTACTTAAGTGTGTCCATTAGTGACCCACCTCTCTTTCCTGGGAACTTACCTGGTGTACTATTCACGGACTACGATCACGTATAAAGTACTGTTCACGTATACGGTACTGTTCATGTATACGTTACTATTCACGTGATACTCAGATCGATCACGATAATGTTACTTTTGATGAGTGTTTTCTTGGTATTTCTTGATTTCCTGGTTTCATGATGTTTATTGGTATTCTTGGTATTTGATGGTACATCAAAATATGAATGATTATAAATGAGATTGTTAGAAAGGGAGATAAGTTTTTATTCATTCATGCATGCCTCAAAAGAGGTGGCCTCGGTTAGAGGACGATAATAAAAACTTAAGCGTGCGTGAGTGACCGATGGACGGTGGGCTCACAAAGCGGATAATCGTATTATCTATTATGGTACCACATTGCATATTTTTGGAGTTGAGGTTGGAGCATGCATCATATAGAAATTTCATTTAAGTCATAATTCATAATTCATCTATTTGATTATGACATGTATCATATTGATATTTTTATATGATATGTATTTTTATTAAGGTTAAGGAAATCTCACCCTTGCGTGTTTGTGTCTGTGGTTTGACACCTGTGATGATCCTGAATTTTATTCGGAGGAGCAGATTGACAGGTAGATTCAGTAATCATGTGTGGAGATGTCAAGGATAGCCAACATGAGGAATTTTTATGAATAATGTGTATTTTATAATTGTCACAATATTACGTACCTATGTGACGTTTGTAAATAACTTTTGATGTATGATTATGATGTGATCTATGTGATGTGCGTTATTTTTGGTAACATTTTTGTTAGCAAGAAAAATTATATTAAGATTTTATTTAAAGAAATCTAAATGAAGGGGAAACATTTTCCAATAATAATAATTGGTAATGAAAATAGAGGGGTGTCACACACATCACCTAGAAATGGGACCTGTTGCGTGTATATAAGTGGTGATAAACCTCACCTCATAAGCCGATTTTGTGGGATTGAGTTAGGCTTCACCACAATTTAAGGTCGATATGACCCTTAATAAACTTTTAATGTTTAGCTGCTAAAGTTCTATTTTTCTTGCTTTCAAAATCTACTTTTGTGTTTTTTTTTTCTTTGGGTCAATAAGAAAATTCCAAAATGAAGACAGTTCTTCGCTTTAGAAGCTCTGATCGTGGGCTTTAGCAAAAACTTGGGTTTCTTGTATGCGACCCAGGTGCAATTCTCATTCAAGTGTTAGTTTTGTTGGAAATATGGATTGAACCTAACTCAATCCTATAATATCGGCTTATGAGGTGAGGTTTATCTCCACTTATATACATGCAACACATTTCATCTTTAGGTGATATGAGACTTCACACCCCTTTAATATTGGACTTCCAACATACTCCTCTCATGCCGAGGACTGGACTTTTCGAGCGTGAAAACTATTCAAGCGGTGCTTCAATACGACTCGATATTCAACCGGTAGTTCAATATTGACTCTACAACGTCCAACATCTTCATCGACATCTAGGATAGGCTCTGATACCATATTGAAAATGTGGATTGGCCCTAACTTAACCCATAATGAAGGGGTATGAAGTCCCACGTCACCTAGAAATGGGACTTGTTGCATGTATATAAGTGGTGATAAACCTCACCTCATAAGCTGATTTTGTGGGATTGAGTTAGGTCTCACCACAATTTAAGGCTGATATGACCCTTAATAAACTTTTAATGTTTAGCTGCTAAAGTTCTATTTTTCTTGCTTTCAAAATCTACTTTTGTGTTTTTTTTTTCTTTGGGTCAATAAGAAAATTCCAAAATGAAGACAGTTCTTCGCTTTAGAAGCTCTGATCGTGGGCCTTAGCAAAAACTTGGGTTTTCTTGTATGCGACCCAGGTGCAATTCTCATTCAAGTGTTAGTTTTGTTGGAAATATGGATTGAACCTAACTCAATCCTATAATATCGGCTTATGAGGTGAGGTTTATCTCCACTTATATACATGCAACACATCTCATCTTTAGGTGATATGAGACTTCACACCCCTTCAATATTGGACTTCCAACACACTCCTCCCATGCCGAGGACTGGACTTTTCGAACGTAAAAACTATTCAAGTGGTGCTTCAATACGACTCGATATTCAACGGATAGTTCAATATTGACTCTACAAAGGGTGGTCCAACATCTTCATCGACATCTAGGATAGACTCTGATACCATATTGAAAATGTGGATTGACCCTAACTTAACCCATAATGAAGGAGTATGAAGTCACACATCACCTAGAAATGGGATCTGTTGTGTGTATACCACCTCATAAGCCGATTTTGTGGGATTGAGTTAGGCGTTTTCCTTCTTACACCAAAATTTAAGACAAATGGTAGAGTAGGGGTTATATGCCTGAAGTGATAATTTTTGTTTAGTTGTAAAAGAAATAGAATGAAAAATATAAATAATTAATTTTTTATTTGAATTAAGAAAAATAAATAAATATATAGTTATTTGAAATGGAAAATAAATTTTTATTATATGATACAATAAATTTTTAAATAAAAATACTATTGTAATTTTAATAAAAAATCTCACTTTCTCTTATAACAGTGGATGAGTTTTGAAATGTCCCAGGCCCAGGAGTCTTGATGAGAGGTTTATAGAATGTAGGCCCAAAACGATGGGCTTTTATTTAGCAGCAGGCTTCCATACTGTCTGTGCATAATAGTTATTGTTTTAGTAAAATGAACCTTTCATTCAAGTGTGATATCTATTTAAAAAATGGTAGCACCTCTTAGAGTGAAAATAACATACTGTTCATAAAATAAATTATACTCACCTCTCAAAAGCTTTAGTGTAATCTAATAATACCTATTAGAGTTGCAAATTTTACAAGATATACCACCTATGAAAATGGTGATGACTATGCAAACATTAC
The DNA here is from genome assembly GCA_026586105.1 of Hylodesmum podocarpum. Taxonomy (NCBI): domain Eukaryota; kingdom Viridiplantae; phylum Streptophyta; class Magnoliopsida; order Fabales; family Fabaceae; genus Hylodesmum; species Hylodesmum podocarpum. The sequence goes on along the minus strand of JALJEV010000623.1, from coordinate 10,099,624 downwards.
GTGGTAGTTCTTTTTCGAAATTTTAGGCACATATCTTCACCAGTATAATATTCTTTACGAAGTGTTCTTCTTCTTCTTTTTCGTTACTTATTTAGTCGCATCGAACTGTTTTGACTTTTCAAAATTATGTTTTTTAAATATGAAAAATTATGTATAATTGTTAATAATATATTAATTCATGTAATAATGATACAGTGCAGTCTACCGACACAGTTTTTTTTTTTTTTTTTCATTCGATATCTTACAAGTGTGTCTGTAGCTGCTATTAATTTTTTTTTTTCTTTTTGTCGCAATTAATCATTGTGTATTTTGAAGGAAGTGGGGGGGACATAGTATAATTTCCTTAGTATGACTCGGAAGGAAACTTACAGATTCAACAAAGGAAGACGAAAATAGTATGCCTATTATATGATTAAAAAGAAAAATCATGCCTATTGCCAAATTTAAAATTATAGCAAAGCACTACACCGACAGAAAAAAAAAAAAAAAGTGATAAAATGATCATATATATTCATACTTGAACGTACAGGGTCAATTGTGAGGACAGTGACCGTGATAGATTGAGAAATTAAACAAAACTGTGCTTATTGATTTAAAATTTAATAATTGTTTTGATTTCGAATGTGTTGCTTCATGGTTGATTGGCCACCTTGTTTTTGCTTTAGCCTTCAATTGAATGCAAAATTCTATGTGTATAATATAGTTTAGAGTAATAAAAGGAATTTGCCTTAATTCTCAACCATATATACACGCTTTAAATTCTCAACCATTTAAATTTCAAAAATCTAAAGTACACTAATTTAAATTAAATAATCTATTTATCTATCATTCGTCTAAATGATTTTTTATTAAATAGATTTAGACGAATCAAATTTTTCTACTTAAACTTTTAATAAATTAAAATACATTAATCCAATCCTTTATCATCCTACCGACTCTTTATCACCAGGCAAAATTGGTCGTCATGGCATTAAATAGGGATCAATGATAGTCAATTGGTCCGTGAGACTAATTAAATCTTATAATTCTTCGTAATATTCTTTGCGACTTTGATTGATATTTGGACAATTTGACTTTTGATTTGAGCATGGAAGGAAAAGAAACACTGCCACTATGAAATGTGAGAATCTAATATATTTAAGACCATGGAAGCAAATTCAGCCAGTTAATCAAACTAAATTGACTGTGTGTAATTTCTTGTACCCTCCCCAATAGTCATTGTTAATTGTTATACCTTTATAGTTGCTGGAAAATAAAAGCAACTTACCCATCATGCTTAGCATCACAATCAATTGCCACGAGTGAGAAAATGATACAAGGGTAATCGAACTTGTGTTTGATTTGTTGGTTCAACCGCTAAACTTTTAGTTAAGGTTTTTAGAGTATCTCAATTGAAAAGGATATCATAATCTTCTTTTCTTAAATTCTATGTTGAAAATAATATTAATAATAGTTATATGGCACTTAGAATTAATTATATGTTTGGTGCAAACATTTTTTTTCTGTTGTACGTGCCTCATCTCAAATAATTTCTGTCCAACTTTCCCATGTGGTTGTTGTGGTTATTGCAAACATATCAAGGGCCATTCACACACAGTGGTAACGCCTCGTGGGCCAAATTATTTGGTATTGCGTAACGCGTTGGGCACCGTGTTGTTCACTTCACTAGCTTGGGCGCGTTTTCTGTTCCTCTATTAGCCTATTTTTGCTTCATGTTTCTTTCAAATGTGCATGCAAGTTTCGTTGCACCTTGCAGCCATATGAGTTAACTTCCCCATTGATCACGCAATTGACACGCAGCCACATCTTCCATACCCTACAATTCACAACATATCTCTCATAGGTTGCATAGACAAATCACATGTGATAGAATACTTCAAACAGTTGTGATGTTTCTATTGCCGTGATTTACTTTGTTACTCTTTTTCTTTTTTTTAATATGACCGTGATAATTGATATGTTGAATTAGTATGTTCACATATTTCATAGATATTAAATTAATTAAATGTTTAATAGGGTTGGACATTTATGATTTATTCATTTAGCCCATGAGTGATTATGTAGAGAGAAATGTTAGGAATTTACTCTCACGTATTAATTCTATCTAATTAGTTAAATAAAAGTGAGACTTATAAAATTTTAACATTTTTAATAAAGTTAATAAAAAAAAGGTATATGTTCAAAAGAATATCTTCTTATAATATTTATATTTTATAAATGAGTTGTGTGAATTATTAAATTGTATATTTTATAACTAATTGTCTGGTGGTTGTTATTTTTCAACGTAGTTATCTATAAAAATATTTTCGTTTATAAGATGGGTAAGTTAGCTCATGCAAGGACAATATCTTAATTTCCTCTTGAACATCTTGTGATTGTCGTCCATTGATACCACGGGAATTCATTTTATTTTAAATTTTCATTAAAGTCTATAGCTTAGCTCAGCATAATGGTTGTGGTACATGTCATGTTTCATGTTTCATGTTTCAAGATTAAAGATTTGTTTAAATTAATTTTTTAATTTTTAACACAAGTAGCAACAGGAATCTGAGTTAACTGTTGTGTCAAATACAAGGGGAACGGCCTTTGACGTAGACTTTGTTAACCTTTTCTGAACCAGTTCTTTTAAACTGAGATGCATGCAAGACAAGTTAGGCAACTAGCAAAATAATGCTTTATTGTTGTCCTCTTATTATTCTAAGAGATTTCGGGGTACATATTTGGCTTATACTGACTTCGTAGACTCCACCGAATAAAAAGTATGCAACAAACATGGTGTAACTATGCTACGGCTAATTTGTAGCCATGCGATGATTCACCGAAGGAGGTGCATCTTGTCACTTTTAGGAAGCACAAGGTGTGCAACCCAATTTCTCACAAATACATCGTTTTCATAATAAATTGTTATACCATTTTTTCTTAAAGTTTATTTATTATTCTTCTATCATATTTTCTCGTTTATTTTTTGTTACTATTTTGCAACAATCTGTCGGTCGTTGTCCATGAAGTGATTCTAAGTATATATTATAATTTTAAATTATTGTTATATTTTACTTTAAAAAAATTGATCAAATGCACCCATTTTTACTGTTAACTGATGAAATCCATGTTTCTTTTATCGTTTGATTAAAAAACGATAAGAGGCCACACCTTTTACAGTCGATATCTAAGTCAAGAAAGAAGATGGAGGAAAAGTATATTTCATTTATGTAAAACTAAAATAATATTATTTTGATATATTTATCTAAGCTAACACCTCAGTTACACATGACATTTTACTTTTTTAACATTTATAACAATTATTGTATAAGAGTACACAACGTAATGCATTTCTTAAATAACAAGAGAATAAAATGTAAAGTATAGGGTATCGATACAATGTATTTTAAACAAACAAAAAAAAAAGGGTTAGTGTAGATTATCAAATGCGATTGGACAAAATTCTAAGAATAGTTAGTCTAATTTATTCTAAATTTTATGACAACTTATTTTAGCCAAAACTACATTATATTTATAAACATGATAAAAATTATAATTTGTTTATATAAATCTAAATATTTATTATACCCCTTATACCTAAATATTAAACGACTAATAGAACTTTTGTAAATTTATTAATTAATCGGAACGTGATGCAAAAGTACATAGTAAGTGCCAGTTAGGTTGCGTTGAAAAGAGAAGGTGCCATCACTTTATACTTTAAAGCATCTTGAAGTAATTTTTGTGTCTTTTTTAAGATATAACGTGAATTTGTAGCTAAACATACATAATCAAAGTCAATCTAAACATAATTATAATATTCTACCATCACTTTATCTTTATGCTATTTGGAATATGTACAGATACCCTAAAATGAGTAAAATTACATTTGATTTGTATAAACATGTTAAAGCTGCATGTGATAGATTTTGAAAAGACATGCATAAAAAATCATCCGAATGGAGAGTAAACACACTATCAAATATCAATACAAAATTTATAACGTGTAAATCATCGTATTGATCTTCAAATTATCATTTTCCTCTTAAATAATTATTAAAATATTGAAAATCATACAAATAATTTTCAAAGTATTAAAAATTATATTACATAATCTCTAAAATATAGAAAAATTTCTTTAAATTAATTCCATAAAACTAAATCAAATAATTTTAGGTATTATTTATACAATTTTAATTTCTTAAAGATTATTTAGAAAAACAGTAATACTTTAAGAATTAAATTGATGGTGTATTTGTCAGGTTTGAATTTCAATTTTGGCTGAACCACTTATTTTTTTTTCTTCTTAAGAAATATAGTAACAGTCATAAAATAATTGAAAAATGAGAAACATGAATCTATCTCAATTTTTACAAGTTTATGGGATGGTAATCACTAAATTGAACGGAAGAATAAAAGACAAATTTTAATTTTTTAGTTTGTAAAGCCTAACTTCAGGAGAAAATAGTTTCACTGATGCCGACAAGTAGAATATTCGCCGAACATACCGTAGATTTTTCGACACTAATCGACACGTTGTAATTTGTGATTAGATTATGCCGTTATAATGTCTAAATTATTACATGCCTCTTTTTATTTATTTTAATAATTATAATTATTATTTCTTCAGATTAATTGTGTATTATGGTTTCGTTTATTTTATATAAAGGAATTTCGTTGACTAATTTTTTTCTTCCTGATATATTTAGTGTTTAAACTTTATTTTATTTAAAAAAAGGTTGAAACAAAAATAAAACATCTAAAATTAGTTATTAATGACGCTTAGAGTTATAAAAAAAAATCACAAAATATTCTTCAAAACGTATATTATAATCGCCAATCGTTGAGGTTTGCCTGTAAAATACAGCATACTAAGTGTTAAGATATTTATTAATAATTTAATACTGTGAGGGCCGAATCCGACCTTTTTCGAAGACCACTTGGCCTAGGAGCTATGTCCAAACTGATGTCGAATTCAAAAGTTTTTGGATGAACTCGGTACCAAAGATTGAGGCAATCATAACCATATCTACATCGAGACACGCGCCAACTATCCAGCATGGAGGTGTATGTCCGGACAATACATGCGCGATAGGTAACGTGCAGCTTCGAGAACTCACCATGTCATCACTCTCCCAAGTAATCATAACAGTACACGGTATAAATAGCGTGTATTGCACAAGTTAAAGGTAAGTGATATCAAAGAAAAGAACATAAAAAACAAAAATACTACTGACTTGGACGTTGGAGTATCTTTACAGGTACACCCGTCGACCTCTGGAGATCGACCTCAGATCAAGTTGGCGAGACTCATCGGCAGCAGTCTTGCCATCAGATTCCTACAGGAACAAATACTATTATTATTTTTTAAACTAAAAAATATTAGCATTAATTATTACTTCAAATACAATTTGAAATGAGAAATAAAAATATAAGGTAATATTCACATTGGTAGTTGGTTGAGGTGAAAGAAAAAAAAGGGACAATATATATAACCATGGATAAATTTTCTTTTGTTCGATCAGAGTAATTTTTATTATAAATAAAAATTCAACAGTATCTCTTTTTTTTCTTCATTTCAAAATTCAAAATTTTCTTGCTTATTTTTTTTTCTAATCTACCAAAAAAAATCATATCACTAATATATTATTCATTTGAATAGAATTAAATTCGGGTCCTTGAATAAAGTATTAGGTTCAAGTCTTATAAATGAAAAAAAAAAAAAACGTTGAAAATGAAGTTCCACTAGAATTGAGAGTATTTTACATAAATAAATTTGAATCTTTTAATAAGATATTAAAATTATATTTTAATTAAAACATACTATTAAAATTATTAATATTATAAGCACATTTTGAAGAACTATTAGATTTGATTTAGTTGTAAAGATTTGGGTAAAGTATACAAGATCCTATTATCAAATCTCCTCATCACCAAAATAAAAGGTAATTTAAACTTTATTGTTTACATTGTATAGAAAAAACTTTGTTATGAACATGTAAGAAAACACACTTTAGTCCTATTTTTAATAAAACTTCCTTATTTATTATCTTTTTAAACAATACTACTTTAAAGCAGCGATTAATAAAATCTTATTGAAAAATTCTCATAGTTAAAAATTGATTATATTAAATTCTCGCATCATGTATCAAACCAAACAATTAGATTGAAACATGGTAAATAAAACAATAGAATTTATTTATTTATTTATTGGAAAAAAATAGGATTAACTCATTATTTATAATAACAGAGTAGATAGAGTGTGATATGGTTTGAAGTATGTATGGACTAACATGAAGTGTATGAGCAGCAATAAAATTAATAATTATATTAAAAAAAAAGAAACTAATTAGTTATTATGATTTACAATAGAGTTTGAAAAAGGAGAGGAATGTGGGATGGAGAGGCAGCGATCTTGATTTCTGACCGAATTGACCCTGAACCTCGGAGCTGGAATACCGTGGGACCCACTGACCCCACCAACTCTAAGCAGAAAGAAACATAAAATTTCCATGGCGTGACGGAGAGAGAGAGAGAGAGAGAGAGGCAATCAAATCGAAAAGAGAAACGTTTCTAACATAAAAAGGAGAAAAGAGAGAGAGAGGGGATGCAAATTCCATGAGAGCAGAAGAGGTGCCTCTTAAGACCCCTCCTCTCGCTCTTCCCTTCATAACAATAACAATTTCATTCATATTCACATATTCTTCTCGTTTCGTACCAATACCATAGCGTACTTACTTGCGCTAACCGTCCATGGAGGAAACCTTTGTTTTCCAGTGGAGTGTTATCAGATCTCTCTTGTCTATCCTTCAGTGGTGGGCTTTCAATGTCACCGTTATCATTGTTAACAAGTGGATCTTCCAGGTTCCTATTTTCTCCTTCTAACTTCTTCATCCAATTTCAATTCCACTACACTCACTATTTCGCTTCTTGTTTTCTATCTCACCGGATTTGTTTAATTAATATGTTCATGATTTGCGTCATGTCGTGGATTTTATTATATTTATCCGTTACCGTGCTCAACACTGATGCTTCTTGTATATTGAGACTCCGAGTGTGTTTCGAGTGTTTGTATTGATTGATATTTTCGGTGTTGTGTTCTAATTTATAGAGTTTTGGTTGTTAGATGGAATCGTTATTGTGCGTTTGGATCGGTGTGTTTTCGTGTTTGGAATGGATTACGAAATTAATATTGAAAGTGATTTCCTCTCGAGAAATTAATTAAAAACCAAACGTGATCCTGGCGTGTTCACTGAGCTAGATTTTGGTTCGTAATTTGCGTTTCGTTACTGATCTACGGACTCTTCCGGCACTTCAAAGTGCACGATGTCGTTTTCCCCTAAATTCTCAAGCTATTAGTCTGGATTTTCGTTGATTTGGTTTTCTCTTTAGCCGAGTTATACATTTTATTTAAATCCAGATGTTCTTGTTTGTTGTGCATTAGAGCTAAGAATTTTGCTCGCTAGTCGTTGCAAAATCCTTCTGTTTATTCATCTTGGACTGTGTCATGTCAATTTAAACAGCTGAACCAAAATGTGCAAAATCCTGTAACCGTCTGTAATGTAACTTTCCCACTGTAGAAAATAGCTTTGTGTTATTTTAAAATGAATTAAAAGTTATCCAAACAGGTAGTATGTGCGATTAATTTATGAACAGTAATTGTGGTTTTAAGGCTTCTTGAAGCGTATCATTTTTTTTTTTCGAGATTGGGCTTTCTCCCGGTGTCAACAAAGGTCTGTGATGGTTTTGTTAGGTTGATTCCTTGCTTCTCAGAACTCCACTTGGAAGGGAGATATTTTTAGATATTCATTTCATGGTGACATTGACATGTAGAGAAACTTTTGTATGAGCACGTAAATGGTTATGATCACTGGATTGTTTGGATCTTCTGCGTTTGTGTTCCATCTTTAATGAAGAAAAGGTTTATCAAATATCAATCTTTACCATTTATTCCACGATCCATGTCTGTGTATTTTGGATTTATTCTTACCTTTAATTTTTATTTTTATTTTTTCAGAAATTGGATTTCAAGTTTCCCCTATCAGTTTCCTGTGTCCACTTTATCTGTTCAGCCGTTGGAGGATATGTGGTAATTAAGGTGCTGAAGCTTAAACCACTGATAACTGTTGACCCTGAAGATCGCTGGAGAAGAATCTTTCCGATGTCATTTGTGTTCTGCATTAACATAGTTCTGGGGAATGTCAGCTTACGATACATTCCAGTTTCTTTTATGCAGACAATAAAGTCATTCACTCCTGCCACCACAGGTAGATTTAATATTTGGTGTTAACATTTCTGCCACATATTTGCTACCCGCTTTATATTGAGATTTCAAGATATTTACATCTGTTCTCGGTGAACTTGCACAGTTATTTTGCAATGGCTAGTGTGGAGGAAGAATTTCGACTGGCGTATTTGGGCTTCTCTTATACCCATTGTTGGAGGGATTCTTCTCGCATCTGTAACAGAGCTTAGTTTTAATATGTTCGGATTTTGTGCTGCCTTATTTGGCTGTTTGGCTACATCTACGAAGACCATTCTTGCAGAATCTCTTTTGCATGGTTACAAATTTGACAGGTGCCCACTTTATGCTTGCATTCATTGATTGTAATTAACTTCAAATTTTTGTGTTCTTTCTTTCCTTTGTTTATTTTTTCATCTTCCTGAATTTCCCATAAACTTCTCATTTCCACGTTATTTCCATTTCTGTATTGCCTACCTTTTTTTTTGTGGAAAATGAGGTTTTACCTCATGCATTGTGTTTTTATATTAACATTTTCTCCGATATAGAGCCAGAAAGTATTCTATATTAAAGCTTACAACATCTCTTGGTGCTGCTTAGTTTGATTAGAGCAAGCCAATAGCAGACTAGCCAAAATTTATTGGATTTCGACCAAAATAAAAAAAGGGCACGGCTTGCAGATGGTGGTCTTATTCTAAGGATCTATGTTATAGGTAGAAGGTTTTTTGTGTGGTGATTCTAATTATTACTTATCAATGTTTGTGTTATAATGTTATGTGATAATACTAAAACGGAGGAGTGCCTTCTGAAGTATAGACATGACACAGTTTCATATGCATCTTGAACAGATTATATTTTAAAAATCAGGCAGTTTTAATCTTAGTATTGTCGGTGGTAGTAACACAAATCTATCTGGTGTTACTGTTGAGTATAAACTACATCCACCTATTTGTTACTGGAACATTCTTCTAATTCTTGAAGAAAAAAAGATAAAAAGGAAGAAGAGGAAGATCAATGCAAGAAGAAGCTCCCCAAGGCAGCTACCATATCTGGAGTATGCAAATCTTTATTCTTGTATTGATCAGAATCCATTGAGGTGTTTACAACAATTTTTCTTCGGTGTCTTTCTATATGTTTGCTTCAAAAGAAAAGTGGTGTCACTGGCTAATTGGTGATATTTTTATATTTTTGCGTACTTGAAAGTTTAGGAGGGGAGGATTTACCTCATTCAAAGGTTTGGCGCATGCCTCAGGCCTCTGTATATAGATGATCTACTAATGAAAGTATGGCCTCTGTAGAGGCGTTACAGTTGTACTCATAGATGATCTACTAACGAAAGTGTGTACCAACAGGAACCGCACCAAAGACTTTTTTTATGTCAGCGATATTTTATCTCCTGTTGTTCTTTGCAGTTGTCTTGCTTTCTCTGAATTGCTTTGGCATGACTATTTTGAAGTGCACAAGCTAACTTTTCTTTTCGTGTATCTATAGCATCAACACAGTTTATTACATGGCTCCTTTTGCAACCATGATCTTGGCCCTTCCTGCCATGTTACTTGAAGGCAATGGCGTCCTTGATTGGTTAAATACTCATCCATATCCTTGGTCGGCTCTCATCATTATTTTTAGCTCCGGAGTGTTGGCTTTCTGTCTCAACTTCTCCATTTTTTATGTGATTCACTCCACCACTGCTGTAACGTTTAATGTTGCCGGAAATCTTAAGGTGAGATCTATCAGGCATAATGTTTCAAGCATCATGGTTTTCAATTGATTCAATGAATTTATTTCAAGAAACTGCCCATTTTTTTTCGCTATTTAACCACATCATATCATCATTCCTGCAAGACGCTTTTCTCCCCACTTACATTTTATTTCATTTTGCTTCAACACTTTATCCTAGTTTCATTGTGTTTGAAGTTAGAGTGGTATGGGTTATTGTAGTGGTGAAACTGGCCTATGATAATAGTATTAAATAATAGTTATTTTGTATTTTTAAAATTAACCAGACTCATGTTTATTGCGTGCAGGTTGCAGTTGCTGTCCTTGTTTCTTGGCTGATATTTAGGAACCCAATTTCTTATATGAATTCTGTTGGATGTGCCGTGACTCTTGTGGGATGTACATTCTATGGTTATGTGAGGCACAAGCTCTCCCAACAGACACCAGTTCCCGGAACTCCTAGGACACCCAGAACTCCCAAGACCCCTCGGAGTAAGATGGAGTTGCTTCCTCTTGTAAATGATAAATTAGAAGATAAGGTCTAGTTCATTTAGCGGCGTATGAGGTTTCAGCCTTTTGGAAGGCAGTAATAGCAATAGGTACAAAAATATTAAAGCGACTTCGGTTATTTATTCTTAGATTACCACAGAATTTTTAATACAAGCTTCTTTCTTTTTCCTGAACTCTCCTAATCTCCTTCATCTATGTTAATTCTACTTTGCACCTTTTTTGTCTTCACTTGGTTCTATATTACCCGTTTGATTGTATGCTGTAAACACGGACGATTATTGTTAATTTATTGTTATTTTTACAAGTGCAAACGAATTGGACTAACATACCCACAACTAAATTTTAACGTTGAATCGAAATAGTTTATTTATAGTACAGTTACCAATAAAAGGTGCTGGAATTCAATGCTCACTGATAATGATTTTTTTACTAGCTCTATAACTGAAAGAACCTATAAATGAAAGAAAATAAGAAATATTAATCATTCGCATGGACAATTTGATTATTTTACTAAGTCAGATGCCATGGTCTTACATGACACTCTTGACATTAGTACGATATAGTTAGAACTAGTTACAGGGTGATACTGATATAGATTATCGATGACGATATAAATATTAAGGTTAACTTTACCATTTACCCCATTTATCCCTTCTAAGATCTGAACTAGCAATACAGCAGCAACTAAATTTTCAATCTAAGCCAAAAGCCAGAAGTTCTTCTGCCACCTAGTGCTGATAAGGTACCCATTCGTGCCCTGGCTTCTCTTCCTCACTCCAATTGTCAAGCACTCTGTTTTATTGATGCAATAGTCCACAAATTCCTCTGTGCTACTGCTTCCGCTGCTTCCACAAATACTGTAACAATAATGATTAACTCGTTAAGTTCCAAACACCGAATCGCTTAGATACTTAATCACTGAGTGAAAAGAAATTTTAAAATTTGAAATCAAAGGTTGCAGATTGCAGCTGTGTAGATGAAAGGAGACTCACCAGCTAAAAAGAGAAGATGGTTTCTTTTGACCCAGTACCAGGACAGAAACCTCCAGCTTCTTTACTTGGCTCATTACTGTAGCCAGTTTCGGTCCTTGGATTACGAGCGCTTCCACTTCCACCTATGTCAGATCATAACCTTATCAGTAACACTCTTTTTCCAATAGGGTGAGGGGACAACAGAGGAAGAACTGTGAAAAGAAAAGCTAAAGAGCGTCTGAATACATCTCATAATTTCTCTCTGAAAAGTGAAAATAAAAGAAGGGACTAATGCAAGAAGCCGAGACACTTTGCTATCTAGAGAACAGAAAAGTAGAAAAAGAACTAATAGCATACAAAAATATATGTTAAAAGAAAAAGAATATGTTAAAAGAAAAAGAAAAGGAGAAAGTGAAGGGACTCCCTACTCACTATTATTGAACAACATTGAAAACTCAAAGACCTGCTTGAATCAAAGATCTACCAAGCACAATGACTATCCTTTTCCCCTGTAGAACAGACAGCACATAGCAACTGTTCTCTCTATTTGAATGAAGTCGGTAATTAAAAGGAAAGAGCAGCATAAAATTATACTTTCACAAACATAACCAACTTACCCCTGGCTTGCAATCTTTGCAAAGTGAACCAAGATAATTGACAAGATATGTAGAAGAAGAAGAAGAAGAGTCAGGACCCTTTTGTGGAGGGACAACATGAAGCAGAGTCAAGGAATCACCCTTATTAGCAACATTAGTGAGTGCCCATAACATTGCATGTTTGGAATGTGAAGTGCCATCAACCACCACCATCACTCTCTTCCTCCCCATCAAATTCCCATGCATGTTGTTAAACCCTTCCATTTGATTCACACTTCTCTCACACCCACCAACACTACTACTATATCTCTCTTTCCCACTCCACCTGTTAGACGTTGATTTCCAAGCCTCCTTTGAACTTAACTGTCTCAAAAACGAAGCTGAAGAACTAAGCATTGATCTATATTGAATACCTCAACACTTGATTTATCCAACCACAAGTGTACTGCTGTAGTACTATTATTACTAGAAAAAGTGGGGGTAGGGTGCTAGAGTGTAGCAGAGGTTTTGTTTGACAAGTTACTATAGCCGGGAAAACACACTCTCTAGTTCCTAGAGAGAGAGGATGATGTGAGGGGATACGTGATGCAAATTGCGAAGTTAAGGGCTTTTATTTTTGCGCAGATTAAAGTGTCACGGGAATCTGTGGTCTGTTTTGTGCATCATGCAAAATAGGATCTTTTTGAAATCTCTTTCATCCATTTTAGAATCTTGTGTACCATTGTAGTAATACTTGTATTGTCATCATAAACTAAATGGTTAAGTATTGTTTACGTAATAATGATAATAATAATAATAATAAAAAGAACAAATTAAATTACCCATCACATATGATATGGGTAACCTCATGCCACATGATGTAAAGTGGTCCATCAAAAGACTTATCCTTAGTTCTCAATGTCATTACATTAGTCACTAGCCTGATCTTGGAATGTATATGGATAGAGTCGAGATTTTGGAGGCAAATTATTGGATCTGAAATGCAATGTTTGCATACACATTCATGTTGTATTGTAGTTTCATTATGAAAGAAGTTTGATGCCATATGAATAAAATATGTATGTTTTTCTGTATGGTTATAAAAACTCATGAAATTTTAATTATAATTATATTAATGAGATTGCAAACTTCCAAGTTATTTCAAATTGAAATTTGTTATCTGAATGAACAATTAATAGTCTGTCTATCCAGAACTCTTACATTATTACTATTTGGGGGTGGATATAAATGCAATTCATTTTCACCAAGGCAGTTTCTCAAATAGTGCTTGCCTGGGGAACATACATGTATTTACTTCGATTAATTTCTATTAACAACAAATTTTGTTAGAAATAAAAAAAAATACTAACATTTCTATAAAAACGATAACAGAAACAAGAACTCTATGATGGTCTATATCCGTGGTGTTTTAACTCTTTCTTACTAGTAGCTTTTGAACATGTTGTAAGTTTTAGCCATTTTAGTGGGAAGCTTCGGGGGAATAGCCTCACCTTCCAAAATTAAATCATTCATTGTTTTAGAGATCCGAGTAAATATACATGTAAAGTCATTAATGAAACCATTAAATTTTGGCACGAAAATAATACTACTACTCTACTCTACTACTACTACTGTTAGAGATGCTGTAACATTACCGACATGTAATAATCAAGGATTTCAAATGTGGTTGTATTTCTCCTGCTACCTAATAAATATAATCATAACTATAATAAAATCTCCATATTAGAAAAGATAAATAAAATTATAATGAAGAACAATTAAACGACTGTACTTTATTGCATACTAGTACTATTTCATTGTACAAATAATTTATCATAATAAAATAATAGGGTTTCTTTACTTCTCATTCACACGTTAGGGGTCAGAAAGCAGTAAAGAATCAGGACCTGACAGGCCATAATAATAACAAAATTGAAAAGATTAAAATAAGAAGGGGCATTTATTTATTAATACGATGAGTTATTAAATGTTTATAAATGAAAGGGTGTCAGAAATGAATAAGGACCCTCGTGAATTGGGTTTTGTTTTGTTTGGTTATGTGGAAGAAGGTGAGTGAGTGAGTGTTGTGCAGTGTGGTGTGTGGTGTGTGGTGTGTGCTGTGCTCACAACTCATAACTTCATTCGTACCTCCAAATTATTGCTCCCGTATAGCTCGCTGAACCAACTCAAGTACTCAAACCATTCATCATACGCTCCCATAAAACTACTATTCTACCCTTTCATACATTTCTCATTTACCACACATCACACACGCCTTACCCTTTGTTAGATTCACCACAGAAAATAAAAGAAAGAAAGTCAGATGTTTGTTGAAACTAAAAATAAAAAAGTAGAATGATTATATAATGGTTTCGTTGAAAAAAAAATGGTACACTTACAGGAATACCCGCTATAAATTACACGTTATAGATAAAGTAAAAAATATGTTATCTAAAATATTAAAAGCATAATTTCTCATGTTATTGATAAACTAAAGTTATTATCTTAGGCATTGAATTTTAGACATACGTTCGACATATATGTCTGCTAAACTTTTCGAACATAGAGATTAATTAAATAAATGATATAATAAAATTAATATTTATAGGGATAGATTCTATATCATATTATAAATATATCATGAAAAACCTAACTTAATTTGATAAAATGAGACCTAACTTAATTTTGTAAAATGATATTAGCTTACGAATGATATAAGATAAAATTTATTCCCATTTATATATACAAATGAATAAAACGTCATGTCTCTTGATCATATAAAATTTTCAAGTCATGCATGCAGAATAAACAAAGACAAAAAAGAAATATACATTCAAGTCCGAACCACTCTTATAGTATATCATAAATTTACAAATTACAATGCATAGGGTTTGAGAATCACATTCTGATTCAGAAATATACCTATAAATAAACGTTAGATGGCAGTTAAGGGAAGATGAGCATGTCATTCATTCAAGTATGAGCATTGAAATGAGCAACAAAGAGAGTACAGACGAAATAGCGTTCAGCTTCACCAGTCTTCGCAAGTCGTGAAGTATAATATAAATGTACCCATTTTGTATAAGATCTCCTTATTTAAAACAATATTTAAAACATATAGTATAAGATCTCCTTGAGGGTGGTGCATACATTTTTATTTAATTGATCTGACCCTTGTTCATGATATTCAATTATTCATCTTGAATTAGATCTTATGAAATTAGACAAGTTTTTTATTTTTTGATATCAACTCCGATCCACGTTGAAAAGTCTCCATAATACTATGACAAAGCATATATCATGTTGGATTAACCTATATATCCACCTAGGTTGGGTAGACAGGGCTCAAAAATAATATACCTGACAGAAATATCTAATTTCATCGATATTTTAGGAATCATTTCCTATTTCAGCATGTGTTTATCATACATAATTGGGGTATCAACGTTAGGACCAATCACGTAAGAGGAATGCTCTATCAGTAGATTTCCGGGCCTGTTTGGGTAAAGAAAAATTTTAATAAATATCTTAGTTATAAGGTAAAAACGAAATAAATATAAAAGGTTAGTATTTTAAAAAATATTAAGTTAAATGTTAGATTGAAGAAATGTTGAAAGTTATTAATAGAAACTTATTTACTAAATATTATTAATGAGATCAAATAAACTTTTAAACTAGTAAAAAAAAATGAGCCAATGAATAAATAAAGGTGTTAGGGTATGTTTGGGATCCGACTCGATCAAAATAATTTAGATTGCATTGAATTTGAGTAATTTTTAAACAAATTTTGAACTAAACTGACCCGATTAATAATGTGTTGATTTGTATTGGGTTTATAAATATAATAAAATTAAAATTATATTATTTTCTTAAAAAATACTTTTTATTCTTATCATTTCAAAATGATATTTAAATGTATCTATGTTGTATATAAAATTGACGAATTGTCGGCTTGGATGTTTTTTCTGCATGGAGAATTTATAGAAAAAAAATAAAATTTATTTCTCGAAATGTTAAAATTAATTTATCGTCTAAAATCTATTTTAGAAGTGAGTTCGACGAGATCAACTCTAATGAAATAGCACGCTAAACCTTCAAGTGTCACGCATGTTGCCAATATATATAATTTGAGTTGTATTTTTTTAACATTCAAACAATTAATTAATACTCTCATTTCTTTTAGTTTTTGTTCACATTAAATCATTTATTGTTTTATTCTTATATGCTATGTTTTTTTTGGCTCCGGATGTCATCCCCGTTAGTGTCCACCAATACTAAACATTTTGGAAACCAATTAGGTCCAATTCCAAACATGCAAAGTGATGCGTCAGTGACTGAATCTACAATAAGAATTGGGGATTTGGGTTGATGGTATATTTCAAAAGGGAAAGGAATAACAAAAGTAAAATATGGAGTGATGGCAATTATGGCTGTCTATGCCACGAAAGGTCTGAGAGACTGAGATGAAGGTCAAGCCTGAAGGAATGGCAGGTTTGGTATGCAAAAGCAATGGAAGAAAATATAAAATAGAAACGTAATCATGTTGCCGCATCAGTACACAGCAAGACTTTTTAGGAGCTTGCATTCATTATTTCGTTACAATACAAATTTGTATCAATGCCCGGTCGAAGAAAAAGATTCTCCACTATACGCTTTTTTGTCCTATAAAAAATGCATAATTCAATGCAAAACTTTAAACTTTATCTTTGATTTTTCATAAGTATATCATTTCATTTTAATGATTAAAAGACAATTTGTAAATCTACATGGCACCATGTTTTGGGCGTTCTTAAACACTATCTGAAAATATGACATCGTAGGACGAATGCCCAATTCATATCCATTTTTTCTAGCACCATTAAGTGAACGTTGCCAAATTTCTACAATTTTAGGAGTAATGCTATTCCAACAATTCATTGTATGATTTAATGCCAAGTTTAATTACACTGAGCATGTCCAATACGTATCAAAATTCCCTATCTCATAAGCCTATTCCACTTCCTGTCTCCCCAGTCTCGTTACATCCTTGAATGAAAATACATCTTTCTATGAAAAATCATAAAAACATTTAAAAATTTTAAATAATGAAGTTTTAAAAGTGTATATAATAGTTATTTTACTGTATTTTAAAAAAACCACTTATGTATTGAAGCAAAACCTATTAAGATCAGATTAAAAACGTTTGACTCCCGAACGAGTGCAAGTGCTTTCGAGAATATTTATGATTAACCTAACTTATTTTAATCATTCTAAAAGATCTTGAAATATAAAATCATTCTAAAAACTCATTCATGCTTTGCACAAAGATGAAAAATCATTTATGATAATTAGGTCAACAACTACCTCTTCTGCTCTGCCTCAATTTACAATCTTAGCCGGTGACCATAATTCTCGGAGGCAAAAACAAACTATGGGAACCTATCCTGTGTTAATCGTCAAAGCATGTTCTTCTACCTGTTTATATTGAGCATTATTACATTACAACCTATACAAAAGTTATGATTTGCCTCTATGTTGTGTGTTGTGAAGAAATCTTTCTGTACCGATTACACTCACTCAACAAAGACATATCTTCAGGAGATAACGTGGTACAACTGCTCAAGTAATGGTGAAAACCCCGTGCCCTGCGTTGAAACGTGGTTGAGCAACAATGAAATGATACGTGGTTAACTTATAATAAATCAAAAGGCTTAAAACTGAATTGCTCAATACGTACCTTCCTCTTCTCTTCTTTTCAACATCTTGTGAAATGCGCAAAGCTTCTGATCTTGAAATTTGGCGTAGTGAAGATAGATATTCATTGAATACATCACCTTTTAGTGCCAAAGATATTCTTGCAGGAACAATGGATTTGATGACATCGAACAGAGATGTTTTGGTTTCACTGCATAACAGGCTCCCATTGTAAAGTTTGACATCAAGGCATGACCAAAAATGTTTTTAAGAAAATTTACCAAAATGTGCAAAATTTACCTCTTCTGCATATCATTTATTGGGTCCTTCCACTCAAATTCCTTTCCAGTATACATAACTTTGCTTTTCGTGGGATCCTGTCCGGATAATTTCCCCAATGCCATAATATCAGTAGTGGAAGCCAACATTTCAGAAGCAATATCAACACAATTTGAACAACCCAACTTTGATCCTTCATCTGCTATAAGCTTGG
Organism: Hylodesmum podocarpum; assembly: GCA_026586105.1. NCBI lineage: Eukaryota > Viridiplantae > Streptophyta > Magnoliopsida > Fabales > Fabaceae > Hylodesmum > Hylodesmum podocarpum. The sequence goes on along the minus strand of JALJEV010000623.1, from coordinate 10,081,462 downwards.
CATAAAAGTAAAACCCATGTTCAGCAACAGTGGACATCATTATTTGTTCATGACACCAACTACATGTGGATTCACCAGAAAGTAATGTTGGAGATTCCACAATATCCTGCACGTACATATATTGTCATAATTGAGAGTCAAATACACAGAAACTTCACAATTTTCTTTTCAACTATAAAAGGCACTTACACGTTTATGAAATAAGTCAGCTTCTGAAATTAGATTGCTCAGTCCACTAGCAAGTTTAACAACTTGAAAAACACCTTGATGTTCTGAGGCAGCATGCTGTCTAAAATCCATTTGACTCTCCCGGAGATCTCTCCACAATTTTTCTATCGCTTCTATCTCACTTAATGGATTGGACTGTAAAACTGTTGGCTTTAGTTTGAAATCTATGCGACTGCACTCATCCATCACATTAACAATTGTTTCCATATGTTCATCTTGTACAAATTGTTGAACTGCTTTAGGAGAATAATCTGACATTTCAGTGTCCAGCAATAAATCTGGATTTTGTGACAATTTTGTTAAGCGCCGACGAACACTGGAAGTGGATGGCTTCAACTCATTATTCACAGAAACTTCCTGAGGACAAAGGCCAGAAGACACTGCTCCAGACATTGTCTCTGTTCCATTATCAATTGCAGTCTCAGGTACAAACGTTGATTCTGGCACACAGGATATATCTAATGATTTACATGTTTCATTTGAGCACATATCATCAGCTGTTTCTGAATATTTTAAATGTTCCTCCTCTGAATGCTCCAACTCAGTACGAATCAATTTGCGAACAGATGTGTTGGGGTAGTTTCCATTAATTTGAAACTCAGAGGGACATCCATTATTATCTTTCATTGGATGTCGCTTATTAGCTTCATCCTGTGTGTCTACAGGATATCCTTTATCTGAATCCTCATCCTCGGAATCAGAGGACATAACTACAAGTTTCCTTCGACCATTTTGCCGTGAGGATGCAAGTGGGGAACCTGATGAATTTGAAAACTCGGAAATAGCATTGTATTGAATTTCAAGCTCACTGTAATCTGTCCAAGATCCATTTCTCTTAATCATCTCCACCTTCTTGGCCTCTATGCAATCAGTCTCCACATATTGTACGTTTGAATCATTGTGCCATTTATTTATGTGAAGAAGCTCTTCTGTAACTAACTCTCTAGAGTTCTCTTCCATTATATTTTTTGATTTAATGATTTCGTTCTCAATTAGTTCAGATATCTCTGAGGGGAAATCCCAAGGCATTATCTTTGGTAGTATCTGATGGCCAAGCTCAAGATCAAATGGGAGTGAGCCATACCCTGTTTGTACTTTTCCATCTGTATACACTATACAGTAAAGAGAAAAATTATTAGGTTTTGCAAGCCATTACAATGGCAAGGTAAACGGGGATTGTAGATGATATTAAATTCCAAAGTTAATTCCTAAACAAAAAAAAAAACAGCTTTCAAAGTTAGCATTTGAAATGATCTAGATCTACCAAAATGGAGCTAAAACAAGTAAGAAAATGGGGAGTGAAATGGAAAGACAGAAAGTAAAGGAGAAAACTAATATTTGCTTGCAAGATTTTTTAATGGCGTAAAAAGTACGGCTAAAGCAGTTTATACGCTAAAATACAGTGACTACAAACGTGTTACTTTCTTAAATACTTTACACTTCTTCAAATCACTTCCTAAATACTTAACCCTTCTTAGAAGTTAAAATCATGTAGAAGCTAAAAACCAACCTTCCCAACAAAACAGTAAAAGGTCAAGACAAAAAAATGAATAAATAAAAAGTGAGGTAAGAAAAGGGGAAATATGGAACACATGCTGATTTAATAACAAGAACTGTATCATAGCCTATATCAAGGAAGACAAGTCAATAATCATACTAACCAAAACAATTTGTTTTGGAAATAAATAAATAATGGTTCAACTAGTTCCACGGCCTTTTCTAGTTCATCTTACCCTTAAATGTAGCTCTACTCTCACCTTATAAATATAATTCCACAGTCAATAAATGCATACAACAAAAGATGTGGTTTGATATGTGCAGGCTACTACTTATTGCTACACGATATATTGTCTAGAAACACAAATGAACCAAATGCTGTGAGATATACCTTTTTGAAATCTTTTATTCTGAAACCAGAACTGAAGATGCATAATAGTTTTTCGGATATCTCCATCACAAGAATGTATAAACTTTTCCAGTAAAATAGGATGGATGTTGACTCCTTCAGTGAGACAAACCTGCAGGTCATTTATATAAGATATAAATTTGCACATTTTTTGCTTACTTCTTGAGTGCAAAAGGGAGGGAACACTTCTAGAACATACATTGTACAAATGGCAAAGCAACTCCTTTGGGGATGGCAACACGAATGAAACATGGAGCATATCAAAATTATCTGGCAGGCCAAAATTATCACCTAATTACAGCAATATGTCTCTATAAATAAGATTGTCTGAGAAAATCTTAAAGTTAAGAAAAAATATATTATTCTAACTAGTAATAATCTTACTATTAGTAGTCAATATTATTGGCCCCCTTGCAGTCTTAGCAATCTGTTGTATGGCAGCAATACATCCACGATCTTCAGGAAAAAGGATGTCCACATCCTCAACAAGAATCAAAGTTTGGACCCTGTCACATGCAACCACATTATTTTTGCCAAGTAACTTTCTTGATGATTTACTGGGGCTATGAGCTTCATCATCAGATTTGGTCATTAGTTCATCCACCCCATCATTCACCTTGTCAGCTGCTTTACCACTGAGCAAAGCTGGAGCTGGAGGCAAATTTGAAGCTTTCTTTTCAGAACTCACAGTGTTATCTGATAACCTGAAATATATACATTAAATAATATATTATCACAGATAAGATTAGCAGAAGCTTCTTATAAGGAGTAACTTGGTTCTACTTATTATTAATTAAGGCACATGACGTACCAAAACTAGTTTAACTATAAGCACCATGCTCTTATTTTATTTCGACCTACTCTTATGCTTCTCTATGTCTCACTGAGTATTAAGGAAGGGAAAACCTATCTAGTCCCGCATCAAAAGCTTGCAATCCTAGACATTTAGTGACTCCAACAATACCCCATGCTTAGTTCATACTTATTTCATACTTCTACTCCTTTAAAATCCAAAATTTGTTCTCACCTATTGGATAATCACACTACTATACTCTCAAATCTCCAACTAAGGACAAACTGCTTTTGCATGCTGGCATATGATATTGTTTATCATATAACAGTTGAACAAGGGCATCTACACTCCCAACTGCACTAAACTATTGATTTCATGTGAAACATGAAATGCTCCTTGGAAGAATGGAACACTCAACTAAGTCAACAAAAGATTGCAGGAAAGGGAAAGCATATGTAAGACAATTACATTATTTCGCCAGAATATTGGAAGTTATCAGCAAGCATTGACAAAACAAGTTAGAAAACCTTTTGAATCGCAGTGAACCAAGAGCATCTCCAAAATACTGCTTGACAACAGTCCCATTTCTACAATCTGATGGATTGAGCTGTCATGACAACATGAACCATAAATTAAATTAAGTTTGGTCATGTTCATGGTTGAAATAATGACAAGGAAAACAAAACTTTTAACAGTTAGAAGAAGTTTTAAAGAAGCAAGATGTAGAGAGATGTTTGAGGGGAATATATTGTGCAAATCTGTTTCTCAAGAAAATTGTATTGAAGCCCATACAAGCAACTGACCAATAAAAGTAATTGTTTCCACCTTACTTTCTCAATGTTTTCAGCTATAAAAATAACATTCTTCCAGACAATCATTCTTCACATTGGGAAGGAAAGACCAAGCTTAAATTCAAAGTCCAGATAAGCTAGCAAAGTTCATCTAGCTAAATCAAAATCTGGCTGAATAATCAATATGCTTGATCTTCAGTGATGCACATAAAAGATTATGGTGGCTATTTAGAGGATCATGGAAACAATTAATATTATAATTACAAAAGTGCATCAGCTTAAAAGCGTAAATTTCAAAATATATTAATAAACTGTGATACCTCTAAAATGTCAAATCCTTGCTCTTGGGCACAAGCATAGACTGCTGCAGACTTGCCACTCTGCAATATTACTTATGCTTTAGATACCAATAAGATCGGGAAGTATTTGTGCTGGAAAAACTCTTGATTCTAGTTACTGGTAAGTAACAATAATGTTTTGCAACTATTTTAAAGTTATTGAAGGAAAGAAACAAATCAAAGGAAAGGATAGTAAAGTTTTAGACTAAATGCAAATAACTGTTGTTGAATTACCAAGGAAAATAAAGACCACCATTCCTAAGTCTTTGACAGTTTACACTATTATTAGTAAGATTAAAGAATTAATATTATTGGTTTTCTCTGACTATTATGGTCGTGCTTAGATCATAGATGAACATAGGAAATTAATTGTGAGAGAAGTAAAATATGATCCAAGTTTCTAAACACAATGACTACAAAAATAAAATAGGGATTTGGCTATTTCCAAAATAACCTTGGCAGAGGTAAAAGATCATTGATAACTAATAACTGTAAATCTAATGGTGGAAACAGTGCAAGTGTGAGAATAGAGTTGTTACTTAGCATTCAATAGGCCACAAAAAATCCACAAGCTTGTATACATTCCTGACATAAATTTAGAATAAGGTATAAAAGCAGCCAAATGTATTATGTTTCTGTGGCTTTCATCTTCAACTAAAAGAATCCAACTATTGCAGGCCTCTACTTTGGTCAGAGTCAATTTTTTCCATTCTCCAAACAATTTTCAGTCAATAAATTTCAAACTTATAATTAATTAACTCAGAATTTATGTACCCACGGCTTTATTATTGTTCAATTTCTTGTTTGATCTTCTACATTCCACATCTCGATGGTTCTGTCTTATTTCCAATAGGGCATTAGCTTTCTATCTTGATTTGACAGATAGCTCTATTTGAAAAGTTCTCAAGTCCTAATACTTATCCTAAAACTACTCCACCTATGTTTCAATTAGTTTCAGAAACTGACCATTATATTACTGAACAATAGCAGCCTTTAATATATGCCATAAATGATGAGCAAAGGAGTAAATTCATGTAAAAAAGTGCATGCAACAGTTTTGAAGTAGATTTCCACAAACCCCAGTCGGTCCTGTAATTAGAAGAACATTCTGAAGGGAATCCTCCTCATTCATATCTTCTGAATCATAGTCACTATAAGAACATTTATAATCATCATCATCATCATCATCTCGCATGTCACTTTTATCAGTGTCAGTAGTATTCTTCTTGCTTTTATAACGTCTTTCATGCCAAAGATGCAGCCAGTCATGCAGGAAGGTCACAGATTCATCATTACCACATACCTACAAAAAATCGCAAACAATAAAAGCAGAATTTAGGATCATAGAAAATTGAAAAATTAAATGCAACCTTAATTTAAAAATATATTAAAAAATTACCTCAAGAGCCTTTGTTGGTCTGTATTTGTATGTCCATAAGCTGCCCTCCACCTTATCCACACAACTACAGTAGTATGACCTCATACTGCAATACAGATTGCAGAATACGAGGTAAAACTCACCATCAGGAAATAAACTTCCTATACAAGTCTTAAGCTTATTAATCTGTAAAAAGAAGTCACGCTAACAAGGGGAAAAAAGAAACAGAGCACAACATTTTTCTGTTTTACAATTGATAAATTCCATCACTTAACTACATCAGGAACCCAAGTACACCAGACCATACTTTAGTAGGATAAGAAAGATAAAGAGAGAAAGTCAAGATTGCAGAATAAATTGTCGTCAGGAAACCCGGACTATCAAGATGGACATATCTCAAATATGCCAATAGAATCTCACAACCACCTTCCTTTAAATCAATAGAATCTCAAATAAGCCAATCAGCTAGGGGCTTAGGGCACAAGTAAAAATATAAAGACATAAGTAGACAACTGCAACACTTTCTGATGTATCAAAACCAAGCAACTTTGAGCAAATGCACCTTCCTTAAATGTACTTTTCTGACTCACTCTATTGGCTTCTGGCAACTACTTTAATTTGATATGAAAACAAGCTCTTTGAGCTCTGACAGACAAAAAAATAACAGAGAAAAAGTTGGAAAAATTTATTAAACAGATGATCAACCATACACATTACTATAAATATGGATCGTAAAAAATGCATAAGTGGTCAATATTATAAATTACTTAGCAATCACATGACCAAAAAAGTTATGTGCATTTATATTTTAATCTTGACCATTGAAATAAAATTTGATGTTTCATTAGATTTAATGGGCTATTCTCAAATGCTTCAATGTTATTGCCATAAAGATATTGGTGTGGCACGAGTCATGCATGTGTTACCTTTCTTGAAGAAATTTATTCAGTGGTTCAGTATCCGACTTTCTAAAAATGTCACCTTGCACAGTTGTAGTAACAGATTCATCCATGCCTGAGTCCTGAAAATAATTTTGGCAAGCAGTTAACAATAATTAAGACATAATATATTTCAACTTCAAAACTAGCTTTATGGATTAGTTACATTCCCCAGCAATGCAAAGAGGACAGGTAACTGGAGACAGAACTGCAGATCCATTCATTAAAATATACAAGAGCAAATAAATAATATACCACTTTGACATCTTTGCACATTGGAGGATGTGTTTTTTGCTCTGCCAGTGAAGCTGATTTTGATGGTGATACTTCTTCCAGATTTTCTGCATGTATACTAGGTCTAACTGAAGACATAGCATTCTGAGAAATTGGAGCGCCTGATGGATCCAGAGAACTATGAAGCTGATCAAAATGTAAGGATTCAACAGAACCCTCAAAAACAGATGAATTTAAACTTTCTGGATCATAATTCATAGAGGGGGCATTATCCAAAAATGTCCAGTTTCTCCAGTCAAGGGATGGGGCATCATCCTGCATGAATAAATTTTATCCGTAACTCAAAACATGATAGTACAGAACTCAAAACCCGAACAACAAAGGAAATATATATTACACCTTTTTATCATATCAAAGCAAAGCAAATAGCTATTCCTATGCACAAGTAACATACCTGAACATTTTCAAATACATGAATAGGACCACAGGTAGTCATCTCATTCTCACTCTTGGTTGTACATACACTACTTCCTGACTCAGCTGTGTCCTGGACTTTCTTCCCCGCCTTCCACAATGAAAAATACGGATGTATTTTCAGTCCTGCATATACCCTTGAATCTTCCTGGTTAAAACAGGTCAAAAAAATGTCAAAGAATGTCATGTCATATTAAGTGCCAATAAAGTATAAACTGAAACAGGATTTGAAGTTCCAGGCCCATGTCTCTTGTAGCCTTCACAATGTTACCCAATGTTGTTAGTTCACCCAATTCAAAGCTAAAAACAGCAACGCATTAAGAGAATTCCAACAATGATAAACGAAACACACTAACCTCAGCAGACAATTTCGCTTCTAACCACAAATCATGCACCACTGGTGCATTAACCTGATTGGAATCAGCCAACACTTGCCCCGAAGTTGACCCCTTAGTCCCATTAGCCGATGCATTTTTCTTCGGCGTACCACTCTGATTGTAAAGAAAAATAACAAAACGCAATTAGAATTTGAAGCCCTCAACTTTCTCATCTTCTTCGCAAGTCAACACATCAAGCAACACTCTAATTTTACCACAACATTATGAAGAGAGATAAACCAAATAGATCTTAAAATTAAAGTCTTAAAATTACACACCTTGGAACCTTTTTTTCGAGAAATGGTCTTTGCCTTGGGCTTTTTTCTCTTCTTGTGACTCTCAGCGTCGGTGTAATCCTCGTCGTGTTCGTCCCCTTTGTCGTTCTTGTCGTCGGGTTCTGGTGGTTTGTGAGGGAAGAGCGTCGATTGGACCAACCTCCGGCGGACACTGCGGCGCGGCGGTGGGGCAGGGGCGCAGGAGGGACTGGCGCCCGCGACGGTGGCATCCATCGCGGTAGAATTAACTTGAATTGATCAGATCTATGAGATAGGGTTTTGTAAAATTGGGGATAAAAGTAAAGGAGGAGTGTAATTGAGTTTGAGTGTTGAAAATAGGGTGACAAAATTTTGGAGGGAAATCAGTTACGATCTCTCAGAATTTGGGGGGAACATAAGGGTATATTGCCCTTATCAGTTTTCACTCTTGATCTTGTTTATAAGGCTGATTTGTCAAAATGGACATGGTTCAAGGCTTCAATATAGATTGGCCTTATTGTAAAACAGAAAGGATTCAAAGCCCATAAATATAAGTGAACTAGTGTGTGTCCTACACGATATTTACGTGATAGATATAATTATAAAAATGATTTATGGATATTACACAATAGTAATTAAACATAAATAAATTTAAAAATAAAAAATAAGTTTAAAATTTAATATATAAAATTTATGGATATTATTAAAAATATTTAAATAAAAAAATTATGATTAAATTTTTCCATACATCAAAATGCTCAATTGGTTTGGGAAACCAAATAGAACCATATTTAATTTTGTGTGGTGCATTCTCACGTGTTTCGTTACACATAATCCGAAAAATATTTTCGTTTATGGTTGGTTAATTCCTATCCATAGACGCTACAATAATTGGACTTTTAAATTTCTTAGATTTTTACGTTTAAGGAAGAAAATTAAGGAACGAAAAAGCGACTTAACTATCTTAATCTTTTTTAAAACTATCGTTATTCATTTTAGCATTTGAGTCTTTGCAGGTATCTCACCTGTCACTCTCACTTGCCTGATTTGAAGAAAGGGAGATATTACGTAAGCTCTTATTCCTTATTAGGTTTGAGGTACGATCATTGGCGCCCACCATGGGATACGGTAAAACACTTCACGACAAAAATTTATGGTAATGACACGACCCTGAACATTTGTTTCATATGTGGACTCCTCAGTTCTAGACGCCCTCCGATCACACATTGACTCCACTATGAATGGAGTTTGGCAAGAGATAACAACCTTCCGGAATCAACACCGGGAGGAATTGCGGACCATATAAGAGTAGCACCAGACCGAAATGCAAACGCTCCGTGAGCAACTTACCAACAGATACCACAACAACGACCTGCCTCCTCAGTCGAACCAACCACTATAAAAGATAAACACAAGAAGGGGGTTGAATTGTGTTAATTAAAAAATTTTATCCCTTTCGTTTGTGGGTTTCAAATGGGTTCAGACGAAACAATGTTTATATTGAAGAATTGATTTTAATATGCAAACGTTAAAGTATGATTATCCCCAGTTAGTTAAACAGACAAAACAAATAAACACGAGTGTTTTTATACTGGTTCGTCTATTCAAGACTACGTCCAGTTACTCAGCAACCACTGAGTTTTCACTACAAACCGTGAAAAGGTTACAAGTATTATTTGAACCCAGCCACTTCTGGCTATTACAAGATATTCTTTGTTGCCTTCTCAGGCTAAACTAACAAGGTATTCTTTGAACCCAGCCTCACAGGCTAATACAAGAGGTATTCTTTGGAACACAGCCTCCTCAGGCTAAAATGCCACACAAGTGGACTTTGAAAGATGTTTTAAAAACAAAGTTTTTCCTCTTCGCAGAGAGGGTTTTACAGTGAAGTTCTAATATTAGACTTGAGCGAATTCTTAGATGAAGGATAGAGATAAGCGTATTCGCCAACTGATTCTTGAAGCTGTGAAGTCCTTTTATAGACATCTTCTTCAAATAATCGTTAGACTCATTTGAATGCCGTTGAGAGTCGTTAAAAAAAAATATTCTAGAGAGCTTTCCAAAAAGGTTGTCAGTTGTACTTGATTGATTGATGAGAGTCGCAGCGGATATAGCGGACTAGGTTGTGCGCAGGTCTATTTCTGACTTGTACAGAGATGTGACAAAAGGTGAAGACCTTTTTAACTTTGGTGTGTAAGCTCGAATCCCTATACTAATCTTGGATGCTTCTCATGAGTACTTCTTTAGATTTCAAATCTTGGAGCGAAAGACTCAACTTGACTTCAGCTTTTGGATAGACGATATGATTCTTCAGTCTTCAGTTGTTGTTGTTTCGTCTCATCCTATCGTCTTAGACTTCACTCTTTGGACAGACGAAGGACTTTAGCTTGAGTAGTCCTCTTTCGTCTGTGCATGTATCGTCTGATGACTTGGCTTTTGGACAGACGCAAAATTTCTTCTTTGAAGGTTCATGTTCCGTCTGTGCTGGTTTCGTCTTAGCAAGTCATGGGTAGCTTGGTTTCGTCTGTCTTGTAATTAATCAAAATCTTGAGACTTTAATCATCCTTGATCTAACAATCTCCCCCTTTTTGATGATTACAGACCATATCACGAAAATCTGCACAAGACATGGTTAGACAGAAACAAACAGTCTTAAAAAGCCAAATTGACATCAAGACGATGTTTTCTGAATAATATCTCTTTATAAAAGATTGTTACATCAATGCGATGTAATCTTTGTATATTATTACATTGGTATAGACAGAAAACCAATAAAGAATTACAATTGTAAGCTATACTAAAGAATTACAAGTATAAGCTAAAATAAAAACATGATACAAGTAAAAAAAAAAACATGACTCCCCCTCAGACGATGCTTGCTCTTTGAATGTTCGCTCCCCCTCAGACGAAGCTTTTTCTTATTCTCTGCTCGCTCCCCCTTAGACGTTGCTTTCCCCTTGTACCTATCTTCTTTCCCTTGGGCTCTTCTATTCTCCCCCTTGGGCTGTAAACCATCAAAAGATGATAAAGAAGAAGGCTTTGGCTTCTTGTCGAGCAAGAACATCACAATGTCTTTTAGCTGCTGCACTTCAGACGATAGAGAAGCTTGATTTTCTTCAAATTCTCTGTTCTTTGCTTTCAAGTGCCCGCAATCCTCTTCCAAAGCATCATACTTACGCTTCAGAGTTTTATACGCCTCAGCTTCTTGAATATTAGCCTCAGCATCCTCAACTTTGTCATCAACCTCCACCATATCATCAAAGTGTACCATTGATGTTTGAGGTTCTTCCACTATAGGAGTAGTGTCATCAATGATGAGCATTGTTGGAGTCTTCTTCAGACGCAGTGTGAAATATGGAAGTGTGAGGTAAGCCGTGAAGTTCTGTTCCCATTGCCATGTGTAATATTTTGTTGGAACAAAGACTTCCAGATCCGGATGCTCCTGGGATGGGTGAGTGTATGCAAAAGCTTCACCAGGAAACACCCTGCCACAAACGGTAGAATCTTCATCAAATGAAGTTCCAGAGCAAAACTGTGAAGTGGCTTCATGATCTTCTATCATCCGTTGTATCTTTGGATTGATAGGGCTTGAGGCTTGAGCTTGGATTGCTTTGAGGTGCGCATAGGCAATAGACGGAAGAAGTTTGGAGATGTGCCTTGCATATTTGAAGGTCCTGGGTACAGACGGTACTTTCTTCTCTTTGCCCTTGCTTAAAAACTTGACCAAGCATGGTCGTTTTCGGTTTAAGACGATTGTGTACTTTGTTTCGTCTGACACCAGCGAAGAGAACTGTGAACCCACCATGAAGGTGCAATATCTCTTATCCTTCTTTGCTTGACGATCAAAATGGAAGAAAGAGGCTTCTCTTCCCTTAACTTCCCTTCTGTAGGCATCAGCTATCAACTTGAAAGTTAAGTTGTAGTCTTCCTAGTGAGTGTGAACGAACTCCTCAGGGTCTTCATATTCGTTGAGGAGGATGGAGTAGCGGGGGTTGACTCCAGAGCAATGTGGTTTTGTCCAGGGGAGTACAATTCCAAGAGAATGTCCTAGACTGACATACTCTGTTTTGTTGAGTGGAATTGTGAATGGCATAGGATCATGGCGATCTATGGCGTCAAGATGCCAATGAGTGCATTCTTTCGGCTCATAGATGGTAGAGTGTGCGTCTCCATATCTACAATGGTGGAAGACAGGCGCATTCACCTCATACCGAACCTTCCATCTTGGATTTTCTCTATGTGGAATGTGAGGTTCATAACCAAGTGCTGGTCCTTCAATCACCGACGCAACAATATGATCCTTGTATGCTTGAATATCTTCTAAGCCTTTGATGTCTAGGTTGGCCAGTGTATCCCAGGGTAGACTCTTCAGCCAATGGCGTTTCTCTTCTGGGGTGTAGATGGTGTCTTCGTTGAAATCCACCGACTTCAAGGCTTTATTGTAAAGAATGGGATTTACAGATCTCCCAAGTTGAAAACCCTTCTTCCTTCTGTACTGATAGGGGTTGTTCAACTCTATGTAGGGAGTATCCCTTATGTACATGTCTTCATTGTCTGCCAAGATTATTGCAGACTCAGACGATTCAGCTTCATTGGAGAATTCTTCAGTCTTCTCTCCAATGATCCAGTCAGATTTGACCGGTCTTTCTGCACAGGTGCTTTCAGAAAATCTTCTCATGACTAATTCGTTCAGAAACAAATAGTCCACCTTGTGCTTTGGGGGTAAATCTTCTGGATTGATCACCTCAGCATGTGATCTCCCCCATGTAGCATCCACCTTTATGAGTTCAAGTTGTTCTTCATCAGACGAAGAATCAACTTCTTCAATTAGCACAAAGTCTTCAGACGGAAACTCCTTCGTCTGTTGGTGGGATACTTCCTCGACGCAAGCTTGTGATATCGTCGTGCTAAGGCAAAGATTCGAGGGGATGCAACAATAGGCTCAGACGCAGTAGTCTTATGTTGGTCTTAGAGAGTTGATGATGACATCTCCATAGTTGAGACTTCTTCACTTAACATTGTCTCCAACTCCTCTGCAAGTTGGGCATTGTCTTTTTGAATCTGGGCAGTTTCTTCACTGTTCATGCCCTCTGAAGTAGCTTGAGCAGATGCTCCTTCAGACGATCCAATGCCCTTTAAGCTTTCAAGAAAGATCCTTTCTCTTTCAGCGTGATGCAAAATAGAGACTCTTTTAGCCTCTTTCAGCGTTTTCTCTTTGTCTGTCTCACCAATAATCACAGACGCAAGTTTTGCTTCATCTTCTCTTTGCCTTTAGCAGCCTTTTCAAGAGCAATCTTTCTGGCTCTTGCTTTTTCTTCTGCTTCTTTCTTCTCTTTGTCTTCGTCTGTGAGTATCTTCACAGACGCAGCACCCTTAGACGATACCTTGACCCCTTCATCTTCACTAGGGGATATCGTTTGTCCTTTTGGTTTAGCACCAATGTGCTTGATTCTGATGGTCCTTTTCTTCTGCTTGAGGGGTTCTTCGAGAACATCCTCAAAAGGAACCTTAGAGATGATCACAGAAGGAGGAAGTTGAGATTGGTTTAGTGTTTGGGCTTGTGTTTGGGGTTCTGTTTGGGATTGTGTTTCGGCTTGTGTTTGAGATTGTGTTTTGGCTTGTGTTTCGGATGGTGTTTGGGGTTGTGTTTGTGGCTTAGCACGCTTGATGCGAGCTTTGTGTGGAGGGTCTTTGGTGATGGGTGAGAGAGGTATATCCTCTTTTTGTGAGTGAAGAAAGCCTGGTGCTAGATGCATCTTCGCAAAGGTGCTGGCTTTAACTTCCTTTCCCTCAGGGTGCCAAACAACATCAGTGGTGTCAAACCCTTGGTTGATGATGATCTTCGAGAAGAGGGTGGCGTAGGGAATGCTGCTCTTCCTACGTATGTTGCGATTCTTCAGAGCACTTATCCAATGATCAAGGATAAGGTGAGGAAGACTCATCCTTGCTTTCCTCAGACAGTAGAAGATGCAAAATCTGTCCCGAGTACTCACATTATCCCTCGAGCGTCCTCTTGGCGTGAAGACGTTGAAGAGGAGATTGTGAATGATTCGGCGGTTGGACCAGAGGTTCCCTAACCTGAAGAACTTAGGGTCTTCAGTGTCATGGATCTTCGCGTACAAGAGTTTATTCACATGCTCCTCAGACTCAATCTTCATCCATTCAGGGCTATAGAATCGCCCCTCGGCCTTGCAGTTGTCGGCCTCAGCAATAGAGTCCACCGTAATGATGTACTCTTTGTTGTCTATGGTACCAACGATACCATCATCAAACTCCTTGGCATCGCTCCAGAACTTGGCGTATGCCTCCATCAGCCATGGACCTCTTAGTTCAGCGAACCTCATCCATCCGGTGTGGTCCAAAATCTTCACTATCCTTTCAGAGACGCTTTCAAGAGTCTCCCTTGAAATCCACTTGCTTGGCAAGAACAGGTCTTGAGCGAAGAAGGTGACTTCAGCAACTTTGGTAGCTTTGGTGTTCTTGGCGGCCATTGATATTTTGAAAAGAGAGAATAAGCACTTAGTAAGTATTAAGGTTTAGAAAGTTCAAACAGTTGCAAATAGCAGTAAAGAGTAAAAGAGTGAACTTTCAAGAGTATTTATAGGCAAAGATAAAAACGGTTGTGATTCTTCAGATGAAAGAGATTTTGGAAACTGCCCTTGATTTGACGTGTCCGTATCATTGCCTTTTCAATGATTGATTTGACCTCTGCAATTCACGGCGTGTGCCTATCAATGTCCTAGAATAGTGCAATAAATGACAGACACATTTATTGCTTCTTTTAATTTGTCCCTGCACACTTGAGATAAACTTATTAAATAGTAACAGTTGCGTCTGTTGAATTTTACCACAATAACTATTCAACTTGATCAGACGCAATGTTTCGTCTTAACACGAAATAATGTACAGACGGAACAAAACGCTCAGACGGAACAATTTTTCAATCATTTAAAGAAATAATTCCAAGATTTTCCTTAATGAAATTGAAACATGTTTCGTCTAATGCTTTAGTAAAAATATCTGCCCACTGAAAATCTGTTTTCACAAACTGTATATTGAAAATACCTTTTTGGACATAGTCTCTTATAAAATGAAAACGAATTTCAATATGTTTAGCTTTTGAGTGTTGAATAAGATTTTTGCTAAGATTGATTGCACTGGTGTTATCACAAAATACTGGTATATGATTTTCAAACCTGGAGTAATCTTCAAGTTGATGTTTTATCCACAGTAATTGTGAGCAACACCCTACCGCAACAATATATTCTCCTTCAGTTGTTGAGATTGCAATGGAGTTTTGTTTCTTGCTTGACCAAGATATTAATGATGATCCAAGAAATTGACATCCACCACTTGTGCTTTTTCTCTCCACATTGTCTCCAGCATAATCCGCATCACAAAAGCCTTTTAAACTGAAATCATTATTTTTCTTATAAAACAAAGAGAGATAAGTTGTTCTAACAAGATATCTAAGAATTCTCTTTACAGCTTGTAAGTGAGATTCTTTAGGGTCAGATTGAAATCTAGCACATAGACAAACACTAGACATAATGTCAGGTCTGCTTGCAGTTAAATAAATGAGTGAGCTAATCATACCTCTGTATACCGTCTGATCAACAGACTTACCTGACTCATCCTTGCTGAGATTTGCTCTAGACGAATGCATTGGTGTCTTCATAGGCTTGGCATTCTCCATCTTGAACTTCTTAATAAGTTCCTTTGTGTATTTCTGTTGATGGATGTAGATTCCTTCTTTCGTCTGCTTTATTTGAAGTCCTAGAAAGAACTTTAATTCTCTCATCATACTCATTTCAAACTCATCCTGCATTATCTTTGAAAAATCCTTGCACAGAGAATTATTAGTAGCTCCAAAGACTATATTGTCTACATAAATCTGGACTATAATAAAGTCTTTTGAAACACTTTTCTTGAAGAGAGTTGTATCAACCTTTCCTCTTGAAAAACCATTTTTAAGAAGAAAAGAACTGAGTCTATCGTACCAAGCTCTAGGAGCTTGTTTAAGACCATACAATGCTTTCTTGAGTTTAAAAACATAATCTGGTTGAGACAAACTTTCAAAACCAGGAGGTTGTTTTACATACACTTCTTCTTCTTCAATAAAACCATTTAGAAAAGCACTTTTTACATCCATTTGATATAGGACGATATTCTTGTGAGTAGCAAAAGCAAGTAATATTCTAATAGCTTCTAATCTAGCTACAGGAGCAAAGGCTTATGTAAAATCAATACCTTCTTGTTGATTATACCCTTGTGCTACTAACCTTGCTTTGTTTCTTACCACTTTTCCAGCTTCATCAAGTTTGTTTCTGAACACCCATCTAGTTCCAATGATGTTTTTGTTCTTTGGTCTTTTAACTAGGGTCCATACATCATTCCTTGTGAACTGATTAAGTTCTTCTTCCATAGCTAAGATCCAATCGTTATCTTGAAGAGCATCTTCAACATTCTTTGGCTCTATGTTTGATACAAGAGCATATCCAGACGATTCCTTTAGCCTTGATCTAGTTACAACACCTTGATTCCTATCTCCAATGATAAGATCTTCAGTGTGGTTAGATGCAAACTTCCATGATCTTGTAGGTGCTTCATCACTTTGTTGATGAGTCTCAGACGAAGAGGGTTCGTCTGTGCGTCTATCGTCTGTTCTTGTTTCGTCTGACCCTTGTTTATCATTTTGACCAGAAGGGTTAACCTGCAAATTTTCAAACAAGTTTTCTAGGTCTGATATTTCTTTATCAGCTTTTGAGTTATGTTGGAACTTTACATGAATTGATTCCTCTACAACTTGCGTCTTAGAGTTAAAAACTCTATAAGCCTTACATGTGTCGGAATATCCAAGAAAGATTCCTTTTACCACCTTTGAATCAAACTTGCCAAGTTGATCTTTGGTGTTCAAGATAAAGCATTCACATCCAAAAGGATGGAAATAAGAAATGTTGGGTCTTCTTCCTTTCCATAGTTCATATGGAGTCTTATTCAATATTGGTCTTATCAATATTCTGTTTTGAATATAACAGGAAGTATTAACTGCTTCTGCCCAATAATATTTAGGGAGAGAGCTTTCATGCAACATTGTTATAGCCATTTCTTGTAGAGTACGATTTTTTCTTTCCACAACTCCATTTTGTTGAGGAGTTCTTGGAGACGAAAAATTGTGAAATATGTCATTTTCAAAACAAAATGCTTTGAACTCAGAATTTTCAAATTCTGTTCCATGATCACTCCTAACAGACGCAATACATATTCCTTTTTCTTTTTGAACACGTTTGCAGAATATTTCAAAGACCTTGAATGACTCATGTTTATGAGCTAGGAAGTATACCCATGTAAATCTAGTATAGTCATCTATAATGACAAATCCATATCTCTTTCCTCCAAGACTTTCAGTCTGAGTGGGTCCAAAGAGATCAATGTGTAACAGTTCTAACGGTCTTGTCGTGGAAACAACATTTTTTTATTTGAAAGAAGCTTTGAGTTGTTTCCCATGCTGACAAGATTCACACAGACAATTAGTTTTCCAAGATATTTTTGGCAAACCTTTTACGAGATCCTTTTTAGAAATTTTTGAAATATACTTGAGACTTAAATATCCAAGCTTTTTGTGCCAAATATCTCGTTCATCGTCTGCTGAAATCAAACATGTTACATTCTGATCACTCAGGTCAGAAAGGCAAACCCCATAAAGGTTATTCTTTCTTTTCCCAATAAAAAGAATGGATTTATCTTTGTTTCTGACTATACACTCATCAGAGTTAAAGGCTACTTCATACCCACTGTCACAAAATTGACTTATGCTAAGTAGATTAAAGTTAAGACCTTTAACATATGATACGTTCTGGATAAGAGTATTAGGTGTCTTACCAACAGTCCCAATGCCAAGAATTTTACCTTTTCCAGAACCGTATGAGATAGACCCTTTACTTGGTCTGAGGTCTTGGAACATAGACAGGTCTCCCGTCATGTGTCGTGAGCAACCACTGTCCAGGTACCAGCTTGAAGTCTTGTCTCTTCCCATTAAGGATATCTGCAATAGGAACAATAAGTGACTTTGGTACCCAAATCTTTTTGGGTCCTTTCTTGTTAGTTACAAAAGGCTTCTTTTTGTTTTTAGCCTTTTTGTAGTTATTAGGAACCTTGTTGTAATTCCTCTTCTTTTTATCAGACGAAACAGGTTTGTTTTTATTTTCGTCTATCTCCTTAACATAACCAAGTCCACTTTTATCATTGGGTGATCTCCTATATTTTAAAATATTTTCAAGAATGAAGGATCCCTTTGTAAACTTGGTTAGATCATTGAGAAGGGACTCATTTTCTTTCTTTAATCTTTCAATTTCAAGAATGAAAATGTCCTTTTCAGACTCAGACGAAACATTACTTGATACTTTCTTATCTAGAAACTCTATTTCAGTTTTCAAAACTGCATTTTCTTCCAAAGCTTGTCTCAGCTTGGTTTTGCATGTTTTGTATTGCTTAGCAATAAAATGAGAGTGAGCTAGAAGAGTGTCATATGATATTTCTTCTGATTCTGACTCAGATTCAGAAAGAGAAGGGGATGAAGAAGTTTCATTGAGATTTACCTCTATTGAGACATGGTCTCCAACCATGAGACAGATGCTTGTTGTTTCTTCTTCTTCAGAGGATTCCTCTGAACTTTCACTGTCAAGGTCTTCCCAAGTCAGTAAGCTCTTTTTCCTTTTGTCTTTTCTAGAGCTCCACCTCTTTCTCAATCTGGGACATTCAAACCTCATATGTCCCGGTTTTCTACATTCATAACACACTATCTCTGTGCTTTCTTCTTTGGTTGATGACTTCTCAGAGAACTTATTCTCCTTTTTCTTGAAGAAGCGTTGGCCTCTGCCTTTCTTCATTATCATCCTTTTAAATCGTTTGGCCATGAGAGAGACTTTGTCTTCAGACGATTCAGATTCGGTTGAATCTGCCTTCAGAATCTTCATTTTCTTTTTACTGTCCTTCTTGACAGTGTCTTCTTTAGGTGTGATGTTCACAGACGGAAGAGTTATAGGCTCTTGAACTTTAATTTTGTCTCTTTTGCATAAGAGTACCTTATATACCCTAAGAGCTCCAATTAACTCATCTAGAGTTAATGTCTTCATATCTCTTCCAACAGAGATAGCTGTGAACATGGCTTCCCAAGGAGGTGGGAGACTATCCAAAATCTTCATGTTATTCTGGGCCTTTGTGAAGGTGATTCCAGAGCAGTGAGTCCATTCAATATTGTTTGGAATCTTCCAAACATCATATCTATTGACTCTCCTTTCTTCATAGAGAACATTTCATATTCTCTTTGAAGAGTGGCAACCTTCCTCATTCTCACATCTTCAGTGCCTTCATATGAGATTTTGAGAGCATCCCATAATTCTTTAGCAGTTTTGCAGGCACAGAATCTGTTGTACTCTGTTCTAGAGAGAGTACACATAAGAGCATATCTTACTTTATTGTTCAGCTCCATCATAGAGTATTCTTCATTTCCCCATTCTCTTTCAGGCTTTATAATGAGGATATCTCCTGTGGTGATTATGTTCCATAATCTGTATTGGGTTAACTTGATAAACAACTCCATCCTGTCAGCCCAGTAGGGATAATCATCTCCAGAGAACGCTGGAGGTTTGTTCATCGAGGCTCCTCCGGATAGGAATGACGGTCCATGTGAATCCATGCTGGATCTTGTCCTCTAGCAGTTGTTAGGCGCTCAACCCTTAGAGGCTGAGCTCTGATACCAAACTGTAAAAGATAAACACAAGAAGGGGAGTTGAATTGTGTTAATTAAAATTTTTTATCCCTTTCGTCTGTAGGTTTCAAATGGGTTCAGATGAAACAATGTTTATATTGAAGAATTGATTTTAATATCCAAACGTTAAAGTATGATTATCCCCAGTTAGTTAAACAGACAAAACAAATAAACACGAGTGTTTTTATACTGGTTCGTCTATTCAAGACTACGTCCAGTTACTCAGCAACCACTGAGTTTTCACTACAAACCGTGAAAAGGTTACAAGTATTATTTGAACCCAGCCACTTCTGGCTATTACAAGATATTCTTTGCTCCTAGCCTTCTTAGGCTAAACTAACAAGGTATTCTTTGAACCCAGCCTCCACAGGCTAATACAAGAGGTATTCTTTGGAACACAGCCTCCTCAGGCTAAAATGCCACACAAGTGGACTTTGAAAGATGTTTTAAAAACAAAGTTTTTCCTCTTTGCAGAGAGGGTTTTACAGTGAAGTTCTAATATCAGACTTGAGCGAATTCTTAGATGAAAGATAGAGATAAGCGTATTCGCCAACTGATTCTTGAAGCTGTGAAGTCCTTTTATAGGCATCTTCTTCAAATAGCCGTTAGACTCATTTGAATGACGTTGAGAGTCGTTGAGAGATCTTCTAGAGAGCTTTCCAAAAAGGTTGTCAGTTGTACTTGATTGATTGATAAGAGTCGCAGCGGATATAGCGGACTAGGTTATGCGCAGTACTACTTCTGACTTGTATAGAGATGTGACAAAAAGGTGAAGACCTTTTTGACTTTGATGTGTAAGGATTTGACTCGCGCGAATTGGAACACCAGTGAAAAATCAGTGCCCATTGTAACTTTAACTCGCGCGACATTCTACACAACTCGCGCGAGTAGGCTTGACTTGCAGAACATGTTTAATCTCTGGAACCTGAACTCGTGCGAATTGGTATTATCTCGCGCAAGTTAGGCTCGCGAAAGACCAAAGTCCGTTCAGGAAAAGGCTATATATTCTCATACCACAAACAACAAATCATCCTTTGATCGCTCTAAAAACCCTAGACGACTCAATTGATTCACTATCGATTCATACAAGTCAAAGATTCCAACCCCAAGTAAAGGCGAAGGAGACGAAATGATCATCCAATTTCCATTGGAATTGATATTTCATGTATTATATTTCAATTTACTTTTGTGTTGTTTTACTTTCAAATATGAACTAACTCCTCATTTGATTGGGAGAACGGTGTAATCCTAATTTATTCCCTAATATAATTCTCGATGTTTTTCGGTATATGTTTGGACGTTTGTTTATTCTATGCTTAATGTTACTCATTAACTAATCACTAATGAATTGATTGTAAACCAAGAGGAACTTTGAGAAAAGAAACTTAGGTGATACTAAATAAATAAATTATTATTGTGTTAGAGTCCTAAAGGTAGGAATAGGTAATAGTGTGAACATAACCTAATTGTTATTCCTGGATTCATAAATCTAAATCTCTAATTGACTTAGTATTAAATTAAGAGATAATTAATCTAGTTAATCTAGGCGATGTGGATAATCCTGGGAGAGACGATCACAGGAGTAGGAATCCGATCCAACTAATAAATTAGAATTGAATAACAAACAGAAAAATGTTATAAAGAATTATTGGTGGAATCAGGACCACAATCACTTTCTCTAATATTAATTCTTTTTTAATTGCTCACAACAATCAACTCTCTTGCTTTCTTTGAAAAATAAGATCTAAACTAAAGTTAAAGATTCCTAATTATTTATTCCCATGGGATCGATAATGTCGTTTATAAATACTTATTAGTTAATGTTTGTGATATATTTGACATAGTAAATAGTGAGTTACGACATTACCATCGCTTTCACCACGCATCAACCACGATAACCATTCTCGACCTAAAATTGCGACGAACAAAGGTGGCGAACGAGGTATGTTAGAACTAGTTTCATTAAGTGATGGGTGATGTTAATAGAACTGGAAATTTTAGAATGACCAAATTTTTTTAAAAATGGGTTACTTCACAATGATTATGTTGAGTGTTTTATTTTACAAAATAACTAGGAAATTTTATCCAAATTGCAAAGAACTATTGGTAGACTAAAGAACGGGTTTAACTTTAACGAATTGGTCATTTTCTTGTCTTCTGAATATCTATATCTCCTTTCACTAGGGGAAAAATGACATATAATGTCACCCTTTCCACGTCGATTCCTTTTATAACTGAAGTGGAAAAATTTTCAACGTCGGTCAAGTGAAGAACCCACGTCATTTATCTTTTTGACATTGGCTTATATTTGAAAAAGCCTTTAAATTGGACCCCTTCATTTTCTGACTCGCGCTGCTTTCCCTCTTCTCCTAATTTTGTCTCTCAATCTCTTATGCATTGCCTCCGTTTCATTCGCCACATTGCACCGGCGGTTCGTCTTTACCTCTGCACTGCGCCTCCTTCCTTCCATTTGGTCCTCCGCCTTGCCTCGTCATTCTCGTCTATGCGTCACACTATTTCTCCTTCTATGCCGTATTTACTTCCATCATGTGAGTACTCACTTCTCTCCTTTGTTCTTCTTCCTCATATCTATTTTTCCTCTCTTTGCTTTCTCACGCTTCTCTTCTCACGTCACCTAGGGTTCTCTGGGTTTTTGTTCTTGCTTCACTTAGGGTTTCGTGGTGTAAAACCTAAAAGTGAGGGATTGGGGGTGTTGGGAAATGGAAACAAGGAGGGAGTATGAAGAGGGTGGTGGAAACCAAGAGACTAGAGGATTTGGCTATGTGATATGATTTCTCACTAGAAATCACTTTTCGGTGTAGCATTTGGGGATCCAAGAGAAGGAGAAGGGTGGGAAGAGGGAAGAGAGAAGAAAGGAAAATCTGCCTCTGTGTTCTGTTTCCCCAATTATATTGACAATTGATTTCATGTACATGTGTGGTTATGTTATTTTTTTTTTTATTTTTTTTTATATTATGATATAGATATTGAATCTTTTGAAAATAAAGGAATTTAAAATTAGATTTGTGTTCTTGATAGTAACTTATTGAAATATGAAGTGAGAGGCTGATTTCTAATTGTGGCCTCTGTCAGCTTGGTCAAGGGTTTTTGTTGTAATTACAAACTTTATGGAGCAGTATCAGGTTCTTTTGTGTTTTTTCAAATTGGAGTATTACTGTATACATAAGCTTTTATTATATTTTTCTTTGATCATGTAGGACTTGGATCCAACATTCTCCAGAACCCGTGAATACAAGTTTTTGGCTGTAAGTGGTGGAAGTTTTGAAATTGGATCATATTTATATGAAGTAGTGTAGTAGGATAGAAAGAATAGAGTTTTATCCATTGTGATTTGTTCTCGAGATCTGGATGGAAGACTACATTACTTAGACAGAAAAAGAAAGAACAAGTGTACATATAAGAACTATACACCCATGAAGTTTGACGTTCCTATTGCCCTCTTCCTTTATCTCCAAAATATAATTCTCAAGGACTCACTCTATCTCATCGAATTTGCTTTCTAGTCTCAATGACAATTGTCAACAGAGTATTAACTAACTCCCCTTATTCCTTGCACTCCCTTCTAATTTTTGACATTTTTTATTTTTTGCATTTAGTTATATTATACCATGGAAGATACTTGTTTTTATATGTGTAAATAGTTGTTACCATTGATAAAGAGTAACTAGTTGCTACAAAAGTTCCTTACCCCCAAACCTGTAGAGGAAACTTAGTTGCCATGAAAGTTGCCGAAACAACACCTGTGTAATCAAATAATTATTTATATCTAAGTCTGTTTACTATATTCAGAGAGACCTGGGATCCTAAAATGATGTTGGGAAGGATTTTTTCACCTTTTTCAAGAGAGAGCCTAGTGAGCATTTCTAGAGGATAATCTTAAAGGTTTGTCATGGTGTGGAAAGGAAGGTATATTTAAATAACAAACATGGTTAATTTTTTTTTTATTTTTCCATGATGTTATTTGATTGTAAGAAAACTTTACATTGTTTTGAAATGTTGCTATAATGTTATTATTGTGTTCACTCAATCAACAATTTTCACTAAATTATTCCTTTATATGGGTTGTCAACGGTTAAGGAAACATAAAACAGAGAATTGTGTAGGTTCATAGGAGGATTCTGCAATGATGTGATGTGACGAGTATATGCAAAAATTAAGAAAGATAATTATCAGAGAGGACTACCTAATCGTGCCTTATCATGTAGAAAACTTGACTAATGCCTTATCATACTAAGGTGTCAAATCATTAGAATCTACTGATGAAGTTCACTCTCAAGATAACTATGGTAACAGGTAAAAACTCTTTCTTTTTTTTTTTTTTTTTGTGCGTTCAGCCCCTTTACATTTTCATTGTCTAATTATAGAAGCCTAGTTAAACTTTATCCATAATCTGAACAATAAATGTTGCATACGCAATTAGTAATTTCTAAAATTCTTCTACATCTTATTTAAGATTCCTAGTGTTGGCTAAATGGAATTATTCATGCATTGTAAATTATTAGTTGCATAAGTTATGCATATCACATATAACAATTATATTTTTTGTTGCACAGAGCATGACTGTATTTGTTCTCTCAATTTTCTCTTTCGCTTTGCTTTCTTGGGTAGTATATAATATTTCCTTACCTTTAAGTAAACGTGTATTTTATTCCTTTAGATATCAAATGTTTCTGTATTGCACTGGAGAACCAAAACACTATCAATCATTAGAAAGTAAGAAATGTTATTAACTTTTAATTTCTTTCAAGCAACATCAAGACTATCATTGTATGACTCATTTTTGAATGCATTAACTGATAATGTTTTTTATGCTAAATTTATTGTGGAAATGATAGAGAGAGAAGAAAAAAAACTCTAAAGTAAGAAATGACTGGAGACATCAAATGACTCTAAATGATAGACTGAGCTCAAATGACTGGAGACATGTTCGGGCTTATGAATTAAAAAAAAATGTGATGAATCTCTCTCTATGTTTGTTTTGGCAATTCAGTTTGTTTGGTTTTAATTTTTTCACTTGTTACAGACAAGAATATAGGATCAGTGGAAGCAGGGGCTTGTGATATTTCACAGGTAAATTACTTCTCATACAAAATTCTCTTATCATGGATGAAAAGATGCATTGATTGCTTTAACTTGTAAATTTCTGAGATCATAAGTATGAATGTTGTAAATGATAATGTTTTATGCTAAATTTATTGTGGAATTGATAAAAAAAAAAAAAACTCTGAAGAGGACTGAGCTCTGATGACTGGAGACATATTCAGGCTTATGAATTATTTTTTTTTAAAAAAAGACATGTTCATTGTAGCAATTTGGCTGACTTTGACCTTTCTATTTTAAATAGAGTAGTCATTGATAATGTTGTTTTTTCCTCAACTACTCTAGTAAGCTTTTTTTCCTCAACTACTCTAGTAAGCTTATTATCATTTCCCTTTTTAATAGTTGGTTCGGTTTTGGTTTCTTCATTTAAAATGGTTAATTCCCTAATAACTTCTAAACTTTGGCTATTCAATGGACTGTTCCATGTCACTGATCAAAACCGAATTAAACTACCAGATGACAGCACCTTAAAGTATATTGAACAGGTATTTAATTGTCTTTACTAGTTCTTTTTTAATTTCAATGTTACTGGTTAGAGTTTATCGTGTATTTACTATGGATTGCTTAATGTTCAATGATTACTTTTATGAATTGCTAGTCTAAATCTGGATTTAGATATTAATACGGAGCTGCCTTTTCTAATTGTGTTTTCCTAAATATGGGTTAACGCAAGAAACTTAACATTTTTAAGGAAAGTAGAGAGTGAACTTGACATGTCACAGACAAGAAAGAGATAACGTGGAAATGGTAGGTGGTGTTGGAGTATAAGACTCATCACTAGTCCAATTGGTCTATCCTACCGATCTGGTCAGACTTGTGAACATTTATTACCATAACATTTATTATCTCGTTGCATCTCACTTGACAGTGACAAGCCTACAATTATTTTCTTTTTGGGTTGCTAGTCTTTTTATTAGTTTATGAATATTAATCTTGGTTTCCTAGATTTTTTTTTTCTTGTGTTCTATTTTTTGTCAAGGAACTTCTCATATATCTTAGGAGGGTTACAGGATAGAAACCACAACGCCAGATAATGTAATGCTCTTGTTAAAACCTAAGTTTGTGAATTTTTTTTTGTATATGATGATTATTTTGTGCTAGTTTTCATGTTTGTGTGTACAAAACTTGTTTATAAAATATTTTAGGATACTAAAATTAGTAAAGTTGTTATCTTTGCTTATAGAGTTGTTTTGTTTGTACCATCATTACTATTGTGAAGAAGTTATAAGCTGCATTGAGTTTTCAGTACATATATAAATAAATAAATTTCTTTTTTAAAAAAATAAATTTTTAACATTGGTTATTAACAAAATCAACGTTAAAAAAATTATTATTGTATCACATTTAACTTCAATTATAACTAAAATTGACGTTAAAAATTTCAATTTTAACACGTTAAAAGTCAAAATTTTTAACATCTAATTTTTTAACGTCGGTTTTATGTCAATTTTAACTTTTTTTCCACTAGTGTTTGTGCTAAAGCAGAATGATTCTTTAAGAATACTTTAAAATCTTGGTCATCCTGTATTATTCATAACAATTTTTTAGTTTTCATGCCGATGACATACATTTCTCCAGCAAATTATGGTGCATACAATGAACACATATATTAGGAGATAAGAAACATTTTATTTACATCTATTTCTAAAAGTTAATTAGTATTTATTTGTTTAAACCATAAAATATACGCAAAAGTAAAATTTGGGTATTCTTCATTTTATAAATTATTTTTGTGAGGTTGAGTTAATCTAAAATTTAAATTTTAAAAGAATATCTTCAATATTTAGAAGTGAAGTATTATTAATTAAAATGTGAACAAGAGAAAACCTAAATAATTAAGGGCCTTGGTGGTGTGAGCTACCCTACGAAAATTAATTCTAGGCTTGTTAAATAAAGTTTCTTTTCAAACTCTATCTAGTACTTAATTATCAATACTTGGAATTAAAAGTTGAGCAGA
Source organism: Hylodesmum podocarpum (assembly GCA_026586105.1). NCBI lineage: Eukaryota > Viridiplantae > Streptophyta > Magnoliopsida > Fabales > Fabaceae > Hylodesmum > Hylodesmum podocarpum. The sequence continues at coordinate 10,054,903 of JALJEV010000623.1, read as the reverse complement.
GAAACTTAACTCCAAATTAATCATTGATATACTAACAACAAGATTTCGTAGTTAGTTAGCGTTTGTTGATTTTAAAGGCTATTTATTTTGTTAACCTTCATATACTACTTGCCGGGTTGATATGATCCACTGACTATAAAGAGAAGTCGTCAGAGAACAGTAACTTCATTTTTTTTTAAAAAAAAGAATAGATTCAGTTTGTAATTTATTCGAAATATTTAAAAATATGAAGTTTGTAAAATATATAATGCAGAGCACTACTTTGAATTTCGGAATCTCGTCAAATGAGGGTAAAATAATAAAATAAATTAAAATCTGTTCTCTCTTTAACAGCCTCCAAAATGAATTTTGATTGCTGATTATTGATTAATCAAATCAAAACATTACCAATCAGTACAAGCACATATTCTAATAAGATAAAATGAAATTAAAGTAAAAGAAGGAAATAGGTTAAAAAGGATGGATCATACTTTTCAGACGTTTATTATTATTTTGAGTTAGATTATCATGTATTTTCATTAAAAAAATGTACACTTTAATTTATGATAGATGTTTTTTTGAAAAAAATTAAATAAGAGTTTAATTATCATATATTTTCACTATTTTTTTTCACAAACAATTAATCACAGCTTATTATGAACAATAACTTTATTTTTGTCTATAATTTTTTAAAATCTATATAGTATCTAATAACTTAATTTATAATTAATTGATTATATATAGACATTTTATATTAAATGGTTCATTTAAACTCATAATTATTTGTGCATCTTATTTAGGCTTAAAAGAAAATACTAGTAGTCACGCTGATAAAATGTAACTCTACTTATTCCTGTGCCCTAGTCAACTTAATTACCGCTTAATGCCAAAATTCTTAAATCACACAATTATTATTAATACAAATATGCATATTTCGTATAAAGGACACTCAATGTAATTTGTAACTGATATTATGAATAGTTAAGACTTGAGATGACGATGATAATGAACCATCAAACAATCTTAATTCTCATATAAATATCAAACTTTTGTCCCCACTTATAAGTTCAGAAAAAAAACTATAAATAATCTCTATAAATTTATCTCTCACATTGCACCCATAAGCCTCCTATTGGATAAAAAAAATATACCAGGCACAACTAATAATTAATAAAATCATCATCAATTAAATATCTAATACGGTCTTAATAGAAGTATAGCACGAGTTAAAACTTATTTGTTTTTTCAACTTCTTGATTACCTAATTTCTAAATTTTCATGAGTTATCAAATGAAGTCCCTTTCACTCATTTATCATTAATAATATTATAAAATCTCTCCAACCATAGAAAATTACAACACGTGTCACCATTGTATAAAATTGCACCCTTTCGCTCAACATTTTAGTTTTTTTCTTCTTTCTTAAATTGATTTATTTTTCACTGCGTTTGAACTACCTAGCAGTTGAACTAATGGATGATAATTTGGTTTCAAAGAATGATAACTTAATACATAAATCATGATGATATTAAATGATGAAAAATATTCAAACACAGATGAACTTCCCAATAATATAAAATTAAACAAAGAATGTAGTTTAGCTTCCATCACGGGACTTTCGATAAGTAATTAGCTATAAGGTTTACCAAGGTATCATCTAACTATCTATCTATCGTATTGGCATCCAAAGACAGCAAGAAAACTATAAATTCCTTTCCCAAATGCCGGAAAAAGCAAACTATACCAACCAATATAACTCTAAATGCGGGCCACACCCTATTCAGAAAAAGCAAACCACTAAATTACCAAAACATCCCCATAGTTCGGTGCTCCCAATCCGACACAACACACAACTCATGTCCTCCAAGGACAAAATCAAAATAATTCATTTCTTCATGTCCTTAAACAAACACCAACACTATTAAATTAAACCTTAACATCTCAAAATTTGAAAACGACACTCAAGGTATCTTTAAAATCATGTAAAAAAAAAAATTTATTTTCAAATTCTTTTCGTTACAAAATTGTTTCACAATAAATGGATTAAAATAGTAATAATTTGGATTTTGAAGAGAAGGACAAAGATGTCCAGCGAAGCAAGTAAACGTTGAAATCTGTGTTGAAGAGTATGACTAGTGACTAGTGACTAGTGACTAGTGACTAGTGACTAATGAGAAACAGTGTCCTTGTGGCTCTACTCGCGATATTGCAACCCACCTGTCTCCTACTTTAAACTCTTTCCACTTTGAAACTGAACCTTTTCCCCTCCCCAACACAACACTCCTCTCTCCTCACTCCCACGTCGGAGAAACAACAACAACAACCTCAACACAGAAAAAAAAAAAAAAAACCCTAAACCCCTCAAAACTAGATTCCGACATCGTAGAACTAATTACTTCCCTACATTGTACCCTGTTACTTAACTATGTTCCAATTTTCCAGAATGCTAAATCCGAAGCACGTTTTGCAGTTCAGTTTCTTCTTTCTCTTGTTACTTTCCCATGCCCTATCTAAATCCACCATAGAGCCATGTTCAAACTCAGACTCATGCAACGCGCTTCTCGGTTACACGCTCTACACGGACCTCAAAGTCTCTGAAGTAGCGTCACTCTTCCAAATCGACCCAATCGCGCTTCTAACAGCGAACGCCATCGATATCTCTTACCCTGACGTGGAGCACCACATTCTCCCTTCGAAACTCTTCCTCAGAATCCCAATCTCATGCTCCTGCGTCGACGGCATTCGCAAATCCGTTTCTACGCACTACAAGACGCGTCCTTCCGACACTCTTTCTTCCATCGCCGACTCCGTCTACGGCGGCCTCGTCTCCTCCGACCAGCTCCGGGAAGCTAACTCCATCTCTGACCCTTCCGTGCTCGATGTGGGACAGAGCCTCGTTGTGCCTCTTCCTTGTACCTGCTTCAACGGTTCTGATAACTCTCTTCCCGCTATTTATCTTTCTTATGTGGTTAAACCAGTTGATACTCTCGCTGCCATTGCTGCTAGGTACTTCACCACTCTCACCGATTTGATGAATGTTAATGCCATGGGAAGTACCGCTATTAATGATGGCGATATCCTCGCTGTTCCCATACCTGGTAATTAATTTAATTTCTTTTTTCAATATGTGAAATTTATGATTTTTCTGTTTATTGATATTGTTTCTAATCTTGCAGCTTGTGCTTCGAATTTTCCCAAATCTGCTTCTGATTTTGGATTGCTTGTTCCGAATGGAAGTTATGCTATTACGGCGGGGCACTGTGTGCAGTGTAGCTGTGGACCTCGAAACCTTGAGTACTAACTAAGCATTAAGCAACTCTGTTTTTTATGTTTCTAATTTATTATTACTTTTCCCCTTGTGGGTAAACCTAGATTCTATTTTTGGGGTGGACTTTGGTGTGAAAAATGGTAATTGTGTGTAGAGTTTGAGGTGCTGTTGTTAATGTTTGATGGGTTTATTGCCTTTTTTTTTTTCTTTCTTCTTTCTTTGCAGTTTGTACTGTATGCCAGCTTCTCTGGCTGTTTCTTGCTCTAGCATGCAATGTAAAGGCAGCAACCTTATGCTTGGGAATGTTACCGTGCAGCAGACTAATGGGGGTTGTAATGTTACTTCTTGTGGTTATGATGGCATTGTTAATGGCACCATCGTAACAACGTATGTTTACATCTTCTGCATCTAATTTGCATATTTCATTTATGTATGTTTTACTGTACTGGTCTTTGAATTTAAGGTTGTTTAATATTTGTTCCCACTCCACAGGTTGTCCCCTTCTCTTCAGCCTCGATGTCCAGGTCAGTGTTATACACACACATTTAAACCCTAAATGCTTTGCACTATTCACTTTCTAACATTGTATTCCAGTATAAAGATTTCAAATTTATCATTTCTTTGTTTTGCTTGCTTTTCATTCTGGATGATTTATTTACTTAGATGGCCATATTCAGTATGATTCTATTCAGCTACTTGAGTTGATCATGCCTCATTTCTTCATAGATGATAACTCTGAACTTTTGAAATTTTAACAAGTTAGAGATACAAACAATGGATCATCCTCAATCTTCTATGTGCTATCCATGTTGGCAAATGTTTGCAAGTTCTGAGTCTAGAATGTAGACTATATTGGTTTTTCTATCATTCTATGTGCTATCCATGTCAGGAACTGTAAGCAAATTTTGAGTCTGTAAACTAGCCTTTATTTGCTGAATTAGAATTAGTTAAGTAAGTTTGATACAATGTAGCATTATAATCCCAACTAAAGTAGTTCTAGTTGCAATTCCTAATTTAATATGTAAGTAGTATTTCCTGAAATGCCTTCTAATGGTAAATGATGTTGCAGGGCCTCAAGAATTCCCTCCTCTTATTGCTCCACCTACAACCGTTGCAAGGGACACAGTGTTTGCACCAGCACCATCCCCTGAGTTTGATGGAATTGGTGCAGCATCACCCAAGTCCTCACTGGTGCCTTCAACAGGGCTTCCAGGATTTTCTCCTGCAAATGGCCCTATTAGCGGCATTACTTCTGGCGCTTCTGCCGCATGCTCCTTGGCGAAACCATTACCCACTTTGACATCTGCGCTTGTGTTATTGCTTATCAAGTTGATGATACCCGTGGCATTGTAATCTTCTCAATTTTGTTGTGGGTTTAGTTTGCCTGCCCCTGTCTATTTTAGTTGCTAATATTCATTTGTACTCTTGAACTGATTTGCGAATCTGGAAAACTATGGGATTTCGGGTTTCATCACACGCTTGACCATTTATTCTTTGGTGCTTTGCTGAATTATCATGCTAATCCAGTGTCACTAATTCTAGGTATAACTATAATATGTTGCCAATCTGTAGAGAAGCTCAATTATGAGGAATGTTTCTCAAATTGTGTGTTTTTTTATTTCATTTTCTCCTTTTTGTAACGCTAAGTTAATTGACATTCTTGGTCTCCGCCAAATATTAAATTCCTTAAGATAACAATTTTCTGTAGCATGATCCAATTTAGGAGTGCAAACTAATGCAACCGAGAGCAGAATCACATGTACTTTTGTCCTCTTTTTCTTAAAATTACATTTCAGCCAACAAATCTAATAACTACGAATCTCTTTTTAACTCACATCCGAGTCACGAAACGAATACATATAATATATTTTGTGGGTCTAAGAACAGATTTTTAATTCGTGTAAATGTAGATTCGAACTAGAATTATTAAATGATGATGATTAAACTCATCATTATTCAGAGTAATCTAACTCAAATAATTATAACAAACTACTTTTAAATGTTTAAGCAGTATATAGGAGAACATGATCACTAAAATGGTCCTGTGCAGAAAAATATGCAAAATAATTAGACCAGGTAAAAAATACTAGGGTAAAATTGTACAATTTGACCAGTGATGTGTTAAGTAATATTTTAAATAACATTAGGAAAATACAAAAAATGAAAAATTTAAGGGTGTACCTGATTTCTATTTTTAAAGTGTTAAATTTAAAACAAAGAAAATAAACGCCCAGACCAAGCACATGGCTCATCACATGCATCACTCTAGATACTAGATGACTTACACTCTTGGGCTTAAGACCACAAAAATGAAGAGAATGGAAAAACACACCTCCTGTTTCTGTTTTCTTTTTAAACACTTATTTTAAAAACAATTTTCAAAACTTATAGTGTGTTAACTTATTTGAAATATATTATTCTCAAAATCCAGCATGCTAGATATTAGTTAGTGAGCATCATCAATACAGTTAACCCTTGTTTTTGCATTGATTTTGCAACAAAACATAGATTTTAGACGTAGAACCAAACACATGATATACTTTAATAGAGACATTGAATGCTAGATAACATGACATTATTTTAGAAAACAATTTTTAAAATTAAAAAACAATAAGAAAATCAAACAAATCATAAGTCATTCAGTCTATTTCAAACTTCTTTCATTATATTGGTCTGGATAAAAATTGTTCCAGTGTTTAAGTTGATTCAAATCAAAACAAAATTTTATTTCAATGATTTGGATAATAGAACACTTGGGTTGTAGTAATAATTAATATTAATAATTCCCATCCGGTTGTAATTTTGATTTTGTAGGAGAATAACTTGGGCCTCCAAACCCGGGAAGTAACACCTAAAGCAGAAGCAGTAGTTTCTCCCTCTCAGGAACACGCACGCACCATGCCTTCTGCACCTTCCAAACTCTACGCAGGTTCTTTACACTCTTCCATTCTTCACTCTTCACTCTTCAATCTCTCAACCCTTCACCATTCAATCCTTTATTTATTCACCGCTCTCTCTTTCGTTGCAGATGATGTGAGTCTCCTCGTCGTCACGTTAGACACCAACCCATTCTTCTGGAGCACGTTCCCCTTCCCCTTCGCCGAGTTCCTCTCTCAAGTAAAGTAACTCACAAACCCTAATTCCCATTCCCAAAACAATTCCAATCTCCAACCTCACACGTTTCGCTTCTTTTCTCTCAGGTACTCGCTTTTCTCAACTCGATCCTTCTCCTCGGCCAGCTCAACCAGGTTATTGTCATCGCCACCGGATGCAACTCCTGCGGCTACGTTTACGATTCCACTTCCGACAAGAACCATGGCTCCACCACCGGCACAATGCCCGCGCTTTATTCCAATTTACTTCATAATCTCGACGAGTTTCTCGCTAGAGACCACCAATTAGCGTCGCCTCACGCGCCGGGAACTGTTCCTCCTTCGCTCTTGTCGGGTTCCTTGTCCATGGCGCTTTGTTGTATCCTTTGTCGGTTATTCAGTTTTTCCATGTTCTTTAGATTTTGGCCAATGAATTTGAAAACGACTTGTTTTAATGATTAGGGCTTTTAATTTGCGTTAGTGTTTCTCTGTGGTTTTTGTTTGACCTAATTGGATTAATATCAGATATACAGAGAGCTTTTCGTTCGGGACCATTGGCTCCTCAGCCTCGGGTGCGTGTAAATGCGTGCCTGATTGTCAATTCGTTATAAGATTGAGTTTTATACTATACTTGAATATGATTAAGTTGCAATTGGAGATGTTAGTCAACTGTGGTTGACTTTTGGCGTTTATTGTATTAATGAGTATCCTTGTGGGGTGATATTTTAGTGTTTGAAAATGAGATCCATGTCCTGTCTCTCATCTAATGTAATGTTGGTATTGCGGGGTTTTGGTTCTTTTACACACTTTTGTCTTTGTTCGGGTCTTTGAATTCATTGATGCTGAATATTGTGTTTGGTATTGAATCTACTTCTTTTCTTTGGCTTGTTGTAAATCGAGTGAATGTAGAAGATTGTGTCATGTATAAACTTTTCTGTGGGTCAAAACTGATTTGGATGCTCCAAGTGATGAATTATTTTTTATGTCTAGTTGATTTTGGACTGGTTTATACTGGAGATGATTTTGCAAACTCCCTACTGGAAATTCGTTTGTATGATTGCTCATCTTTGTTTTTTTGATGATATATTGCTCGTTGATTTGTTTTAGGAATTTAGTGTTTTCAGCCAATCTATCTTTTTTGTTTTGTCTTCCTTGTCTTTTTCCATTTCTTTCCTATTTTCTGATTTTAAATAACTGTTATTTTACTTACTGATTTATGAGCAGATTTTATGTTTGCAAGGGGCTGCTGATGGACCAGAACAGTACATTCCTCATTATTTCTACATTTTATATAATAAAATATTGCATTGATATTTCACTTTAAACCTTGCCTTCTATCATTTTCAGGTATGTGGCAATCATGAATTCGATATTTTCTGCACAGCGGTCTATGGTATGTACCAAATTGGCGAATCTTCACTTTTGGTCCCCACCATCCCCCTCTCAATTTTGCCTTTCTTCTCACCGACACACATAGTCAGGCATTTTTCAGCAATATATTTGTATGAAAAACACATGAAGATTGCTTATTTTTATATGTTACTAATATTATTATATTGTAGGTTCCTATAGATTCTTGTTATATTGGTTCGAACAATTCTGCATTCCTCCAGCAGGTAGTTAAATACACATACATTTTGAATGATTTGGTATTGCTGTTGAAGAATATGTTTTATTGACTCTAGTAATTTCTTTTTGATTGAATGACAGGCTTCATACATAACTGGTGGAATATATTACAAACCTCCCCAACTGGACGGGCTTTATCAATATCTTTCAGTAAGTTTGTGTTTTAATTGGCTGTTTTGAGACATTGGTGTGATCAGCTGTATAGTTCTTTTCTCTCACAGTCAGTTTGTGTTTATAATTGGCAAAACTGCTACAGAGGGCTAACGCTTTCTTTGTTCTGTTCATAATGAACTCAATGATTTTCTCCATACCTATCCCACAATCAGCTCACTCCTCTTCTCTCTGTCATGTCAACATTCTTTCTCTGCCTTTCTTATTTTTCCTAACACACTCTCTGTGGGCTTGGGCAGCTGATGTGCTAACTGTCTATTCCATTTGGACCCATATTCTCATTTAGGGTCCTATCCTTGGGTTCTTTGTTTGACTATGTAGTTCCTAAAACAGAATGAAGCAATTGACGTATTATTTTCTTCTAAAGAAACAACAAATCAACCAAATGATGTAGTTAAAATGAAAAACTAATGCAATAATGAAAGACTGAGGAATAAACAAATTATCATCATCATTTTCTAATCAGCTTCAAGTTATTTATCTTTTCAATTTAACTTTTTGTTTCACTTCTGACTATAATCTAACCTTGCATTTGCAGACAGTATTTGCAACTGATTTGCATTCTCGTGCATTTTTACGGCTTCCTAAATCTGTGGGTGTTGATTTTCGTGCCTCGTAAGTATTTTCTTTCCTAGTTAATGTTTTCCTGGCCTGTTTACTTGTGATTTCATTTGCTGTTTAGATTTTATGTTTTCCTTTTTGAATAGAAAACTGCCACCATATTTTCAATCTATCTGTTGAAGTAGCCCCTTATTTTCATTCTCTTTTCCCTCTCTGTTTCTTCCCTCACCTGTAGAACTACGAGCATGTGGAGTACTACCTAGCTACCATTAAACTTTTATTTTTTTATCCAATTGGTCCTTTTTTCTCCCTTTTTAAATTTATGTTAATTTGAAGATACATGGGTATTTATGGTTCTGTTTTTATATTGCTTCTGTACGATGGAGACTTCAAAATTTTTTATAAGATAAAATGACCTTTGTCTTGCCAAAGTCATTTAGGTAACCCAGGGTTGACTGAAATGAAACTATCCCATGCATTTGAGCTATCATTGACAGTCCATGTTTAGTGAACTGTGATTTATGCAATGGTTAAGACCGTAACCCAACCTTTAAAGCCTAAATTCACTAAATATAGAGATTGGATATAGTATAACTAAGGGACACTTGCACATATCTCCTCAATATAAATTAGTACAATGTAAATGAATCAGATTGAGTATTTCTTTTTGTGGTGGATGATATATTGTGAGACCTGCACCAAGATAAATTGTATGAATTGTGCAGGTGCTTCTGTCATAAGCAAACAATTGACATGGGCTATGTATGTTCTGTATGCTTATCCATATTCTGCGAGCATCATGATAAGTGTTCAACTTGTGGGTAAGTGTTTATTCCCTAACTTATTGTGACCATTTGTCATTCTGTTTCCGTAAGCTTCTCCAGATTTTATGTTTCAAATGAGTGTAAATATTCATTATTTAGTTAGTAGGTATAGGAGTTTATTCAACTTTTTCATAAATCTTCCCTTTTCAATTATATGCTTTAAGTAGTTTATTATTAGACTGCTATTACTATTTTTGATTATTTGATACAATTCTCAGAGTTTCTTTCTGCCTAAATTTTATAGCCAAGATACTATATCTAATTTAGGGGTTATCTTGTCAAGAAAAGCTGAGATGAAGAAGACAATCCCAATTAATTAAAATGAAGTTGTCAGCCCTGTATTTGGATAATCTCATCATAATACAGTAATACCTAGTACACAGCCTCAATGTTCCTGTTATCCCATAAGCAAATGATTGAAATGGGTTGTGTATGTTCTATATAATTATGTTCCAGCTTGTGTTTCTACGAAAGATAGTTACATTTTAGTCCACAGGCTATATCACTATAAGTTCAAAATTTTCGTCATATATAAACCAGCCTATGAATTCAGTTGAAGTTGTTGTTTTTAATATGTAAAATTTAGCTACATTCTATTTTGTCAGTAGATCTCTATTTTTGGATGAATGTCTTGGTGATACTTGCTTTTCTTCTTATCTAAGTTTGTCACTGTTTTGTCAATACAAGATTGTGTATGTGGCATACTTGTTATTTTTAATCAATATAACAAAACTTGCATATTGCATGTGAGGATTGAAATGAAAATACTGGATATTGATCTTTGAGAATCACCGGTATGAGAGTTTTAAGGGAAAAATGAATTCCTTGTGAATTTATCATCCCAGACGATACATTTAAACAAGTATATAGAAATACTTGTTAAGAGCAGATATGCAATGTATGATGAATATAGTGTCTTTGCCTCTTAGGTAATAGAAAATTCTGTCAATCTTGAGTGAAGTTTCACAGTTGGTGACTTTTGAATGTCAACTAAAGTAGTGAAGCTCCAAATGTGAATGGATATTAGATGGAAAGGGACCTACATATGTCTGTCTTCAGGAATCAGGATGGTAGTATTGTTATTGAGCCCTAAGTTGAATGGAAACTTGGTCAGTTGATACTGCATTGTATCATTTACCTGGGTTGGTTATTTTGTGTCTCTGCACTTTCTGCAGGTCTGTATTTGGCCAGGCTCAATCAGATACTTCAACAGCGGACAGAAAAAGGAAAGCTTGATACATTATTGTCTCTGAGTGTATAACATATTTTCTCACTTGTCAAGAGAGCTGATTGATTGAAGTTCTCTTCATACAAGTAGCATAATGAAATTTTGGCTTCAAATTTAATTTCCATCCCTCTTGGTTGGAAACTGAAGTTTGTTATGGAAATTATTTTAAGCCTATAAAAGTCAGCATTGATTTGAAAGTTTATGATGTGCATTATGTTCACATGGTTTTTCTTTAATAACATCTGTTCCTTCTAATGAGCTATCATGGATTTTTGTTGTATCGTACAAGGCCTACAAGGCATCTAATGATGGCTAAAAAACTGAAAACTGACATAATAAATAAAGGGAATCATGTACTTTATGAACCAACTTTGAGTCTCCTACTCTCATTTGTAACTCTTCTGTATATAGTAGATGGGGGACACAAGTTTGAGATAGATGATCAACATACTGTACAAATTTAAATTCTTTCTTTCAATGGTTCTGAGAATTAACATTCAAACAATAAGAATCCTCCCAAGGGTTACAAAGGCAATGATGGATGACCTGGTGTTACAATTAACCAATGAATGAAAGACACAATATAGAATATACTGTTACAGGTGTATTCACAGAAAAACAAAGATCAAAGTATTTATACAACTTAAGTTTATAGAGAACAATTAAGAAGTTTGTTAATATTAAAGACAAGGGATATATTGGAGTATTCAAAATAAAACATTAAAAATAGTGAGTAAAGGAAAGTTTTACAACAACTTGTGCTACAGAAAATGGTTACAAAGTAACTAACATTAAAAACCTATTGTTCTGCATTGCGTTTAGTAATTACTTAACATATCTAAAAATAAAAAGATTTATAAATTTATACATGGAGTTGACAACTATTATATAAACAATTAACTATAAACTGCAAAATTAAGTTTGTATTTCTTGCCAACTAAGTATTTTTTTCTGTCTAAAGATTATTCATTTAATTATTAAAAAGACGCAATGTTAACAAATTATCCATTTAATGTCATTCACAATTTTTGAAATTAAATTCAAATTATAATTGAGATGATAAGACATTTAAAATTTATTTTTCTTTAAAAATATTTTCAGTTTAATACAATCCATCAAAGGTTCAGTTAAATTAAAAGTTAGCAAAAAAGAAATTCTTTAAAACTTACTTTTCTTGTGAAAAACTGGATAATTTTTTTTGGTTTAGACCTTTTCATCATTATTATAAAGATAAAATTTTTATATAGTATTAAGAATTTAATATTAAAATTAAAATTATAACTAATTGACATTATATTTATTTAAATTTTTTAAAAACAATTCATTTCAGTTTAAAATATTCTATCAACATTTAAAATTTCAATAAAAGCAAAATTTTGTAGAAAAATTTATAAAATTTTATGTTATTTTAACTATGGATGAAATGATTTTTGTTTTGAAGGATGGATGAAATGATTTTATCATATTAGAAGAAAATAAAAAATAAAAAAGATGGAGAAATAAAATTTAATACTACTAATTAATAATCAGACACAAGTTTTTCATCTACTAACAAAAAAAAAAAAAAAAAAGTATATTATGTATGTATCCACTGGTGCACGCACAGGCACAGGCACCATTTGGAACAGAAAACTTACACTTAGAAGTGTGTGACTTCGGGAAGTGTACCCTAATTTGAATCCAATAGGCAATTGCAACTTCAGGCCAATTACCAATTAGCGAGAAGTGGAACTCGAGAATTTCGCAGTTTGTGTGAGAGGGAGAAGCATGGCAGAAGACAGTGACACTAAGAAGGAAGAGAATACTATAGAGTCCCAAATTGAAACTGCTATGCGCTCTCGCGTCTCTCACTTCAAAGAACAATCAGAGTAACTATTTTCTCTTTCTTTTCATCTTCTTTTTCTTTGCTATCTCCATTCTTATGTAGTGTTGTTTCAATGCAGCTCTTTGACGTTCGAAGGGGTTCGTCGATTGCTTGAGAAGGACCTGGAATTGGAGGAGTATGCTTTGGATGTGCATAAGAGATTTATCAAGCAGTGTTTACTCAAGGTACATCTTTCACTCTTAATTCGAATCCTTAATTTAAAATTTCAACCTAGTTAGTGTGTGTAAGCGGAAGCTACTAGGGCATCCCAAGTAATTGAGTTTTTCATGCTTTATAGTTTTTTCACTTTTTACTAGTGAGTGCATTTGACAATGAACCCTAGGTTCTGAACTGAGTAACCTCTTTAGCGTGACAATTAGGAGCACTCTCAATTCGCAGAATTTTTCTTTAAATCTTATGGTTTGATGTCACGCCTACTCTGTTACTGTTGGCTTATGATTTAGTAGCGGAATAAATTGATTGTTAATCACAATATGATGCACAACTCTGCATTTACTTATATTTTATGAGGGACACTTGTTCTCTCTATTTTTGTTGTGTTTAACCAGGTTTATGTAATATTAGTATAAGTTTAATTGACAGGCGTACGGTTTTGAATAGATTATGTACTATTAGTCTGTTACTGCCAAGGTTATCAATGGTGGATGGCAAAAGGCCAAAATTCTTCCGTATAAACATGCTGAAATCTATGGTGCTGTCATGGCAAGCCTCCCTTCACAAATTGCTTATGGCAATGAGTTCGAAAAGCACCGTGTTATAGTCTTATGTTGGTGTTGTAATGGTTATTTAACAACAGTAATTACTAGATTGGTACTGTTGCTAATATTTACTACCAGTGTGACAACAATTTGATTTATAATATATTTTTGTTGCATTTGGTTTATGAATTTTCTAGTGTCATGAAAGAATGTTTGGATTTTTGCTTACGTCTCTTTATAAATTTGTTTTTTTACCTCATTGCTGGTAGAGCTTAGAAGGGGTTGGTGATGATAATGGCTCAAAGATATCAGAGATGGCAGAGGTAAAGGGTGCAAAAGGAACAAAGGAAGAGTGCGAATCAAAGGATGTGAAGGATTTATGCACTGAAGATGATGAGGAGAAAATGGAAGAGTCTCCGGTCTTAGGTCTTCTTAAAGAACAAAAAAAGGTTAAACCTGAAACCAAGGATGATAAAGGCAATGGAACCAAAGTAGTTCCTAATCAGGCCCTAATTAAGAAAGCTGTTAGAAAAAGATCTTCGTACATCAAGGATAATGCAGAGTATGTCCCTGATTCCTTCTATTATTTATCATTCTGACATCTCTTTATGACAACACATTCCATGTCCTTACCTTTGATACATTGATTCACAACAACTGATTCTTAAGCTCTAATTCTTAAGTATGATATTGGGGTACTTTTTTCCACTTTTTAATTTTAGGAAAATCACTATGGCTGGTCTTCGTCGATTATTGGAGGAAGATCTTAAACTTGATAAATTTACTCTTGATCCCTTTAAGAAGTTTATAAGTCAACAGCTTGATGAGGTGAGTAAAAAATTTGTCGAGTGTCTTTGATGCTCATATGAAGCACAAAAGCAAACTATCTGATGCTTAGCTGTGTAGGTATTAGCGTCCTCTGAAGCTACAGAACCTGCAAAGAATGCTAAGAAAATCGTAAAGAAAAAACCTGATACCAAAGTAACTAAAAAGGCCAGCACCGAAGAGGAGTCTGATACCTCAGATAAGGAGACTGATGAGGAAGAGAGTCAGGAAGATGAAGTTAAACCTAGAAAAAAGATTGTTCCAAAAGGAAAGATGAAGACTTCTGTCCAACCCAAAAAGCGTAAAGGAGAGGAAACTGATCTATCCAGTAAGAAAAAGGCCAAGCCTGCTAAAGCAGCCTCAGAAGACAATAGTGATGCAGAAGATAGTGGGAAAAACTCCGAAGATGACCAGTCCCATTCATCACCAGAGAAACCTTCGAAGGTATACTAAATTATTGATCTTATGCTGATTGCAAATAGGAATGTCTGGTATAAGTTGATTTCTATGAAGCTGTCCTCAAAATCTTTCTTATCAGTTTCAAGTTACATGTGTGAAGTGTATTTCATTGGATTATAACTTTTTTTTTTTGCCCGCTGAACTACAGAAGAAAGAAGTATCAACTCCTGTGTATGGTAAACGCGTGGAGAACTTAAAGTCTGTTATTAAAGCATGTGGAATGAGGTAATTTTCTTCTTTGTATTCCTTTTTATGATGCTAGATCTTTAGTCGGGATGATAGTTTGATATTGTGCATTTCTTTCAGTGTTCCTCCTGTAGTTTACAAAAAAGTCAAGCAAGTGCCTGAAAATGAACGGGAAGGGCAGCTAATTAAGGAGTTGGAGGAAATACTTTCTAGAGAAGGATTGTCTTCAAATCCATCTGAAAAGGGTGAGCTATGTTTATTAGTATTCCCTCATCCCTGGATGTTAGCTGCAATATTTCATCCTGATTGAATAAAATCTGTATTCCTTTGTCAAAGGAGTGCTTGGAGCTGCTGTTGTCAGCTAGGCCCAATTATCTATCATGCAGCCTAAACATTTGAAACCTTTGCTAGTTTTATCCTTGTGTTCTTTGTTCCGTTCTGAATAGGTTTTGAGATGTAAGGAACTAAACTTTATTACTTGTGATTGTGTTTAATATAAATGTAATTAAGTTGTCCCATAATTTGTTCAAACTTTAAAATCAATTAATGTACCTGCCATCTTTAGGGCCTTGACTTCATTCATATTTATATTGGACAGTGAAAACTAAACATCAAGAATCAAAATAAAATTTGGACATTTTTGTTGATATATTTTGCTTTCCCTTTCTTATGTTTTCTCATTTACTCAGAAATCAAGGAAGTAAAAAGGAAGAAGGCAAGAGCCAAAGAACTTGAGGGTATTGATGTAAGCAATATTGTGTCAAGTTCACGTAGAAGGTCAACAACTAGTTTTGCTGCTCCTCCATCTCCTAAGCCTAAGCCTAAGCCTAAGCCCAAGGTTTCAGTTGAAAGTAGTGGCAATGATGCTGAAGGTAATGATAATGACAATGATGACGAAGACGAAGACAATGATAATGAAGAAGATGAAGAAGATGAGGAAGAGGATAGCAGTGATGATGATGGAAGTCAGAGTGAAGAATTTAATGACGGTAAGTCTATGTAAAATATGTCGAGGCTTTGCTCTGTTTTCCTTTTATTGGTATA
The DNA here is from genome assembly GCA_026586105.1 of Hylodesmum podocarpum. NCBI lineage: Eukaryota > Viridiplantae > Streptophyta > Magnoliopsida > Fabales > Fabaceae > Hylodesmum > Hylodesmum podocarpum. Next base: position 10,039,055 of record JALJEV010000623.1, on the reverse strand, counting down.
TATATACATCATAGATTCGGGAATCATGTGTTCTTTAGTGCTTTTTTGCAGTGGTTAAGTAGTTATCATATAATTAACTGCTTTGATAGGGTCGAAGCATTATTGATAGTAGTTATCAAATGATTTCAACATTTTATAGTACCTGGCCCATGTAACATAAGTTCCTCTTTGATATCTATCTGCTGTCAACTTTAGTATTAAAAATATCTTGATATCAGTTTATACAGAATATTGACAAGAAATGTCTATAACAGCATATATGGTGTGAAGGATAAAAGAGAACAGATAGTGAATTGTAACTCCAGAAAGCTATTTTATTTAATACATGGGGCAACATATTTATAAAGTATATGCAAAACAGAACTGCTGACACTTAAAAAACACCACTATCTGTTCATGCCTAAAAAATAGGAACAGCATAAATTCATCTTATCAGTCAACATGACTTTTATTCTCCTAAAAATTAGCATAAAATCCTATCCTCTGCAGTTTGTCACATTCCAATAGTCACATCTTCAACACTCCTCCTTGACTTTGAAAGTACAAACTCTAAGCTTTTGATGCAAGTATTCAAATCTAGCTTTTGGAAGTGCCTTGGTCAGAATGTCAGCACTCTGATTCTCTATTCTGCAATACTATAACTTTACTTTTCCTTCTCTTTGAACTTCTCTTTAGAAGAAAAAGCTTTATATTGAAATGCTTTGTTTTGCCTTGAAACATGAGATCACTGGCAATTGAAATTGCAGCCTGGTTGTCCACAAAAATTTATGTGCTTTCTTCTTGTTCCGTATGCAAATCTGTCATGATTTTCCTTGACTAGAGAGCTTGATTCACTGCAGAAATGACAACTACATATTCAGCTTCTGCAGTTGACTGAACTATGTCTTGTTATTTTGAGCGCCAAGAAAAAGCTCCAGCACCAAAAGAAAAACAGTAACTAGATGTGCTTCTCATGTCATCAACATAGCCTGCCCAATCACTATCAATGAATCCATGAAGCTTAAACGTATGAGAATGAGAATACATCACACCATAGTCTAAAGTTCCTTTGAGATATCTAACAACACGTTTGACAACTTGAAAATGCACTTCACTAGCACAAGGCATGAACCTTGAAAGTAAACTTACTGCAAACAAGATATCAAGTTTGATTGCTGTAAGATACATTAAGCAATCAATTAGAGCTTTTCATCAACTTTATCAGCTCTATCATCCTTGCTAAACTTCTCTTTCTGGTTCATTAGAGATGTAGTGCTTTTGCAATCCTCCGGATGGTACTTTTTTAGTATTTCCCTTGCATACTTTTTTTGGCAAATGAAGATTCCATCATGATTTTTTTTACCTCCATTTTCAAAAGGAAACTCATTAAGCCAAATTTTTTCATCTCAAACTCCTTGAGCATTTCAGCTTTGAACTATTTTTGAGTTTCTCATCATTTCTTGCCACAAGCAAATCATCAACAAAGACAATCACAATGATTAAATTTGCATTAACAAGCTTAACAAATAATGCTGCTTCACTTGGACTTTTGACAAATCCAAGATTTTGAAGATGATCATTTATCTTGTTGTACTAGGCCCTTGGAGTCTATTTAAGACCATACAAGGCCTTTTTTAACTTGTAAACTTTCCCCTCCTATCTTTTAACTTGAAATCCCTCAGGTTGGTCCACATAAATCTCCTTCTGCAAGTAACCGATTAGAAAAGCAGATTTTACATCTATATGGTAAACATCCCATCTTAAAATTTTTGAAAAATAAACTCCAAACACTTGTGTATGGCCTTTCACCACTATCTTGGCCTTGTGTTTATTTATAGAACCATCTGAGTTGAGTTTGGTTCTATAAACCCATTTGACACCTATAGGTTGCTTTTATCGAGGTTTGTCCACCAGCTCCCAGGTGTCATCTTTTTCAATCATCTTCAGCTCTTCATTGCATTTATCCACTTGTCATCCTTCTCAGCTTCCTCAAATTCTGCAGGTTCTAAGACAACCACATTACACCTATGATAAATTTAAGATAAAGGTCGTGTACCTGTGATAGGAATGTCATCTAAATCATTATCAAAGAGTTGTGGGGTTTCTGGAGGTTGATTGTTTACTAGCTCCTTCCAACTCCATTGTTTATCTTCCATGAACTTGACATCACTACTTAAGCATTTGTCTTTTTTAACCTGTAGAACATAAGAGAAACAAACACAACCAAAGATTTTTAGATTTTGTAAGTTTGGTTTGTTCTTAAACCAGCCTTCAAATGGTTTTTTTGTTCAAAACTCTGGTTGGAAGCCTTTTCAACAAGAATACAGCAGTGCGTGCAGCCTCTACTGATAGCTTCTTTGACAACTCCTTTTCATCCAGCATACACCTGGTCATCTCCAGGATGCTTCTATTTTTTATCTCACTTACACCATTCTGTTATGGGGTGTAAGGCAAAGTAAGTTGGTGCTCAATGCCAGCTTCTTCACAAAATTTATAGAATACATCATTTAAGCATTCCTTCCCATTGTCAGACCTTATGTTTTGCAACCTGTAACTACTTTGATTCTCCACCAATGCTTTGTATTTCTAGAAAATACTAGCAACCTCAATTTTGGATTTAAAGAAGTAAATCCAATAATATCTAGTATAATCATCAGCAAAAGTAATATAGCATTTATTACCACTTAAAAATGATTCTCTCTGGGGTCCCCCAACATCTATATGAATTAGCTTACCATATTGGCAAGCCACGCAATCAGTCAACTTGTCTTCAAGTATTGAAATACCTTTCACCAAGGCATGTTTCTGTAGGTTTAACAGTCTAGCAAGGTGGAAATGTCTAAGTCTTTTGTGCCATAGATTAACATTGGTGATTGTGCTTGAAAACGCTATTTGCTGCTCCTCCATAAGATTTAGAGCATAGCTTTTAGCTCTCTTTTTCACCCTGAATACGTCTTTGCCTTTTGCATCTTTGATCAAGCACCAATTGTCTTCAAACATGACTCTGAAGCCTTTTCTACAAGCACTATAACATGGAGCAAGTTTTGGTCACTATAACATGACTTTGAAGCCTTTTCAAATCTGCCATGCTTCCAATAGCAACTGTCCCTTTTCTCATGACTGAGATGAAATCACCGTTTCCAATTTTTACTTTGGAAACAATGGTTTTGTCTAACTCTGTGAAAAGCTTCTGATTGTTGGTCATGTGGTTTGTGCAGCCACTGACTACCAACCATGTATCACTGGATCTGTTGTTTGTAGGAAAGCAAGTTGCAACAAAGAGTGCTCATGTTCTTGTTCTTCCATAGTCACCTTTGCTTCCTCTGATTCAGACTTGCAGATTCGCTTTACATGTTTGAAGGCACCACATGTTCTACACTTGATATTTGGCGTCCACCAACATTTTCTTTGAGGGTGATTTGTACTTTTGCAATGTGGACACAGGGAAAGGTCTCACCTTGCTGCTTGTTGGAGCCTTCTAGTCTTTTGTTCTTCCATTTATTGTTCTTCTTTGTCTTTGTCACCCTTTGAATTTTGTGCTTTTGCATGAAAAGTACCTTGTACGGCCTCCTCCTGCCTCATCATTCTTCTTTGTTCTTGGGCCTGTAAAGCATTCACTAATTCTCCCAAGGTGATGGTTGATAGGTCTTTTGACTTCTCCAATGCTGATATATTTGGTTCATACTTTTTAAAGTATAGTAACCAAGATTTTCTGCAAAATTCTTTCATCGGGAAAGTCCTTCCTGATCAGCCTTACTTTATTTGCTATGCTTAGTAGGCGGTCAACATAGCCTTTAATTGTTCCTGTCTCCTTCATCTTTGCATCTCAATTTCTCTACCCAACACTTGCATGCCTTTGGTTCTTTCACAACCATTATACTTCTTTTTGAGATAATCCCAAATCTCCTTGGCAGATTTGAAATTCATAATTCTTGTAAAAATAATTTTTGATACAGCAAAAAAAAAAGGTAATTTTTGGCCTTAGCCTTTTTTGTCTTCCTATTCTTGTGATTCCTCAGTTGGGCCACCATTGGATTTGCAGGCAGTTCTGAAACATCATAATTTTCTTCTATTGGCTCCCAAAGATCCAATGCTGGAAGATGACTGATCATCCTTGCAGCCTGTAACTTGTACTCCTCACCATAAAAAATTGGTGGTGGACCAACTGTGTATGACTATATGTATCTTGCTCTCTCTGTTTCTCTCAACTCACAGATCCCTACAAGATAAAAGCTCTAGATACCAATCTGTTGTGTATGATAAAAGATATGATGCGAAGGATAAAAGATAACAGATAGTGAATTATAACTGCAGGAGGCTATTGTATTTAATACGTGGGGCAACATATCTATAAAGGACATGCAAAACAGAACTGCTAACAATTAAATAAAACCACTATCAGATCATGACCAAAAAAATAGGAACAACATAAATTCATCTTATCAGTCAATATGACTTTTATTCTCCTAAAAATTAGCATAAAATCCTCAACAGTCTTATTTTCTTACGGATTAGTAACCAGGGGATCTGAATCTGCTAAACACAACACAGACAATGACAACTAATCACAGCAGAGCTGAAGAATCACCATCATAAAATAAAGAATCTTTTCAAGTTTCCCCCTTAATTTTCCAGTAGTTAATAGTGATGGGCGGTAAAAGATTTTGGATGCAAATTTGCATTTCACTTTCATAAATCAATCTTTTCATATCCTGTTACCCTTAAGTTCTATTATTTCTTGATATAACAAAGAGGAAAAGGTGACCTGCACTTGGTACACAGCTTTTTGTGTAGAGGGATTTTACGGAATACTAGTTAAACTTTGGTGAATTATCTTCTCTGTGACAACACGTATTACTTCATTTTGCTGTTTAGAGAAGGCGTTGTCCTTACATGCTCTCTTTTGTGCAGATGAAGAAGACAGTGATTGAACTCTGGCAGATTTCACAATAATTAGGGCTAATTTTTTCAGCGTTAATTAGGAAGAGGTGGTGTATAATGTAATGTATTATAACGTGCATGCTCTTTAGTTTTTTTTATCTTCTGTGTTTCCAAATATTTACATGTGGAAATGACCAGTACTTGTCGCTAGTTACACAAGTAGTTTCTTCCTTGTTTCATTGATACGAACTTGAGTTTTGACAGTATTGGTTTAAATTTAGTATATTTTGTTTCCCCTTTCAAACTCGTTTTCAGTTAAATTGCCTTTCGTCAACCGTAAGTGGCTGCATGGTCGTTTGTTAAAATCTATGTCAAATTTAAGTTGTTTAATTTGCTTACAAGTCTACACCTAGCTAAACCTGTGATTAAACTGAATTGTGTAAATCATTACATTGGTTTAAAATGGAGTATAAAATTTTCCCCGCCTCTTCTACTCGTTTGTTAAAAAACCTTTCCCCTTTATTTTTAATTTTAACCTCAAATTTCAACCATACAGTGGAATCTGATTATGTAGTTGGATTTAAATGGATTTATTTTGTGGGCCGGGTGATGGGGGCTATTTTCCAGGGACTGGACCCTATTATTCCCATTCGTGTCATGATTCTATACCATGTAAAGTGCCAACAATAACGGGAAATTTTCTTACAACCCTACAAAAATTTCTTTTAGCATCCTTTTTTATCTTTGGGAGGACAATTTCTTCCTGCACTCTCATGTATACTACAGATTGGGTATTCCGGAGTACAAAATGTTTACGAATGGAGTGTTCCGGAATATCAAATATAGGGTGTATGCAGAAAGTTGTAGGGTGCAGAAATGAAATACGTGTCGGAGAGCCTATTCCGGAATATAAAAAATGAGGGTGTGAGGGTTTAGCAAGTAAAAGCCCAATAATGGACAGGATTTGTTTCTGAGTGAGCTTTGGTTGGATTCTACTTTGGCTCGTCATTTTCAAAAATATCAACGTAAGACCGATCAATGTACACGATATATGCTTGGCTTCAAAATAAAATTTGTTATCAGGAACGAAATAATTATTACTAATATACATTTCATGTAAAAGTGATATCATTTCAGGTTTTTGCCATGTTTTGATTGATTAGTTTTGTTAATACATCTGGGTTGTCACTAGTTAAGTGTGAACTGTGTGATAGTAATTTAAAAACATTAAATGTTATGTCAGTATGTAATAATGTCAGAATATGTTTAACTCAAGTCTATTTGCGAGGTTCAAAGTTATGAAGTTGTTTCAGAAAATAGCTTGGTTGAGGTGTTTGGTAGGCGTGTGTTTTGTTTCCTGGAAGGACACTAAGCAACTGATTCATGATGATTTGGTTTTAATGCTCCCCATTTTTCATTGAAGACTTTTTGCAGGTTATTTGTTACAACTTGTATAAAATGGCTTACCTTTTCTTGGTGTACATGCCTATAATGTGCGATCAGACTTTAATCTTCACTTTTCATGTACCCGATGCTCCAAGAATGGTTTTCTATGGTTTATGATTTCGTTAATAAGCTCATTTAATCTACCCATATGATACTCCTGAAAATTTTTAATACTGAGACATAAGCAATTTTAAAAGAGAAGGATAAAAGTACTTAAATAGTATAAAATGACTAAAGAAGACATGTATGATCCTTTTTCTGTAGGAGAAATAGATATTCCGTAATATTATTATTAGTGTTGAAGAACACCTTTTAAACTCGACTGGGAAAGAAGGATTATTCAGTGTTCTTCCTGTCTTCGTTAGTTCACAATGGAGTTCCTTTTGTCGTAGATTATGTAAGGAATGATTAATTCGTTAATGTTATCCCTTTTTTTCTTAATTTTTAGAAGCGTTCATTGTTATTTAATGCTTATTTGGTGTATGCGTGTAGCTGCCCAAGGGTTGATTACAACTTTACATTTGAATGGAAAATTAGTTTTTTCTATAAGTAAGATTGTTTAATGTAGGAATAGATGGTAATTTGATGTGGTTTTGCAAAATCCTTTTCTCCTAATAATTCCTCTTTCTTATTAAAAATTTAACTTAATTCATTTGATTGAAAAAGATTAATAAAGTAAGGCATTAATGGTTAATTAATTTATAGAATTTAACCTTTAAATTTATTTCAAATAGGGATTGGATTGAAATTAAACTGATTTGAGTTAGGAGCTAATATTTAAGTTTTTTTTTTCAGTAAAAAAATTTAACAATTTAAACTATGTGATAAGAAGAGAATAAAAAGAATTGATATGTTAATTAAATAAGTCATTTTTTTTATAAAAATAAATAAGATGCTTGATATGTAAGAGTATTTATAATAATTACTCTATGATGTAATAGAAAGAGAGTAATAAAGAATATATATATATATATATATATATATATATATATATATATAATCATCTTGACATCTTCTGATATCTTTAAAATAAAAAAGAAAACGAAATTAAGTATCTTTAAACCTTCGCTTAACTGTTCAATTGATTTTTTTTTCTTTTTTTTTTTTGGTTCAACATAATATTTGATCTCATGTATGCATGACTGGATTTTGCGCATTGCATAAATATTAAATAAGTGTTTGTTTTCTTTCAAATCAACTAACTACTTTTTAAAGGTTATTGCTTTTTTTTAAATGACACTTTAAAAGTGTGATAAACTTTTTAAAATTTAAACTATTCCAGTATTTTCTTTAATCTTTGTTCCTTTTTCAGGAGTGCAAGTATTAATATAAATGTAATATCGAACTTTTGCTTAGTTTAATGTGGTGTGTGTGTGTATATATATATATATATATATATATATATATATTAATATTAATATTATTTTAGGAACTTCGTGACTCTTTAGGACCAATAGGGTTAAATGTAAAAATGTATTGGTTGAGGGAACGATGATATTTACGTATGTGATACTTTTCTTCTCGTACAATCATATCAAATAATTTGTAAAAGCTGAGCTTAAAAAGAGTAGGTGTCGATATTCATTTGCATGTGGCACTGCCACTGAATAAAAGCATATATTTTTTCGGTGCACTAAATTAAAGCTCATGCATTATGTAACAAAATAATAACAATAAAGTAGGAAAAAGAAAAACAAAATTCATACAATAGGGCTTTTTGAAGCAATTACAAAATTAATTAAACCAGTAAATGTGTGATGTGATTTTAACTTTTGAGAATTGTTTTGCTGACCACCATTGACCATATAAACTACGTGCCACAAAAACAAACATTTATGACAAATAACGTAGCACACAAACACACGCTCAATAATGTTGTTATGTTTCGTTTCAGTCATAACTATCGGATTGCTCATGCAAAAAGTTATGTTCGTGACTAGGTATTTTGATTATCTCTTAAAAAGTCTAATGATCTTTATTTCGGTCAAAAAGGTTGGATTTCTTTAGAAAGAAAGTAGGTAGCGTCCAATTTCTTTCTGTCTGGGGCATGCACACTTTAGTTTTGTACAATAATGATTCATTTTATGGTAATGAAATAGTGTCTCCTCCAAACTCCAAAGAACATATATTATAAAATCGCCATCGATGCATCCATCTTAATTTGTCACTTGTTAGTGTCCAATTCAGTAACATGTTGCCAATTCTACTTTAGTAGTACTAAAGCATCGCTCATCATTGATGAAAAATACGCATTACTAATCTATCACGTTGAGTTGGAACTTAAGAAAACTATTAACCTTTAAAAGTTCAAGAAGGGACTAAAATATTTTCATTATTTAACAATTTTTAAAAATATAATTATGTATGTTTAATTTAAAAATGACACGTTAACTACTAGCCAACGTGATTATATATGGTTTCAAATACTGTGATATATAATCTATATAAAAAGTTCAATTTTTACTAAATTATGTTGACCCTTTATGTCACAATAATAAAAAAGAAACCCACATAACGCATGTTTCTAATCGAAGATGTTTTTGAATTTCAAAGTTAAAGGGTGGAAGCACCTATTAATTGTGATAGAGGAGTTAGTAGATTTGATAAGTTAGCATGTTGGGTTGGACCTACCAGCCACTAAGCAAATAAGTTGAAGATGATAGGTTACCACTTTGTCCATAAGAGGAATGCCCAAACAAGAAAGCTAGTGATATATCGATGAATGAAATGTGTGCATGAACTATCAAACTTGGACGGAAAATACACAAGTGTATCTCATATATGCAAGCTAGCTAAGGACATTCGAGAACAAAAGTAGCACCAATTAATGAAATTGATAGAAATGATGTTGAAAACCCAAATCATCCACCCATTTGGGGTGCACATATTCAACTTATTAGAATCTAAACAATTTTAGTAGCAAACTCTATCCTACCTCTTATGTCAAGATTGCGATGATTTTTACTTATATTTTTTCTGCCCCGTCTTGTTAAGCAGTTAGATAAGATATTGTGTATCTATGAATTGCAAGGAATGTAATGGAATTTGATTCTCTTCGGTTTTCTCTTGTTTTAATTATTTGATACATAATGGAACTGGTCGACCTGACACTATATTTCGAAGAAGAACAACACTGTCAGTTAAATATATTTTTAATATATGTTTTATTTTTTATTGAAGTTTACTCAAACTTCCAAAATTACAAATTAATTTTATTGAAAAATATATGAGATTCATTAAATTTTATAATTTTTAATAAATTTTAAATAGTAAAAAGAGTTTGTTTAAAAACAAAAAATATTAGATAACTCAAAACTGTTAGCTTGATCACAATTTCAATAATCTACATAATATATATTAAAGTTTTTTAATTTTTAAAAAATAATAATACACAATTATTATGTATCATATAATGTAATAATTGATTGAGAAGTTAATGTTGTAATGATTTCTCATTTAAAAAGTGTATTATCAATATCTATTAGCGCACACCTTCTATTTTGCAATTTATTTTCTTAATGCTACTCATATATATATATATTAAAAGTTATGTATTTATATATAGAATAAATAAGTTTACACAGTAAACTAATCATAAATTAAATTTTAGAGATTTTAAGGGATTTTTTTTGTCTATACATAAATATAATATTTTATTATCTAACACTTCCAAATATATAAAACTAATTAACAAATTATAATTTAAAAAAATAAAGAAAAAGAATTAAAAAAATTCAGGAGGTGGGGAGTGGTGGGCCTCAACCCTAGAACCTACTTGGGTCCTTAGATTTGAGGTATAGATAAAAGAAGTCGTTGGCAAGATGTAAGGAAAGACACAATAGGAATAGGAAGCAGTAAAGGTGATTATCATGTGTGACAACCAAATCCTATCCTCCCAACTTGTTTTTGTATGAAATCTGTCTCAATTTGCGGACATTCAATGGAACAAAACAAGTTGGGTGATGACAGGGAAACAACAAAGCGACCATTTAATAATTACATTGAGAGAAAGAAACAGATGCAATTCCTTAACAGTATTAAGTGTTGGTCGAAGTTGGAGTTATTAGCATGGAAAGTGGAAATGACGTACGGCTAAATAATGCAAATTAATGTCATGCCCTACAACCCATGGACATTGGAAAAGCTAGCCAACACCCCTATATAAAATGGAAAGTACAATTCAACTTGTTGACTATTGGAATATTAGTAGATCAGTAGTGGAAGAAAAATTTTTCTTGGGAAAATTATTTTGATTTATAAGAGAATAAAATATAAGGATAATTGTGTGTAAGAGTTATGTTTTAGGTGTATATATATGATAGTAACATAAGATTTTGTACATATTATTTCGTTTTTCATCTAGTAATTTTGTATAAGAGTTTTTAAGAGAAGTTTCTTGTCTTTACTTATAAAATGTGAGAAAGACATAATATTGTGTATCAATGTGAGATTGATTCTATCCCATTATATAATTATACAGTATACACTTGGAGTGAAAAATTATGTTTCTTCTGATATGTCCAATACTTAATTTATTTCTTACACTCTAAATAAATTGATATCTTGTGAAGCAGGTAAGTAAAATCTAAATAATTCAAAAAACATGTGACTAAATATTTTTGTAATTTAATTTGTTAGATACTTTTTTTAATATAAAAAATGTACGTAAACTTTTAAGCATTCAACAACTTTTGTTTGTATGATTCATCATTATTGCTTTAGCGCTATATGTGTTGCTGTAGAGGGAGGACTCACGTGTTGCATAGGAGGGGGATCTTTGTGACAGAAGTTGGAAGGAATCATCAAAACAAAGTAAAAAAAAAAAAAGTTAGGAAGGAATCCGAATTTGATTCTCTTGGTTGTACATGTTCTGCTGTTGGTATCCATAATGGAATTGCTGACACAAAAACCACATTGTCAAGTCCTCGAATATTTTATACCTGAAAAATTCCCGAACACTTGGCACGTTCATGTATGTAGGATCATTGATCAATCATTCAATTCCAATTAATAATTAATGTCGTGTGATCTTATTCTCCAATTAATATGTAAGAAATAGGTAGCTTTATATGAACTAGATTGAATCTACCCCATTTGAGTGGTGAACTAGGTAACTAATAGTATGACTAAGTAGTTATGTGCATATAAGTTAGAACGAATTGGCCCTTAACAGAGAAAGATACATATATTAACTCGGATTCATTTATGGTCCCATGTTATGTGTCTTTTTCTTACTTATCAATAATTTGCGATATTGAAGAGAAATTTATATTAATTAGTGGGGAGTAGTTTGAATCTAACCAATAAAACAAGAATTTGAATTTTAAAAATGAAGTTGATTAAAAATCAGTAAAAATGTTTAGATTAAAATACAAGAATTACGTAATGCTTAATCAATTAAATTCTTATAGACAATTTTTTTTAGGGTCATAAAATTTTTCCTGAAAGTTTTCTTTTTCAAAGACTTTTCTTGCCATGGAAATCTAGGATAAAATATTCCTCCAACTGAAATTTTATATATCAGAGAAAAAAAATCTTATTGATCAATACATTGAAGGATAGAATGAAATATTTGCTTTTATAAGATCACACATCGGTTTGAGCAATTTTCCTAAAGAATCTCTTTGCTTAATTCATCTTTTTTCTTGAAATTTATTTTTGTTCCAAAAAATATTTAGTGCTGCTTGAATCTATTATATTGTCAAATACTAGAATATTTTGTACGAAAAAATTCCTCAAACATTTGGCACACAAATATATGCCCAATGACCTCATGCGCGCATATGTAGGATCAAATCATTCAGAATCCAATTAATGTTCTCTTTGCAACTAGCCAGGAAAGCTCGATGAAATACAGTCACATATGAAGGGGAAATCTCACGTGAGTTGAATCTGATCACTATACTCTTTGTTGACATGGAGTAAAGGTGTACTCAGAACTCGGGGAGAAGAAAGAAAATAATTGTAAGGGGAGAAGAAAGAAGAGCATGCAAAATATTAACATATTCACTGCGTTTCGATATCTAGTCTATACTTTTACATGAACAAATTTTATTGTTGTAATTTTTGAATGAAAAAATTATAAATCCTCTTATATATAATATTTTTTTTTCATAGCAAAATTTACCAACCCTTCTCCATGAAATTTTTTCATGGCAAAAATTACAAACCTTCCATATGACAAAAATTACAAACCAGTTTGACACACATTATCTAAAATCTAATACACTCTTTTATTAGATTGAGTTAAAGATGTGGTGCAAGTGAACAAAAATTATAAACCCTTTCACAATGTTTGACACACTATCTAAAACCTATTATACTCTTTTGCTAGATTTAAGGATGTGGTACAAGTGAATAAAATTTATCACTCTATCTTATGTAAGTTTTTCACTCATTTATTCTTTTAATGTTCACCGATGTAGGACTTTGAATTAACAATAGGGTGAACGTCTAAATGAAGTGATTCTAAGGTATTGTTGCCTTTGTTCGAGATGAGGGGAGTATATTTGCTGGACTCTGATGCTTAAGTCAATCTTAAGAAGTGAAGAATAGTTTAGTAATGAGTGAAATGAGGTTAAATTTAAGAATGCTTCCGGAAAATGAAGATGTGATATTTATAGATGTTGGACTGATGTGATGAGTCATGGCATGATTATAAATTTGTCTTATAAAAGACACATGTCATCTCATAATAGAAGGAGGGTAGCTGAGTAGGTTTGCTTGGCTGCCTTCACCGGTTAAAATAAAATTTTGTCCTCGACGACAAAAGTCAATAATATAATATATTTACGGGTAATAATGATATTTTTTTATTTAATGTAATGATGATATGATTATACAAAAGTCAACAACATAATATATTTACAGGTAATAATGCCTTCTTATTTAATGTAATGATGATATGACCGTATATATATTATATGACCCAAAAATAAAATAAAATAAATCAATTAAGTGAATGTGTAGAGATTTTAGAATTGCCAAAAATTATATAATGTAAATTAATAAAAAATGCAACTGATATAACTTAAAAAATTACCAATTGTTATAAAAAGTGGTGATCATTGATAAGTTTTGTAATATTGGTGTCAAAATATTTTGTAATAAATAATATTGTCTATTTTTTAAAATAATTATTATAAAATTAAATTAGTAAATTTATTGTACATCACAATTTATGATGGAATAATAATCATACAGCCTGAGCTAAGATGTTTTCTCTAATATGAAATTTAATTGATTTATATATACCCTTAATGTTTACGATACATTCAAAAGAAATTTATCTTATCGCGATTTCATCTTCATGAATAATATGACATGATAAAGTAATCAAATTTTATTGCATCATTTACATGTATGTATTTCTATATCAATATGCAATTGGTTCGAGTGATATAAACTCGAGTCTCCAAATTTTCATCTTCACATATTAAGTAATTATAAAGATTTTTTTTTGTCTCTCGTATCTCTTTCAACTTTCTCTTCCATCATCGATATCAACACGTGTCAAATTATTTTATACTTATAATTTATATAAATTAAACTCTTGTATACATTAGAGAAGGTGAAATCATTGTTTTTGATATTTTACGGCTTTTGCGTCATTAGTTAAGCTTAGTCCATATAATGAAAATAGATTAACACATCCATGATAATTTATTAATTTACACTAGATAATTTTTGCCATTTTTTACGAACTACGAACAAATTGAACCATTTTCACAACTACACCTAGAATTCCCGGCATGTATTATCATCTTTTTAAATAGAATCTTTGCTTTGAGCATATGACACATATGATTAGATACATACCCCATTGTGAGGGGAAAAAAAGTACTAGGAGGACAAAAACAGATACAAGAGCATTAATTATTGCATTATTTGATTCACATTATACTTTCTGAAACACGGAATAAAGGTAAATGAAAACAAGGAAAGGCGCAATGAAAATTGAAAATGAAGCTAGCTAGTGAGGCAAAGATTTTCACCATGCACAAAATCTTTCTTGACCTCAATCTAGCTAATCTAATAGGAAAATTTGTAGTGCTAGTCCAATTAAAGGACCTTCATGATGTTGTTGTTACTTGTGGGACTTTTTTCCCTGCAGGAACATTAATCTCAATCCCATCAAAATTGTCTGAAGCTGATTTTGCACCGTTCTTTATTGGCAATTCTTGGCTTTCACCTTTCCCTATATCATTTGTGTTTTGACGGTCTTTGCTTTTGCCCCACACCACAGTGTAAAGTCCACACACTATTAGAATAGCCCCAAATATACTGAAAAGGAAATCAACACACACAATGAATTTAATTAATAATTAGCACATAAATTAATCACCTATATTTATTGATTGATGCTAATTATTTAAAGGAAAAGTGATGTTTAATGCATCATGCATACCTTCCTAGATGAACTTGTTCGGCTAAGACAAGGGAACCCAATGCAGCAGTGATAATCATACATAGAGGACTGAAAGAAGTAACAAACACTGGTCCACGCTCTCTTGTTACAACCCCTTGTACATAGTATGCCATTCCAGAACATATCACCCCCTGGTCATTATTTAATAAATTTAGTTAGTCAAATCATCAATTAGAAATCATTATTTATCATTCAATGGTTTTAATTTTAGTTACTAAGGAAAGGTGTACTCACAGAATAAACACAAGCAAGAAGCCTTGAGTCCCAGCCTATGACCCATACGCTAAAGTCTCTTTCAAATATAAGGGATGCAATTGAACCCTCAATAATACCCATCACACAAATCCAAGCTGTGAGTGATAGCTCTGCTGGGTACTTCTTCAAAGTGAATGACTAATTCCACAAAATTGTAACACAAAGTCAGATTAATCTCAATTAATTTTTTCTAGTAAATTAATAAACAATTTCATATTAAATGAAGATTAATCTAAATATATAATTTCAAATTATGAAATAATTTCTCATGAATACATGGACTACTAGTTATGATGGCTATACTTACTTGCAAAATGAAGAAGCCAGCCCAACTAGCACAACTTGATATGAGCATTACAGTGCCAACTACCCAGTGCTGATCAGAAGGTTCAGTGGTACTACTGCTAGAGTTACTATGGTGGTTGATTGCTCCTCCTCCCTTTATGATTTGGAAAGCAGGGCCTTTGTACAGAGTCATAACCATAGCTCCAGAAACTGTTATAACGGTTCCAATGACCTTGGCTAGGCTGTGAAATTTTCTCAAGTTTACCTTCTCTAGCCTGATTAGTAGAATAACATCATGTCATTAGATTCACTAGAATAAATCTTCAACAGTAAATAACAAAGAAATTTGGAAGAATCTTATTAGATATATTCATATGTCTTGACAAAAAAGTAATATTGTTTAATCCAACTTGTTTAAGTGATAGCATTGGACTACATGGAATCAATCAAACTTTAATTTAATTAAGAATAATGAATATTGCAAAGAATGTGGATACGGCACAAAATAGTTTGTGACATCATTTGTCAAGTAGAGGCCCCATGTCATGCATGCAGGGGTGGCTTCCATATTGTTTGATCCTATAATTCTTTGGAAATAATGCAACTAGCCTTTTTTCCTTTGCGTAAGCACACAAACTTTCATTAATTAATATAATAACGGTAATCATGTATGAAGCTTTTACCTGAAAATTAGTGCCATTATAAAAGTAATAGCTGGGAGGACATTAACAGTGGCGGATGCAAACGTTGTTGAGGTCATCTTCATCCCCATGTTGTACAAGTTCTGATCTAGCACTGGCCTGTTCCATTTCATCACAAAATAAATCCTTAGTTAGACATCAAACACGTTGTACTTATAGCCTCAAAAAACAGAACCTCTAGAAAAAATTTTCAGTAACCTTTACAATTTACTATAAAATCAAATTATAACCAAAATGATTTTTAAAAAATCTATTGTCAAATAAACTATTTTCTTGTTCATCCAGTATTATTAAGTCGTATAAGATCATTGTAATTCTAATTAATTCACATAATACATAATTAAATATTACTAATTTTATTTCATGAATTAAAAAAAATTAAAAACGCATGACATAAAAATTAGTCAAAGTTATGACAACGACTACCAAATGACTTTTCATCTAACACACACAGTGAGGGCATTTGGTGTACAAAATCTTTTTCCATTTTCAAAAATCATGTTTTTGGGAATTATATTTCCTAAGAATCGAGTTTTCAAGAACTGATGTACATATGTTTGATATATTTAAAAAATTGTCAGAAATAAGAGATATGATGATAAAAGGTACTTATCCCATTCATAGGAATCTTAGGTTCCCTCCCTCTTTTATGATAAAATTTTAGGAAAAACTTAACTAAAGAATTATTCTTGGAAATGTTAGATTCTCGAGAATTTTTTTTTTTTAAAAATGTGATATAAATATGAGAGTTAATAAAACTTCGAAAAAAATCCTCTTAGCAAACATCCTGTACACTAGTTATAATTGTAGATGGTTAGGTTTGGTTATCGATTTAATTGTTATTTTGTGTATGTGCTGGGTCCTCATCCTATCAATTTGGCCTTGTATGGACCATGTTACCAACATACATATCCCCTGCTAGCATTTTCGTAGCATGGTCTAATTAAAATAACAAAAGGAAATTAAATTATTGCTAGGGAAGAAAGTAATGAGATTATGATTGGAAACATTGCGTTTTGATAATGATTATCTGGTGTATCACTTTCTTTGGTATGATGTGTCCGCTATAAAAAGTGGAGCATTATGAACATCACTATCAGCTAGTAATAATCTCATTTATATTAGTTTTGGGTTATAAATTATGCAGAATTTCTATGTATATATTTATATAGTTATTAGTTAATATATTTATTCATTTGATTTTGACGAACTTCAGGGTTTATTGAAGGGATGTTGAAATGCATTATGTTTCTATTCTTAATCTTGTATTTATGATGGCCGTGACGTACATAAGGAAAACAGAGCAAGAGGGAAACGTGTAAAAAAAATGTTTAAAAAATAAATAAATTCAAAGTGAAGATTTTGTTGTTTGAATATTTCTATTCCCTAGGAATAATTTTTTTAATTTCCTTCAGTAAACAAGAAAGAATATAGATTTTTTTGCTACTTCGACGAAAGGAACTAAAAAAGATTATATTATATGTTTAGCTACTTATATGCATGCATGCATGTCTAATTAAAAATATTATCACGCATGTTCCAATTCATGAAGAGACTAAAAACAAATTAAATGTATGATTTGATAATTGGAATATGATAGCTGGAAATAATCTGAAGAGCCTTACTCAAGGAAACCAAGTGCCACAATCCTCAGGAAGATTGGAAGAGTCATCTTTGGTCTTATTTTTCTGCAAAGATTGTGAATCAAAACAAAACCTTATTGTTATGGTGTTGCGGGAAAAAATAATTACAAGGGTATTAGGAATTAAGAACAACAAAAGCAGCTATTAGTTGGGTAGTGGAACATATACAAACTTGTTTTTAAGTAAGAATGGAATAAGTGTCAAGAAATTTAATTACAATATTTACGAACTCTTTATAATCAAGCACTCTTAACCAAATTTCCTTAAAGCACGCATGTGCAATGAAAGAAGAAGAGAAAGAGAGAGATATAAACCTTTCAAGGACAAGAGCAAAAGGGACTATAATAATAGCGGCAACTACATGCCGGTACACTGAGAGTATCCAATGACTCATGCCATGCTTGAAAGAAACCATAGTGATAATATACATCCCTGAGTAGCCAAATTGAAGGGACAATATTGCAAGGTAAGGCTTCAATTTTCGGAGGCTTTGGCTCAACTTACTATTAGCATTTTGGTCCTCCATTTTGTATGCACCAAAGTGACACACAAAACACACACAAACTCTCTCTAACGAGTTATGGGTTGTGACTTATTTTGAGTTTGTGAGTGACCCTCAAAACGAGATGTGGCCTTTTTATAGCCCAAAAAGCAAAATAATTTTAAAAAAGAAGACTTGGTTTCACACAACACTTTCGCTTCCAAGGCACTAACTCTCCCACTTCATTTTTCACCCCAATGATTCCCTTACCCATTTTCCAACATAAACATATTCCTGCTAGAAGCGAAAAAAGTAAGGCAGATATTATGTATCTCTATAGAGAAAATTTTTATTGTCCTCTTATCATAATTTCTCTTTATTTATTATTTAATTTTTCTTTGTTAGTTAATTAATTTATATGGGAAGTGGGAGGTGTTTGTTTCATTGACCACCAAATGGAATATAGGTTTAGTGCTTGGTCATGACGCAAGCAAATATGTTCCTATGTGGTGTTAAGTAAGAGTGGGTGTTGTATATGTGGACACCATTTAGAAAGAAGGATAAGCGAAAAATCATTCGTTAATCAGAGATTTTTCACCTACGTTACGTTAACTATATAATGGGCACATTACATGGCTTGGTATTTGTCAAAAATTGAATAATAACAACGTTAAGCCAATAAGCCACATGTCCTGCTCCGCAGAGACATATATAGTAACGTAATCACATATATATGAATTCAATCTCGTACTCAAGTCTAGTTGGTGTGGGATTAATATACATAATAGTAAGAATATTAATGCAAACATTATTAAATATTCCATTAAATAGCTAAATAGAATTCTCTATTTCAACATTCTGCGTTATATACCCAGAAATATTTGAGCTAGTTTTTGCAACTCAAATATGTTTCTATTTTATTTTATTTTTACGTTCAATTGAATGGTGACGATAACTGATAACAAAAAAAAAAGTCTTTTAAATAATAATATATGTTTCATTTTTCGATTAATCGGATAACAAGACAAGAATAGCGAAAAAGGAAAAAAAAAAAAGAAAAGAAAAAGAGAACAACAGATTTAATTCCACTACAATGCATATTTTGGCTTTGGTGGTACCGTCAGATCGTGCTATATCCTTTCACCCAAAATTGAAGATGACAGAGTCGGGTTTTGCTGAAAAGATAGAGATAAACTATCCGGATTTATAAGGTCGGTTTGAAAAATGGAATTAAGGGTGAAGAAAGAAATGGAGGAGTAGGAAATTCCGGGGTTGAAGTCATCTTTTATTAATAAAAAAGTAATAATTAATCATTTAAAAAAATAATAACTAATTTGCTCAAGTAATATAAGATCGGTCATGGAAAGAATTTAGACGTTATCTTTCTTGACCTTAAACCAAGTGTGCATATAATGCAAGAAGTTTAAGAGGAACAAATCTCCTTAAATATTTTAAAAAACAACACACTGAGAAAAGAGCAAACTCCTTGACAACTTAAGGCCGTAGGAAGTTGTAGATTGATTTAATTGTGAAGAGGTCTCATGATGCGTTCTCCTTCCACATCCATTTGTCTAGTACATATATTGAGAAAGAGTGCAAGACATTCACAACAAATATCTGCTTTCTTCCCACACGAAAGATCTCTCTATCATCCCTAATTAAGACCAACACCAATGATTATTGATTCACTCTCTCCCGTCACAGCACACATGCATCTTATTAATATTGTCGAAGGAATGAATGTTTAAGAATGGCCAATCTGAACATCAAATATATTAGAACTCGACATTTTTTTTAGGATTAGATTGTAGTTGATTTTGCTTGAAAAATTAGCTTTGATTATTTATGTAAGTTATTGTTATGATTTATTACTTGTTGTGTAATCCAAAAATATGTATATATAAACATCTTAGGAGGTTGATCTTTGTAAGCCTTTTATAAGTTAGTTTTGAAAGCCATCTTTGTAAGAGTCTAGGGTTTAGGGTAATATATATTTTTTGAGAAGATATAAAACTGTGTTATGTTGTTCGGTTTTTCTCTCTTTTGAATGTTTAAGTGTTTTCTAGTTTTATAAGTTTAAATCTCTTGCATTGTCTACCATAACCAATCTAATATGTTCATTCGTTTGGTAGACTTATTTTTGCATCTACTCACTTGTGTCTAATATCCATTCTTTTGCATATGAACTTTCTATTTTTCTAACATGGTATCTAGATGATATCTAGAGCTTTATAAATCTTTGAACGATTGTGAGAGAAAAAAAACCCAAAGCATTAGAGGAGCATATGCAAAGCGAGAAAAAATCACATAGGTAACACCCAAACTACTACAATAAAAATGACTTAAACTAATTTTTTACCTTTACCTCCTATGTTTGCAAGAGAAAACTTTCATTTGTGGGTTGCAAAAATAAAGACTTATATTAGAGCACAAAATCTATAGGATGTTGTGCCAAATGGGAGTAATCCACCTCCATTACCATAAAACCCAACTATGACTCAAATACAAAGTAACTATGATGAATTGACAAAAGATAGGAGAACCCATGCCATTATACATGTAGCTTTACATGATGATGTGTTTATCAATATTTTGACTCTTGAGACACTTAAAGAAGCTTGAGAATGGCTGATGGAAGAGTTCCAAGGGAGTGAAAGAACTAAGAGAATGTTGATGCTCAACTTGGGAAGAAAGTTTAAGGTACTAAAAATGAAAGAAGACAAGACAATCAAAAAATTTTCTAACAAGCTCTCGAAGACAATTGTGCAAATCATTGCGTGGTGAAAAACTCTATGATCGAGGAATTGTTGAGAAGATATTGGTAGGTCTTTCTAAGATGTATAAGTCCAAAATCTCTTCTCGTGAGTAAAATTTAGACTTCTCCAAGATCACACTTACATAGCTCAGCAATGCCCTGCAAATCATAGAATAGAGACGTGTTTTGAGGATGGTAAACAACGTTGAAGGAGCACTTCTTGCTAGAGGCATAGGTGAGAGTATGAGAAACTCTGAGAAAAAGACTTTTAAATAAAACAATTGGAAAAAACAAGTTTCCATCTTATTCCCACTATAAGAAAACAAACCATATATAAAAGTTTTGTTAGTCTAAGCCTAAAGTCAAATGCAATGTCTACAATCAACGAAGACATGTGGAGAGAGTTTGCAAAAACAAAGCAAACCAACTGGAACAAAGAGCTCAAGTGACTACACATGGGAAACAGGTTGTGAAATATAATGAATATTTATTTGCCGTTATTTACTATTTAGCAAGAAAAAATAAAGAAGCTTGGCTCATAGATGATGGATGTTTAAATCATATTGATGTTAGCATGAAAAGGTTGAGTCCAATTCAAATCTCCAAAGTCACCATAGGCGACGAACAAAGTGTAGACGTCAAAGGAATATGAGTTGTCTCTGTTGAAACTCCCTTGGGTACTAAGTATACTCTTAATGTTTTATTTGTGCCCGGAATAAACCAAAGTTTGCTAAATGTAGGTCAAATGCTCGGAAAGAAATATTATTTAATCTTCAAAGATATGAATTGCATAATATTTAATCCATCTAGAAGTGAATTGATGTCTATCTTGATGAAAAACAAAAGTTTTCCTACTGAGTGGAAGGAAACTATTGAGCAAGCTCTTCATTGTGCATCTAACAAACCCAACTTACAACATTAAAGACTTGGTTATTTTACGTCTGCTACATATGTCAATAATGATAAAAAGGAGAATCTAGATAATGATCTTGTTGTTCCAAAAAAGGAACAACAATTTTGAGAGATGTTTATGCCAGATGCAACCTAGCTGGCTACACATGAGTCAACAAGTTATGTTGAAGTTGTGGAAGAAAGTTTGGCCATCTCTAGGCATAACACATGTAAAAAGGAGATGAAGAAATTTGAAAAACTAATAATTGGAAACTTGTGAACAAACCACTCAATCAAAAGGTAATTGATGATGAATATGTTTATAGAGTCAAATTTAATGCTGATGGTTCCATAAACAAATGAAATTCAAGATTAATGGATAAAAACTCCTTTCAACAGTGTAAGACACGTGAGCATAGATAAAATACTCTTCCCCAATAAACAAATTTAAAACCCTGAGATCAAGACTTTGAATATTAAAGAAAAATCTCAAGAAGAAGTTAGAATTTGACATCTTTTTTAGGATCTTTCTTAGGATTGACTTTAGAATAGATGATTGTTATTTGTAAAGTTAACCTTTATTTAGAACTTGACATCTTTTTTAGAATCTTTCTTAGGATTAATTTTAGATTAGATGATTGTTACTTGTAAAGTTAACCTTTATTTAATTGTGTCAGTTACTGTTACAAGTTAGTGTTTGTTTTAATTGTGTGATCCAAAAATTTAGTTTTAGTTTAGTATGCCTACATAAACTTTTTAGGAAATTATCTTTGTAAGTATTCTGTAAACTATTTTTAAAAGTCATCTTTGTATCTCAATCACGTAATCTTGAAAAGATATAAAACTTTTTTCTATCTTCTTGAGTGTTTGAATTTTTTTTTATTTGATCAGTGTAAATATTCTAGCTTTGTCTATCCTTAATTGTCTAATAGAACTCATTCGTCTAGTTGATTTATTCTTATGTCTCATGTCCATTCTTCTACAATGAACCTTGTTTTTCTAATAATATCAAAGTCATACATTTCTCCCATTTATTACCTTTTCTAGTTATACTTAGTAAACAAAAAGGTGGTACACCGTTTTTTTCCTCTGTCAAGCCAATATCCAATCACCACGAATAAATCAGATGAAATTAATCAACTAAGTTAAGGTGAGAGGATGTGAAAATTTTATGAATATTTTTTCTTATATTATAAGAAAATATAAATCTCATATATACTGATCACGAATGAAATCTCTACCAAAATGTCGGCCCTATAGATTTGAGTTATGCCACAAATTACAGATAATTTATAATGCCCATTTTTTGCGTATGAAATCTCATAACCTCAACAGTCTTCATTCACTCTCTCTTGAAGGCTTCTTTGAAATATGAAAAATTAAGTGTTTTAAATTTAATCAAGAGTTTCTCGTTTTAAATGGCATCTTCAAAGAGTAAAAAGAACAAAAAACAAGAGTTTCTCTATTGTTCCTTTTTCTTTTAAGATTTAAGTAAACTTTTAGAAAGAAAAGTTTTATTTATAGACAGGCTAAAATTAAGACATGCAGCTTTCCGTTTCGGTCAACACAAAATCAATTTGAATTTCCTTTAAAGTTCAGTTGCATATGCACTTAAAACTAAGTTGCCTGTCATCTAAAAGAGAAAGGACCACTAACATTTTTCGTTTCGTTTTGATCCATTTAGGTGCGTTCATAATAAATCGATAATAGTTATTGGAAACTTGGTTAGAAGACTAATTTTGGACATTGATCTATGTATATGGTTTCAAGAATGGATAACAGCTTTCAAAACATCTCATATATTACCGTGCATGCTTTTTGTGTCATGACTAATGAGCTAATTAAATATGGGATTGTTACACATACTTCTTGGAAATAGATTCTTTCCTTTATTTTTTAACACTAAATTTATGAATCTTCTACCTTATATATTACCTATTATCCCTCCGTTTCAAAATAATATTTTTTTAAATTTTTTATTCTAAAATAATAATTTTTTTTAGCTTTTTTTTTTTTTTTAATTTATACCCCTATTTATTATTGTAAGTAATTAGAGAAGTATAAGAATTTATAGATAATTTATCAAAACAATAATTTTCAAATTAAGGGTACGTTAATTTAAATTTACATTAATTAATTATTTCTTGACCTATGTGTCATAACTTTTAAAATATTGCACCGTGAAACAAACCCTGAAAAACTAGTATCTTGAGGAATAACATATACATGTTTTTTTTTTTAAATTCATGATATACCCTAACAGAAAATCAAAAACTAATCTTATTAAGATTCATATAAAAGAGCAATTATTCATATCGATTAAAAAAAAATTAATCAGTCGTCGTTAATAAATATGCTTTTTATTTTTATATATATCTTAATAATATTATACACCGACCACATGAAAATTGAATTTCCGATGCTGTTGATCAGTGTCGCACCATATTAACTTTTGTGATATAAAAGAACGTTTTTGTAAAACGTGCATGTTCCTGTAATTTGCTGATTGGTTTCATTAATGTTTAAAGTGAACTAAAGATGCATCGTGTAGAAAGATAACTTGTTGAAATCTCTTCTTGACACACCCCTCGCCCACATAAAAACTAAATCGTGCACGTTTTCTCATGTATCATGAGAGATTCAATACATTACTCTGAACACTAATACATCTATGTAACAAGTAAAGTGTACGTCAATCAATATATTTATTATAAGAAAAAAATATGAAAATCTCCCTTCACTTAGTTTTAGCATTTTAACTTTGTATTTTTTGTCCCTTTAATTTTTACCTTTAAATTTCACAAAATTTCAATTATTTCAATTTAAATTAAGTATCTTATTCTAAAACTTCATGCAAATAAAAGTATAACCTAAATTTTATCTATTAAATATTTGAATAAAATTAAAAGTGAAAATAAAAATGTATAAAATGTAAAAAATTCATTTTTATAAAATGTAAATGACCGAATAATGCTGCTTACACGATAATGTCCAGCATAATTGTCTGACCTCATATGTCATATGTGTACTGTGGTCGTGGATAAATTACATGGTAAAGTTATGTTATTTAATTTGTTTTTTAAATGAATAATTACGGAGCAGAGCATAAATTTGTGGGTGTGATGGCCCAGGAATTAAAGTTGGTGGTTTCGTGTTTGGATTCCATCTACAATGAGGTTACGGTTGGTTGAATCCCACCCATGCAATATATTGGGAAAGCACTATGAAATATATGTAGAACAAATCCTACTAGGTGGTATCCTCGGTTAATGCCTCCAAACCACATTCTCTATGGTAAACACTGCACAGTGCCTCTAAATTACTATCCAAAACCCAGTTGACCCAAGTAATACAGTAATTTATGCTGAAATTGAATTCTATATAATTTAGATATAAAATAGATTATTTTTTATCTTAAAATATATTATCTTACCATTATTATTATAATTATAACATTCAACATTATTATTATTATAATTATTATTTGTCATCATTGTTATTATTATATTGTCACTAATAATAATGATAAAATTATGATAAGAGATATGAAATTGACCATAAATTATTCTATTCTATGACACCACATGTTAATGCAAGGTAAGGTAAGTTAATATATATCTATATATATATATATAAATAAATTGAAGATCATTTATGATGTATATCTAATTATATGAATATTTATAAAAATTATATATTTAATAGTGTAATAAGTAATTATCTCCCAAGACATGAATATCGAGAAGCGCTTACTATATAGGTAATGGGCAGAGTAGTGAACCCCACCGTTCTTCCTCGTTCTCTTCATCTTCACTAATCTCGTGTTGCAAAATCTATAAATACTTTTATATTAGCTTTAACTAATTATTCGCATCTTCCTTTTTCAAATTCCGATTGAATTTACCGGATTTGTTCATATTCTCCCACCAAATAATGGAATATAAATGCTAGCATGTATCGATCTGTCTGAAATCAAATCAGTGTTGACAATTGGAACAAATCTCCTCTGTTTATATACACAATACAATTAATGTCAGTTGTCAACACACCACACACGCATATACACACACACACATATATATATATATATATATATATATATATATATATATACACATTTTAATTAATAGAGGAATTATAACTTTTATTCATCTTTATTGTTATTAAATAATTTTACCTTATAAATTTATAAAATTATTTTTTATATTTTTTATATTTATATAATTATTTTTTATCTACACGTTACTTTGAATAAAATTTAAAAGTTAACTTAATTTTATATTTATTTTTATTAATTCATTATGATTTATTAATTTATTTAAAAAATTAAAACTATAACATCTTTTATTTCTATATATTTTAATTGCAATGGCCGCTTGTATTTTTCTTATGCAGTATTTTAATCAATTGACTAATGGGAAGAAATTAAAGATTAAAAAATTCTTAAAATACTTTTGCATTATATTTTATGTTATATTTAAAGATTAATACATGAAATATATTTTTTTTACAGAGATATTTAAATAATATTTCTTTTATATACATGTGTCAAAAAGTTAATCATTTAAAAATCAAGATGAGTATAAAATAATTAGAGAAAAAAATACATTTATGGCCAATATAAGATATTTTACAAAATCAATTATTTTAGATTATCCATATATAATTTTCAAACTTAAAATTTGTATAT
Organism: Hylodesmum podocarpum; assembly: GCA_026586105.1. Taxonomy (NCBI): domain Eukaryota; kingdom Viridiplantae; phylum Streptophyta; class Magnoliopsida; order Fabales; family Fabaceae; genus Hylodesmum; species Hylodesmum podocarpum. The sequence continues at coordinate 10,012,620 of JALJEV010000623.1, read as the reverse complement.
AACTCATATATCCCACTTAACCCACTAGACTAAATTCGATTGACAAATTAGACAATTAAGGGACATAATTCCATATCCCAACATAGTTGTTGTGTGGCCATTTTTCTTTCTCGAAAGTTCGAAACCATTTTGTGTTGATTCGTTGAAGGCAATCAGGATAGGGAACAACGTGCAACGCATTTACCGCTTGAGTGTCCACATATTAATGGTAGCGATGAATGCAACGATGGTATCAAAAATAAAATTTCTTTTCATAATGTAAAATTAGTGCCTAGTATAATATTTTTATAATAACAAGAAAAATATGATGAGAAAAATAAGTTTGAAATAAATATCATAACAAGTATCAAAAATAAAATTTCTTTTATAATTTTTTCACATTATTAATTAATTAAAAATTATTTAATATATAATTTTTAAAAAATCATTATAAAACTTAGTAAATTTAAAATATATAACAATTCACTACTGAAAAATAATTTAAACATATAAATTATTAATTTATAATTAAATTCGTATATAAAAAATATCATATGAAAGCTATATATGAAATTCAATTCTTATATAATTATTATTAACAAATTCTTATATTATTGTGCATTTTTAAATAATATTGATCATTGCTTTTGTAATTTTTTTATAATGTATGGTAAATTTTTTAAATTTAATAATAAAATATTTTAAAAAATATAAATCTAATTTATTTTTAATTGAGAATAACCTTTAAATAATTTTTAATTACTATAATTACTTAATTTATCCTTTAAAATAAATCGGTCACTTTAGAAGAGTCTAATTAGTTATATATCTCATTTTTTTTTTCATTTGATGTTTGGTGAATAATTTTAAGCAGTTCAAAGTGAAAAAATTATTCATAAAATAATAAAGTATAATAAATGTTTTTTATTTTAATCTTTTAAAATTAATCCTAATATTAATGTTGATAAATGTAATAAAAATATAAATAATAACTCAAACAATTTTTTGTAATTTTGTCATTTAATTTTTTATGACTAAATTTAAGCAGTTCAAAGTAAAAAACTGTTCATGAAAGAATAAAGTATAATAAACATTTTTCCATTTTTAATCTTTTAAAATGAATCCCAATATTATAATAATAACTCAAATAATTGTCTTGTGAAAAAGAAAAAAAAAGTCAGCTAATAGTTCAGTTTTATTACTATTTATTTTATTTTATTTTTTATCTTACATTTTATTACGATGCAGAAGCAAAACAAGTGAGGGTGTGAAAATTAAATAAACAGGAATAAGAAATTAAGAATCCAGTTTTAAACGTACATGTATACGCGGGGAGTAAAGATCAAATGACTAATATACTAAAATATTTACAGTTTAAAATATAATTAAAAAATTTAGAATAATTTAAATCATATAATACTTTTTTTCGCGATTCAGTTATATAAAAATTAACATTATACATTTTTTTAAAAAACATATAAAAAAATGAACAACTTGGTTACAATTTTATTATATATCGTTCAATTTTACAAGATTTGTGATACAAATCAATTATATTTTAACGGCTGAATAAAATTAAAAATTATATTTTATACAAAATTATTAGAAGTGTGATAATAAATGTAACTTACATTGTTTATAAAATAAAATGTATCTTATACTAGTGTGAATTAATCCGTCATCGTGTGGTCATGGGATCGGATTTATATTTTGATAGAGACAAATCATCCTTTACATGTTTATTGAGGTTGCTCTTATATTATTTCACACTTGTTGTTAGAATTGATATATAGCTTGTACCACTTTTTTTTCTTTAGAGGTTTCTAGGTTTTAATAATATTTCCATTAAAAAAAGTGTCTTTTTACAATTTCCAAACATGTAAAACATTATTATTTAAAGTTTTAGTATATTTTTAGAATTGATATAGATTGTACCGCTTTTTTTCTTTAGAGGTTTCTAGGTTTTAATAATATTTCATTTAAAAAAAATGTCTTTTTTACAATTTCCAAACATGTAAAACGTTTTTCTTTAAGGTTTTGGTATTTTTTTTAATTTAAAGTTTTTAAGTATCTGATCACAAAACCTTTCTAAATCAATAATATTATTTCTATATTTCAACTAAACTATGTCCATAATTTCAGGAAAATAAACGAATAATTGATTTATATTTATAGATGATTCTAAATATTAAAATGAAATATAAACATACATTTTAATTTCTTTCATCTTTTCCATATAAAACAAGAATTTTATTTTAATTTCTATAAAAGTACATTTTCTCGATTTGTTCATTCAACTAAAAGTATAAAGACCGATTATGCATGTCAATAAAAAAGTGACAATAAAGACCTAATCCGAACAGTAAAATTTAAATATTGACCAATAATTCAGAGATGAACATACATAAAGGCAAACCATTGTTATTTGATCATATTGTATAAAAGTTAAAACTTTACAAACTTTTGGACTGCTAATTTGTATGGACATGATACTAACCATATGAGGTTGTCGGCGTTGATCCGAATGATTGTTCTAGGGAACTAACTTTTTATTTTTTTTTATATTAATAGAGACCATTAACCTGTTATGTACAAAACTTATTATTGGCATCATTTACGGATATTGTTAAATTTTATATTATTATATCTTTTAAATATATTTCCTAATTATTTTTAATTTTACAAAAAATACGCGTCACTAAATACACACGCACACACACATGTGTATATATATATATATATATATATATATATTCTAATAATTTTATATTTTTACATGCTTTATATAATATTAAATTAAAATTCGTGTTCTAAAAATATCATTTTTATAAATGTATTCACATGTCTATATAAATGAGATCGATACATATTTTAATAAAACATATTAATAATGAAAATGATTTAAATTATATTTTGTAATTATTCTTTTACTTAAAAAATAATTTTCCATCTTTAAGGAAAAAAAAAGACTAATACTGTATAATAATTACCTAAATCAAGTTTGGGCATATTTATTTAACAGAGAATATAAGTATCTTTTATAATAATTAATTGTTTGAATCAAATAACACTATGATAAGTAACAAATTATTATTAACAAAAAAATTATGTGTCTAAATGTTTAATTGTTAAAATTTTCAGGAAAACTACACAGAAATAATAAACAAAGTAGAGTACAATGTAGTGTCTGTCACTTTTATAGAAAACCATTTATGTTCAAAAACACAAATATTTTAACCCAGAGCTCGCTTTCCTTTTTGCTTTAGATTTTAAAATTGAATTATTTTTTATCATATACCTCAATTCTTCAATAAATAAGTTACGTGACACATTAATTATTTTACACTAAAATAAATAAATAAAAAAGTTTGTCCTGTCTTCGTTTTCTTCCCTCGTTGTTTCACTCTCTCCTCTCTTCCATTAATCTTCTATTTTTGTCTCCCTCAAAGTAATATATGCACCGAAACTGAACCAATATTTCTTAACATAACAATTGTACCGTATTGCATACTGTATGTAAGTATGAATGGGTCCACTAATGAAATCAAAACACTCACGCCACGGTGAGTGAAAAAATGTGGTGGTTCTTGCTTGGCAGCCATGAAGCCCTTATACTATAGTGTAAATTTTTTTTGCGTGTCTAAGTATAATTTTCCATATATTTTAAGTTCTGCCGAGAAGAGTTGCTAGATGGTTAACATGTGGCCTACATGACAAGTATTTAGGGTCATGTGGGATACACCAAAAAAAAACATAAGTCAACTTGCTGACCTATGAGGGTTGATTGTCTTTGACATATCTATCCAGATGTTAATTGATAAAAAATTCGTTCTAAGATTTAGTCTAGCATATCATTCAAATGATAGATATTAATTTTAGAGAAATGTTGGATGGACTCAGTGAGATGGAAGAGAGAAAATTATAAATATAAAATGTATAAAAATAAATAAAGGATGTGAATGAGTTATTTATACTTTAAAAATATTTATATATTAGAAATCTTAAATTCATCACTAATATGGGGGAAGAGGAGTGAATAGTGAGAGAGTTGAACCCTGTTTTATTAATTAACAAAGTTTTTCTAATAGGTACCAGTAAAAATTCAAATCCTAATCAGATGTTTAAATAACACTCACTTAATATCACTTAGTCTAACCACTTGTAAATAGGAGAAGGAGATTGGGCTTAGCATGAAATGGGATGAGTTTAAATAAATGTTAGTTTATTTCAACTCGAACCCACCAATTTATAGATATGAGCGAATCAACCCGATTCATTATTATTATAATATATTAATTTTAGTATTGCGGATATTTAGATCATAGAAGAAAATATAAAACTTAATATAAGGTATATTTTTAATATATATTTTAAAATATATGAAATTTTCATAAATATAATAGATATATTACCATATAATAAAAAATGTTGCTTATTAAATATTTTTTATTAATAACATGTATAGATTACAAAATTTAGATTTATAAAATAATATATAACATCAAATCAAATGGACATGGCTTGAAATACAATCTAAATCCATTTTAAAAATATATTGGAATCTAATTTTTAAATTTAAACCCATTGTATAAGATTATAACCCCGTGAAAGACACAGTTTATAACGCATAGAGTTGAATTGTTCACAATGGAATCGGGCGACTTCAATTTGAACAGTTAATTAATACAATTTGATAGATAATTAGGTATTCACATTTTGATTTTTTAGGTTCATGGCAGGAATCGTATTCCTGTTAGAATAACAATTATTCGCGTTCTAGAACTCAGCTGAAGTTGGGATAAAGATTTGTACTCTTTATTTTTATTTTAGATCTTGAATTCGATACTTATACTGGTTCTTATTTATTAATTTGTATTATGGATTAGGAGAATGTTCTCAATTAAAGAATGAAAAAGTAAGTGTTTAATATTATTTAATATTCTTAATGTATTTACGGTAATTTTCAATAAAAAATAATCTAATGATTCCTTTAACATTAGGATATACTTGTTAATAAAATGAAATTTATTAAGACATTCAAAATATATTGGAACTAACTTTTCCAATAAGAAAAAGTGAAATGAATGGCGTAACACACATGTAAAACAGTAAAAGTCTTGATTTTACAATTGCGATACTTGAGAATTCAATTCTTATATTTGAAACTCGGAAGTTTAAAATAGCACAATTATAGTACATGAAAGAACAAAAATACAAGCCTTTTCTGGAAAAAGGATTTTGTGCTGATATCAAGTCTTGTTTATGCTATAATTTGTTTTATAATTTTAACATAAAAGAATACAATAGATTATAAAAAATATATCAAAAGAGATACGTACATTGAACAATTAAGAGGATACAAGTTTAGTAACTACTTCTAATTTTCCGGTGGATGACTTACTAGTTTAATTGTGATTGATCCATTTCTATAGGTGGTGTGATGGTGCACTCCATGACCTCACTAGTACCTGGCCTTTAGTTTTGTTCGTAATCTTTTGGTACGACAAGTGGGTTTCCTTAACTACCATTTAGTTTTTCTATCGTGTTTTATTTGCCAAAATAATGGAATTGGATGCTCAATAGTGAGTGTGTAAAATATATAATTAATTAGACTTATATTAGAATCTCAAACCTTAAATTGAATACTTTTTTTCCCCAAATGGAATACTCGGAAGTTGAGTGCGGAATTAGCATGTTGATCGAAAGCAAATCAGGTCACTCAAGAATAATGATGCTACTCTAAGTGACCTCTATTTATATGATAAATTCCATCCATTGTCACGTCACTTATAATCCCATCAAATTGCATGGTATATAATATATGCATGAAATTGACCTTAGATATTCTTACATCAGCGTGACTAATTGTACGGGAATTTTACACCATTGTCTAATTCAACAAAGCTTATTTTGATATCTAATTCAACAAAGCTGAGGCCTACTTAATTGTGCTAATAACCTTCTCATGATGGACTAATTGAGCCTTATTATGATTGTTATCATTCCAAGGAGTTGTGACCGGTAGTTGTAGTTGGTTTTCCTGAGAGTTATCCTTTGCAGGGGAGGGTGACATTGGACCTTTGCGTTCTTTAGCTTTTCCCCACACAACTAGATAAAGTCCAAGAACCACAACTATTGCTCCAATAATACTGAGAACAATAAAAAAAAAAAAAAGAGGGATAATTAAGATGAGAAGTGTATTGAATTGTAGCATTTGTAACAAAATTTGTAGTTAGCACCTTCCAAGGTAGAGTTGCTCAGATAGAACGATGCAAGCCAAGGTGGTAATAATGATCATGCGGAGGGGATTAAAAGCAGTCACAATAACCGGGCCCATTGATTTTATGACCATGCCTTGTATGTAATACTGAACTCCAGAGGTAACTATTCCCTGTAATAATTAATTAAGATTCATAAGGTAAAAAATAAAAATAAAAAACATAGACCATAGGTGCAATACTACCACTCGGGTGGTTCGTTACATTTTCATTTTGAGCCCAAATAGTTGTGCTGGTTACTTATTAGTTTTATGCATCCAATCCAAAAACACTGACCGCATAAGCAGGAGCAAAGAGTCGTGTATCCCAACCAAGGGACCAAGCACGAGGTCGGTGGCGTTCTGCGATGAATGCAACAATAGAACTTTGAAGTGCACCTATAAAGCATACCCAAGTTGCCAGGGACATCTCTGTTGGGTATTTTCTCAACGTTATAGTCTACATACACATCACCAAACTATGCATCATTTTTTTTATTTTTTTTTTTATATAAGGGACAACAGATATGTGATTTTGTTCGATGTTTAAACTTAATTGGTTGAAACTTGAAACTATATACATATATGTAATAACCTTGTGTAGCAACTTACTTGTAATATGTAAAATGCTGAAAAGCCAGCACAACCAATGAGGAGGAAACATGTCCCCATGATCCAGTGATTAGCAGTAGTGGGGTTGTTCACATTATCTTGTTGGCTAGCAATAGCATGGCTTGAAGATCGCATAACATTAACTATGGGGCCTTTGTATAGTGCCATTAGCATGGTGCCTCCAAATGTTACCATTGTGCCCATCACTTTGGCTTGACATGCTACCTCCTTGATCTTCATGTGCTCCAATCTGTATAATAAATCTCAAATTTAGGATTCTCTGTATTCATCAGGATAAATTCACTGCAACCAGATAGAAAATTTCTGTTTTTGTCTTGCTTACGGGTGTATTTATGCATGTGCACGGGTGTAACCCTGTTCCATGAATTAGAGATCCGGGGAAAAACACTAGATTATGGCGGAGTGACCTATCTAGGAAAATTTTATAGGAGATAATATAGATAAATTAATTAGTTCTTTTAAGTAAATAGTTATTTTAGTTTTGGATTAGGTAGATTTTTTTTTTTATAATGAATTGACATTTGTCATTTATTTTAATCTTTCATTTAATGTTTGTTATTTAACTGCGTAGGTTAATTATCATTTTTATTACTAAGTCACATATTAATTTTTTAATCTTATTTTATATATTTTTAATCTATTTTATCGGTTAATTTAATTAATTATATATAAAATAAGATTAAATTCTCAAAAAATGAAATAAAATTAAAAAGATTTATCACTATATAATGGGATATTCAAGGTAATAATAACGGATTGATCTGGTTAAATAAATAAAATTTATTAAAATAATAAAGTGAATGTGCGAAACTTTTTATAATTTTACAAAAGAATTAGAACAAAAACACCTATCTAATTCTGCTACAAAATTACTATTCACTCGTTAATTTTTACATACGACAAATTAATTTACGGGGACAATTTTTCGTTACGTTTATTACATTAAGAAAATTTTCAAGTTAAAAGAGGTAATTGTCCCCGATGTGCATCCACCTTGATTGAAGTTATTTTAGAACATGGATCAGGTAGGTTTGGAGTGCGATGACTACATTTATTTTTTTATGTTATTAAATTCATAGTTAAATTAAAAAAAAATATATAACTTTAAAAATGATTAAATAAAATAAAAATAAAAATAAAAATTACCAAATTTATCAATATACAAAAGTTACTGAACCCATTCTCCATATTTTGAAGTCATGAACAATTTACTTTAGAGGTGGTTGATGGAAAAAAAAGAAATTAACATGAATTATACATGCATAATGAATTATGAACATATTGAATTAGTATTATTTTTTGAAATTATACTTTACCTTGATTTAGACGTGCAGAAATTCATTTACATAAATGACTAGGTAAAACTTATGTTGTTCCCCTGTCACTAATTTCATACATTTTATATTTATTGATATCAATTTAATATTTCTATCTCGTGCACTAACTACCTAGGTTAACAAGTAAAAAAGTAGAAATGTGAGAACTCATGGGTATGGATAATTTATTATCCGTTATTGCTTCGTAAAAGCAAATTCATTTATTTAACCTACCCTGAACTATGAAAATTCAATCCGTAATAGATTTTATCCGAGGTAGAATTTTTTCACCTCATCTCCTTAATCAGTGGAATTTGGTGTAATGGTCTCTTTTCAAAGTGCTTTTCTCTTTTTAGTCAAGAAAAATGGTACGTAAAGTTAATATGATAAGCCGTCACTTAATTCCAAGGTTGCGTCAAACATATCAAGTTATAAACATGAATTAAGGTTATCATTGAAAATTGGATTTTTGAAGATATTTTCTCTTAAAAAGAAACATAAAAGAAATAAAAGATTAATGTAAATTGAAGAAAAATATTTAATAGATAATTATAATATTAACTTTATTTTATACGCAGTCAATCAACAAATTTAAAATATATATGTATTTTTAATTTAGAAAAAATATTTGATAAATAATTATAATATATATATATATATATAAATAAATAATTAATTAATTATAATATATTTTATAAGTGATCCAGTTCATTGTATATTAAAATTTTGACAAAATTAATGCCAGCTGTTATATTTTTCCGAATAAATAAATTATTGCTAAAGTTTGCAAACACTCCATACACTAATATCATGATAACCCAAAAAAGTATTATATGTGTCCTAATTTTAAAATAATAAAATTTGTCCTTTTTTTTTTTCCAAAATCATATATATATACTACTACTACTAAAGAATTAGAACCTCTGGGACTTGGACCTAAATTTTCTAATGTTAGATGGGGTTGGATCTATATCAAGAAAATTAGATGAAGATAAAATTTAAAATTGAATTAAAAAAACAAAAAAATATAAATTATTAGTAATAATCGATTATGTATAAAAGAAATTTATCATATAAAAATCAATTTTTATATTTAAAATTATCTGTATATTTTCTTCTTCTGTATTGTTTTCTTCTCTTCTAACATTCCATAAGTGAAACCAATCGCAGTGGACCATGTTTTAGGGACTTTAGTATGGTATTTATTATAAGCTTTTTGCAGCATTTGATTGACGATACCTTAGGATGACTGCCAACAAAAAAGTAACAGAGGGTGCTGAGTTCATCACAGCTGATAGGAAAGATGCGGACGTGAATTTCATTCCTAAGAGGGCAAAACACTGATCCAGTATTATTCTGCAAGTGTTTAACACCATATTATTTAATGAGTTATGTGTAATAATATAATAATTAAGTGTAACATGATCATTAATTAATTACTCGAAGAAAGCCAGAGCCATAATCTCTGAAAATATCCGTACGGTCATTTTGGGCCTAACTTTCCTGCAAAAAAAATGAGCTTCTTTTAGTAGAACTGAATATTCTTCATACTACCTTTATTTCTACTTTAAAAAATAAACAAAATACAAAATCATGTAAGAGTGTTAAGTAAGTTAAGTAAGAGTGAAGGAGATAAACCTTTCGAGAAAAAAAGCGAAGGGAGCAAGAGTTACAGAGGCAATGGCATTACGATAGACAATGAAAACGTAATGACTCATTCCTTTCTTAATAGCATCCATCGCAAATATGAACATTCCAGCTGAACCAAATTGAACCGCCAATAACATCAAATATGGTTTCGCATTTGTCAACCACGTACCCATCTTCTCTTTTTTTTTCCTAATTTGATAACTATAGAACTTGCTTATGCTTGATTTTCGTTAGATATATGCAAGTCTCAGTGCCAAACAATTGCTCCATATCTTAATATTTATACTACCCAACCCGTGGTGAATATATTTAATAAAATATAAATTAATAGTTGAAAAAGTTGCTTAATATATTCTCTACAGCGGTAATAAGATTCGGGTCGGTAGAATCCCACTAATCTAAGAAATAATACTATTTAGTTTTCTATAGGCAAATTGTTATGAAGAAACAGAGTACATTAGATACTCTCATCCATATACAAAAGATTCACAAACCTAAATCACCGGGATAAAGACAAACACATTAATACAGAATCAATACCATTAAAAGAAACAGAGTATACTCATTTTGGTCTTCAACCATCGCGAATCTTAAATACCATTAAAATTAGAAGGAATATCCGGCAATATAATGTTGTTGCATATAATCTAAGTAAACCATACCCCAATATCTCATATAATATGGTTTGCAAATGTTTTGAGTATTGTTTTAAAAAATGAAACTCATGAAAGTATGTTTTCGTTTGAAATAATATTAAATTTAATTTATCTTAATATTTGAGAACTCAATTTTTATTTATTTTATTTTTATTACAAAATTCTAAAATATCTGTCCCTGTTACTATTAAACATAAACTATCAACATTTTAATGTGAAAACAATTTTTTAAAAACAATTTTAAAAATATTGTATTTTAAACCTAAATTTATACATTAAAAATTAATTCAAACCTCATATTTAATTTGAGAGAAATTTAAATTTAGCATAGTTTGGTATTCACTTTACTCCAAGAGTCACCAACTCAATAAAATTAACTCCAAGAGTCAACTATAGATACTACTAAATAAATTATATTTAGTGATGGAAGTTAGTGACGACCTATATTCCCTTATTAATAATGATAATTAATTTAACATTTACATTTTCCAAAAATTTGTGAGGGATAAATATCCGTTACAAATAAGATTGATTACTACTACATGCTCCGTCACAAATATGCAAAGTAATTATGCATTCGCTCAATAATTCGCGACGGAAATATCTATTATATTGTGATGGTAAAATATGATAAGATGTGATAATATTCTCTTTTTTTATTATATAGTTCAAGTTAAAAATATGTTTTTATTTTTTTATAAGGTTAATTAATTTAGAATGTCTCTTGCATTAATTTTTATTTTTATAAAATTATCAGTAACTTAAATTATTTCTCTTATTTTATTAATTAATTAGATAATAGAGTGTAAAAGAATAATGTATCAATGAAAGAAACATAAGGATATGTTTAGACAAAAAATATAAATTTAAGACAAATTTAACTCATTCAATTAAATTAGTCAATTTTCTTAATTTTGTAGAGACAATTATTTAGGAGGTTAGGATGTACTTGCTTTTTGAAAGAAAGGTAGAGTATGTTTTTATTACTTCTAAAATTTTCTACATTTGATTTCAGCTATTCGATTTTTTTTTTCTCATTTTTCTAATGTAGAAATGTTCCATTTATTTTTTTAGTTTTTTGTTAATATCCTTTTTTCTTGTAACCAATCTCGTTCAAAAGTCAAAACACTGTTAAACATATTAAATATGTGGATATATTTTTAAGCAGTGATTCAAACCTTAGTTTATTAAGATTAACTTTTATTAACCTCAATCTTTGTTGGCCACTTTTGTCTCGAAAGTGTATTTTTTTTTATAGTTTATAACTATTATTAAATGGATAGACATTAAATATTTACACATCTTTTTTAAGCAGCGTTTCAAACCTTAGTTTATTGAGATTAATGTCTTTTACTAAACTCAATATCTGTTGGTTTACTTTTGATCCTGAAAACGTATTTTTTTTTTTATAGTTTATATAACTATCACTACATGGAGTATTTTTAAATTAGAAGGACGATAATCAAATAAAAAAAATTGGTGAACTGATATTTTTATTGTTATTTGTTTATAAAAGTATAGGAATTCACCCTTTCATTAAAATCATCAAAATGGTTAGGTCTGAGAGGTTGACCCACGTACAACTCGAACTAAATTTCAAACTAGACTACTAAACTATATATGTCTTTTATTTGAATTTTAGCTCGATTGGTTCTAACCCGAAATACTTGACCCATCATCAACCAACACGATTTATAAGCTTGAAAATAAATATAAATGGATGTAATTTCAAGTTATAAGCATTGTAGAAATTAAAATTATTATATAATGAAATAATCAGTCTAACATGCATAAAAAATTATTGAGATTTTATTTTTATATAATTATTGTTACAATTAAATTTTTAATACTGAAATGGTTAATCAATTATTTTATAATAAGGTATTATTTTTCTTCAAAATTAATGTCCGAAAATATTTAAAACAAAAAGTTGGAATGAATAAAAAAAATCCATTAAGTTAAGTCCATATGTCTGATAGGTAAATTAAACATGTTGGTGTTTAATTTTTTAGTTTAATTTAAATATATTAAAATATTAAGAAGAATGAAGATTTTTTTAATATACTTTTTATAGTTTTATTTTGTGTTTTGTGAATTTTTGAAAAATGAAAGAACATGTGGGCTAGAGAATAAAATAACAACTAATTAAACCAAATTAAAACTTGCAATGTAATAGTTAAATTTGTTTTAATATTTTTAAAAAAATATTTATTTTGGTTATTTTTACTCACGAATCCTCAATTCAAAATTAACTTATTAAACATCTAATTTTCAAACTCGATCAGATCGAGTCAAAAACAGTGCTGGTCACTCTACAACCTAGAAAAAGAGCTCAATCTTTATAATTGTACATGTACTTATCTATTATCTTATAGAGTTAGAGATCAGGAAAATATAATAGTAGGAGCATAACAAAAACCACCAAAAAGAAGATGCAAAAAGAAGCATAGGAATTGACTAAACTATTTTATTGCTTTGTTGACGAAAAGTGCAAAGTAATGGAAACAGTGGACCAATAATAAAGAAAATTAAGGATAAAAATAAAATTATAAAATCACAAACCCATATATATCAAAGTTAGCTTATTACACCACTAGACGTCTTAAAAACATACATTTGAGATTGGCTGAATTGTACAAAACTGATTTTTTTGGTGTACAAACCTAATTTACAAAGTGAATGTTGCCGTCTACTATTTATATATGTGCGTCTTTATCATGCCAAAATAAAACAGTATTAAAGTTTTAGGTCATCTTTGAACAAACTTCTCTTTTAAGTATTTGAAAATAAAATAAAATAATTTAAAGAATGTTTTCTATAAACTTAATTAAATTAAAATTATTTTTTTGAAAAATAATATAAAATAATTTATAAACATTAGTTTATATAAAAAAATAATTTTAACATATGAAAAAATTATTATATTTTACTCTATTATGTATATTTAATTAAAAGGTTATTGAAACAAAACAAAACCTAATCAGAAATTGTTGTTGGCCCATTTCCATAGCTGGTATTACGGTGCGTGCACCCATGACCTCACTGGTACTTGGGCCTCTATTTTTGCAATCTTTTGGTATGAAAAGTGTTCTCTCTTGGGCTTTTCTACCGGGTTTATATGCCAAAATAAACGAGTGCGACAGAGGTGGATGCTTGATCTATGTACTGGAAATATATGATTAATTTTAGAATCTCAAACAAGTGGAATACTTAGAAGTTGACCATGGAAGCAAATAAGACAGAAACTGAGTATATAATGTATGGTGAATCGAGAGCAAATCAAATCGCTCAACAATAATGATCGACGCAACTCTATGTAACCTCTATTTATATGATAAATTCCATCGTCGTGCCTTATCGCACTAAATTGCATGATATATAATATATGCATGACGCGTAAACTGTTGGGTTATTTAACTTATTCGAAGAAAAATTAGATTAAGTAACCCAATTAAGGATGATGAGTCTAATTCACTCATTTACTTTAAGATAATTGATTATATTTATTTATTTTAATTGATGTATTAATTCAATTTACATTTAATATAAATTAGACAAGTAAATTAATGATAAGAGAATGCAATCTCAATGTAGTATATTATTATAATTAATGTTGTGCCTCTTCCACGAATTTTTTTTTTTTAAGACAATTATTTATCATCCAATGATTGTCATATACTTCGATAGTCTAATACTACAAAATATATACATACGTAATTAATTACCATGTGACTAACACTTTTTTTATCATGGCTGTGGACATGGATTATAATTAAGGCTTATTATTAATATAAAAAATTAAGTCTTGTCATCATCGGTTTCATTCCTAGGTGCTGTGACTGGTAAGTGCCGTTGGCCTTCTGCAGAGTTATTCTTTAGGGGGGAAGGGGGCAACCGGCCTTTGCATTCTTTAGATTTTCCCCACACAACTAGACAGAGACCAAAAACCACAACTGTTGCTCCAATAATACTGATTTAATTATAAATCAACACAAAAATAGGGGAAATCAGGTTAATGTATATACTTCAAAAATTAAAAATTAAGGGATGATGAAGGTGAGAAGCGTATTGAATTTTAGCATATGTAACTTAATTTGTAGTTAGTACCTTCCAAGGTAGAGTTGCTCAGATAGGACAATGCAAGCCAAGGTGGTAATAATGATCATACGAAGTGGATTAAAAGCAGTTACAATAACTGGGCCCATTGATTTTATGACCACTCCTTGTATGTAATACTGAACTCCCGATGAAACTATTCCCTGTAATAAGTAACTTGACTTTGTTATGTTTCCATGCATTTTAAGCCCAAATTGTTATGCTACCTACTTATTACCGTACTGTCCATCTAATCCAAAAGCACTAACCGCATAAGCAGGAGCAAAGAGTCGTGTATCCCAACCAAGGGACCAAGCATCAGAATGGTGGCGCTCTGCCAAGATTGCAACAACTGAACTTTGAAGTGCACCTATAAAACATACCCAAGTTGCCAGGGACATCTCCGCTGGGTATTTTCTCAACGTTATGGCCTACATATCACCAAACCATTCATCATTAATTTCCCATATCATATCAATACATATATGTCATTTGATTTGATTTGATTAGTAGGAAGGTGGAACCGTGGAACTATAGTACTATACTAATGTTCTATGTATATTGGCTAATGCAGGAAACTTACCTGTAATATGTAAAATGCTGAAAATCCAGCACAACCAATGAGGAGGAAACATGTCCCCATGATCCAGTGGTTACCCGTTGGATTGGCCACATTCTGAGCTTGAGTAGCATGGCTGGTTGATGATTTCATCACACTAAGTACAGGGCCTTTGTACAGTGCCATTAGCAATGTGCCTCCAAAAGTTACTACTGTACCAATCACTTTCGCTTGGCATGCTAATTCCCGAATCTTCATGTGCTCCATTCTGCTCAATATAATTAATCCTTTAATTTATATGTTTATGATTCTGTGTGTTCCTTGTATGCTAGTTTGATTTGACTCTAACCAGAAAGAACATTTGTCTTTCTTAAATGTGTGCATGTATGCAGGGTGTTTGTGGAGTAGGTTTATATATGTCCCTACTCAAGTACAAATTTTGTTAGGATCAAGTTTGTCAATTCAATCCTGATTACTCAGAAATCCGACAATCTGGGACAAGATTGAACTTTCCTAATCTTTTTTCAAAATATATTAATCTTAATATTTTATATGATTAAATTATATATATATATATATATATATATATATATATATATATATATATATATACACACACACACTAACAATTAAAAAATTATGTATACTCCATATATTTATTGAGATTATAATGTTATTAATATAAATATAATATTTTCTTAAATAAAATATTATTTATTAAGTTAAGAAATTGTATTATTTTCTTAAAAAGTATTGAAACTGAGTTAGGTTGGATAACTTAAAGTATAATTCAAATCCATTCTTAATCCATTTTGTAAGTGTACAGAACGAACTTAATCCATTTTGTGAATGTACAGAAAGTTAGTCATGGTTTAAACCAACATAATTCTCAAATAGGTTTGAGTTTTCTTTAACCTAACTAGACCTCCTAGGTGAGATAAATTAGCTCCTTCTTATTTTTTATTTAAATTTTAGGTAGAAAAAAATATAAAATTAATTAGACCCAACTAATGTTTTTCGCTTGGGGCATAGCTTGTGGAGCCTGGCCATTTTTAGCTTAATTCTATGTTAGATTGAATTAATTTTAACTGTTTTACTTGTCAATATTTTTCTCCTTATGTGAGAATTTTCTCACACCCATTCAAGTATCTATTAAGTAGGTCCTAACTTTTATAAATGTGAAAAATATGTATATATTGAAAGTGTAATGTCTTTTATGTTGTGATCCATCATAATTCAAAATTTGTAATAAGTTTGTTAATTTTAATAAAAATCATTTTAAAAATTACACCAAACCCAATTTATTGTTAGTTAGTTGTGTAAAATAGTTTTATATCTTCCTTGCATAACTATTAATACTCTATAAATATTTTAGTATATATGTGTGAATATAGTTTTTTTACAGGGCTTATTTAGGGAAATTTTAGGACAACTTATTTTATATGCAAATTTATTAGACATTTAAATAATTTCAGGTTACGAATATATATATATATATATATATATATAAATCTAACACTTCAACTTTAACATATCCAGTAAAAATGTGACACATCATAAAAAATAAAATAAAGAATAAATTATTAATTTCATCCCTCTTCCTGAGTTCTATATTCTCTCCAAAATATTTTTTAAATTTTTAGAATTTTAGACAAAGTACCTATTTTAAAAAATTTCTGTATTTTAAAATTTATATAACATATTTTTTAATACTTTAGCAATTATTTATATAATTTCTAACATTTTAAGGATAATGTAGCGACAATATAGGACCATTTTGAATTTGATGATTTGCGGTGTATGTACGTAAATACCCATTAATAAGTAAGTAGAAATAAAATATCTTTACCGTAAGTATCCGTTAAATTTTCTTTTCCACGTGCAAAATTTGCAATCCATGACTAATTTTACCAGTTGACATCTTTTTCGACAATTTAAAGTGGTATTTAATACTACTTATCTTCTTTTTCTACAATGACTACGACAATCTTAAAACTTTGTACATGTTACTCAATTTAAGTTAAGGTTACCTTTGATCGAATTTATTGTTAAAAATGTTTTTTAAAATAAAATAATTTATTGGCATAAATTTAACCTTCTAATATTTTTTAATATAAATATTGTATAAGTTTCCTAATTTAAAAGTAATAAAATTTGTTCTCTTTTCTCTCTATTTTTTTTTCAATTCAAAATCTTATATATTCTCAAATATACTATTAGAAAATGAACACCTCTTGGACTTAACCTAAGCTTTTTTAATCTTGTGTTTGGAATAATAAAAAGAAAATAGGGGAGAAGAAGATAAATTAAAACTTAAAATTAATGAAAAACGAAAGGAAAAAAATATTTTAATTTTAATTTTTTTTAATAAAGGAGAAAAATACAAAATTATTTGTCTTTTTCTTTTTTATTCCTGCTCTCTTCTAAACTTCTTGAAAGCGATGAATCCTGAAAGTAACAATACTAAATATAATTTTAGAAAAACTAAAGAAGTATTAACAATTATGATATTAATAACTTGATCAATAAACTTATTTTAACAAATATAAAGAAAATAATAATAAAAAAAAACAGCATTGTACAAGATTTTGTATTGTTAATTGTCTACACGTACCTTAAAATGATTGCCAACACAAAAGTAACGGAGGGTGCGGCATTCATCACAGCTGATAGGAATGATGCAGACGTGAATTTCATTCCTAAGAGGGCGAAGCACTGATCCAGTATTATTCTGCAAGTGTTTAACACCCTTATATCTATTCAATACATAATAACAAAATCATGGAAGTTATATTTCACATGTAATAATATAACAGTTTATATTTTCAATATCGTTCACAACTTTTTCTTTTAGCTTTTTAGAGTTTAAAAGTGATCATTATAATCTTTTTAGTTTAAAGAATAAATTTTTTAATCTTTATAATTTACACTTTAATTTCATTTTAGTATTTGCCATATAAAAAAATTAAAAAATAAAAAAATAATTGAAATATAAATATAAAATTAAAAATATCACTTTTTAAATTAAAAAACTAAAAAAATCACTTTAGGAAATTAAGGATAAATCGTATGTAATTATTTAGATAAAATGGATAGTTAAATCTAATATAGTGAAGTGTAAGGTAATCATTACTCGAAGAAAGCCAGTGCCATGATCTCTAAAAATATCCGCAAAGTCATCTTGGGCCTAATATTCCTGCAAAAATAGCATCTTTTAGTAGAGCTAAAGATTTTTCATTGTGTATTTTTTCTTTAGACGAAATTCTTCATTGTAAATTCATTTTTACTTTTAGAAGAGAAAATATATATCAAGGTCTGTTTGGTTTGAATGTATAAACGTATTTTGTTTCTATCTTCTAATTTCATTTCTAATCATAAAATTGTTATTTTATTTTTTGTTTTCAAGTAATATAGTTGCACATGAGACTGAAAATATTTGTTTTTTTGTATACTGTATTGTTTTTACGTATTTACTGTAGAAATCTTTAAAAATAAAAGATAAACTGAAAAGGGGGTGAGGAATTCGTAAGTATTTATTGTTCATTAAGGCATGCAAATTATACCTTTCCAGAAGAAATGCTAAGGGAGCGAGAATTACAGAGGCGATGGCATTACGATAAACTATAAAGACGAAATGGCTCATTCCCTTCTTTATAGCATCCATCGCAAAAATAAACATTCCAGCTGATCCAAATTGGACACCCAGTAACATCACATACGGCTTTGCATTTGTCAACCACTTACCCATCTCTTTCCTATTGTTCCCCTCTCACTCTCTTCTGCTCCTAAGTCTGTGACAACTGAGAAGTGAAATTGCTTATGCTTGATTTCTTTTTATCCGCAAGTCTCACTGCCAAAGAAATGCTGGACATCTTAATCTTTATACTCAACCGGTCAATATGTTTAATAAATTTAGAGAAATTCTATGGAATTTGAATTAGTAAGACCACTTTTTGTCATGTTAGTCAAAATTGGAGGCTAATAAATTTTTATTCAGGAATGGTAGAAATTCTGTTATAACATTGTATATTAGAGTTTAAGTTTTTACTACAAATTAATAACAATTATTTTATGAATTTGAAGTATCTCTTTCTTAAAAGAAAAATATAAGAGACTTTTTGTGTAAAGACAAAAATATAACAAGGGGTTGAATTATATTTTTAAATTTTTTTAAGCTTTTTATTTTATGTTTTAAATTCAGTGCAGTGTTCAACAAATAATATAAGATAATAAAGATAATTTTCACTACTCAACCTCATTAAAAACAACAATAAAACAAAGATAGTATAAGAAAATTTTATACCGATTCGTCTTATCAAGATTGCATCTAGTTTGTTAGTAACAGTTAAGATTTCACTATATTAAAGTGAGTATAAATATTATTTGACTTTCACCATTTCTGTTTAATCTAAGTATTCTCTGGTCATAACCTCCTTAGGTTAGCAATTTTCAAATATTGTTTGAACACAACCTCTTCATGTTAGCAATTCCAAGTATTATTTGGTCTCTACCTTTTCAGACTAACAACAACAAGTATTGTTTAATTCCAACTTCTCCAGGCTAAACTACCACTAAGGTATGAATTTAAAAATAGTTGTATAACTTAGAAAGATTCGATATGTATGCAAAGAGTGATATACAATGAAGAGTTTATATGAAAGACTTTTTATAGAATGTATGAAGTTATACAAAGCAAATTTTCAAAATATTCTTCTTGTTAAACTTAACAATCACATGAAGAAGAGAAGAAAAAAGGGAAAATACAAGAACAAGAGGCTAGTGTTTCATATGTGTATATTCGTTATTAATCAACAAAATAATACAAATATATATACTACTAAGAAAATAACTAAACTACCCTTGAGACAAATAAAAAAATGATAAAATAGAAATGCATAATATCATCTAATATAAATGCACAATATTATCATAAATGCATAATATTATTTAACATCTCCCTCAAACTCACGATGATCAACAGGAAGCATCAAGAGTTTGCTATACATAAAATGAAAATGTAAAAGCAACCAAACTATTTCAGTAGTAGTGGATGTCATGGCGCGATACTCAGATTCGGTAGAAGAGCGAGAAACAACAACTTGCTTCTTACAAGAGATGAGAGAATCCCTTAGAAAGATGCAAAATCTCAAAAGATAACGAAGGATGCAAAGAACAGCTGCCTGCCCAATGAACTATAGTAGGAGAAGGAGGACGACCATGCAGACCATGATGAAGATAAAAAGGAGGAGGAGGAGGATCAACTTTCACAGAAAGGTTCTTGGGAGGCGTAGAGACATAAAATCGTAAACATATATAGGAAAAGGAATTGAAATTGAAAACTAGACAATCAAATCAATCTGCAAAGACAGAGAGAGATAGAGGCTCATAAGATATTAGAGAAAACAAACAAAGAAAGAGAAGAGAATAAATATTTTTTGGATAAGAGTGAACGAGAAGATCCTAAAATGATGCATGAGGAAGCAAAGAAAGACCTGACAACAAAGAAGATGCAAGGAAGTGAACATATCAAAGAAGCAAAGAAGGAGTCAAGAACAGAGAGAATGAAGGAAATCGATGATGTCAAGGTGATGATAAGAAGAAAAGACAAAGAGATTAACAATTTTGCAAAGAATGATGAAGATGGAGAACCCAGAAGGATGCTTGTGGAAGCAAAGAAGGACTTCACAAAAGACACAATGCAAAGAAGTTAACATGTCAAAGAAACAAGGGCCAAAAGAGAAGAAAAAACAGTAAACTTAGCAAGTTTGCAACCACGACAGTCAGAGATATCATTGGAAAACGAGAAAGACGGGAAGAAGAAATGTGTCCTAGACGAGAATGTCATATAGGAATGTCATTAAATAAAAGTAAAAGACGAGGAATTCAAACGAAAGAACGACAGGTTAATACTAGAAGTTGCAACATATAAAAGTCTCAATTCATCCAGAATATAAAGTCCCTCTGCCTATGGCCTGTCCTAATCAGCCTCCTGGAGATCCCAGTGTTTGCTAATCTGAGTGCCTCCATAACATGTGGTTGTGTGGCAAGAAACTTTTGGAATTGCTCAGCAAGATTAGATATTGTAGGACTAGAAAAGGAATCATCTCTTTCTCCAGCCATAGCAAACAATCACAAAACAAAGAGAGTAAAACCCCAAATTGTAAAATACAAAACACAAGAAGGGGGGGTTGAATTGTGTTAATTTAAAATTTAAATCCTTTCGTCTGTGGTTTTGAAAAGGGGTACAAACGAAATAGTGTTTTACTTCAAAAGTTGATTTTAGTGGACAGACATTATGCTTTAAGTTATCCCCGTTAGTTCAACAATATTGATATAAAACACGAATATTTTTATACTGGTTCGTCTCTTCAAGACTACGTCCAGTTACTCAGAAGCTACTGAGTTTTCACTACTAACCGTGAAAAGGTTACAAGTATTCTTTGCACTCAGCCACTTCTGGCTATATAACGATATTCTTTGAACACAACCTTCTCAGGCTAAACAACAAAGGTATTCTTTGAACCCAGCCTCCACAGGCTAACACCACACAAGTGGATTTTAAAAAGATATTTTAAAACAGAAGGATTCCTCTACGCAGAGAGGGTTTTACAATGAAGAGTATTCAGAAATCTTGAGCGAAAATTCAGAAGATAGAATAAGAGAAGCGTTTTCGCCAACAGAAATATGATGAAGTGAAGTCTTTAAATAGGCATCCACTTCAAATGACCGTTAGACTCATATGAATGCCGTTGAGAAGTTTCTTGAGAGCTTTCCAAAAGGTGTCAGATTGTACTTGATTGATTATGGAGTGCGCAGCGGACGCAACGGATTTAGATTGCGTGCACAATACCTTTTCTGACTTGTACAGAGACTTTGACAAAAGGTGAAGACCTTTTTGACTTGCATGTGTAAGCACGAATCCCTATACTGATCTTGGATGCTTCTAATGAGTACTTCCTTAGATTTAAAATCTTGGCGCGAGTTGCTTCACTTCTTGGACAAACGATATATATATCTTCAAACTGAAGGAGTAAGCTTGAGGTTCCGTCTGTAGTTTCGTCTGATGACTTGGCTTTGAGACAGACGCATGACTTCGTCTTTGAAGAGTCTTCTTTCGTTTGTGCTGATTTCGTCTTAGTAAGTCTTGAGAGTTTGGTTCCGTTTGTCTTGTAATTAATCAAAACTTAGAGTCGTTAATCATCTTGATCTAACACAAATTCTGCAAATCTTAGCAGAGAATCTCAGAAGGAAGAACAAATACAAGAAGAAATCACTTAGGTTGTTGTCGAATCAAATGGATCCACGGAAGCTTGGATCATCCTTACTCATGATACCATGTAAAACTTAACAATCATATGAAGAAGAGAAGAAGGAAGGGAAAATACAAGAACAAGATGCTAGGGGTTCATCGGTGTGTATTTGTTATTAATCAGTAAAACAATACAAATATATATACTATTGAAAAAATAACTAAACTACCTTTAAGAAAAATAAAAAAAAAGGATAAAATAGAAATGCATAATGTCATCTAATATAAATTTGTATCATCTAACATAAATGTGTATCATCTAACAAAAATGCATAATATTATCATAAATGCGTAATATTATCTAATACTTCTAACTTCTTAACAACTTCAATTTTTCGTTTTTCAGCCTTTATATAGATGAGACTCAACAGCTTTAAAATTTTCACTTCATCTAACAAAAGCATGCTCAATGTTTCTTTGCATTAAATGCGTTTTTGAGCTGTCAACTTCAAAGATACAAAGTTTCTTTATAATTCGAGGATTTTATACACAAAGGTTAAGGTTATACTTATTTCTACAAGGATATTCGTGTCAGACAACGTTCTCCTTGATTATGCAAAGACACACCTTTTAACGAATATCTAGTTGACTTCCTTGTAACTGATTAGAACATGTGCTTGCTTGATAAGACTTTACATGAAATAAAATTCTGATTAGGGTCTATGCATGTATGAATAACAGAAAGAACTCTTATTTATTTTAACTTTTAAAACTGCATAAATTACTTTGTTAATCGAATTTGAGCTTCGTTTGAGACGAACAATTCTTCTATTCAATGTTCACTTCGACTTATTAAGTCAAGATTATGAAAATTAAAATCAATTTATAAATTTAAGTTTTTATCTCTACAATTTATAATCATTAAAACTAAAAAATATAATTTAACTTTAAATAAATTTAACTTTAAAATTTATTCTTTTATTACAAGAGAGAACATGTACATGTTCTCTCCTCGTATTTAGAAATATCGTAATTATTTTTTCATATAACATTTTAACGTAATAATGATATTAACTTTAATAATAATAATAATAATAATAATAATAATAATAATAATAATAATAATAATAATAATAAATGTTAGTATACTAATAACTATAATCATATTAATGATAAGAATAAAATTGGTCATTATTAAATGTAAGAAGTTTATTTTTTAAAATTAAAAATTAAATTCATAAGATATTATTTTTTAAAAGAAATAAAATCTTACTTTATTAGAGGAATTTAATAAATATTTTAAAGATACCAGCTAGAAGCTACTATTTTTTGAAACCTTCTTCAAATAGATTTTAAAAAATGTTAAAAATTATTAAGAAAAGATTATTTAAAATTTAGGTAGCAACCTCGTCCTCCAATTCAAGGTTTCACATATTTCCTGTATACATATAATTTGGTCCAGTACTGCATCTCTCAACACTTAATTAATTTTGCTTACCCTTTCAGTGAGGCAACAAATTCTCAACCTTATATGAAACCGACGTCTGATTAGCAGCATGGGTATAATCGGATTTGTCATATAATTTTTTTTTTATTATTATTTTTCTATTTTTAATAATTTAAAAATAAAGAAAAAATTTACAAGTAGTAGATAGAATATTTATAAAATTATTCAACGATCTAGAAAATCTATATTAAGTAATTATCACAAAATTAACTATTTTTATTTTAAATGCTCAAGATATCCAATGAATTATATAAATTTAAATTTATCATTTTTTTGATGTTTTTTTATTACATTTATTTATTTTTATCATTTAAATAAAAATCAGTTTTGATTTTTTTTTTATAAAACAGTATAGAAGTCAGTACTTGTTAGAAGTCAGATAGCTAAATAGTTTCAAGTTTAAAAGAAAATATTATCCCACCCCACATGTCTAAATAAATTTTTGGATACGTTTCCTTCTTTTTTCATAAGAAAAAAGTTTATATGCATTAAGTTTTGGGACCAAAAATGATAAATCTAAACTTAAAAATTAGTTACGGATGTGTATCAAAACAAACTTTGTAAATATACGAGATAATTTTTTTTTTTTATAAACCAATCTTTATTATATTTGTCAATAGTAGATTCATTAAGAGATTCATAAAAAATTATTAAAAAAAATTAAAGGAATTTTTTCAAAATGATAATTTGTTTTTTGGAATTATTTAAATAGATGTATTTTTTTTATTAAATTCCAAATTGAAGTAAATCGTGATTTATAATTATGACTTTTATAAAAAAGTTATGTACTATCTCACGATTTTATATTTCATATATATATATATATGTATATATATATATATTTTAATTTTTTATATTGACCGAAAAGCTATGAATCTTTTAACGACTTTTGCTTTTATTTAATAATTATTTTGAATAAATGAAATTCATGTGATGAACCACGAATTCTTTATTAATTTATTATTTTAATTTGTTTTCAAATTTTACAGATATTTTGATTTTTCAAAAATATTTTATCTTAAATTTTTATCTATTATTTTGATTTAAGCTAATTTAAATATTTTAAAATATGGTCCAACTTTTTAATTGAAGTGAATCAATCGAAAGAGTTGAATATTTTTTTTTATAGTTAGTTGTTAGTTTTAAATGTTATGACTTTTTTATGTAAATTATTTTAGAAAGAAAAAATTAATTAGTTAAATAAAATAAAATTTAGGACAAATTTATCATTTAGTTAGTATTTTATATACTTAAAATACCTACAAGAATCTTAAAAAAAGATAGGCAAGAGAAAAAAAAGTCTTATGCTCACAAATTTACGCTTTCATACAATTTACATTAAAAAAATTAAAAAGAAGTGACGTGGTGATTCATTTTACGACTTTTTAAAATACAATTAAAACTGAGAATGTTCAGAAATTACTTTAAAAAAAGTAAAAAAGTAATAAAATAAATTTTTTTTGATACAATACCGAACAAGTATAGATGATGTAGTTGTATATTGCTTTAATTATTTTTATATTAAAGAATAAATTTTAACTTATAAAAATGCATATGACTTTCTAGAAGAACTGGTATTTAGCGAACACAGTCTTATTTATAAATTCTTTTAAATCTTTCAATAATTTTTCCCTTGTAAAACAACTTTATTATAATAATCTTGTTTATAAATTATATTAAATCTCCAAATAATTTTTCTCTCTTAAAATCAGTCCATTTTGATAATCGAATAACAAAACTATTTTGGTAATTTTAATTATATGTAAATAACATATTTTTTCTTAATTATAATTCCTCTTAAACCTTTGACTATCTTCTTTCTCTTAAACCATGTCCATTTTAGTTAGTGAATAACATGCTATTTTAGTAATTTTAATGACATCTAAACAATATTTATTTCTCATAATTTTTCTTGTTCTCTAAAGTCAAAAATTCTTTCTACGTGGTCGTATAGAAATAGTTATATCCAACACAAATTTTGAGAATTCCTAATTGTAATATTTTAATATTTTTTAAATATGTACGTAATATCTCTTTAAAAAATATGTAAATATTAAGAAAAAATAATTTTCAATATTTATATTTAAGAATTTTATTCTGTGTGAGATATCCATTTCATGGAATATGTACGAGTATTATTTTTATTTTTATTTTTTTATAACACTGCATTCATTCAGACTTTGGCTATGTTTACATTTTTTCAGTTCTTCCCGAAATATATTTTGTGAAAATCAAACACGTGTCTTTCTCATAAACTTATTAAACTATGTACACACATTTGTGGTGTGTGCATGCGAGTTTTGCATTTTGCAGTAGATTTTATTATAAAAAACCTTTGGACATTAAATTTCATCCAAATTAAAGAGATAAGAAGGGAGAAAAGGTGATTAATTAATATAAGCTAAACCTAGAGCTAAAGTGATGTTACCTAACCCTAAGAAAAGAAAAACAAGACCAACTGTACTTCTTGATTATATGGAAGTCTACATGTTTCTAGTTCTTAAGAATATTGATTCTTTTTCAGGTCTTGTACCATTGCTAGTTTTACCTAAACCTTTGAGTGATGACTTAAAAAGAAGTAAAAGAATTAGGAGAGAGAAATCTTTTGACAATAATTTTTATAAACGTCTAGTTGAGAATGATCCCTTTGAATATTTTAGAAGCACTTAGTTGTTCAAATGCAAACCATTAAGAGCAGGCTATTATTATTAGAAACTGTTATATAAAAAAGAGTAGCACATGAACATCAATGAATTTACCGGAAGAAGCGAAGGCAATTGATTTTGAATTTTTGAATGGGTCTCTGATAAAAATATAACCATAACGAATTTACAAACGAGTACAAAATAAGGTTTATTGCTAATGAATTTACAAATAAGAAAAATATATATTACTTTGATATCTTTTATGTATTACAAGAATTTCCACTATTGTATTTTGATAGCTTTGACTATCATCGTGATTTCTCATATGGATATTAAAAAAAAATTTCTTGGATGATAATGTAAAGAATATATATATATATATATATATATATATATATATGACACATCTCGAGGGATATACGATTAATAGTCAAGAATAAAGTGTGCAAATTTATTTTAAAGGAAATTGAAATTGGAATAAAATGACCTAACAAAACCTGGACCTAATTTTAAAACTCAAGTCCATCTAAAGCAATACCAAATTAAGCTTAATTAATGGTTCCGTTCGAGTCATGCTCACACCTATACAGAGTTAGAAATAATTGTTAAATATATGATTAAAAAGTTAGATCAACGGATAAGTGTATTTAATCTCTTTTGATAATATAGTTAATGATTACTTCGAGTTGTTAAATATATGATTAAAAAGTTACATCGACGTTGTGATAATATATTTAAACTATTACTTTTGGACATGAGATTCTTTTAACATATTGACTTGAAAAATTAATATAATTTATTATTTTATTTATTATATTTTATATATAAATATTATATTTATAATATCACAAATCAAGCAGATATTATATTTATAAATATTATAAATTAAGGATTAAATAAGAAAATAAATATTAAATAGGAAGCAGATATTATATTTATAATATTATAAATTAAGGATTAAATAAGAAAATAAATATTAAATAGGAAAAAATAGAATTTTAATTAATCATATCTGTTTAATTATATCTGATTATACGATATTTTCTATATCTTATAATATCTTTTGTAGATATAATCTTTTCTAATCAGATATTTTCCTTTTTCAACACTACCCCTTAAGTTGGTAAATAGATGACATCCTACCAACTTGTCTAATAGTTTCTCAAAAATCTGACTTGTCACAGCCTTCGTAAAAATATCTGCTAGTTGATCTTCAGATTGAATATTTGACAATTTTAGAATATTTTTATTAAGCTTTTCCTTGATAAAATATTTGTCAACTTCCACATGTTTCATACATACGATTGTGTTGGATAGGGTTATGAGCAATGTCGTACGCAGTTTTGTTATCACAATACAACTGAATGGGGCGAGTATGTACATATCCTAAGTTCTGGAGAAGTAGTCTAAGCCACATACATTCACAGAGTCCAAGAACCATTACTCTGAGTTCAGCTTCAACGCTGGAACGAGTTATAACATTTTGCTTCTTGTTTTTCCATGTGACGAGATTACCCCCTACATATGTAAAGTATCTAAAAGTTGATTTCATATCATCAAAAACACCTGTTCAAGCTTAAGATTCGTATAACTGCAGTGCATTAAGCTTGTGCATGAATTGACTCACCACACTAAGCATAAGCTAAATCTGACATGGTGTGTGCGAGATACATCAATCTCCCTAAAAGTCTCTGATATCTTTCTTTGTTGGCCGGAGTTTGATCTTCTTCAATATACAACTTCAATCCCTCTTCAATTGGAGAATTTGCTAGTTTACATGCTGTCATCCCAGTTTCTTTGAACAAATCCAATGCATATTTCTGTTGAGACAGAAAGATACCTGATCTTGATCTTGAGATTTCAATCCCTATAAAGTATTTCAAAGAACCAAGGTCTTTCATCTCAAATTCTCTTGCCAAGTATTCCTTTATTGAATTGCGTTCCTCTTGATCATCTCCTGTGACTATCATGTTATCAACATAAATAATAAGAATTGTAATTTTTCCCATTTCCTTTTTAAAACAAGGTATGATCCTGATTGTTCTGTTGATATCTGAAAATAATCATTGATTTGGTAAATCTTCCAAATCATGTTCGGGGTGATTGCTTTAGTCCGTACAATGACTTCTTCAGCTTGTATACCTTCTTGTCATGTGTATCAGGAATTTTACATCCTTCCGATAACTACATATAAACCGAACAATGCTCATTTTTGCTATGAGAGCAAACGTTGTAGTATAATCTACTTCATATGCTTGTTGGGAAACTCAACCTCCTGAAAAACATATAGGGAGAAAGAAAAAACAAGACACAAAAAAGGTTAATGTGGTTCGGTACCTCAAGACCTAATCCACGATCCCATTAGGATAAAATTCAATATTTGTAATTTTTGAACGGAAAAATTATAAACCCTCCTTAGATATAATTTTTCTGACAAAAATTATAAACCCTTACACGTGTAATTTTTCGGGCAAAAAATTACAAACCTTTCAATGTGTAATTTTTCTGAAAAAATTACAAACCCATATGATGTGATTTTTATGGAAAAAATTACAAACCCTTCAATATGATGTAATTTTTATGGAAAAAATTACAAACCCTTTAATATGATGTAATTTTTCGGGGAAAAATTACAAACATTTCAATGTGTAATTTTTCTAGAAAAATTACAAACCCTTCAATATGAAGTAACTTTTATGACAAAAATTACAAACCCTTCAATATGATGTAATTTTTATGGCAAAAATTACAAACCCTTCAATATGATGTAATTTTTATGGAAAAAATTACAAACCCTTCAACATGTAATTTTTCTGGCAAAAAATTACAAACCCTTCAATGTGTAATTTTTCTGGTAAAAATTACAAACTCTTCAATAGTGTTTGACACACACTATACTTCTACAACAATCCTTCTTTACATCAGAATTAAAAAAACTCTTCTAAAGCAATCACTTCTTACAACAACAGAATATTGGAACAATCCTCTGTAACAGAATCACTGACAAAATTCTTCTTCTCCTTTAAGTTCTGCATTGTTCTTTCTGATGTGTGACTTTGATTGTATCCCAACAATCCTCCCCTCAAACAAAGGATCACTGTACTTTCTCTCTCCTGCAGCCAGAATACTTTCGACAAAGGGAATCATCTCAAGATAGGTCCACCTGACTTTCATAGATTCATCTCTCGCCAAGTCGAACCATTAGCTCGGAAAAAAATGCAGAAACAGAGTCTCTCAAAATCAAGAACTCTGATACCAACTTGAAAAACTAATATAATTCACTATTTTATTTTTTCATTCATAATATTTTTTATATAGATATTTTATATATATATATATATATATAATTACAAATCAAACAGATATTATATTTATAATATTACAAATTAAAAATTAAATAAAAAATAAATATTAAATATAAAAAGATAAAATCTTAACTAATTATATCTAATTATACAATATTATCTATATATTATCTTAACTAATCAGATAATATCTTTTATAGATATAATCTTTACTAGTTAAATATTCTTCTTTTTCAACCATTTGCATAACCTCACTCGTACTACTTTGTTCGCTTAATCTTATGGTACGAAAGTGTTCATTCTTATGAGCTTCGGCGTTTCTCTAGTGTTTGTTTGACAAGGATGGATATGGTATGAACAGTAGTAATTTGTTAGATAAAAATTTGTTTGTACTGTCTTACTGCACATACGGGTATTTGGTATTTAATCTGCTAAGTGAAAATTAATTTGTTTGTATTTGTCCTGTTACTTGTATATTCATTTAAAATTCTTTGTGATTTTCTAATACTTGTAGGTATTTATTGATATTTATGAATAATTTATTTTAAAAAATAATAAAATAATAAAATCATGAATAAATTCAAACAAATAGATATCATAAATATCA
Organism: Hylodesmum podocarpum; assembly: GCA_026586105.1. Taxonomy (NCBI): domain Eukaryota; kingdom Viridiplantae; phylum Streptophyta; class Magnoliopsida; order Fabales; family Fabaceae; genus Hylodesmum; species Hylodesmum podocarpum. The sequence continues at coordinate 9,982,163 of JALJEV010000623.1, read as the reverse complement.
TAATAAAATTATGAATTAAAGAATTATATAAAATTTTAACTACAAAAAAATTTAAAAATTATTCTATCAATTTTTTTTATTATAAGTGTATAATATGAGAAATTTCTATATTTTAAAAACAATAAAATTATTCAAACTGTATTAATCATTCTCCTCCAAATTATAAATTTTTTTTTAAAAAAATCAAATTCCAAAAATATATTTATATAAAAAAAGTTGAATAATTTTTCATTATAACTCACACGAGTAATGTAAAATCCTGTTTTTTTAAAAACCGGTGATGAAAAAATTTATTTATATTACCTACAAAAATGTTATTTAAATATCCGTCTGTTATATGTGCGGACGGAGGATATACCCGGATTGCGAAATTATACCAGAGACAGAGGTTGAGCTTAATCTATCCTATATGCACTGAAAATGGAAATATGTGATTAGACTTGTATTAGAATCTCAAATCGAATACTCAAAATTTGAATATACTGAAATTAACCAAAAACTCAGTATATAATTAATGGAATATATTTTTTTGGAACGGAATACTGAAAAGTTGAATACGGAAGTAAATTAGCCAGAAACTGAGTATATAATGTATGATGAATACAAAGCAAATCAAATCACTCAATAATAATGACGAAACTCTAACTGACCACTACTTGCATATCATAAATTCCATCGATCGTACGTCATGCCATGCCACTTATATATCTTACCAATTGCATGGTATAAAATATGCATGACAGAGACCTTAGAATAGAGCAACTAATATATTTTACCAAAATGCCAATTTCTAATTCAACAAAACTGAGAACTACTTGATTAAGCCTTATATATTATCATCGTTATGATTCCTAGCAGCTGTGACTGGTAGTTGTAGTTGGTCTTCATGAGAGTTATCCACTGCAAGGGACGGTGGCATACTACCTTTGCATTCTTTGTATTTTCCCCACACTAGATAGAGCCCAAAAACTACAACTGTTGCTCCAATAATACTGATATCATTATATATCAACACAAAAAATAGGGGAAATTGGGTTAATATATATTCTTAAAATATTAAAAAATGAGGGATAATTAAGATGAGAAGCGTATTGAATTTTAGCATACATAACTTGATAGTATTTTTGGATGGATATAGATAGGAGTTGGGATGATTTATAGTGTGATAGCAAGTATGTGATGTTGAAGGAGGATCTTAGATGTAATAGGAAAAGGTAGAATAGTAGTTAGTCGTGTAGCTCTGATTTTGAGAAGTAAAACTTGATTGGATTTTCTCTACATTCACAATTGGTGATATAATTGCCTATTTATAGACTTTCATGATAGGTAGTAGTCCTTTTTAGATTTTTCTAGTCTAGGAGTATTCTAGATTTTCCTGGATTTATCTATCTAGATTTTTCTAGTCTAAGAATATTCTAGATTTTCCTAAATCTTAATATTCTAGATTTTCCTAAATCTTAATATTCTAGATTCATTTACCTAGGAACATTCTAGACTATCTTTTTATTTTTAGTTTTTCTAGATTTTTCTTTTACAAGGATCTAGTTGTTTCTTTTTTTAGAAATTTGTAGAACTTTCTATACTCCTCTTTGATACAAATTTCTCTAACTCCAAGCATTGTGCCCAGTTCTTCGAATCTTGGTCTTGGTAATGCCTTCGTGAATATATCTGCTACTTGTTCTTCCGTCCTGCAATATTCAAGCTTGATCTCCTTAGTTGCCTCTGCTTCTCTAATGAAATGATACTTAATTGCTATATGTTTTGTTTTGTTGTGATGCACTGGATTCTTTGCTATTGCAATAGCTGATTTGTTGTTACAGTGAATTGTAGTAGGCCCATTCTGATTTTCGCCCATATCATGTAGTATTCTCCGTAGCCTTATAGCTTGACTTGTTGCTTCTGCAAGTGCTACATACTCTGCTTTTGTTGTTGATTATGCAACTGTTGCTTGCTTCTTTGATGCCCAAGAGAAAAATCCTGAACCAAGTAAAAAAGCATAGTCGGAGGTGCTCTTCATGTCATCCACCGAGCCTGACCAATCACTATCAGTATAGCCGAGCAACCTTGAGTTGGCTGCGACAGTGTACCATATGCCAAATTCTTTTGTTCCTTGTAGATATCTTATAATTCTTTTTCCTGCTCAAAGATGTATTTGACTTAGGCTCTGCATGAATCTTGATAAGAGACTATTAGCGTACATGATATCCGGTCGTGTAGCTGTTAGATATAGCAAGCTTCCAATTAAGCTTTGGTAGCGTGACACATCGACTTCTGGTGCTCCATCATCCTTTTGTAGCTTTTCATTTGTTACTAGTGGAGTAGTGACAGGCTTGTAGCCGTACATCTTGAACTTCTTGAGTAAGCCTTCTGTGTATTTCTTTTGTGAGATAAATATCCCATCATTTCTTTGATTTACCTCCATGCCGAGAAAGTAACTCATCAAGCCAAGGTCGGTCATCTTGAAGGACTTCATCATGTCTTCTTTGAACTCCACCATCATATTTGTATTGGTTCCCGTGTATATAAGATCATCAACATATAGGGAGACTATGAGAGTATCATAATGACCTTGGGTCTTGATGTAAAGTGTAGGCTCACTCTTGCTCCTCCTAAATCCTCGATCAACGAAGTACTGATTAATTCTGCTATACCATGCTCGAGGAGCTCGCTTAAAGCCGTAGAGTGCTTTTTCTCAATCTTAATACTTTGTTTTCTTTGCCTTCGCACATAAACCCTTGTGGTTGCTCCACATATATCTCTTCTTCAAGCACACCATTGAGGAATACTGATTTAACATCTAGTTGATAGATTCTCCAACCTTTTTGTGCCGCAAGAGCTATTAGAGCTCTTATTGTATCTAAACGAGCAACTGGAGCAAATGTCTCGTTGTAGTCGATCCCGAGTTGCTGTGAGTAACCCTTTGCTACTAGTCTTGCTTTATGTTTTTGTATGGTTCCATCAGGGTTGAGCTTTGTCTTGTAGACCTACTTAACCCCAATAATGTCTTTTCCATGTGGAAGATCAACTAACTCCCATGTGTTGTTTTTCTCAATCATTTGTATCTCTTCTTCCATTGCCTTAACCCATACTTCCTGCTTTGATGTTGCTTTGTAAAAGATAGAACACAAGAAGGGGGGTTGAATTGTGTTACTTTAAAAAAATTGTTCCTTTCGTCTGTGAGTTTAAAGGGGTTCAGACGAAACAGTCTTAATCTTTCAAAGATTGATTTTAATGAACAGACGTTATAGTTTGATTATCCCCGTTAGTCAAAAACTTAAGAAGATAAATACACAAGTATTTTTATACTGGTTCGTCTATACAAGACTAAGTCCAGTTACCCAGCAACCACTGAGTTTTCACTACAAACCGTGAAATGGTTACAAGTATTATTTGCGCCCAACCACTTCTGGCTATTACACGATATTCTTTGAACACAGCCTTAAAAAAAAACTTGGGTATTCTTTGAACAACCAACCTCCTTAGGTTAAAACACCACTCAGGTGGATTTGAAAGAGTTCTTTGAAAAGAAAGTTTCCTCTTCACAGAGAGGGTTTTACAATGAAGTACAAAAGATACAGTGAGCGAAATCACAGTAGATTGAATACTAGAAGCGTGTTCACCAACTGAACTTTGAAGAAGTGAAGTCTTTAAATAGGCAACGTCTTCAGATATCCGTTAGACACAGAAGAATGCCGTTGAACATTTTCTTCGAGAGCTTCCAAAAGGTGTCAGATAGTACTTGAGTGATTGATGACGTGTGCAACGGATTTAGATAGTGTGCGCAGTACTTTTTCTGACATGTACAGGGACTTTGACAAAAAGGTGAAGACCTTTTCGAGTTGCATGAGTAAGCGCGAATTCCCATACTGATCTTGGATGCTTCTGATGAGTACTTCTTAAGATTTGAAATCTTGGCTCGAGTGACTCATACTTTGCTTCACTTCTTGGACAGACGATAAACTTCTTCAGTCTAAGAGATTTCGTCTTATCCTATCGTCTGATGACTTGATTTGAGACAGACGAATGACTTCAACTTTGAGGGGTCATTTTCCGTCTGTACTTGTTTCGTCTGACTTGCTTGCTGATATTCCGTCTGGGAAAGTTTCGTATGTCTTGTAATAATCAAAACTTTAAATATGTTAATCATCTTGATTTAATAGTTAATCATTTTGATCTAACAATCTCTCCCTTTTTGATGATTACAGACCATACTGATAACTTTCTCAAGGAAGCATCTACATAAGACAAAGTTAGTGATCACAGTTTAAGCACAAGTCAGATTTACATCAAGACGATGTTTTCTGAAACAATACCTCTTTATAAGAAAACCAAAACTCTAAGAATACATGTATAACACTATGCAAATAAATAAAGAATCAATACAACATAGCAAAAAGAATACGAAAAAAAAAAATATAGAATGCTAACTCCCCCTCAGATGTTTTGCTCACTCCCCCTCAGATGATGCTTGACTCCTCAGACGATGCTTGACTCCTCAGACGAAGGCTCCCCGTTAGCATAACAACCTCTTCTTCCTAAGATATTCCCACCTTGGGCTGAGAATCATCAAAAGCTCAATCAAGAAGAAGGCTTAGGCTTCTTTTGAACAAGACTCATAACGATCTCCTTCAGCTGATACATCTCAGATGTAAGAGAAGCTTGATTATTCTCAAGCTCTTTGTTCTTTTTCTTCAAATGCTCGCAATTCTCTTCTAAGGCATCATATTTACGCTTTAGAGTATGATACTCATCAGCGTCCCCTGCTTCATCTTTAATAACAGTAACCTTCACCTTATCAGCAATCTCCATAAAAGGCGATTGAGGCTCTTCCACGATTGGATCAGACTCTTCTTCTTTGATGACCACAGTTAAAGGCTCAAAAACAGGAGTTTGAGGTTCTTCAACTAATGGTACAAAGTCATCTTCAATGAGCACAGTTGGAGTCCTCTTCAGACGCAGAGTGAAAAGTGGAAGTGTGAGATACGCAGTGAAGTCTCTTTCCCATTGCCAAGTAAACACTTTACTAGGTACAGAGAGCTCAAGATTTGGATGCTCCTGTGACGAATGTGTATAAGCAAAAGCTTCTCCAGGATACACCTTGTCACAGATTGTGGAATCTTCATCAAATGAAGTTTCAGAGCAGAAAGCAGAGGTGGCTTCATGATCTTCTATCATCCTTTGAATTTTAAGATTGATAGATCTTGAGACATTGGCTTGAATAGATTTGAGATGCGAGTATGCAGAAGACAGAAGTCTCTTGGGGATGTGACTTGCAAACTTGAAGGTTTTGGAGACAGACGAAGTCTTCTTCTCCTTTCCTTTAGCCAAAAACTTGACCAAGTAAGGTCGTTTTCGGTCTAAAACGATGGAGAACTTGGTTTCGTATGAAATGAGAGAAGAAAATTGAGATCCCACCATGAATGAACAGTCTCTCAACTCCTTCTTTGCTCTCCTTTCAATGTGATAGAAGGAAGTTGATCTAGCTTTTTCTTCCCTTTTATAAGCATTGGCCATCAGTTTGAATGCCATATTGTAATATTCAGGAAGAGTAAGAGCAAACTCTTCGGGGTCTTCATATTCCTTGAGGAGGATGGAGTAGCGTGGACAAATTCCTGAACAATGTGGTCTTGTCTAAGCAAGAACAATTCCAAGAGTATGTCCTAGACCTACATACTCTGTTTGGTTCATTGGAATTGTGAAGGGTACAGGATCATGGCGATCAATAGCGTCCAGATGCCAATGAGAGCAATCTTTTGGCTCATCATAGATGGTGGAGCTGGGATCTCCATATCTGCAGTGGTGAAATGCAGGTGCATTGATTTCATGCTGAACCTTCCTCTTGATGTTTTCTCTGAAAGGAATGTGGGGTTCATAGCCAATAGCTGGTCCTTCAATCACCGACTCAGCTAGATGATCCTTGTACACGTTTATTTCTTCTAAACCCTTGATGTCTAAAGAGGCCAGTTTATCCCAAGGCAGACGCTTCAGCCATTCACGTTGCTCTTCAGGAGTATAGATGAAATCTTCTTTGAAGTCCACTGGCTTCAGGGGTTTGTGATAAATGATGGGGTTGACAAATCTCCCAAGTTGAAATCCCTTATTACCTCTGTACCGATAAGGATTCTTCAACTCAATATATAGAGTGTCCTTTAAAAAGCAGTTTTCATCGTCTGCTAAGTAACCATCTTTAGCAGACTCAGACGGTTCACCATCATCGGAGATATCTTCAAGTTTATCTCCAAGAATCCAGTCAGGCTTGACTGGTCTTTCAGCACAAGAGTTTTTAGCAAATCTTCTCATGACTAATTCGTTGAGGAACGAATAGTCAGTCTTGTGTTTGGGTGGAAGATCTTCTAGATTTATGACTTCAGCGTGAGATCTCACCCATGATGCATGCACCCTTTTTATATCAACATGTTCTTCATCAGACGAAGAACATGTGTCCTCAATAATTATCACTTCAGACAGAATCTCCATCGTCTGTTGGTGGGATGCTTCTTCGAGAAGATGTATCGTCGATCAAAGGCGAGATTGAGAGGAGACACAACAATAGGATCAGAAACAGTTATCCTATGTTCGTCTTGGAGTGTTGATGCAGAAACCTCCATAGTTGAAGCTTCTTCATTAAGCATAGTCTTTAATTCCTCTGCCAACTGAGCATTGTCCTTCTGGATCTGGGCAGTTTCTTCACTATTCATGCCTTCTGAAGTTGTTGGAGCAGACGCAGCTTCAAACGATCTAATGCCCTTAATACTTTCGAGAAATATTCTTTCTCTTTCAGCTTGAAGCAGCATAGAGACCCTCATAGCCTCTTTTAGTTGTTTTGCTTCGTCTGTTTCTCTAATAACCACAGACGCAAGCTTCTGCTTCATTTTCTCTTTGCCTTTGGCAGCTTTTTGAAGAGCAACCTCTCTAGCTCTTGCTTTCTTTTCGGTTGCTTTCTTATGCTTTTCTTCGTCTGAAAGGATTTTAACAGACGATATACCCTTAGACGATATTATAACCCCTTCATCTTCACTGGGAGATATCTTCTTCTCTTGCGTCTTAGTCGCAACATGCTTTATTCTGATAGTCTTCTTCTTCTTTCTAAGAGGCTCTTCTTGAGCATCTTCGAAAGGGACTTCAGATATGATCACAGATGGTAGAGAAATAGATGTTTGAGTTTGTGTTTGGGCTTGTGTTTGGGTGTGTGTTTGGGTTTGTGTTTGGGTTTTGACGCGTTTGATGCGAGCTCTGTGAGGAGGATCTTTGATGATGGGTGAAAGAGGAACTTGTTCTTCACTCGTATTATGATGTAGAAAGCTAGGGCTCAGATGCATCTTGGCAAAGGTGCTTCCTTTGACCTCCTTTCTTTCTTCATGCCAAACAACACCAGTGGCATCAAAACATGGTTAATAATGATTTTGGAGAAGAGAGTGGCGTAGGGGATACTACTTTTCCTACGAATGTTCCTATTTCTCAACGCATTTATCCAATGATCGAGAATGATGTGAGGGAGACTCATCCTTGCTTTCCTCAGACAGTAGAAGATGCAAAATCTATCACGAGTACTCACATTGTCTCGTGAGCCTGTTCTGGGTGTGAAGATGTTGTAGAGAAGGTTGTGGATGACTCTTCCTGTGGGATATAGATTCCCTGATCTCAGAAACTTGGGATCTTTAGGGTCGCAGACCTTTCCATAGAGAATCTTGTCTACATGCTCCTCAGATTCTAACCTCATTCAATCAGCGCTGTAAAAGCGCCCTTCGGCTTTGCAATTCCCAACTTCAACAATGGAGTCTATTGTGATAGTATACTCTTTGTTGTCAATGGTACCTACAATACCATCATCAAATTCCTTCGCATCACTCCAGAACTCGGCGTAGGCCTCCATCAGCCATGGGCCTCTCATCTCCGCGAAATCCATCAAGCCATTGTGTATCAACATCTTTAATACCCTGTTAGAGATACTTTCAATAGTGGTCATTGGTACGAGGTCGCACTCGCACAAATTAATACAATTAAGTATGTAGTACTAGGAAGTGACTCCTAGATCGTCTCTCTCAAGGACCATCATTCAAATTTCTATCAAGTGTAGAACAAAAGTGGGGGGGTTTGGTTGGATAGTTCAAAACAGAATTTGTCAAAACAGATTTACTAAACAAGTTCAATTGATAAAAATAGGTTAACCTCTTGATTGGATTGCAATTTACTTATCCTTGATAATAGAAAATCATGCTCAAATTACTGATGTTCTCAATCAAACCAAAATCAATCAACTAAGCGAAAATTAATTATGGTTTTCCTTATGTGAATTAAGCAAACACATACATCATTCATTCTAATTATAACAACTTATACTTCACTTCATTAAGCATGAAACCAAGGTATAAGTTGTTACCAAATCTGGAATATTAAGCATAAACCAAATCATAAAGAACTAGCATGAATGATGAAGAACAATCAACAATTACAGCAGAAACCAAGTTACACAGAATCTCAAAGCATCATTACAATCCTTAATCAAGAGATTAACCTTTTGATATTTAGCCTTCCATCTTATTTAAAAACGAAATAGCAAACAAGAAATTGAAATTATAGCAGGTTAAGATCAAGGTGAGATGATTATAAACGAAAATTGAAAGCTAGAAAAATAGAACAAAGTGCAGATTGGAAAATGCGAGAAAAATAGATTGCATAAAAACAGATTTTCCTCCAAGAACCAAGTCTCCTCTCCAAAACGAAAATCACAATCTGAATTCCAAGGAAAACTCTCACTACCAATACCTAATAGCTGGACATGCCCCACACACTACATAATAAGTCAATATGACAAGAGAAGGTGGGGAGAAAAAGCCCTAAAATCAGCCCAAAGTTTCTCCCTAAAATCTGAATGTCCCCCCACCAAGTCTTTGGAATGTACCCCACCAATTGTCCAATGTGCTCCAGCTTGCCTCTCACTTTCTCTTCACTTTGGCAGCCACCTTTCACGTGTTAAAATAGAGTGTAAGGTCCAGGGCTCAAATCCTTATGTAGGCATTACAAAGTGATCAATTAAATGCATCTAAATTCAGTCCAATTTCGCTGGAATTCTGTTACTGGAACCATGGTTTACGTTCAAGGCTAAATTCACCCCAGATGCAATCCGAATTGGATCTTCATGCCTTCACAACTTTTGTAGATCTATCTCTCTTCTTTAAGAGGCAATTAATCGCTCATCAATTGGACATCTGTGGAGGGAGTTATGCCTATTTTACCGAGACTAGTCAAATCCTTAAATGCTGGAATTTTCGAACAGTTCATATGCTGCATTCAAAGACATTTTCACACTAGATGCACTCCGACTGGGAATTTTATGTCTTCATAGAAGTTGTAGATCTTTGAGTCCTCTTTAATTTGACATAAAATTCAGCTAAATCAGAGGTCTGTAGTGAAAGTTATGCTCAGTTTTGTAAACCTTGTCAAATCTGGATAAAAATAACGAATTAGACCAAATTTATCATTTAAAGCCAAAATGAGTATAAACTCATAAATACATTAAATCATACTAATTGACCACTAATAATGCTATTTTAGGATATAAATAATGTAGAGAAAGTAATCAAAATATTGACTTATCAAATTCCCCCACACTTATTCTTTTGCACTCCTGGCAAAACTAAATCCTAAGAAAACATGAACTTGGATAAAAGATCATCTGGTCTAAGCTATTTCATACTCTCCAAAACAGTCATGAATGTATAAAAATTGAACACATTAATCAGAGCATAATTAATCTAGAGATTACATATCATAGTGTTGAACAATTCCTGCTTCAGATAGGATTAAACAGATATTGAATTAATCATGCATGTCAATCATAAGCATTGATCTCACCAGAAGTGTATCTCTCAAAATCTCAAGTGTATCAGGTAAGTGTTTAATCTCAGACCATTAAAATAAAAATTATTTTATCATAGGCTTGCAATTATTCTAATTCTCTACCACTAACAATCACAGTCATGCATGATTCAAGAGGACTTTCAGAGGTTGTAATGGGGCTAAGGATGAGGTTTGATAAATATAGTTCAGTGACTACTATTTCACAGATGTTGAACAGAAAATCCGACAGATTACAAAAGATATCTGAATTACATAATAAACCTGTAAAGTCTCAAATTCAATCATATTTTCCACACTTATTCAGGTTAAATTTTTTTTTTTTTTTTTTTTTTTTTTTTTTTTTTTTTTTTTTTTGATTATATCTACTAAAAATTTATCCAAATTATACAAACTTCATAACTCAGACCCGAATCATATAATTCAAGTATTCACTCCACTCCCCCACACTTAATTTTCTGCAAGTCCCGAGCAGATACCCCCACACTTATCTGTTTCACAATACCAAAAGATAAACAATTCAATCGATATCTGTAAAATTAGGACAACATTGTTTTACTCTTCAGGTTTGTAATGCAGGTCATTACCAAAGAAAAGGTTTCAGCTCAAAGGGGCTAGCAAGGGATACAATTGCAAGGTAGGCTATCCGGTCAAGTGGGAAAAATAGAAATGAATGCCTCAATCATAATCATGCATTATATGATAAAATGCAGCTTTGAAAAGAATAAAAGCAAGTTCTGAAAAACAACATTCACCAATGACATATATCACACTGAAAGAAAGAGAATGGCATAAAGATGAATCCATTCAAAATAGGCTCAAATAACTCACAGTTCAAATTGTCAAGTACTTATCAAAGATAATACACAACCAATCCATACGGACTAATCCACAATCCATCGAGGAATTTATCAACACCACAAAATAATCCAAAAATTAACTTAGCTCGATTTCGGTTCAAATTTTTAATGTATAAACCATAATGCGAGATATAATAATAGTTAGACCGAATCACAAAATCTCCAAGTGTAACGAAACAAATACGAAATCCTAATTAAAATAAAACGAAAAAGAGTGAAAGAAGAAAAGAAAAACTCCCTTAGCCGCTAAGAACGGCAAAGTATCATGGGTCGTTCAATGGTGGTGGAGGATGGCGAGAAATGAGGTCAAGCAAAGAAGTCTCCTCCACAACCGTGTTCAGCGAGAGATGGATTGCGAGGAATGGCTTCACTGTGCCCATTAACCTTGAAGCTTTTATCTCGTGGACTCACTTTTGATCTCAACTGTACCATAAGGATAAACATTAGTAACAACAAAAGGTCCAATCCACTTAGAACGTAACTTACCACCCATGATTCCGAGCCTAGAATTATATAACAGAACTCTCTGGCCAACCACAAAGTCCTTTCTGGCTATCAAGCTGTCATGAAACTTTTTGGTTTTCTCTTTGTAAAACTTAGAATTCTCATATGCTTCCAGACGGATTTCATCCAGTTCATTCAATTGCAACTTCCTCTCCTCTCCGGCCTCATCAATGGAGAAGTTACAGTCTTCACGACCCAATATGCTTTGTGCTCTATTTCCACAGGTAAATGACATGCCTTTCCAAAGACGACTCGATAAGGAGACATCCCTATGGGTGCTTTGTAGGCAGTCCTATGTGCCCAAAGAGCATCATCCAGTCTGAGACTCCAATCCTTCCTATTGGGTTGGATAATCTTCTCCAATATTCTCTTGATCTCCCTGTTGGAGATTTCTGCCTGCCCGTTTGTCTGGGGGTGGTATGGTGTAGAAACTTTGTGCACAACCCCATACTTCTTAAGCAGAGCCTGCATGGATCTGTTGCAAAAATGGGTGCCTTGATCACTAATAATGACTCTGGGTACTCCAAACCTGCAAAATAGGTGAGATCTAACAAAATCCACAACAACCCGAGCATCATTAGTTCTGGTGGCTTTGGCTTCCACCCATTTCAAACATAATCCACAAGTAAGAGAATGTAAATAAAACCAAAAGAAATAGGAAAGGGACCCATGAAATCTATACCCCGGACGTCAAATACCTCACAGAACAACATGGGATGTTGAGGCATTTGTTGTCTCCATGTAAGGGATCCTCCTGCTCTTTGGCATTGCTCACAAGTGCTACAAATCTTCCATGCATCTCTGAAGATAGTGGGCCAGTAGAAACCACAGTCTAGCACCTTGCGAGCTGTCCTTTGAATGCCCAGATGACCACCTGGTGCGGAAGAATGGCAAAACTGCAGGACCGAATCAATCTCGTGATCTGGAATACATCTCCTAATTACCTGGTCACTGCACAACTTCCATAAATAGGGGTCATCCCAAATATAATGCTTAGCATCACTCTTAATTTTATCAATCTGAGCTCTAGATGCTAAGGGAGGAAAAACAGAAGCAACTAAGAAATTAACAATATTCGCAAAACCAAGGGGTGGTGGGGTAAGAAGCGGATATAGATAATAAACTTTCATCCGGAAAGTTATCTCGATGGGCAATTTGTCATCCTTACCCTCGGGTCTCTCAATCCGAAGCTTAGATGGTCTCCGCTACCGATTCTCAGTGCTCCACTCCTATCACGGATATCCAAATCAAACTCTTGGAGCCATAACATCCATCCGATCAGCCTAGGCTTTGACTCGGCCTTCTTCTTCAACAGTATTTCGAGCTGCATGATCAGTGTACACAATAACACGAGAACCAAGCAAATATGATCTAAACTTATCAAGAGCAAAAACAATGGCTAGAAGCTCTTTCTCTGTAGTAGTGTAATTTGCTTGGGCAGCATCCAAAGTCCTGGAAGCATAATATATCACCCGAGGCAGCTTATCTACTCTTTGTGCAAGGACAGCTCCTAATGCATAATTTGATGCATCACACATAAGCTCGAAAGGAACTGTCCAATCGGGTGCTTGGATGATAGGGGTGGTGGTTAGTGCTTTCTTGAGGCAGTCAAAAGCCTCTTTGCATTGATCATTAAAATCAAAGTCGACATCCTTTTGAAGTAATTTGGATAGTGGAAGGGCCTTCTTACTTGAAGTCTTTGATAAAGCGCTGTAGAAACCTGCATGTCCAAGAAAAGATCGAACCTCTCGCACGCAAAGAGGGTAAGGCAACCGTGAAATAACTGATATTTTTGCAGGGTCTACCTCTATGCCCTTCCTAGAAATGATATGCCCTAAAACTATACCTTGTTCTACCATGAAGTGACATTTCTCAAAATTAAGAACAAGATTAGTTTCAATGCATCTATTAAGTACTTTATCCAAACTATCTAAGCATGCATCAAAAGAGGATCCATAAACAGTAAAATCATCCATAAACACCTCTATGCAATTTTCTAGAAAATCACTAAAAATACTCATCATACACCGCTGGAAGGTACCAGGGGCATTGCACAAACCGAAAGGCATCCTCCTATAGGCAAAAGTGCCAAAGGGGCGGTGAATGTGGTTTTTCTTGATCCTCGGGAGCAATATGGACTTGAAAATAACCAGAAAATCCATCAAGGAAACAATAATGGGATTTACCCGCCGACGTTCCAACATCCGATCAATGAAAGGCAATGGGAAATGATCTTTCCTTGTTGCTAAATTAAGCCTTCGATAATCTATACATACCCTCCAACTATTCTCGCATTCTAGTTGGGAGAAGCTCGTCCTCTCATTCTTAACAACGTCGGCTGTCTTCTTAGGGACTACTTGGACCGGACTAACCCACTTACCGTCGAGATAGGATAGATGATCCCAGCTTGTAGAAGCTTGGTTACCTCCTTCTTCACTACATCCCAAATCACCGGGTTTAGTCTCCTTTGTGGCTGTCTCACTGGTTTTGCACCATCCTCCAATAATATTCTATGCATACATGTGGATGGGCTGATACCAGGAATATCCGCCAAGGTCCAACCGATGGCTTTCTTATGTCTTCTTAACAATTGCAACAACTTCTCCTCTTGAAAAGCATCAAGGAGGTGGAAATAATCACCGGCAACTTTTCATTATCCTCCAAGTAAGCATACTTGAGGTTTTCTCGTAAGGGTTTAAGTTAAAGTGGGTGTTGGTGAACAAGAGGAACCAAAGAAGGAAGAAGAACAGGTTCCACACTTGTACCTCAACTTGTAAGTCGATTCGGATGTACTTTGTCGTGACATGGTTAGTGCAATCGACTTTAAGAATTCAATGTCTAGAGGTACAACACCTAAAGGTTCATCACAAATAGTCTCGAGCATGATTCGATGTATAATCATCATATTCAACATCATCACATTCGACATCGAAACAAAAGAATGTTTCATATGATGCAAAGAGTTAAAATCAAGATAGTACCCATCCACAATATCATCTATAATCTCGGCACGAAAAATGTAATGATCCTCGGTGGATGTTTCATGGCATCAAGAATGTTAAAATGGATAACACTGTCACCAAACTCCATAGATAAGGTACCTGCATGCACATCTATCTTAGTTCTGGCTGTTTTCAAAAATGGTCTGCCCAATATAATTGGAACGGATCCATGGGAGAATCCCTCCTCCATATCAAGGACATAAAAATCAGCAGGGAAAATAAGCTCTCCAACCCTAACTAAGACATCTTCAACGAGACCAAAGGTGGGCAACACTTCTATTTGCCAATTGTATTACCACACCCGTAGGTTGCAAAGGTCCAAGAGATAAAGATTTAAAAATGGACAGAGGCATGACATTAATGGATGCACCCAAATCAAGCATGGCATTTTCAAACTTATTATTTCCAATAACACAAGGTATGCAGAATGTACACGGTCCTTACATTTTTCAGAATATGAGGAAAGTTTTCCTATTAATGCGAGATACATTTCTCGCCCATGCTAATTAAACTCATTACCCTTCATCCTCCTCTTGTGTGTACACAACTCCTTCAAGAATTTTGCATATCTTGGAATTTGCTTAATAGCATCAAGCAGAGGTATGTTCACCTCTACCTTTCTGAAGGTATCCAAGATCTCCTTATCTACTTCTTCCATCTTTTTGCTTGGAATCAATCTGGGAGGAAATGGAAGAGGTACAGGAGGCTGATGCAAGTCACTACTAGTACTAGGAACTGGTGTAGAATGTGGAGTTGAAGAAGGAATAGAGGATGGTTCAGGTACATGTGTAGGAATAGGTGCAGGTGAAGAAGAAGATGCTGATATTGGGTCACTCATCTGTTTACCTGACCTCAGTGTGATGGCACTAACATTCTTTGATTCTCGCATGCGAGAAGGTAATTTGTCCGAGTTACGTGGACGTGCGATTCAACTGAGTAGCCATCTGCCCCATCTGATTAGTCAAGCTTTGAATAGAGGCTCTATTCTCTTGAATAGAAGCTCTAGTCTCTTGCTGAAATTGCATATTCTGAAGAGTCATCTGCCTGACCAACTCCTCAAGTGAAGGTTCGGAATTAGAAGGTTGAGAGGCTGGTGGTGGTGCAGATGTCTCAGATTGCCTCTGATGTTGCTGTTGCATAGGTGGAGGTACATAAGGCCTATTCTGACTAGCAGAATTCTGAAAGGGAGGTGCTGATTGCTGCTGCTGTGGAGTGTTAGACCATCTCAAATTCGGGTGATTTCTCCAACCCGGATTGTATCTGTTGCTGGACAAGTCATAATTTTGCTGCTGTTGGGGTCTATTATTATAGATGTTAGCAGCATAGGCTTGAGGAGATTGGGAGTCAGAGCCAACAGATTGATGTAAAGAAGGACATGAATCTGTATGATGATCATTAGAGGTGCACACCCCACACACTCGCAACAGATGTAGATTTTTGATTGACGGCCCATCTCCGTGTCATCAAATTTACAAGAGCATCAAGCTTGCTCTCTATCTTGGTCTCTCGAAGAAGATCCAGCGGCTATGTCATGAACTCCTCTAACAACAATAGCATCATTTCTAGCACTGAACCTTGGGAGTTAGAGGCCATTTTCTCAATCAAAAGTCCGCTTCAAGCGAAGCGGTCCCATATCACCAGCGCTCCACCACTAGCAATCTCATCATACTCCTTTCCATACTATTCAAACCTTCATAGAAATATTGTAGAAGGAGTTGTTCAGAAATTTGGTGATGTGGACAACTTGCACAAAGTTTCTTGAATCTCTCCCAGTACTCATACAGTGTTTCCCCACCAAGTTGTCTAATGCCCGATATATCTTTTCTTATTGCAGTGGTCCTAGACGCGGAAAGAATTTTTCCGAAACATCCTCTTAAGGTCATCCCAAACAAGAATAGATCTAGGCGCAAGGTAGTACAACCAATCCTTAGCTACACCTTCTAGAGAATGAGGGAATGCCTTCAAAAGATGTGGTCCTCTAAAACATCTGGAGGCTTCATTGTAGAACAAACAATATGGAACTCCTTTAGATGTTTATGAGGACATTCTCCCGCAAGTCCATGGAACTTGGGCAAGAGATGTATGAGTCCAGTTTTTAGAACATATGGAACATCCTCATCAGGATACTGGATGCACAGACTTTCATAGGTGAAGTCGGGTGCGCCAACTCTCTAAGAGTCCTCTCACGAGGATTAGGTTGAGCCATAATGTTCTCAAGAAGATAATTACCAAAAGAATCTGTATGAACCAAATTAGAATTGGTTGCTGCAGATGGGGAATGATCACTATCAGTCAAACTAACAATATCTAACGGTACAGGCTCTAAAGACAAATTCCTAAATTGCCTATCTAGTTCATGAAAGGTCCTATCTATCTCAGGGTCAAAAGGTTGTAAAACACCGGATTACCTCTAGTCATGCACTAAACACAACATACCATGTGGTTCACACTAAGCAAAACCAAAAATCACAGTTAATAAGAAAATGCTCACAGTTAATTACTTGTTTTACTATTCACTAATTACTATTCACTATTTACTATTTACTATTTAATTGATACAAGTTCCTGCATAATCAGTTTCTGGTGCATGTTCTGAATCTGATTTTCTAGAAAACTTCATTGCAGCCTATGTAATTCATGTTCAACTATCCCAAATACATTCAGCAATGATGAAGCATGCAGAAATCACTAACAACAAAGTGCAGTAACAGTTGCACAACAGATTGATTTTATTGAACACCAAATTAGCACCTATGCAACAACAGATTGCCTTATACTAGCAAATTAAGTGCAACGAATTGAGGTGTAGTGCGGGAAAATTAACAACACAACAACCTAAATTAACTACACTAATATGCAGAAATAGAATGCACTAATATACAGCAGTATGCAGATTGTGCAGATGCAGATAATGGCAAAACCGAAAATGCAGTGATAGCAACTAGTATGTGCAACAAAATGCAAACAACATGCAGTAAGGTTTCAGATGACAGCAGATTGCAGTACATGACGGATGCGGTTGATGCGAGCAACACTTAAAACAGCACCTTATGCGGCACGGATGGTCCTAACAAATGCAGATTCAAAGTGAGCAACCACAAATTTGCAAAAGTAGGCCAGGCGCATTTCGAGCTTCGAGTGGCGTAAAGTACGCCAGGGCGCAAAGGTCGGCGCAAAACATGCCAACTCCCCTGGAAAAGTACGCCGGGCGTACTTTCACTTGCGAGTGGCGCAAAAAGTACGCCGGGCGCAAAGTCTCGCGCAAAAGTATGCCAACTCCCCGGAAAAGTATGCCGGGGCGCGCAAAGGTGGCGCAAAAGTATGCCGAGGCAATAGGCCGGGCGTAAAATCCTGATGCTGCTTCTTCTCCAATTGCGCCAGGGCGAACTCTCACTTATGTTAGTCCTGTAATTGGAGTTACCATTCTAGTGCTCTAAATTGAGTTTCCAGTGCTCCACTTCACTTGCTACTCCTGCTACATGAACAACAACCACGAAAAACGAAAATTAAACAAATTAACAAAGAAAGCACAAACATACTTCACAAGAACTTGATAGAAACCGATGATCCCCTACACGGCGCCAAAATTTGGTGCGAGGTCGCACTCGCACAAATTAATACAATTAAGTATGTAGTACTAGGAAGTGACTCCTAGATCGTCTCTCTCAAGGACCATCATTCAAATTTCTATCAAGTGTAGAACAAAAGTGGGGGGTTTGGTTGGATAGTTCAAAAAGAATTTGTCAAAACAGTTTTACTAAACAAGTTCAATTGATAAAAATAGGTTAACCTCTTGATTGGATTGCAATTTACTTATCCTTGATAATAGAAAATCATGCTCAAATTACTGATGTTCTCAATCAAACCAAAATCAATCAACTAAGCGAAAATTAATTATGGTTTTCCTTATGTGAATTAAGCAAACACATACATCATTCATTCTAATTATAACAACTTATACTTCACTTCATTAAGCATGAAACCAAGGTATAAGTTGTTACCAAATCTGGAATATTAAGCATAAACCAAATCATAAAGAACTAGCATGAATGATGAAGAACAATCAACAATTACAGCAGAAACCAAGTTACACAGAATCTCAAAGCATCATTACAATCCTTAATCAAGAGATTAACCTTTTGATATTTAGCCTTCCATCTTATTTAAAAACGAAATAGCAAACAAGAAATTGAAATTATAGCAGGTTAAGATCAAGGTGAGATGATTATAAACGAAAATTGAAAGCTAGAAAAATAGAACAAAGTGCAGATTGGAAAATGCAGAGAAAATAGATTGCATAAAAACAGATTTTCCTCCAAGAACCAAGTCTCCTCTCCAAAACGAAAATCACAATCTGAATTCCAAGGAAAACTCTCACTACCAATACCTAATAGCTGGACATGCCCCACACACTACATAATAAGTCAATATGACAAGAGAAGGTGGGGAGAAAAAGCCCTAAAATCAGCCCAAAGTTTCTCCCTAAAATCTGGAATGTCCCCCCACCAAGTGCTGGAATGTACCCCACCAATTGTCCAATGTGCTCCAGCTTGCCTCTCACTTTCTCTTCACTTTGGCAGCCACCTTTCACGTGTTAAAATAGAGTGTAAGGTCCAGGGCTCAAATCCTTATGTAGGCATTACAAAGTGATCAATTAAATGCATCTAAATTCAGTCCAATTTCGCTGAATTCTGTTCTTGGAACCATGGTTTACGTTCAAGGCTAAATTCACCCCAGATGCAATCCGAATTGGATCTTCATGCCTTCACAACTTTTGTAGATCTATCTCTCTTCTTTAAGAGGCAATTAATCGCTCATCAATTGGACATCTGTGGAGGGAGTTATGCCTATTTTACCGAGACTAGTCAAATCCTTAAATGCTGGAATTTTCAGAACAGTTCATATGCTGCATTCAAAGACATTTTCACACTAGATGCACTCCGACTGGGAATTTTATGTCTTCATAGAAGTTGTAGATCTTTGAGTCCTCTTTAATTTGACATAAAATTCAGCTAAATCAGAGGTCTGTAGTGAAAGTTATGCTCAGTTTTGTAAACCTTGTCAAATCTGGATAAAAATAACGAATTAGACCAAATTTATCATTTAAAGCCAAAATGAGTATAAACTCATAAATACATTAAATCATACTAATTGACCACTAATAATGCTATTTTAGGATATAAATAATGTAGAGAAAGTAATCAAAATATTGACTTATCAGTCATTGAGATCCATTTGCTAGGCAAGAAGAGATCTTGCGCAAAGAAAGTTGCTTCGGTTACCTTGATATTCTTGGCGGCCATAGTTAAGTTTGAAAAGAGAGAGAAATTGTGTGAATAGAATACTTAGAGATAGTGTGAATGCAGTAAAGAATAAAAGTGTGAACTTTAAGGGTATTTATAGTCAAAGACAAAAACGGTTGTAATTCATCAGACGAAAGAAGTTGAAACCGTCCCTAATTTGACGTGTTCCCATCATTGCCCTTTTTAATGATTGATTTGACTTCTGCAATTCACAGCGCATGCTCTTCAAAGTCCTAGAATAGTGCAATAAATGACAGACACATTTATTGCTACCTTTAATTTGTCCCTGCACACTTAACTTTAAATTAATTAAACAATAACCTTGCGTCTGTTGAATTTTCTCAGACTGATTCAACTTGATCAGACGTAATGTTTCGTCTTAACATGAAAAGATATACGAAGGCAATTTTTAAAATGTACAGATGAAATGAAATGCTCAAACGGAAAAACTTAATCAATTAAAGAGACATTTCCCAAATTTTTTTTAATGAAATTGAAGCGAATTTCTTCTAAAGCTTTTGTAAAGATATCTGCCCATTGAAAATCAGTTTGAACAAACTGTATATCGAAAATACCTTTTTGAACATAATCTCTTATAAAATAAAATTTAATTTCAATATGTTTGGCTTTTGAATGTTGAATAGGATTTTTGCTGAGATTAATTGCACTTGTGTTATCACAAAATACTGGTATTTGAATTTCAAACCTGAAGTAATCTTGAAGTTGATTTTTACCCAAAGTAGTTGTGAGCAACACCCAGCCGCAACAATATATTTTGCTTCAGTGGTTGAGAGTGCAATGGAGTTTTGCTTCTTGCTTGACCAAGAGATTAATGATGAACCAAGAAATTGACATCCACCACTTGTGCTTTTTCTCTCCACTTTATCTCCAGCATAATCAACATCACAATAACCACTTAGATTGAAATCACTACTTTTCTTATAAAATAGAGAGAGATTAGTGGTTCCAATAAGATATCTTAAAATGCGTTTAACAGCTTGTAAATGTGATTCTCTAGGATTAGATTGAAAACGTGCACATAGACAGACACTAAACATAATGTCAGGTCTACTAGCAGTGAGATAGAGAAGAGATCCAATCATACCTCTGTATACCGTCTGATCAATGGTCTTACCTGATTCGTCTTTGTTGAGACTAGCTCCAGACGAATGCATGAGAGTTTTCATTGGTTTGGCATGTTCCATTTTGAATTTCTTTAGAAGTTCCTTAGTATACTTCTGTTGATGAATGTATATGCCTTGCTTAGTCTGTTTGATTTGAAGTCCTAGGAAAAAATTCAGTTCTCCTATCATGCTTGTTGGACTTGAAGCTGAAGAAGCCATCCCTAGTTTTAGTTTTGATTTACTTGTACTTTTGATCTTTTGTGATAGATTGTATATATGAGTTTAAAATGTATTGATTGTTTTAGTTTAGGCTTTGAGTGTGGTTTTTATTCAATCATTTCATAGAAAATTTGTTTTTACTCTTGTGATTTGAATTAGAGAAGTTTTAGAACCCTATTTCATTTGAAAGGAATCAAAAACTTTGGTTTAAAAAGGTTTTAAGCTGAAGTAATCGATTACCACAAACTGTAATCGATTACCAACAGTTTTAGAAAATAGGGGAACCCAAACTGCTCTGGAGTAATCGATTACCACTCCATAGTAATCGATTACTTCGTGCTTGAAGAAACAGGGGAAGACAAATTTCTCTAGAGTATTCGATTACCACAATCCAGTAATCGATTACCACACCAGAATTTCATCTTAAATGATTTTGAAACTGCTTTAAATTGAAACCTCTTTGAATTGTTTTCAAGAGAGAGATCTTCTTAAGTTTTCAAAGAAGGAAAGGAAGAGAAAAACACTAGTTTTTACAAGAATTCTCTTCAAAGTTTCAAAGATTTCTCTTGAGATGAAGGCTGTGTGAATGGTTGAATTGTTTGGATGATTTTGTTGATCAGTGCATACACAACAGGTGTAATCTTATCTGATCTTTATCTTTTGTAATCTTTTTGGTTTGAACTCTAAAGAGAAAGGTATTCTCTAGAAAGAGTTGATGAGTTTTTGAGAGAGGTACTCTCAAAGGTTGATTCTTGAAGGGATCAAGGATCAAGATATGTTCTTAGGTGAAGAACATATAGTTTTGAGTATTTGATTTGTTTTTGTATTTGTGCAGTGTAATTGTATTGAACACAGAATCATTATAGTGGAAAACCGATCGCAACAGATTGTTGGGTTGGGACTAGATGTAGGCCGAAAGCCGAACCAGTATAAATCTCTGTCTAAACTCTCTTCTCTATCTTATCTCTTTTAATTCATTGTTTTCTTGCTTTACAATTTTCCCTTGTTTTCCGCTGATTATATCTCTGATACGTTCTTGTAATTCAAGATAAAACTGAATCGGGAAAAAGTGAGAAAAAGTAAAATTGAATAAGGGAACTTGAATCTATTCACCCCCCTCTAGATTCATATAGGGACTAACAATGCTCATTTCGAACTCATCCTGCATTAACTTAGAAAAATCCTTGCACAATCACGCTTCGAATCCATTATGATTGATAGGATGGATGAACTGGAAGCAACCGTCAACAAACGACTTGATGACCTGGGAAAGCGACAAGATCTGCATTTCCTGGAAATGAAGGACTTGATGGAAACGATCATGGAAAGACTCAATCAGGATGACGACTCAGATTAGTAACTCCATCTCTACCTCTCACCTTCTGATTTGATATACCAAATAGGGGGAGTAGTAGTAGTGTAGTTATTAATTGTGTTTAGTCTTAATCTTAATATTTGGATTGATGTAATTGCTTTGCTCTGTAATTGCTTTGAACTATTATTTGTTCTGTTTTTTGGGAGTTTTTGAATCTGTTTTACTTAAGTATTCTACTTAGGGGGAGCAGATTAACACAATTGAACATTTTGTTGGATGACTGTAATAGTTAGATTTAATTTGCTTTGCAAATGATTGTCTTTATATGTCTGTGATTTGATATAGTGATATGTTTTGGATGATTCATAAAGCTGTATGTAAATAGCTGTATGGAATTGATGAAATTGAAAGAATAGAAAAGGAAAAACACTAATGTTGCAGGTCACATCAAAGCCATCATCTACATTGAAGATCAACTACACAAGATTTGGTACATCAAAACCAAAAAGGGGGAGATTGTTGGACTTGAAGCTGAAGAAGCCATCCCTAGTTTTAGTTTTGATTTACTTGTACTTTTGATCTTTTGTGATAGATTGTATATAGGAGTTTAAAATGTATTGATTGTTTTAGTTTAGGCTTTGAGTGTGGTTTTTATTCAATCATTTCATAGAAAATTTGTTTTTACTCTTGTGATTTGAGCTAGAGAAGTTTTGGAACCCTATTTCATTTGAAAGGAATCAAAAACTTCGGTTTAAAAAGGTTTTAAGCTGAAGTAATCGATTACCACAAGCTGTAATCGATTACCAACAGTTTTAGAAAACAGGGGAACCCAAACTGTTCTGGAGTAATCGATTACCACTCCATAGTAATCGATTACTTCGTGCTTGAAGAAACAAGGGAAGACAAATTTCTCTGGAGTAATCGATTACCACAATCCAGTAATCGATTACCACAATCCAGTAATCGATTACCACACCAGAGTTTCATCTCAAATGATTTTGAAACTGCTTTAAATTGAAACCTCTTTGAATTATTTTCAAGAGAGATATCTTCTTAAGTTTTCAAAGAAAGAAAGGAAGAGAAAAACACTAGTTTTTACAAGAATTCTCTTCAAAGTTTCAAAGATTTCTCTTGAGATGAAGGCTGTGTGAATGGTTGAATTGTTTGGATGATTTTGTTGATCAGTGCATACACAACAGGTGTAATCTTATCTGATCTTTATCTTTTGTAATCTTTTTGGTTTGAACTCTAAAGAGAAAGGTATTCTCTAGAAAGAGTTGATGAGTTTTTGAGAGAGGTACTCTCAAAGGTTGATTCTTGAAGGGATCAAGGATCAAGATATGTTCTTAGGTGAAGAACATATAGTTTTGAGTATTTGATTTGTTTTTGTATTTGTGCAGTGTAATTGTATTGAACACAGAATCATTATAGTGGAAAACCGATCGCAACAGATTGTTGGGTTGAGACTGGATGTAGGCCGAAAGCCGAACCAGTATAAATCTCTGTCTAAACTCTCTTCTCTATCTTATCTTTTTTAATTCATTGTTTTCTTGCTTTACAATTTTCCCTTGTTTTCCGCTGATTATATCTCTGATACGTTCTTGTAATTCAAGATAAAACTGAATCGGGAAAAAGTGAGAAAAAGTAAAATTGAATAAGGGAACTTGAATCTATTCACCCCCCTCTAGATTCATATAGGGACTAACAATGCTCATTTCGAACTCATCCTGCATTAACTTAGAAAAATCCTTGCACAAGGATTCGTTAGTTGCTCCAAAGACTATATCATCTATATATATTTGGACGATAATAAAGTCTTTTGAAACACTTTTCTTGAAGAGAGTAGTATCAACCTTCCCTCTTGAAAAACCATTTTGAAGAAGAAAAGAACAGTCTTTCGTACCAAGCTCGAGGAGCTTGTTTAAGACCATATAGTGCTTTCTTTAGCATAAAAACATGATCTGGTTGAGATGAACTCTCAAATCCAGGAGGTTGTTTTACATATACTTCCTCTTCAATAAAACCATTTAGAAAAACACTTTTTACGTCCATTTGATATAGGATGATATTCTTATGAGCAGTAAAGGCAAGTAAAATTCTAATGGCTTCTAATCT
The DNA here is from genome assembly GCA_026586105.1 of Hylodesmum podocarpum. Taxonomy (NCBI): domain Eukaryota; kingdom Viridiplantae; phylum Streptophyta; class Magnoliopsida; order Fabales; family Fabaceae; genus Hylodesmum; species Hylodesmum podocarpum. The sequence goes on along the minus strand of JALJEV010000623.1, from coordinate 9,957,863 downwards.
AGCTACAGGAGCAAAAGTTTCAGTGAAATCTATACCTTCCTGTTGATTATAGCCTTGAGCTACTAATCTTGCTTTGTTTCTTACCACTTTCCCGATTTCATCAAGTTTATTTCTGAACATCCATCTCGTTCCAATGATGCTTTTGCTTCTTGGTTTTTGTACCAAAGTCCAAACATCATTTCTGGTAAATTGGTTTAGCACTTCTTCCATAGCTAAAATCCAGTCATTATCTTGTAGAGCTTCCTCAATATTCTTGGGCTCTATGTTTGACACGAGAGCATAGCCAGACGATTCTTTTAGTCTTGATATTGTTTGAACACCTTGATGTCTATCTCCAATGATAAGATCTTCTGTGTGGTTTGAGACAAACTTCCACATTCTTATAGGAGCTTGTTAGATCAAGATGAAGATTTTCGTCTAAAGGTTTTGATGTTTACAAGACAGACGGAACTTTCTCAGACGGAAGTTATGCGAGCAAGTCAGACGGAACACGCACAGACAGAAGAAGACTCCTCAAGCTGAAGTCTTTCGTCTGTCCCAAAAGTGAAGTCATCAGACGATAGGATGAGACGAAACAACAATAACTGTAGACACATTTCGTCTATCCAAAAGTGAAGTAAAGTTGAGTCATTCGCACCAAGATTTCAAATCTGAAGAAGTACTCATGAGAAGTATCCAAGATCAGTATAGGGATTCGCCCTTTCATATACAAGTCAAAAAGGTTTTCACCTTTTGTCAACATCTCTGTACAAGTCAGAAAAGGTATTGCGCACGCAATCTAGTCCGCTATATCCGCTGCGTTCTAAATCAATCAATCAAGTACAACTGACACCTTTTTGGAAAAGCTCTCAAGAGACATCTCAACGACTCTCAACGGCATTCAAATGAGCCTAATGACTAATTGAAGATGATGCCTATAAAAGGACTTCACTGCATCAAGATTCAGTTGGCGAATACGCTTCTCTTATCCCATCTTCTAAGAATTCACTCAACACTCTATTTGTGCTTTATTGTAAAAACCTCTCTGTGAAGAGGAAAACCTTGTTTTTCAAAACATCTGTTAAAAATCCACTTGTGTGGTGTTTTAGCCTGAGGAGGCTGTGTTCCAAAGAATACCTTTGTATTAGCTTTGTGGAGGCTTTGGGTTCAAAGAATACCTTGGTTGTTTAGCCTTAGAAGGCTGGGATAAAAGAATATCTTGTAATAGCCAAGAAGTGGTGGGTTCAAACAATACTTGTAACATTTTCACGGTTCGTAGTGAAAACTCAGTAGTTGCTGGGTTAACGGACGTAGTCTTGAATAGACGAACCAATATAAAAATACTTGTGTTTTTATTGTCTTACTTTTTTGACTAACTGGGGATAATTATAGTCTAACGTCTGTTCATTAAAATCAATCCTTCTAAGATAAACATTGTTTCGTCTGAACCGTTTTGAAACTCACAGACGAAAGGAATTTTTTTAATAACACAATTCAACCCCCCTTCTTGTGTTTTATCTTTTACAGTTTGGTATCAGAGTTCAGCCTCTAAGGGTTGAGCGCTTTACAGCTGTTAGAGGAAAAGATCCAACATGGATTCACAAGGACCGTCATTTCTATCAGGAGGAGCCTCAATGAACAAACCTCCAGCGTTCTCTGGAGATGATTATCCATACTGGGCTGACAGGATGAAGATGTACATCAAGTCAACTCAATACAGATTATGGAACATAATCACCACAGGAGATATTCCCATTATAAAGCCTGAAGAAGAATGGGGAAACGAAGAATACTCTATCATGGAGCTGAACAATAAAGCTAGATACGCTCTTATGTGCACTCTCTCCAGAACTGAGTACAACAGATTTTGTGCCTACAAAACTGCTAAAGAACTATGGGATGCTCTCAAAATCTCATATGAAGGCACTGAAGATGTCAGAATGAGGAAGACTGCTACTCTTCAAAGAGAATATGAAATGTTCTCTATGAAGAAAGGAGAGTCAATCGATATGATGTTTGAAAGATTCCAAACAATATTGAATGGACTCACTGCTCTGGGAATCACCTTCACAAAGGCCCAGAACAATATGAAGATCTTGGACAGTCTCCCACCTCCTTGGGAAGCCATGTCCATGGCCATCTCTGTTGGAAGGGATATGAAGACATTAACTATAGATGAGTTAATTGGAGCGCTAAGGGTACATGAAGTACTCTTATGTAAAAGGGATAAGATCAAGGTTCAAGAACCTATAGCTCTTCCATCAGTCAATAACATCCTTAAAGAAGACTCTGTCAAGAAGGACAGTAAAAAGAAAATGAAGATTTTGAAGGCTGATTCAACCGAATCTGAATCATCTGATGATTCGTCTGAAGACGAAGTCTCTCTCATGGCAAGACGATTCAAAAGGATGAAGAAAGGCAGAGGCCAACGTTTCTTCAAGAAAAAGGAGAAGAAGTTCCCTGAAAAGCCATCAAACAAAGAAGAGAGCACATAAATTGTGTGCTATGAATGCAGAAAACCGGGGCATATGAGGTCAGAATGTCCCAGACTGAAAAAGAGGTGGAGCTCTAGAAAAGATAAAGGAAAGAAGAGTTTACTGACTTGGGAAGACCTTGACAATGAAAGCTCAGAGGAATCCTCTAAAGAAGAAGAAACAACAAACATCTGCCTCATGGTTGGAGACCATGTCTCAACTGAGGTAAATTACACTCAAACTTCTTCATCCTCTTCTTCTGAGTCTGAATCAGAATCAGAAGAAATGTCATATGATACACTTCTAGCTCACTCTCATTTTATTGCTCAAATGCACAAAAACTTGCAAAACCAAGTTGAGACAAACCTTGGAAGAAAATGCAGTTTTGAAATATGAAATTGAGTTACTAGGAAAGAAAGTATCAAATGATATTTCATCTGAGTCTGCAAAGGATATTTTCATTCTTGAAATCGAAAGATTAAAGAAAGAAAATGAGTCCTTACTCAATGACTTAACCAAGTTTACAAAAGGATCCTCCATTCTTGAAAATATCTTAAAATATGGAAGGTCACCTAATGATAAAAGTGAACTTGGTTATGTTGAGGACACAGACGAAAAGAAAAACAAACCTGTTTCATCTGCTCAAAAGAAGAGAAATCACAACAAGGTTCCTAATAACTAAAAAAAGGCTAAAAACAAGAAGAAGCCTTTTGTAACTAACAAGAAAGGACCCAAAAAGATTTGGGTACCAAAGTCACTTATAATTCCTGTTGCAGATATCCTTAATAGGAAGAGAAAAGACTTCAAGCTGGTACCTGGATAGTACTTGCTCACGACACATGACGGGAGACTTGTCTATGTTCCAAGACCTCAGACCAAGTAAAGGGTCTGTCTCCTACGGTTCTGGAAAAGGTAAAATTCTTGGTATTGGGACTGTTGGTAAGACACCCAATCCACTTATTCAGAATGTGTCTTATGTTAAAGGTCTTAACTTCAATCTACTTAGCATAAGTCAATTTTGTGACAGTGGATATGAAGTAATCTTTAACTCAGATGAATGTATAGTCAAAAACAAAGACAAATCCATTCTTTTTGTTGGGAAAAGAAAGAATAACCTTTTTGAGGTTTGCCTTTCTGACCTTAGTGATCAGAATGTAACATGTTTAATTTCAACAGACGATGAACGAGATATTTGGCATAAAAAGCTTGAACATTTAAGTCTCAAGTATATTTCAAAAATTTCTAAAAAGGATCTTGTTAAAGGTCTACCAAAAATATCTTGGAAATCCAATCGTCTGTGTGAATCTTGTCAGCATGGGAAACAACTCAAAGCTTCTTTTAAATCTAAAAATGTTGTTACCACGACAAGACCACTAGAACTGTTACACATTGATCTCTTTGGACCTACTCAAACTGAAAGTCTTGGAGGAAAGAGATATGGATTTGTGATTGTAGATGACTATACTAGATTCACATGGGTATACTTCCTAACACATAAACATGAGTCATTCAGTGTTTTTGAAATATTCTGCAAACGCGTTCAAAAAGAAAAAGGAATATGTATTGCGTTTGTAAGAAGTGATCATGGAACAGAATTTGAAAATTCTGAGTTCAAAGCCTTTTGTTTTGAAAATGGTATATTTCACAATTTTTCGTCTCCAAGAACTCCCCAGCAAAATGGAGTTGTGGAAAGGAATAATCGTACTTTGCAAGAAATGGCTAGAACTATGTTGCATGAAAGCTCTCTCCCTAAATATTATTGGGCAGAAGCAATTAATACTTCTTGTTATATTCAAAACAGAATATTGATAAGACCAATATTGAATAAAACTCCATATGAATTATGGAAAGGAAGAAGACCCAACATCTCTTACTTCCATCCTTTTGGATGCGAATGTTTCATCCTAAACACCAAAGATCAACTTGGTAAGTTTGATTCAAAGGTGGTAAAAGGATTCTTTTTTGGATATTCCAATACATCTAAGGCCTATAGAGTATTTAACTCTAAGACGCAAGTTGTAGAGGAATCAATTCATGTAAAGTTTCAAGATAACTCAAAGGCTGATAAGGAAATATCAGACCTAGAAAATCTATTTGATAATTTGCAGATTAATTCTTCTGATCAAAGTTCAAGTCAAAATGATAAACAAAGGACAGATGAAACGAGAGCAGATGATAGAAGCACAGATGAACCATCTTCGTCTGATACTCATCAACATGAGGATCAAGCCCCTGCGAGAGCATGGAAGTTTGCGTCTAACCACACAGAAGATCTTATCATTGGAAATAGGAATCAAGGTGTTCAAACTAGATCTAAGCTGAAGGAATCGTCTGGATATGCTCTTGTATCAAACATAGAGCCGAAGAATGTAGAAGAAGCTCTACAAGATAACGAATGGATTTTAGCTATGGAAGAAGAGCTAAATCAGTTTACCAGAAATGATGTTTGGACCTTGGTGGAGAAACCAACAAACAAAAGCATTATTGGAACTAAATGGGTTTTCAGAAACAAACTTGTTCAAATATATGTAGATGATATAGTCTTTGGAGCAACTAACGAATCCTTGTGCAAGGATTTCTCTAAGCTAATGCAGGAAGAATTTGAGATGAGCATGATGGGAGAATTGAAGTTTTTCTTGGGACTTCAAATTAAGCAGACAAAACAAGGCATATACATTCATCAACATAAGTATACAAAGGAACTTCTGAAGAAATTCAAAATGGAAAATGCCAAACCAATGAAGACTCCCATGCATTCGTCTGGAGCAAGTCTCAACAAAGACGAATCAAGTAAGACCGTTGATCAGACGGTATACAGAGGTATGATTGGATCTCTTCTCTATCTAACTGCTAGTAGACCTGACATTATGTTTAGTGTTTGTCTATGTGCACGCTTTCAATCTGATCCTAAAGAATCACATTTGCAAGCTGTTAAACGTATTTTAAGATATCTTGTTGGAACCACTAATCACTCTTTGTTTTATAAGAAAAATAGTGATTTCAATTTAAGTGGCTTTTGTGATGCTGATTATGCTGGAGATAAAGTGGAGAGAAAAAGCATAAGTGGTGGATGCCAATTCCTTGGATCATCACTAATTTCTTGGTCAAGCAAGAAGCAAAACTCCATTGCACTCTCAACCACTGAAGCAGAGTATATTGTTGTGGCAGGATGTTGCTCACAATTACTGTGGATAAAACATCAACTTGAGGATTACTCCAGGTTTGAAAATCATATATAGGTATTTTGTGATAACACAAATGCAATAAATCTCAGCAAAAATCCTATTCAACATTCAAAAGCCAAACATATTGAAATTCGTTTTCATTTTATAAGAGATTATGTTCAAAAAGGTATTTTCAATATACAGTTTGTGCAAACTGATTTTCAATGAGCAGATATATTTACAAAAGCTATAGACAAAACTCGCTTTAATTTCATTAAAGAAAATTTGGGAATTATTTCTTTAGTTGATTAAGTTTCTCTTTCGTCTAAGCATTTCATTTCGTCTGAGCATTTTATTTCGTCTATACATTTATTTATATTTTCGTGTTAAGACGAAACTTTGCGTCTGATCAAGTTGAATCAGTCTGAGGAAATTCAACAGACGCAAGGATATTATTTAAATATTTTAAAGTTAAGTGTGCAGGGATAAATTAAAAGTAGCAATAAATGTGTCTGTCATTTATTACACTATTCTAGGACATTGAGAAGCATGCGCTATGAATTGCAGAGGTCAAATCAATCATTGAAAAGGCAATGATTTGGACACGTCAAATCAAGGGCAGTTTTCGAAACCCTTTCGTTTGATGAATCACAACCGTTTTTATTTGCCTATAAATATCCTTAAAGTTCACATTTTTTACTTTTTACTGCATTCACATTCTCTCTGAACTTATTACTCACAAAGCTTTTTATTCTCTTTTTTTTTTCAAAAACCTACAATGGCCGCCAAGAACACCAAAGCTACCGAAGCCACTTTCTTTGCTCAAGACCTGTTCTTGCCTAGCAAGTGGATTTCGAGAGAAACAATAGAAAACATCTCTGATAGAGTTGCCAAGATTCTGACCCACACCGGCTGGATGGAGTTTGCCGCTATGAGAGGAGAATGGCTGATAGAAGCATACGCCGAGTTTTGGAGTGATGCTAAGGAGTTTGACGATGGCATTGTTGGAACCATCGACAACAAAGAATACATTATCTCTGTTGATTCCATCGCTGAAGCCGGAAGCTGCAAGGCTGAAGGGCGCTTCTATAGCCCTGACTGGATGAAGATTGAATCCGAGGAACATGTGAACAAAATCATCTACGGGAAGATCCATGACTCTGAAGACCCCAAGTTCTTCAGATCAGGAAACCTTTGTCCCACAACAAGAATCATCCACAACTTGCTCTACAACATCTTCACCCCGCGCACTGGCTCTCGTGACAACATGAGTAGCCGAGACAAATTCTGCATCTTTTACTACATGAGGAAAGCAAGGATGAGCCTCCCTCATATTATTCTCGACCACTGGGTGAGTGCGTTGAAGAATAGAAACATTCATAGGAAGAGCAGCATTCCCTACGCCAGCCTCTTCACCAAAATCATCATCAACTAGGGCTTTGATGTCACCGGTGTAACGTGGCACAAAGAAGGGAATGAAGTCAAAGGAAGCACCTTTGCGAAGATGCCCCTGGCACCAAGCTTCCTTCTCCATTCACCAAGGGAAAAAGTACCTCTCTCACCTATAACCATAGACCCCCCACACAGAGCCCGTATCAAACGCGCCAAAACCCAAACACAAGCCCAAACACCATCCCAAACACTAGACCAAACACAAACCCAAACACTTCCACCTTCTCCACCTGTGGTAGTCTCTAAAGTCCCCTTTGAGGACATTCTTGAGGAACCTCTCAAGAAGAAGAAGAGGACTATCAGAATAAAGCATGTCGCTGCTAGGACGAATGCTAAGACGGTATCCCCTAGTGAAGATGAATGGGCCACCATACCGTCTGAGGGTGTTCCGTCTGTGAAGATACTCACAGACGAAGAAAAGCGAGAGATAGGCTGCGAGAGGAAAAAGCAAGAGCCGAAAAGCTTGCTCTTGAAAAGGCTGCTAAAGGCAAGGAGAAGATGAAGCAAAAACTTGCGTCTGTCGTTGTTGGTGAGACAGATGAAGAAAGACAACTGAAAGAGGCTAAAAGGGTCTCCATGTTGCTTCATGTTGAACGAGAAAGGATCTTTCTCGAAAGCGTTCGTGGCATTGGATCGTCTGAGGGTACAGCTGCTCTAAAAACCTCAGAGGGCATGAATAGTGAAGAAACTGCCCAGATCCAGAAAGATAATGCCCAGCTTGCGGAGGAGTTGAAAACAATGCTAAGTGAGGAAGTTTCCACAATGGAAGTCTCTCTATCAACATCACTCCTAGACGAACATAGGGCAACCCCTATTATTGCGTCTCCGCTGAACGCAGCCCTTGCACAGACGTTACCTGCTGCGTCTGAGGAAGCATCCCACCAACAGACGAAGGAGATTCCGTCTGAAGATGAAGTTGTAATTGAAGATATAAGTTCTTCGTCTGATGAAGAACATTTTGAAGTCATCAAGGTGGATGCATCATGGGGAAGATCACATTCTGAAGTTATAAATCCAGAAGATCTACCTCCCAAGCACAAGATGGACTATTCGTTTCTCAACGAATTAGTCATGAGGCGCTTTGCCAAAAGCACCTGTGCAGAAAGACCAGTCAAACCAGATTGGATTATTGGAGAGAAGAATGATGAATTCTCCTCTGATGGTGAACCGTCTGAGTCTACTCAAGATGGTGACTTGGCAGACGAAGAAGACTGGTATATCAAGGACACTCCCTATATTGAATTGAAAAACCCATACCAGTACAGAGGCAAGAAGGGTTTTCAATTAGGGAGATTCGTCAATCCCATCATTTACAACAAACCCTTAAAGCCAGTGAACTTCAATGAAGATACCATCTACACCCCAGAGGAGCAACGCAATTGGCTGAAGCGTCTGCCCTGGGACACACTGGCCGCTCTAGACATCAAAGGGTTAGAAAATATACAAGAATACAAGGATCATATTGCTGCGTCGGTGATTGAAAGACCAGCACTTGGCTATGAACCCCACATCCCCTTCAGAGAAAACTCAAAGTGGAAGGTTCAATACGAGCACAATGCACCTGCATTTCATCATTGCAGATATGGAGATCCCAGCTCCACCATCTATGAGCCAAGAGATTGCTCACATTGGCATCTCGACGCCATAGACCGCCATGATCCAGTACTGGGTATCACAATTTCCATGAATCAGACGGAGTATGTAGGTCTAGGACATGCTCTGGGAATTGTTCTCCCCTGGACGAGACCACACTGCTCAGGGATCAATCCCCGCTACTCAATCCTCCTTGATGAGTTCGAAGATCCTGAAGAGTTCGCTCATGCTCTTCCTGAAGACTACAATTTATCCTTCAAGTTGATGGCCGGTGCCTATAGAAGGGAAGCAAAAGCTAGATCTACTTCCTTCTATCATTTTGAAAGAGAAGCAAAGAAGGAAAAGAGATACTGTCCATTCTTGGTGGGTTCACAGTTCTCTTCTTTGGTTTCAGACGAAACAAAGTACACTATCATCTTAGACCGAAAACGACCTTGCTTGGTCAAGTTTTTGGCTAAGGGAAAAGAGAAGAAGCTTTCGTCTGTCTCCAGAACCTTCAAATATGCAAGGCACATCCCCCGACGTCTTCCGTCCGCTGCTTACTCGCACCTCAAGGCTGTTCAATCACATGCCTCAAGCCCTATCAATCCGAAGATACAAAGGATGATAGAAGATCATGAAACCACTTCTGCTTTTTGCTCTGGAACCTCATTTGATAAGGATTCTACGGTCTGTGGCAGGGTGTTTCCTGGTGGAGCTTTTGCGTACACTCACCCATCCCAGGAGCATTCGGATCTTGAACTCTCTGTTCCCACAAAGTTGTATACATGGCAATGGGAACGGGACTTCACGGCTTACCTCACTCTTCCACATTTCACATTGCTTCTGAAGAAGACTCCAACAGTGCTCATCATTGATGACACTACACCTATCGTGGAAGAACCTCAAATACCAATGGTACAATTTGATGATATGGTAGAGGTTGATGACAAAGTTGAGGTTGCTGAGGCTGTTATTCAAGAAGCTAAGGAGTATAAAACTCTAAAGCGAAAATATGATGCCTTGGAGGAAGATTGCGAGCACCTGAAGCAAAAGAACAGAGAACTTGAGGACAATCAAGCCTCTCTATCATCTGAGGTGTAGCAGTTGAAGGACATAGTAATGACTCTTCTGCAAAAGAAGCCCAAGCCTTCTTCTTGATGCTGTTTTTGATGATTCTCAGCCCAAGGGGGAGAAAAGTAGAGAAAAACTTAGCCCAAGGGAGAGAAGACTATCTCAAGAAAGAAGAAAGGTACATGGGAAAATATCGTCTGAGGGGATGCGAACAAGAGCAAATGAGCAAGAACAAGATGAGTTTCGTCTGAGGGGGAGCGATCGTCTAAGTAGGAACACAAAATTTTATACTGATTTGTATTGTATTGAATTTTTTTAGTATAGAACACACATGTAATTCCTTTATTTGTTTTCTATCTATACCATTGTAATAATGTATAAGGATTACATCGCATTGATGTAACATTCATTTATAAAGAGGTATTATTCAGAAAACATCGTCTTGATGTAAATCTGACTTGCATATCATCTGTATTTGCTAACATTGTTTATGCAGATATCCTCTTGAGAAAGATTATGTATGGTCTGTAATCATCAAAAAGGGGGAGATTGTTAGATCAAGATGAAGATTTTCGTCTAGAGGTTTTGATGTTTACAAGACAGACGGAACTTTCTCAGACGGAAGTTATGCGAGCAAATCAGACGGAACACGCACAGACGGAAGAAGACTCCTCAAGCTGAAGTCTTTCGTCTGTCCCAAAAGTGAAGTCATCAGACGATAGGATGAGACGAAATAACAATAACTGAAGACACATTTTGTCTATCCAAAAGTGAAGTAAAGTTGAGTCATTCGCGCCAAGATTTCAAATCTGAAGAAGTACTCATGAGAAGTATCCAAGATCAGTATAGGGATTCGCGCTTTCACATACAAGTCAAAAAGGTTTTCACCTTTTGTCAACATCTCTGTACAAGTCAGAAAAGGTACTGCACACACAATCTAGTCCGCTATATCCATTGCGTTCTAAATCAATCAATCAAGTACAACTGACACCTTTTTAGAAAAGCTCTCAAGAGAGATCTCAACGACTCTCAACGACATTCAAATGAGCCTAACGGCTAATTGAAGATGATGCCTATAAAAGGACTTCACTGCATCAAGATTCAGTTGTTGAATACGCTTCTCTTATCCCATCTTCTGAGAATTCGCTCAACACTCTATTTTTGCTTTATTGAAAAAACCTCTCTGTGAAGAGGAAAACCTTGTTTTTCAAAACATCTGTTAAAAATCCACTTGTGTGGTGTTTTAGCCTGAGGAGGCTGTGTTCCAAAGAATACCTTTGTATTAGCCTGTGGAGGCTGGGTTCAAAGAATACCTTGGTTGTTTAGCCTGAGAAGGCTGGGATCAAAGAATATCTTATAATAGCCAGAAGTGGCTGGGTTCAAACAATACTTGTAACCTTTTCACGGTTCGTAGTGAAAACTCAGTAGTTGCTGGGTAACTGGACGTAGTCTTGAATAGACGAACCAGTATAAAAATACTTGTGTTTTTATTGGCTTACTTTTTTGACTAACTGGGGATAATTATAGTCTAACGTCTGTTCATTAAAATCAATCCTTCTAAGATAAACATTGTTTCGTCTGAACCGTTTTGAAACTCACAGATGAAAGGAATTTTTTTAATAACACAATTTAACCCCCCTTCTTGTGTTTTATCTTTTACAGAGCTTGATCATCATGTTGGTGAGCATCAGAGAAGAGGGTTTGGTCTGTACTTCTATCGTCTGCTCTTGTGTCAGTTCTTTACGTCGACCCAAGTTGACCATTTGAACTTGAGCTTTGACCAGAAGGGTTAATCTGCAAATTATCAAATAAATTTTCTAGGTCTGATATTTCCTTATCAGCCTTTGAGTTATCTTGGAATTTTACATGAATTGATTCCTCTATAGCTTGTGTCTTAGAGTTAAATACTCTATAGGCCTTAGACGTATTGGAATATCCAAGTAAGAATCCCTTCACCACTTTTGAATCAAACTTGCCAAGTTGATCTTTAGTGTTTAAGATGAAACATTCACATCTAAAAGGATGGAAGTAAGAAATATTGGGTCTTCTTCCTTTCCATAGTTCATATGGAGTCTTATTCAATATTGGCCTTATCAATATTCTGTTTTGAATATAATAGGAAGTATTAATTGCTTCTGCCTAATGATATTTTGGAAGAGAGCTTTCATGCAACAAAGTTCTAGCCATTTCTTGTAAGGTACGATTTTTCCTTTTCACAACTCCATTTTGCTGAGGAGTTTTTGGAGATGAAAAATTGTGAAAGATACCATTTTCAAAACAGAAGGCATTGAAATCAGAATTTTCAAATTCTGTTCCATGATCGCTCCTAACAGACACAATACATATTCCTTTTTCTTTTTGAACACATTTACAGAATATTTCAAAAACACTGAATGACTCGTGTTTATGTGCTAGGAAGTATACCCATGTGAATCTAGTAAAATCATCCACAATTACAAATCCATATCTCTTTCCTCCAAGACTTTCAGTCTGAGTAGGTCCAAAGAGATCAATATGTAACAGTTCTAGCGGTCTTATCGTGGAAACAACATTTTTTGATTTAAAAGAAGCTCTGAGTTGTTTTCCATGCTGACAAGATTCACACAGACGATTGAATTTCCAAGATATTTTTGGCAAACCTTTTACAAGATCCATTTTAGAAATTTTCGAAATATACTTGAGACTTAAATGTCCAAGCTTTTTGTGTCAAATATCTCGTTCATCATCTGCTGAAATCAAACATGTCACATTCTGATCACTAAGGTCAGAAAGACAAACCTCATAAAGATTATTCCTTCTTTTCCCAACAAACAGAATGGATTTGTCTTTGTTTTTTTACTATACATTCATCTGAGTTAAAAGCTACTTCATATCCACTGTCACAAAATTGATTTATGCTAAGCAGATTGAAGTTGAGACCTTTAACATAAGACACATTTTAGATTAGAGGATTGGGTGTCTTACCAACAGTTCCAATGCCTAAGATTTTACCTTTCCCTGAACCATATGATACAAACCCTTTACTTGGCCTGAGATCTTGGAACATAGACAGGTCTCTCGTCATGTGTCGTGAGCACCCACTACCCAGGTACCGGCTTGAAGTCCTCTCTTTTCCTATTAAGGATGTCTGTAACAGGAATAATAAGTGACTTTGGTACCCAAATCTTTTTGGGTCCTTCTTTGTAAGTGAAAGAAGATTTCTTTTTGTTTAAGGTTCTTTTATCTTTTCTATAATTATTTGGAACCTTATTGTAATTTTTTATCTTCTTTTTATGAGCAGACGGAACAAAATTATTTTTCTTTTTGTCTAACTCTTCAACATAACCAAGTCCATTCTTATCAGATGGAGACCTCCCATATTTTAAAATATTTTCTAGCATTGAGGATCCCTTAGTGAACTTTGTTAAGTCTTTGAGTAAGGATTCATTTTCTATCTTCAATCTTTCGATTTCAAAAATAAAATTAACCTTTTCAGACTCAGATGATTTTTCATCTGATACTTCTTTTTGCAGTAACTCATTTTCAGTTCTCAAAGTAGCATTTTCTTCCAAGGTTTGTTTCAACTTGGCTTTGCATACTTTGTATTGCTCAGCAATAAAATGTGAGTTAGCCTAAAGTGTATCGTATGAAATTTCTTCTGATTCTGACTCAGACTCAGATGAAGAGGATGAAGAAGTTTCAGATTCAATTACCTCTGATGAGACGGTGTCTCCAGTCATGAGGCAGATATTTGCAGTTTCTTCTTCTTTAGTGGATTCCTCTGAGCTTTCGCTATCAAGGTCTTCCCAAGTCACTAGACTCTTCCTACCCTTGTCTTTGCGAGGATTCCATCTTCTCTTCAATCTTGGATACTCTGATCTCATGTGTCTAGGTTTTCTGCATTCATAGCAAATAACTTCTGAGCTCTCATCCTTGCTTGAAGATTTTTCCGGGAGCTTCCTTTCCTTCTTCTTAAAGAAGCGTTGACCTCTCCCCTTTTTCATCATCGTCTTCTTAAAGCGTCTGGCCATGAGAGAAATCTCATTATCAGATGATCCGTCAGACGAATCAGACTCAGTGGTGTTAGCTTTCAAAACTTTGTACTTCTTCTTTCTTTCCCTTTTAGGAGTTTCCTCCTTTGGCATGGTATTGACAGACGGAAGAGCTATGGGCTCTTGAACTTTGATCTTGTCTCTTTTACACAGAAGTACCTCATGTACTCTTAAGGCTCCTATTAACTCATCAAGAGTTAATGTCTTCATATCACGCCCAATTGAGATGGCAGTAGACATAGCTTCCCATGGAGGAGGAAGACTGTCCAATATCTTCATATTGTTTTGGGCCTTGGTGAATGTAATGTCCAGTGCAGTGAGTCTATTCAATATTGTTTGGAATCTTCCAAACATCATGTCAATGGATTCTCCTTTCTTCATTGAGAACATCTCATATTCTCTTTGAAGAGTGGCAGCTTTCCTCATACGCACATCCTCAGTTCCTTCATACGAAATCTTGAGGGCATCCCAAAACTCTTTAGCAATTTTGTAGGCACAGAATCTGTTGTATTCTGTCCTTGATAAAGCACACATGATGGCATATCTGGCTTTATTGTTAAGTTCCATAAACGAGTATTCTACATTTCCCCATTCGACCTCGGGTTTGACAATAGGGATGTCTCCTTGAGTTATGATGTTCCATAGTATGTACTGGGTGGATTTGATGTACATCTCCATCCGATCAGCCCAGTAAGGATAGTCATCACCAGAGAACGTTGGCGGCTTGTTCATGGATGACCCTCCAGACAAGAACGAAGGTCCTTGTGACTCCATTCAGGATCTTTTCCTCTAACAGCTGTAAAGCGCTCAACCCTTAGAGGCTGAGCTCTGATACCAAACTGTAAAAGATAGAACACAAGAAGGGAGGTTGAATTGTGTTACTTTAAAATAATTGTTCCTTTCGTCTGTGAGTTTAAAGGGGTTCAGACGAAAAAGTCTTAATCTTTCAAAGATTGATTTTAATGAACAGACGTTATAGTTTGATTATTCCCGTTAGTCAAACTCTTAAGAAGATAAATACACAAGTATTTTTATACTGGTTCGTCTATATAAGACTACGTCCAGTTACCCCAAACCACTGAGTTTTCACTACAAACCGTGAAATGGTTACAAGTATTATTTGCGCCAAGCCACTTCTGGCTATTACACGATATTCTTTGAACACAGCCTTCGCAGGCTAAACTTGGGTATTCTTTGAACAACCAACCTCCTCAGGCTAAAACACCACTCAGGTGGATTTAAAAGAGTTCTTTGAAAAGAAAGTTTCATCTTCGCAGAGAGGGTTTTACAATGAAGTACAAAAGATATAGTGAGCGAAATCACAGTAGATTCAATACTAGAAGCGTGTTCGCCAACTGAACTTTGAAGAAGTGAAGTCTTTAAATAGGCAACGTCTTCAGATATCAGTTAGACACAGAAGAATGTCGTTGAACATTTTCTTCGAGAGCTTCCAAAAGGTGTCAGATAGTACTTGAGTGATTGATGACGTGTACAGCGGATTTAGATAGCATGCACAGTACTTTTTCTGACATGTACAGAGACTTTGACAAAAAGGTGAAGACCTTTTCGAGTTGCATAAGTAAGCACGAATCCCCAAACTGATCTTGGATGCTTCTAATGAGTACTTCTTAAGATTTGAAATCTTGGCATGAGTGACTCATACTTTGCTTCACTTCTTGGACAGACGATAAACTTCTTCAATCTAAGAGATTTCGTCTTATCCTATCGTCTGATGACTTGACTTGAGACAGACGAATGACTTCAACTTTGAGGGGTCATCTTCCGTTTGTACTTGTTTCGTCTGACTTGCTTGCTGATGTTTCGTCTAGGAAAGTTTCGTCTGTCTTGTAATAATCAAAACTTTAAATATGTTAATCATCTTGATCTAACATGCTTCAAAGCTTGCAGGTTCAAGTATGGCTAAATTGTAAGACTCGTATATATCTGCCAATAATCTTTCTCGTCTCAGAGTAAAGTCTGGTGAAGAAGGCTCATTTGGGTCTTCTACTGCTTCTTCTACTTCTCCTTGAGGTAGTTGCATTGATATAGGGATCTTTTGCTCCACCTTTTCTTCTTCCCAGTTCCAAGCAGCATTCTCATTAACTTCAACATCTCGGCTGATTGTCAGCTTCTTAGTTTGCAAGTTGTACACACGGTAGCCTTTGGACTGCATGCTATATCCTAAGAAGATTCCACGATCTGTCTTGTCTTCTAGTTTGTGTCTCTTCATTTCTGGAACATGGATGTAGCATATAGATCCAAATACTCTTAGGTGCTTTACTGATGTCTTCTTCCCGCTCCATGCTTCAATTGGGGTCTTATTTGGGACTGCCTTTGTTGGACATCTATTAAGTATGTAGACAGCAGTGTAGACTGCTTCTGCCAAAAAAGTATTAGGCAACCCTTTCTCCTTAAGCATTGATCTAGCCATTTCCAAGACGTACAATTCTTTCTTTCGGACACACCATTTTGTTGTGGAGTGTAGGCAACTGTTAGTTGCCGCTCTATGCCTTCATCCTTACAGAATTTGTCAAACTCGTGCGATGTGTACTCCTTCCCACGATCACTTCTAAGTACTTTAATGTGTTTTCCACTTTGCTTTTCAACAAGGGCCTTAAACTTCTTGAATATTTCAAAAACTTCTGATTTTGCTTTCAAGAAATAGACCCATGTCATTCTAGAGAAGTCGTCAATAAAAAGGATAAAATATTTGTTGTTCTCGAATGTTGGTGTCCTCATCGGCCACAAACATCAGTATGGATTAACTCCAACACGTCCTTTGCTCGCCACGTTTTGTCTGTCGAGAATGGTAATCTGCGTTGCTTTCCGACGAGACATCCTTCACATGCTTCGTTATTCTCTTTTAAGCATGGGAGATCTCTCATCATATTCTTCTAGTATAATATCTTCAGTGCGTGTGTGTTGAAGTGGCCAAATCTTCGATGCCAAAGCCATGAATCATCAACTTGTACCTTCATGGCCATGTTATTTCTATATTTCAAATTTAACGAGAAGCTTCTATTACTTTTCTCCATCTTCACTTGGGCTATCTCAACCATTTTGTTATTGTTGTCATAGATTTGGCATACATCACCTTCAAAATGAAAAACATAGCCTTTCTCCATCATTTGACTAATGCTCAGAAGATTTTCCTTTAGGTTGGGAACTTGAAAAACATAGCCTCTCTCCGTCATTTTGTCCCTTTCTTTGTCTCCACCATGACAGTGCCTTTGCCTTTTTACTCTACCATGGTGCCATTTCTTAATCGAACTTTCACCTTGACAGAGTTGTCAATGTTTTTGAAGATACTCTCATCCTTGGCCATATGATTGCTGCAACCGCTATCCAAGTACCAGCTTCCTCATTTTTCATCAGCTGAATATTGGGTAGCATAGAAAAGTTGATGTTCGTCATTATGCTCTTCGACAAAGTTTGCCTGATGTCTATTTTTGTTGCGACAATTTTTCTCTATATGTTCAAACTTCTTGTAATAGTTGCATTGTGGCCTTTCACAGAACCAACAATCTTTCTCCGCGTGACCGGACTTTTTGCAAATGTTGCATGGAGGATTTCTATCTTGATGGTTCTTGAAGAAATTTCTAGAAGATTCTCTTGTTCTAGAAATTTCTCCATAATTTTTCTTTCCTCCATCACCTTTATTTTGAAGTCGAAATTTGAGCTTAGATTGAAAGGAATTTTCAAGTGTATCTTCATCACGCCTATACAATCTTTGCTCAAATGCCTCAATAGAGCCTATTAATTCTGTCACAGATAGAGTAGACAGGTCTTTCGTTTGCTCAATTGTTGTCACGATTGGGTCAAACTTTGGGGTAATAGTAATTAAAATTTTCTCAACAATTCTCTTATCAAGAATAGTTTCCCCAAAGGCTCTCATTTGATTTACGATTTCCTTGATTCTAGAATAATAATCTTTGATCGTTTCAGACTCTTTCATCTTCAATAGTTCAAAATCTCGTCTCAGAGTCTGAAGTTTAACAACACATACCTTGTCGCTTCCTTGGAACTCCTCCTGTAGTGTAACCCATGCTTCCGTTGCACTTGTAGCTCCTATTATTCTTGGAAATATTGCGTCAGACACCGCTTGTTGTAGAGTGAATAACGCCTTGAGATCTTTCTGTTTATTCTCTTTCAGCTCTTTTCTTTGAGTTGCTTTAAGAGTTGCAGTTTCTGCATGAGTAATAAATCCTTCTTCTACAATGTCCCACAAATATAGGGAGCAAAAATATGTCTTCATTTTTACGCTCCAAAAATCATAGTTTTCGCCATTAAAAATAGAGACACTGATAGACGAGGGTTATGAGGTGTTAACCATAGCTTAGAAAAATATAGGAGTGGGTTAAAAAGAACAAGGGAAATGTTTAGAAGTACTTAGAAAAATTTGGGAACAATAGATGAATAGTTTAACTACGCCCAATGTATGATCAAACATAGCTCTAATGCTACTGATAGTATTTTTGGGTGGATATAGATAGAAGTTGGGATGATTTATAGTGTGATAATAAGTATGTGATGTTGAAGGAGAATCTTAGATGTAATAGGAAAAGGTAGAATAGTGGTTGGCCGTGTAACTCTGATCTCGAGAAGTAGAACTTGATTGGATTTTCTCTATATTCACAATTGGTGATACAATCACCTATTTATTGACTTTTATGGTAGGTAGTAGTCCTTTCTAGATTTTTCTAGTCCAGGAGTATCCTAGATTTTCCTGAATTTATCTACCTAGATTTTTCTAGTTTAAGAATATTCTAGATTTTCTTAAATCTTAATATTCTAGATTTATCTACCTAGGAACATTCTAAATTATCTTCTTTATTTTTAGTTTTTTTTAGATTTTTCTTTTACAAAGATCTAGGTGTTTCTTTTTCTAAAATTTGTAGAAGTCTCTACGTAACTTAATTTGTAGTTAGTACCTTTCAAGGTAGAGTTGCTCAGATAGGACAATGCAAGCCAAGGTGGTAATAATGATCATACGAAGTGGATTAAAAGCAGTTACAATAACTGGGCCCATTGATTTTATGACCACTCCTTGTATGTAATACTGAACTCCCGATGAAACTATTCCCTGTAATAAGTAACTTGACTTTGTTATGTTTCCATGCATTTTAAGCCCAAATTGTTATGCTACCTACTTATTACCAACGTACTGTCCATCTAATCCAAAAGCACTAACCGCGTAAGCAGGAGCAAAGAGTCGTGTATCCCAACCAAGGGGCCAAGCATCAGAATGGTGGCGCTCTGCCAAAATTGCAACAACTGAACTTTGAAGTGCACCTATAAAACATACCCAAGTTGCCAGGGACATCTCTGCTGGGTATTTTCTCAACGTTATGGCCTACATATCACCGAACCATTCATCATTAATTTTTCCCATATCATATCAATACATATATGTCATTTGATTTGATTTGATTAGTAGGAAGGTGGAACTATAGTACTATACATATGATATGTTCCATGTATATTGCCCAAAGCAGGAAACTTACCTGTAATATGTAAAATGCTGAAAATCCAGCACAACCAATGAGGAGGAAACATGTCCCCATGATCCAGTGATTACCAGTTGGATTGGTCACATTCTCAGCATGGCTTGTTGAAGATCTCATAACACCAAGTACCGGGCTTTTGTATAGAGCCATGAGAATGGTGCCACAAAAAGTTATTATTGTGCCAATTACTTTGGCTTGGCAAGTTACCTCCTTGATTTTCATGTACTCCAACCTATATTTAGTATAAAATATTAAATGTATATCATTTTATCTTTTTACAAATATTCTCCATGATTGTTTTTGCCAGTAGTTTTGAATAATGTAAATTTATTTTAAATTTAAAGTAATTTTTAAAATAATAAAATTAAAGCATATTTCTTAGAATAACGAAGTACATTATTTTTGTTGTAACTCGTTACTCTCTTTTGATTTCATTCATTGAAAAATAAAAACAAATTAAGGTCGTTACTTATCAGTATCTCATCATATAATTTATCTATGACTATTAATAAAAAATATTCTCTCTAGTGTACACATTTTATTTTTTAATTTTATCTCCTTAATTTCCTTCTAAATTACTATTTTATCCTTTTGGCATTCACCTGCTTAAATGACTGTTATCTAGTCGTTGCAGATAACTTACCCTCATTCTCATTGTGCGGTCAGTCATTTCACTCCCTTTAATGTAACAATTATTTAATAATAAATTTATATTTTTCAAGTTTAACTAATAACATCTTTCTAGGTTCATAATTGTTTTTCTTACAGTTTTAATATATTTTTTATTTTTTTTATATCATCTTAAATTCTTTCAACTTTTTTATTCAGCATCACCCTATCAACCACTTTTTTTTAAAAAAAAATACCACAATTATGATGTCTTCTTTTTGTCTATAAAATAGATAATTATATATATAAAATAACTTAACTTTATTTTAAGAAGCATGTTTTATAATATAAAATAATCAATCTCTTATTAATCCCTCTGCTTACCCGTAAAATGTTTAGATGTTTATTTAATTCCATTTCTAAGAAATCTTGGTGTACATTTATTTAAATTTATTTGAAAAATTAAGAAACCATTTATGTTTAAAAATTTAAAGCAATTTTTTGTAACGGTCAACTAATTCAACTAAATCCATTTAAAATAAATAATTAAACTTAAGAAAAAGTTTTAAATCTGTTAACCAATCAACTTTTAAAATGAATTTCAATATTAAAATTTTTGCATTAAGATTTTGCCTTTACAAGAATTTTGAAATAATTGTATATACTTTTATTTTCTTAAAATTAATAAGAAATAAGAAACGTAATTATTTTTATATTATTATATGTTATAAAATTTATTTCTCAAAATAGATGTTATTTATAAATGCACGAAGGACTAGCTTTCTTAAAATAGAATGTGTTTCTTATTTAGTGTCACATTGTTATGAGAAGATCTTCTATCTTTAGTGCATCTTCTTTCGCGATGTGAGCAATTATTGGTTACGTCTAGCTAATTTTGTTATAAGTGTGGAGTTCAGTTTTAAAATTGGGACAGTGGGGAGATAAAGATGAGGTTGTTACTTGTTATAATATAGTTTTTGTAATTATTTAAGAAATTAAAAAAAAAGATAAAATTGAATTCAAAATCAGTATAGTGTGGAGATCAAAATGGTTAATTTTTGTAATTATTAAACAAGTAAAAAAAATAAGAAAAAATGGCAAACAAAAAAGTATTGAAAAAAACCGTGTATGAGGGACATAAGAGATAATATGTTTCATAGAACTATAACTTACAATACTATGAGTTAGAAACTTCTTGATGTATTTGTCATGTAAGATTGTAAGTGCATTTCGTGGTTGAAAAGAATTTACCCACTTATGTCAAGGTGTTTGTTCTAAAAGGAAATAGAAAAAAAAAAAAAAAAGAAGGAAATTCACTTGTCTGTAATTGCTATGAGATGTTGTGGGGAGGAGATCTAATGCAATCGGATAGATTTTTTTTTTTTTTGTTTCTTTTCAATATTGCTTCATTTTTACTCAGAATAAATGTTTTTCATTCACGTAAGTACTAGTGAATTCATGAGAGTAAAAAAATAAAAGTATTGTGTGAAATTACCTTTTTGAGAAAAATTGGTAGAGGAAATACTCATGGACAAAGGAAAATCACATAGAACGTGAGTACAAAAGATATAAACTTGATGCATTTATGTTTTCATTGCACTAGTAATAATTAGATAAAAAGTAAAACGAAAACAGAAGAGAGAAAAGGAAATTTGAGAAAAATTAAATGTTAAGTAAATGAAGAAGATAATTGTCTGATTTCTTTTCTCAACATTTTTTCACTTGAGGTGTCAAATGATGATGGAAGAGCATATAGATGTGAGAAGAAAAACGATGATGGGAGTGATAAAAGAGAGAGGTAGAATTAATGAAATAAAAGTGTCCAGAGAGAGCAGTTAAAGACTCTGTTTTAAATTTGAGAATATTTAAATTTTAAAAATGAACAAATGAATACAATTGTAGTTATTTTGGTTACTTAAGGGTAATTTAGTCAATCAAATGTGTACACAAAATAGGACATCCCTTTATAATTGTTATAGATTATAGATAAAAATAGTAAAAATTGTAGCTTTTTCCTTTTTTTTTTTTCAAAATCATATATATTCTCAAACATTTTTAGTACTGGAAATATTTTCAGCCATAAGTCAAATTAGTCTTAGATACAAAAAACTATTTAAATTATTAATACAAATATTTTTCTATATACAAATTAACTTAAAAATTATTTTTTTGACCATATGATAGTATGCAGGTTAATATATATTCTCGAGCATATTACTATAAACTTGGCATCATTATTTGTAAGGGACATGTCTTTAAAAGATAAAATCTTTATGGGACATGTACGATTTTCTTTTATTCTTTTTCTAATAAATGAAATCATTACACCAGTATCAACATTTTTTTCCTCATCAATGTGTAATTAAGTAAAGAGGATCTGATTAACCAAACGTGAACGGTTCCCGATTTGTTTGTCTTCCGAATTCATTATACGAGCTGAGTGATGATATATTGACACTTGTACTTATGATATATTTCATTTCATGTGTTACACTTTTTTTTTTTTTCTGTTACATTATTAGATCATCTATAATTCCTTTATTTTTATCTCTATTTTCTCAACATTAAATAGAGATTGGTGTTGGTATTCGGCAAACTTTTCCGTATAAGTCTTTATCATTTGATTGAGAAGTTACCTTAGAATGACAGCCAACAAAAATGTAACGGAGGGTGCGGCATTCATCACAGCTGATAGGAATGATGCAGACGTGAATTTCATCCCCAAGAGTGCGATGCATTGATCCAGTATTATTCTGTAAGTAATTAACACTCATATATCTATTCAATACATAATAACAAACTCATGAAAGTTAAATTTCACATATGTAATAAAATAACAGTTTATTTTCAATTTCGTTCACAAATTTTACTTTCACCTTTTTAGAGTTTAAAAGTGATCATTATAATCTTTTTAGTTTAAAGAATAAATTTTTTTAACCCTTATAATTAGCACTTTAATTTCATTTTAGAATTTGCCATATAAAAAAATTATAAAATTAAAAAATAATTGAAATATAAATATAAAATTAAAAATATCACTTTTTAAATTACAAAAACTAAAATAATCACTTTAGGAAATTAGGGATAAATTGTGTGTAATTATTTAGATAAAATGGATAGTTAAATCTAATATAGTGAAGTGTAAGGTAATCATTACTCGAAGAAAGCCAGTGCCATGATCTCTAAAAATATCCTTACAGTCATCTTGGGCCTAATATTCCTGCAAAAATAGCATCTTTTAGTAGAGTTAAAGATATTTCTTAGTGCATTTTTTCTTTAGACGAAATTCTTGATTGTAAACTCATTTTTACTTTTAGAAGAGAAAATATCAAGGTCTGTTTGGTTTGAATGTATAAACATATTTTGTTTTTATCTTCTAATTTCATTTCTAATAATAAAAGTGTTATTTTATTTTTTTTGTTTTCAAATAATATAGTTGTACATGAGACTGAAATATTTGTTTTTTGTATACTGTATTGTTTTTACCTATTTACTGTAGAAATCTTCAAAAATAAAAGATAAACTGAAAAGGGTGTGAGGAATTTGTAAGTATTAAAAGAAATAAAAAAAGAAGTTAAAAAGCATACCTCTAGCTAGCACAAGCAAAACAATGGCGAAAGTGATGTTAAAAGTATATATTATATTAAATCATGCATAGCCATGGTTAATGTTCATTAAGGCATGCAAATTATACCTTTCTAGAAGAAATGCTAAGGGAGCAAGAGTTACAGAGGCGATGGCATTACGATAAACTATAAAGACGTAATGGCTCATTCCCTTCTTTATAGCATCCATCGCAAAAATAAACATTCCAGCTGACCTAAATTGGACCCCAATAACATCACATACGGCCTTGCATTTGTCAAACACCTACCCATCTCATTCCTATTGTTCCCTCTCACTCTCTTCTGCTCCTAAGTCTGTGACAACTGAGAAGTGAAATTGCTTATGCTTGATTTTTTTTATCTGCAAGTCTCACTGTCAAAGATATGCTGGCCATCCTGATATTTATACTCAACCGGCCATTATGTTTAATAAATTTAGAGAAACTCTATGGAATGTGAACTAGTAAAACCACTTTTGTGTCATGTTAGTCAAAATTGGAGGCTAATAAATTTTTATTCACAAAAGTGGAAGAAATTTTGCTATAACATTGTATATTAGAGTCTAAAGTTTATGCTATAAATTAATAACAATTATTTCATGAATTTGAAGTATCTCTTCCTTGCAAGAAAATTATTAGAGACTTTTTGTATAAAGATAAAAATATAATAAAATGGTTGAATTATATTTTAAAAAACACAATATTAAACAAGTGATATAAGATAATAAAGATAATTTTCACAACACAACTTCAATTAGTACAAACAACAATAAAATAAAGATAGATAAGATATTTTTATATCGGTTCGTTTTATCAACAGTGTATCTAATTTTTTAGCAACAATTAAGATTTCACTATATCAAAATAAATACAAATATTGTTTGACTCTAACCAGTTCTAGTCAACCTAAGTATTCTCTAGTCATAACATCTTCAAGTTAACAATTCCCGTATATTATTTGAATCTAGCATCTTCATGTTAACAAATCTAAATATTGTTTGAATCTAACTTTTTTAAGTTAACAACTCCAAGTATTGTTTTGTCCAAACCTCTTGAGATTAATAATAAGTATTGTCTAATTCCAATTTCTCTAGACTAAACTACCACTAAGGTATAGATTTACAAAGGATTGTTTAACTTAGAAAGATTCAATTTCTACATAAAGATGGATATACAATGAAGAATATTTATGAAAGACTTTTTATAGAATGTATGAAATTATACAAAACAAAATTTTCAAAGCATTCTTCTAACTTCTTAGCAACTTCAATTTTTTATTCTTCAGCCTTTATATAAATGGAGAGCTTGAAGTAGTCGTTAGACTCAACAACTTCAAAATCTTCACTTCAACTGATGAAATCATGCTCAATGTTTCTTTGCATTAAATGCGTTCTTGACTTGTCAACTTCAGAGATACAAAGTTTCTTTACAATAGAATTTCATACACAAAAATTGTACTTATTTCTACAATGGATATTCGTGTTAGAAAACATTTTCCTTAACTATGCAAAGACACACCTTTTAATGAATATGTAATTGATTTCCTTGTAATTATTAGAACCTATGCTTACTTGATAAGACTCTGCATGAAATAATATTCTAGTTAGAGTCTATATTTATAGGAATAACAGATAGAACTGATACTTATTTTAACTTTTGACACAGTATTAGTTACTTCTTCGTTAATTTGATTTGAACTTTGTTTGAGACAGAAAGTTCTTCTATTCATTGCTCACTTCATCTATTTGTTTCAAAAGTCTGAAGATTTGGATCATCTTATAATTTCAAACTTTTATCTCAATAATTTGTAATTATCAAAATTAAAAAATATATTTTTAACTTTAAACAAATTTAATTTTAAATTATTCTTTTATTACAAGAAAGGACCTGTAACTATTCTCTTCTTAAATTCATTTCATTTACTATAATATTTTAATGGTTAAATATAATATTAATAATAATAATAATATAATATTAATCTTAGAAGTGACATGTCTGTGATATCAACAACTATAATTATGTTAATAATAATAATGAAATTAGTCACTATTAAATGTAAAAAATTTATATTTTAAAATGAAAAATTAAATTCATAAGATATTATTTCTTAAAAGAAATAAAATCCTACTTTATTAGAGGAATTTAATAAATATTTTAAAGATACCAGCTAGAAGCTACTATTTTTTGAAACCTTCTTCAAGTAGATTTTAAAAAATGTTAAAAATTATTAAGAAAAACTTATTTAAAATTTAGGTAGCAACCTCATCCTCCAATTCAAGGTTTCACATATTTCCTGTATACATATAATTTGGTCTAGTACTGCATCTTTCAACAACTTAATTTATTTTTCTTACCCTTTCAGTGAGGCAACGAATTCTCAACTTTATATGAAACCGACGTCTGATTAGCGACATGGGTATAATCGGATTTGTAATATAAATTATTTATTATTAATCTCTTTCATCTTTTCTATTTTTAATAATTTAAAAATAAAATAAAAAACTACAAGTAGTAGATAGAATATTTATAAAATTATTCGACGATCTAGAAAATCTATATTAAGTAATTATCACAAAAATTAACAATTTTTATTTTAAATACTCAAGATATCCAATGAATTATATAAATTTAAATTTATCATTTTTTTATGATTTTTATTACATTTACTTATTTTTATCATTTAAATAAAAATCAGTTTTGATTTCTTTTATAAAACAGTATAGAAGTCATTGCTTGTTAGAACTCAAAGAGTTAAATAGTTTCAAGTTTAAAAGAAAATATCATCCCACCCCACATATCTTAATAAATTTTTGGATACGCCTCCTTTTTTTTCATAGCAAAAAGTAGGGGTGGGTATACGGGTGAAAGTCCATGGGCCAGCCCGCGGATCCCGTGACCTGCGCGGGTTTGGACCATATTTTTTAGAAAAATTTAGTGGTATAGTCATAAAAGCCCGCCCTGCGCAGCTCGCGGGTTTTGCGGGCCAAACCCGCGGGGTCCGTAGGGCGACCGCAAATCTGCACTATTTAAAGGGTTTAAAATTGAAATCATAATTTCACTTCCCGCCTCCGCAAATCCGCACTATTTAAAGGGTTTAAAATTGAAACCCTAATTTCACTTCCGTTTCTCAATTTTTTCGCAAGTCTCACCCTCTCAATCTCCTTGCTGACTCATTCTCCCCTCGATCTTCTCGCATCCTCTCAGTCTTTTTGCTTGCATCAATTTCGCTTCTGTTTCCACTACCCTGTTTTAATTTTCTCGTGAAATTAATGTAGGAATTTATACAATTTGAAGATGAAGATATCTCACAAGTGGGTAAATCTCAATTGGACACATATTTGGAAGAGACAAATCTTCCAAATAAATATCATAACAATCTTGATGTTTTGCAATATTGGAAGGACAACCAAGCTAGGTTTCCGGATCTTTCACTGTTGGCTTCCGATATTTTAAGCATACAAATTACTACTGTGACATCTGAATCGGCATTTAGTATTGGTTCACGGATACTTAACAAATATCGTAATAGGTTTCTTCCTGATAATGTGCAAGCCTTGATATCTACTAAAAATTGGTTGCTAGGATTTGATGTGCAAGGTATATCAATAAATTATGTTATTAAATTTTGTTTTAATTAC
The DNA here is from genome assembly GCA_026586105.1 of Hylodesmum podocarpum. Taxonomy (NCBI): domain Eukaryota; kingdom Viridiplantae; phylum Streptophyta; class Magnoliopsida; order Fabales; family Fabaceae; genus Hylodesmum; species Hylodesmum podocarpum. The sequence continues at coordinate 9,930,759 of JALJEV010000623.1, read as the reverse complement.
TTAACTACTTGACTTGATTCTAATATTTGTTGTTGTTGTTAGGAAAAGAAGACGAAGATGTGGTGATGAAAAATGATCAAGCTTCAGAATCATTTGTTGTTGGAGATAATTAAAAGTTTATGTTGTTGACTTATTTAGAATTTAAATTTGTTATTGGAGATAATAGAAGATTTATGTTGTTGACTTATTTTATTAAGAATTTAAGAGGTAAAATATTTTATATAAATTTTTATCTATAATTTTGATTTAAGCTAATTTAAATATTTCAAAATATGGTCCAACTTTTTAATTGAAGTGAATCAATCAAAAGAGTTGAAACTTTTGTTCTTTATAGTTAGTTTTATATGTTATGATTCTTTTATGTAAATTATTTTAGAAAGAAAAAATTAATTAGTTAAATAAAATTAAATTAAGGACAAATATTTTTATTTAGTTATTATTTTATACACTTAAAAAACCTACAAGAATCTTAAAAAAGATAGGCAGAAAAAAAAAGTCTTATGGTGGCAAATTTACGACTTCATACAATTTACATTAAAAAAAATAAAAAGAAGTGATGTGGTGGTTCATTTTACGACTTTTTAAAATACAATTAAAACTAATAATGTTCAGAAATTAGTTTAAAAAAAAGTAATAAAATAAAAAGTTTTGATACAATACCGAACAAATATAAATGATGTAGTTATATTTTGCTTTAATTTCATTTATATTAGAGAATAAATTTTAACTTATAAAAAGACATATGACTTTCTCGCACCACTGGTATTTAGCGAACACAGTCTTATTTATAAATTCTTTCAAATCTTTCAATAATTTTTCCCTTGTAAAACAAGTTTATTATAATAACCTTATTTATAAATGATCTTTAAACTCCAAATAATTTTTGTCTTAAAATCAGCCCATTTTGATAATTGAATAACAAAACTGTTTTGGTAATTTTAATTATATATAAATAACATATTTTTTCTTAATTATAAATCCTCTCAAACCTTTGACTCTCTTCTTTCTCCTAAACCAAGTCCATTTTAGTCAGTGAATAACATGCTATTTTAGTAATTTTGATGACATATAAACAACATTTATTTCTCATAATTTTTCTTGCTCTCTAAAGTCAAAAATTCTTTTTACGTGATCGTATAGAAATAGTTACATCCAACACAATTTTTGAGAATTCCTAATTGTAATATTTTAATATTTTTTAATATGTAAGTAATATCTCTTTAAAAAAATATGTAAATATTAAAATAAATAATATTCAATATTTATATTTTAGATTTTTATTCTGTGTGTGAGGTATCCATTTCATGGAATATGTACGGGTGTTACTTTTATTTTTTTTATTTTTTTTAATAACACTGAATTCTTTCTGTCCAGACTTTGGTTATGTTTACGGTTCTTCAGCTCTTCCCAAAAAATATTTTGTGGGAATTAAACATATGTCTTCCTCGTAAACTTGTTAAACTTTGTACTCCCATTTGTGGTGTGTGCCTGCATGGAAAATAATTTATATTTTCATTATGATATTTTATTATAGCTGCGTTTTGCATTTTGTAGTAGATTTTATTATAAAAAAACCTTTTAGACACTAAATTTCATCCAAATTAAAGTGATAAGATGAGAGAAAAAGTGATTAATTAATATAAGCCAAACTTGAAATATTGAAAATGCTAGAGTGCCTAGAGCTAGATATTACCTAACCCTAAGGAAAGAAAAATAAGACTAAATATACATTGATTAGTTATATGGTACATAGTGTTATCTATCATTTCTAGTTCTTAAAAGTGACATGATTAAGTGTAATATAATCAGAGAAATTAAGAATGTTGATTCAGGTCTAGTACCATTGCCAGTTTTAGGGCGATCCCTAGGCTTGAATAACAAGTGGGGATGTACAGTGAACTTTTAAGTGATCATTTGAGAAGAAGAAATAGAACTAGGAAAGAGAAAGTTTTTGACAATGAATTTTATATGCTTGAGAATGATCCCTTCATAATTTTAGAAGCACTTAGTTATGTTGGAAAATCAATCAGGAAGGGATGAAAGAAAGACAACCCAATAAAAATTAACGCACTTCGTTGTCTTAAAATTTACTTTATGGTCTTATTGAGACATATTTCATTATTTGTGATTTTTAATGTGAAAATGACAAATTTTTTCCACAAGAAAAATTATAAATTTTCGCTACATATAATTTTTGAACGAAAAATTATAAACCCTTGTCCCATATAATTTTTGAACAGAAAAGTTACAAACCCTCTCTAAAATATTTGACACACACTACCTTAAATCTAATACATTCCTTTACTAAATATAAGAATGTGATGCGAGTAAATAAAACCTATTACTCTCTTTCACTCTGTTCTCTTTCTAATGCTAACTAATATGAGACTTTGAATTAACACAAGACACAAAAAATCTCTTCTTAATTCAAAGTCTTACACTTCTGTCACGATCCTTTCTTGCATTAGAACATTCTTAGTAGCAAAACTCTTCTAGAACGATCCTCCCTTGCAGTAGAATCTTTTGACTGACAAAATTCTTCTTCTCCTTCAATTTTTGCATTGTTCTTTTGATGTGGGACTTTGATTGTATCCCAACAATCCTTCCTTGAAACAAAAGAACAATATACTTTCTCCCTTACATCAGAAGACTTTTTACACAAGGTTCTCTACGAGATAGTATACTTGTCCTTCACCTGAATCCATCTCTCACAGGTTAAATCACCAACTCTGATACCATTATTGGGAACTCAACCTAAAATATATAGAAGAGAAAAATATACCTATTCCACAGTCCCACTGTGACAAACTTCATTATTTATTATTTTTAAATAGAAAAATTATAAACTCTTTCTATATATATTTTTTTAAACAAAAAAATTACAAATATTCATTATATATCATTTTTTAACAAAAAATTATAAACCCTCACAAAATATTTGACACACATTTCTAAAAATTTGATACATTCTTTTATTAAATATAAGAATATGAGTGCAAGTGAAATTCTCTTACATAGATTTTTACACCTCTTTTCTCATACTCACAAAATTTCGCCATTAAGAACAAACTATTATTATTAGAATCATTATTATTATATTCAATAAAGAAATAGTACATGAACATCAATGAGTTTACTCGAAGGTGGAAAGACAATTAATTTTAAATCAATACATGAGAAAAGGTATAACCACGACGAATTTATGAAAAAATACAAAATAAAATTTATTGCTAAAGAATTTACAAATAAGAAAAATATATATTACTTTGATATTTTTATAACTAATACAAGAATTTCCTCTACTTGTATTTTAATAGCTTTACTACCATGTGATTTCTTAAATGGATATTAGGAAAACTCTCTTAATGATAATATGAAGAAACCCAACAAAATCTGACCTAATTTTAAAACTCAAATCCATCTGAAACAATACCAAATTAAGCTTAATTAAGGGATCCGTTTGAGTCATGCTCATACCTATGCAGAGTTAGAAATAATTTTTAAATATATGATCAAAAAGTTAGATCAGCGGATAAGTGTATTTAATCTGAACTATTTATTTATTTTAATAATATATTTAAACGATTACTTTTGGGCTGACATAATTGAGGGATATTTTTATCTCGTCAACAAAGAATTCTTACCTTGTGATCTGTCCATGACCTCACTCGTACTTGGGCCTCTAATTTTGTCGGGGCAATTGTATGGTATGAAAGTAGAGGTGGAGCCGAGAAAAAAAAAAAGAATTTTACTTTGCTAATAAATGTTACGAACAACTCATTCACAAAATAAATATATATATATATATATATATATATATATATATATTTATATATAATTTTCTTTTTTATATTTTATAATTAATTATCTATTTACTATAATTATTTAGTAAATATTTAAAAAAAAAATGAGAGGGACAAATTTTTTTTTTTTTTAATTTTTATTTTTTTAAAATTGATTGGACGTAAGTCTATAAATTACATAATAATTTTTTTATTAGAGATTAAAATAAATTTAGGAGAGATTAAAATTTATATTAATATATATATATATATATAAATTTATTATTAGTATATATAAATTTATATATATAAAAATTAATTTATATATATATATATATAAATTATATAAATATAAATTAATATATATAAATTTATTATATATATATATTAATATTAAATTTATTACTTAATATATATATATATATATATATAGATAAATTTATTATTAATATATATAAATTTAATATTAATATAATATATATATATATATATTATTCATATATATAAAAAAAATAAAATTGTGGAGGGGACCATAGCCACCCAAGCCACAGCGTGGCTCAGCCGGTGTATGAAAGTGTTCATCCTTATGAGCTTCGGGCGTTTCTATAGTGTTTGTTTGACAAGGATGGATATGGTATGAGCAGTAGTTATTTGTCATTTAATTTGTTATATATATATATATATATATATATATATTTAAAATTCTATGTGATTTTGTAATACTTGTAGTTATTCATTGATATTTATGAATAATTTATTAAAAATAAAACAAATAAAATAAAAAATAATTAATAAAATCATGTATTAAAGAATTATATAAAATTATAACTTTAAAAAATTTAAAAATTATTCTATCAATTTTTTTTTTTAAAAAATGAACGTATAATTCCATAAATTTGTGTAATTTTTCTCCTATAATATAAACGTATAATATAATTTTTTTTGTATATTTTCAAAAAATAAAATCATTCAAACTGTAAAAGTAATTCTCTACAAATTATAAATATTAAAAAAATCAAATTCCAAAAATATATTTATATAAAAAAAATTGAATAATTTTTCATTAGTACTCACACGAATAATCTAAAATCCTTGTTTTTTAAAAACCGGTTATGAAAAAAATTATTTATATTACCTACAAAAATGTTATTTAAATATCCGTCTGTTATATGTGCGGACGGATATATCCGGATTGCGAAATTTATGCCAGAGACAGAGGTTGAGCTTAATCTATCGTATATGCACTGAAAAAATGGAAACATGTTATTAGACTTGTATTAGAATCTCAAATCGAATACTCAAAAGTTGAATGTCTTGAAATTAGCCAAAAACTCAGTATATAGTTAATGGAATATATTTTTTTGGAACGGAATACTGAAAAGTTGAATACGGCAGTAAATTAGCCAGAAACTGAGTATATAATGTTTGGTGAATCCAAAGCAAATCAAATCACTCTACAATAATGACGAAACTCTAGCTGACCACTAGTATATGATAAATTCCATCCATCGTACGTTATGCCATGCCACTTATATATCCTACCAATTGCATGGTATAAAATATGAATGACAGAGATCTAAGATTAGAGCAACTAATATATTTTACCAAAATGCCAATTTCTAATTCAACAAAACTGAGGCCTACTTAATTGAGCCTTATATATTATCATGTTATGATTCCTAGCAGCTGTGACTGGTAGTTGTAGTTGGTCTTCATGAGAGTTGTCCACTGCAAGGGACGGTGGCATACTAACTTTGCATTCTTTATATTTTCCCCACACAACTAGATAGAGCCCAAAAACTACAACTGTTGCTCCAATAATACTGATATCATTATAAATCGACACAAAAATTGGGGAAATTGGGTTAAATATATATTCTTAAAAAGATTAAAAGATGAGGGATAATTAAGATGAGAAGCGTATTGAATTGTAACATATGTAACTTAATTTGTAGTTAGTACCTTCCAAGGTAGAGTTGCTCAGATAGGACAATGCAAGCCAAGGTGGTAATAATGATCATACGAAGTGGATTAAAAGCAGTTACAATAACTGGGCCCATTGATTTTATGACCACTCCTTGTATGTAATACTGAACTCCCGATGAAACTATTCCCTGTAATAAGTAACTTGACTTTGTTATGTTTCCATGCATTTTAAGCCCAAATTGTTATGCTACCTACTTATTACCACCGTACTGTCCATCTAATCCAAAAGCACTAACCGCGTAAGCAGGAGCAAAGAGTCGTGTATCCCAACCAAGGGACCAAGCATCAGAATGGTGGCGCTCTGCCAAGATTGCAACAACTGAACTTTGAAGTGCACCTATAAAGCATACCCAAGTTGCCAGTGACATCTCTGCTGGGTATTTTCTCAACGTTATGGTCTACGTATCACCAAACCGTGCATCATTAATTTCCCATATTATATCAATACATATGTCATTTGATTTGATTTGATTAGTAGGAAGGTGGAATTAAAGTACTATACAAATGTTCTATGTATATTGGCTAAAGCAGGAAATTTACCTGTAATATGTAAAATGCTGAAAATCCAGCACAACCAATGAGGAGGAAACATGTCCCTATGACCCAGTGGTTACCAGTGGGATTGGCCACATTCTGAATTTGAGTAGCATGGCTGGATGATGATTTCATCACACTAAGTATAGGATCTTTGTTGTTAAAAACAAAGCAATAAATAAAATAAATAAGAAAATAAAAAAGAGAGAAAAAGACACAAGAATTTAACGTGATTCAGCAATTTGCCTAAGTTCACGACTACACTAGGAATAGTTTATTCTTAGTGTGCATTTCAAGCTTTACAAGGAGTTCTTTATATAGAGACAAAAGACAGTCTCTCTCACTTTTCTAAACGATGTGGAACTAAAGTCTAAATGCATCTTTTTTACATGGTGTGGGACTAATCAAACTACATATACTCCTAACAATTCTCCCACTTGAAGTTTGATTCACATCACAACCTAGTGTAGTGCCTTCGTCATCAATCACTCTCGAAGGCCCGTTGAGGTAACACAAAACCTCAACTTATCAATTGTAACTGTCTTGGTCAACAAATCTGCTGGATTCTCTGACCCTAGGATCTTCAACAAAGACAGCTCTCCATTACTGATCAAGTCTCTGATGATACTTTATCTCAATATGCTTCCATCTAGAATAAAGGATTGGATTTTTAGCAAGGTATATTGCACTCTGGCTATCACTGAATAATGGAGCATCATCTTGTTCTTTTCCTAGTCCTCTGAGAAGATTCTTCAGCCATATCATCTCCTTGGCTGCTTCTGAAATTGCCAAATACTCAGCTTCAGTGGTTGAAAGAGAAACTCTACCTTGAAGTTTAGACTTCCAACTGATAGCAGTACCGCCCAACAAAGATATATAGCCTGTTGTGCTTTTTCTACCATTTAGATCTCCTCCTAAGTCTGCATCAGAAAAACCCTGTAAGGTGATATTACTTCTTTTAAAACATAAGTGCATCCTTGAAGTACCCTTCAAATATCTCAATATCCACTTCACAGCCTCCCAATGCTCCTTTCCAGGACTGGATAGAAACCTGCTCACAAGTCCCACTGCATGTGCTATGTCTGGTCTGGTACACACCATAACATACATCAAGCTCCCTACTGCAGAAGCGTATGGTATTTTAGACATGTAATCTTTTTCTTCATCAGTCTGAGGAGATTGCCTTTTTGAAAGTTTTAGGTGTGTTCCCAAAGGGGTATTCCTGGTCTTTGCATCTCCAACATTGAACCTGTCAAGCAATTTTTTAATATAATTCTCCTAAGACAACTTCAAAGTACCTTCTGATATGTCTCTAGAGATTCTCATGTCAAGAATTTGTTTGGCTGGACCAAGATCCTTCATCTCAAAGTTTCCTACTAATTGTTTCTTCAACTTGTTAATTTCTTTCATATTAGACCCTGCAATTAACATGTCATCAATATATAAAGCAAGAATAATATAACTGCCAACACATTTCTTAACATAACAACAGTAGTCTTCTTCACATTTATGAAACCTGTGCTTGCTCATAAATTCATTAAACTTTTTGTACCACTGTGTCGGTGTTTGTTTTAGACCATACAGACTTTTATGGAGCTTGCATACAAGATTCTCCTTGCCTTGTACTTCAAAACCTGCTGGTTGTTTCATAAAGATGTCCTCCTCTAGATCCCCATGCAGAAATGCAGTTTTAACATCTAACTGCTCAAGATGAAGATTTTCTGCAGCTACAATACTCAAGATAACTCTAATGGTAGTCATCTTTATAACAGGATAGAATATCTCTGTGAAGTCGATTCCTTGTTTCTGCTGAAATCCTTTCACTACGAGTCTCGCCTTATATCTTTTACTTCCATCTGGTTCTTCCTTTATCCTATAGACCCACCTGTTTTGTAGAGCCTTCTTCCTTTCTGGTAGCTTGGTTAGAGACCAAGTTTTGTTCTTTTGGAGGGATTTCATCTCATCTTCCATTGCTTGCTCCCACTTGACGGAATTATCTCCCTGCATAGCTTTAGCAAAATGCTCTGGCTCACCAGCATCAATCAACAACAGATAATGTAATGAAGGGGAATACCTTTGCGGTGCTACTATCGTTCTGCTTGACCTTCTTACTTGGTTCTCAAAAGGTTACACCTCTATTGTTGGTTCTGGTTCTGTTATTAGTTCTGGTTCAGACTCAGACTCAGTATCCTGCCTTCTATTGACTACGTCCCTTTCTGAGATTTCTTCTAGTGCTACTTTCTCACAGGCCACTGACTGTTTGTTTGCGTTTGCGGATTCTGTAGACCTGTCTTTATAGAACACACTTTCATTAAAAGTAACATTTCTACTTCTGATGATTTTCTTGTTTTTGTCATCCCAGAATTTGTAACCATAAATGTCAGATCCATAACCAATGAAATAACATAATTTTGCCTTGGGGTCTAATTTATCTCTACTATTAGAGTCTATAACAATATATGAGGCACAACCAAAGACTTTCAAATGTGAAAAATTTACCTCCTTCCCAGACCATACTTCTTCAGGTAACTGATAGTCTAAAGGAACTGATGGACCTCTGTTTATGAGATAGGCAACTGTGTTTATCGCCTATGCCCAAAACACCTTAGGTAGGCCTGACTGGATTCTCATGCATCTAGCTCTCTCATTCAAGGTTTTGTTCATTCTTTCTACCACACTGTTTTACTCTGGTGTCCCCGGCATTGTCTTGATCATTCTGATCCTATTCGCTGAACAAAATTCCCTGAATTCTCTGCTATCATACTCTCCACCATTATCAGATTTCAGACTTTTCACTATTAGACCTGTTTGATTTTCAACCTCCCTTTTCCACCTTTTGAACACAAAAAACACGTCAGATTTATTTTTAAGGAAATAGACTCATACCTTTCTTGTAAAGTCATCAATGAAGATTACATAATATTGTGAGCCTCCAAGGGATTTCACTGGAGCGAGCCCCCAAACATCTGTATGCACCAATTCCAGCCTTTCAACTTTAGATCTCATTCTCGGCTTAGAAAAACTGACCTTTTTCTGCTTTCCAAAAATACAGTGTTCACAAGGTCCAATATCAATATGCTTCTGTCAGATAACTTACCTCTTGACACCATGAGTTTGATCCCCTTTTCACTGATATGCCCAAGTCTCTAATGCCATAGGCTGGAACTATTGGCAGCCTCTGCGACGGTTACCATATCCTCATCTGCAAGCATATAAAGAGACCCTCGCTTCTTTCCACGAGTAACAACTAAATTGCCTTTCATTACCTTCCAAGAGCCATCCCCAAATGTAGTGTAGTGCCCCTCGTTGTCCAACTGTCCCACAGATATCAAGTTTCTCTTTAAGGCGGGGATATGTCTGACATTGTGCAGAGTCCATAGGGCACCATTAGAGGTTCGGATGTCAACATCACATCTTCCCACAATATCAAAGGATTTTCCATCTGTAAGGTAAACCTTCCCAAATTCCCCTGACACATAGTTATAGAATAGTTCTAAGGAAGGTGTAGTGTGGAATGACGCACCTGAGCCCATTATCCATAAATCAACAGGACTATCTAAACTGCATATTAATGCATCTCCAGTCTCATCTGATGCAGCATTTGCAGATTCATCATCATCTTTCTTCTTTTTGTTCTTCCATTTTGGAGCCTTACATTGATGAGCAAGATGACCATTTTTCTGGCAGTTCCAACAAGCAAATTTTGCCTGTCTCCCTCTGGATTTTGATCTGCCCCGTCCTTGATTCTGACCTTTCTGGCTACTTCTTCCTCGAGTTTCAATACTCAACGCGAATCCGGAATCGACTTAGAACACTCACCTGAACCTCTCCTGCGAACGTCTTCGCTTAGGATCAAGTCTCGTATATCATCAAGCTTCAACTTGTTATTACTAGCAGAACTACTAACTGCAGTAACAGTTGCACCCCAACTTTCCGGAAGGGATGATAATAGAATCAATGCTTTCACCTCATCATCAAAGTTGATCTGCATTGAGGCCAACTGGGCAAGGATTGCGTTAAATTCATTAATGTGATTAGTAATAGAATTATCTTCGCCCATTTTAAGGTTGACCAGCCTCCGTATTGGATACACTTTGTTGGCTGCAGATGGCTTCTCGTACATGTTCTTCCAACGCCATGTTCTTGCCGCTTTCCACTGCTTCTCTACCCTAAGGATAAACCAATCTTTTCTGAAGTGGAAGATCAGACAAAGCCACAACCACAGAGCATACTAAGAAATTGGCTCTGATACCAATTATTAAGAACAAAGCAATAAATAAAATAAATAAGGAAATAAAGAAGAGAGAAAAAGACACAAGAATTTAACGTGGTTCAGCAATTTGCCTACGTCCACGACTACACTAGGAACAGACACTAGGAACAGTTTATTTTTAGTGTGCATTTTAAGCTTTACAAGGAGTTCTTTATATAGAAACAAAAGACAGTCTCTTTCACTTTTCTAAACGATGTGGGACTAAAGTCTAAATGCATCTTTTTTTACATTACGTGAGACTAATCAAACTACGTATACTCATACCGTGCCATTAGTAATGTGCCTACAAAAGTTACTACTTTACCAATCACTTTCGCTTGGCATGCTAATTCCCGAATCTTCATGTGCTCCATTCTGCTCAATATAATTAATCATTTAATTTATATGTTTATGATTCTGTGTTCCTTGTGTGCTAGTTTGATTTGACTGTAACCAGAAAGAACATTTGTCTTTCTTAAATGTGTGTATTTATGCAGGGTGTTTCTGGAGTAGGTTTATATTATTATATATGCCCCTACTCAAGTACAAATTTTGTTAGGATCAAGTTTGTCAACTCAATCCTGATTAATCAAAAATCCGACAATCTGGGACAAGATTGAATTTCTTAATCTTTTTTCAAAATATATTAATCTTAATATTTTATATGATTAAATTATATATATATATATATATATATATATTAACAATTAAAATATTGTGTCTACTCCATATATTAATTGAGATTAATGTTATTAATATAAATATATTATTTTCTTGATTAAAATATTATTTACTAAGTTAAGAAATCGTATTATTTTCTTAAAAAGTATTGAAATTGAGTTAGGTTGGATAACTTAAAGTATAACTCAAATCCATTCTTAATCCATTTTGTAAGTGTACAGAAAGAACTTAATCCATTTTGTGATTGTAAAGAAAGTTAGTAATGGTTTAAACAAACATAATTCTCAAATAGGTTTGAGTTTTCTTTAACTTAACTAGACCTCTTAGGTGAGATAAATTAGCTCTTTTTAATTTTTTATTTAAATTTTAGGAAGAAAAAAATATAATATTAACTAGACCCAAATAATGTTTTTGGCTTGGGGCATAGCTTGTGGAGCCTGGCCATTTTTAGCTTAATTCTATTTTAGATTGAATTAATTTTAACTGTTCTATTTGTCAATATTTTTCTCCTTAGGTGAGAATTTTCTCACACCCATTTAAGTATCTATTAAGTAGGTATTCTTAAAACTTTGTACATGTTACTCAATTTAAGTTAAGGTTACCTTTGATCGAATATATTGTTAAAAATGTTTTTTCTTAAAAATAATTTATTGGCATAAGTTTAACATTCTAATATTTTTTTAATATAAATATTGTATAAGTTTCTTAATTTAAAAGTAATAAAAAAATTTCTCTTTTCTCTCTGTTTCTTTTTTTCGATTCAAAATCTTATATATTCTCAAATATTTCGAGAATGAACACCTCTTGGACTTAACCTACACTTTTTTTAATCTTGCGTTTGGAACAATTAAAAGAAAATCGGAGAGAAGAGGAAAAATTAAAACTTAAAATTAATGAAAAACGAAAGGAAAAAATAATATTAATGTTAATTTTTTCTTTTAACAAAGGAGAAAAATACAAAATTGTTTCTCTTCTTTTTTTTTTCCTGCACTCTTTTAAACTTCTTGAAAGCGATGAATCCTAATAAAGTAACAATACTAAATATAATTTTAGAAAAACAAAAGAAGTATTAACAATTATGATATTAATAATTTGATCAATAAACTTCTTTTAACAAATATAAAGTTAATAAATAAATAAATAAAAACAACATTGTACAAGATTTTGTATTGTTGATCGATTGTCCACACGTACCTTAGAATGACAGCCAACAAAAATGTAACGGAGGGTGCGGCATTCATCACAGCTGATAGGAATGATGCAGACGTGAATTTCATCCCCAAGAGTGCGACGCACTGATCCAGTATTATTCTGCAAGTAATTAACAACATATATCTATTCAATACATAATAACAAACTCATGAAAGTTAAATTTCACATATGTAATAATATAACAGTTTAATTTTCAATTTCGTTCACAAATTTTAGTTTTAGCTCTTTATAGTTTAAAAGTGATCATTATATTCTTTTTATTTTAAAGAATAATTTTTTGATCCTTATAATTAGCCCTTTAATTTCATTTTAGTCTTTGCCATATAAAAAAAAATATAAAATTAAAAAAGAATTGAAATATAAATATAAACATTAAAAATATCACTTTTTAAATTATAAAACTAAAATAATCACTTTAGTAAATTAAGGATAAATTGCATGTAATTATATAGATAAAATGGATAATTAAATATAATATAGTAAAGTGTAAGGTAATCATCATTACTCGAAGAAAGCCAGTGCCATGATCTCTAAAAATATCCGTACAGTCATCTTTGGCCTAATATTCCTGCAAAAATAGCATCTTTTAGTAGAGCTAAAGATTTTTCATTGTGCATTTTTTCTTTAGACGAAATTCTTCATTGTAAATTCATTTTTACTTTTAGAAGAGAAAATATCAAGGTCTGTTTAGTTTGAATGTATGAACGTATTTTGTTTTTTATCTTCTAATTTCATTTCTAATCATAAAATTGTTATTTTATTTTTTGTTTTTAAATAATATAGTTGCACATGAGACTGAAAATATTTGTTTTTTGTATGCTGTATTGTTTTTACGTATTTACTGTAGAAATCTTTAAAAATAAAAGATAAACTGAAAAGGGGGTGAGGAATTCGTAAGTATTTGTTGTTCATTAAAGCATGCAAATTATACCTTTCAAGAAGAAATGCTAAGGGAGCGAGAGTTACAGAGGCGATGGCATTACGATAAACTATAAAGACGAAATGGCTCATTCCCTTCTTTATAGCATCCATCGCAAAAATAAACATTCCAGCTGATCCAAATTGGACACCCAGTAACATCACATACGGCTTTGCATTTGTCAACCACTTACCCATCTCTTTCCTATTGTTCCCTCTCACCCTCTTCTGCTCCTAAGTCTGTGACAACTGAGAAGTGAAATTGTTTATGCTTGATTTCTTTTATCTGCAAGTCTCACTGCCAAAGATATGCTGGCCATCCTAATATTTATACTCAACCGGCCAATATGTTTAATAAATTTAGAGAAATTCTATGGAATGTGAACTAGTAAAACCACTTTTGTGTCATGTTAGTCAAAATTGGAGGCTAATAAATTTTATTCACAAAAATGGTGGAAATTAGAGTCTAAAGTTTTTGCTATAAATTAATAACAATTATTTCATGAATTTGAAGTATCTCTTCCCTGCAAGAAAAATATTAGAGATTTTTTGGAAAAATAAAAATACAAACATGATTTGTATTTTAAAAAATGCATTGTTAAATGAGTGATATAAAATAATAAATTTAATTTTCACAACACAACTTCAAATAATACAAGCAACAATAAAACAAAGATACAATAAGAAATTTTTATATCGGTTCATCTCATCAAGAGTGTATTTAATTTTTTAATAACAACTAAGATTTCACTATCTCAAAGTAAATATAAATATTATTTGAATCTAATCATTTCTCGTTAACCTAAGTATTTTTTTGGTAATAACCTCTTCAAGTTAACAATTCTTGAAAATTATTTGAATCTAGCATCTTTAGGTTAACAAATCTTAAATATTGTTTGAACTCAACCTTTTAAGTTAACAATTCTAAGTATTATTTTGTTCTAACCTCTTTAGATTAATAACAAATATTGTCTAATTCCAACTTCTCTACGCTAAACTACCTCTAAGTTGTGGATTTACAAAGGATTGTCTAACGTAGAAAGATTCAAATCTCTACGCAGATAGGGATATATAATGAAGAATATATATGAAAGACTTTTTATAGAATGTATGAAATTATACAAAACAAAATTTTCAAAGCATTCTTCTAACTTCTCAGCAACTTCAATTTTTCATTCTTTAGTCTTTATTTTAATAGAGAGCTTGAAGTAGTGGTTAGACTTACTAACTTCAAAATTTTCACATCATCTAACGATCATGCTCAACATTTTTTTGCATTAAATGCATTCTTGAGCTGTCAACTTCATAGATACATATTTGATTTACAATTCAAGAGTTTCATACACAAAGGTTGTACTTATTTCTACAATGGATATTCGTGTGAGAAAACATTCTCCTTAAGTTTGATAAGACACATCTTTTAATGAAGATCTAGTTGACTTCCTCGTAATTGATTACAGCGTGTGCTTCCTTGATAAGATTCTACATGAAATAATATTCTGGTTAAAGTTCATGTGTGTAGGAATGATAGATAGAATTGATACTTATCTTAGTTTTTAAAATTATGTCTATTATTTCATTAATCTGATTTGACCTTCATTTGAGACAAAAAATTCCTCTATTAAGTGCTCACGTATGAAAGCTTCAATCATCTCATCTTATAAATTCATACTTTTATTTCAACAATTTATAATTATTAATATTAAAAGATATAATTTTACTTTAAACAAAGTTGATTTAACATACTGGGAATTTATTCTTCTACGATAAAAAAGAACTTGTAATTATTCTCTCTTTATACTTAGAGACATATTATAATTACTTTTTTTTAGATATTATAATTATGTTTTTAGTTATTTTAACGTGATAATGATACGAGTGATAATGATACGAATGATAATGATACGATTGATAATAATATCAACTTCATTGACCATGAAAATAATAATGATGTAATATTAATGATAGAAGTGGCATGTAAGTGATACCAGCTGAAATTGGTATTTTTAAATGTAAAAGGTTATCTTTTAAAATTAAAAATTAAATTCATAAGATATTGTTTCTTAAAAGAAATAAAATCCTACTTTATGAGAGGAATTTAATAAATATTTTAAAGATACCAGCTAGAAGCTACTATTTTTTGAAACCTTCTTCAAATATATTTTAAAAAATGTTAAAAGTTATTAAGAAAAAATTATTTAAAATTTAGGTAGCAACCTCACCCTCCAATTCAAGGTTTCACATATTTCCTGTATACATATAATTTGGTCCAGTACTGCATCTCTCAACACTTAATTAATTTTGCTTACCCTTTCAGTGAGGCAACAAATTCTCAACTTTATATGAAACCTCGTCTGGTTAGCCGCATGGGTATAATCGGATTTGTCATACAAATTATTTATTATTTATATCTTTCATCTTTTCTATTTTTAATAATTTAAAAATAACGAAACAAATTACAAGTAGATAGAATATTTATAAGATTATGCAACGATCTAGAAAATCTATATTAAGTAATTATCACAAAAATTAACAATTTTTATTTTAAGTACTCAAGATATCCAATGAATTATATAAATTTAAATTTATCATTTTTTTATGATTCTTATTACATTTTCATATTTTTATCATTTAAATAAAAATTAGTCTTGATTATTTTTATATAAAACAGTATAGAAGTCATTGTTTGTTAGTAGTCAGAGAGTTAAATAGTTTCAAGTTTAAAAGAAAATTTTATCCCACCCCACATATCTTAAAATTTTTTTGGATAAGTGTCCTTCTTTTTTTCATAGCAAAAAGTTTTGGGACCAAAATTGATGGATCTAAACTTAAAAATTAATTACGAATGTGTATCAAACACATTTTGTAAATGTATGAGGTAATTTTTTTTTATAATCAATCTTTATTGATATTTGTCAATAGAAGATTCATTAAGAGATTTGTAAAAAGTTATTAAAAAAATTAAAGGATTTTTTACTTAATGATAATTTGTATTTTGAAATTACTAAAACAGATATACTCCTTTTAATAAAATCCAAATTTAAGTAAATCGTGAATTATAATTATGACTTTTATAAAAAAGTTATGTACTATCTCGCGATTTTATATTTCATATTATCTATTTTTTTATTTTTTTTATATTGACCGAAAAGCTAGGAATCTTTTAACGACTTTTGCTTTTATTTACTAATTATTTTGAATTAATAAAATTCATGTGATGAACCACGAATTCTATATTAAGTTTTATTTTAATTTGTTTTCAAATTTTACAGATATTTTGATTTTTCAAAAATATTTTATCTATAATTTTTATCTAAAATTTTGATTTAAGCTAATTTAAATATTTCAAAATATGGTCCAACTTTATAATTGAAGTGAATCAATCAAAAGAGTTGAAAGTTTTGTTCTTTATAGTCAGTTTTTAGTTTTAAATGTTATTATTTTTTATGTAAATTATTTTAGAAAGAAAAAATTAATTAGTTAAATAAAATAATATTAAGGGCAAATATTATCATTTAAGTATTTTATATACTTAAAAAACCTACAAGAATCTTAAAAAAGATAGGAAAAAATGAAAAGACTTATATCAAAGAATAAATTTTGTTGTATTTTGCTTTAATTTTTTATATTGAAGAATAAATTTTACTTATAAAAATGTATTTGACTTTCTAGCACAACTGGTATATTTAGCGAACACAGTTTTATTTATAAATTCTTTCAAATCTTTCAGTAATAATCTTATTTATAAATTATCTTTAATCTCCAAATAATTTTTCTCTCTTAAAATATATAAACAACGTTTATTCCTCGTAATTTTCCTAGTTCTCTAAAGTCAAAATTTCTTTTTATGTGGTCCCATAGAAATAGTTACATCTAACACAAATTTTGAGAATTCCTAATTGTAATATTTTAATATTTTTTAATAGGTAAGTAGTATCTTTTTTAAAAAAATATAGAAATATTAAGAAAAAAATAATTTTCAATTTTTATATTTAAGATTTTTATTCTGTATGAGGTATCCATTTCATGGAATATGTACGAGTGTTTTTTTTTTTTTTTATAACACTGCATTCATTCGGTTCAGACTTTGGTTATGTTTATCGTTTTTCAACTCTTCCCAGAATATATTTGGTGAGAATTAAACATGTGTCTTTCTTTTAAACTTATTAAACTATGTACTCACATTTGTGGTGTGTGCGCGCACATGCGTAGAAGATAATTTGTATTTTCATTATGATATTTTATTAATTATAACTGCGTTTTGCATTTTATAGTAGATTTTACTATAAAAAAAAACTTCTTGAACATTAAATTTCATCCAAATTAAAGAGATAAGAAGGGAGAAAAAGTGATTAATTAATCCAAACCCAAAATATAAAAAAAGTGCGGGATGTCTGAAGTTAAAGTGATGTTACCTGACTTCAAGGAAAGAAAAATAGGATTAACTATATTTTGATAGGTTATATAGAACATGTTACTTATATATTTTTAGTTCTTAAAAGGTAACATGATTAAGTGTAAATGTTGATTCCTTTTCAGGTCTAGTACCGTTGTTAGTTTTAGGGTAATCCCTAAACTTGAATCCTAGATATATAATGAATCTTTAAATATGATTTAAGAAGAAGTAAAAAAATAGGAAAGAGAAATCTTTTGACAATAATTTTTATGCACGTTTAGTTAAGAATAATTATTGTTATTAGAAACAGTAACACGTGGACATCAATGAGTTTACTGTGGAAGGTGCAAAAGGCAATTGACTTTGAATAGATTTTTATAAGAAATATACAAATACAAAACAAGATTTATTGTTAAAAAATTTACAAATAAGAAAAATATATATCAAATTAATATTTTTTATCTATTATAAGTAGCTTGACTTGAATGGTAGTTTCTCAAATCAATATTAGAAAATCTCTTTAAAGAATATATATATATATTACTCGTCTAAGGGATATATGATAAATAGTCAAGAGATTTAAAAGAAATTGGAATTGGAATAAAATAACCCAACAAAACCTGGACCTAATTTTAAAACTCAAATCCATATAAACCAATACCAAACTAAGCTTAATTAACGGATTCGTTTGAGTTATACTCACACCTATGCAGAGTTAGAAATAATTGGTAAATATATGATTAAAAAGTTAGATCAATTTAATCTCAATTATTTATTTATTTTGATAATATATTTAAACGATTACTTTTGGCTGACATAAGTGAGGGGTTTTTTTTATCCTGTCACCTAAGAATTCAACATTTGATTTGTCTATGACCTCACTTGTATTTGGGTCTCTCATTCTTAGGGGTGGGTATACGGGTGAAAGTTCATGGGCCAGCCCGCGGACCCCGCGACCCGCGCGGGTTTGGACCACCATTTTCATAAAAATTTAGTGATATAGTCCATTAAAGCCCGCCCCGCGCAATACGCGGGTTTTGCGGGTCAAACCCGCAGGGTCCGCGGGGCGACCCGCAAATCCGCACTATTTAAAGGGTTTCAAATTGAAAACCTAATTTCACTTCCTGCCTCCGCTAAACCGCACTATTTAAAGGGTTTAAAATTGAAACCCTAATTTTACTTCCCGCCTCTCAATCTTTTCACACGTCTCACCCTCCCAAAGGAAGACGAAGATGTGGTGATGGAAAATGATCAAGCTTCAGAATCATTTGTTGTTGGAGATAATTAAAAGTTTATGTTATTGACTTATTTAGAATTTAAATTTGTTATTAGAGATAATAGTAGATTTATGTTGTTGACTTATTTTATTAAGAATTTAAGAGCAAAAATATAACAATTTTTTAGCATTTTTTTTAAATTCCAAATTTAGCATTTTTTTTTTAATTTTTTAACTAGGTCCGCGGGTTGGCCCATTTAACCCGCGGGGCCCGCGGATTGGGGGCGGACCACCAAGTTAGGTTTGTTTATCATTACGGGGCGGGACGAGGCGGACCAAGCTCTTCGAGGGCTTACACGGGCGGGCCTTATGCGGGGTGGGTTGACCCGCTTACTCACCCCTACTCATTCTTATGAGCTGCGGTCATTTGTTTATGCGAGTAGAGATGACAAGGATGGATATGGTATGAGCAGTAGTTATTTGTTATTTAGTTTTTTAGATGAAAAATTATTTTTACTTGTGTTGTTGCAACTGCCCTCCCAAAATTTTGTTTTTTTTAATATATATTTAATAGTAAAATTATATATATATATATATATATATATATATATTAATAATAATTATATATAAGTAATAAATTTATATATATATATATATTTATTAATAATATATATTAATAATAAATTTAATATTAATATATATAAATTATATATACA
This sequence comes from Hylodesmum podocarpum, assembly GCA_026586105.1. Lineage (NCBI taxonomy): Eukaryota > Viridiplantae > Streptophyta > Magnoliopsida > Fabales > Fabaceae > Hylodesmum > Hylodesmum podocarpum. The sequence continues at coordinate 9,911,066 of JALJEV010000623.1, read as the reverse complement.
TATTAATAATAAAATTTATATATATATTAATAATAATTATATATATATATTAGTAATAAATTTAATATTAATATATATAATTTTATATATATTTATATTAATAATAAATTTTATATATATATATATATATATATATTTATTAATAATATATATTAATAATAAATTTAATATTAATATATATAAATTATATATACATATTAATAATAAAATTTATATATATATTAATAATAATTATATATATATATTAGTAATAAATTTAATATTAATATATATAATTTTATATATATTTATATTAATAATAAATTTTTATATATATAAATTAATAATAAATTTTTATATATATAAATCAATAATAAATTTATATATATATATATATATTAATAATAAATTGTAATCTCTCTTAAATTTATTTTAATCTTAAAAAAATTATTATGTAATTAATAAATTGTGTATAACGAATTTTTAAAAATAAAATAAAAAATTAAAAAAAAAATATTTTTTTTCTTTAAATTTTGAAGAAAATTTTTTTTGCCCTTCCTCTGATTTTTTGGCTCCGCCCCTAGTTGCACTTATGGGTAGTAATTATTTGGTATTTTTGTATTTGTCCTTACTTGTATATTCATTTAACATTCTATGTGATTTTGTAATACTTGTAGTTATTCCTTGATATTTATGAATAATTTATTAAAAATAAAACAAATAAAAAAATTAATAAAATCATGTATGAGTTTAAATTAATAGATATTATAAATATCACAATAAAATTATGAATTAAAGAATTATATACAATTATAATTTCAAAAAAAATTAAAAATTATTCTATTAATTTTTGAAAAAAAAATGTACGTATAATTCCATAAATTTATGTTATTTTTCTCCTATAATATAAGTGTATAATATAAAAAATTTCTATATTTTAATTTTAAAAGAATTATTCAAACTGTATTAATAATTCTCTCCAAATTATAAAATTTTAAAAAAATCAAATTCCAAAAATATATTTTTATCAAAAAAAATTGAACACCTTTTCATTAGGACTCACGAATAATGTAAAATCCTGTTTTGAAAAATCGGTGATGAAAAATTTTATTTATATTACCTACAAAAATATTATTTAAATATCCGTTTGTTATGTATGTGCGGAAGGATACTTATATTGCGAAATTTATACGAGAGAATCTTATTTATTAAGATTATGTTTGAATAGATGTTATTTGATTAGTTAAAATTATGCTTGTATAGATAAGATATAGAGAATAAAATTATGCTTGTATAGATAAGATATAAATAATATAGCATGATTGGATATAGAAGGAGATTATCTTATTAGTTAGAATTGTATAAATTTTTTATTTGTAATACTATAAATATAATATTTTGTATACAAAAAATTCAATGAATGAATGAAATAGTGAATTATGTTAGTTTTTTAAGTTGTTATCAGAGCTTTGGCTCTGATTGAATCGTAAAAAACCTTCGCTGCTGGACAAATGGCTGAAAAATCAAGTGGTCCAACTTGAAGGTGTCTTCAATATAGGCATCATTCTCAATGAATTCAACTATGACGTATGGTCACAATTAATGGAGATGCACATCGCAGAAAAGGAAAAATTGTCTCACATCCGCGATAGGGTGAAACCTCCAATAGAAGATGAGGAGGGCGATGAAAAGTGGTATGCTGAGAACCAAAAAGTAAAAAGATGGTTGTTGATGTCCATGAAGCCAGAAATCATGAAAAGGTATATCCGCTTACCCTCTACCTTTGATATTTGAAATGCTTTGTCAAAGACGTTTTATGGATGAAAGTGATGAGTTGCAAGTGTTTTCACTAAACCAAAGGGCATTCATTGCAAAACAAAACTACAAAACTTTAACTAAATATTATGAGGAGTTGGTTGAGATTTTTAGGGAATTAGATCATCGTGACAAAATAGTTATGAAAGTCCCTGATGATGTGAAGTTATACCAGAAGTCAATTGAGAGATTGAGGCTACATATATTCCTTGTTGGACTAGATGATGATTTTGATGTAGTCCGTGGAGAAATCTTGCGCAAAGAAGTGACACCTGATTTATAAGAATGTTATGCATTGATCCAGTGAGAAGCTGCTCGACAAACAATGTTAAAAAGGGAAGATATGAATTCATATGCCACAGTTATGATGACAAAGAATCGAACAAGACAACCAAAAGGTTTTGAAAAAAGTTACTATATGTGAACACATTGTAATCAGGTTGGACACTCCAAAGAACGATGCTATGAAATCATAGGATCCCCCAAGTGGTGGTGACGGAGGACCATTCAAGGAGAACCACTCAACTAGGAGGATCACAAGGAACATGATGAAGAAGATAGAAGAGGGAGTTGAGAAAGAGCTCTTGAAGATTGGAGGAGTCCTTGAAGACCTACCTCTAGATATCAAACCTTGTATTCTCTTATAAGTAGCTAAAGTGTAATCATATTATTGTGTTTCCTTTTTCTTGGTTGAGACTTTCCTTTAAGAAGAGAGATTAAGAGAAGAAGCTCAAGTGAAGAGGGAGGAAATAGACCTTGAACCTACTTAAGAAGTATGAGTTTCATAATCCAAACTCTTAAGCCCAATTTGGTCCAAGGCCCATTCCCTTCCAACCTTCACTTTAGAAGCCTTCCCTTGGTTCCCTTATCTATAAAAGGGGGCTCAAGCCATTTATTTGTACACATTGAATTTGAGAAATAAAGTTGAAGCTTTTATGCTTTTCTTGAGAGAAGTAGTTCTCTTGTCTTCTTCTTGTGAAGGAGTAGGATTTTATCCATAGTTTTCTATGGTGGCGATTCTTCAAAGCTTATTGGATTAGTCCATGATGTCTTGAGTCATTGAATCTTATTGGAGATTCTCCATGGCATCATCCATTTCTAATCTTTCCATCCTTTTCTATTTCTTTCTTCTTAATTGCTTTCACTAACCTTGATTCTAAAATTTTTTCTAATTGTTTTTTGGCTTGAGAATCATTAGAGACTTTCTTGAAGAATGAAGATCGGGAACTTTTAATTAAGCCTAGGGTGTGCTTGTAACAGGTGGGATCACAGTCGAGTATCAAAGAAGAATCCAAGAAAAACTCAAACTGTTGTTGCTATGATTGTTGAAGAGGATAAGGCTAACAAAGGGGTGGTGTTAGCTACTACAACTACAGGTAGTTATGATTGTTATGATAAGGCCTTAATAAACATATCTACTATTTTGAATAATGCATAGATAATTGACTCTGCATGCTCAGATCATATGACTTTTGATCCTAGATAAATTGAAAATCTTAAACCTTTTTCACAAACAAATATCTCCACAGCCAATGGTAGTAAATCCAATATCACTGGAGAAGGAAGTATTTATATTTCAAGTGATCTAAACATTGATATTGTTCTTGTTGTTCCTTCTCTTAAATATAACCTATTATCTATCTCTCAAATAATCAAAACTCTGTCATGTGTTGTAATTTTTTGGCCTAAATCTTGTGATTTTAAGGACATTTGAACGAGGAAGACGATTGATTGTGGTATTAGACGAGCAAATTTGCATTACCTGGATTTGACTGAAAAAGATTCAGAAAAAATTGGTCAAATACTAGCAACAACATGTTCTCAAGGAGTAAGGAAAGGCGAAGACATATGACATAAGCGTTTAGGACATGCATCTTTTAGCTACATAAAGAAATTATTTTCGAATATTTTGATAAAATAGACACTTCAACTTTGCATTTTGATGTTTGTGAGTTTGCAAAGAGTCACAAAACTTGTTTTCCATTAATTTCAAATAAAATTTCGCTTCCGTTTATGATTATTCACTCTGATGTATGGGGTCCACCCAAAGTTAAAACATTGGGTGGATTAACATGATTTGTGACATTTATTGATGATTGTACTCGAATGACTTGCTTTGTATGATGAAATCGAAAAGTGAAGTTGGAGGTTTATTTCAAAAATTTTGCAAAATGATTGAGACTCAATACAAATCACAAATTCAAGTATTACGTAGTGGCAATGAAGGAGAGTATATGCAATTAGAACTTCAATCTCTTTTGGTAGCTAAAGCAATTGTTCATAAGAGATCTTGTCCAAATACTCCACAACAGAACGGGGTAGCTGAACGAACGAATCGTCATCTATTAGAAGTGGTTTGAGTTGCACTAATTGGTGCACACATGCCAACAGTATATTGGGAAGAAGCTCTTGCATATGCAACATACACAATCAACTGAATATCGTCTAGATCTCTTGAGTATAGAACACCTTTTCAATCACTTATGGATGCAAGAGTAAGTACGAAAATTGTTGAATTAACTCAGAAAGTTTTTGGTTGTGTTGCATATGTTCACTTGCACAAGAATCAAAGAAGTAAGTTATCTCCTAGAGCTGAAAGGTGTGTGTCTCTTGGTTATACTGCCTATCAAAGGGGGTAGCGATGCTATCATCCACTAACCAAACGAATGTTCACCACTATGGATGTTGTTTTTCATGAGACACGGACATATTTTCCCTCTAAGTCTAAAATTCAGGGGGAGAATTATGAAGAAATTCAGACTTTGGTCCCTGAACAAGTTGATATCTTGGTACATCATGAAATTCAAGACAATGTAACAAGTAATGATGAGAGTGTGCAACAACCTAATGATCAACTAACGCAAAATGAGGAAGATGTACATCATGGAGTTCTTGAACATGCCGAGATTGAGAGTCTACCTATTGATGCTGACACTACAAATGACATCAACAATATACCACATCCATCGTCTTCTCAAGAACCTAATATAGACAAAAGAATTTTACCGAATTGTGTCACTAGAGGTATTCCCTAAACTTACTTATGATCCTGACCTCACTAGCAAAGTTAGATACCTTATGAGTAATTACATTTCTAACCAAAACTTGTCTAGCTCAAATAGTGCATTCATAAGTCAATTATGTAGTATATCTATTCCTAATAGTGTGCAGGAAGCGTTAGCTGACTCTAGATGGAAGGATGCCATGAATGAGGAGATGAAATCCTTGAAAAAAAAAATGAAACGTGGGAACTGGTGGATTATCCGATTGGAAAGAAACCAGTGGGATGTTGATGGGTGTATACAATGAAGTTTAATGCAGATGGTAAAGTTGAAAGATTCAAAGCTAGATTGGTGGGAAAAAGGTATACACAAGCATATGCTCTTAGTGTGGTGAGTCAGTTCATACACAATCCTGATGCACAACACATGGATACAGTCATATGAATCTTAAGGTACATAAAGGCTACTCCTGGAAAGGGAATTTTGTTCAAGAAGGACACTAACTACCAAGATGTGGTGGTTTATACTGATGCAGATTGGGCATGTGCTCTTGATGATAGGAGATCAACTTCTGGATACTTTTGTAGGAGGTAATCTCGTCACATGGAGAAGCAAGAAGTAAAATTGTTAAGTCAAAATGATTTAGCATCTTAGTTTTGATAATTACAGAACAGTCTATTGTGTCTGTAGACGGAAGAATGATCAGACTAAAGGGCATCAGACTGAAGAGGCATCAGACTGGAGAAACATCAGACTGAAGAGAGTTTCATACGGAAGCATCAGACAGAAGAGCACAGACTGAAGAGCATCAGACGGAAGAGCACATACTGAAGAGCTTCAGACGGAAGCATCAGACGGAAGAGCACAGACTGAAGAGCTTCAGACGGAAGAGCACTGACTAAAGAGCTTCAGACAGAAGCATCAGACGGAAGAGCACAGACTGAAGAGCTCAGACTGAAGAAGCATCAGACTGAAGAGGCATTAGACTGAAGCATCAGACGGAAGAGCACAGACTGAAGGAACAGACGAAAGGAGACAGACAAATGAATTCAACACACAACTTATTTATTTATTCATTCGTCTACCTCGTTTAATGAAGTTCAGACGGAGTAACTCGCGCCCCAATTCAAATCTAACCGTTACTCATAGAAGCTTCCAAAGACAGAATAAAGATCTGTGCAAAACCCCTGCAACACAAAAAGCAACCATGCTTTTTGTTGATGTCTCTGATCAAGTCCGAAAAAGCCTGTACAAACATTAATTATTCTGATTGATCTCTGTGACACGTTTGAAGACCCCAAGACAAAGGACCAACGTTCAAATCTTCAGTCTAACGGATACTTCAAGAAGCTCTCTATAAAAGGACTTCATTACTTCAAGAGAAGGCGGCGAACTGCATAACAAAGAAATTATATCCAAGCTTCAAGCTCTCAAGCAAAGTTCACTTGCCCTGAATTTAGAATAGATCTCATTGTAAAACCCCTCTCTGCGTAGAGGATAAACTTATTCTTTCATCTTCTTAAATCCACTATTGTGGTGCTCTTAGCCTGAGGAGGCTGTGTTTCAAAGAATACCTTTGTATTAACCTGTGGAGGCTGTGTTCAAAGAATACCTTGTTTAACCTGTGAAGGCTGGGTTCAAAGAATACCTGTTTAGCTTGAGAAGGTTGTGCCCAAATAATATCTGTATTTAGCCAGGAGTGGCTGGGTTCAAAGAATACTCGTAGTGGAACCTTAGCGTGTTGCTGGGGAATTGGATGTAGTCTTGATCAGACAAACCAGTATAAAAATATTGTTGTCTTCTTTATTGATTTATCTGTTAACTAACAGGGGATAATAACTTGAACAGTTTGATAATAAAATCAATCTTAAAGAAGAAAACAATCTTGCGTCTGATCAAGCTTTGAAAATAACAGACGCAAACTCATCGTCTTAGAGAAAAAGTTTTAAAAACAGTCTACACAATTCAACCCCCCTTCTTGTGTGTTTCTGTACTTTACAAAAATGTTGTAGCTCGTCTCAGCTTCGGAATGGTTCTTGGACTCTATGAAGGTATATGACTTAGACTACTTCTCTAGGACTTAGGGTATGTACATACACGTCTCATTCAGTTGTATTATAATAATAAAGTTGCGTGCGACATTGTTCACAACCCTATCTATCACGACCGTATGAAACATTTGAAAGTTGACAGATTTTTTATCAAGGAAAAGCTTCGTAAAAATACTCTAGAATTGTCAAATATACGATCTGAAGATAACTAGCATATATTCTTACTAAGGATGTTACAATTCAGATTTTTAGGAAACTATTAAACAAGTTGAAAATGTATGATATATATTCACCAACTTGAGGGGGAGTGTTGAGAAAGAAGAATATCTTATTAATTAAGATAGTATTTGAATAGATATTATCTTATTTAGAAGAAGATTATCTTATTAATTAAAATTGTATCTTTTTCTTAATTTGTAATATTATAAATAATATAGTATCCTGTATAAAATAAATTCTATAATAAATGAATGAAATAATAAAATATATTAATATTTTTTTAAAGTGTATTAGTATGGAAAATGGAAATATGTGATTAGACTTGTATTAGAATCTCAAATCGAATACTCAAAAGTTTGAATGTACTGAAATTAGCCAAAAACTCATTATATAATTATATTTGTTTGGAACGGAATACTGAAAAAAGTTATATACGGAAGTAAATTAGCCAGAAACTGAGTATATAATGTATGGTGAATCCAAAGCTAATCAAATCACTCAACAATAATGACGAAACTCTAGCTGACCACTACTTATATATGATAAATTCCATCCATCACCATGCCATCACAATTGCATGGTATAAAATATGCACGACAGAGACCTTAGAATAGAGCAACTAATATATTTTACCAAAATGCCAATTTCTAATTCAACAAAACTGAGGCCTACTTGATTGAGCCTTATATATTATCATCGTTATGATTCCTAGCAGCTGTGACTGGTAGTTGTAGTTGGTCTTCATGAGAGTTGTCCACTGCAAGGGACGGTGGCATGCTACCTTTGCATTCTTTATATTTTCCCCACACAACTAGATAGAGCCCAAAAACTACAACCGTTGCTCCAATAATACTGATATCATTATAAATCAACACAAAAAATTGGGGAAATTGGGTTAAATATATATTCTTAAAAAGATTAAAAGATGAGGGATAATTAAGATGAGAAGGGTATTGAATTGTAACATATGTAACTTAATTTGTAGTTAGTACCTTCCAAGGTAGAGTTGCTCAGATAGGACAATGCAAGCCAAGGTGGTAATAATGATCATACGAAGTGGATTAAAAGCAGTTACAATGACTGGGCCCATTGATTTTATGACCACTCCTTGTATGTAATACTGAACTCCCGATGAAACTATTCCCTGTAATAAGTAACTTGACTTTGTTATGTTTCCATGCATTTTAAGCCCAAATAGTTATGCTACCTACTTATTACCGTACTGTCCATCTAATCCAAAAGCACTAACCGCATAAGCAGGAGCAAAGAGTCGTGTATCCCAACCAAGGGACCAAGCATCAGAATGGTGGCGCTCTGCCAAGATTGCAACAACTGAACTTTGAAGTGCACCTATAAAGCATACCCAAGTTGCCAGTGACATCTCTGCTGGGTATTTTCTCAACGTTATGGCCTACATATCACCAAACCATTCATCATTAATTTCCCATATCATATCAATACGTATATGACATTTTATTTTTTATTTGATTTAATTAGTATACGAAGGTGGAACTATAGTACTGTACATATGATATGTTGCATGTATATTGGCTGATGCTGGAAAATTACTTGTAATATGTAAAATGCTGAAAAGCCAGCACAGCCAATGAGGAGGAAACATGTCCCCATGATCCAGTGGTTACCAGTTGGATTGGCCACATTCTCAGCATGGCTGGTTGAAGATCCCATAACACCAAGTACCGGGCCTTTGTATAGTGCCATGAGAATGGTGCCACAAAAAGTTATTATTGTGCCAATCACTTTGGCTTGGCAAGTTACCTCCTTGATTTTCATGTGCTCCAACCTGTATTTAGTATAAAATATTAAATGTATGATATTTTTTTTTCTTACAAATATTCGGAATGATTGTTTTTGTAAATAGTTTTGAATAATGTTAATTTATTTTAAAGTTAGAAGATTTTTAAAATAATAAAATTAAAACATGTTTCTAAGAATAACCAAATACATTATTTTTGTTGTTAGTCGTTACTCTATTTTGGATTTGTATCATTCATTGAAAAATAGAAACAAAGGTCGTTATCGGTATCTCATCATATAGTTTATCTATAACTATTAATAAAAAATATTCCCTCTAGTGTTCACATTTTATTTTTTTATTTTATCTCCTTAATTTCCTTTCTAAATTACTTTGTTATCCTTTTAACATTCACCTACTTAAATGATTGTCATCTCATCTTGCGGATAACTTACCCTCTTTCTCATTGTGGTCATTCATATCACTTCCTTGTATTTAACAAGTATATAATTATAAATTTAGATTTTTTTCAAGTATAACTAATAACAAAAAAACCTACCTACCATTTTTTCCTCAACTTATCTCTTATAAACATCTTTCTAGGTTCATAATTGTTTTTCTTATAATTTTAATATATATTTTTATTTCGTTTATATTATCTTAACTTCTTTCCACTTTTTTATTCAACATCGCCCTACCAACCACTTATTTTTTTTAAAAAAAAAAAATACCACAATTATGATGTCTTCTTTTTGTTTATAGAATATATATATATATATATATATATATAATAACTTAAATTTAGTTTTAGGAGCATATTTTATAATACAAAATAACCAATCTTTTATTAGTCCCTCTGCTTACCCGTAAAATGTTTACATGTTTATTTAACTCCATTTTTAAGAAATCTTTGTGTACATTTATTTAAATTTATTTGAAAAATCATGAACCCATTTATCTTTAAAACATTTGAAGCAAGTTTTTGTAAAGGTCAACTAATTCAACTAAATCCATTTAAAATAAGAATTAAACTTAAAAAGTTTTACATCTATAAACCAATCAAATTTTAAAATGAGTTTTAATATTAAAATTTTTGCATTAAGATTTTTCTGGTACGAGAATTTTGAAATAATTATATATACTTTTATTTTCTTAAAATTAATTAGAAATAGGAAACTTAATTGTTTTTATATTATTATATGTTATAAAAATTATTTTTCAAAATAGATGTTATTTACAAATGCATGAAGAACTAACTTTCTTAAAATAGACTGTATTTCTTATTGAGTGTCACATTGTTATGAGAAGATCTTCTATCTTTAGCGCATCTGCTTTCGCGATGTGAGCAATTATTAGTTACGTCTAGCTAATTTTGTTATAAGTGTGGAATTTAATTTTAAAATTAGGACAGTGGGAAGATAAAGATGAGGTTGTTATAATATAGTTTTGGTCATTATTTAAGAAATTAAGAAAAAAGACAAAATTGAATTTAAAATTTTCTTGATGTATTTGTCATGTAAGTGCATTTCGTGGTTGAAAGAATTCACCAACTTATGTCAAGGTGTTTCTTTTAAAAGGTAATAGAAAAAAATAATAAAGGAAATTCACTTGTCTGTAATTGCTATGAAATGTTGTGGGAAGAAGATATCTAATGCAATCGGATAGAATTTTCTTTTCTTTTTTCTTTTTTGTTTCTTTTCAATCTTGCTTCATTTTTACTCCTTAGAATAAATGTTTTTCATTCACGTAAAGTACTAGTGAATTCATGAGAGAAAAAAAATAAAAGTATTGTGTGAAATTACCTTTTTGAGAAAAATTGGTAGTGGAAATACTCATGGACAAAGGAAAATCACATAGAACGTGAGTATAAAAGATATTAACTTGATGCATTTATGTTTTCATTGCACTAGTAATAATTAGGTAAAAAGTAAAACGAAAACAGAAGAGAGAAAAGGAAATTTGAGAAAAATTAAATGTTAAGTAAATGAAGAAGATAATTGTCCAATTTCTTTTCTCACCATTTTTTCACTGGAAGGTGTCAAGTGATGATGGAAGAGCATATAGATGTGAGAGAAAAATGATGATGAGTGACAAAAGAGAGGTAGAATTAATGAAATAAAAGTGTCCAGAGAGAGCAGTTAAAGACTCTGTTTTAAATTTGAGTATATTTAAATTTAAAAAAATTGAATAAATTAATACAATTGTAATTATTTTGACTATTGAAGGGTAATTTAGTCAATCAATTGTGTACACAAAATAGGATATCTCTTCATAATTGTTATAGATAAAAATAGTAAAAATTGTAGCCTTTTCCTTCTTTTTTTTTTTTTCTCAAAATCATATATATTCTCAAACATTTTTAGTACTGGAAATATTTTCAGCCAAAAGTCAAATTAGTCTTAGATACAAAAATCTATTTAAAATATTAATACAAATATTTTTCTATATATACAAATTAACTTGAAAATTAATTTTTTGGCCATATTATAGTATGCAGGTTGATATTTATTCTCGACAATATTACTATAAACTTGGCATCATTATTTGTAAGGGGACATGTCGTTAAAAAGTAAAATCTTAATGGGACATGTACGATTTTCTTTTTCTACTAAATGAAATCATTACACTAGTATCAACATCTTTTCCCTCATCAATGTGTAATTAAGTAAAGAGTTTTGATTAATCAAATTAACATGCATGGTTCACGATTTGTTTGTCTTCCGAATTTATTATACGAGCTAAGTCAATAGATAAATAAATATATATATATATATATATATATTAATATTTTTAAATAAAATTTTATTTCACACCCAATTCTAATAAATAATCAATAAATCAACTCACTTATACTAAATATATATATATATATATATATATATAATTCTTTTATTAATTTTTTTTCTTTATTTATAAAAAAAAAATGTCCTTTTCCATATTATATATTTCATTTCATGTTACACTTATTCTTTTTTTATTACATTCTTACGTCATCTCTAAATCCTTTATTTTCTCAATATTAAATAAAAATAAAAAATATTTAATAGATAATTATAATATACAAATAATCAGATAATTATATAAAAAAGAAAGAAAAAAAAAATTAATAAAAAAGATATATATATATATATATATATATATATATATTTACGTGAAAATTAATTTATTGATTACATATTAAAATTTGGCTAAGAAATCAAGTTGAATAGAAATTGGTGTTGGTATTTGGCAAACTTTTTCCGTACAAACTTTTATCATTTGATTGAGAAGTTACCTTAGAATGACAGCCAACAAAAATGTAACGGAGGGTGCGGCATTCATCACAGCTGATAGGAATGATGCAGACGTGAATTTCATCCCCAAGAGTGCGACGCACTGATCCAGTATTATTCTGTAAGTAATTAACACCATATTATTTGATTAACTTTATTTGTTCTAAATACATAATAACAAACTTAAAGCTTAATATAATTGTTCTTCATTACTCGAAGAAAGCCAGTGCACTAATCTGTGAAAATATCTGGACAGTCATCTTGGGCCTAACTTTCCTGCAAGAAAAATATTTCTTTTAGTAAAGCTTGATATAATATTCTTGGTATTACCGTTATGTTGAATTGTTGATTACGTGAGTTAACAAGTTAGTTACTGATTATTTTTTTAGTTATTCTTTAGTCGGTTTTCAGGGTTCAGTTACATGTAGGTCGATATTTTATATTTCTAATATTTGTATATATATTGCATTGTGCGAGTGAGAAATATATAATTTTTTTTAGTTGAATAAATATAATATTTTCATTCTCTAATTTTTTTTTAATTCTAATATGAGTGGAAGGTAAGGGGAAGATATATACCTGTCAAGAAAAAATGCAAAGGGAGCGAGTGTTACTGAGGCAATGGCATTACGATAAAAAACGAACACGTAATGACTCATTCCCCTTTTGATTGCATCCATGGCAAATATAAACATGCCACCAGACCCAAATTGAACTGCCAATAACAACAGATACAGCTTTGCATTTTTCAACCACGTACACATCTTCTTAATCTTCTTAATATTCCCTCTTTCTTTCTCTCTAAATTGATCACAGGTGTGAGTAGTGAAATTGTTTATGCGCTGTCTGCATGCAATTTAGTGAGGAATGCAGTGCTGGCTATCTTAATATTTATACCCAACAGGTGAATATGTATGTTACGTAAATTTGTATATAATCGAAAGAGTTGGCTAATATTCTCTACTTTATACGTTCGCGGCAGCGGTTAGATCAAAAGCGAACTAAACAACAGTACGATGACAAATCACACATGACGGGAGACACGATAGGCGTGCGTATAATTTCCGCTATAAGGTTCGCCTTGGAGGAATCCCACTGTTCAGAAATTCATATCTCTACTTTTTTCTAAACTAACTTGTCAATTTTTTCCATTGATTAGAGATTTCAATTTATCTTGTTTGCAACTTTTGTGTATTTATATAAAGATAATATTAATTATTGTTGTGTCATTTATATATTGTACCCACATCTAATTTTTAATCATTTTACTCATTTATCAATTAATAATCAATCAATAAATAAATGATATATATAAATAAAATTATAAAAGTTATTAATTATACTTTTTTGAACTATTGTGTTGCAATCTTTAAAAATACCTCAAAAAAGGTAAGGATGACGTTAAAACAGTACTGTAAGACAGATGCAAAATAAATCATATCAGGGGGACATGGTGGATTAATAGGGAAAAAACCAGATATATTCTTCAACAATAAACGATGATCTTATCCTCGTTTCATCTCTTTCTGTGTCACTCTTTCTTTCTATATACAGTAGATGAGATGTATGTGACTGTGTGAGCAAAAGACAAGTGTATACTATGCCTTGCAGAATAGCGTGCTTGAATGGAATATGCCAAGGATGAGGTGAGGAGGAGTTGATGCTAGAATGTGAATATATAGATATCTGTGTGGTCAGTGGTGAATTAGAAATTATTTTAATTTTTGCCATTTTATTTTATTTTTTTATTTTCCTAGCTTTTCTTTTCTTTGGGCTGGATATTTTATTTACTTATACTTTGTGCTGGGCCTAAAGATTATTAATATTTGAATACAAGTCCATCATAAATTATATTTTACTTGTTGGGCCCAAACGGATATGGGCTGAATTATTACCCAAGTGAAAAGGGACATGTAACAAAAAAAAAATTAAACTTTGTAATTGAGATGATGTATAATTTGAAGATTAAGTTTTCATTAAACAATTTTATTTCGTAGATAGATATATGTAATAATTATATATATTTTTTTCTTCACATCTTTTATATATATATATATATATATATATATATTTCTCTTTATATCTTATAACTACTTATCTTATATTCTTGTTATCTACTAATTATTTTTCTTGAAGAAATTGAATTCAATTGCTCCATGAATAAATAATTTCTATGTATATGATGTTTAGACAACGCAAACAAAGTCCAAATGTCCAAAGGGTGAAGAAATCTTCCAAGTGTTGAGATTGAAAGAATCAAAGATTTCGAGGTAGAGGCACGTGGAAAATTACTCATCATCTAACAAGCAATTGCAGATGGTTATGGAGACAACATCTAAGATTGTCGATTCTAGGCAAATGTACAGGTTTAAAAGATCTTATTTTTTGACGGTTAGAGAGGAAAAATCTATAAATAGTGAATCATTGTGGACATTTCCCTCTACTGCCCTTTGACTAAATTTGTAACCTTCATTAACAATTTCATTTTCCATGGTTTCCCCTTATCAAACTACAAGTTATTACTAAGGAACTGTGCATGACATTGAATAGCAAGCTGCCCAATACACTAGTGAAAGCCGCAACAGGAGCTAAATATGCAACAACAAATCAAAAGACCTAAACCGAAACAAAAATATCTCTAAAAACATCTAACACGCGGCACAAAATTGCTATTGGTTCATTGAGTGATGTACATGTTGTCACACATTCATAATACAAATTCTAATTTTATTTACTCTCCTACAATTTTATTTATCGTACATGTTTGCATTTCTGCAGTGTCTTCGAATTAATGATGCATGAGCAAAGCTCGTGAAAAGGACTTTCCTCTGTGGATGACTAATATGAAGTTTAACTATGACGGGTCCATTAATTTCAGAATCGCAAATTTTTTTTATTAATTATATTTTTATAAAGTTGAGTAGGAGAGCAATTAGCCCAGAACTGTTTATATAACAAATGATGAATGGAAAGCACATTTGGTCATTCATCTCAACAACAAAGATGCAGCTCAAATTAAGTTGGCCACTAACTAATTATATATATAATAAATTTCATCGATGATCATGCCACTTATCCCACCAATTGTACGGTATGAGTAATGTGCATGAATCATGATATTGACCTTTTGGATCACTTGTACGGGAACGCTAGCTACACCAATATTGTTTAATTAAACAAAACCGAGGCCTACTTAATTTTGCTGATTTTCTCACTTTGATATTGTGCCTTCCACATCATTTTTTTGTTCATAATCGCGATGCACAAGTTAAGCCTTATTAACATTGCTATCATTTCTCGGAGCTGAGACCGGTAGTTGTAGTTGGTTTTCTTGAGAGTTATCCTCTTCTGGGGATGCTTGCATTAGACCTTTCCGTTCTTTATACTTTCCCCACACCACGAAATAAAGCCCAAGAACCACAATTACTGATCCAATAATACTGATATCATAGAAATTTAGCAAAACAAAAAACCGGGGAAATTTGGTCAGTAAAGAAAAAAAAAATGTGGACAATTGATTAAGGTGAGAAGCGTATTTAATTGTACCATTTGCTGTTTAATTAATTTATATTACCTTCCAAGGTAGAGTTTCTCAGAGAGGATGATGCAGGCCATGCCCGTAACAATGACCATACGCAGAGGATTAAAAGCAGTCACAATGACTGGGCCCATAGATCTTACCACCATGCCCTGTATGTAATACTGAACTCCTGATGTAACTATTCCCTGTAATAAATTAAGATTAAGGTTAAATAAATGGGACCATGGCTACAAATGTGCATTACTACAACTTGGGTGGGGTGGTTCATGATTTTATTTTATGTTGAGGCTGCCGTTTCATCACAATTTTTTGTTAATTTTTAATACATAACATATTTTCTTTAAAATATTTATTAATTTTATCTCTTCTTATATCTGTCCATGGTCACAATGCAAAGAGTACGCATTGTTAATAATTGTTTGTTAATGAAAAAGCACTAACCGCATAGGCAGGTGCAAAGAGTCGTGTATCCCAACCAAGGGACCAAGCATGAGAGTGGTGGCGCTCTGCGAAGATTGCAACAATTGAACTTTGGAGTGCACCTATAAAACATACCCAAGTTGCCAGTGACATCTCTGCTGGGTATTTTCTCAACGTTATGGCCTACATATTCCCAAACCGTGCATCATTAATTTCCCACATCATATCAATACATATGTCATTTCATTTGATTTGATTTGATTAGTAGGAAGGTGGAACTATAGTACTATACTAATGTTCTATGTATATTGGCTAAAGCAAGAAATTTACCTGTAATATGTAAAATGCTGAAAATCCAGCACAACCAATGAGGAGGAAACATGTCCCTATGACCCAGTGGTTACCAGTGGGATTGGCCACATTCTCAGCTTGAGTAGCATGGCTTGTTGATGATTTCATCACACTAAGTACAGGACCTTTGTACAGTGCCATTAACAATGTGCCTCCAAAAGTTACTACTGTACCAATCACTTTTGCTTGACATGCTAATTGCCGAATCTTCATGTGCTCCATTCTGCTCAATATAATTAATCAATTAATTGATATGTTTATGATTCTGTGCCCCGTAGGCATTAACCGCAACCGAAAAAACAAAATAGAAATTTTTTTGTTTTTTGTGTTCTTGCGTGCGCGCGCGCACTGATGATTTTGTTTTGGATTGCAGATTAGCTCAATGGGAAAAAGGTTGATTGGGCATATCTGTATCGTGGCTGAAATGTGTTCTCCGTGGCCACTCCACACCGGCCTTTTATCAATATTTCATAATTATGAATTTATATTTTTCTTCTCCTTTGCATTTAGCATGTAAGTTATTGGCCTAAAAACTAAAAAAAAAAAAATTAATAAATGATTTTTGTTACTAATGTAATGAATTCTATTTTTGACAATTTTTTTTGTAGTTTTCTTTTTCTCTTAAAGTTATGCTACAGGTATATCAAATAAAAAATTCAATGTTAATTAAGCAGGGAAATTATTAATTGGTCTGAACTAAATTGCAATATGGATTATTTACCGAGACTATATGCGGAAGAATTAAAAGAAGGGAAAAGGAAAAGAAATTTTTAAAAGGTTTATGTGGTCTCACCGTTTTATATTTTATTTTAATTTAAATATTTCTGTTCTATTATATTTCAAATTGGATTTCTTTTCCGATACTTACATCTTTTCACACACATTCCCAAGATGGAGAGATATCATATTTTATACATGTAAGAGGAAGATGGATCTAAATGTTAATCATTAAAACATCAAAGAATTGTTAACTATTAAATATTATTTTGAATAATTAACATTAAACTACTTAAGTCAAATAACTTTTTACAATAATACATATTTTTTAACCACACAGAGAGTGACAGACATATATAAAAAAATTGATGTATATATAATATCATCACATAGGTTATTAATTATAATATGAAAATTCTGGCCTCTTGGTTTTATGACAGTATTCTGTGAGCATAATTTTAGACATGGGAATGGTAACTTGAAACATTAAAAGAGGATGCGGTGTGCGTTGTCGTCTACTATGGTGAAGTAGATGCTAGCAAACATAGAAAGTGACCTACACGTAAACTTGATTGTTTTCTTTTCAACGGAATTCATGAGAGGGAGATCAGAGACCGAACTTTACGATTGGTTGGTTTCTTTTCCATTTTTTTCTTATTTTTTTTTTTTTTACGAAAATTGGTACAGGATAAATTTAATGAAAGAGGACACCACTCCGTTACAAGGTTACGTCATATCAAGCTTCAAAGATGAGTTAAAGTACGTGGTACTCATCAATCTGAGGGTATGTATGAAAACTATACTTTTAAGAAAAATGAATACTCATTTTAATTTTCATAAATATACTTTAACTGGATATTTTTATGATAAAATTAAATTTAATATCTTATATTTTGTTTAGTTTATAAAAAAATCTATATAATTATCTTAATTTAAAAATAACAACATTTTAAAACACGCTACTATTAAGAAGTTAGCATCGGTGGGTTTCTAAAGAAACGTTTTGATCCATGACTAACCAATCCCCGATGGACCATTATTCAGAGTCTTATTTACTTATTTGATAAGCTTGTAGGTAATACTATTGTTTGATCAATAATGTTGCATAAGAATTAGACACCTGTATTTGACATCTTGAGAAAAAAAAAATTAAAAGAATAATTTTCGAATATAGAGAGAGCAATATGTGGTGAAAAATTATGAATATTAATGGAGTGTTTATGATAAACAAAGATAAAAATTTAACGGTGTTAAATTGTTGAGTGAAATAATTATAATATTTCTCCTTTTAGTTTATTAACTAGTATGATGTTCACCCTAATTTAAAATGTATGGTAGGGTGGGAAATTAACTAAGTCGAGTTGAGTTATCTTTTCTTCCGGCGATTAAAATGTTCAAATAATTCGATTTAGTTGATTAACTTGGTTTAATTTTAATTATTGATTAATTTTATATATTTATTATATAATTAAAAATTAGCTATGAGTTTAATAATGTAAGATATATTATTTAAGATTATTAGACTAATTCACATTTAATTAATTTATTTAAAGACCTTAATTTTTAACTCAAATTCGACTTAATTGTATAATCCTTAACAAATGAATTGTAATTTATTATGTTTCATACTGTATTCAAGTTGTTCAGTTTGTTACCCGCTCTTTGCGGTAGAAAGAAAGAGA
Organism: Hylodesmum podocarpum; assembly: GCA_026586105.1. Taxonomy (NCBI): domain Eukaryota; kingdom Viridiplantae; phylum Streptophyta; class Magnoliopsida; order Fabales; family Fabaceae; genus Hylodesmum; species Hylodesmum podocarpum. The sequence goes on along the minus strand of JALJEV010000623.1, from coordinate 9,892,261 downwards.
AAAAGAAGAGGAGAGAAAGAATTAATATATGTGACAAGGGTAATTAATATATGAAAAAAATAAAATAAAGTGAATTTAACGCAAACTTACCTCAGAATGACTGCAATGACAAAAGTAACGGAAGGTGCAGCGTTCATGACAGCAGATAGGAAAGACGCGGACGTGAATTTCATGCCCAAGAGTGCGAAGCACTGATCCAGTATTATTCTGCCAGTATTTAACAACACTTAATTTAATTAACCAGGTGTACTCAATACATAATCACAAACTAGAAGTTAAATTTCATATACATATATAAATACAGTAAGATAGTGATAATTACTCGAAGAAAGCCAGTGCCATAATCTCTGAAAATACGCGGAAAGTCATCTTGGGCCTAACTTTCCTGCAAGAAAATATTTCTTTTGTAAGAGCTGAATATGCTTCATATATTATTTCTAATTCAGAACAGAAAACATTAATTGAAGGACTTAAAAATATTTGTTAAAGAATATATATGCATGCAGGGTTGTTGTTGTTGGGGTGAATGAAAAAGGTAAATAAGTAAGAGTGAAGGAGATAAACCTTTCGAGAAAAAAAGCGAAGGGAGCAAGAGTTACAGAGGCGATGGCATTACGATAGACAATGAAAACGTAATGACTCATTCCTTTCTTAATAGCATCCATCGCAAATATGAACATTCCAGCTGAACCAAATTGAACCGCCAATAACATCAAATATGGTTTCGCATTTGTCAACCACGTACCCATCTTCTCTTTTTTTTTTCCTAATTTGATAACTATAGAACTTGCTAATGTTTGATTTTCGTTAGATATATGCAAGTCTCAGTGCCAAACAATTGCTCCATATCTTAATATTTATACCCAATCGACGTATATTTTTAATATTTTTTATAATCGAAAAAGTTGCTTTATATTTCTACTTTAAACCTTCCTGGCAACAGTTAGATTGCAAGGTGAAATTATCACTGTTTGCTGACTAATCATGTGCGTGGCGTACGTGCTTAACGTGTCTATATCACGTGAATTTATAACCATTTTTTTTGGCTTTTTGCTGCATCATTACTTGAAATAATTATTCTTTTTTTTTTAATTTTAGAATATTATTTTATAAATGAAAATTTTTAAAAATGAAGTAAAATATAAAAAGTTATATATAATTATTAATATTTAATTAATGTATATAATAATAGCACCACATACTATTTAACGATAGTACTATAAAATTTAATTAGTTCTTTTACCCGTTAATCATACTTAGATCTATATGATTGTTTATTTAAATTTAATCATCCTAAATATTTTAAATGGTGAACATGTTTTTGTGTATCTTTTATTTATTGACAAAAATAATTGCTCTCTTTTTATCACTACACTGCATACTTTACTTGTGAAAGCGAATTTGCATCGTGTGCAAATTAAACGTAATTTATTGGGGAAAAAAAGAAAAGAATTGTGATTTTTGGAATGATGTTTTTTTAAAAGTTTTTATTTACTTTTCTTTATTTCTTTACATTGAATTTCATTCATCTTATTTCGTTTTCTCTTCCTATCCTTTTTTCTTTCTTACTATTAACACTAAGCAGATTAAATTGCATAATTTTGGTTTAATTTATTTCTCAAAAAACATTACTGTGAAAATTTTTAAGAGAATTTTTGAAAAATAAATAATTATTAATTTCCCTTAAAATAAGTTTATCTAAACATGAAATTTTGCCAAAATTGGTTTGTAACCATAAACTTACAAATTTAAATTCATCCTACATTAATTTCTTTTACAATAAATAGAGACAGAAACTCATTTGACTTTTAAAAAATAATAAATAGAGACAGCGAAATGAATGAATAAAATTATGACTTCTTATCGGTTAATCAAATACTCCTCTAGTTATTGTAAGAACGAAATAACTATGAACTAATTAGATCAAGAAAATTGTTTAATTTAATTAAAAGTGTTAAATAAATCTTAAATTTTATTTTTTCAAACTTACCTCAATAAGTAACATTTATTAATATTAAATGATTATATATATTGTGACACATGGTTTTATATCCTATCATCTAATTAACGATGTAATAGAAATAATTCTAAATAAGGACATTTATGTAAAGAAATAATTAATGTATGAAATATATTCAAATAGACCTTATAAAAATATGAAGTCAAATTTTGAACTTGGACCTTATAATAAGGATCGTTCACTACTACATACATTGATTATTAGCATCATATAAAAAAATATAACAAATACATATAAAAAATTAATATTAGGGTTTTGTTAATCAATGTCTTAAAGAGACGGGTTAAAAAAATATTTCACCACTCGTAATGAATGAAATGAACAGAATTAGCAGTTATTATTACGATTAGTTGGTTGACGGCAAAATTATGCAAAAATCAAAAATACGTAAGCATATGGATTACTTGAACTATTTTCTTCATTAAGATGATCACTGTTAACTCATATTCATCTTGTCAAAGAAAAGGTGATGTTTGATTGTAGCATATGGTTTAGTACACTTGACCCAAGTATACACAGCCCCTAACGACATATATTAAAATGATGTTACGTATACATTCAGAATTATAAGGAATATACACAGCCTAACATAATAACTGAAATGCTGTTACGTACAAGATTCAGAATTATAAGGAATATACACAACCTAACATAATAACTAAAATGATGTTACGTACAAGATTCAGAATTATAAGGAATATTCCCGGATCGCATCTAAATTATGAGGAACGAGAATCAATACAATACTCTGAATCCTATGGCATGCATGGCCTACTTAAATTCACAGGCTTAATTCGAGACCAAAACATCTTCACCAAATTCTTACTTTATCAAACAGACTAATTACAGGACCCGACCACAAACATTCATAAATAATCAATTACTTTGAAAGGTAATGTCTGGTATAAAAGTTAGGGGCTAAAATTCCGGTAAGATTAAATATGAAATAGACTATTTTAATATTAAAATATTTATATTATATATACTCAAAATTTTTAATAAGTTAGTTATATCATTTCCGATTATATAAATACTTTATATTAATATGATGATTATAAGAAAAAAAAAGAAGAAATAAGAAGTATAGTGAGGAGATAATAGGGGAAGATTAGGACGCGAGCTAGCAAAGACAAGTCGTAAGCAGTAACACAGCGGAGAGTGCACAAACATAGTTTGTGGAAAAATTGACAGTTGCCACTTGACTAAGTGGAAAACTCGTTGGCCACTTCGTAGAGTGGGGTTGCGCACCCTGTCACCATGCATTGATGCATACACATACGTACGGTGAGCCACACGGCCACCCGTAGAACCCAACTTTGAATTTCCACCAAACACTATAAACTTAATGATACTACAACCATTCTCGCAGTTTAAATAAATTAATACAAAAATATTCTTTTGGCTTATGTAATGGGACTACTATCACTTATATTATTTATATAATGTTTCTAAAATACTATTTTTTTTATCACGTCATCATTTAATGTCTTGTGTTTTTTTCTTTTTATGTTTCTCTTCAATTAACCATCACAAAAATTTTCGGGTTGCTTCTTTTTGTTTCTTTTGAAGATAAAAAATGTATGAGTTGCTTGTACGTTTTCTTTTGTCTTTTTGATTCCACTTTTTGTATTCTTCTTTCAATTGTTATATGATATCCTTGATCTGTGATCATTCAAGTAATAATTCTTTCTTGAACATGGTTATAGACGAAAGGAGGTCGGACATTGTCCACAGCCAAAAACCATATAATCTCAATTAATTAACACTAATTAATTTTGTCATAGTATATTTATATGATTAGAGAGGAGTATTCTAATTAGTTACTATTATTTTTTACTAAAAGATCTGATGACATTTATCAGTGTGTATTACCTCTTCCCAACCACTATTCCAAATATATTACAACTAAATAAATTTGTTAAGTCTCCATAAATTATTTGTATAGGTAGACATATATAATCTTGCAAATTTAAGTCGAAATAATATGTCTCACCGTGTCATTTTCCTTTTGCACTATCAACACATTCTACATTCTGACGCTTTAATAACAGTATTAATGTCCTATAGTTACTCCTTTTTAGGTCTTGTTAAGTTTGATGTGATATTATTTATCAACTTTCAATAATATTTTATTGGTGCAGTTTCCTCTTGGGCTTGATTCAATTTGATGCCTCTTTTTCACGTACCTCATCCCTTTCACCGCACAAACTCGAACTATTGAATTCATTTTGAGTCTGCTGATAAGGCTCTTACTTAGTTGGCTATGAGATGAATGCGAAGGCTAGCCGCCACAGAATAATCCGCGTAGGACAAATTGAAAGCACTTATAGCGTCTATTCCGCACATCCGTAAGAAGAAATTCTAGTACTATTAAAATCTACACAGTAATGTGTACGTGTAAAGAAAGCATTACAAATGTTGCACTAACGTACCTTTTGGTTCTCAAGAGTATGCTCTATATATGGAGGGATTAATTTACTTAGTTTTTATACTATATTGGAAAGATGTATTATATTGCTAGCTAATTAAAAGTTAATTTAGAAATTATTTTTAAAATAATTATTATAAAATCAATATTATTATAATATATAATTATTTATTATTTAATATGAGAGTAAAAAAGCCAACATTATTATCATATATATAACTCGATCAATATATTTTAGTTAATTATATTGTATGAAGTAAATGAAGAGAGTGTGTTTTCTATTTTTTTTGTAATGTTTTATTACTTATTTATTTTTTAAATGAAAGAAATAAAATAAAATAAATATTATCGTGTAATTATTCAATGATTCATTATTGATATTTAAAATGTATTCTTGACTCAATTTAAAATTTAAAAATGAACCAAGTTATTGTCTTCAAACCACTCCATCTTGACTCCAAGCATAATTAATTTTTGTCGGTATGATTGTAATTAAAGATAAGGACAAATTAAATTTACTTGCATTAAACACATGAATTGTGAACTTAAATTCAAAATCACATGTTTAAGGAAACATAAATTGTGTGTGATGAATTGACTTCACCTGATACATTTTACTTCTTTCTTATCTACTTATTACTTTTCAATAAGATTGATTAAAAATTACTATATAAATGGAGATTATTGTTTATTTAAGTGGAAAAGTAGTTGAGTTATGACATAAGCGCACTCACTTGTTTCTGCGAAAGGGTGGTTGAAGTGCGTGGTTTTTGTGCGTTATTTTTGCTATTATTATTTGAACAATGGGCTAACTGCTCGGTTTGTGTTAATTTATATGTCCCCGCCATTCCGGAAGCTGCTCTTGTCAGATCAGAATCAATGTATGCATCTTTTTTGATGACTAACTTGTAATGCACTTTCCATTGTACGTATGCCAAATTTTGGTTTGTGGCCAAAGTTCTTTCCCTAGTCATCTGTTGTTTACATGTTTATATACTCATATAAAAGCTGTCGGAAAGTGACGTATTTTCGGAATTTCTGTAGTTGTGAAAAATAATGTCAGTTCATCTCCATGAATTTTAATAAACATTTGTACATCATGTACGTCAAAACATTCATAATTCTTGGGTGCTAAATTGTTCAATCACTGCTACCTATATAAGTGATAAATATTAAATTAAGATTTTTCTTTGCAATCAACCAACCAAAGAGACTTTGTTCAAAGCGATGACTGTATTTGTTGATTGAAGTTAATGTTCATATCGATACATGATTCTTAAAATGTACACGTCATTTCCCTTTCATGATTTCTTTTCTTTCGACCAGTCTAATGCTAAAAGAGACTAAATACATCAGAATTTGAAACTCTTTTTTTGTTTTAATTTATTTCGTCGCTTGGAGTCCACTCTGGCGTTCATGGTTCAGGGTACGGAATTTAATCAAAAGCCAGAAGTGTCAGAAAAAAAAAATCTAAAATGTAATGATGTAAAATTTCACTACATAGAAAAACATCTATTTAAAACGAAAAATTCATTTAATTTCGTTTATGTATATAATTTCTTTCTATCAATACAATTACGCATAATGAATTCTAATTTAATAAATTAAACAGTATTCACTATTTTTTACTAAGGAAAAAAATGTCAGAAAAAAGTATAGAAGGGTCTAGACCTAACACTCCATCCTTCCATGTTTAAAATATTAGGTGAAAGTGAAAAATATTTAATAGAAAATTGTAATATGTAAACAAGAGAGAAGATAGAGAAATACACATGTGAGAAATACACATATGTATATGTATAAGTTTTTTCAGTGAGTTGGTTGTGTATTTTAGTTGGCTATGAAATAAAATTCTTATTGCTTAAAAATTAAAACTTTTTTTTTTTATTTAGTCCTAATATTATTTTTGTACAAATTTATAAACTTCTGATCGATGCAGGTATATTTTTTTCGATGGAAGATGTTCATATTAGTAAATTATTTAAAGATCATTAAGCATGTTTTCAAAAACTTTATCAGTTATATCATCACTGGATAGGAATAGAAACCAAATTAAAATAAAGTAAATTTTATAGAACCGAAACATAAAATGAAATTTAAAACTAAAATGAAAACAATCATATATATATTATAGGACTTAAAAAGTTGCTCAAGGAAATACTATTCTAAGGAGTATGTAAAAGATTTAGATTTGAAAAATAAATATATCTAATTTTAAGAAATCATGTGTTTAGATGGTTACTTGTTCGGCCCGAATTTAAGAATCATTAGTCTATTGCAGAGAGACACTTTGAGTGTAAAATTCTCTATCCAAATCTGTTTGAAGTACACCTTTTGCCATAGTTTCATATCATTTTGACTCAAAACAGAGAATGATATGTCAGTGCTAGCTTCAAGCCTGAGCGATCCAGAAAAGAATGATTATATATATAAACCTTATATATACATGTATGCATTGCATGTGAACAATATTGGTAAAAATAAAAAAGGAAAGAAAAGAAAAAACAGTATTATTAAAAGTGAAATTGCAGTTTGTTTTTTAATTAGCAATGCCTTGACTTCTAGGGTTGCACGTAATACAGCATCTCCACTTTTTAATTTGGGTAGATGGCTAGTTGCTTCCCATTCAGCATGCAACATCAACAGCAACACATGTCAGCAGTCAAAAGCTTAAAAACTTGCAACTGGGTCGGGTGGCGCATCTCATCCATGTATTATTGCTCTTTTTAGACATAATGAAGAAACAATATAAGAGGGAAAGGTCATTTTGGACTGTACACACTTCCTTCTATTCATCACTATCAACTTATACGTCATTGTCATTTTGTTAATGCTTTCTAATTCACCTGACATTAGTTCACGCCAAAGCAAAATGGTCATCATTTATATATATATATATATATATATATACAAAATACATGTATCCACCTCATATTTTCAGTAACGTAATTAAAACCATTATATACATCGTCAAACTCTTCATTTAAATATTTAATGTAGTAAATTAGCTAGTATCTAATACTTTTATTTCTTCCATGTTTCCATCTTATTACAAGTAAAATATTAGTTCCAAAACAAGTATTATTTCAACTTTTTAATATAATATTAATTATGTATTTTTCATTTTATATTTTAATATTTTATTATTTTCAACAAAAAATTAATTTCCTTGAAAAATGAAGAAGCTAATCTTGTAATTCACTTTTTTCTATTTATTAGTTTTTCTTAGTCCGCATGAAAAAATTTAGGACAATAATAAGAAAACGAAGAGAATAATTAGAAAGGAGAATATTATATTTATTAAAGGATCTTGCTAATATATATTCTAAATAGACTGATTATTAAGAAATTAAAAATATTTATTATATAAATAATAAAAATGTACAAACAGATTAATCACCAACATAATTTTATTCATTCCAATAAATATTTTTTAAAAATTTTTAACTTGTATTTCAAACACAATATTTACCTTTATCAAATGATATAAACCCCAATATTAATAGTTGACAGAAATGCAATTAGCTGGTGGCTAGTCAGCGAATAATGACTTGGATATTTCGTCTTTAATTGATCCTTATAATTTCACTGGTAGGACTTAATTTAATCTCATTTGAGCTAATTATGGAAGTTTGAAACATGAAGTTGTTTCGGGTTCTACTAGGTGGGAACAATTGTTTCGGCGTGAAACATACGTGTGACAAATGGTATGACACCCAAAAGAAAAGTTTCAGATTCTCTCCAATTTGTTCTTTAAGATGTTGCTTTGTATAAATTTATATATAACTTTATTTAGCTAAAAGTTGTTAATACGCAGTAAGTCAATTCATTCATAACTGATTATTTCACATTTTATAGTTTATATTTCATTTTCTTCACATTGTTGGTGTATCGTAGTTGTATATCTAAAATTTTTCTTTTTATATATTGGAGTGTTTTTCTTTTGTAAACATAAATTCTCTCTGATTTAGATATTTGAATATCCAAGTGCTGTGGCCTGTATGAGAATTGTACGTGCAGAGCAATGACTCCCAATGAGAATGAATATAAATATTAGTACGGACTCTGTCCTACCAACTCCTACCGTGCTTTTCATCCATGTCAGAAAATCATTAATTTTCAAGATCAATTAATTTTTAAATTTTAACTATTTATTGTTTCCAAGTTTAGAAATAGTTAATAGCACATCTGTAATGCAAAAACTCATTTTGAATTCTTTACTCTTTTTATATTCCTCTAGTAATCGCATTAAATTTAAAAATGCTCACTGATTCATTTTGTAGAACTAGTTAACTTGAATTCTTAACTTATTTTAATTGATTTCATTTGACGTCTTTGGTTATGCGAGATCTCTTATTTTGACTTAATATATATATATATATATATATATATTCAACAGTAAAGCAATCTTGATAATATAGTTGTTTTTGTTTTGTCGCTTACATAAATAATTCCTTTGAAAATCTATTTGATGATATTTTTAAATAAACATAAGGCTATTTAAAATATAAACAAGTAGCCATGAATTATAATTATATTTTGAATTTTCAACGATGGTATTGATGATGAAAATATCTTCCACTCTTTTTCTCTCTTTTTTTGTGTGAACGAATATCTTCCACTTCCGAACACAGCAAAAGTTATTATTATATTAAGAATAGAGAAAAAAAATTCTGTTTTTACCATTTTTTTACTATTAATTTTATAAATAAAAGAGAAACTAGAAGAAAAGAGAAAAAATGTAATAAAATAAGTGATGAGATGAAAAGTAAAAAAGTTGTAAAAATGTTAAAAAAATTTATGTACCATAAGCCTTATCATGATCCTAGAGTTTAATATTGGGTCATTTGAAGTCTTCTAAGCATCTACGCAAATTTTAAACATTATATAATATATGATTGTATGCATACTGAGTCATAGACCATTTTAAAATGGGCAATCACTAGGAATTTTTGAGGAAAATTCACCAACTTTAAATTAATTTATTTTTTTAAGGAAAAATGTACTCGTGCATCAGATCACAAAATATTTTAAATAATAATCATAGATAAAATTTAAATTCAGCCGTCAAGAAAGGCAAAGAGATATTTATTTATTAATTTAGAGGTAAGCAGAGATATATATCAATTGAGAGATTTAATTATGATAAGAGCTAAAGGATGAAGTTGAACAACCACATTAAGAAAGAGACATTAAAATTAAGCTTATCGTGACATGAAACGTTACACACATTTGCTTTGTAGATGATAAATTAAAGCAATGACACTGCCTGTTGTCGCAATCTCATTCTAATCTCTCACAACGTGGAAATGGAAAGCATGAAATCAACATACATACTATTGCAGATTTTTAAAGCAGAAGAATATTATTCACACAATTTCCTTTAATTAACTTGGAAATGTGTGTTAGATAGCAGGTGAAGTAATTGGAAGCTTTTGTATCTGCGTTTGCTTTGTTGTAGGTGATGGTGGTGTTGGGTCAGAATAGTCTTTGCCTTTGCCCCACACCACAGAGTACAGACCAAGTGCGATAATGATAGCTCCAATGATACTATGATCAAAATATAATACACAAAGACAGAAGGGCACATGATTCAAAAATTTGATAAGGACATGTAATAATGAATGATTAAAATTAAATAATAGTCATTGATTCACAATGCAATAATAGTGATGAGAAAGAAGAGGAATATTTAGAAGAATTAATGAAGCATTGAGATACCTTCCCAGGTGAAGCTGCTCTGCAAAAATGAAGGAGCCTAAAGCACAAGTTATGATCATGCAAAGGGGATTAAAGGCTGTGAAAAATACTGGGCCTTTGCTTTGCAATACCAATCCTTGCACATAGTATGTAATTCCAGAGGAAACGATTCCCTGTAATTTTAAATTGATTTGTGAAGAATAAATTATAGCTTGCAATTTAAGGGAACCAGCATTGCAGCCAATTTGACTTTAAATTTCAATATTATCAAAATTCTTACATTGTTATCCGAATAAAAATTATCTTAAATATTTAATTTTTTTTTAAAAAAATATTATAAAAATAAATAATCATATCATTTAAGTTAATCTTTGAATGGAAAATTATATAAAAAAGTTTTACATTATCAAAAGATTATTAATATAAGACTCAATGATGATGTATTGTCAATTCAATTATTTTTCCCTCTTATTTAATAATGCATTACTGTGTCATTTCAATTAAAAGTTTGACTCTTATGACAAAACATTTTTACACACTAAGTTAGATATTTTTTGGTGCAATATCTACTTTTTTTTTGGTGCAAATACACTGTGTTAGATTACAATATCTAGAAAATGACATTAACTTTAATTTATTTTCTTTTAAACAATACCACATATCATTGTTAATTCTTTAGCTTTTTTTTTTTTGATTGATTGAGTATAAAATTTTAAATACATTCTATTAAAATTTTAATTTTCTATTTAAGTTTTATGTTAATATTTTTATATTTTGTCTAAATTTAAAGATATTATATTCATCTAATGTGATTGATAGGAATATTGGAAGTTCCACACGCAACAAAAGCTAGATAGTTGTTGTAATTGGAAAGCTCAAGCCTTATAAACTTATATTAGAATCTCATACTTCCAAACTAGATATTATTAATTTTTTAAAAGAAATTACACTTCTAAATATTTTTTTTATAACTATTATATTATAATTGTAAAGTATCAATAAAATTATTTTTTCAATAAATATTTTTGAAGAATCAGATTGACCATCTTTATTATAGGATAATGAATAATCAAATATCAATGTGTAAAATCTAGAATACGTCCAAATTAAAGTTTTAGTACGAAAGTAAATGGTTTAATAGTTCAATTGAATTGGATTATTTGGGCTAGTAGTAGTGAACTGGACAAATTAATGGTTTCGGATTAAAGCCCATGATGAACTACGGCAAAAATGGGCCGAGCAACGCATTTTGCATTTGGGAGATTCTAGAATCAGTAGAAATAATACATTCTATCTTGAACATCTATTATATTTCGGAGACATGTTTGATTTGATAAATTATTTTCTGTTTATTTTTTATTTTTTAATTTTATGAAAATAATTTTCTGAAAACTGTGAAAACAAGGTTATAGTATTTCTTTATTTTCATCTAATTTTAAAAATATTTCATGAAAACATTTTTAGAAAAAATCTACCATACACATTTTCACTTCTATTTTTTATTTTCAGTAGAAATGAAAACAGGAAATAAACCAAACACCACCTAATATTTTTAATATGGTGGTTTTCAGGGGAAAAGTCACAGAAACATCTAAAAATTTACAAAAAAAAAAAAAAGAAAAAAAAAAGGGAGGATACAAATAGAATCCCCTTATTTATGGCCCTATAACTATCTGGACTCAATACAGACTAGGAGTCTGAGAAAGATCAAATTTATTTGGTGTTCTAACTAATTAATCTTATTTATTGTGTGTTACCTGCATTGAAAGTTTGAGACAGAAGATTAAACAATAGTAGTATTTTGGGTCATGTAAGTACTGACCGTGTAGAGAGGACCATAGAGTCTGGAGTCCAAACCCAAGGCCCATTTTCCAAGCCCAGAGTTATGATTCGCCACAAGTGCTACCACGCCAGCTTGCAGAGAACCCGCTAAACACACCAATGAGGAGAGTGACATTTCTGCCTCATACCTTTTCAATGTTATGGACTGCAATTCACAATTTAGCCACAACATATATAACTATTACACATACACTTATCAATCAAAGTAGAGCAATGAAGAAATTATATAAGATTAAATTAATTGAAACATTTTTCTACGGAAAATTAAGTAGCACATAATTGTACTTAAGAAATTAAAATTAAATTAATCAAGACATAATTACCTGTAGAATGATGAACGAAGACCAAGCAACACAACCAAGGAGTAGAAAAAGAGTCCCTAAGACCCAGTGTTTGAGACTCTCAGGGGAGTGACTGTGGCTCCCATCTTGGACGTGGGTTGTGTTTGGAGAATAAAAAATGTTAATTTGAGGGCCTTTGTAAAATGTCATTAATAAAGCGCCTCCGAAGGTTACCAACGTCCCCATCACCTTCGCCAGGCTTCGTACCTCCTTCACATTTACACGCTCTAACCTAATACATATTACATGCAATTAATTGGTCACAGATTTTTTGGCTTTTTGCATCCTATGCTACTTCTTCGCTTATTCATCAAGCACTAGTCATAGATTTACACTTAGGTAAATGCTCAATTGTCATATAAAAAGTTTAGGTTCGGAAGTAAGAGTCATTTTTGATACAAAACACTTCTATAGGTGCTAGCTAGAGAATTGTTAACTCCCAAATCATGATTATGATCCATCACCACCCTTAAACCATCACTTCTCATGGTAATCCAATTTGTGAGGCCAATATTTTAGTAGTAAAGGACGGGAGAAAAATAAAAAATAACAGTATATAATTTTTTAAAGATATTTATTATCATTTTAAATTTAACTATTTATTACTATTTTAATCTTTGAATTTAATCATTTCTTTTAATTTTAATTTTTTCTAAAATTAAAAAATAAAATAATAATAAATAATATAATTTGAAGGCAAATAAAACAACCGCAGTTATACTTTATGGCAATTTCTTGCAAGGACATACCATATTATATATAATTTTGAGATTTTAGGCAAATGACTCAATTAATATTTTTAGAGTATTTTAAAGTGAAAGATAATATAATCGTTGGATCTAATTAAACAGAGTAGTGTCATCGGATTCTATATTATATACCTACTTAGATACATTTAGTTTGGTCCAACGGTTTTCTTTTGCCTTAAAATTCTTTAAAAATATTAATTGAGTCACTGGAAACCTCAAAATTGTCTCAAGCACTGTAGCTTTGTTCTTTTTTTTTTTTTTTTTTTTTTTTTGAAAAAAAGAAAACGCAGCTCTTCTCTCATCTGGACTATTACTTGATTCAGTTGATTTACAACTTATTTGAATTGAAAAATGAGAGACATGGTGAGCATCACCATGTTTAGATAGAATTGGATTAATTATATATGTTGTTGTGAATTTTATTAACCTTGTTGTGAATAATCAAGAACAGGTCAAAGATGATCAACAAAGTAGTCAAGGTAATGTTCCAACAAAGCGTTGCTTTCTCTAATAAATTTTAGTCGAGTTAGAACTTGGATCAACCACTATATAAGAGACAAAATGCACATAGTGTAAATCATGTTAGCATTCTATATCTAAATCTGCAAAAGGAGAAGAAAGCTCAAAAAAAGATACTTTCTTTGCTTCTAGTTATTCAGTTAATGGAAGGTTGAATTGTCGGATCATAGACTGTATTTTGTTCATTCAAGTGGTTTCAGAGTTACATTCTTTTAGTGCATTCTGTTAACTGTGGTGTTAGTAGATAAGCCCCACCTTGTGTAACTCAAAATTTAGTTAATTGAATAAAGAATTTCAGAAGCTATCTTTTCTCTCAAATTAATTTGGTGTGAACTTTATGAAATGTAAAATGCAACATACCTTAGAATTACGGCTAGCACAAAAGTGACAGAGGGCGTGGCATTCACTATAGCAGAGGCAAATGAAGCCGACGTATATTGCATTGCCAAGAAAGTGAACCCTTGGTCAATCACTGGCCTAAAAATAACATGTGATAGGATGCATTATCATAAAAAAAAATTCGAAAGCAGAAAAGCATTTATAAGATTTTATTCCTTCTTTTAAACAGTTGGATTCAGGTGTAGTTTAAGTCATATCTTAAGTATTTTAACGATGAATGAATTTCAATTTTATGCTGTTAAAAACTATTGTACTTATTCAAGTATTTGTAGGGGTGTTACTTTAGCTATAACCCGAACCATAACTCAATTCGATAAAATTTTTAAGTAAGGACTAATCCAGGCGCTAATTAAAAATTTGTTTAATTAGTCCAATCCATTACAAAAATTACAATTCAAACCTACTGATGTTCAACTTCGTTAACTTTTTAAAATAAATTGCTCGGTTATAAAAATAGCAGACAAAGTAAAAAGAGAGTGAGTTTGAAGTAAAATAAAAAATCAAACAATAAATAATTTATGATGCACTGTCCAGTAGAGAGATTACTGGATAATTTTTAAAATATTATACATTGTAATATTAATTTTATATAATTAAAATTTGCAATAAATAAATATTTTTTAGTATAAGAATAATGTTATAACAAATTTTTTAATAATAAATATTTTTAAAACATAAATTATATTTTATGTTTATGATAAATAATTCACAGTGTGATAAGTTTTTAAAAATTTTCAATAATTTATTGAAAATATTAAAATGTAATTTAAGTATAAAGATAAAAATAAAATTAATGTTCAATCCATAAAATTATGCTATAATATTAATTTTAACAATAAATATGGTTAATTCAATTGGATTTATTTTATTGGTTAATCCACGTGAATTATTGGTCGATCTCATATCAGTTTATCCAAGTCAATCTTAATTACTATTTCTTTTTAGCTTTAAATTATTTATTAAATTTTTTGTGCTATATTGTTTATTTTAGCTATTATACTATTTTGTAGTATTTACTTTATTATTTTAACACTGTACTTTAAGATATTGATGAGGATAGAAGATATACTTCTTCAATTTCATTTTTCCACTAACTTTTGAATACTTTTATTTTACACCGATCTATTACTTTATTTAAAATATTTATTTTATAGGTTCAAAATATATTTTTAATATCTCCAATCTAAGATAAGTTTATCTTCAGTTGCCCAAATTTAAAATTGATTTTTTAATTGGTCTCTAGAATTTAGAGAAAGAAATAAAAAACTTGTTTTAAACCCTCAACACCACGCATGCATAACATCACTGATAGAGACAAAATGAATCTATATACAATATTTTCACCAACAGAGACAATACTAAGAGGTCACATATAAAGAGGCTATAGCGTGTTATATGAACACTGTCTATTGATAGTTAGAGGTTTTAGATCATTACTCTAAAAATCCGAGTGCCATTATCTGAAAGAAGACAGGGAGTGTCATCTTTGGCCTAGTTTTCCTGCAAAATTGTAGCCACAGTGTTA
This sequence comes from Hylodesmum podocarpum, assembly GCA_026586105.1. Taxonomy (NCBI): domain Eukaryota; kingdom Viridiplantae; phylum Streptophyta; class Magnoliopsida; order Fabales; family Fabaceae; genus Hylodesmum; species Hylodesmum podocarpum. Next base: position 9,876,738 of record JALJEV010000623.1, on the reverse strand, counting down.
ATTAAGCAAAATAAAATCTAACACCAGCTTTAAATTTTTGTCATGAATCAATAGCCCACAAATACATTTGTTTAAAATACAGCATAAGGTACGTGTACGGGAAAAAAAAAATAAAAACTAATTCGTAGACAACTATAATATGTAAATAGTAGATAATTATAAAATATGAAGAAAGATAATTATTTATCTGTACACGTGTATGTTCTGTGAATAAGTCAGTATATAAGTAAGTTGGCTGGTTAACTGCGAACTGAAATTACAAAAGAATATATATATATAGTTATATGAAAGTAAAATAAGATGGGCACGTAGCATTTGCACCTCTCAAAAATGAAGGCAAAAGGAGCGAGGGCTAATGCAGCAAAGGCATTGCGATAGAAAACGAACACATAACGATTCATTCCATGGTTGGCACTGGCCATAGTGATGATGTATCCTCCTGCGAACACAAACTGAAGTCCCACCGTTAACAAATATGGCTTTGCCTTAGTGAATTTCTTGTAACATATTTCTTCCATCTTTGTAAGTTTGAGAGTATGTGAAAATTAAATGTTATTGTTTAAGATACTCTCAAATGTATGAAGTGGCCTTCCTTATAAACAGCAAGAGCAATGATTGAGACCAAGTGCACTAGCATAAGAGACGTGCACAAGTATTTGAATTAATCTTTGTTTTAAAGCTCTACTTTTGGTCAATAAATAAAAGCTATGCTATGTTGATATTATTTAGTGCGAGTATCGTGTGATTGATTGATTCCCTCCCTCTTGATTAGCCTGACTCAGATTACACTTAGGCAGTTGCAAGATTTTTTCACAAACGCACTTCTATAACCTTAACATTTCTCTTTCAATTTAATTCTAACATATTTAGTTTTCTTTTCTATACAGACGAGTAGAGAAAGGTTATAGCACTTGCCATATATATCTGCAAGTAATACATCCTTTGTTAATAAAAATATTTTATAAATACGAATGAAATATAACTAAAGTCTCGTATAGGTAGAATAATGGGTGCAATATAATTTTATTACCACTTAACAAGTATGATAATCAACAACATCTAAGAGTTTAAATCCAAAGCTTACAATATTTCACAATGCACGAAGGTGGAAACATACATAAAAATTTCTCCGCGCGTGAAATTTTATAATAAAGCCATGTGCAGAGAATGAATTAATTAAGTATTATTATTAAAATTAGATCAACGAGCCCGGTTGAACAATGAACTAGTGATCTGTTTGACCTGGTTGACTTGCAAAATTAGTTTGATATTGAACTAATTATTAAATTGGTTGAACTAGTCATAAATTAATAAAAATTAATGATTCAACTGGTTTGATTAGTTTAAAGTTAAGTCTTTTATATTTAACTAATTTATTTTGTTTCATTAATGTTTTAATGTAATGAAACATACCCTATATATGACTAAATTAATAAATATGATATTTTTTTTATCACATAATTCATTTTTCATTATCGTTCATTTACTTTCCTTTTCCTTTTATATAGTGTACTCTATTTTTACTCCATATAATTTGTGTATATTTGTAATAACTTGTTTTTATTTTTAATGATTTTATATCAACTCTTTATTCATTAAATTTTTTTTATCCATAATTATGTTATTTTTTAGTTTTTATTTAATTTAATTTTATATATTATATAAAAAATTAGATATTATATATAAAAAATTAATAAAATATTATTTTGTGAAAACTGATTTTTCGGAGATTTGAGCGAACAGCAAAACTTCAATGCTTAATATTATTAAGGTAATGGGTGCAAAGTCATTGCTAATGATGGTATAGATTACGTGAATAATGGAGCATCCAAGCGTCGAATATTCATCCAATGCTTAATAGTTAATATATCATGTCAAACACCAACAATATATAATAACTAAAGCTATAATGTGTGAAAATTTTTCTCCAATAGTTCTATCTGGTAGTGCATTTTATGTGAGTTAATGATTTAATTTTGAGATAGCATTAGTGGAAAAAATACTTTTTTATTATGTATCATCACACCATGATTTTTTAACTAAGTGTTTTACCTTGAGTTAATTGTGACCAAGTATTGTGCCTTACGTATCATGTTCTGCTTCGTTATTGCATCCTCCCTTCTCAATACTTTTAACATATTTTCATTATAATAAGAATACATGTACGTTTGAGACAATTGGTGGAGGATATGAAGTTAAACTTCGTTTTCTAGGCACCATTAAAATAATAGGAGAGAGGTAAGCCAGGTCGAGGATAATAAAATATTTAAAACTTTAAATCCCGGGCATGATCAAATTTTATTCGACAATAGTGAAGAAAGATGGAATACCCAAACATATTGAGCATGCACTTGCGGTGGGAGTTTACTCCATTTAGGGTTCGTGGTATTGTAGTGTAGATTTTCAAAGTCTGATAATCTATCTTTTTATAATTTTCTTATTACTCATTCATATCAAATTTTTTTAGGTTTTTGTTGTTCCTATATCCTTGTTACTTGATGGGTTTGGTGTCATTTGTTATGCAATTTTTTTTAATATATATATATATATATATATATGTATATATATATATATATATATATATATTAAAAATTACTAAAAAGGTAAGATTATTTTTCATTGATACTAATACGCAAAATAATGAATACTATTTAACTCGTGAAACCAGTTTGATATTGACCGAAATATTATCGGTTAAATCAATCATAAACTAGTGAAATTAGTGGCTCAATTAGTTTGGTCGATTCAAGAGTAAATCTTTTCTTATTTAAATTATTTATTTATTTATTTTATACGATGAAACAAATCACATGTATAAAAGAAATATAAGTGTGTACAATTCATTTCTTATCATGATCAACTTACTTTGTTTTTTTTAACATGTAATATGCTTAATTTTTTTATTTCCTCACGTAGCTTTGGTATAAAATTTTTACCTCTTTAACCACATATAGAATTTTATTACTTTTAATTCTTATTTATTAATATTTTATATATCATATTAAAAAATTAAAAGAAATATTGTTTAATTAAAATTGGTTGAACGGCGTTTTAATTATAGTTGAACCATTAAATCACTTATCTTGAATTTTTGTGTAGTGTCGTCCAAGCCAGTAACGATCATTGTCATTACTCACAAACCGCGATCTTCATCAATATGTATGTTGGACACCTTCGTTACGCACATTGGCATTGTAGCTTCTCTTTCACTCTTGCATTGCGTGTGAGCACGTTGTTTTGATTCCCCATCCTAGACTTCTTTATCCAATAAAATCCTTTTCCTTAACATAAGAATACATATCCTTTATTAATTTGTGAAAAATATGGTCTTTTTCTTATGACTTTGCTTTTTAAAACGTTGTACTCACCTTGAATTTTCATTCTCGTGTAATCCTAAACCATGATCTTCTTCCAATGATTCTGTTTCGGGGAAAACAGTCACCGCGGGTGTTATATATACACAGTACGTAGGTTTATTTGATAATGACATCGAATCTTTCCACCGAAGGCACATTATTATAGAATTTATTTTTATTTATAAGTATTATACTACAAAATATCTTCTATTAGAGAGAATGATATCCAGTTGTACGCATAGGATCACTACGGGAGAAAAAACCCCCCTTTTTTAAATGTTTAATGTAATAATATACTTAATATTTGAATTTAAAATTTCTAATTTTTCACATAAGATATATAATTCAGGCACTAGGTGATGATGTATCATTTTATTTAGAATATTATTGGAACAGTAATTTATTTCCTATATTCTTAAAACTTTTGAGAAGTGAAAAAAATTATCAAGGAGAGAGAATTGTGATCTTATAACTGAAAAAATATTCTCCCTTTTTAAGTAATCAATGTAGACACTAGTGCAATAGATCATAGAATGTTGTCATTTATATATATATATATATATATATATATATATATATATATATATATATATAAATAAAAGATTGAAATGGTATGTTTGAGTTTTGGGTAGATAATTTACTTCTTTGCACTTAGGATATCTTGGTCATCATTTTTTTTATCATTAGCTCTAATTATAATCTTTTACAATTTTCTTCTTCTTCCCTTTCTCTTATCATCGTCTTCTTCATTCGTTCTTCACTCATTCTCAAGTGGTGGATTAACATTTGTGCTCGAAAATCGTAGTTTTCACTTTTCTTTTTTGTGTTTGTGCTTGTTGAGGTAAGTTATTGTGGCTCGTGCTCATAATCTTCCACTTGTTGTTGGTTACTCGGTTGTGCCTTTCGAGTGTTCTTTTATTTTGGCACTGTTTCGTTTTAACCACTTCGTTCAGTGGGAATTCCTTACTTAAGTTTTTGTAATTGGTTAGTTTTGTGTCATCCTTCTTGTTATGGCATCAATGTGGGTTTTTTTTTCTCAAAATTCTGTCTCCGCTGCTTGATTCAGAGCTTTAGTGACTATATATGAATTAGGGCTTTTATGCATTTGGCTAGATTGTGTGATATTGTGTCATGAATTGCATTCAAATGATTAATTATATTGATTCTATTGCTTCGAAATTTGCATTAGCACGTCTTTTTCGTTTCTGATTATGTTACTTTTACACTATTTTATGTTGATTGTTTCGTTTTACGAGAATTCGTTGCTCAAATTATCATAATTGGTTGGTTTTTATCTAACTAGATTATAAATAAGATGCATTAGTGGACATATTAGTTGTTGTAGGTGATTATAACATAATAAAGATTTGTATTTGTACAGAATTGGTTGTGTTGTTTGCATTACCCCAAAAACATTCAGTGTGTACCGATTTACTAAAGAAATTCCTTTTTAGAATAACATTTCAAAAAGACAGAAAAGTGTTAAATTGCTGGAATCAAGTCATCATATTCTTTTTGCAAATATTTATTCTTGGGTAGTGAGATTTATTTTTCAAGACGAGTAAAAAAAAGAAAAAGCTACATAAATCCAGAAAATGTCTAGAATCATTTCATGTTTGAATTCTGATGTAATCTTGCTTTCTAAGTTTGGTTCTTAATGTTATGTTTTTTTGATGTCTAATTAGACCCGGAATTAGAGATGACACATTCTATTTCTAATTAGAGAAGGAATTAGACTTCTATGCCAAATAAGACGAAATAGAGACAAATTTGTTTGTGTCTAATTAGACGTAGAATTAGAGACTGATTATTCTGTTTAGAAACGAAATTAGACATAGGATGTTTTCGTGTCTAATTTAGACACGAAATTTCGTCTGTAAATTTAGGAACGCCTATATTACACATGGTATACAGTCTGTCTCTAATTTTGCCTCTAAACCATTAGAGACAGAATTTTAGTCAACTAAAGACACAAAATTCTGTCTTTAGTTTTAGTTTTTATTAGTTGCATAAGAATGACCAATGACGATGAAGAGCAATGGTTGGCAAAGAGCGAAGAACAATGATGAGGAACTGACAATGACCAAGAAAGAGTGAGAACAAGTAATGTTGGGAATAAGTGACAAAGAGCGAGAATGCATGATAAGGAATGAGTGGCAAGAATGAGAACGCGTGTTTGAGATAACAAGAATTAACAGTGAAATAAGGTAAAGAAAGTCTAATAAGGGGAAGTTTTCACGTCCGTTGAATTAGTAATCGACATAGATACAACATATCATGTTGGTTTCTCAAACAATTGGCATGAAAAATCTAATTACGTTGGTTATCATTATAACTGATGTAAAAGAGATAACGTAAAATCTATTTTGTCCACTAGTACGCGCAGAAGGTGAAAGGCGAAGAAGGCAAGAAAGAGAAAAAAGAGGAATATGAAAATAGGTAAATTGTTTTATATTTTTTTTAATTTTAGGTTTGTGTATTTTATGTGTGGATAAAAGTATCTATTTTTATCATTTGAATTATACATTTTTAAGTAGGGGAATTTTTTTTTATATTTGTGGTAATTTTTAAATAATTTGTATTAAAAATATGGAACACTCACTACCGTAAAAAAAAAAAAATCTTTTAACAACAATTGTTTTGACCTTTTAAGATGGTTAAACAACCATCATTATATCAGTTGTAGCAGTTTTTAGGACACTCAACGACACTTGTTAAACATCATTGTTTTTGTGAAAATGATGATGGTTGGAATTGAACCATCGTCGTATGCCCTTAATCTATTATGACCTTGTTGTTGTGTTAAAAAAACAATGCATATAGTTTAACCATCATCATATGTGTTGAAATTTATGACAGTTATAGTTTAACAATCATCACATGTGAAAAAAAAAATGATAATTATGATTTATTATTTCCTTTTTTTGCTTAACAACAATGGTTAAAATAAAACTGTCGTTAATTTTGAAATTTTCTTTTTAGTATCAGGTTTGTTTCTTTTTGTTTACATTTATCCTCTCATAATAAGCATATATAAGTTAATTATAACTCTAAATGGCATTGAAGCAAATCAATGGCACCAATAATTATCATAATTAGTTATATTAAAAGTACAAATCAATGACAACAAAACAAAGACGAAGAACAGTGAAACAATATGCCCAAAATGTGTCTATAAATTTAGAATAAATTAAACCAACAACATTGTCAATGAAGGTAGAAAAAATAAAGAGAAGTAAAATGGGTGAGAAGAGCCAAAAATTCTCAAGTAACAATTAAGCAACCAAATATTAAATTTATAAGAAGAATCTTGGCTACCAAACACTTCCAAAGTAACAACAATAACGACTACATAGAATAATGATTGAAACCTAACAAATAAAAAAAGAGTTTGACTTAAAATAAAGTCAAAGAGAAAAACATAAAACCCTAGACAAACCAATACCAGCAAACCTTAATAGAATGAGTGAACTTCTAATGACAAAACAATAGCAACGACCATGTTGGGAATAAAAGAAGAGAAGAATGTGTTAACCCTAACAAACTCTATACATGATAGAGTTTGAATGTCAATAGTGCAAATTACATTTTTAATGTCACTATTATGACGACGGTTGAATGAAAAACCGATGTAAAAGAATATATATTACGTCGGTACTTAAAAGAACTGACTTGAAAGAACTGACTTTAAAAATATTTTTAATATCGAGTTAATAATTAACCAACATGAAAAATATTTTTCACGTCGGTTCCTAAGAGAAACCGACGTAATATATCCCTTTTAAGTGGGATGCGTGCTTCCCCTCCCCACTTTACGCATTTTTTTCACCCACTTACGAGAATTTCTCTTACCCCACAGAGTTTCTATACGCCCAACTACCACCCTCCCTTTCCTCTCCATCTCTCGTCTTAGTCTCTAGTCATGGTGCCACCATCCACATCTCCATCGTCTCTCCTCCTTTTCTCAAAGCCCTCATTTGTGTCATTTGAAACCTTCGTCTTCGGTTTTGAATCTACCGCTGTCACTAGAGATTTGCGTCATTGTGCCACTGCATTGTGACCTTGGTGGAGCTCCACTGTTTTGCTTGTTCCTCCCTTACCTTGGTGAAGCCCCAAATATGAGTAAATTGTGATTTTTTTTTCAAAATTAATTTTCCCCCATTGTGTTTTTTCCTTAATTTGTTATTTTTATTAATTGGTGGGTTATTGTATTGTTGTGTTTTACAACTTTTTTGTTGTGTAACATGGATTGTGTGAGCAATTTTTCGTCTGAGTAATTAACTTTGTATTTCCTTCTGAACAATTTGATTCTCATATCTTTTTCCTTCTGTTGGGCACTGTCAGACATACAGCTCAACCAAAGAAGACCCAAATCTTAGGGTAAAGGAGAAAAAGGTCATACTTAGGGGTAATGTATGAAAAGAACATGTAACAGTTATTCCTTGGAAATTAATTTTAACAAAAGCACCTCTTTTGGCTATAATAATCTCTCACTTCTGCCACAATTGGGCGACATTCATTCTATTAACCTGGATGTCTACGTATTACAATTAGGTGATCACGTTTATAAGTTATTTTTTCAAAAATCTTAAATGTCTTCTAACCTTTTAGAATATACACGTCTTTGGTACTGCTATATATAATAACTTAAATCTTTGTGAGCAAGAGTGGAATAACAATGCTTATACCTAATATATAATTGATGTTTTTTCTTTTATATGTAGATCAAGTACATCAATAACCTTTTAACTTATGGAGATGGGGATACCCATCAATTTCTGCACATAATGCTGGTTTGGTTTGCATGAATTGCCCCATTGTTTTATATCAAGTGGTTCTGTAATTGGTTGCTTAATGATGTCTAAGATAAAAATGTTTGGAATTTCTTGATGTTAAAATGTCATATTATCTACTCTCAACTCAGCTAAACTCAAGTCTTATTGGTAATTATTTTTAAAACAAGTGAAGTAAATATTGTTTCACTACTATTGATTATTATCAAACATAGAAATTGATAAGAATATTTATTTGGAACTTCTTAATGTTAAAATCTTTTACTATCTACTCTAAACTCTTATAAACTCAAGTATTATTAGTAATTACTTTAAAGATAAGTGAATTAAATATTGTTTCACTATTACTGATTATTATGAAACAGAGAAATTGCTTCACTACTCAAGTCTTGATTTATAGCTTGAACGATTAGGTGATATAATCAAATAGAGAAATTGATAACGAAAAATTTGCATGAAATAATTTGTCCATTTAATTAACCAACTGACACGTCATTTTCTAATGTTCTGAAGTTTGATCTCATTGAATCTGGACTAATTTTGCAAATATAGGAGGCTGGATTGCTGACACACTCGTGAGCAATGGCCCTTCTATTAAAATCAATAATAGTATATGGGCATTCATTTCAATCATTGATAGAAACAAAATTTTGTTTTACATTTTTTCAAATACTTGTCTAATTAATAACATTCATTTAAAAGTTTTCTATTTTGACGGATTGTAAAGGCAATTGAGACATGTATTGATTCATTTTCCGTAAAATAATTTTTGCTTTAAAAGTTTCCTATTTTGACAGATTATACTATGACTTGGCCTCCCTTGGGCAATTGCCGGCTCTGATACCAATTATTGGATCGAGCGCTTACCACTAGACCAAAAGTTATAACTATTAGTCAGGGCACAACTCTTTCTACTTAAGAGCATAACAGCTCAAGCACCACGAGTCTACTATGACTTAATCTATCTTAGCTTCTGTCATGGAACAATTAATGTATACCCACAATACTTCAATAACAAGAAGGGATCACAGTAATGGACTCGCGGAGAAGAAGACTTTGATGAAAAAGAATAATAGAAAATAATAAATATATAATAAAGTCTATAAGTATGTGTAACTATAGAACGACGAGAAATCTAAATTAATTATCGATAATTCTAAAATATTATTAAAGTTATCATCAATTTTATAAAAATAATAACGATTAATTTTGTCGTCAACTTTATAAAAATACAATTTATAAAAATACAATGATTATCATTTATCCATTATTAGTAAATCAAGAATGAATATTATTTTATTATCATTATCATTTTTCTGTCCAATAATTATCACAATTATCATTTGTTATCCAATAATTACCATATTACAATTGCGTATTTTTAATGATAGTTATTTACATAATAAAACACTATATTTGCACCATTGACTGAAGTTAGGTCTAATTTTTATTTTGACAAATGTAACGCATGTGATAAGTTTTCTTATACACATGGAGAAGTGTGTAAAATTATCAAAAAGAATAATGTTTTTGTGCGTTATCTATTTTGAATCTTTAATTTTTTATTCAATTTTCTTTAAAAAAATTTCTCTCAATGAATAGTTATAGATTTTTTAATTATGTATAAATAACATCATATTCTAATAATAGAATTTCATTCAATGAAATTTCAAAATATAGATTACAATATAAAGAACAATTAAAATAAAAGATAAAACTTATCCGACATAATTTTTTTTACTACCTCTACCTAAAAAATTTAATGTAATGGTAATATAAAATTTTATATTATCAATAAATTATAACATAATATAGCATGTATAATAAGTTGTTGATTTTGATATCAAAATGTTTTAAAGTTGTTAAAAAAAATTATTAATAATTAAATTTCTATGTAAAATTGTGTTACCGTATTCATACTTCACCTTTAATTTCCGATTTATGTTATGATTTTTAATTAAACTATGAGGCGTATTTATGTAAAATAAAAAACATTATTTAATAATTATTTTTTAAGACTTCTACATTTTATTTAAACAGAAAAAATATAGATGTATTTTAAGTTTTTTTTTAATATTTCTTAAACAATTTTGTTGACAACAACAACAATTCAGGATATTTTTTTAATAATATATTTTATTTTTAATTAATCATGTATCATTTATAATAAAATTTAGTTGATAATTTATTTAGCATAAACACGTTTTACATAGTTAATGTATAGTTTTTACTATTTTCATTTTATTATAATACCAACCAATCATATAAAAGAGAGAAAACCCGCCCCTGCATTGCCCGGGTTAAAAACTAGTTAATTAAAAGAGTTTAAGAAAACTATTATGTTAGGTCAAGAACTTTATATTAAATTTTACCACCAAGTCACCAACTTATCTTGGAAATGAACCACGTTATTTCAAAATAAATTTTACATAAAATTAAGTTTGCCTTATCAATTTCATTTAAAATCAAGTTTACAATCGCTCTTCTAGCACATTAAAAGCGTATGTATCTTCACATGAAAGGTATATATTTCCTTTCCGGATGATATACTAAAGAGCAATGCCATGACACTGCATGCATGTCGCAATCTGATACTATCCCTTCATGACATGGAAACAGAAATCTTGAAATTAACATACATACTTATATATATATTGCAAATTTTTAAGGTAACAGAAGTACACTATTCTCGAATTCCTTTGGCAATCTTGTTAGATATCAGATGACGTAATTGGCAGCTTTTGTGTCTCCATTTGTTTTGTTGTTGGCTTGGCAGTGGGGTTTGAATTGTCTTTGCCTTTGCCCCACACCACAGAGTACAGACCAAGTGCTATAATTATAGCTCCAATGATACTGAAATCAATATAATACAAAAAGACATAATGAATAATAATTATATTAAACGATCACCATGCAATAATTTTAAGTAATGAAGCTCTTAATCATGTAATCAAACTTTTAATTGTGTTGAGAAATTAAAGAATGTGAATTAAAGAAGCAATGAGAAGATACCTTCCCAAGTGAAGCTGGTCTCCAAAAAGGAAAGAGCCTAAAGCACAAGTTATGATCATGCAAAGGGGATTAAAGGCGGTTAAGAATACTGGGCCTTTGGTTTGCAATACCAACCCTTGTGCATAATACGTAATTCCTGAGGTAACTATTCCCTGTAATTTTTAAATTGATTGGTAAGAGAAAACTTTCTATTTATGAGAACCATAATTACAATAACATAAATAATGTCATCAAATGAATGGTTTTATCATACATGTTAAAGGTAATATAAAAATTTGTTACATTATGAACGCGTTTTAATTAAAGTCTTTTCTTTATCAAAATTTATGTATGGTCAAATTAAAAAGTGTTATACTATTATTTAATAATACATTCTAGTATGCCATGAAAATTAAAGTAGAAGTTTTAGAATTGAATTAAAGTGAATTACTTTTGGGTAATAGTACTAGAGCGCTGAAATGATTTGGGCATGAAGGCAATTATGAATTAACTAGGGCCGGAATGGGCCTCAGCCACAATTATGAAAATTGAGAAAAAAAAAATAAAGAAGTGGGTCCAGTAAACCAAACTATGCTAATGGAAGAGATATTCTTTCAGCACCCAAAATAAATCAAACTGCACCCTCTTTTTAGCTTCATGAAAACCCATTCCAGAAGATAAAAAATTGGTGTATGTTAAAATTTTGAGGGTATAGAAGAAAAAAACACCAATGTAGCACTAACCGTGTAGAGAGGTCCATAGAGCCTGAAGTTCCAACCTAAGGCCCATGCTCCAAGCCCAGAGTGACGAGTCGCCACAAGTGCAACCACACTAGCTTGCAAAGCACCCGATACGCATACCAATGAAGAAAGTGACAATTCTGCCGGATATCTTTTCAATGCTATGGACTACATTTCACAATTTAGCCATAACATACGTTGTTAATTACACATACAATTATATCTATCAAAGTAGATAAACCAACAAATTAAGATCAAATTTATTAATAAATAAATAATTACCTGTAAAATGAAGAAAGATGACCAAGCCACACAACCCAAGAGTAGAAAGAGAGTCCCTGAGACCCAGTGTTTGATAACATGAGGTGAGTGACTTCCACCTTGGTGATGGCTTGTGTTATGAGAATGAAATAATTTAAATTCAGGGCCTTTGTAAAGTGTCATTAACAAAGCTCCTGAAAATGTTACCAACGTTCCAATCACCTTCGCTAGGCTACGTACCTCTTTAACATTTACACGCTCTAACCTGATGCATTGCATGCAATTTGTTACAAAATTTTCCATTAAAATTTGGATAATTTATTAGGAATATTTTTTCTTATTCATCAAACACAAGTCATAGATTCTTGTATTTATTAAAATTCTCGCATACCTTAGAATTACGGCTAGCACAAAAGTGACGGAGGGCACGGCATTCATTATAGCAGAGGCAAACGAAGCCGACGTATATTGCATTCCCAAGAAAGTGAACCCTTGGTCAATTACTGGCCTACACAATATCACATGTGATTGGATACATTATTAATTTTCAATAAAAAAATTGGAGAGAAATATTATTGAAAAGTAAAATTAATAACGAAATAATTCATATGTAAATCTCAAAAAAGGATTATAAAAATATTTTGATCTCATATTTGAACATTAAAGTATCTTCAGTATGTTAACGGTGGGTGAATTTCTTTTGAGCTATTAAAAACAATTGTACTTAAAAACGTGACTTTAAAAAAAATAAATTGAAAGTATTAATTTATGTTTAAATGTGATTTAAACGACCAAAGAAACAGTCGGGCACGGTTTCCGAAACAGAGTACTTAATTCCTCCAATTTCCTCAACCTCAAAAAACACGTGTGCCTAGATTTCTGTTCAAAGGAAAATAATAGTACCTAGATATTGGGAATATTAGGCTAGATGCAGCGGCGAAAAGTAGGTCATTTAATATTCTTCCTGAAATTGTACCGGTATAGAAATTTTTTATAGTTAAAGCATGAAAGAAATTTTTTATTCATGGTTTTAGTTTTAAAAGCACATAAATATAAGTATATTTAATATAAATTATTAAAGTGGCGGAATATCAATATTTGTTTATTTTAAACTATGTCAAAATAGTTAATATATATTGGTTTACTTTAGGAAGCTGCCTTTGTTGTAGTTTTTCTTCTTTAACTCAAATAATTGTGTAAGTAGAACATTACACCATAAATTTATATTGCAAGTAATAGTACAATTTAATTTGTTTGAATTAACTTTTTTTGTAATTAAATTGGATTATGAGAATGTTGATGACATTCTTTTTAATAATTTATTTAAAATATTTTTATAATTGGTTAAAATGTATTAAAAAAATATGAATTTCGATGTGTATCATTTCTAGATAAAAAAAGAAGATCATTAAATTTTAAATAGGATCCACTAAAAATTAATGATTATTAAAAAAATTTAACTGATAATCAAAATGTTTGAAAAAGTAATTTAGGATTCCTATTAGATAATCAAAATGACATACTCTATTTACTCAAATTATTTTAGGATTTTTTATGAAAGTTGATATGCCTTTATTTATTCATAATTAATAACAATTTCACTTTTATATTTTCTGCTGAGATATTTGTTAAACATTATCGCACTATACTTTATATATAGTCACATGTATTTTTTACCATCTTAAAATATATTTTTTATTAAAACTTAAAATATATTTAGACTGACTTATTTTAAATTTAGAATATATGTTAATCAAAATAACATGTTCCTATTTAGTTAAGCTTCTGGAAATAATAATTTTTTTAAAAAAAAAAACATGCCTTTATTTACTACAATAGCATATTCTTCAATGAAACTGTAATTTTACTATTGAGATAGTTATGTGAAAGTAACATTACATTTTACATAACTACTTAAAATGTCCACACTCAAGTGTATATATAAAATAATTTATTTTATATTTAAAATTGTTATATAATCCGATAATTCAAGTAAATAAACATATTGATCGATTCAAGAGTAAAACAAATAAATTTCATATTTTAAATTTATCAATAGAAAAAAATACTATTTTTTCTAAAATAAAAGACCCTAAAAAATATTTTTCACATGTTTATAAAAAAGAGGTTCTTGTAATATATAATTATCTAATTTAAATTTCATTTTTTAAAAATTTATTTTAAATTTCACTAATTATTAGACATAAGTTGCATGCATACGTGTTATGTTTATCTAAAGAGTGACTTTAAAAGCTGCATATAGTATGTTTGAAAGGAGATTATGTTCAAAAGATTTCATCTTTTAACTTTAATTAAAATGACGTCCATGTAAAATAGGTCAAATGTACAAGACTACTTTCTAGTGATAGCTATAGGTTTTAGATCATTACTCCACAAATCCGAGTGCCACTATCTGTAAGAAGACAGGGAATGTTATCTTCGGCCTAATTTTCCTGCAAAATTAATTGTAGTAATCGAGTACGTTAATCATTAATTATACAACATAAAATAAAGGTAACATCAATTTTAATTTTTAACGATTAACTAATAACCCCAAAGACATTTGTTTCCTTAAAAAAAAAAAAAAGGGAAAAAAACACACATTTCACATGTATGATATTTATATATATATATATATATATATATATATATATATATGTGTGTGTGTGTGTGTGTGTAGCAAAATGCAAGTAAAAAGTAATAAGATGAGTAGCAGTAGTATATATATATATGCACCTCTCAAAAATCAATGCAAAAGGAGCAAGGGCCAACGCAGCGATGATATTACGATAAACAACAAACACATAACGATTCATTCCATGGTTGAGACTAGCCACGGAAAATATGTATGCTCCTGCGAACCCAAACTGAAGTCCCACCGTTAACAAATAAGGCTTTGCCTTATTGAAGTTTTTGCCTAAACTACCGCAACATTTTTCTTCCATATTTGTTTGTTTAATTGAGACTATATGAAAATTCTAGCTGATGATGATGTTATTGTTTAAACACACTTATAGGAGACACTCTCAAGTGTACCAAGTGGCATTCCTTATAAACACCAAGAGTAATGATTAAGACAAATTGCACTGGGGAGAGCAAGAGGATAAGTATCGAAATTTCCAGTTTTAAAGTTCTCTGCTTTTTGGTCAATATATCTCAAAGAAAAAGTTATATTATTATTATTTAGTGGGAGAACCTGCTACTGTAGCTTTTGATTGATTCCCTCTCGATTAGTTGCCGTGACTCAGAATACACTTTCATAGCGCCAACATTTTTTTTTCACAAACGCACTGCAATAACTTTATGTTACACTAAAAATAAAGACTATATACTTTGTATTATATAATACTACCATTGTGTTAAACATTTTTGTCTTACAATCTCGATTTAACTATCTAATTAATTTATTTTAACATATAAGAAGAGAAAAATTACATTATATAGTACTTGTTATCTGTTATATATGAATTCATCTCCTGAAGATGAAATTTATATTAGAGTTACATGCAAAGAACTGAAGTAACTAAAACTGATTAAACATACCAAACTTTAATCCTTGATGTCATGTCAAACATCAATTCTCCCCATATAGCTAAAGCTAATAGTGGTTGCAAAATCATCGCTAACAATGCCATCTGACACATAGGGGAAATTATGAACACACTTCATTTTTATTCTTTTTTAGTGTATTAGTGGACAAATTATTGGGTTCGTGGTTCAAGACTACTATTTATCCATGCTTCAATATACGATATGTATTTAAATTTTATAACTTACGAAAAATAATTAATATTATTTATTTTTGTATCATATAAAAATTAATAGAAATTGTAATAATTTTGGATTGTCTAATAACTTTTCATGTCAATGAAAAGAAAAAACAGACATAAAATACAAATAAAGTAAGATAGAAAGATTAATAAATATTAAAAAGATGTAAAAAAAACGAATAACAAATAATTAGGAAGAAATTAGAATGAAAGTAAAATAAAAAACAATGAGCCTATGACAATAAATACTTACCACATAAATTACATACATGATCTATGGGAAGCGTCAAATATCAAATCTAATATATGCTTAATATCGTGTCAAACACGAACTCCTCACATAAGCTAGTTAATGTGGATGAAAATAATATCCGATAATGCTATCTGAATCTGACAGTGCATTTTATGTGAATTAATGGATTTAATTTTTTGAGTTATTTTAATTATATATCTTCCCACGTTTCATTGCTATAAAAAATACCTTTCGTACAACTTTCACTTAATTGTAGCCAAGTATATATGATTTTGCCTCACGTATGATGATGTTCTGCTTTCTTTTATATATATATATATATATATATACACACACTTTTATTATGATAGAAATGCAGATGACGCATACGAGATGATTGGTGGAGGATATGAATTTTTTGAAACTTCGTTTTCCAGGCACAAGGTCGAGGATAATGAAAAATCGAAATGGTTTTGAACTTTTTATGGGATAAGAGTGAATATAAAGATGGAATACCCACACATCGAGGAGTTGCGACTTGCGACTTTGTGTTATTTAGTTTGGATGGAATTTATATTAAAGATTGGTGATATATATTTTTCTCTATATAATTTAGTACTTTTTATTTTTTAGCTTATGTAAAAAATAAATCGTTCCTGATCTTTAAACGTTTCATTTTTAGATTTTTTTTTTAATTTTATTTTAAAAATTTATATGATTTTATTCCAGTGAATTAATTTTTTTATTTCTATCCTGGGAGAAACGAATTTCTAAATATTTTATTTCTGCTATCTCTAATCAATAATTATTACAGAAACGTTAATATAATATATATGATTATAACGTTGAAAAAATGTTGCAAAACCATATGAGAATATTTTATCAATTTTAGTAATATTTGGATATTGTAAAATGTTATGATTAAGCTTTTTTTACATTTTTAGTAATGATATTTATTAAAAAAATGTCATTGAAGATATTATATAGGATAATATTTTCTTTTTGTGTTGCTAAATAAATGTTACTTAGACGTAATAATTTAATATTAGTTAATGAATAAATGTTATTAGATGTGAATGATTTAGTATTAGTTAATGATGATGTTATTTGTGATGTTTTGATAACAATATTATAATCTTATATTTAAGATAGTTAATATTTGAGATCCTATACATGTTTGGAAAGGTTATAAAATCATAAATCATGAACTCGTAATATGAAACATAAAATTGTATATATATATATATATATATATATATATAATTATATATGTAAAAAAGTATTATAAAACACATTAAATGATTAAATAATTATTAAAATTATAGTCATAAATAATATATTAATTAAAGTCAAATTATTATAACCAAAAGATTAATTTGTCCCAACAATAGTATTTTCGTGCATATTGTTAGTTGTTAGGGTTGAGTTAAACTTGGAATTTGGATTTCTACACTTATCAAGCCCATAATAAATAAAATACTATTACATTTCGGTTCATCTCTGAAGTTGAATAAAAATTAATTACTGTTGGAACATGTTTTCTAGATATTACATAATTTAACTCCATCATTTCTACTCTTCAATAAATTTGTACGCAAACGAGTATCGATTAAAAAAACTACGCAATAGAATCTTATAATTTTAGGTGATTCTCACTACTATACCGAGTTAACAACAATACAACTCTGATAAATATAGAGAACCAAAAATAACGAATAAATTTATTTACGGGGACCAAAAATCTTATCATCATTTAATAACATAATATTATAATAATATCATTATTAACGTTATCGTAACGGTCACTAACGATAAAATTTAATAATGAAATGTTTAGAAATAATAAGAATAAAAAAATATTATAAAGATTAAAAAACAAATTATAAGAACCAAAATATACATTAAATTTGAACATGATTTTGTATGTTGATAGGTTTTTTTTTTCAGTCCTTTGAATTTGAATTTAATTTTTTAATTCATGTAATTTGAAAAAATAATCAATTTAATTTCTTAAGATATAGACAACTTAATATCATTGATAACGACAAATTGAATTAATTATGAAATATCTGTTGAAAAATGAGAATATCTTATTAGTAAAAATTATATTTATAAAAGATATTATCTGATTAGTTAAGATAAGATATAGAGAATATTACATAATAAGATATGATGAAATAAGATTTTATTTTTTTCATATTTAATATTTGTTTCCTTATCTAGTCCTTGATATACATATTATAAATATAGTATCTTGTACACAAAATTTTATGAATGAATAAAATAGTAAATTATATTATTTTTTAATTTGGTATCAGAGCCAAAAATCAATTCCAGTAGTTGTCTAACCTGAAGGTGTTTTCAATATAGGCATCATTCTCGATGAATCCAACTATGACGTATGGTCACAGTTAATGGAGATGCACATAGCAGAAAGGGAAAAATTGTTCTACATCCGCAATAGGGTGAAACCTCCAACAAAAGATGAGGAGGGATATGAAAAGTGGTATGCTGAGAACCAAAAAGTAAAAAGATGGTTGTTGATGTCCATGAAGTCAGAAATCATGAAAAGGTATATTCGCTTACCCACTCCCCTTAATATTTGGAATGCTTTGTCAAAGGCGTTTTATGATGGAAGTGATGAGTTGCAAGTGTTTTCTCTAAATCAAAGGGAATTCACTGCAAAACAGAACTACAGAACTTTAACTGAATATTATGGGGAGTTGGTTGAGATTTTTAGGGAATTAGACCATCGTGACAAAATAGTCATGAAAGATCCTGATGATGTGAAGTTGTACCAGAAGTCAATTGAGAGATTGAGGGTACATATATTCCTTGCTAGACTAGATGATGATTTTGAAGTAGTTCGTGGAGAAATCTTGCGTAAGGAAGTGACACCTGATTTAGAAGAATGTTATGCATTGATCCGACGAGAAGCTGCTAGACGAACAACGTTAAAAAGGGAAGATATGAATTCAAATGTCATAGTAATGATGACAAATAATCGAACAAGACAACCAAAAGGTTCCGAAAAAGGATACTTTAAGTACACACATTGTAATCGGGTTGGACACTCCAAAGAACGATGCTATGAAATCGTAGGATACCCCGAGTGGTGGGATCACAATCGAGTATCAAAGAAGAATCCAAAAACTCAAATGGCTGCTGCTACAATTGTTGAAGAGGATGAGGCTACCAAAGGATTGGTGCTTGCTACTACAACTACAGGTAATTATGATTGTAATGGTAAGGCATTAATAAGCACATCTACTATTTTGAATAATGCATGGATAATTGACTCTGCATGCTCAGATCATATGACTTTTGATGCTAAACAAATTGAAAACCTTAAACCTTCTTCACAAACAAGTATCTCCACAGCCAATGGTAGTAAATCCAATATTATTGGAGAAGAAAGTATTTCTATTTCAAGTGATCTAAACCTTGATACTGTTCTTATTGTTCTTTCTCTTAAATATAACCTATTGTCTGTCTCTTAAATAACCAAAACTTTGTCATGTGTTGTAATTTTTTGGCCTAACTCTAGTGTTTTTAAGGACATTTGAACGAGGAAGACGATTGGTTATGATATTAGACGAGGAAATTTGTATTACCTGGATTTGACTAAAAAAGATTCAGAAAAAATTGGTCAAATGTGATGAGTCGTTATTTTGATCATTTTCTATGCATTTATTATATCCTAATACAGCACGATTAAGAATCAATTAGTATGATTTAATGTATTTATGAGTTTAGACTCATTTTGGCTTTAAATGATAAATTTGGTCTAATTCGTTATTGTTATTCAGATTTGACAAGGTTTACCCAACTGAGCATAACTTTCACCACAGACCTCTGATTGAGCTGAATTTTATATCAAATTAAAGAGGACTCAAAGATCTACAACATTTATGAAGACATAAAGTTCCCATTCGGAGTGTATCTGGTGTAAAAATGTCTTTAAATGCAGCATATGAACTGTTATGAAAATTCCAGCATTTAAGGATTTGACAAGTCTCGGTAAAATAGGCATAACTCCCTCTACAGATCTCCGTTTGAGATCCACTTTATATCGAATTAAAAAGGATTGACAGAGCTACAAAAGTCATGAAGACATTAAGAGCCAATTCGGATTGCATCTTGGGTGAATATGGCCTTGAAGTTGGACCACGAAGTCTGGACGGGAATTTCAGCAATTAGGCTTTGTAAATCATGCAATTAATTCTTTTTCTTGTTTTGCTGTATGTGGGAATCGAACATGAGACCCTTTTTCACTTAATTTTGGCATGTGCAAGGCATGAGGGACCACCAAATTGAATTGAAAAGAAAATGCACTTTGGAGACAGCCAGGAAACATGCCAGGAATCACTCCACACTTGCATATGATGGGGGCTACCAAATTGCAATTGAAATTGGATTTAAAAGGAACACACTTGCAATGTTACGGGAGTTTTTTTTTAGTTTTTAGTTTTTAGTTTAGGTTCTCCTCTCTTCTCTTCTTTTCTTTTTCATTTAGCTTCCCTTTTGTTCCAGCCATCAATTAAATGTTCCAGTGTTTTAGTTCATCAATCAATTTGGGATTTTCTTCTTCTTCTTCATCTTCTTCTTTAGTTGCTTTGTGTTCTTTACTTTCTTTATAAATTCTTCATGTTCTTTATTTTGCTCTTCATGTTTTGGTTAATTCATTTAAATTTCCAGCACCCATGTTTAATTCTTGCACTTATTTTCTGCATCTTCAATTTCCAGCCATTTTAATTCCAGCAATTTAAATTCCAGTAATTTAATTTCCAGCAATTTAAATTCCAGCACCTTTAATTTCCAGCAAGTGTTCTTCATTAAGTTTAGCATTTTAATTTTATTTTTTTTTATTTCTATTATTCAAAAGTTTTATAGAAGTTTATAAAGTTCTAAACTAGGAGGCTCTGCCACCTTCACCTGAATTTTATAAAGTTCTATTCAATTTTCTCTGATTCCTTTTAATTCGAATTTAATGGAAGTTTAATTTTGAAGGATTAGTCTTCTTGAATTGGATTGCAATGTTGCTTTGAGGTTCCTGTTGAATATTGGTTATGCTCTCTTTGTGCTTAATTCTTCATCAATTATTCCAATGCTTAAATGCCCAATAGCTGTTCATGCTTAATGTTTCAGTTAATAGGCAAATTGTATCTCTTCTCATGCTTAATGGGTTGATTTACAATTTGCTGGAAATGGAATGATTGATGTGTGTGGATGCTTAATTCGCATAAGGAAAACCTAGAGTTAGTTTTCGCTTAGTTATTTAACTCGGGTTGAATTGAGAATTGAGTAAATTGAGCAAGTGCTTTGATTAATTTTCGCTTAGTTAATTAATCATGTAACCAAGGATAAGTGAAATTACAATCTAATCAAGAGGCTAATCCTACTTTAACTCTTGTTAATTTCTCTTTTTTATAATTCTGTTTTCACAAGCATAAACCCCCCTCACTTCGTGTCTTGTCTTTGATAGAAACAATGATGATGGTCCTTGAGAGACGACCTAGGAGTCATTCCTAGTATACTGCATATTAATTGTAAAAATTTGTGCGAGTGCGACCTCGTACCAAAATGCTAGCAACAACAGATTCTCAAGGAGTAAGGAAAGGCGAGGCCATTTGGTTATGGCATAAGCGTTTAGGACATGCATCTTTTAGCTACATAAATAAATTATTTCTGAATATTTTTGATAAAATAGACACTTCAACTTTGTATTGTGATGTTTGTGAGTTTGCAAAGAGTCACAAAACTTCTTTTCCATTAATTTCAAATAAGAGTTCGCTTCTGTTTATGATTGTTCACTCTGATGTATGGGGTCCATCCAAAGTTAAAACATTGGGTGGATCAACATGGTTTGATGATTGTATTTGAATGACTTGACTTTGTATGATGAAATCGAAAAGTGAAGTTGAAGGTTTATTTCAAAAATTTTGCAAAATGGTTGAGACTCAATACAAATCACAAATTCAAGTATTGCATAGTGATAATGGAGGAGAGTATATGCATTTAGAACTTCAATCTTTTTTGGTAGCTAAAGGAATTGTTCATCAAAGATCTTGTCCAAATACTCCACAACAGAACGGAGTAGCTGAACGAAAGAATCGGCATCTATTAGAAGTGATTCGAGCTGCACTAATTAGTGCCCACATGCCAGCAGTATATTGGGGAGAAACTCTTGCATATGCAGCATACACAATCAACCGAACACCGTCTAGATCTCTTGAGTATAAAACACCTCTTCAATCACTTATGCATGCAATAGTAAGTCCAAAAATTGTTGAATTAACTCCGAAATTTTTTGGTTGTGTTGCTTATGTTCACTTGCACAAGGATCAAATAAGTAAGTTATCTCTTAGAGCTGACAGGTGTGTGTTTCTTGGCTATGCTATCCATCAAAAGGGGTACCGGTGCTATCATCCACAAACCAAACGAATGTTCACTACTATAGATGTTGCTTTTCACGAGACACTGACATATTTTTCCCCTAAGTCTGAAATTCAGGGGGAGAATTGTGAAGAAATTCATACTTTGATCCCTGAACAAGTTGATATCTTGGTACATCATGAAATTCAAGACAATGTAACAAGTAGTGATGAGAGTGTGCAACAACCTAATGATCAACTAACGCAAAATGAGGAAGAGGTACATCATGGAGTTCTTGAGCATGCCGAGATTGAGAGTTTACCTATTGATGCAGACACTACAGATGACGTCAACAATATACCACACCAATCGTCTCCTCAAGAACCTAATATAGACAAAAGAATTCTACCGAATCGTGTCACTAGAGGTATTCCTAAGCTTACTTATGATCCTGACTTCACTAGCAAAGTTAGATACTTTATGAGTAATTACATTTCTAACCAAAATTTGTCTAACTCAAATGGTGCATTCATAAGTCAATTATCTAGTGTATCTATTCCTAATAGTGTGCAGGAAACGTTAGCTGACTCTGGATGGAAGGATGCCATGAATGAGGAGATGAGATCCTTGAAAAAAAATGAAACGTGGGAGCTGGTGGATTGTACGATTAGAAAGAAACCAGTGGGATGTCGATGGGTGTATACAGTGAAGTTTAATGCAGATGGTAAAGTTGAGAAATTCAAAGCTAGATTGGTGGTAAAAGGGTATACACAAGCATATGGAGTAGATTATACTGAAAAGTTTGCTCCCGTAGCAAAAATGAGCATTGTTCGGGTATTATTATCTCTAGCTATAAATCTTGATTGACCCTTACAACAATTTGATGTAAAAAACACATTCTTACATGGAGAATTATCTGAAGAAGTTTATATGGAGCTACCAGAAGAATGTAAAATCCCTGATACACATGGGAAGAAGGTGTGCAAGCTAAAGAAGTCATTGTACGGACTAAAGCAATCACCCCGAGCATGGTTTGGGAGATTTACCAAGTCAATGATTGCTTTCGGATATCAACAGAACAATCAATATCATACCTTGTTTTTAAAAAGGAAAGAGGGAAAAATTACAATTCTTATTATTTATGTTGATGACATGATAGTCACGGGAGATGATCAAGAGGAACGCAATTCATTAAAGGAATATTTGGCAAGAGAATTTGAGATAAAAGACCTTGGTTCTTTGAAGTACTTTCTTGGGATTGAGGTCTCAAGATCAAGATCAGGTATCTTTCTGTCCCAGCGGAAATATGCATTGGATTTGTTAAAAGAAACTGGGATAACAGCATGCAAACCAGTAAATTCTCCAATTGAAGGGGGATTGAAGTTGTGTATTGAAGAAGATCAAACTCCGGCAAACAAAGGAAGATATCATAGACTTGTAAGGAGATTAATGTATCTCGCACACACCAGGCCAGATTTAGCTTATGTTCTTAGTGTGGTGAGTCGATTCATGCACAATCTTGGTGAACAACACATAGATGTGGTCATACGAATCTTAAAGTACATAAAGGCTACTCCCAGAAAGGGAGTTTTGTTCAAAAAGGGATCTAACTACCAGGATGTGGTGGTTTATACTGATGCAGATTGGGCATGTGCTCTTGATGATAGGAGATCAACTTCATGATACTTTACATTTGTATGAGGTAATCTTGTCACATGGAGAAGCAAGAAGCAAAATGTTGTAGCTCATTCTAGCGCTGAAGTTGAACTCAGAGGAATTGTTCTTGTACTCTGTGAAAATATGTGGCTTAGACTACTTCTCCAGGACTTAGGGTATGTACACACATCTCATTAAGTTGTATTTTGATAACAAAATTGCGCGCGACATTGCTCACTATCCTATCCAACACGATCGTATGAAACATGTGGAAATTGATAGATTTTTTATCAAGGAAAAGCTTTATAAAAATATTCTAGAATTGTCAAATATTCGATCTGAAGATTAACTAGCAGATATTCTTACAAAGACTGTTACAAGTCAGACTTTTGAGAAACTATTAGACAAGTTGGGAATGTATGACATCTATTCACTAACTTGAGGGAGAGTGTTGAAAAAAAAATATCTTATTAGTGAAGATTATATTTACAAAAGATATTATCTGATTAGTTAAGATAAAATATAGAGAATATTATATAATGAGACATGATTAGATAAGATTTTATCTTTTTTATATTTAATATTTGTTTTCTTATTTGTAATACTATAAATACAATATCTTATACACAAAATTTTATGAATGAATAAAATAGTGAATTATATTATTTTTCAACTATATCAATTGTGCGGTATAATATTTTCATCAATATATAAGTTGTTTCGCAATAGAAAATAAAACAAGTTTACTAGCAACGTCTATAGATTGATGGACTAAAATAGATTTTATATTATATATATATATATATATATATAATAAAAATTATTTTTAAATTTGGAGACTAAGAATAAACTTATAAAATTTGATATACTAAATTCATATTTAAGACTTAAAAGAATATTTTTATCATCAATGTTGTTTTAACAGTTCATCTAAAAAAATGTTCTTATTTTCATAAATACAACAATAATTTAAAGATGAACTTATCTAGAAAAATATAATATTTATTTGAATTAACTGTAAAAATATCTCAATTAAAATCATATATTTCATTTGAATTATATAAAAAATAATTTGTTACGGTAAAGTTTAAAAATCTTTTCATAATAGTCAGTTTTGTATTTAAAGTAATTAGTAATTGAAAAAATGAAAAAACAAGTTAGGTAAAAAATAATTTATTGTCAAATGTAACGATGAAATATATAACAATGTTTGCCCGTGAGAAGGTTTTCAAATATAATGATAAAATATTCTAATGTCAAATTTGTACTAAAAAGTTTAGCTCCAGTTTCGAGTAGTTTTTGGTTTTATTTTAAAATTTTTAAAATCTAATTTTAGATTTAAGTTTTTAGTATAGAGTTTTTGCATTTCTAATTTAGAAAAAAATTATTGTTAATCAGTTTCCATTGATCATTGGTGTCCAATCTCGATTAAGCAGTAAAATCTTTTCATCTTTCTTTTAACATAATATTATAAAGAGGTTGACTTGTCGATCAATCAACAAAATTTTGTATAGCTATTAGATTATGTACGCGTATTATCATCAATTAATAATATTAGGCAGAGGGACATAAAATGACATCAAATTAAGATTGACGAATGTTTATATATAATATTAAATCATTCAAATTTATATTATGTAAGAAATTATTGGAAAGAACAAGTTAATAAGTCTATATATCATATATAATTTGAACTAAAATAATTTTATACAGTTTAAAAGTGATTTTTTTTAAGTTCATCACAATTTTAATCTTATGTTCTAATTCTCTTCAAATCTTTGAGGTTATCCTTTTTTAATATATATATATATATATATATATATCCGTAAAAAAAGTTATGTAATTACTGAGTGAATTCTTCTTAATCAATCCGTAAAAACATAACACATCATCAATTTATTTAACATCATTGCGGGATAAAAGACTACAAAAATATAAATTATATAAACAACAAAGACTACTTTTAATTATAAAATAAAAATAAAATTTATTTAAATTATAGGGACCAAATATATATATTCTAAAATTTTAATTTATATATAGTAGAAAATAATTATTTAATTTATGTAAATAAAATTTGTAATTACTTTATTTTACTTTGCTGCAATTTACTTTTTTTTTTTTTACTTTTTATTCCTCTAAAAAAAATTTATTTTTAACCTTCGTAACCTAGTATATTTTATTTTTAATTTTTTTCAAAACTTTATTTCATTTTTTATCTCTATAATTTAATTATTTTTATATTTATTCATTTCAACTTATATTTTTTATTTTACTTCTTCTAGAAAATTTACCGTAATGAAAGACGAAATAATTTAAAATTATATGGACAGAAATATATTATAGTTTTAAACTTCATATTGTATTTCATGTTTTAATAAATAATCTATACTGCAATATAAAATTATTTTTTAATATTGATAATTTGGTATATCTTCCACCAACTATTACACATTTAATATTGAATAATTTTTTACAAGATCCATGGTGAGATGAAAAGTTACTTTAACATAGACAATTTATATACAATTTTATTTTAATCTAAAATTATTTGACATCTCATTTATATAAATCATAATCCACATATTATATAGTTTTCAAAGTAAGAACCATTTAATTGTAATTTAAAAATAATGTGTTAAAAAAGATGAGAAATTAAATAAAATCTCTACAAACAATCTCAGCCAATAAAAATAGATAAAAATGCTCTATGTGAGTGAACGCAATCTAACAAATCCTTTATGTATTCACTAACTTATATTTGTTTTCTCAAGAGTAGGTTAACATGTTAGACCTTGAGGGTATTTCATGAAATTTATGGATATAATTTACTAAAAATAAATAAATTTAACAACTCCAATTATATTATGTGTGTGCTAAATCATGCATACATTTAGTAGTCTTTTATCTTTCTAATAAAAAATCAATATTGTCTTTTATTTTCTAAGAAAATATTTAATCCTTTAACATTTTCTAAGAAATTATTTTACAGTTCAAATGATAATTTAAATTATACAGGATAAATTATTTTATATATATATATATTATATATATATATATATATATATATATATATATATATATATATATATAGTTTTTGTTGGAGACAGAAACATCTGAAAAAAAATTCCTGCTCAAATTATAATAATAGAAAAGATTAACGTTTATTCTTAATATAAATCATAATAATTAGAAATAATAAAATTGGATAATTAATGAAAGACTATTTAATGAGATTTTTTTTAATTGTTATTGTGAAATAAAATATGAAACAAAAATCATATTTTTTTTTTATATATACAAAAAATAAAATACCTAACATTTACAGTGAAAATATAATATTATTATTTTTAGTTGTAAAGATTTTATACGGATAAATCCTTGATTTCACCCTAAATTAATATTATTAGAAATAATATAATATTATTATTTTACAATTATAAAAATGAAACATAATGGTAATTTAATAATATTGTGATTTTATTTTTCTTTACACCATTATCAATTTTCACTTATATTTTTTTTTGTTATTTACTGTTTGATTTTTTTTTTACACGAGTCAACGTTGATTTATTATAGATCTAAAATGAAAAGGAGATAACTTATTGTTAATTAGTTTTTGAAAAGGAGATAATTTATTGTTAATTAATTTAAGTTGAGTAGTAATGTGATTTCATTTTTGTTTTGTAATATTGTTATTTTTTTTATTTATTATTTTTATTTGATTCTCTTGTGGAAGGAATATGTTAGAGCGGGCAAGAATATGAAAGGATAAAAAGGTACAAAAGTATGTAATATTAATAATAATATTAATTATGAGTTTATCTATGTTGAGTCTAATTTGTAAGATTGTTGAATGATCTATTAACGTAATCTCTAATATTGTAACTTTTTTAATATTTAAGTTCTTTTTTAATTTTATAAATATGTGAGTATTTAATGATTTTGATATAATATCAATTAGTTGCTCCTTTGTTTCACAATGTTCTAACCTTAGCTTATTCTTTCTTACTTCTCTTTGATGAAATGGAACCTTGTTTTAATATGTTTGTCCCTTTTATAAAAAAATTTGGATTTCTCATCAATCTGATAGCAGATTTGTTGTCAATCTTTAATGTCATTGCATTCTCAGGTCTTTCAATTATTTGGTTCATCAAGCTCTCAAAGCCAAAGTGTTTGACAAACTGTATAAGCAACAAAAATGTATTATGTTTTATAGGAGGAGAGTGTTACTATAGATTGTAGTTTATAACATAAGAGATTGGTGATTTTCCCCATTAAAAACACATAACATGTTGTACTTTTGCATTATCTTTATCTCTAGTCCAATTTAAATATGAATATTCCAATAATTCTCCTTCATTCTAATGTGCAACATTAAGTAGCAGGATGCGATAGTCAATTGTTCCATTATTGTACCTCGAAACTCTTCTAACAGCTACAAAGTGAGATGTCTTTGATTTCTCCATGAATTTGCTTAGTAGACCTACACCAACGCAAATTTTTGGTCTACTGCAGCAAAGGTATCTCAGACAACTAGTCATTGGTCTATAAAGTATAGCATTCACAAGCCTTCCATCTTCATCTATGTTAAGTTTCAGGTTTGGTTCAACGAGTGTTCTACTACATTATAGTCATCCATTCTGAATTTTTCCAACACCACTCTAGCATATTTAATTTGATGCAGCAGAATGCCTTTCCTACTTACATGAATTTCATACCAAGGAAATAAGATAGCTTTCAAAGATCAGACATTTCAAATTGATCTTTCATCCAACTTTTAAAATTTTCCATCAACTCAACATTCCTACCCGTCACCAAAAGGTCATCAACATACAAACTCATTATTAACACTTCATCATTCTCAATTCTGGAATAAATTCCATATTTTACTTCACACTTGGTGAAGCCTTACTGCACAAGAGAGTTATCAATTTTATTGTTCCAAGCTCTTGAGCCTGTTTAAGACCATATAACGCATTCTTTAGTTTGAGAACTCTATCTTCCTTTCCAGCAACAATGAAACCTGGTGACTACATCACATATACTTACTCTTCCAATTCACAGTTCACGAAAACAGATTTGACATCAATTTTGTGCATTTCATAGTCTTTGTCGCTGACAAGAGCCACAACAATTCTCACAGTCTCCATTCTAGCAACAGAAGCAGAGACTTCTTTGTAGTCTAACCCTTCTGTTTATAGAAAACCTTTTTCCACGAATCCAGCCTTATACCTAGCTTCAACTTTGTCTTATATATTCACCTAACATCAATTGGTCTTTGATTTCATGGTAGATCAGATAACTCCCAAATTTGATTCTTCTGAATTGCAAGTATTTCTTCTTTCATTGCTTCTAACCACCTTAGATCATGAACTGCATCTTCAATACACACTGGTTTAGGTTCTATTTTAGCATAAAAAGCCATATGAACAAGATCATTCTCATCTTTCGCGTCTCCAATCAATTCCCCAACTAAAGTTACTACGTTGTCAGAACTGATCACATAATCTTCTAATCTTGACGGTGCTTTTACTTTTCTTGTAGATCTACTTGTTCCGCATTTTACTTGTTCACTTCTTCTATTATAAGGCGCTTCTGGTATCCAATTAACAATATCATTTGTATCTTCTCGTAGTAACTCTAATATGATATTTACATTTCTTTCACTTGAGTTCCAAGTCTAAAATGACTTCTCATCAATTATCACATCCCCACTTATAATTATCTTCTTTGAGATAAGGTCATATAACTTATATGCTTCTGTTGGATGATATCCAACCAGAAGCAATTTCATGCTCTTGTCATCAAGCCTTTTTCTTATCTCATTAGGGATATGTTTCAAACAAACTGATCCAAACAATCTTAAATGTTTTACACTAGGCTTCTTTCTTAATCACATCTCTTTGGGTGTTTTATCTTTTAACTCATTTGGTTGGATACGGGTTCAAAATGTAAGCTATAGTGTCAATAGCTTCACCCCAAAAAGAATGTGGCAACCCTTTGCTCTTTATCATGCTCCTAGCCATGTTAAGTATAGTTCTATTCCTACTTTCAACAACACTATTATGTTGTGGTGTATAAGGAGCCACAATCTCATGTATAATACCCTTTCTTTTACAGAAATTTAGAAATTCACCATTATTATATTCTCCACCACTATCTGATCGTAGAATCTTAATAACTTTGCAACTTTGTTTTTGTACCAGTTTCTTAAATTCAACAAAGCAATCAAACACTTCTGATTTTCTACTAATCAGATAAGCCATATTCTTTTATTGAAATCATCAATAAAGGCGAGGAAGTACTTGTTGCCTCCAAGTGAAGCTTTTTCAGATGGTCCACATACATCTATATAGATCACCTCCAATGTATCTTTGCTTATAGTCTTAAATGCACTTTGAATGAATCTCTTGCTTGCTTTCTAAGCATGCAACTTTCACAAGATTCTATACCCTTTCGAATTTGAGGCAGTCCTGACACCATTTGTTTATGTGCTAATTTGCTCAAGCTCTTAGAGTTTATATGACCAAATCTCAGGTGTCATAGCCAGTTGACATCTAAAACTTCAATTGTATAACAAATATGATCGGACATTGAGAAATTAACTTTGAAGGTTTTATTTTTATTGAGAGGAGCCTTCAAAATTGATATGTTGTTTTTATCAAGAATTATCAACATTGGATCCTTCCAATCAATCTTATAACCTTTTTTCTAAGAGCTGACCAATACTGAACAAATTGTGTCTCATGACAGGAATGTAAAATACTTTTGAAATGATTGCACAATGGAATTGTCAACAAACTTCACTTTGGTCTTAAACTTCTCATTTAGTTCAATGAACCAACTCTTTTTTTAAAAGACATGTGGTTTGAACAACTTGTGTCTAAGTACAAGGATTCACCAAAAGTTCATCCTGGTTTTGTAGTGGTCACCATTAATAAAACCTCATCCTCATATTCTTCTTTTTGAGCTACATTAGCTTCCTCTTCTTTACCACTTGCTTTATTCCAAGAACCAACCACATAGTGACTATATTTGCTGCAATTATAACATTATGCATGACTCTTATCATAGCTAGAACCAGATCCTGATATACTACTTCTCCATTGTGAATTTCTGGGTTTTCTTCCTCATTTTCATTTTCATTGAGAATTATTGCCACGATCTCTTTTCTATTACAAGTTATTATCATATTGGCCACCTTTTTTAGAATTATCACCACAACCTTCATTACGGTTTTCTTCTAGAAATCCTTTTCCACTAGCTTTTTTTTTATTGAATTTCCCACTTTCACCATTATTCTCCTTTGTTTGTTTTGTCAATAAGGAGGTTGGTTTTTGGTCATCTCTCTCACATGATCTCTGTGCGTAAGCATTTAGAGAGCCTTGCAATTCTTCTAACTTCAAAGAATCTAAATTCTTTGATTCTTCAATTGCAACACAGATCATGTCAAGTCTTAAATCAAGAGTGTGTAACACTTTTTCGACAACAACAAGCTCTTTTAATTCCTCTCCACATGACTTTATCAAATTTGTAAGAGAATGTCAACGTGTAAAGTATTTTTGAATTGTTTCTTGGGTCCCATTTGCAATAGTCCATATTGACGACGCAAGGTTTTTAATCAGATCGTCTTCAATCACTCCACTCTGGTGGTGTAACTCTAGGCCAAAATATCTCAAGCCTCCTTCGATGTTATTGCTGAAGAAATCTTCTTGAAATTCCTTTCGTCAACGACGCATTGATGAATGTATAAAAGGGTTTTGCAATCACCACAATTTGCATCGCGATGTATAGCTTACTATGCATCAGTCGAGAATTCGGTGTAGTCACTCAAAACAATGTCAAGAACCTCCTGAAAATCAAATATCACATTCATCTTAATGCACTAATGATCATAACTATTTAGGTTCTTCTTATCTAACATTTTGACATATTTCGAAGTAAGATTCCGCTTCGTTGTTCGTCTTTCTTAATTATTTATCCCTGATTTTAAAACTCTTTGGTATCATTTTACAAGAGTGTACAATATCATTCTACAAGAGTGTGGACGGACAAGAGATACTATTATATGTCTTATATTGTATTCTCATAAATGTAATAAAGATATCATTAATCACAGTATTAATTATGATTCTATTGAGTCTGACCAAATAAGTTGTTAATTATTTACCAACATAACGAACAGTAATTTTACTAAGGGACATAAAGTCATTTATAAAGTGTAGTTTCATCCGTTTGTAAAGTTTTATTTTTTTTTTTTTAATTTATTTTTCTAATTAAGTGGTTTAAAGCTTAGTTAATCTCGACCATATGTGACTTGGTACTTAAGTAGAAAAAAAATAACAATTTAACAATTTCTTGGCAAATGAAAGAATGTTGCGAAATAAACATTAGTTTTATTAGATTGAATAAAAATATTAAATTTATCTTACTAGAATGTTCTTTTAAGAATTTATTACAATATAAAGGAATGATTAAGTTTCTAAGTTGTGGTTTAATGATATTGTAACTTTTTTTCTTTTCTTTTATTTTTTATTTTGTATTTATTAATAATTTATTTTATTTATTTAATTTTAAATATTACGAAGGTTTTAAGATAATTTAAAAAGAAAATCTTATGAATAATTTATAATACATTTATAACTAATTTTGATAAAGCCGAGATGAATAACTTATCAATAAAAATTTATATAAATAAGAATTCATTATATGAGATTTTTATTAAATTATTTATTTGAAGAAATCCTCATTTTTTTCTTATTTTTATTTTATAATTGTTTTTTATGTTTTTCCCACAGTCTCATGTTTAAAATTAAACAATATTAATAAAATAATAGAGATAAAAGTAAATACCAGAAATTTTTACTATCGAGAACATATATATTTTATTATATAAAATAAAAGTATTGAAATAACTACCTGAAAAAATTTCCAATTTTATAGGGAAAATAGTGGTTACAATTAGGGACAATGAAGCAAAATATATGCATTTACGAATTATAATATTTGAGTAAAATTTCAATTACATGTCATTCAAGTAAATATTAAATTTTAACTTAATTGAAAATATATTACTAATATTTTAATTATTATTTTTAATTACTTGGAAAATAATCATTAATTTCCATTCAGATCATTTAAAAAAAGTATATTTAAATTAAATTTTTGAATGTGAACAGTTGAAATTAACAAGTAAAACAAGTTCAAATCTTTTAAAATTACTTTTTAAAATATTTGAATTTATATGTAACATGGATGTTCTAAATAATACTGTGAGTATTAATATTAAAACAGGTAATACATAACTATTTTAAAATGAACTAATATTTTGATGATTGTTTTTAATTCTTTGTAACAAAAATCATTAATACTAAGAAAATCATTATTTCTTCCTCTTTCCTCTACAATGATTTTAGGGCCCAACTATAAACAAAGTAAGTCTTAGTCACTACTATTAGTTTAAGCCATTCAATTCTTTGAATAAAAAATCTTTGCTTTAATTTTGCGTTGATTCAGCGTGCTTGCACGATTGAAAACATGTTCAGAAAGAAAACCATCATTTTCTTTATCTTCCCTCTACAATTATTTGCTTTAATTGATTTGTGTATATATTTAAGTAAGCATGTACAATTCCAAAGACCATGATTGGAAGTGCGTGTTAATTATGTGTAGCCACCTTTTGACATATTTTGTCACACGCACGACTACAATAACACTAAAATTATGCCTAATTATTTGTTATGTGTTTACTTGCCGCGCTGAATCTCCGCCTCTAACAACGCTGAAAGAGATGACAAAAGCAAATTTTTTTACTATATATATAGAAACAATTGTTTTAGTTACTATATAAGTAAAAAAAAAAATTGTTTTATTACCTGTCCTAGTAACTTTTTTTTTTTCGTATCAACACCTCCGCTCTTTCTTCTTTTCCTTCTTCTTAGTTTGTTTTCTTATCTTTTCCTCATCGACACTTCCATCCTCCTTACATTTAACAGGGTTAAACAAATTTTTGGTTTATGTAAAATTTTATATTTCATTTCTTAGTCCCTAAGAAATATTTTTAATCTTTCGTTTATTTTTATTACTCAATTAGTTTTCTTGGAATTAAATTTTTTTTATCTATATATTGCATGTTTTTAATCTTTCTCATCAACTGATTTTGAACAATAAAAATATGAAATTTTACTTTATTAAAACTTATTTAAACCCTGATTAATTTATTTATTATAGTTAAACTCTGATCTACACCAAAATCACCTATATTTTTCTTACTCATTCCCATTAATAACATGAAACTTCTGCAAACTCACACAGTCAAAGATGATCGAGTTATCTGTGTGTGAGATAATTAATAGATAATTTATTAATAACAATTAAATTTTTAAATAAAATCAAACATCAATTAATAAATATTAAAAAGATAATTATTGTTATGTTAAAAAATATCTTAATAATAATTGTCGTTACTGTAATTATTGTAAATATCACTATCGAATTGGTACTATCATACATGTGATAATATATTTTCAATTCAATAATAACCGACCATATCCTGCAAATACACAAGGACGAGTGTGTAACAATAAACTTTTAACCAATAATTATTAATAAAGAATAAATTTAATAAATAAAAATATACCTTTCTTATGAAAAGAAGTTTATTACGGTACAAATTTGGTTTTGTGCGTCCATCTTCCAACAACACAAATATAAAGAAACAAAATTGAAGCGTTGGACGATGACGAGAGCATAGAAAATTAAATAAAGAAACATAACTTTTTGAAGGAAATTTTAAAATTATTATCCTTATTTTGAGCAAGGAAATCTTTATTTACAATATTGATAGGTCGTAAATATTGCTTAGCATGATAAACTTGTCATCACAAGGTTGATTTTGTATTTGGTTATCAAAGATTGAAGAGGTATATATATATATATATTCTGAAATCACTTTTCTTATTCCACTATTAAGAGATATTTATTTCTTAAAATATCTTATATACACAAGAGTAATAATAATGTGTATAATGTTACAATATGGTATAAATAAATCATAAAAAAAAAAAAAAGACTGGTACAAAATAATTATAATGGATGCTCTAGATGGACGTAAAGTGATTGATATTATATCTCGAGGATCAGAATTTCTTATTTTCAAAAGTAAATCTATAAATATATATATATATATATATATATATATGATAATCTATTATGTATGCAATAATTAAGATCGAGACAGAAAAACAAATAAATTAATCATAAAAGGATCAAATTCATGGGAAAAAAAAGAAGACGGAGACAATTCTATATAATGCTAAAGGGAAGATGATAAAAATTTAGACCAACAGATATGCAAATAAGACCTTGGTCATAGGGTATAATAAAAATAATTGATTATCCGTAAGGAAATTTAGTTGATCTGTTCAATGTTGAATATAATAAATTAATAAATTGACATGATTTATCTATTAATTTTTATGAATAAGGTTATGATTCATATATTATTTAATGAATAGTTATCAGATTAAATTGATATAAGATATTTTTATATTTAGAAATTTTAAATTTTAAATTGAATGAATAATTATTAGAATTGGAAATAAGTCATGTTGTGAATTTAAATTTTGATCTATATAAAACAAGTCTTAATCTGATTCATTTATTTAAAAGTTTAGATTTAATTCTTTTTATATTTGAATTTTTTTATCAAGTTTAATAGGTCAATATGCTTTTATATATATAATATTCAAATTATATATTATATTTATATTAATAAATATTTTTTAATAATCATGTTTATTAAAGAGAAAAAAATTAAGGAATGAGAAAATAAAGAGACAATTCATATTGATTTCTAATTAATTTGTTTAGACATTTATCTATTAAGAAAAATTTTCATGGATGAATCAAATAGATTCTTACTAAAATAAATTTAGATAATTTTCTAATTAGATTTTTAATAAATTAATAAATTATTTTAATTCTACACAAAATAAATTTTGCCACCCGTAGGTAGCACCCAAT
The DNA here is from genome assembly GCA_026586105.1 of Hylodesmum podocarpum. Lineage (NCBI taxonomy): Eukaryota > Viridiplantae > Streptophyta > Magnoliopsida > Fabales > Fabaceae > Hylodesmum > Hylodesmum podocarpum. The sequence continues at coordinate 9,840,537 of JALJEV010000623.1, read as the reverse complement.
GGACAACATACACTTCTATTCATCAGCCAAGAAATTGGATAAATAAGTAACCCCAAGCTTTAGTGCTTAAGGGCAATAATTGACCTTTTTTAGCTGATTAAAGTTCTTTGCTTTAATCAATTTTTGTCCCTTGTTTGTGACGTAAGAAACCTCTTCAATATTTATATTAAAAAAAAAGAAGAAAGATCTTGAAGAAATTTCGTGTGTTTCTTGCTAGGGCTATTTATAGATTTCAATAACTTTTTGATGTCTTTTTTTAATTTTTGGTTTTATTTATTAAATGCAACATAAAAAAATTTAAAATAAATGAGTGACGGTGATAATTATATATAATATCAGGTACAGTGTAAATTATTTTATGTTTAAATAATAAAACTATTTTCAACAAATAATTTTTTAGATCTTTCATCTTTTGTCTAAAACTGGCGTGTGAATAATATATATACACGCTTAATATTTTAAAAATAATATATATATATATATATATATATATATATCGAAACTATTAATTTTTAGCTTAAAATGTTATAAAAACATATTTTACTTTTCTTAAAAATATTTAAACATGTTTAAAAAATGTACAAATAGTAACCGGAAAAGGCAAGTCAAAGAGATATCAAATACACTACACGATTGTCCGAATAAAGGGGAAAAGTTTGAGGAAATAAAGTATGAAAGGAAAGCTTAGAATGCATGATAGTGTGTGATATAACATGACATATTACATATGCTGGGTGGGATTCCTTTTTTATGTTTTTCAAAAATAGTTTTGGACTCATTGATCGAGACCTACCATTGATCTTATCCATTTTCTAAATATTAAATATCACAAACAACCTCAATCAATATAATAAATGAGATAATGTGAAAATGAATACTAACGTCAATTTTAATGTTGGTGTTTCTTTCACGGCAAAAAAAAATAAAAATTCTCCATATAACATGCAAAATAATATACAATAATCATGTCACAAACTATATGCACCCATCATTATATACCCTGCATATGCTTACAGCCACATAACATTATAAGGCCATTCGAAAAATCATCATATCTCGTGTACTACCTGATAACTAAACCACCCGCATTGTAATTGATTATCCAAAATCAACCCCTACCCATTAATTTTTATTTTTATTAACATTACTGGAATCATTCGCGAAACTTAATCACAGATTCTTTATTCTTCTCCAAAAGGATATTTTGTTGGAATTGAATATAGATGCTCCCCACAGACCAATTGAATTATTATCCATTAACTAACCGCCCAGTAAATTAGTACTGTATAGGTTCCACCAAAACGCCTTCCGTCGGTTTTTATCCAAATGCCAGGGTGATTGCTGTCTGAAACTTGCAAAGTTGAAACTAGCTTGTATATGTGTAAAAAATTCACCGGTAAACAGCATACAGACGTGCGGCAAAGTGACCAAAATAAAATTTATGATTATCCCTGATACACACACTTGGACTACTTTGGGACACACCAAGTGGGATTGGACCCAAGTCTGAGAAATGAGAAAGCCTTATCCCAAGCCATGTATCAAATATGATTCTGGCTTTTACCTTCTCTAAATTGATTGTGTCTAATCAATCAAAGATACATTTATTTCTTGCATACCAAATATTCCAAACACATGCCCCCCACACCGACATCCAAATTTGCATACCTTTCAATGATAGCCCCCCATTTTCATGTTGCATGAAGTGACTCAAACGATGGCGTGACAGTGCTCCTACCCTTCCAAGCCAAGTATAGCATTCCTTCCAGATGCCATGAATAGCATGACAAGTGAAGAAAATATGCTCACTAGATTCAATCTCAGTTTACGTTACACACTATACAGAGAGGGGACGGATTTGGTTGTAGAGTATTCCTCCTAAGCAAGTTTAGATTTTGCTGGCAGCCTATTGAGTAATAACGTGCAAATCATGAACTTTGTCTTTGGGGGTATCTTCAGTTTCCATATCATTGCTAATTTTTTTATCTACTTCACTCCTAGTATTCAAGGAATATAGCTTCTTGTATGCCGATCCAACAGTATATTTTCCTGTAGAATTTCCTAGCTAGTCACATCCATTCATCTTCGAAATTTCTCCTAGTATGAACCTGACTTATCTGTGATTGTAATACACGAATCATATCCTCAACAAACAGCTCCTTCCGCCATTAAAGTCCCAAATCCATTAGTTTTGTTGCCAGCTACCCATATCACCAATATTTTGTTTTTTTCTGACAACATGAACAGCCTCGGATAAATATTTTTCGCGGCTTCTAAGAATAAGAATTGGTTCTCAATATATTTTTGTTGAACAAAGACGTGAGCTTTACCTATAGAGCTAATTAATTTTTATAAAAAGAATTTACAAAAATTTCTAAAATTAAGAAAATTAGCATATTTTATTAAAAAATAATTAAAGTAACTTTAGAATCTAGCTTGGATTATTTATAAACAAAATGCGATAAGAACTCTTTTATTGAATGATATATAAAATATAACTTAAGACCTAAAAATAATTTCTACCATTAGAAATGTCCTGATTAAATACAAAACATTAATTCATAAAAAATTCTAAGAATTACCTTTGGAAATATTATTTTAAAAATCAGGAAATTTTATAAATTCTCAGTTATATTATAAATTCCCAGATCAAGTTCCAGTTATATTATATATTTCTCGACTAGAGCAGTTGCTGACATGAGATTAAGGTATTTCTGTTTTCTATTTTTTAAAATAAAAACTTATTTAATAAAAATAATTGTTGAAAAATGTTTTTATACTACTATTTCTTTTTAGTTTTCAAAATTAAAAAATCAGATCTTTTAAAGAATGTTGAAAGTTTATTAATCATGTTTATTACAGTTTTGCATATTTTCCTTGGTTACAACTTTTTAAAATTATTTATATAATAAGTTTTTAAAACTTAAAAAAAATGAAAGACTTAGTCCAAGGAAATGGATGACGAATTTGCATGGGAAAGTTAAGAAAGGATTAAGGGAAGACAAATTCTAGCATGAGAAAATGGAAAAGATAACTAATAATTTTACATAATTATAAATCAATTTAATTTTATAATTATTTTACTTTATATTTTTCACCATGTGAGCATAACTTATATAATTAAGTTGTTTTTTTTAATAATATATCAATATATTTAATTCTTTTAAACAGCATAAAGTATCATGAGTATCCATGTACTTACTTGTATCCAAACAAAGCTATTCAAAGTGTGGATGGAAAAGGAATCATTGACAAGTGCATTAGACCTTCACACGTGCAAACTGTGTTTCTTCCCTCATTTTATTGGGTTCCTCTAAATTCTGTTTTATTGATGGTTGTTTTACCACATTCCCATAATTAACATCAATTTTAGAATTTGTCAACTGCCGTAATTGGAAATTATTTTATGTCTTGTGTATCTGATGATGGTAATTTAGGGTCTGAATAGTCCTTTGCTTTGCCCCCACACAACCACGTAAAGGCCCAATCCAATGATAAAGTCTCCAATGGAAAATGATACTGCCATGTATCCATACAACAAATGTTATTTGTCAACCGGGCCAGTCCAGGGTCTGTCCAGAAGTGCAATAGCATAGGACCCATAGTAAAAAGGGAGTCAATTCTTTTTTTGAAAAAATTATATAATCTAGAAATATTTGTTAATATTATTTAGATATTAATTTTATAAAAAAATTAAATTATTTCCTATTTTATGTTTTTTTTTCTATCTAGACTAAAATATGAAGTGATTAAATAATATTATTTTGTTTGTGTTAATTTTTTCCTAGCGTGTTATGTTTACGAGTTTATATCAAATGATTTTTTAATATACTAGTACAAAATGTACATATGATAATAAACTTAAGTTTTTTAACAAGAAAAAAATATAATCCAAAAGTCAAATCATAAAAAGAAAAAATCGTAGAATTTTATAAACTAGGTCTCATTATTTTTATCTCTCTCATTTAGGGTTTTCACAATAAAATTATTTGTGTTTTTCTTGCTTCTGCATTTTATTTTCCTTATTCCGTGGACATTTATTTATGTTGTTGCATATTACATTTCTTTTATTTTCTTCAAGTGGAAAAGTTTTATTTTACACGCTTTCAGATTTTGTGTAAATATTTTTATTACGTAATCACATATTTCCTAATAGAAGACCCAAAACAGAGATTATTAGAATTGGGTGGATCTTCATTGACTTAGCTATTATTAGTAGAATTCATTATTTTTTGTTTTTAGTTAAGTATTAGTTAGAGAGACATTGATTTGTTGAATTAATTATTTCTAACTTATACTCGTTACCTACTATATAATGATTTGATTAGTTGATTCTTATGACATATAAAAATAATCATAATTTAATGAGATATTTTTTTTTTTAGTGCATAGAGATCAAATTTAAGGAACCAACTTTTATAAAGCTTCTAGTTATTTCTCTGAATACAAAGATCCAAAGTATCTTGAAGAGTAGATGAATGATTCAAATTCGAACCACTATAATTTTTGTTTTATTCTTATTTTCTTGATACAGTTTTCTCTCTTAGCATCTTTTGATCGTTGCTTCTAAGCATAATAAGTATAAATATTATGAGTAATATTTATACTAAATGATCTAATATTTACCCTCTAGTAACCATGTTGTTGTAATTCTTCACCTTGAAATTAGTATAATTTTGACATGTAGGAGTTGTGGGTTTTAACCTCATCAAATATTATGATGACTATAAAAGTAATATTGACCCTACAATGAATCGCGTTAGGAGTTGGGAGTAGAAGCAAAGCTAGACTTTAGGGTTGGGAGGGACGAATTTTTTTCCATTTCAATTTTATTTTTTTCCTTTTTTTTAAACTAATTTTAATTTTTTTCATCTTTTTTTGGTAAGGACCGGTTGGGCGCAAGTCAATTAATTATACAATAATTTTTTTTTGTTGGGAGACTAAAATAAATTTGGAAGGACCTAAAATTTATTTTTAATTAAGCTCACTACTCCTATTTGCTTCATGTGACTTTCTTACTGAGTAGGGTTCTACCGAGAATAGATCCATTAATCACATAATAATATTTTTTTAGGCTAGAGAAAAAAAATTTAAAAAAAATTATTATTATTATTATATATAGAGAGTTTGGGTCATTACCCCATTCCACAAAGTGGTTCGCCCATGGTTGGGAGTAACGTGAATAGGGTTTGTCCCTCACTTAATGGAAGAGTGTTACGAGTCTCTCAATAGACTAAGACATGGAAGAATGTGTAGGCAGGCAAAAATATCAATGAGATATTAGTTCCATTCTTTGTCACATGTCTGCTTAGGAATTAAGGAATACACTCTTGAATGAAGGGCAAGAGTCATTCGATAACTATGGTTGCTGACATGTTAATTAAGTCAAATTACAAATCATCTCCTAACCCAGGTAGCATGAATGTATTGCTAATGTCACTAATTATTTATAACATTTATATAAGATGATATTCCTCTCATTCTAGTGGGAGTTTGTAGGGTCATACATATGGAGTAAAATAATGAAGTAATTAATTGTATTAAGTGAGATTTAATATTAATTAATTAGATAATTAATCATATATAATTTAATTAATTACCAATACACTTAATTAAATCCATTAAATTGTATATAATTAAGTGAGAATTAGGTTATGTTTGTAATGTATAAATGGTCTCAAGTGTGCAAATCAGGTATGGGTGGAGGTGTGAAGCTCTTATCATAAATAAGAGGCTTAATCTTGTGTGACAAAATACTTGATACAAACCACTGCGATAGTGAGGTGACTAACAATTATTCCTCTTATAAGATGATATAGTATAGAGTTTTCTTATCTTTTATTTTTAGAGACTCGAGTGATATTGAGGTTGGTGTGTCACATCCAGATACCTTACCCTCTCCATTAAAAGTTGGCAATGCACCGTGCTTGATACTTTTACTCTCGTGGATTGAGGAGAGGTTTCACTGTTGTTAGGTTCTAAAAGCACACTATAAATATATTATTTTTAACTTTTAAAGATTCAAAGATTCATGATGGTGAGAAATTTTAGAAACAAGGTTACTTCACTCAATATCATTGAAAGTTTTAAATTTTAACATCAAATCCAACAATCTCATATTATAAACTATGTTTATTTGTATTAATAACAATAATAAATCATATTGCAGACTCAATTATGGAGTAATTACCGAAATTTTTTATATGATTAATTATAACTAATATATAATAGTTTTAAATGTACATTAATTAGAATAATTAATTATAATAACTAAGTATATAATATCCTTTAAAATATTTATATAATTTTCTTAAGCAAGATATTTGATTGGTGCATGTCTCACAGATAAAATAAAAATTGTAACCGGAAAGGGAACAGTTTTCTTGATAAAAGTTAGCTATAATTAAAATCAGTAAAATATGAAACAAAATTAACCTGACACGATTAAGTTTTGTGATGATGACGCTGAGTATTAAATAACACATATCCATACTAATCCTCACTGCCTTATACAACACATCTAGGTTACAGAAGTAGTAGAGTATAATTATTATCTACTCTAATAAACATAACGCGCCTAATTGCGTGGTTAAAACTAAATAAAATACAATACAGAGAGAAGGAATAATACTAAGGGCAGCTATATGGCCTAATCCTTAGAAGAAAATTGCCTTGGCTAAGACAACATCTTATACATCGAGATTTGACCAGAGGTAATCATTGGTGAGAGTTCACACGTGCGGCTCTCACTTTCTCCTAACAATGTGGATGGACAAGGAATCATTGACAAGTCAATTAAACCTTTTCTCATACAAACTCTGTTTCTTCCCTCGTTTTGTTGGACTCCTCTGAATTTTGTGTGGTTGATGGTTGATTTTCCATATTCCCAGAAAAAACATCAGTTTTAGAATCGTCAAGTACAGTAATTGGCAATGATTTTGTGTCTTGTGCATCTGGTGATGGTAATTTAGGGTCTGAGTAGTCCTTTGCTTTGCCCCACACAACCGCATAAAGACCCAATGCAATGATAATGCCTCCAATGACACTGCCATGCATACATATATTCAAAAAATGTTATTTATCAATAGAGGGAATTCAGTTGCATCCACAGCTTTACAATCTCTTTTCCAATCAAAAAGATCCACCAATGTTTCAACAAAGTTAGATACAATTTCATGATGTTGTTTCAGTTTCATTGGAGTCATGTCATATTTTTTTTTGGTTACCATATCATATCAAGCTATAATCGTATCTTTCATTATTTGATTTGAAAACCTTCAACATACCCTTTTCTTTCTCGCGAACAAAATAAACTAGGGTGGTATGTCGGAACTTGGTAGCTTATTTGAGTTATCTCACTCTAGTTTTTTTTTTCGATTTTAAGATTACTAAATATAAAATATAGTAAGAAAGAATATTTTTTATAATTTTCAATAACACATGTCAGTGACTGTTTTCAAATATAAAATATATTACTAAATAATTATTCATTATATAAAAGATAAAAATATAAAGTAATACTTATATTTATAAATAATGAGACATTTAATAATGTATTTTAAATGTTATTCAATTAATATCTTTAATATATACGCTAGTTAGATAGATTTTTTTGGTGAGACATCAAGAGTAATAAATGCAAGTTTAATTTGTAAGAGTTTTTAAAAAACAAGCAAGTATTAATATTCTAAACAATAAGCATGTGCTGAGACGGCTGAGTATTAATTACTAGAAAGTTTAGGAATTATTTATGGCTTGTTTTTTCTCTGTTTTGTCTCCATGACATAAATGAACTGAAAACAGGGATTACAAGAAAAGATTGGTGAACTATGAAAGCCAAAATGGGATGGTTAACAAACAAAATTGAAATATATATACCTTCCCAGATGTAGTAGTTCTCCCAATATAAGGGAGCCCAAAGCAGCAACAATGATCATGCAGAGAGGATTAAAGGCTGTTGCAAATACAGGGCCTCTTAGTTTCATCACAAGCCCTTGAACATAGTATGCAATTCCTGAACTAACAACTCCCTGAAAAAGTTTAAAATAAGATTAGAGAAATTAAATTATTGAGAATTTTCTAACTAACACAACTATTATTTGACACATGTAAAAGAAACATTTTTCTTTTTCATATTTAGACTGTCCCATCAAAAATCGAACTCGTCCCTATTTTTATGAGACATTATGGTACTCCACTGAAACGAAGGTTCGTTAATTATCAACCACAAACAAATTAGAGGTCTGTAACTGTTTTAAATGAAAAAACAAACACTTTAGTGGACCCCCAAAATTTAGTAGACTTAACCTCGTCTTTAAATGAAACTTTGACGACCAGAGAACCAGGCCTCGAGATTAAGCCACGTAAAAATTACTTCAATTTTTCTAACAGCTAAAATAAAAGTAGTTCATAGCTCAACAACTTGCTGTTGAAGTCATATCAAACAAATTTTGTGGTGTTCACTTTTTGCTTAAACACCTGAATATATTGCTTAAATCTCAATGAATTAGTGACAATTTTGTGTCTTAGTTGAGTATTTGTAAAATTGATTTAGATTATTTTAATTATAAAATCAATTCCAATAGAAATAATTAAATTTAAATGAAACAATTTTGCATTTACAAGATATTATCTTAAATGTAATTCATGATTGAAGACAACGTTTTTTTTTAAAAAAAAAATATCATTTGTTCACCTTAAACTCTACTTAACATTATGACATATGACCTGGCCTATCAAAACATATATTTAAAGATTATTAACCAATAAGGTTGATCCAAATATTAAGAATACATTCATATCTCATAAAGATATGAGTTTGAATTGCACTAATAATTATGAATACTTCAACAGTATGAGATGAAAATAGGTTATACTGACAAAGTATTATTTAATTGGTTTAATTTGTTTAAAAAATGTAAGATATAAGTGTAATATTTTTATTATTTGCTATAACTTTTTTTTTTCCAAAACCTAACCTATTATAAAGTTTTGTTTTGATTCACGAGGTCTACGTACGTTGATCCTATATACCCATTTTTTTTAAAAAAAGAAAAAGTTATTATGTTTTTGATTTGCACAAACTTTTTATAAATATATTCTTAATTGTCATGGTGTGTTCTAAATGAACAAATTAAAACTGATGGAAGAAGCCTAACATCATTTGACATGTGAAAATAGATTCACGAGTAGTTTCTTATACGCTCTATGCTCATGAAAGGTCCAGTCGATCTGATTTAGATTAGTTGACACTTAATGTGATATAAGATCTAAAACCCAAAAAAAAAAAAAAACGTAAGGGGGAAAAAAGGAGCATAGAGTCTATAAATTTGTACAAACCATGTAAAAAGGAGCATAGAGTCTATAAATTTGTACAAACCATGTAAAAAGGAGCATACATATAATAAATTTGTACAAACCGTGTAAAAAGGAGCATAGAGTCTATAATCCCAACCAACGGCCCAAGCAGTAGAGTGACGCTCAGCCACAAGTGCCACTGCAAATGCTTCCACTGTTCCCGCCAGGCATATAAATGTAGCTAATGATAGTTCCGCTGGGTATTTTTTTATTGTCATCGACTGCCCCATATCCCACAAACAAAATAGCAAATTCATGTAAGACAATGGAATGCACTTGTGTCAATTAAATTATTAATTATTTTAGCTAGTGGTACATTGTCGTGACTAGTACCTTGTATGTATGTGACATTTTAATATTATACTCTTACCACATTCTTTTCAACATATTATCTTTTCTTAATTCAAATTCATGTGAATCCTAATCATGTGTATATATATTTAATCCAAAGAGGAGAGTTGAAAAGTGTTTTACCTGCAAAATGTAGAAACACGACAAAGCGACACAGCCCATTAGTATATAAATAGCTCCAGCAGTTTGGTGACCGTGAGAGGTGTTTTCATTTTCTTGGTGGGTTGTTTTTCCAGCATGAAAAAGATCCAAAGCAGGACCTTTGTACATTGCCATTAGCAAAGCACCTCCAAAGGTTACTGCTGTTCCAATCACTTTGGCTTGACTCCGAATATTCTTCATCTTTAAACGCTCCAACCTATATATGGACACTCTAAACGTGAATCAATTGCATATTATCTATACCATCAATTCATGGGGAAATTGTTTAGTATACACTATCTGGGTACATATTACTATATTTTCTTCAATATATACATAGAAGCTTTTATCATTGAGTAATCAAACTGATCCTAATTAAAGTAGTTTTGTACCTGACAATGACTGCAAGTAGAAAGGTTATAGAGGGTACAGTATTCACAATAGTAGATGTAAATGAAGCCGAAGTATACTTCATTCCCAAGTAGTTGAAGCTTTGATTAAAAACTGGCCTGCTCAAAATTAGCCATGTAATTAAACAAGGTCATTAGTAAAAGAAGTTGTTTTTCTCCAAATGCATGAGCATAAGCTGCAAGTTAATATATATATAAATGGTTAACTTTAGAGCATTACTCTAAGAATCCAAGGACTAGTATCTGTAGAAAGACTGGAAGTGTCATCTTGGGCCTAATTTTCCTGAAAAAAATATAGAATAATTTAGAAACCAATATTAAAATTGAATCTCATCAGAAAGAAGGACTCTAATGAGTAATGACAACGTACACGAGGTTCGTACAAAGATGTAACTTGATAGATAGAATTAAAAAAGGATATATATGAAATGAATGTGTTAAAAAGTGATGAAAATAATAAAACCTTTCGACAAAGAAAGCGAAAGGGGCAAGAGCAGTTGTGGCCATAGCATTTCGGTAAACAATGAACACAAAACGATTCATGCCATGATTAAGAACATCTTTGCCGAAGATGTAATTTCCAGCCATGCCAAATTGCAAGGCAACCATTAAGAGGTGTGGTTTTGCATTGCTAAAAAATGAACCTAATTTGCCAATGATCTTATTTGAGGCACTCATGGTGAGTGTGACTGAATTGAATTCAAGAGAAATGCTTTGTGATTTGTTATTATTAGCACTTCTTGAGGCAATACGTGAGATGGATGTGCTTCCTTTTATACACGAAAACCAAAAGCTAAAGTACTATAATATACTAATTAATGCCCGCAATACATCTTTGATCGCGGGACGACGAGTAGGTTCGAGAATTAATTAACAAATAAAAGATTATAATAAGATGCATTAAAAATCAGAGAAAAAAAATATATTAATTAGCAGAATTAATTGTCATAGCTTTAATTTCTTATTTAATGTCCTAGAAACACGTATAACATTCTTCTTTTTCTGTTTTAATTACAAGCGGACACGTAGTACCTGTGACAATTGTCAGCTGGTTGGGCTTTAAAACATGTTTTAATGTGTGCATCTATATGTGTCTGTAAAGTGTATTACGTATCAATTATTCTTATAGAATAATATATTTTAATTATATATCATACATAAATAATTAACGATAGTTAAATTTAATTTTCATTTATAATTATTTGTGCATAATTTTGTATGATAACACTAAGTTGTTCTTACAAATTAAATAACTCTGAAAAGTTAAACCGTACGTGCAACTGTTTGAAGTTCTAAGCAAAGATAGAGGGAAAAAAAGAAAATGTAAATATTATAAGTGACATAATAGGCTAATTAAGAAATTAAAAAATGAGAAATAAGGAATTATATATCTCTTTGTGAATTTGGATTAATTTATTATAAGGCAATTTACCAGGCATGCTCTCGATTTTAACATAAAACAACCTACAGGACATAAATAAAGTTTAGACTGAACTAAACGTTGGAAAATATATTAATCAGAGAATAATACGGGTCATTTACAGTTTTACTATAAATGAGAGTCAGTTTAAACTTTGTACCACAAATTGATATTTAGCAAAAGGAGCAACAGCTGATAAGAGGTCAATTTTTGACTTGCGAGTAACTCGATCTATTGCTCTACTATCTTTTTTAAAAAAATATCTGAAAAGAAAATATTTTTTATTTTAGGGACCATGAAATATTTTTATACATTTTTTAGTGTGAGATTCCAACTCAAACAGTAAAATATTAGTCTATGTGCGACTTAGTCTGCTACTTAAATGAAACTTCAAACTAAGAAATATAAAAATTGATAAGTATCTTGTTTAAAATAGAAAAAAAGTAAATCAGTATACACTTGTTTCTGGCAAATTAAATACACAAAAAAAAAATAAAGAACATTGATTTTGTTTTAAGAAAAAAGACTAAAAGTAATAAATAAAATTTATTAGTAAATCTTTTATATATATATATATATATATATATATATATAACATAGCTTTATTTAGATTCTATTTGGGTGGATGAAAATAAAGGAAATAATAATAAAAAGAAAATGTTTAAAATAAAGTAGAAATGCGAGGTCAAATATGAATAAAACTTTCTTTCTCCTCCCTCTTCTTTCTTTCTATGTACTTAAATTTAATCTTATTGTCAATTAAAACTTGTAATTATTGTTATGACAGGGAGACGGTGAGAAGTTCTGAATTGATTATATTTATTTTAGAAATTTTATTTTAACATTTTTTAAGTCCATGTTTATTACGAAAATTATATTTTTAATGTTGGGTCAGTTTTAATGTAAAACTATTCTTGGTGTTACAATTAAAAAAAAGTAGGAAAAATAATTAGCTATTTTTTCTTTATTTTTAATTAACTATTCTTGGTGTTCTCTGCAAATTTTTTTAATAGAAAAAAAATAAAGGACTTAGTATAATTGAAGGATTGATTGACCCCTGACATGACAACAGAATCTATCTATAGTTACAAGAAAGCAAAATGATTTGATTCCACGTGTAGACTTTACATGAGTTGTTTCTCGACCAAATTTCCATCATTCTAAACCACCGGAATTGAAAGATGGTACTTTATTACTCACAATTACTATAATTAATACCATTGCTATAAAAATCAAAACTGCCGTTGGATTAGTTTGACGGTCAACATATTTAGATTGGTATAGTGTTAAACTAATATTTGACAGATGAACCAACTAAAATATAATGTATCAAATCGTGAGACAAACCCTTCAACCAATGCTTGAACCTATGACGTGGTCACCATGGTTTTCAATCCAGTCTCTCTTGCACACTAGCCTTGTCTTGTGAGTGCTAACCATTCTTTTCATGTGTTTTCCATTTGAATGTTTTATTATTTTAGTTAGATAGGATTATTATATGTAAATTTTTTAGTTTTTAATTAATTATATATCATTTAAATTCGATGATAAAATTATTTTAAAAAATTAATTAATTAAGTTAAAAATATCAAATTTATTTGTTATTTTATTACTCTTTACAATATTATTTTTAAAATTATTGAAATTTGTCATCTTATTTTTTACTTAATTAATTTTTCCTCAAATAATTAATTTGTAATATTCACTTTCCTCAATTCTCATAAGATAAAAATGGAATTTATTTTATTAATTTATAATATTCATTGAAAAATAATTAAGAATAAAAAATAATTAATCTAAGAGGTGATTTAAAAAAGAAATAAGTATTGTATAAATATTATGAAATTTGACTAAATTAATTTCATTAATGATTCTAATTTAGTTGGTTGAATATATTATATGAATTATCATAGATCTTTTGACATTCCTGTTTAATTTTTACGTATAAAACAAATTAAACTAATTTCATATCAGTTTATTTTACCCGTTTGATTGAGTTCATATGTTAATTTCTGCAAGTCTGGGAATAGGTTCTGTGTATAGATGTAATTTAGAATCTTCTAGATGCGTTCCTTTTATTTTTATTTTATTTTATTCTTTTAGTTTTTGTTCCTAAGTCCCTTTTCGTTTTAATTTACTTTTCTTTCTGCCCTAAGTAAGCTTCGTCCTATTTATTGGGACTTTTTGACCTATTGACGACCAAAATAAAACTTAGATGTCTATTATATAGAAACTCATCTGAGTGGAACTTGGAGAAGGATTTTATGGTAGAGATTTTTTTCTCATATTAAATAATAATTGTGGCACAGTTCAAGGAAGTTATAAGATAATGGTCTAACTTTAAGGATGGGACTAAAATTTCAAGAACCCATCTCCGATCAGAGTAAATTTTTTCTAGATCATCCTTTTTAGAAAAATTTTTAGCCTTTTAAATATTTTTTATTTTAGTATTCATAAGATTTTTTTAATTAACCATCGTATCTATTAAACTCGAAAATTGATTTAAAGGGATTTGGTTTACAAATTTTTGATGTAACGGGGTCATGTTACCAATTTATTATTTATGGGGTCCATTTTAAATAATGGAACGTGTGCGTCAGTAGCGTAAAATTAATACGCACCTGTGAGTTGTATTGTGTTACATAGTGACCCATGGCACGGGCACGTATGTCCTGCAACTTCAACTCTTTTTCAAAGCATTGCTATACACGGAAACGCTCATGTGACATTTCTAACACACTGGACACACTCCAGTGTGGTAACAACTAAAGAATACAATATCTGAATAAATGAGGATTTAATATTATACGTTAATCAAATCACAATTTCGTCAGGTGAAGTGGATTGTGTCAATCAACTCCCCACTCATGTTCCATAGGATGATAATCAATTGAGATGTCGAAAATTAATATTTTCTACGAAGTGTTCAAACGCAAGGACTTGGGCATTGTTGGGATGTTATTCAGCCGCAAGAATATTAGTTCCCTGTATTATACCCCAATCGTTCACTTAATACACATCGTAAATGTTTAATATGTATACTTATATAGTGACCCAATAGATTGGTCACAGTGCTTACAATGTTTATCAATTTGACTATTCACTGTCAACATTTTCGACTTTCGACGTTTGGGGTTAGTCCTTTATTTATATTAGCATTTTTTATTTTTTTTTAGTTTTGGAGTTAATTCAAAATGTTATATCGGAGAGAGAGAAACGAGTGGAAGACTTTTATATATATATATATATATATATATATATATATATGAATGATAGAGTGATAAGTTTTTTACTTGCACTATATGTTTAAATCTAGTAAAGGAGTGTATTAGATTTTAGGTAGTGTGTGTCAAACTGTATAACAAGAGTTTATAGTTTTTTCATCTAAAAATTATACTGTGGCGAGGGTTTGTGATTTTTCCGTTTAAAAATTAATGTGAGGAGGGTTTGTAATTTTTCCATTCAAAAAATACAAATAGTGAATTTTATTCTTATGGGATCGTGGACTAGGTCTTGAGGCACTGAATCACGTTAATCTTTTTTATGTGCTCTTTTTCTTTTTCCCTTATACTTGTTTTAGGAGGTTGAGTTCTCAACAACTGGTATCAGAGTTGATAGT
This sequence comes from Hylodesmum podocarpum, assembly GCA_026586105.1. NCBI lineage: Eukaryota > Viridiplantae > Streptophyta > Magnoliopsida > Fabales > Fabaceae > Hylodesmum > Hylodesmum podocarpum. The sequence continues at coordinate 9,825,239 of JALJEV010000623.1, read as the reverse complement.
TCGACTTGGCAAGAGACAAATCCATGAAAGTCAGGTGAAACTTGATGAGAGATAGATCCATGAAGGTCAGGTGACCTATCTTGAGATGATTTCCTTTGTCGAAAGTCTTCTGTTGCGGGGAGGGAGAAAGTATAGTAGTCCTTTATTTGAGGGGAGGATTGTTGGAATGCAATCAAAGTCCCACATCAGAAGAATAATGCAAAGCTTGAAGGAGAAGAAAAAAATTTTAGTGAGAAGATTCTGCTGCAAGAGAGGATTGTTCCGGAAGTCGAAAGGTTCTGCTGCTGCAAAAGAAGATCGCTCCAAAATTGTTTTGATAGTTTTGATGTAAAGAAGGATCATTGTAGAAGTGTACGCCTTTGAATTAAGGGGAGATTTGTTGAGTCTTGGGTTAATTCAAAGTCTCACATAGGAGAGCAATAGAAAGAGAGATGAGTGAAAGACCTATATATACGGTAGAGTGATAGGTTTTTCACTTGCACCACACTCTTAAATCTAGTAAATAAGAATATGGAGATTTATTTTGCATGTGTTTCAACCATTTTGAAAGTATGGCATACGATTCATTCCAATCACCAAAATTATTGGTCATTGTATTTTATTATGCTAGTCATGTTTTCTCATAAGATATGTTGTAGTTGAATGTGTCCGTAATTCTTTCTTGAATCAACGCCATTTTAATTGATGAGTCTTATTTAACCATTCCTATAAATAAAAAACATTAAAAACATTGGAAATGAATCATTAATTAAATATATATTAATTGCAATATTAAATAAAAATAATGTTTATCTAATACATCACTGTAAATTAAATTTGTATCTAGGCTAATATGATCTTATGTCAAACTTATTCAAACACGTAATTAGACTACTTTATTATGGAACAGTTCACGTGTTAATTTTTTTGGACAATATTTCTCTCATATATAACAGTCAATGATACTCTGGTGTATTATTCTTGCAATGAACAATACATTTATTTGACTTTAATTTTATCATGTTAAATGTTTATTGTACATTCATTACATATTATTGTAATGCATTTTCAACTATATTTTTGCTTTCAAATCACAGTCCAATATACAACTCTTGACCAACTTTTCAAGACATTGACAAATTATCACCAACAATTCATTTTTCATTAGAGTAGTTTAAATTAATATTTGTGTAATACAATGCATCACTTAAAAATGGACCTAAACCAAATTTTGCAGTTCAAATATGATAATTATTAAACAAATTCATTACATGTATTACAAGTTTCATATTAAATAGTCAATACGTTACCCTGTTCATGTGGATTAGAAATTACAAGTGGAACCATCATTTTACTATTGTCTATGTCGATTGCATCTTCGTTAGTGTCATCAAAATTGTTCTCCACACAGGGGTGAAGCCAGAAATTTTGGGTGGGAGGGGCGAATTTTTTTTTCTTTTATTTATTTTTTATTATTACTTTTATTTTCATTTTAATTTATTATTTTTTATATTTTTTATTTAATTTCTTTAGAATGATATAATGTGTTGGTGAAAAATAAGTTAAAATTATTTTAGTTTATTTATTTATAATTTTTGGATAAGATAATAAAAAATATATCATTAATAATTAAAAATTATTGTTCTGATTAAGAATTCTTTAAATAAATATATAATATGTCAGTAAAATTTTAAAACTAAAGATAAATATAAAAGTTTAGTTATAATTTTTAGATAAAGTAATAAAAACATATCATCAATGGTTAAAAATTGTTATGGTCAATAATTTCTTAAATAAACATATGATATGACAGTAAAATTTTAAAATTAAAGGTTAATATTAAAATTTCAAAATTTAAAATTATTTAAATGCAATTTTAAAACTAAAAATAAATATTAAAAATTTTAAAATTACAAATCATTTAAATAGAGTCTGTATGTTTTTAAAATTAAATATAAAATTATAAATTAAAAATATAAAATCATCAAAAATTTAAATTTATTATTATTATTATATATAATATATATTATTTATAATTATAAATTATTATTTATATATATAATTAATTAAAATAATTATTTTAGAAATATTATAATTATTTTTAAAAAATTATAAAACTAAAATTATAATTTTATTTAAAATTATAAAATCAAAATCATAATTATTTATTTAATATATATATATGTATGAAAAAGGAAAATGAAAAAATTTGGAGGGGCCAATTGCCCCTGCCCTTCAACGTGGCTCCGCCACTGTCTCCACATCTTCATCTTCAATAATTCATTTTCATATTAATCATAAACACAATGTTCATCATCATCATCTTCATTATCATCTTCAATAATAGTTTCCTTATTACCACCTGACAACAAAGAATTTGTAGGACGAAATGTTTAACCACCAACAATATTTGTGTCTAATCTAGTATGATCCATTTTTGTCTCTTGACTCAATGGATCAATGTCGTTGGATTGGGCCAACTCGGTTTATTCATATTAGTGACATTTTTATACGATAATAAGAAATTAACTATATGTGTTGAATTTCTTTTGCAATTGCCAAGTGTAATCGAATTTCGTAAGAGTAACTAAACATGCGTCCAATTTTCTCCTAAGGAATTTTGTGTAATACCGAATAAAATTATATATTCTCACTCAAGTATGAAAAATTGTAGAGATGATGTTTGAAGTAAAGAGTAATAAATTAAGAAATTTAAGAGAATTTAATAAAAAAATAAGATTAAAGATAGAAAGTTACAGACTTGATTAAATTATAGTTGAAAAATGTGTTTGGGTATGAACTTCTCTTAGCCTCTTTTCACTCTATTATTCACCTATTACTTTGATATTATTTGGTTTATCCTTGAAAATCGTATTTACTCAACCCTAACTTAGATAGAAGAGCCTAAGCCATTTATTTAAATTCTCAATACATTGGTGAACTTACAAAAAAATAATCAACATTAATGTGAAGAACTTTGTTATGAGGGCTTAATTAGTATTAACATATACCTAAAATCAACTCTAATTAAGTGTTCTCTTCCAGTTTAGAGATTCACAGAATTTCCCCAAATTCAACTAATTCCTAAATTCAATTATGAATTGGTCAAATTCATAAAGTATTAAAAGAAAAAGAAGAACAATAAACTAAATAACATCACATGAAAGAGAAAAAAGTGTATATAAATTTAGTAGTGATATGTTCAACTTAACATGAAAAGGGATTAGTTACACATAATTCATAAAAACCCTCAAAATTGATTCAACAATTGATGGGTGAAGTCCTTCCAAACTCTTGGTGCTCTGCCTCCTCTCATTTACTAGGTTTTTTGTTATACAACTAATGACACCTCTATCTTTTTTTCTTCTCCTTTTTAAATTAAATAAGATCTAAATTATCTTTAATCTAACACGTCGCCACCATATAACAGCGTATTGGACCTGAATACACCGATCCTTTTGGAGTTCTTCAAGCTCTAGCAGACGGAACAAAATTACTTTTCAAAGAGAATCTATCAAGCTTGTCTTCACTTAAGTAAATGCTTAGAGTGATTTTTCTCCCTAAATATCCTCTCTCAAGCGAACAAATCCTAGTTTAAGTGAGCAAACTCTCATTATGCAAGTATCTAATAGTTCTTCTCTGACAACGATCTCGTTTAGATAAACAGGTCCTCATTTATTCAATTAAGTCTCGCTAAAGTGAATATTTCTAGTGATTATAATTTAAAGATGACTACACTTAAGTAAATATATAGGTCATCAGTTAAATGAAAATGTCCCGTTCAAACAAATTAAGCAAGTATTTATTTTTTAAGTTTTCGAACCTTTATTTATTCCTACACATTTGTCACCAAAATAAATCAAAAACATCAATTGTATCTAACTCTTTTCCGAACCAAATCCAACTAAAATACTTAACTTTAAATATTTAATTTGATAATTATATTCATTTAATTAAATTTTTTAAGTATTTTTATGAAATTATATATAGATAAAAATATAAATAAATGAATGGACAATAATTCAAAGTTGGGATGGATGATTTCCTCAATTAAACCTACATCAATTACTGTTTAGTCGAATTAATATAAATTTGATGTTATCAAACATGTATATGCAGGAAAATCAATCCAATATTTTTCGAATTTTAGTAAGGTCGTATTATCAGATCTCGTGTACCCATAATTACCTCTATAGACATTCCACACAGTCACTTAAAAATAATAATAGAAAAAATAACATCTCTTATCATTAATTAGATACTGCAGGAAGAATGTTGGGTTGGCCATTTTGTCAAACCTGTCTATTCGGATTTACACGTATGCACCATGCAGGATCAACCCGGAATGAAATTTCGTATACTTAATAACATGGGATCAAAGTAATATTTTTTTCCTTAAAATTGAGAGTTATTTTCACGAACTCTTTCAAGGTGATACTAATTAAATCTTATCCTAATGCTAACTTAGTCCGAATTATAAGGATTCTTTTAGTGTTTTTTAGGTCATGAATATTATTTAATTTCATTAAAAAAATCTTATTAGATGACATATTTCATTTTAAAATTTCTTTTTTTTCATCATTAACTTAAAAATAAAATTAGAGATAAATATTATATTTTTGTTGATTTAGGTGTCTATGATAATTTTAAAATAAAATATTATATTGTGTCTATGTATAGAACCAGAATAATTTGTCTCTACTCTTTTTATTGAAGATTATCTTTAAATTTTATTTTACAAATTTAAATTATTTGTTCATTTTCACTTTTTAATTTTATCTTTATTTTTATCTTTACTAGAGATAAATAAGTCTGTCCTTGAACTTAATCTCTATATCAATTTTTTTTAATGGTTTGCCCGTTAACATCTCTTAATTAATACTTAATCATTGATGATGTTAATGTCAATCCACATATCAATCACGACTTTCGTGGTATTAACTGTAGACAAATGAAGCCATGCAATTAGAGAAAGAAAAATTAAAAAGAAAAGGTTCAGGTTAGGCAGCACACTAAAAGCAGTGTACATGGTATATATATGTAGTTTCTTTAACGTAAGTGGAGTTTAAAGGTGGCGTATTTACGTGTAAATATCATCCACCATTTATTTATCTTTTACTTATAAAATTTAAGTATCAAAAGATTTACAACAATTAACACTAGCAAAAACATGCGTACGTAAAAGAAAGAAAAGAAAATATATGTAAAAAAAAGAAAATAATAAAAAATATAAGAGAAAAGAAAAGGTGGATTATTTAAATTTTTCAGAAAAATTAAAAAATCGCAATGAATTAACATATAAGTGATGAAAGATAAAATATTTTATAAAACTAAACATAAAACTAAATTAATTTTTAAATTTTATTAAGAATATTATGAAAATTAAAAATAATAATTAAAATATAAAAATGTAATAAATAATTTCATATATTTTAAAAAATAAACTTTTTAATAAAAGTAAGATAAAATAAAAAAATAAATTCTCGTCATTAATAGTTATGGATATCCTATATGTTTTTAAAAGATTTTCTTAACTTTTATCCGTCCCTATTAATTTATTACTTTCAACAGTTAAGAGTAACTCTGTATTGTTTAAAATATTTTTTATGAATTTTAGTTATAATATTATTTGTGTATTCAAAAATTATTTATTAAGAAATCCAAATATATAAAATAAATATTTTGTGTACCACAACAACAAAAAGATTTGATCTCAAAATCCTGTATACTATTCTAACTCCACCATTAAATCAACACCAACAATTCTACATAAACTAAAAATTTGTGTCTGCATTACACTACTTTAATGATTATGTATATTAAATTTTAAATAAAATAAATATTTAGGATTATATAGCACTATAACTGAAATTACTTATAGCATATGTTAAACTAAAGTTGACCAATGAACTATTAATTATTTACTAAATTATAACATTTAAGGCTTAACTTTTTTCATTAGAGTTTTAAAGTAAAATTAAGGTTGATCAGATTTATTAATATTGTTTTTAAAAAGTTACTGAATATATAGAATAAGTTAATTTTACTACGTATCATAAAATAAGTGAAATTTGAACTCAGATAAAAAATATATAAAATTTTAAACTTGTGGATAATTATGGCAGTAGGTGAAAGATTGGAGAGAGAAAAACACAGATACAATTGCCTTATAATCTATTTCCATATACCACTAAACTAGAGGATCAGCATATACATGGGAACAAATTGGATCATCATGGTGAGATTATATAATCTATAATTGTTGGGGATAAGCAGTTATAAAGGTAAGTACGATGTTACATATTCGTCAAATTTTTATTTGTTGCAAAAAGTTAATTTCTTCTGGCACTAATTTTCAATTTGGATGTCCTCTCTTTTCCCTCTAATGGCTAACGTTCGTTTTCTTAATTAACATCTGTAAGTATGTAATTCATAGTTGTTTCCAGTTCAGCATGTCATCACTGCATGCCTGATGAAGATTGCTTCCAAAACAAAGTGCTTTTCTTTTTCTTCCTATGTTCTTTCCTTTTACTTTAATTAATGCCTCTCAATCTAAGTGGGCTAGTTCTGGCATGTTTGGTTTGCGTCCATGTGGCAAATTTGAGTATTATATTTGAAATTTTATTAGTATATGCTGGCAATCACAATGAAAAAAAAATATACTCTTAGTCAATCACAAACTATCATTTTAAAAATAAAAATCCACTCTTATTTTATTACTTAAAAAATTGCATCGTATTATGAGTATATAAATAATTATTAGTTTTGGTATGAATATTTATTTATATATGAATATATAAATAATTTATTTTAGAATTATTTTCCTTGAGTTTTCTCTTCCTTGTTCTCAAGGGTAGTTATTCATTCTTGATTTATTGGAGATCTCAGGTTAGACTTACTTTTTTTACTTTTGTTGGTTGATATTGTAAATTATATTGATAATATTTACAAATTAAACCCTTATATTTGAAGTAAAAATCTGAAGCTAATAAAAAAGTGTATAAATTGAAAGAAAAAATCTAAAAACCTAAGTAATTAACATGATTAAATATTCAAAGTAATTTATTATCCATAATAATTCTATAGGTTTTCCTCCCATGGAGTTGCTGAAGTCATGAACAGACTACAAGCAACGGTTGATACACACAAGCACAAGCAGATTTACTTTAAGATCTAGTTATGCACATCACTATCAAAGACACCAACTAAAAAGAGTGTCAAGTGGTAACGACAAAGACCCTGAATTCCCGAATAATATTCTGGTGCTGAACACAAAGATAAGTCAAAAATTGGTACCATCATGGCTAAAACAAGTTAAAGTTTTTGATCTACTAAGAAAAAAATTATTAATTTTTATAAAATAAAAGATATTATTTGTCGGTAAAAAGGTCTCTGAACTTTTCTTTTTTTACGTAAAACCATCTTTTTTTCTCTCTAGATTTACTTTCACTTACCATTTAGACCAAATATGATTATCATAGACCTGATTACAAAGGTTATAATCTATAATAAGTCGGTTCACAAAATTAGGCTGGTTGGCTCACTAGCTTATTATTAGCATAAGTATATATATGTGTGTATGTATGTTGTGAAATCTAATCAATTAACAAGCCATGAAAAAGGAAAAAAAATGTAAAAAAAAAAAATGTTTGCTATTTTTAGTTTAGATTTTTTTAATTTTAATTATAAAAATATCACCTTCTTTATCTTAAATATTTATTAATAAACAGTAAATATACATGGCTTTTATTTTCACATTTTTATACCCAAATATGTAAAATTGAAAAATAAGATTAAAAATATGATATTTTTTAATTAAGATAATAAATAAAAATAGAAACAGAGAAAAAAATTCTTCAAAATAAACACGTCCAAAATTTACACACAGATGAGGAATGTTCTATTTTTTAAAGTTTACAAATAACCATGGATATAAAATATTAATTTTTAGCTAGTTTCAATTTGGGTATTAACCTCTAACTTCAAAAGAAAAGAAGAAATTAAAGGCATTAAGGTACGATAGGTTCTACTTAGTCTTCGGGGAAAAAAACATCTTGTTGGAAAGACTTTTTATTCTAATAATGGGAGAAGTGGGTTCGAACTAATATAATATTCTATAAAAGACGATAAGAATGATATTGTTTTTAAAAGCAATCTTCTTATTATAACTTTCTCAAATTATACTGGGTTAATGCCTTTTACTTGATGACAGTTGACTGGAATTCTACAATATATCTTGTGCACTTTGTTTTTTTTGGGAATCTCATGCGCTTGTAAAGTGAAAAGGAAAAACTGAATTTTGTATTCTAAAGTTTATGCATAATGAACAAGTAATATATAAATATTCTAAAATTTAAAGTTTATAATTTGAGAATGATTAAATTATTATTTTTAGTCGGTAATATAATTCTTGAAAAGTGTAAAAGAAAAAAATAGTCTGAAAAATATTTATGTTCTTTTTAAATCATTTAATTAAAAAATTTGTTATATTTTAATCTTTAAATTTAGTCATTTACTTTTATTTTAATCTCTTAAATCAGGAAATAAAGTAACAATAAATGAATAATTAATTAATCAAAATAAATTTAAATAATTTTTAAAAATTAAAATAATAAATGTATTATATTGTTTAAAATTATTTTATATTTTTCATTTTTTTGAAAACTAACTACGTGGTACATGACATGGATTAGCATTTCATAACAAAGCAATGGCTAATTTTACATGGATATTATCTTAAAAACGATTTAACTTTTTGTAAAAATTTTCATGGTAAATTTTCTTTTTAGTAAAACAATTGTTTTGCTTTATTTGTGAAGACCGGTTTCAGGTAAGAAAAGTTGGATTAAAATTAAAAAAATTGTTATTAAGATTAAATTTATTATTTTTTAATTTGAAAAGGTAAATGATCTTTTCATATAATTATCCGATCACATCCTACCGTGTGGGTTTGTTAATCCAACGATAAATAATAAAAGATTCTTATTTCTTAAGAATTTTATTATTTCTTATTTTTCATTTTTAATTAAATATTCTAATTATTATAATTGTTTCTATTTTATTATATATGCAACTACTTGTTTGTCATAAGTTTCTATGGTTTAAAAGCTTTCAATTTAATCCTTACGCTTATGGAAAAGTTTTAATTTCTATAGTATAGGTTGATAAAAGATCATCAATGTTTTCTAGATATAAGATGAATCTATTTGAAAACTCAAATAATGACTTATTCAGTTATAGTAATAATAAAATTCATCTAAAATTTAAATATATCACTATATTTCGAAAAAAAAAATGACAAATCTGTTAACATGTCAAGACTAATTTAAACTTTTTAAAGGTATAGCAGCGGGGTTATTTTATAATTAATTGTAATTCTTTTCAAAGTTTCATACACCATTTTTTATTATTAGTAGTAGTAAAAAGGTGAAAAGAAAAGCAATTATTGAAATTGAGATATGTCACCCAACATTAACCTGGTTTGAAGATGGAAATCTTGGCCTAAGTTAATGGAAAGTTGGAAAGGATGTGTGTTTGAATAATGGTTTCTAACTTAGGGCAGATAGAAAGTGGTTTAAAATAATTATGAATGGGTTAAGGAAAGAGTAAAGAGTATGGCACAACTCAGCCATCAATATCAAAAGGCAGAAATAAAGAGAAAAGGAAACAGAAAATCTCCACCAAGAATTTAGTAGCTCAAGACTGAGGGAAAAAAAAAAAAGCATACAAAAATGAGTTTGAGGAGCACTACCGGCAACTCATCCCCATTTGATGGAGATGATATATCTAATCCTTCTTATTAGAAAAGAATATGATATATCTTTAAAAAAAGAAAAAATTGTAAATTACGTAAATATTTGTTAAGATTTTACAAAATTACATGAATTTTTTCTGTTTTTTTTAATCTATGCACATAATTCCTTATTTATTTTTTTAAAAAAAAAACATGATACTGATATCTCATTATCTATCATATTAATATTTTCTTAATTTAACAAAAAATTTACCCTTGAACTCGTTATAAGATAATAAAAGTAATGCTTAAAAAACAAAAGAATATCTAGTGTTTTTTTAGTTTTACGTGGATTTGAAATTAAATCTTAACTGCATATTTAATAGATAAAAATATTTGTTCATTATGTGTGTTAATAAAAATAGAAGTATGTCTTTTATGGAAAAAAATAGTATATTATTACTAACACCTTTTAGAGCTAATTAAAGTAGTTTGTTTTTTACAAGATTTATCATTTAATCTTGTCGATTTTGTGGGACAAGACAACTATGGCAACATAATTAAGCAATCATTAGCATGTGCTGTATTGGGATAAAATCGGTGAGTTGTAATTTGTAATTGTACGCCGAATTTATAAAATTTATTTGATGTAAAAGTTTCAAATAGGTTTTGAAACACACTATTGGTCCAAGTAGCATGTTTTGAGATGGCGCATTGCGTATGGTGGGATCCATGCGGGTAGGATATTAATTTTTAAATTAAAAAATAAATAACTAAAAAAACAACTGATAAAAGTACTAATTTTTAAACTAAGAAATAAACGAATAAAAAATATTAGAATTTGGAAGAACAAATATTTTTTACTTTTTTGTTTTTAGTTTAAAATTTAGTACCGCCTGCACGGATCCCGCCACATGCAATACGCCATTTAAAAAACATGTCACATGGATCAATAGCCTGTTTGGCGCTCTAGTCCTGGGCGCTCATCATAACAATCAATCAAACTCTTCCATGTGTCAACTTCGGAGGTGTGGCACTCATCCACATTCCACTTCCGTTACAAAATGAACCGCCAAAGTAAAATGTTTCTAACCAGACCCGTTACGTTGTAACTGTTTGACGCTCTAGCTTTGAGCGCTCAACATGACAAACAATCAAATTTTTCCGCATATTAACATCTGAGATGTGACGCCCATCCAGATTCCGCTTCCGTTACAAAACGTTTTTGTAATTGGCCTATTTGGGTCAATTAGCCAATAAAAAGATATTATTTTTTATATTTTGTGTATATTTTTGTTAAAAATTTGGCTTGATATTATAGAGACATTGTCCACACTTTCATTTTACTTTATTATGGAGTCAGTACTTTCCTTTTACTTTATCGCGGACGCGCTCTAGACATCGTTTTACTGACACAAATTCCACCACAAAGAAAATGGACGATTCTTATATTATTTTGTATATAAATTGTAATGTGATCAAATAATTAGAAAACAAATAAAATCTGTATAAAACAATAAATGGCACATTTTCCAATCTAAATCAAATTATTGTCAAAGGAGTATTCATTCGTAAGTAATAAAAACAATATACCAACATTCTTACATAGAAAACTAACCTCGAATCACCCCATGTATTAACAATAAGGAAAAATATGTTTTTATGCCAGGAAAATTTAAAATATTTAGTCTTAATCTCCTTAAAAAATTTGTCTTATTTTATTCTCTAAAATATGAACGAGCGTAAGAAAAAAAATATTGATCCGCATATATTTTAAGCTTCTCGATGAAAATGTTTCTCTTCCTAGTTTTTTAATTAATGCCATAAGTGCATTGGTTAGCATTTGCCTTTTGAAAAATATCACCTCAGTGTTAAAAGTGGTTTAGATAATATTTTGATTCAGATAGCATTTTGTAGTTATTATAAAGTATTATTTAATCTACTTTGAGAACCACACGTAATACATTTTCAAATTTAATTATTCAAATGACTAAAATGAAACAAAAGAACTTGCAAGGAATAAAAATAAAATTTTTAAACTTTAAAGAAACCAAAAACATATTTTATTATTATTGTGAATTTTATTTAGTTTCATTCATTTAACCAAACTGTAAACTCGCATCAAGTATGTTAAAATTGGAAAGAAAAAAAAACACATTGCATTGATTCAACATTTTAGAAAAAAAAAAGTACAAAAATTATAGAAATAAGAACTCAAAATGATTAGTTAAAACTTGTATAGAGACAAACTATTTTGATAATTGATTGATATGTAAAGAAACGAAGTTGAGTGTAGAAATTTGCTAGAACATGTTGGACTTCTAATGTGATAGAGAAAATGCGTAATAGTATTTCACAAGAATTTGCATTATTGTGTTGCACAATAACTTGCATTATTACATAAAGTGTTTGCTACATATATCTTTAAAAAGTTGCATGTCCACACATTTTCTTGACAAAATCAAAGTATAGACATATCGAGAATGATATAAAACCAAACTTCTTAAAGGAAAAAAACTATTGATATAAAGTAGTACGACCTAGCATTATTCTTATGTTTTCTAACTCAATGTAATCATCATTAATATGGCCTAAGAAATAAACTCAAATCCGTCCTGTATTGAGAAAGTGATGCCCATTTCTACCTAACGCATCACTATAATTGGACTTGGAGCATACCAGTGGAAAATGGGCCACACTAACTAGAGGATTGAACATTTTGCGTGTCTCATTTGCTTTCATGCGTTCTCAAAATTTTCCAACATGTTACGTGCAGGCTAACATGCACTGTTCTATGATGATAAGGGTTAGACGCAGCAATGAATGAGCAGAAGTCCCTTTCACAGGACCAAAGTTCAAACTCTAGAAAAGATCATTGTCATTAGAACAGCCGCCAAAAAGATTAATAGAAACTATTCACACCCTTCAACAGATATATACCTCTAGCCCCTAATAAGAGTTGATTAAGTAGAATGTATAAATTGATTATGTAAAAAGTTGCTAAATATATTTTAATGTCTAAACTTTTTCAATATTCTATCTCTAATCCTTGAATAAAATTTTGAGTGATTTTAGTCCTGAATTCTGCTTTATTATGTATTTAGTTTTTAAATAAAATTTTGATTGGTCTTAATCTCCAAGCATTTATTAAACAAAGACTATACACAGACATAACAAATATTCAGAAACTAAGATCATATTTTATGCAAGACTAAATAGAATACAGAAAATATTATGAAATTAAAACCAGTCAAAATTTTGTTTAATATCTAAAAACAGAATAGTTAAAAAATTGGGGGACATATTTACCTACTTAAATATATGGAGCCTCCATAATTTAAACTTTCTGGAGCGTCCATATTTGGTGGGTGTATAATTTTGTGTAACTTGCACACATCAGAGGCGGCTTTAAGTAATTAATTTCTTCGATACACCATACTTCACAAAATTTTATAAAAAAACAATGGAACTCTACAAATATAATTTACGAAACATGATGTTGAATGATAAACCGTAAGGTTACAAAACAAACATTTCTATCAGAATTCTGCACTTGAAACACCTTTATTGTTTCAGAGCAGCCACTATCTTTTTCTGGAGTAGCTCCACTCCTAGACGTGGGGACAATCTCGGTAAGGCCACCTGGAAAACAGGACAAAATTCAAATCAGACATAGAATCATTTTCTATATTTTGAGTATTATTTTATTATTTATTAGCTTGTCATGAACATTGCAAGAAAGGGAAAAGAAATCATAGAACCAATGATCATAGAATTATATGCTTTAGCATATCATAAACTGGCAATTGGAGCAGCACACCACACAAGCTGCTAAAGTGCTGAGCAGCAAACAAGAAGGGAGTATTTGTTAATTAACTAATATAAGAAACCAGAAACTAAGCAGGGAGAACAGACTAGAATCAAACAGTTGTACTTGGACCATAAAATCAGAAAACTAACGGGACTATTAAATTTCTAATGAATTGGTTTCGTTTCATGAGCTTCATCTCATGGCTGAGGATTGAGCAAATTGAGATGTAATTATGAATTCAGAATGAGAAAAGACAAACTTATAGGGTACTTCAGGCTTTGGATGGCCAACATTTAATTTGGGCCTGCACCAAGGATAATTGTCCAAGTTCAGTTGGGATACTTTTTGGGCGAGCTGAAACAGTGACCCATCTAATCAAATTGGCCCATCTAACCAAACCATGATTTTTGGTGGCAAGTTTAACTCACCGTGATTTTTGAAAGCAACAAATAATTTCTTTGTAATGATTCCACAGAGATTTTATGCTTAGTGTATGCTGACAGAAATAACAATACACCTTACAACCAAAATTATAGACCAAAAATGACCTTACGACGATTTAATCCCTATATTTATGGAAATACAGGTATCATTAATCAAATGAGAATGATCACTACATAAATGTGGTTGACCATGTTGCCCATATTTGTGCCATTATTTTGTACTACAATTATCAATTTAATAGTAGTCCCATAAATTCCTTATCAGTGCAAACTAACAATCCTTAAGGCATAGATATTTCTCTACAAATTCAAAAGGCCTTAAAATCCAAGGTTTCCACTCCAGAGCCTAAGCCGTTAAATTATTCATCTGAATCAAAAGCTTTAAATTAGCTTTAGACATGAATAAAATGCAACAAATATGTTCAACTAGAGCACCTTCTGACTTTGAGACTCCATCTTGTTCAACTCCAGGTCAATAATTTATAAGCTCATAAAAATTGTTGTGAAATATGAGGGGGTAAAACACCAATGGGGTCTCTATCAAAGGAATAGTGAATTACACAAATAAATTTGACACCACATCTAATTCAAAACCTTAAGGCATTGAGTATACAAGTCACTGTCACTTTCACTAATATGTTGCTTAACATGTTCATATCCAATATGAGACTTTTTACACACACGTGAGCTCCAACAATCTCCTTCTCAAATGTAGGTCTCTTCAATACATTATGTATACATGCATTGTTATTAGCACACATCAACGAGAACCACCACCTGACTGCAACATCATCGGAAAGACTTCTAATACAGGAGATTCTCATACATGGATCCATCACCAATTTTCACTGTAACTCCATTCCAATGACAGACCCAGAAATTTTTGCAGTCGGGGCATCAATCATATACATGAATAAGTGAGAGCCATGCTCAAAATTGATTAATATTTTTAGACTAAATTTCAAATTATAGGCAATTTATAACTACACGTGTATACTATATTAAGAGATTTTTTTAACTAGTGGGAGCAACTGCCCCCATCACACAATGAATAGATTCATCTGTGCTCCATGCATACACATCTAAGTCAGTCAATGGGTCGCAATATTGACTTTAATACCTCTTTTATAAAATACAATGGAGTTAAAACTACAAGGAGATCTCCACCCACGGGCCATAAGTAAACCACATGAGTGAACTAGACATCTATCCAATCCAAAACCTTAAGACATATTAATACATGGGTTATATGCTTCATTAAGCCATTTCCTAGCCACTATGGAACTAATCACTCACTTGAACTTCCAATAACGGAACATGCTTCTACTCACCTGCACAACCTTACCATCAGACTTTTCATAAAAGTATTCATGCTTCTACTCCCCTCTCAACTTAACCATTCAGGTTTTGTTACAACATTAAAGCATTTAGTACACGGGTAATAAACTAATGGCCAAAGCTACCAGGAGAATCGTACATCACATCTCTACCCAATGTGAGACTTTTATACTCACACTTGTCACTCCAAAAATGTCACCATCAATCAGAACTCATTGAAATTCAATGGTTGCAGTAGAGCTTAACCATTGCCACCAATCCACTATCAACATTGTCTGACTTCTACATCAATAGAAAGATTTTTTGTACAAGAGATCCTCATACATGGATCTATCACAAATTCCTCTATGACTCAATACTCATGCGTGAGTCACCAAGTTGGATCATGACATGCACTTTGTGTGTTCTGTATTAATTACTATTTGTAATAATTAGTCCAGACTATATCAATTATCAAATATATTTCCACGCCTACAGTTCAGTATCTCCCTGCAAAATGGCTAATGCCACTACCCTGGCAGTTGGCACAAGAATCACAATATGAATAAATTACGAAATCTAAATATAGAACAAAATTCAAAAATGTCTAAGTACCCAATACGTAGGTCCAAATGATATGCAAACACCAATATTAATGGCGAGGAGAAACCTAACAAAAAAATGGAAACTGGAACAACTAAGTACTAGAACCAAAAAATATCGGTTAGTGAAAAATGGAATAAAAATGAGCTTAACAGGGGTCAAGCAGGAATACTACCAAATAGTACCAAATATGCATCCTCAAATGAAAAATCAAAACTATAAGATTGGCTACAGTGATCAACAAAAAGCAAGGATGAATAATACGAACCTCGGTGCCATCGGAAAGCACTTTAGCCAACACAGGTATCTCATATTGGTATGCGTTCTCCCACTCGGGATTGCTGGTTATATCCCTTATCTGACAAAACCAAAAAAAAAAAAAAAAAAAAAAAAAAAAAAAAAAAAAAAAAAAAAAAAAAAACTATAGTGACGAATAGAATAAAAGGTAGGAGGGAGAAAGAGAGTGATGCCTGCAAATCAACGTCGTTAAGGGAATCGGGACCGGAGAGTAAGAAAGCAGCTTGAAGCTTCTCTTTGAGGCCATCGCACAAACAGCAACCGGGCTTTGAATACAAGACTAGTTTTCTAGAAGTTGCACTTGCACAACACACTGCTCTGAATTTTAAACCATTTTGTCCTCTTAATAACGAAAGTGGCCACGGCTTTGCTACTGCAAACGCTCCCAATCCACTTCCGACAACCATGCTTCTCCACACAAATATCCTCAAACTGAATTTTCTCTCGCCTTAAACCCAACCTGGGCTCCGATATTCTCATAGCCCAAGCCCACTTAATTTTCATTTGGGCTTCTAACTACGGATTTTCCTCCCTCAAACTAATGGCTTGCTTAATCGTACTTATAGTTAATACTTCATACAAGATTCTCTTCGGTATCAATTATATTTAGACTCTGGTTAGGATAGAATAACATAGAATATTATATGATAAATAGATAAATAAAGATATAATAGAATAAAAGCAGGATAAAATTTAATCCTATTGGTACATACCGAGATATAATAGGTGGTGAAGGGCGATAAAAAAAAAAAAAACATTATGCCATTATGTTATTTTCTAATATAGCTATCCACTTATGATAAAAAATATATTATATCAATTAAAAAGGGATTACGATAAATAAGGTGTACCAAACAATAAATTAGAATGGGATAGTATCTTAGTTACCAAACGATTCTAGAAGAATTTAAAAATATCATTTAAATTCATCAAACTAGTTTACAGGACTTGTAACCTCTTTTTTAATTTTTTTTTACAGTATTTAAATAAATTGATTTCAATTTGGGATATAATATGTTTCAAGTAGTGTTAAGTAAAATTGTAACATTTCTAAGGAATTGGGAGATTGTGGCTAAAATGGAGATGAGTAGTAAAAATTGTCTCTACAATGGACAATGGACAATTCATGCACATGTAGAAGCTGATGTGAGGGAGTGATATAAAATTATTACATTTTTAAAGTTTGAGCGTTGAACAATGACAGGGTGAAAATTGTTCGTAATATAGACTATGATTTAGATATTATTATCATATTCGATAACACATGAAACTCGCGTCTTCTAGATTATTCTTCTTTAAATCCTTTGTAGTGTAATTGATTTCTACTAAAATATAACAGTCTTTTCACCTTAATTAAGGCCACAATCTTAAAATAAATATTAATTAATAATATTCTTACAAATCCCCTGATTTAAAAAAAAATTATAGTAAGGAAAAAGTTATTTGATTGAGAAATCCCATTAAAAAGCTATTATAATTATATTTGTAAAAATTTATATATTTTTATATTTAAGTAATATCTAATTTGCTGGACAATTTAATTAGTTGTTGAATATAAACTAAAATTTTACTAATTCTCCTTCTGGCTTTAGTG
Source organism: Hylodesmum podocarpum (assembly GCA_026586105.1). NCBI lineage: Eukaryota > Viridiplantae > Streptophyta > Magnoliopsida > Fabales > Fabaceae > Hylodesmum > Hylodesmum podocarpum. The sequence goes on along the minus strand of JALJEV010000623.1, from coordinate 9,807,462 downwards.
ACTTGGTTTTGACAACATTAGTGTGATGTGTTAATGCAAATAGTAATTATGTTGTCATGTCATTGTTTTAATTTACTGCTTAGTTTATATAATGACAATCAAAAGGATCAATCTGAAATTTCAAACTTAAGTTATTCAAACTGACTTAAATCTGGTTCAAGTGACGTTGAAAATTCTTTAAAAGGCATAGTCGGCCCAATGACAAGGCCAAAGCGTTTAAAGATACAAGGGATATTAGCAATTTTGATCTATAAAAGTTGAGCCAAGAAAGAATGCAAATGAGATTTGTTTAAGCCCAAATTTTATGCATTACTTGAAGGTGTCTATGGATGAGCTGCACTAATTGATGTCCAACCCAAAGTGATCAAGATGCAGCCGAAATAATTAATTTAATTATGTATTTTTTTTGTCTAACTTTCATGTAACTATTTGGTGCACATTTTCTAGAGACTTTTAGTTTATTAATGTTTAGTGGATTATTTAGTGAATTAAAAAAAAAATCTGAATCATGATGGTGTGTGTTTTTAATAATAGTGAAGCATTGAATGCTTAATGGGTGTCTTCAATGTTAGTAGAGCTAAATGTTTAATGGATTGTTCAATAGGAAAAAAAGTCATATAAATAATTATTCTCTTAGCTCTATAAATAAATGTTTCATGTAATGTATGAAAAATGATTATTCTTTATTTTGCTAGTTTCTTTGACTTGACTAGTTAGGAGTCTTACAATTTCCTTTGTAACTCTTAACAAACTTGTTTACTAGAGTGTTCCCCTTTAGTAGTGGTCGTCTTGACTTAGACTCTTTGAATCTGTTTATGATATTTAAAGGTGACAAGTTTGATATGCTTGTTTTTGTTGGCTTCCTTGCTTAAAGTTTGAGAAACGACTTTCTATTCCTTCTGATTTCGACATTGTGGAAGTAGTAGGTTTAACCTATTGTTGCTCAATTCAACTAGTTGGGACGAGACGTCTTAAAAAATTTTTCATAAATCTATTTAAGGTTTGACTTACAAAAATGGTAAGTTTCATATACTCATTGTTGTTATGATCAACAAGGTTAGAAATATGACCTTATCCAGGTCATTTAAAAAAACGATTTTATGAAATTCAAGCACCCATAACATAATTCTTATCACTTTAGATATATTTTTTTCCCTTAAAATATACAATAATGAATATTTCTTATAATAAAGATTTGAACCTCAATATTAGCAAGTTAAATTGCATTTTGATGTTATTAAAAAAAATACTAATAATTAATTAAATATGATAATAAACTTATATGTTACTATTAGTTAAGTCTTGTACACAAATACAATGAAGCTAAAGTCAATGAGATATAACTTAGTTAATTAAACATAGATTGTGAGTTCAACGTCTACAACAAAATAAAATACAATAAGGTTAACAAAATAAAATACAATAAGGTTAGTATATAGTGTACTTGCATACTAGTAATTACATTGCTCGTGTGGCAGTACAAGCAACAATTCATTAGTATAAATGTTCACTTATTTTCATATAATTCAATAATTTTCAATTGGGTACAACTTTTACATCAAACATTTAATCCATAATACCATAACTCAACATTGATTGTTTCTATTCATCATATGCTTTACTCATAAAACATTTTCCTAAACTGTCATCTATCCTTCTTTAATAACACACATTATATCATTCCCTTTCAAGGGAAATCATTTGGAACAAATATTTTGAACTACGAATACTATCTCGCAAAGCTTTCACGTTCAACGCAATTCAACAGCAATACAAATACAAACATAGTAGATGCTCAATTATCAAAATCAGTCACCATCATTCGTTTAGCCCCCAAGAAAGAACCAAAGTCTCCAATTTCTGCAAATATGTAAGTAACGCCCACCAAGCCCTTGCAGGGGCAACCCACTAACCCCCAATGACACGTGAATGGATCCACAAGAAGGAAAACTATACAATGTTGCAGTCATCTCCAAAACTTGAGAAAACAATTTGGTGTGGGTAAGTGCCATAAGAAAGGAATGTCTATATGAGCTTCTTCTTCCGAAAGTAGCGTTTCAGATACAACAGTTGCAACACTGACACCAAAATGCAGACTCCAATAGAAAAGATACTGAACCAAGCGACTCTAGCATTGGTTGTTTCACTAACTTCCCTCATGTCTGCTTCCCTGTAGCAATGTCCAAGAAAAGGGAAAAGCAAATTTAAAAATGTACTACTATTAATCAACAATCGAATGATTTGCAATAATTTCATGGGAGTTATGTTTCTCAGAAACTATGTATTAATCAACATGATTTCAGAAAAAATATACCGCTGTTCATCTACAAAATGCAATTTTGTAGGAGTTATGATTTGCAATAATTGTTACATATTGAAGTGCTTCAAAGAGCCTAACTTCATAAAAGCATTATAACAAAAAGATTGCTCCTGATTAAATAAAGGTGAAAACTTAAATGCAATTTTATAAGTGTGTTAATCCATATTGAAATTTTATCTGGATAATCTGCATACTAAATATTTGCACTAAAGTTCTACATAGATTACTGAAGTAAAACTCTAATTTTGATAAGTAAACAACACTAGAAAAACCTATTAACTGTATCTAATTTTTGTCCTTAAAAAAACTGAAATCAAGCATCATAGTGAATACAAGAGATTTACCTATTCTTCAAATATATTAGATTGTCCCGGATAGCTTCCACGGCCCCTTCAAGTTTCCTTAGCTCAAGTTCAACACCCTAAAATCAATGTCCAAAAGGAATACGAATGTCATTAAAAACTTAAGTACAAAAAACGAAATCCATTACAGATATTACAAAAGCATACAATGATGAGTTTAATTTCAATGATGTATCATAGTAGGAAAAATATATATTTCAAACCAGTTAGAAATCATGTTAGATATGACATTCGAGATAGTTATTGCAAAAGTCAACAAATTTATCTGTAATTACACTATCAGGACATAAATTATCTACTCATCAATGATAGGGAATGAATGAAACCTTGAATTAGTTTATTAATACCTCTATCTTTTCTTTTCTAGCAACGGAGTCCCAGTCTTTGGCAGCGATTCCAATTTTCCATTCAAGGCTAATTGTGGTCTCTCCTGCAACTTCTTGATGATTGTTTTCTATCCAAAAGCACGCCACGTAGTTCCCACTTTCGGTAGTTGTAAACGCAAACTGACCATGAGTAACATTTTCTTTCTGGTGAAGAGTATTTCCATAAGGAGATGTCACCTGCGGAAAAATACCAATTACATAAAAAAAAAAAAAAAAAAAAAGTTGCTTATACTTGTATATTTTGAGTTAATTAAATCCTTAATTCATAATATTCGAGTTAAAGAACAACAACAAATCTACTAATCTAGCCCTAAATATGTCAAGGATCTAAAATTGGGCACCTAAATAGTAACAAATTAAACTAAATCAGAGCGAGAAAATTGAATAAAAGGAGTCTTGACAAGAAAAGCAAGTAGATATATACCTTGGCAGAAACAGTTGTAAGCTGGTGACCCTTGACATCATCGGCAACAACATAGTAATCCGCTAAAACGACAACGTTTGTTTGGATTTCTTCGGACATGCACTTAGTTCCCTTGGTGGGGAGGGTTAACCATACAGCTTGAGTAAGAGTGGTGAACGTTAAACATAACAACAGCAAGAGCAGAGAGTTTCGAGTTAGAGAGCTTAGGTTCGTGTTCTTCGCCATAACTCGAGTTTGACCCTTCAATCCGAATCAGATACTCAAACAGGACTCAGATCTAAATTTGTCAATTACCCCACGACACAATAATGATATTAAATAGTTTCACCGTAATGGTAATAAAGCTCAGTGTTTACTGTTTACTGTTTACTTGTGGTGGTAAACATTATTCCAAGCGAACAAGTGCGCGTAGAATAAGAGTTGGTGGTGACACATTTCTGACTACGTGGCGAGAAATTCACCAATCGTGATCATGATCCCTGTATCCTGTAAGGAAATGTGGCATTAACACTACCCTTTAACCACATGCTTCGTTCGCGTCTGAAGTCACTTGCGGAGTTCCGGTAATTTGATATTTGTTTTTTTTATATATATAATTTTTAACTAGTTCCTATATCTGTCGGACATTTGGTTGACTAATAAAAATAATATAATTATTTTATTTTAAATTATATTTTTTAATTTATATTTTTAGTGGCTACGTAATAAAACGAGTAAGAAAAAAAAGAATAATTTGCTTCAAAACTATTAAGCTTTAATAATTAGAAATTTCACAAACAAGATGAAAAAGAATGTAAGTATTTAATTTGGATCTTTTATGTAAACAAAAATAAATTTATTTTCATCAAAGAAATATATATCTAAATAATTTTTTTTTTCAATTATGTGTACAAATCTAAACCAAGAAAAGTGCTACTAACCTACAATAATAACAACTTAGTCCAAAATATATATAACGCAGTAATGTTTTAGTAAATATTTTTTTAATATATTACCTAAATATTTTCAATTAAGAAATATTTTAAAAAGAAAATAATAAAACATAAAGTTACTTATGTCTATAAATTGATCACTCATAAACAATTCAAAATAATATATAAGAAATTGAGCAAATTAAACTTCTTTCCTCTAAAAGATTGATTGTCATTTTTTCCATGTTAAAAAATTACGCTTTCATCTCCTAGAACATTCAATTATGTTACATTTATTCTATCCTATTAAAAATTCGTTTAAAAGAATTCTTATAAAATATTATTTAGACTACCATTTATTAAGAAATATACGTATTATATCACCCGCTTTTACGAGATAAGAATATGCTATACTTTACCCTCAACGCTTTGTGTGTTTCTATGTATATATATAATAATAAAAAAAATTAATTAAATTTTATTTATTTTTAAAAATAAATAAGTTAATCAATTATATTCTACAAATATTTTAAGAAAATAATAATCAATTTATTTATTCCAAAAATAACTGGTGTAATTAAGTTAGCAAATTCTTTAAGTATTGTCAATTTATACTTACTTATTTTAGAAAATTAGGTCAGTAAAAATTATAACATGGTAATTAGAATAAATAAATAAATATAATATGAATAGAGTAATAATAAAATTAAATATTAATTCTAGTTATAAACTAGTTAAAAAAATAAATTAAAAAATCCATTTTTACCAACTTATTCACTTGCCGTTACTTCATCAACAAAATCATAAATACGATTTATAATTTGTCCCGTCTTCAAATCAATTGATATTTTTTATAAATTTTACGAACGATTAAAATCTATTTTAAAAAATAAATGAGCATAATGATAATTTACATTGGCCTATTTTATAAAAATTAAGGTTTGGTATAAATTATTAGCATATTAAAAAGAAATGAAAAGTTTGGCCTAGTCTTTCAAAATTTTGGCCAATCAGTTAATATACTTAAAGGCTTGTTTTTTCTTTACAATAGCCTATTTTTTCTTTAAGTATATAAATATAATATTATATAATTTTTAAATATAGCAATAAGTCAAATTTTAAACTAGTATAAAATATTATCTATTTTGAAGTTAAATTATATAATTAATTTTTAATTAATATTATAAACAATAATTTCTTTTACATTAAAAATATCAATCTTAAAAAAAATTAGACTTATATGTATATTAATTATTTATAATATTTAAATAATAAATATGCTCACCTGGATAGTATTTTTATAATCATATTCTTTACTAATTTAATTAAATGAATATTTTTAAAAATCTAGACTTAATTTTTTCTTTTTCAAACAAGACAAGTGAGGTTAGTCGTTAAATCTTTTGATAACGATTTAACCTATTCTCATCTTTGTATACAGGCCACTAAACCCAAAAAATATAATTATATTTTGGTCATTACTAATAAAAGTTTTTATGATCTATTCAAATACTTTCAAAATTATTTATTTTTTAATTATTAATATATTTAAGTTATTGAAAGAAAATAATTTTAAATTTTTATTCATTAAAATGTATAAATAAAAAATTATTTATTTACACTAAAAAATTTATTTATTTCAATATAATTTTGATAAAATGTGACTATTTCTTACCAAAAATTGATATTCTTTTTTATATATTTCCATATAAATTTTGTTCTCTATAATAGATTTCGTTTTCATAAAAAGGTTAACAGTAATTTTTTTAATTTTTTTCTATTTAAAAACAAATGATCAAGTATATAGAAATTAAGAAAACACGTATATTAAGAAAGTAAAAAAAAAAAATTGTTTTTCATAGTTTACACTATATATATATATATATATATATATATATATAATAAAAACACAGTTAAAAAACTAATATTAAAAAAATATTATCATCCAAATATTAGGATTAAATTATATTTAATTTATATAATTATAATTTTAATACTTTTGATCCTTCCAAATTTTGGTCCCTAGATCCGTCACCCTTTACATGTTCTCCGAGAAGAAGATAATATAATTATGAATTTAAAATAAATATAAAAGAACATTGTTGAAATAAGAGAGAAAAAAATGTGTAATGAAATTGTAGGTTTCTAATACATGTTAAAACATGTTCACATCATTTCCTAACATTCTTTCTAAAGACAAAGCGTCTTATGCACCAAGCTCGTTGCATATGTAACTTATTCAATGACCTCTTGAGAGAGCGTTTGTCAATTGAAATTTTGAATTAACAAAGTGGCAATATTTTTATAGGATATTATCTCTAATAAAATGAAAACATATTATAAAGATTATAATCCTCTCATGAAATACTAGATTTTGAAGCTATATGGAAAACTACTTGATTGACGTAATTGAAGCCACAATCATTGCACAATTGGTTCAATATTCTACTGTTTTTTACATCCATGATTTTATGATAATATCACACTATGTTTATGACTTTTAATAACATTAAAATTTTTTTAATAAAAATTTAAAAAATATCATCTGTTAAATTTAGTAACATTTTAATAAATATTGTATCCGAGTTTTGTTGCAAAATGTTATTCATATTATTTTTATATATTTAGTAATATTTTCAGTAAAAAAACATTACTCAAATAAATATATGATTACATTTTATTAAATATTACTAAATATCAATAATCAAGTAAGTGTATTTTTTTTTTAAAAGAATCAAGTTATCAGTGTGAATAAATATGAATTACATAATTACGTATTTTTTGTCAATAGAAAAATCTACCAAATTCATACTTAAATATCTTACAATTGAGTTGTTTTTCTCTACCGTTGTTTTGTATATTTTTCAAACTTATAATAAACCTAATGTTTATTAAAAAAATACTTCTTTTATTAATAAGTATTATTTGTTAATTAATAATATATTTTAGTAGAGAAATTTGAACGACCAACCCCATTCATTCTCTTTTTAGCACTTCTTTTCTTACTACTAGTCTAACTCTCGCACTCCATTAAATTTTTTTTAATCATTAATAAATCATGTTATTTTACAAATTTAATATTAGTAATTTTTTAAGGATAAATAGAGAAGGAAATAAATAATAGAAAGATAAAATGGTAGCATTTTTAAGCTCTTCAAATAATATCAAGAAAAATTATTACTTATAGGTTACCTCATCTTCTTTTATAAGTTTTGAAACTCTAATTTTAATTTAAAATCAATGAGGATTAACTGGTGTAAAAAATATTTAAAATAAACACAATTCTCATATTAAAAAGAAATATATGTGATGAGAAATAAATAAATAAAAAAATAATAAAAAAGAGAATTATACTTATTGATGTGGTGATGGTAATAAGACTATCAAAGAAATAGGAGTTGAATTGTGTATAAAATAATTTTTAAAATTTTTTAAAACTTTTAAAAAATTGAGTCTGATCAAGTTAAATGCAAACGTGGAGTAAGACAAGGAGAAAACATTTATCCTATATTTGGATGAGGTAATTGATTGGAGCAATTCATTTGTTACGAGGAATTGAATTATTATCAATTTAATTGACTTGTTTGGATAAAGCATTTTAAAGAATTTAAAATGATGTCATTCTGAGAAGAAATTTCAAATGAGTAAATTTGAGGAATTTCAAATTCCATGTAGAAGTGAAGCATTTCAATTCCTTTTGAGTCATTTCACGATTCTCTCTCAACTCTTTAGTTCCTCATACATTTTCTAATAATTTAAAATGATTTCACAATTATCAAGTTAAGTAATTATTTATTTTTAATAATTTTTAAAATTATTGCGAGACAACACAATTCAAAATTTTTAATTAAGTTACATTTAATTATTTATTATGTTTTTAATTATTCAATATTAAAAAATTAATTATTAAATATTTTGAAACATTAAAATTCATCATGTAACATTAAAATTATTTTGAATATTTAATTATTTAAAAATGATTAATATTTATTTTTATTCAATATTAAAATTTTAATTTTTAAATAAATATTTAAAAATGAAAATTTGAATTTCTTGGAAATTGAATTGGTTTATCCAAACAAAGAAATTAAAATGTAAGAAATTGAATTGATTCATCCAAATAACATGGATACAAAATAAAAGAAATTTAAATCAAGGCAATTGAAATGCTGGGTATTTAAATTTCTTGGAGATTTTGAAATTCCCCATCCAAACATAACTGCCTTAAGTAAATGTTGTTAAAGGCGTTAAAAAGAAAACCTTGAACAATCTCTCCCTGTGTTAGTCAGAGTAATAATATGAAGAAATAACAGAGAAGAAAATATAACACATTAAATTTTATATTGGTTCATCTCAGCAAAACTAGGTCCAATTTCTTAATAATTATTAAGATTTCACTATTATCAAGTGAATAAATACAAATGATTATTCTTTAAACCAACCACTTTTGACTAACATAAATATCCTTTGACAACAGCCTCTTTAGGCTAGACACCTCTCCAGGTGTAAACAAATATTCTTTTATCTTAACCTCTCTAGGTAAAACAAGTATTCTTTCACAAATGTTTCTTCAGGCTAGACACTACTATTGGTGTAAACGAATATTCTTTGACAGCAATCTCTTCAAGTTGGACACTACTATTGGTGTAAATGAATATTCTTTTATCCTTGTCTCTCCAAGTAAAATCAAATATTCTTTTTATTTCAACCTTTTCAGACGAAATCAAATATTATTTGATAACAACATCTTCAGGCTGTATATCACAGCGGATGTAGACAAATATTCTTTTACTTGAGTCTCTCTAAGCAAAATTAAGTATTCTTCTAACCTAACCTTTTCAGGATACATACCAACAAATGTGGATTGAGTAAAGATTCCTAACTTTAGTTTTTAATCTCTATAAAGAAATTTACAAATAAGCTCACTCAATATTCAACCTCTACATAGAGAGAGGTTTATAGATTAAGCTCACCATGAGTTTGACCTCTACACAAAGAGGGGGTAACACAAATAACACTCACTCATGAATTTAACCTCTACACAAAAGAATATACAATTAGGCGCACATGAAGAGATTTAACCTCTACATAAAGAGAGATTTAAAACTTTATAAGCTTACTATCTAAGGCTTGAAAGAATTGGGCTTAGGCTTTCTCAAAAGGCTATAAAGACATTTTCTAGCACTTTCGCCTTGCTTTTTGTGAGTTTGATCATTCTCTGAGGCTTAGAAAATTTGGGTTTTTTCTGAACATATTCTCCTCATATCCACGAAAAAGCCATCTTGAGATATTTACACTTCAGTCTTTATATAAAAGAAGATTTGATATAAACAGTAACTTTCAAATCTTCTTTCAACAGTCATGTTGAGCTCTTCAACATTCTTTCGCATCAAAAACGAATATAGACATGTCAACATCAATGTAGAAAGTTACTCTGATATAAGGTTCAGATATTCTGAAAAGTTGATTTTCTTTCTGCTACAAATCTCTATGTTAAAGGCATCATTTTTGCTTTTATATTTTCTTTTCTCAAATACTAGGTTGACTTCTTATAATTTGAACGCGAGCTCTTATTTAAAAGACATGATATGCACATTCAAGAGCAAAGTGATCAGAGTCTAGTCTATCTTTAATTTCATCTCTTGTGCCATGTGTTTGTTGTATATCATCTGTAGTCACTCTTCGTTTGATTCAAGCTTATTATGCATCTGGTGTGTCTTCGACTTTGTTCAATTAAGCAATATATTCATCTATTGATATGCTTCATCAGTCTGATCAAGCTGATTCTGCATCTGATAAGTTTAAGACACTTATTCATCTTATAAATTCAGATTTTTATCTTAATATTGTAATTATTAAAATTGAGGGTCATGATTAATCTTGATATAATAAGGTAGAATCATATAATATTGGTTCTCGTACTTAGATATAAAAGCTTATATCTATCACATATTTATATTGGTAATAACTTTAAGCCTTGTTTCCATCCTCATTGTATAGCCTTATACTTGTACTTGTTATTAATTACCCATAAAATCTATAAGGATTAATTAATGTAAAAGAATATTTAAAACAAATAACACCCACAAAATAAGAAGAAGGAAGTGTGATGAGATAAAAAGAAAAGAAGAAAACAAAAATAAAGTAAGAAAGGAGAATGATACATGGACGGTGATGATAGAGTTCGGGTAGAGTCACATAATACTAGTTTACGTTCTTATATTTGAACACTTTCACCTAATCTCATATTTGCACGGGTAATAACTTTAATCCTTATATTCAACCTCACTAGGTACCCATATACTTGTATTTGTACTTATTACTTATCTTTTACTTACACTTATATGCAAATAAATTTATTAAAAAATTATTGTTGGAATCTTATATTTCAATGATAAATATGGATTGATATTATAAAGTAATTATATTGATTATTTATCATTGATGAACTTCATTTTATGCCGTCAAATTAATAGAGTCTACTAGACTAATGAATATGATGATTGAGTATAAATGAGCAAATGTCAGCATTGATCCATTAGGGGATAATGAGAACTCTATTGAGTAACTTACTATGAGTATGTTATGATCTCTAATACATTAGATAACTTACTAACAATCATCTTATCTCCCCAACTGAAAAGTGACTAAAGTCCTGATTGAGAACTCAAGATATCAGATTGATGAAACATTAAAGTCATTGGTTATATTGTTATCAGGTTGTTCATAATACTCTAAAAAATTAACATATCTGTTCATAAAGATTTTGTTGTTTATAGATCAAGATTATCCACAAGTTCAGCCTGTCCAAGTATTCTTTGAAATTCCACTTATCTAATAATTTGATGTAATGTATTTTATGAGATTATTAATGTGCCTTTTCTTATCTAGGTAAAAATTCACCAAAAAGTCATAACTCAAAATCAAACTACACTTAAAACATAATATCTAAAATAATCATCTTAAATTTATTTTCTAATAATTTAACATGATTATTAAGAACTTGGACTTAACGGATCATATAACTCTCCAACACCTAAAAAAAATGTACTTATTTATTATAATTTCAAAATAATAAAAAAGGATAAGTTATTTTACTTCTTCGTTAACCTAAAATTTTTCATGGGTACTAATGTTTCTATGTCCAATTTAAGTATTATTTTGGCCCAATAATACTCGTACAAACTAAAACATGATAATGATTAGACCGTCAAAGAAATAAAATTAAAAACATCAATAGAAACTAAAATAATTGTAATAGAATAAATAGAAATAGTTCAATAACCATTACTTATTTATGTTTTAACCAACTTTATTCATATGTAAGTGTTTCTAATGTATATCATCGTTTAGCCTAGAAAGATGAGAATACAGTGATCTACCACTCTTGATAAAACATGATAATAAAACAAATGATAAAACATGATAATAAAACAGATGATTAAACATGTAAGAAATAAAATTAAAAACACCTATAGAAACTAAAAAAATACATAATAAATAGAAATAATTCACTATCAATTATGTACTTGTTCATGTTTTTAGTCAACTTTATGCACAGTGCCTTTAATTAGAAATAAGAATAGGTCATATTTTAAATATGGACCTATGACATAGTTTAATCTATTTAAAGCCCAACTTGACCTATTTAAAATTAGTCTAGTCTGACTTCTTAAATGAATAAATTGGATTTAAGATTTTAAAAAGTCTATTTATTTAAGTAGATCATACTTATACTTATTAAAAGAATATGTTAAACCTAATAAGCCAACCTATATATATATATATATATATATATATATATATAATATTATATGCTATTAAAAATTATGATGCAATGAATATATACATTCGAGTACTAATAGTTTGTAGTCATTTTTTATAATAAATTTAATTGGATGTATTAGCAATGTATTATTTTACTTTCTCACGAGACTTATGTATAGTACGAATTTGAACAAGAGAGTCATCTTTATTGTATTAAAATTTTAGTATACATTTTCATTTATGTAATGTAATATTTAATTTTTTTTAGTTTTTTATAATTTTCTTTATTTTAGTCTTTATAATTTCTAAATATTTCATCTCCAGTCTTTGTAATTTTCTTTTTCATTTTTAATCATTGTAAATAATACTTTTATAAGGACCAAAAATGGAAATTCTTTTACAATAATTAAATATCAAAAAATTATAAGAACCAAAAACATAAATTGACAAAAAAAAATTACAAAAACTAAAAATTAAATGCTTGGAAAAGAAAAGAAAACTTACAAAAATGAAGAAAAAACTAAATTACAGAGAGAAAAATATATGCTAAGTCTTGTATAAAACTAATATTTTTTTTTTTTGAAGCGAACATAAAATAAAATATTTTTTGTTTAAAAGTTTTATATTAAAATAGTGAATTTTATAATAAAATTTAACACAATTTATAAACGTAAATATAAAATTAAACATCTTAAGTGCAAGTGAGTCACCATTATTTAATGTATATTTAGATTACAATTAATTTTTGTCAATATATCATGACTCTTCTGTATATTTTACTTTTATCAATTGGATTTATATTAATTAAAACACGAAAACAAGAATTCTAACCGAAATCAAAAGATGCACTCAGAATTTTAAAAATAGTTTAAGTTAAATGTAGAGAGAAATGTCTGATCAATCAGTTAACAATTTTATAAAATGTAAAGAAAGAAAAATATATATATATATATATATATATATATATATATATATATATATATATTACGAAGTACTTAATTAGTCGGCTTGTAGTTAATCACCAACCATTTATCAAACGTAAAGCTAAGAATGTATGAAAAATTTTAAATCAGTATATATAAGAGAATCATCTAATCTGACGTGATTTTAGAAGGAGAATCATAAAGTTCAATAACCAAACAAATATTTTAGTAGAATCGCGTTGCAATAGTCATATGTGGATGCGAGGATTGCTAAAACCACGCTTTTAACGGTGCAAGTGCAATTTCAAACCATTCTTCCGTCTAACTCCTAAATGCATGGAAGCCCCCTAGGGTGGGTGTGAGGTCATTGAGTAGCGATTGGTGTTTGTGCCAACTGCGTAGCACTATCCAATCTAATCTAATTGGTCCTACACTTCTGTGTCAAAGGGGTACGGATGGTCCTATAGTTGGTACGGGCCAGTAAGGACACACTATAGTACACATGTACTACATTATTATCGGGATGGCTCAATCATGCATGCACCCTACATTTTACGGTCTACTCTCCAGCAAGTCACACGTACGATACTGCTTTTGGTAATTTACATTGTTCGTATGAATAGAGATATGCGTAGGCCAATATGTCTTGTATCGGTTAAAAAAAAAAAGAAGATAAAAATATATATGTAGGCCAACAATTTAATTTTTTTAAAATTTGTACGTATATTGAAAATAGTGTGATGAGTGAATGCTGACTGCTAAGGTAATTTCTTCCGAGGGTCAAATCTATTAAGTTAAGTTGAGTACTTGTATATGAACTCACAGAACATAAATACTCTACAATTTTACTAGGCTAATAAGTGGAATATGCAGATAATTAGTCAATTCTTTCTCAAAATATTTATATATTTCTCTTTCTTCACACTTTATACGTATACATATTTCTCCCTCTTCACATTTTATAACTGGTTTGTCGATTGTCTGCGTATTACAGTTGTCTATCAAATATTTTTCAACACTTCATGCACATATCTAATTTCTCTCCATTTTTTTTCTTTTATTTCAACTGTATCGCATTTCACATTATATTTTCTTCTTGTGTCGATTTCTCTCCCTGTATCTATTAACATTTCACATCATAATTTCCTCTCTTGTGTCTCTTTATTTCTCTGGATGATTATTAACATTGGGTGTGTATCCATCATTTCTCAATTAAGTATATTTCATTTACCTCTATAATTTAAGTCAAACCTGGAAAACTGTATATGACTGAATTTGTTCAGATCAACTTTAACCCTTTTTAAACCTTAAGACGTTAGCTCATATTTTGGTCGTATCGATAAAAAAAAAAAAAAAACCAGTTATAATATATATATATATATATATATATATTATGTTTGTAAGTGAGAAATACATATAAAAGAGAAAATACTAGTATACACATAAAGATAGTGAGAAAAAAGTATTATTTTAGTCCATTACATTTACAAAGAGTTGTGTAATTTTAATCTTTTAGAAATAAAAGAATAATCCTTTACCTTCACATTTGCTATTTAATATGGTCATCAGAGTATTTTAAATAGTATTTTATTATTACAATATAAATAAATACTATTTAAACCACTTAGAACACAAAATTGAATCGTATAAATAAAAGTGAGGGACTATTTATTAAAGTGTAAAAGTCATGAACTAAAACAACATCTATCTCAAAAAGTTAGAAATTAAAGTGACATTTTACTCAAGAAAAAAATTATAGATAATTATAATGATAATGTGATTTAATAAAAAAAATCGTATTTGAGTGATATTTGATATTTAAAAAGGTCTCAAATCATTATTCTAAAAATAAATAAATACACTGCACAAGTTCTTATAAACTAGTTAAAAGCATCTACTATCTATGAAGTTAGGCGGATTTTTTATCTCAAATATGTGGGGACTTACAATGATACATAGACTTAAAATTTCTACACATAGTTTAACTCCAATCTAAGGTTTTTTTAAAGTGATATCTTAATTTTATTTTGGATATAAAATATTAAATATTATGGTAAAAAAATTTATAATCCATATTGATCAGACAAGCAACATTGTATAAGAATTTTATGTTAATTTGTTTCAATAAAATTAGAATTTAAGCACCGTATCTTAATATATTACAAGTAACGTGATTAGAGAAGCTATGTATAATATTAAGTTGATTATATTACCCCTTTAACTACTCACTCAAGGGGCTTTAACACCTTATTTTTAAAAATCTCTTATTTCTGTACAACATACAGCTCACATCCTCATAAAGTTATTTTTAATCAAAATATTTGAACTATGTGAAAGAGTAATAATGATATTTGTATTCTTACCATGCTTCCACCTGCATACATAGTTAACCACATACATAACAGATATAATTAATTTTATCTTACACTTAGTTAAAATTGAATCAATATGATTATAAAAAGAAAAAGTTTCAGCCGGAACATTTGAATATATTGGCCAATCTTAAGGATTAAACAGTCTTATTTTCATCCCTCATTCCCAATGTATAATGTATTACCCCACGTTTCAATTTCAGAATTTTAGTAGTAAATCCAAGATGTATATATCATGATCATGTTCACACATACTTGAAGGTAACAAGAGAAAACCAAATTGGAGAAACTAGGTCCAGCTAATCCAATGGACAAAACCCATTTGCATATGAAGTTTCTTTCAAACTTCCAACAACAACTCGAGCCTACCTCTTCTCAGAATATTTGATCATAAAATTCTAAATCAAAATGAGCGTGGCAAGAACATGTGCACATCATTAATATGAGGGCATGTCAATAACCGTACTCTTAGCTGCCACCAACAATTATAAATCAATTGTGAAGCTATTTTCTTGGATTTTTAATTTTAAAAAAATATTAATGCCCGTGTGTTGGTTTTGATCTATATTATGTTCGTTCTCTCTGTACAAGTCCCAAGTACGTTGCAACAGGAGGAGGAAGCATGAAAGAAAGAGACTCGTACGGATTGACGACACTATTCTCTTCACACATGCATTATCATTGGGGAGTGCAATTGTGACTGATAATTTGTTATTATTATTACTCGATTTGACTCTCATTAATTGTTCACTCTAAATTTAAAATAAAGGCACACCCATCTTGATTATATTGTCACTAATGATTGTTGCACACCCAAATCAGAAGATAAAAAATGTGCAGTTAATCAATACTTAAAAAGTTAAAACCATGTTAAAAAGGCTGCTTATGTAACATAATTTTGACTTTTGGGACAGTAGTTTGAACAAATAATGAAACAACTTATACACATCTTTCTCTCTGTTTTTTATTTTTAATCTTGGATTCTTACTTTGCAAACCTTTCACATTGGAAGGTCGTCATTGCTAGCGGAGAATAACAAAACCTCTGCTGTAAAGTTGACAAAACTGACACTCGTGTTTGCCTACTGCGTAAACTTTGAACAAAAATAAATTATCTGTTTTCAAATGTTAATGAATTAATCTTTTATATGTTGAATTGATGCATAGAGCATAGGAAACCCTTTGAACCCTTAAAAATCAACTTTGACCCCAAGTTAGAAAGAGTCATTTGTCCTAATTAAAAAGAGCTTTCTTTTCCGCACACATCCTCCAACATGTGAGCTGAGCTGGCATTTTTCCCAAAGTAAAATCCAAACAGTTTTCCTTTGGGCAGTAAGAATGAAAATTCTATTCAAAACCTTAACAAACTAAAAAGTCTAATGGGAAGAAACTATTTTCTAAAAAAAAAAAAAAACTTATTAATAGAAGTACCCACGTGTGTTTAAAAATTTATATTTATATTTTTGTTCTCTTAATTCGGGAATTTAGTTGTATTTTTAACACAAAATAAAACATATGGGAGGAAAAAATTAAAATGCAATGAAAAGTTTTGCCTTATAGTTTTATGTTTCTCGAGTAAGTGAAGGTGGAAAACTAGACAATTAGATTAGAGATGTGTGTAAATTTGATTAGATTAATTACATTGCAATCATATGATAGAAAATAGAAAAACAAGAGGTAATCTTTTGTACGTATGGCATGACTAAAAAAAGTATAAAGAATACGTACAAGGGATAAAGGAGTGCAAAAGTCAAGTTATGCAGGCGTTAGCATGAGGAAGTGAGCATCGTTATAATACCGTTGAGGTGTGAGGCATTGGTTTATTAATTATAATGTTTCGTAGTTTAGAGAGAGAAAAGGATAATAGACATAAGCCACAGTTGATGAAGAAAGGAGGGTCCATAACGCGGTTTTGCAGCTGAGTACAGAGAAGCAACAGCTGTTTGATTGCATATGCAAATGGGTTCACTATTGAACTGCGCGTCCAGTGTTGTGTCATTTGTGTCTCTATATATATTTTACCTTCCAACTTTTTGTGCATAACAGCTTTAGTTCAAATCCTTGTTAAGCATCACCACCTGGAAGCTACCTCTTAAAGAATCCAATGTGTACTATCTCTCGATCTCTACATACGTAATAATGTAAAAATCAATATAATAAGATTAAAAGATAACATATAATAATATGTAAACAATATAGCCTTCCTAAAATAGTTACAACTTAAGATAACATATAAAAAGTGAAGTATATTTTTTCCATTTGAAACTTCTATATAATAAAATTATGTAGAAAATATTTATTTATTCAATGAATAATAAACAAACAAAGTTTTGTTAAAAATGAGCACAAATTTTTTAGAAACATTTCCAGGGTCTATTCCCCGGAAATGTTGATGTAGACATCAATGGGTGAAAAAAATGTATACTTTGTTTGGAAAAGTACAATTTTACCCTTACATTTTGAGTTGAATCTAAGATTTAAAAATTGGGTGTCATCAGGGAAAGGTGAAGACTTATTCCTAAGTCAGAGCTAAAACAGACAAGAAGGTTAATGTTCTTTATTTTCCTGTTTCTGATTGGTCCATAGGATTCAAGTTTAATGCATCCTATCATCCATGGATTCCCCACCTTCAACTAGAAGTGGTGTTTGAAAATTTTGTTCACTAGCTTGTAACCTGTCCTCAGTCATTTGAGTTATATTAATTAGCATTAACTACCCTGCGAAGTTATTATCAACCGAAAAGTCGTACCACATTTTAATTTGTACCACCATAGAATAAATCCTCCTTGACCTAGAGCATCCAAAAACTAACCTTCTCCGAAGACTAAATCAAAACTCTTCTGGAAGGATATTAGTTTTTATTGCAGTCAGAAGCAAGCTTATACACAAGTAATCAAAATGTGCTAAAAGAACAAGCCATATACCATTTGGTGTTACATGGCAATATAGGCCAGTTAGATTAATGTACAGCATATTTGAAATTCGTTGAGAAAAGTTATAAAAAAATTACATCCAAACACGCACGCTATAAGAAGAGTTGATTTGTTGTTTCTTACAAAAAGTGGATGTTATGCAAGAAAATTTCAATATAGTGGTAATTTAGTATTAATGTGAGTTTAGTCAGTTTAGAGATATACTTATTTGCAATTATCTTTTGTAGAGAGTTTAGAAAAAAAATATTTCTCTAGAAAGAAAGGTTGTCAAACATGTAATAATTAATGAACATGTTACTAGGTTTTGACAAGATAAAAGCTCAACATAAATGGTAAGCGGCAAAATTATATTTCACACACACATGAAGGAAGCTTCACTAAGAAAGGATAAAGAAGTCATTTGAAGAACTAAGTTGTGTATATTAAATTGAAATAAACTAAATACCAACTGGCAACAATGTCGTATCTTGACTACCGAGGATTTGCTACCTTGAGACGCAAGCCTCTGTCACTCTATCTATAAATAGTGGATTTCTCTTCTTCCCCACATTCACTTCCGATCTGATTCTTTTCCCCACTTTCACAACACCAACAAGAGAGAGAGCAAAAAAAAAACCAGTACAAGAAAATAGAGCAAGAGAGACACACCTATAACCTATTAAACACGTACCCTTAATTTCTACCTCAAAGAAACAGCTATCCTTGAAACATTTTCTATTCAAAGAAGAATCTTTTACACTTGCTGCCACCATCTATCATGGTTAAGTCAGAGCACAAGATCAAAACAGAACCATCAAAGGAAACGCTATCTTTATCCTCATCATCAGCATTAGCATCTGCATCAGCATCAACAATAGATAGCAGCAAGAAGAAGAAGTACAAGGGAGTGAGAATGAGGAGCTGGGGATCATGGGTGTCAGAGATTAGAGCACCAAATCAAAAAACAAGAATATGGTTAGGATCATATTCAACCCCTGAGGCTGCTGCCAGAGCCTATGATGCTGCACTTCTATGCCTTAAAGGCTCTTCAGCAAATCTTAACTTTCCATTAACCTCTTCACAATATATTCCTGGAGATGCTGTCATGTCCCCTAAATCAATTCAAAGACTTGCTGCAGCTGCTGCTAATAGTTTCATTGACAATGCCGCCACTCTACCTTCTCCTCCTCCTTCAACCTCATCATCATCATTGGTCTCATCTCCCTCAATGGCCTCTTCTCCCTGCGATCAAATCGATGATGACGCTTCGCTAATATCGTCTTTTGATCAAGCAAATGATTCAATGGCTGTGATGGAACCTTGGTACACCTTTGGTGATGGTCTTCAATACCCTAAGTATGTTGATCATATGTTAAGTGGGGGTTTCTTTGATGTTGATTCTTCCCATCTACTTGATGATTTATATGAAGAAAGTGACATTCGTTTGTGGAGCTTCTGCTGAGAAAAATTAATTCAAGCCGACTCCATTTCTCTTTTCTCAAAAATTATTCAATTTGTTTGTTTTGTCTTCAGTGGTATAACTTGAAGATGTTACTGACTGTGACCAAATTATAATTTGTATACCCTTATATGCTACATAATAGTGCATACCAGATGAAATTCATGTAGAGATAAGACAATTTTTGGCCTCTCATGTGGATTTCTAAGAGTTTGAAATTATGTATGATCGATGCCTTGTTATGCCAATGTCATGAATGGTTTCCCAAGTGTCACAGAATAAAGGGAAAAAAAAAAACATTTAGTCATCAATATCCTTAATTATAAGCAATTCCTTTCACTGTTTTTAATGAAACTATGGGAGGAGAATTTTGCTATTTGTGAGTGTATTTGGGAAGGCCTTTGTTACATGGGAAGGTATCAAAAATGCTTATTTCCAATTCAGTAAGAATAGGGAACCATGTACAGAGCCTGGTAACTTGAAACCATTGGAAAAAGTGTGTCTTTTCTAAGCTTTGTCTGCTAGCCTGCGTGCCCAAAGAACAAAGAGTGTTCCCTTGTTTTGATGTCAAGTTTGGTATTTTATACCTTATTCTTAGTTAGGGATAAATCCTAGTTAATTTCCATTTTATGCAAAGATGGATTATAGAGCCTAGTTCATAGTGGATCCCTCTCCCTCCTACAGTTTTAGCTTAGAATTTAGAAATGTTTTTAATTAATTGGGTTGGTGAAGACCAAAAATAATGTAATTGAATATCGAAGATGATTTGATTGTATGATGGTTCCTCAAACTTATTTTTGTTCTTTAATTGGGCCAACTTTGTTTGCCTTTAGTAGCATATGATATCTAGCGAAAAAGAAAAATTTATAGTCATGACTGTTGATGCAAGCAATTCTTTCTTTAGTATTTCATGCTAGTGTAACGTGTTGAGAATATTATATGCAAGATCATATTCTTTACATAATATGAAGGCTAGACAAACTTTGACGCTTTTTGGCCAACTTTTGAACTTCGTCATGTGTCCGAGCCGTTTCAGCAGACATGACCTGTCCTCTTGTGAAATGGGCTAGGGCATGGGATGCCATTCACCCTTGTTCTTTTTCTCATTGCATCTAATCGGGTCGGCACAATAGAAAATGAAGTTTAAAGTAAATTTTGAGAAATTTTTTTCTTTAAACCAAAAAAATATGTTATACTTTTTTGGGGTCTTTTATTAATATATGGAATGTTTTCATTTTATATATAAAAAAAATTATTGATGGACATAAAACTTGAACTTTAGTTGTTTTATCTTTTCATCGGTCCTCTGTTCTAACTTGTCTCAAATCAACATATACAGAGTGGCCTCCACGGGATATGCTATGCTTTGCCATGCTTTTCTCAGAGAGCTTTTGCTTTTGGTATTACTTGTTCACATATACGCATGAAGAAGGACAGGGGATCTACCCTTTCCTTTGACACATTTGTTCCTATGCATGTATATATTCTTGGGTCTACATAGCATTATGTCCTTAAGGCATCGATTTAATTAGTTAGCCTATGCTCAATTTTATGCACATGAAAATGATATAACTAAATGACAATTTCAATGTTGCGTTTTGAGACACAGCATGTGAGTGTCCTTATTTTGGCCATCAGCATGTGAGCTCAATGTGTCAATCAATACGCGATTATAAATTTATTCAGTAATGGAATTGTTTAGCTTATAAAAAAATAAATACGCGTTTATAATATGCTTTGTAAATTATTGAAGTTTTGTTTGATATTAACAAACGATTGCCTAGCTAGATGCAGTGCCCAGTCAAAATTGTGCTATTTATTTTTACTTAATAGATTAGTTGTAAGTATACACCATTTTGTGCATTAGTGCACATAGAAGTATCAGCTAGTATAGAATTCAATATGGTCATAATTATTGGGCTCGTCATTACTAAATTTATTTATGACATGTTTAAATGTCATTAGGTATATGATTACGTACCTCATAAGAAGCCATACGTTTAAGTATAATCAATTGTTAGGTATTTCATGTGGGATCACTCACTCCTCATATAATGATTGTGAGAAAGAATAATTGCTCACTGAAAAAAAAAGGCAGGGGTAGGGAGGTCGAGATCCAACATTAAGCATGATTTAAATGATCCATGCTTGGCCTTATTAAGACATAATTTTAGTGAAGTGTTGAGTAATCAAGAATCCCGGTAGATTTCAATCAATGAAACGCTTATTATTTGATTGTTTCACATGGCGCCCTACTCCTTAAATTAAAAGCAACCTTTGATGCAAAATATACTCATCTCACATCCAGTATCTGTGTGCGTCTAAAGTTTTCAAGCAAATTTACTATTTTAGATGATACATATTTCGTACTTTGTATTAACTTCATGGTTATCAAAAATATATCTTTTATATTTATATGAATGAACAAAGTGATTTTTTTTTATATGAATAAACAAATATATATATATATATATATATATATATATATATAAACAAAGTGATTTTTATTAATTAATTTATTTTATTTTACCGTGAAGTTTCAGCTCACAGTATTTAACTAAAATGCCCCGAATTTGTCTAAAACGTGTGGGGTGAAAGTTCGAAACATGAGACTGTTGAGAGTGGGCATTTGGAATTCAACAAGCACCAGAACTAGTTGCCAAGCTGGACATTTAGGATAACAGTTGCGTAAACAAACTGTAGTTATTACTATGCCAAAAAGAAGAATATTTTTTTTAAAAAAAAACAATTGCACTATAATATCTGGAATAAGAATAAGAACTACAGTAATATCATTTATTGACGGTCCACAAAAATGAATTATTATTTTAATTATTATGTTATTAGATAAATATTAATATATTTTGAATTAGTTTATTGTTTATTTATTTTTTCGTAAAAATAAAACAAAATATTTTTAGTACAAATATCTTTAAATTAAATAATAATAATTTAAAATCCTTTTATGTAAATTAAAGTATCACGATAAGTTTCTAACCAATTAAAAATACTGATATTGTAAAAAAAATGTTTTACTGAACTATATAATTAATAACTAATTAACTTTTTAGATCAGTCAATAATTAACTATTAACTAAATAAAAGAAAAACAATTTGTAGTATTGGGCCAAACTTGTTAGTGGGCCTTGAGATTTGTGGGTTTGGATGGACATTGAGAGAGTGATATTAGAACATAACGAGACCCATATTATTATGACACAGCGGTTTCGGGTAAACTTGATTTGCTCCGTGATTTGCAGATTGCAATCCCTTCTTGAACTCCAACGGTGACACTTCGCCGCTCATGGGTTTCTCAAAGGAAAAACTTCTTGCGCGATTAAAGGTTCTTTCAAATTCGATCACTGTTGTCTATTTTCTGCACTGAATGCCTCAAACATTACTATTTTCTGCACGTTCGGTTTCTCTATTGCTCGATACTAACTGTTTCGATATTTCTCGTTTCTTCGCAGGAGCTTCAAATTACATTTTCACAGTATGAGCATCCACCTGTTTTGACCGTTGAAGCTCAGGTAAACAGCTTTTAATATTATCTCGTTCATTTTATTTTATTATTTCTGATTCATTATCGATTTTTGTTTCAGGCTCAATATGTTGGACATTTGGGGGGTGGGATTAGTAAAAATTTATTTCTCAAGGTATGTTATGTTTATAATTTATGAGTGAAATTTAAAATCTACACGTGTTGTTAATTTTTATGCTAATTATGTCCCGATTTCTGTACTTTTGGTTTAAATAGGACAAGAAAAACAGGTTTTACGTTGTTTCTGCTTTAGCTGAAACCAAAGTAGATCTCAAAGGTATGCATAATTTTGTAAACCTGAGAAGTTTGCATTGCTTTACTTGAATGGATATTAATAGGCTTTGTTTGTTGCTTCAAAGCTGAGCAGTGTTATCTCAGCGGCTTGGTTTGGGAAAAGGTGGACTCAGGATGGCACCTGAGGAGGCTTTAGGTGAAGTACTTCAGGTTTGAATATGCCTTTCTTCTATTGTTTTGTTGTTGGATCCTTCATTTTTCTCTTAAGCTGTGAACATTAAAGTGACCAAAAATCATAAAGGCTTGTGCTCTGACATGAAATTTGTCTTCTTGTCTTTAACAGTGAACAGTCCTTGCATCAAAAATATCTATGGTGTTTTGTTTTTTAACATGTGAATTGAAAATTAGGCCGGTTACCTTGTTATTGCTATGCATTATGTAGTGTATAAGAAAATCATTTCTTATTGAGGCATTCACAAATCACTGATTGAGTTGGTGGTGGAAATTGGTAAACCTAGTTAATCTTGCTCTGGTCAAAGGATTTATCCAATCTTTGGCATATAAACTGTTTCACAGCTTTTATTTGTAGATTATTTATCATCTTTATTGGTTTTTTTCCCCATTATTCACAATTAGCAATTGATAATACCAATGTATATATTTAGATTTTAGAACCTCCTTATCAGCCAATGTAAAATGTTTCTTTTAGTTTTTATGTCGATATTATCTTATTATAATTTGCTGTTATATAATTATTACTTCTATCATGCTGAACGAGAAATTAATAATTACATAATATAAGAAGAGAAACAACTTTTGTGAAGGACATAGTTGAAATTACCATCTTACCTGATGTCAGTATTTTCCCTTATCTCACCAGGTATCCTTGGGTTGTGTCACTCCATTTGCACTAGTGAATGAATCAGCACGGTATGCTTACGTTCTTATTCTGTTTGATTACTTATGAGATATCTAATATTTTTTCTGGGGTGTGTTCTGTCACATACCCAATTTAATTGTAATACTTTTCTTCAGGGCTATTTTTGAAAGACATTTCCCTTTTAACTGTGGAGATGTTTTGCTTTAAAGTCCATCCATCGCTATTTTCCATATAGTTTTCTCATTTTAGTCTTAAATCATATTCTTCTCTCTTCTTTTAGTTTTCTATTTTTTCATTTGTTTCTGAAAATTCTGGTAGTTCTGGATTTAGTTGTTGCTTCTTTCCTGCCATTAAATTTAAAATAATCTTATGTTGCATGATGCACTAATCTGTTGAATGATTAATAATTTCATGATCCTAGCCACGCTCCATTTTTAGTGCACTGGTTTGTTGAAGATCTTCTAAGTCACAGTTGTTTATGGTTTTGTGTTTTAGCTGTTTATAGACACTGTTCTGACGCACTTAGCTAATCTATCTCTAAGGAACTAATGTATTTTTCTTTTATGTTAAATCTTTTCCTCTCTGAAGAGATGTTTCGCTCCTATTGGATCAAGGTTTCAAGACTAAGGAGCACTGCTTCTTCCATCCGCTGTCAAATGACATCTCCATATGTAAGCAAGTAGACTCCCGTGAGAAAAGGGAAAAAAACCCTGCTTAAACACTTTTTCTAACTCTTTAAAGTTGATGAATATTATACAGATGGAACCCTCCATATTAGGGAATTCTTTTGCTTGTATTTGTCCAACACAAGAAAAATTAAATATCTGAAGTCCAAACAAGACTTCCTTTCATTCTTCCTTACTAGTTGACAATTTTTGGAAATCAAATATTGGTTGTATTTTGTATCCAGATGATATCTTGTAGCTCATCTATGTTGATGTAACACAAGGTTTTAGGTTCGTGTCAGATCCATTATGCTTTGATGCATTGAAAAGCTCAGTAAATTAGAGTCCTATTCTTTACAATTGCAGCTCTAAGTGCATGTGATCTTGACAAGTTTCTTAAATCAATAGGAAGAAATCCCTCATATGTTGATTTGGAGGTGAGTAAATTCAAGACACCATTTTAAATAAAGTAATAAACTCACCTATTATTAATTCATTGATAATCATCATATGTCTATCTTTCCAGGCCAATCCTATAGTAGGGAAAGATCAACCCCCTGATCTAGCTGCACTAGTTCCATCTGGTTCAATAATTTTTCCTGATCAACCACAAAAGCAAACTTCTTCACAGGTTCCGAAGGATGCAAGCCATGTTTCTGTGGATAATGGGACCATTTCAGGTAAAAATTCCATTAAATGTGTTAATTTCTCTATTATTACTATTGAAACAATGGCTTCTTTTTGTCTTGGTTATGATTTGGATGGTACTCAGAGAGTATTGTGCACCTGTACCTTGACTTCTTTGTTCTGTTTGTAGTGGCTCAAGGTGTTTTGTATTATCACTGATTCTTCCCCTTTCCATAATAATCTTTATCTTGTATAGTCTTCCAAAATTGTTACACAAGGCATTAAGATGATGTGTTATTCATTCTACAGCCAATCAATTTTTGTTTGTTTATTTTGGTCTCAGAAAGAAATGAAATGATTACACTTGTCGGGTTGACACAGTTTTCTTTTTTATTTTGTTTTTCCTCTTGTTCATGTTGTGGATTAATTTCTAGCCCTATAATTTCTTCTGTTAACATTTATTCGCTTTAACCTTAAAACTCCAATACAGGATGAAGGCATTAACATTGAAATTTGTACCATTTAAAGCTAGAAGTATAAGAGGACCTACCATTGACCTTGTGTAGTAGAACGTGTTTAATTTTGTATACATTTACTATGGGTGAAGCTACTCTATGCAACATGCTGTTACATTAGTGACTACTTACTACTACAATGTTTTGCATTAAGCTATTCAGACTTAAATTTTTCACATTTGACCTCACTAGGGGCTCGCCAAAGTCAGCACATTTGTTAAAAGTGCTTCATAAGGGAAGCAAAGTAACTTTGTTTATGGCTGAAATATCCTAGTGATTAAATTGTTCTGATGCAGCCAAACTTGTCAAGCCATCCTCTGGTGGGAAAAGTACAAAGGGGACACCGGTGAATAATGTTAGTTCATCGGGCTCCTTTGCAGATGTTGGTCAATTCGTTGAAGAGATATTGCAAAAAACATCACAATTATTGCTTTCAGAGGTAAAACAAAAATGTACACTTTCTTTCTGTTTCCAACTATTATGTTATACTTCCTGCGTTAGGCTGAAGAATCTTGGTCGCAGGTCAAGGAAGAAAATATAAGGTTACACGGGGAGCAGCTGGGCAGTGTGGTATCTGACAAATTACAGAAAAACCTCAGCTCAGAGTTTAAGAACCTTGCTGTAAGTATGGAATGCTAGTAAACTTATCTTTTCAGAAATTCAAAGCCTCCGTGCTATGAAATTATGTTTCGATTGACCAAATTTTCTTTATTGCATTTGCAGATGATATTTAAGAATACAGCATATACAGAAGGGTTCCATGCTGGCACTCGCTATCAGCCCCCGCGCTTGTGAAACACAATGGCTTAAGACTTGCTGGCAGGAAAGTAAAAGGATCAATAGTTTAACTTCAGCTGTTCAATGTTTAGTGTGAAAACACCATTTTTGAATACTCATACTGGAAAATGTTTGGTGTAAAATAGATGATTTGAAACAGTTTGATCAATGGAAAAAGAAAAGGCACATTAAGGTGGTCAAAACAGTAGTAGTAGTAAATTTGGTTATATGATATTAAATTTGGTTATAAATGATATTTCATTATCTATGGTCCTCAACAATTGACTCCATACCATTAAGTATTTTAATATAAATAATAATTAAGTAGTACTTATGCTCCTACTAAATATTGCTACTATAAAACGGTACCGATTCGTTCGCATAATACACTCGTTGAGAATGTAGGTAGTGAAACAAGATTTTTCCTCACCGAACAGCATGCACAATAACAGATAACAAGTGTGCTTGTGTTATGATAACCCGTGATAATTGTCATTGTTTGTAAGGAATAATATTTACATCGTAAACATTTGTATAACATGGTAACCAACAAATGTGGCAACATGACACGGCTTCTTGTAGCAACACGTTTGGAAAGAAAGACAAGAACCCTGTAGGACGACAAGTTGCAGTATTATATGGATCTCGAACTCCATAGTATTTTTTGGTGATGAATTCAATCTTTAACATGATGGAAGCTTCAGGACCATTATACTTAATTTTTTGAATCGCAGTAAGTTCATGTTACTCCTGCAAAAGTCACTCCAGCCATTGAAGCTTAATTTAGAAGCAGGCTTATGATAAGGACTGTGTAATTTCTTTATATATATTATCTGTGATTAAAACCAACAATTCTTTCATGTTTCTAGGTGCTAAACCTTAAAAGGTTTATATTCTGGGACTAAAGTTAATTAAACTTTTATTTATTTTTAAAAATTGTAAGAAACACAAACAAATTAAGGATAGAGTCTTAAATTACTTACCGGTGATCGTGACGTGTTGTCACTACTATTACAGACAAGTTACAATCCTAACCAGCTCTTTAGCCTCAGATGTAAATCAATGCAGAGGTTAAAGAATACAGCAAGAGGGCTGCCTCCTATTAGTTACTGAAAATGAATTCAAAGATGATTTTCATGGTATGGAGCAAATATTCAACAGCAACTTTAATCTAGCATGTGATACTGATCAATATGTAGTTTTTTGTTTTTTCTTGTAGCATTTTCATTTTCTATATAAAATGGTACCCAATTCTATAAGAGTAATAGCCCAACTAAAGATGTCGAATTCGGTTCATACCTAGCGGAACTGGTGTCCGACTCTCGGGAGGTAAATATCCTGGACATCCAATAAATAAATAAATGGTGAGTGGAATCACGTAATTGGTGACTAATAATACATTATACACGTGCATGAATTTTTATAAAATCTCATTTATAATCGATCATAACTAGCCAAACATATTTCAATTTTAGAACATTCTTGGACAAGCATAATATCTATAAACACAATGAATCAAAAGCTCAAAATCCTAACATCCAAGTTTACATGAAGGTTCTTTTTCATTTCATTTTAAACTATTGATTGATTATAGAAGCATTCTGATCATGCAAAAACATATAATCACGTATTATACCCACGGTCTTAATGAAATTAAGGGATTACAGAGAATTGGGAGATTTTACTACATAACAGATAGCAGACAATGGAAGATTTAGTTTAATCAGAATCATCATCA
Organism: Hylodesmum podocarpum; assembly: GCA_026586105.1. Lineage (NCBI taxonomy): Eukaryota > Viridiplantae > Streptophyta > Magnoliopsida > Fabales > Fabaceae > Hylodesmum > Hylodesmum podocarpum. The sequence goes on along the minus strand of JALJEV010000623.1, from coordinate 9,778,650 downwards.
GCACCACAACATGAACCACATCATTTACACAATATAAAAGAATCATATATATAAGCAGTGAGTTAATTAAAACAATTTAAGTATGATTCACCCCTAACCCCTTGAAGAAGAAGTAGAAGAAGAAGCAGCAGCAACATTATTATTTCCATGAGGATGAACCCGTCGATGATACCTCGCATTAAAAGGCCAAAACGAAGTAACACGACGAGTCCACCTCAAGCACCTTCGCAACCTACCTTCTCCACCACCCACGTCAACACATTCATCATCATCCTCCTCCGAAGAAGGCACAGGAACCTCGTGTCTGCACACAGGGCAAGAATTATGAAGCCTCAGCCACGGAACAATGCAATCAGAATGATATATATGTTTACACGCAAGTTCCCTCGCTTCTCCACCAACTTCAAATTCCTCTTGACAAACCGGACAATGAGAATTCTCCTTCAGATGCGAGCTCTCGATTTTCACCGTCGGAATGGAATCGATCGCCCTCTCCGGCGCCGGAGCTGGGCCCTGCCGGTCGTTTTCAGTTAACTGTTCTATTAGTTCGTTTAGTCCGGGTCCGAAAAAGTAATCCCGCGCGTCAGCTGTGCGTGGGATTATTGGGCCGGGAGTGGGCCCAGGGCGACCTGGAATGTTGTTAATGGGCTCGAATGAGTTGGATGGGTCCATGGGCTGGAAAACGATCCAGGTGCGGGGGCGGTGTTGGGGTTCGGGTTCGGGTTGGCGGCGTCTAGGGTGGCGGTGGCGCTGGAGGACGGGGATTTCTTGGGGTTGTGTTTGGGGTTGGACGAGACCTGGGAAGCGGCGAATGGGTGGGTCCATCATCAGGGAAAGTGCTTCGAGTAAACGCGCTTCTGGCGAAGGGTCTGCGGTTGTGAAATCGACCACGAGTCTTGGACGAGGCATGTTTATTTCGCAGATGAATTGGCCGAAGCACCGTGGACATGCAGGGTTATTATCGGCTGCGATGCGGACTGTGCGGTTGCACTGGAAGCACCAATATAGTTGGAACGTCCTCGGTTGTTGGTGGCCATTGTTTCTGTCTCTGGGAGGACTCAATGACATTGTCGTCGTACGTGTGTTTTGTTTTGGAGAATACGAGATTTTAATGAAGGGTGAATTTGAAGGAGTATGAGAGTGTTATATAGGACAAGAGGGTAATGGATGACTTGTGGGTTTGCATCAAGTCATTCGTACTGTTCCTTGCATGGGTAGGAAAAGGATGTGTGTTATTTTCATTTTGGTTTGCCACTTAAGGCAAATCAGAGTCTTTTGTTCATGTGTTGGGTTGGGTTGGGTCAGGTTGAGTCAACTTAAGCCTAGGTGCTTTTATCATCAGCTTTCGTTCAATTCACATTAGGCCTAAACTCAAATTGAGATAACCTAGTAGGTTTCCTTCCAAGGCCCACTATATTTGTATACAAATAATTAATTGTTTTACTTATAAATTATTAAGTGAATGGATTAAAAAAATATGCTGATAACTTGTTTTTAGTGTAATATGATGCTTTTAGAACAAAATATTTTAAATATTTTTAAATTATTATTTTTAAATAATCATATAAGTTTTTTTAGCTCATTGACTTATAATAGATTCAACATGTCACACTTGTGTATCGAAGTCATCGACCACCACACGATAGCAGTTATAACTTACACTAATGAAGATCTCATATTTATCTCTAGCCGTTATATTCATGTTATTTAATCCTTAAAATCAAGATATTTAACTTTCATTATAACTTTATCATATTCTTCAAACAACTAATTTGATTGTCCAAGGTTTTCTTATTAGTAGGGGCTACTATGTGCTGTTATGTTCATAGAGTTTTTCAACCCAAATTTGGGAACACAATGATGATAATCTGAGAAATCAAAATGATAGTCATCCATGTATCTTTTCATTCTTTTGCTCGCACATGATGCTAGTGAAAAAGGTTAGTGGGCATAATTCAAGTTTGAACGTCGAAGAATTTATGATCAAGTTACTACATAAAAACAATGAAAAACCATTACGTTTGACCGCATGTGTATGTGTTATTTCAACTAATTAGTTGTCAGTATAAATTGTATGAAATTTAATTTCTTATTAATTTAGGGTAACTTCATATTTTGTTAATAGCCACGGTTCCTTAGATGGTAAATCGTCAAAGTTGTTCACCTAAAGAAAACTGTCAAAGTTGAAGCTTACACAATTATATTTTTCTTGCTCAGTTTCTTCATTTGTACGTTATTAGTTTGTATGCTACGTACCCTTTTACATTGGTAGAACGATTGAGGAAATACAATGATTAATAAAAATAAGAAACACTATATTTATTCAATGAAATTATACATGACAACTTAAATATCATCTCTTTTTCATCCTCTCTCTTAATCATGCCATATATCTCATATTTATTTTTTCTTCCTATTTATTTTTTATTTATACGAATTATTGAATATGTTTGTTGTAAGTATATTCTTTTTTCAGAAAACAATAAAAAAAATTCAAAGCTACGAATTATTAACACATTTTGAATACTTGGGAGATAATTTTTATCTTTTAGCAAAAACAAAGAACAGTGATATGATAGTTGTACATAAAAATATAAAATGTGTTGGTCATTAACTTTGACAATGAAAAGACAATGCTATAAGAGAGTTATTTGAAAACTAAGTGTGTTGGTGACGTCTCCTTAGAAAATGTTCCTCTTTGAATATTTTTCACATATACCACCGCGTATATAGAATTATTGTTGAGTTGAATGGCCGTGACAACACTCAATTTACCTTCTTTCTCAAGAAAAGGAAATACTTTGGAACTCACCGACCATACTGCATATTTTGACCTAAAGACAAACTTCTTAAATGAACGCGTATAATGATCAAGTTTTTTACACATATGATATATGAAACTAAGTCATCAATGTTGATGGGTGATATTCTTTTCCATTTAAGTCACAAGACTTGATTCAGTCCAAATTCCAACAACAGCAGTAGGCAGGATTAATATTTGAGATACGGAGATTCAACTAAGAGATAATAATTTTTTTTTTCAATAAATATATTTTTATAAATATAAATTAGAAATTAAACTTTTGACCACGTAATTGAGAGATAAAAATACGTACTAACGGTATTTTCCCTGATTTTTCCATTGCAATTAACATGGGAATTAATTTTTCCTGATCTTTCCATTCCAATTTATATGAAAAATTAAATTTTTTTGAATTTAGCCCATTTTTTTTTATCTATGTTCAACTTTTACTATGCATGATATCCACGCTCTAACCAAGATTTACTGAGACTCTAGAATGATGATTAAAATACTGTTTAATATTTGTCTTTATTCCTACATTGTATGCAAAGTGTAAATGAGGTGGTGGAATGACATGAACTAAGTAGGATTTTTAAGGTTAAATTAAGCTATGTTTTTCAAAATAGTATTGCTAATAATTTATTTGCACTAATCATATCAAGAATCAACTAACCAACCTATGACAAGAGATTTTTATGTGCTTGTAAGAAAGTCAAGAAAGAAGATTGGATAATTTGGATTAGGTGAATTGACCTGCGCACTCGCAGTACTCACAACACACAAGTGGTTCTTACTCTTTCCACGTTGATGACTATGATTAGTCACTGTAACTGAGATAAGTCTCAAAAAATTGCACAGTGGAAAACATAGCAAAAGGTCCTCAGCATCAAGATTTTGAGATAGCATCTTATTTTTGTCTTCCCTCCCTTGCTACTTTGAACTAAGGACAAGGCTTTGTGTTCCTTTTCTCTTTCACAGGTTCAAACGTCACTATGTAATACTTTTTTTAGTTCCTTATATTAAAATCTCCCTTACCATTATAGCAAGTCAAACCAGACAGCTTCCCGGTTTCAATTGAACATATCCATGTATATATGGTTGTACAAACTCTGTCATTTATTTAGCTATTAATTAATTACTATTTTTGTGCTAGAGCAAAATTATATATCATTTTACTAACATTGAGAGTTAAGCTACACCTACGTCACCATGTGGAATTTGAGTGATTGAAGATGTTTTCCATGTCTCTAAATGTTTTTAGGCAGGTGTATCATAAGAGAATATCATTTCCATTTTAGAGTATTAAAATTCAATAATTCAAACTATAAGCCTATCTATCTACCTGTTTTATTTTCTATTCTTTCTGAAAATGCGTGATTAATTTAAATTGACAATTATTTTAGGACATCCAATATATATTTGGTCCCAATAATTGTTTGGCAATGTATTATAAGCTCTAAAAGTTTATAAAGGGATCACTATAATTCCCTTAAAAAAGGTGCAAAAAGAAACATGTCATGTGTCCATCAAATAGCATTGCTCAAACAATGTAAACAACAGATAGATTTTTCCTTATTGATCAGCATAAACAATGGAATACGCTAATGCAAAAGAAAGATAAATGTTGTGTTGTTTCAGAATGGCTTGATGTTTATGAGCAGAGTAATATATTCTGCTTTTACTCACCGCTTTCATAAAACAAGCTTTCGGTGACTTTTTCAAACCTACCCTTCACTTTCTCTTGATTGGGAAGAAACAAATTCACAAGAAACGTAAAGCCCCTAAAATGGAAGACGAATTAGAAAAATAATGTGAGAAATTAACAACACAAGGTAAGAGCAAGAGAATCTTTCACATGCAGCTTCAATTTAGAGTGCTCAAAAATGGACTTCAAGCTGCCCATCAAATGCACTTTTTTTTTTTTTTACCCAATGAGGGTCATGTCTTGTAGTGAGTGAGGAAATACTTAAATATTAGGTTTTAAATCATGCAATTGGAGGAGTGAAAATAAACTTCGAATAAAAATTTATTCTTAAATTTCTTGCTATTTCGTAATTCTATCCAAAATTTTGTGATTTTTCTCTCTAGTTTCTGTAAAAAAAAAAAATGAAAAAAAATAATTCATCATGTTATAATTTTCTACCAAGTTATTCTATATAATTATCATCTTACCAAAATCAAACCCAGAAAAAAAAACTATAGTTAAAAAGAGGCTTGTGGTAAAGTTCTATTACCAAAAAAAAACAGCAACACAAATAACATATCTGCACAATAATGTCAAAATTTAGACAAGAAAAGAAATAGAAATAGAAATAAAATTTCTGTATTGACATAAGTAACTAAACATTACTTTAACCAAGAGATCACATCACAGTGAAAAATATGAATATTAATTAGTGGATTTTATCATGAATGATCAATATTCAAATAAACAAGTCATGTAAGTTCTTTTAAAAAAAAACAATCATATGACTATTTATAAGTACTTGCATGGCATTAAACATTTATCGTCCATATATAATTGTGTTTATATGACTTTTATATATATATATATATATATATATATATATATATATATATATATATATAATTGAGAAAGTTTACGGTGGAGGACATGAGCTAATTTCAAAATAATACATGTTGAATTTGATCTATGGATAAGATGGTAAAGATCTTCATCACTAATTTAAATAAAAAAAAATTATTTATCAATATTTAATATCGATTTTGTAAACGTTGAGCTTATTTAATTAATAAGTTTGATCCTAAACTTGACTTTATTTTTTTTAATTAAAGAATCGAATCTAATTAAACATTAATTTAATAAGTCAAGCTTGAATAATACAACTCGTTTATATTCCTAATCTTTTAAACATATTTTTTTTATAGAATTGTTGGCTAAAATTTATTATAAATTCTTGTGAATCTATTTTTTATTTAATGAGTTAATTTATGGTTTATAAATTTTAATATACTAGAGAATATATTCCAAACCATCCTCGGTAAAAACAAAGTCCTTAAATAAAGTTTTGATTAAAAAAGAAAAGTGCCCTGTTTAGGATTGTAACTAGTGAATGGGACAAGTCCATTATTAACTCATCGTCATGTCAAATGGAATGCCCCGTTCACGTTAAAATAATGAGTTTTGATGAAAATGGAAGCAAACTTAAAGAATCCAAAAGGGTTTGTTCTTCTATAATTATGTTCTTTATAAAGTCTTTACAATGAATATCCATTATGCCACGGCAATCATAGTTTGGCACACAGTTACACATATAATGCTTCTCCAAATTAAGAGTAAAAAAATTAATTATTTCGTGGAAATAGAACAAGAAGAAAAACCGTATTATACCATGAAACATAATTGAATAAAATAAATGAAGAGATGATTGACTTATCCGTTCAAAATTTGGTGGGACTAATAATATCCAAGCGTAGTTGTATGATTATATTATATTCATATATTTGCAATAATTTTGGTCTCGGGTTAGATGCATAAGTCTATTATATTCTAAAAAATTAGAAGAGGTAAAGTGGAAACATTAATGGGACAATGACATCGAGGAAATGTTCAAATAATGAATGCAAGAGAGCCAGACATGCTTCCCGCTCAGAACTCTCCTTGCAATAGAAAATTGTTTCAAACAGGGAATGCCTATTGCTAGTAGTTAGAAAATTTTCAGCAATAGCCAATGAAATCAATAAAATTATTGATTTCATTAATGTAAGTTGTGTGGATCTAAATTATGCCTTTCAGTTTTCAAAAGATTTTCAAATTGGTGTCAGTTTGAACTTGGAAGAACTTCCCTTCTCTTGCTCAATTTATAGTTCCCATATTCATAAAGAAAATTTTTCAAAGCTTGCTCAGTTGCTCAAATATATATTATTTGCAAGATCTCTGTGAAAAATGTTTGAATGTACTTATTTCAGATCAGGGTTGATCAAATATGTTTGTAAACCGAAAAAAAAAAATTGAATTGAGAGTTTTTATATCAAATAAAAATTAACTAAAATAAACGCAAAATCATACACTAATATTCTTTTATATTCAGCCATTTTTATTGAGTTAAGATCCTCTTTATCACAAATTTCCCAGAGAAAAAAACATATATAATAAGTGAATTATACAAGCTCACATAGATCCCATATATTATGTATGTTTATCTCTCTCAAAAAATTTGGTAGTGAGAGAAATTGTTTTAATTTTTATTTGGCTGGTGTCATGTTACCAGTAGTGCCTCATGTTCTAAGCAGATATATTTTTATGGGGATTCTTCAAGAAACTTTGACCGTGTGAAACGGTTCATGAACAAGAAACCAAACAAAACCCTAAACAAGTCTAATTTATTGGTGCAGTTTGGGTCCGGTCAGAAATTGACCCCTTCTTTGGCGACCAAATCAATAATATTAGTTATTTAAACCAGACTCCATCAAATTGTGATGCCTTATATACTTGTAATTATGGTCCTAAATGCCAATGTCCTGCCACAACACCTTATAATTAGATTTTTGTATCAATTAAACTCATTTTTTTATAATAAGAATAAATTTGAATTTCGTTACGACATTCTCTTAATAATTTTTACCTGTTAAACTTACAAAGTATCAATGTTTTAATATTTTAAAAACACTAAAAGTATTTATTTTTATGAGTTATTTTTAATGAAATAATAAAAAATGTTAAGATACTTTTACAAACTATTGAATGTGCATGTTAACGAGAAATTCAGATCATTTCTATTTTAACAATACGAGCAATATAACGATGAATTACATAAACATACACGCAGAGAAATAATCTGTAAAATTAACATGATTTTTAGTTACTATATGGTTACGTTATTTGCTTTTCTCTTGATAACTTTTATAGAAAATGAATAATAATTTCTAAATAAATATCTGATTTTGATAAGAATTTACCCATATTCTGAAAAATCTTCCTTGCAATCTGTTCTTAAATGATAGAAAATACATTATAAATGACAAGCCATAACATAACATGAAATACTGCAATTGATTCACTTTTAAGAACGGAAAGCGGTGGATATGATAAATATCCTACCTTGCAACTTTACAAAGTTAATTAAAAATATACATTATAATTTTTATTAAAAAATCGAGAGAGTAAATTGCAACAACATATTCATGTATAAAAAAATAAATTCTGAAATACTTAAATTTATTTTAAAAATTTTAATTAAGAATTAAATTTTACATTTTTATCGAGTGAAATAACATTCACTTTTAAGAAAATAAATAAATCAAATTCAACAAATTAGTACAAATAATGGATGAAGTACTTTTTTTCCTCTCTTCTCCTTGGTAAGTTTTCCACCCTTCTTTGTAAACGGTACGAGTCCAGCTCTAGAGAAAATTGGAGTCATTCAGAAAACCTAAATGGCAAGTCAAGTGATAATTAAATGGTGTTAATGCCCCGTGCTGTATATCTACCATTTCCTTGTTGGATTTTTTCAAGGTGCATGTGAGTGGTTGAACAAGAAAGTTTAAACAAGGAGATTTTGAATCTAGTGCTAGATAAAATACAAAGTGAAACTTCCAGGAAATGGATTTGCCTCCCCTATATGAGGAGAATGCACTCAAGAAAAATAAAATATCATTAATAACTATTAATTAAAGAATTGATAATTTAAATTTTGTTGTATACATCTAAGAAAACTTAATGAAAATTAGTGCCAAAAAGTAAAAGAAATTTAAAAAAGTTAAGTTATATGCTTTTCTTTTAATGACAAAAAGAATGCTTTTTATAGAATGGAAGAACCTCAGATTGTAGATCCAGCATGCTAGAAAAGTCACACTCTTTTCGCTTTTATATTTTTGTAAAAAGGGATAAAGATCTTACCCACCACTACATCATGTGCCCACAGTTTAAACAAAACAATAATGATAATAATAATAATGGAAAGAGAATTCCTGTCATTGTCCTACATGGGGAGAGCGTCACATGGATTCTTATTACAAAAAATATAATGCTATTATAGTGTCATCTATTTGTTTCCTTCTCTTGTAATTTTATTCCATCCATGTAATGGTTGCTTCTTATCATAATAGTATCTTGATCTAAGTAATAGCCGTTTATCACAGTAATAATAATAAAAATATTTCGAACAAGCAAGATGCAACCAGCTTATATTTAAAACAAGCAAACAGGACTTTTGGGGATGGGTGGTTTTGACCCTTCATTGGGAGTTGCTGGCCTAATTGGAGAGTTTCAACCCGAGACTTATCACCATCAGCTATTTGTCTATTCGTGTCAACAACTTGGCTGCAATCCAGGGTATGGGGCACACATAACCCTTATTCTGTGTGCATAGGAGGTCAATCTTACAACAGCATCTACTTTTTCACATAATCTTAATTTTCTGTTTAATCAACACTGAAAACGTTAAACACAAATCTTAAATGTAGCTCTCAGGGGCTATGTCACCCCAACATGGATTTTAGTTGCCAAAAAGAATATCACCTCACAGCAGATACAAATATTCTGCAAGATCAAAAAGAGAAGATAGGATAAACTGCCTTTTCTGGTAGAATCAAGCATCCCAATGTTTTCTTTCATAAGTGGCGTGTAAAATAAAAATAACCGAGAAGAAACAACTTGAGGAAATTCATCTTTGATTGATATACATGGTTTATGTACAAGTTACAGTGTGGTGAAACAAACATCATACGCTCTCTTCAACCTCCAATAAGCTTTTGCTCACCGGGGTGGACATCTTCCAAGGACTCAAAATTAGTAAAAATTTACAATTACAATTCCAAACAAAAGCTAACATCTAATTCTTAGACATCAGTGTCGCAAAATTTTCCATCCATCCTGTTCTGAACAGCTTTGACAGCAGCAACTCTAGCAGCAGTGGCAGCCTTGCTCGCAGCGATTACTGCTTTGTTAACTTGGTCATCCACACGTTTAAGGTTTATAGCATTCTCTGCTGTTTTCCTAGCAGCCTGCTATTCACAATACATCAAAGGGTATGAGAAAATGAGCAACATTTGTAAAGGGATTGATAGCAAGAAAGCAACCATGATAGGTAACAATTAAATGTCCATAACAAGTACCTGAACGGCTCGAAGAACGTCATCAGATAGTGGTGGTAGAGATTGCTTGAGGTTGCCAGCATCCCATTCACCACATCTCCGGTCACCATTTCGAAAAGTGTATGAGCCAATACCTTGTCTACGACCCTCATGCCATGCTCCCTCATAACAGTGCCCATTTGCAAAGTGGTAGACCCCAAATCCATGTATCTTGTCTCCAAAATACTCTCCAGCATATCTATCTCCATTTCTGCAGCAGAACATCAGCACTATGAGGAAAAATACATCCAAAACCTCCTACTAATACGATAGCATATACATTAATTAAAATGAAAAACTTTTCAGTTCTGCCAATATTAGAAAAATTACATAACTCATGTTAGATCATGAAGTATAATTCAATTATTACAGGAGACATCAACCCATCAGATAACCAATGCATCCAAATTAGAAACAAGTCAATGCATGAATAATTTTATCCAAAGAAAGTACAAAGGAGAAAGGAAATAACTGAAACTAGGTACTTCGAGTTCAACATAGGTATACAAGAAGAAACCGAAACAAGAGTGAAAAGTGAGAAACATAGCAGAAGCTAATAAAGTTGTAGTGGAATACTACAATCCAAGAAATCAACAACTGAAAAACATCACAAAAGGACACCTAAACCTAGTCCTTCCAAGTTACAAATCTAAACATCACAGAAACCAGCAAGGAAATTCGGATCTTCAAAAAGAAAGGCATTGATTCGCCAGGGCAAAAACTCAATCACACAATCAACCATCCAAGAAAAACCAATCACAACTAAATCTACTATTGCATTCCACAGACTGCCAACACCCAAGCAGAATCAAACACACAATTAACAACAACAATTCAGTGCAAAAACAAAACAAACATTAAAAGCAAGAAAATTACCTAAAATGATAACATCCAAGTCCATGCTTGACCCCATACTTAAACTGACCAATATAACAACTAGCATCAGAACAAGTCTGAAGCCCCACACCATGACTCTGACCATTACACCATTCTCCAGAATAAGAATCCCCAGTGTAAAATCTATACACACCATAACCATGCCTCAACCCTTTCCTATATTGACCCCTATAGCGACTCCCCCTGGCCCAGCTCTCAATACCATACCCATCATACCTTCCATCAACCCAATCACCTTCATATCTTCCATTCACAAAGTAATGGTAAACCCCACTCCCGTTACTCCTCCCTTTATGAAACTCCCCCTCGTAAAAGTCCCCATTGCTGTAGAACTCCACACCCTCCCTCACTATCTTCGCCACCGTCGCCGTTTTCCTCGCCGCGCCGGAAGCATCTCCGATGAACCACTGCACCGGCCTCGCCGCCGTCTTCGAAAACCCTAACCTCCTCACGTTCTCCTCCCACGAATGCTTCACAAGAGAAAAGGAGCGGTGAATGAGAACCTTGTTCTTAGATGCGAAGTAGAGAACCACTGCAACGAAAATCAGCACGAGGAGAAGATTCTCCGAAGAGGAGACTTCGAGGTAGAAGAAGTAGACAAAGAGCGAGCACGCCGAGAGGAAAAAAACTGCCAGAGTCGAGTACGACGACGATTTGTGGGCTTGGGCTCGGGTTTGGGCTTGAACCCGGGCCCGAGGTTGGGGTTTCTTATTTTTCTTGTCGTCAAGATCGAGGAGTTCCTGTTGTTGTTGTTCCTCAATTGAAGAGAGGCTGTGAACGGAGGATCGAATTGCCGGCGAAGAACAACTCAGGAGAGACGAGTGGGTTCTCGTTAGCTTCGACCCACTCTTCTGATGTTCCATTTTCTCGCTTTTTTTTTTTTTCTTCTTATTCTTCAATTAGATCGAGTTTTCCGATACCGGGACATTGATATTCTCACCGGCGGAGACATCTACGGGAACCATTCAAGTTTTGACGACACGGTTACACGAGTGAACGAGAGAGAGAGAGTGTGTGTGTGCGCGCTTAGTTTGTTGTGGTTTTGAATGGAGAAAGGAAGGGAAATAATAAAGTGAGTTGTTGTTGAGAGGGTAAAAATGAAGGGAGCGTGGAGTGGGTGCAGGGTTTGGTGTATTTATGGGACTAATCGGAAGGGTGGGAGTTAGATTCGACCTTGGCCGTTCGATGTTAAGATTGTGGAGATCAATTTCTGGCCGTTGGATGGATTTGCGTCCCGTTCTTGACGGCTAGATATGGTCGTCGGATCCGGATTGATTCGGCGTCGTGCCTTTTTCGCTTTACTGTACTAGGCCGGCACGTGCCGCCACACTTTTTTTTATTTATATATTTATTTACTTTTGTTTTTGTTTTTTGTTTTTTTTTTTTTTTGTTTTTGTGTTTTTCCATCTCACTCCTTCCTCACCTTAGTTTTAGCCCCTTCATTTTCATCATCATGATTTGTGGAATCGTGATTATCTGTTTCAGCTACTTAGCACATAAAAGTGCAAAGAATTCTCAATATTCTTTTCAGGTTCTTTTTAGTATAAAAGGTAAAGAATTCAAAATTCTATTTTCCTTTATTTTAAATTGTTTGACAAGTTTCAAAGACTAGTCGTTTGCTCACTTCATATGTTTATCTGATTTGTTAATTCTATTTTATATGAATGAGTTAAGAGAGTTTAATTTAATTTATTCAATAATGTACAGAATTAAATCTTATATCCGTATTTAATTCTTAGGCATAAAAAAAATGATAAGTGGCATTCTTTTTATTTTAAACTTTAAAAATTATAATTAAATGACATAATTTAATGTTATTAAATTAAATGTTAGTAGCAGGGTAGAGTGAGCACTACGCTTCCATTTATATTTTATTTAATTATTGATAAATTAATTAAAAGTTTATACAACACTTTCTTTGACTTTAACTATAAGTATATTTGATTAATTTGAGTGTTTCTTTTTAAATTTAGCTTACATTATTTATTTTTGTTAATTTTAATTATAAATATTTTTAATTAAGATATCTGCTTACTTTCTATAAAAAAATATAAAAAATAAAAATATTTGTTAACTTGTTGAATCTTGAAAATAAAAGTGTACGTCCGAATGTACTGAGTGTATTTAATTCTCAATCTTAATGCTAGATTGCTAATTTAGTAATCTTCTTTTCCGTACTTGAAGCTAGCAAGGGATGGAGGAGCAACAAATAGCAACTTGGCTTTACTTTATTCATGTTTACCCATATTTGGATCTTAATTAATCATCATCAACCTTTTGCTTTCTTTTTCCGAATTTTGCTTGATGCACAAAATGATGATCGCACCTTGGCACACGAAATAAGTGTCAGAGCATATTAAAATGCTAAAGATATAAATAGATCAACACAAAAGAGATGTACAAGGCAGATACCAACTGAAAATGCTTTTAGTTCATATCATATGTGTATGGTTTCTTCTACAATGGACCACTACTGGTTCACCTGACTCAGCAAAAATATTGCCCATAGGAGGTAAACATGGTTCAGTACCAATTTTTTACGCGTAAATAAAAATATTGAATCACAAAATAAACCCCAATATCAAGAAAAGCTGCATAAGATTAACGTTATTTAGAACTAATATATCCTCTAGGATTACTTGTAGGACATATGCTCCATAGGAGGTAAACGTGGCACAGGACCAAATTTTTTATTTTTGCCTCCAATTTTTTTTTCCTGCAAATTTTACTCTCAAATTTTGTTTCTATGTAAAATATCACAACTAAAAAAATATCAAAAAATTATCTTATTTTAATCGTAACAACTTCAGAAGTGAAAGAAAGATTCAAGAGAACATGTAAGTTCCACCTAAAACTCACGTATCCCTTTAAATATTTTTCTGGCACGGAAATCTTGAACTTGGTACGGGTAGATTCAAAATAATTTCTAGGTATCTAATCTTGTTAGTTCAATTTCTTACACATATCCAATGCAGAAGAATTGTAGACGAACTAAATACTGGTCCACCTTATAGTCACACATGTGTATGTACATGATGAAGGCCTTATTTATTCAAGCAGTATGCAATTCTACTTTTGATGAGATCCTCTATTTTGAAAATCGAACTGTGACAACTAAATTTCTCTTTTATACTGTTGTGTTAACGCAGAAACTTGTGGTGGAGCATAGCCTCAACATACGTGGGGGTGGGGTGCATTGAACGTGACTAATTATTTTAAGCCGTATAGTTGGCTAGTTGTTTTACTCCCTATTGACTACATTTTTAGTTCATTGTAGGTTTCCGTGTCACTGATGAAGTTAGTCTTCTGAATTCTGGTCTAGTCAAATACGAGTGAATAAAGTTTACATTTGGAAAGGAATGGGCAAAATATAAAGCCTTGTCTTCAAATTTTTGGTCAACATGTACATAATATCATATTCTTTAGTGTAATTAGTTCATTTGATGTATTTACTTAATTTGTTGGGCTATCCTTGATCATAACAAGTTTCGGCCAAGTGTATGGTTCGAATGGGACGAATGATGGACAAGCACAGGCGACTGATTAATCCATGTGGAAGTCCCTTGTGAATGAAGTATGTGTGCATGTTGAGCTCTTATTGACACACTATCAAATACTTGAAAAGCTTGTTACCAACCAAAAAAATATCTTGCAACCAGTCTCTATTTCAGAGAAAGGGCGAATTCAACATGAATGCGCTAACTATTCTGATTCGTTAAATTATTTATTTATAAGATTTTAATTTGAAACCTTATTTAAATGAATTAAACTTCTTATTATCTAAACAACAACAAACAGTAAAGGATATGTTTGTTGATCTAACGAGACTGAAATTCATTAAATTCATCAGCCAAAAATATAGAAATAGAGTCGTGAAAACTCAACATGTGTTAATTTTATGCAACTACGAAAGGATAAATATAGCAACATAACATGCACAGATGATAAGATAATGTCAGCATATTTCCGAAAAATGAAAATGACAACATCTAAGTGTATAATTAAGGGGAAAATTAATTAAGTTGTAATGAAAGAATATAATAATATCTTTTGAGATTTTTGGTAAAATTAATAAATATGAAAATTTGAAATAAATAACCAATGCAACACATTCGTGAGATAACTAATTATTGGTAAACTAACATGAAAATTCAATTACTTTATCAAGGAATAAAAAGGAAAAAAATGAAAATTCAATAGTTTTTTTTTTTTTTTCTATTTGTAATGTCATAAACGGCACAAGAGGATAAATGAGAACAAAAAATCTGTGGTTATAAAAGGGTGCAATAATACTGCGATACAAGCTAATAAGTTGTAACAATCAAATAAGCTTATCCTGTCTTCCGTTACTAAGTACAAATAATTCACCCTTGACTCGTCTCAGCCACGTACTGTATTGTCTTGTTCAAGTTGAGCTGGGCCTATAGATCATAGATGAAATCACATAACATTTTAACAATTTTATTTCTCTTTTGTAATACGATAGTCTTGCTCGCTCTAGAAATATTCTAGTTCTCCCTAGCATGCTAGGAGGATATATCTCTCCAACTTGAAACCCCTAAACTATGCTTCTTAGACATTACGGTTATAGTTATAATTTTCAAATTTATGCAATAGACTATGTTATCGGGAGCTTACGATACCATTACCCTATAATCGATTATTTATAGAACAAAGCATCCTGCATAGACACGATGGTTTGTGAGTGATGATTGATGAGCCTTGTTGATGGAGCACAAGTGTTTAAGAGTGATGATTGATGAACAAAATCCAAAGAGTTAGGATCTTGTCATTGTCTCTATAAATACATCCGTTGTGGGCTACATACAACGTGTGGGATTAATGGATTACGATTCATATGTACTAATTGATAGGTACCCTTGCGTTTCATTTAATTGTCTTGTCAAATAATATTTACGTAAAGAAACTCTCAATTCCCTGTCCTTTGCTTGGTCTACAGCATTTTTCCTGACGATGATTCTTCACCATGTGTCTATGCTTTCGCCATTGTATTCCTAATAACTAACAATTTTTCTTCAGATATTTCCATATTTTTATTATGTGTACTCGATATTTGGTCCAATTCACAGTTAAATTGGCTGGGTTTGAATTTTGGAGGCTCAGTTCCTGGAAACTCAAAGAATCGTGGAGTAAGAATTAGGAAAACAAAAATGTCTGATGATTGGGGTGCATAACAGGTCGTCCCGCCTGGAGATTAATAACACTAACGAATCTTAGAGGAAATAATTAAAGGGTCATGCGCTGTCTTATATTGCATCCAAACGAAAGGAAGAAAATGATTAGGAAATTCAAGGGATAAGATTCAGCAAGAACATGATCATGGTTCACAGAAATACAAGCCATAAATGTTAAAGTTAGACCAAATTTGAATGGCAACACTTACTACTTGATAGGCATGATTTCTGGTCATTGTATATACCCTTCAGCAGATGATCCATTTCAGGGAAGAAAAAACAATCATGGCGGATACGTAGGTAGAGACTAAAGACTGCAGGGCATCCAATACAATGAACCAGCATTTATTACAATCCTACATGTGGACTTCTACAAAGGTAAATGTCTTCAACCCAATACATATCACCGTTTGTTAATGCATTTGGATCATTTTCTAAGCTTTGCTTTCATCCTCTCAACAGCAGACCTAATCGTTTCCTCATCCTTGCAAAAAGTAAATCTGACTAGATTCTTTCCATCTTCTGGATTCAAGTAAAATACACTGGTAGGGATTGCCACCACTCCCACTTCTTTAACTAGATACTCACAAAATGCAACATCATTTTCCAGTCCGAAAGGGGTGTGATCAACAACCACAAAGTAGGTTCCACTAGATGGGAATACCTTGAACCCGATAGCCTTCAATCCTTCAACCAAGATAGTTCTCTTTGCCAAATAATCCCTCTTCAGCTCCGCATAGTAAGAGTCCGGTGCTCTCAGAGCTACTGCAGCAGCACACTGAAAAGGATGGGCGGTTGAGAAAGTGAGGAAGGCATGGGCCTGTCGCACTCCCCATGTCAAGTGTGGGGGTGCTATGGCCCAACCAATCTTCCATCCTGTTAAGGAGAATGTCTTCCCCAAGGAGTTCATCGTCACTGTCCTGTCGAACATTCCAGGCAAAGAAGCCATCGAAATGTGCTCCATATCAAATGCCAACTTATCATAAACTTCATCAGTGAAAACCAAAACATCATTCTCAATGCAAAGAGAGGCAATGGAATTGAGCTCCTCGCGAGTGAACATCTTCCCAGTAGGGTTGTGAGGGGTATTTATAAGAACTGCACGGGTATTCTTTGAGATGGCAGACTTAAACTCTTCAATAGGAACAGCAAAATCTGGAGGGCGCAAGGTGATGCTTTTTACTTTTGCACCAGCCATAGATAAAGTAGCCTCATAAGAATCATAAAAAGGAGCAAACACAATAACCTCATCACCAGGATTTATTAATCCTAAAATAGTTGCAGCAATTGCTTCTGTGCATCCAGTTGTAACAGTAACTTCCTTTTCAGGGTCTACCACTAGTCCGGTATCTTTCTTAAATCTTTCAGCAATAGCAACGTTCAGGTCTGGAACTCCATAACCCCGAGCATACTGATTTTTCCCATCCCTGATTGCCTGAATTGCTGCTTCCTTTACAAATTCTGGACCATCAAAATTGGGAAAGCCTTGACCAAGGTTTATGGCTCCATGTTTGATGGCAAGTAAGCTCATTTGGGTGAAGATTGTTGTCTGAAATTTCTCTAAGCGCTTTGCAATCTGACAAACAAATGACATCCAGCAAGAATCAAAATAAGCATGTGGCTCAACCATATAGTATGAACAATGAAAAACTAATTTATTTCACTCCTTTTGTTAGGCATTATTTTGTTCTGCAGATCCAACAAAATTCAACAAAATTCTCTTCCCTCCCCGAACCCTCCTCTTTCTACTAGTCAAGATATCATCTTAGGTCCTTGCACTATCTGTGAAGGTTTTAGTTTTACACTAAATAAGCTAGCATCCTCAAATGAATGAAACCGAATTGTAGCAAATACAACCTCCACCAAGCAACTAAGGTTCTGTTTGATTCCCTTCTGTATTCTGACTTTCTATTCAACATTCAGTTTCTCATCCAAAATCTATAAAATCCTGAAAATTGTTTTCAAAACAAGTACTCAAAAAACCAAAAAATAAAATTAAATGAAAAGGATTAGAAATTGTTCTAGATCAGAAAAACTGTTTTCAAAAGTATTCAAAAAACATTTTTTTGCTAATGTATGTTTGATTCAGAAGCATCAGGGATCCCGTTCAATGCAAAATCACATCCAAATCAATGCAAAAGCCTCAATTAGTGGTACGAAACGTGTTACCAAACCCACAGGGAAAAAAATAGAAATTAAAGACAGCCTGAATTGTAATTGAGAAGGGAATATAAAAAACCAATGCATCACCACATAAGAAATAATATATACGAAACCACAGACAAAAAAATCCAGGAAAGTGTAATAAACTGAAAAGGAGAAGAGGGCGAACCTGCAAAGGTTGAGGCGTTTTGTGAGTAACGGTGTCGTTTTGTGTGGAAACAGTGGACATGGTGGCTGAAATGGAAATGGAAGATGGGAACTTTAGGGTTAGAGAAAAAGAGGGTACGATAAGGTTGTTAAAGTGATTTGAAAATCCTAAGAACTTGGGTGAAAGTGTGAATGTCATGAGTATATAATTATAAGGCCACTTAGCATGTAAACGCAGAAAAATTCAATTTGATTCTTTCTTTCTACTGTGACCAATGCTGACGGCTGCCACTTCCCAGGGCTGCTACCGCCCCAAACAAAGATAAAACCGCATTTATTTTATTTTTATTTTTATTTTTTATATTTATTTTGTAGAGACACGTAACACAACAACACCGTGTAAAATGGGCCCACTCTTTCTGTGGCCATTCAAATAAGCAAAGTATGGCTAAAATAGAATTTAATTGCTTAACTAAAGCTTTTGTTTGATTTTAAAAGTTTTAATCTCTTTTCATACAATAACTTTGTTACATCACATTGATATTTTTATTAGCATTGACTTAATTTTATTTAATATTATACTTTTCATCGTTTCTCGCGTGCTATTAATTTTACATGATAGATTAAAGAAATAATTCAATTATCAGTTATAAACATCTTAAACTATTAAATTTTAAAGTCCAATTTTTTAACTCAAGGGGTTAAATTAAAATAAAAGATTTCAATAAATGATCAACATTATATTTTAATGAAAATATATACTACAGGCTTTAAATTTAATTATGATTTTAAAATAATATATATATATATATATATAAAAGAATAGATTCTAAAGTTATTTTTATGTCAAAATACATCTTTTATTACATTACTTTATTTTTAAATGAAATTAGAAGAAAATAAAATATATAAGAAATTTTAAATATATTTATAAAATGAAAAAACTAAAAAAGTTTAAGATCAATAATTTGTATCGTATTCCTATTATCATAAAAAATTATTTAACTAAGAGAAAGTTTGTGTAAAATTGAAAATTAATTTTGTTCTTTTTGCAAACAAATTTTATGCGTGTATTTATGTGATCGTTCCTTTTTTCCTTTTTTTATGCAGGATATTTCGTTTCTTCTATCATGTCTATTGTTTTCACCTTAAGGGACACTGTTACTCGCAAAACATCTTAATCTTTAAACCGTTTTGTGAGAAGCTTTAATCTTTAAGATATTTTACGAGGAATTATGTTGTTATAAGTGGAAGCAGTGGAATATGATGCCATAAATGAAATATATTTTTTTAAAAAAAAAATCAACGAGGGTGTTAAAGGAATTTGAAAATCCTAAGAGTTTAATATTTCTGGTAGAGGGGTTGACTTAATTAATTTTGTTTAACATGATACTTCTCACTTTTTCTTACATATTATTAAATTGGCACGATAGAAGAAATGATCCAATTGATCTATTATAAACATTCTAAACAATTAAATTTTAAAGTCTAATCTTTACCAGGGGTTAAATTAAAATAAAAAATTTCAATAAATAATAAATATTATATTTTAACAAAAATATATTTAAAGGCTTTAAATTTAATTATGATTTTAAAATAATATATATATATATATATAATAGATTCTAAAGTTATTACTGTGCCAAAATACTTTTTTAGTACATTACTCTGTTTTTAAATTAAAATAAAATAAAAGAAAATATATAGAAGAAATTTGAAAAATATTTTAAAATATTTCTTTGTTAAAAAATTTAATTTCAATGATCTACATCGTATTCTTATTATTATAAAAAAAATTAAATAAGAGAAACGTAAAATTTAAAATTAATTATGTTATATCGTATGTATTCGTGCAACACATTGGATAGTTGTTTTTTTAAAAAAAATAATAATAAATTGATAACAAGAAGATACAATTAAAAGTTTCATATAGATATTGTAAAATAAAAATCATATAAACAGAAATGTTTCCGAGAAATCTGTCCAGGTTCAGCCTCACCCAACCAAACACGGTCATATGATGGTGGTAACACAAGTGACAAGTATTAACACTTTACTTGCTAACAAGTACAGGGTATGTTTATTCCTCATTATTTCATTCAAATTGTTATTTATGCAATAAAACTGACATCACTAATTTAATTTGAATTGAGCATTAGAGTTTCTAAGAAGAAATAAATCTTTATTTTTTCTTTTTACAGGATGGACGAGGAACCAACATCACCTCCATTCATTACTATAGCAGCTTGTAATAATCAGAACAATATATATATATATATATATATATATATATATATATATATATATATAAATCGTTTTTATAATTAAGGTGTCCACATATTTTATTCAAATTTTTTTAACTTATATAAATATTTATTCATGTAGTTTTAATACTAATATATCTTTTCTGCTTAGAATTTATTTTAATATATATGTTTATGTTTTGACTATATAATTCTTGTTATATTAGTTAATTATATATATATATATATATATATATATATGCATATTAATTGATACACTGTATCAATTAAAATAATTTGTCTAAATTTAAATAATTTAATTTCATCATTTCTTTCGTAATTTTAAAAGTCTCTATTTCTTTATATCCAATAAAGTAAAATATTAAATATTATTAATAAAAACCTATATATTTTAAACTAGTTTTATTTATATAAATACCTAAAAAATAATAGTAATGTAGGAGAAGTTTAGTCATAAATAAATTTATCATTGTCGTCTTTGATTTTTTTATAAAAGTCTTGTTGAGTATCAAAAGAAAATTAATTAGGATGAAGGTGCATTACTAATATTTTTTCTATGAAAATATTTTTATCTTTTTTGAATTGTTTTATTAGCATTCTCTTTTATTAAGACATAAGCTAAATCTAGCTTAAAGTTAAAAGTTAAAAATTTAGTAGTTGAAAGTAAAAAAATTAATTATCAAAATATAAATTTAGATAAAGTAATTTATGAAGATAATTGTTAAATTATATAATATTTTCAACTAAGATATTTACATGTTTTAATTACATTATTTAATTGTAAAATACTTGAAGATTAATTCAGTTAAACATTGTGAACTTTATTTTATGTCTAAGTACCACTCCCCATGAAGGAAAGCTTTGCAATTTGTCCAGTTTTCCATCCCCATCACTGTTTACCTGAACTGACTTTCTTTACAAATTTTGGAACATCAAATCTAAGGCTTATGGTTTCATCGTTCTCAGGTAATAATTTTTAAATTATATTTTTAGAGAATATAAATATTTTTGGAAAAAATAGATGATAAAGTTTTTAAATTATATTTATAGTATATAAATATATTTTACAAAGAACAATTATTTTTCAAATCAGGACAATTCCTTCAAAGTTAAAAATGCAGAACAAATGCTATATAAATATCGTTTTCACTGAATTTTAAGGTGGTTCGAGTTCAGCTCGGCTCTTAGAAATCTGGCGGCGTAAGGGGTTGGAACTCTCGTTGATTTGTATGAGTAATTTAGGTTTTAGTTCGTGTCTCAGTTTTTGAGTCCTCTATCAGTATTTATTTGTACGAGTAATTTAGGTTTTAATTCATGGCTCAGTTTTTGAGTCCTCTATCAGTATTTATAGGGATCAGTTCCATATTCATAGATTTCATGAGGAAGATTATTTCAGCCCAAGAATCCTCTGATATATCAGAGAAAAGATATTGTCCAGATTTGTCCATATATATTTTGTTTATGTCCCGCTTCGGCGGTCAATGAGGTGAGTCTGAAGTCTAGGGGATGAGCTCGGTATTCATCCTCAGCCCGTACAAATACTATGTCTCACCAAAACCTATTATGCATGATTAATTTTTATTTTATTTTATTTTATTTTTAAAATGAATTTTGATTTGTGCTTGCCACAATTTCGAATAAGAGAATGTAGCATTTTGGGGCCATATGATCAGTTAAAAACATTTTTTTGGATCATCCATACACAGACCATATCAGTTAAAAACATTTTTTTGTTAATGAATGTTTGGTTGAGCAGCACGAGCGATCCACGTCCAAAGCGAAATCACATCCAAATCAATGCAAAACCCTCCATTAGTGGTATAAAAACATGTTACCAAAAACAGAAAAAAAATAGAAATTAAAGACAGCCTGAATTGTAATTAAGAAGGTAAACCAATAATTAGTCATTTACTAATTCAACTAATAACATTTTAATCCACTATTTTGACCAACTCAATAATCAATTGGACGGTACCATTTTTATTATTTATTCTTTGAAAAGAAAAAAAAATCTTAATTGAACTTTGGATTCATTAGCTCGAAGCAATACATTTTTCCAAAAAAAATTTTATCTTTTCACCCTCACTTATTTTTTTTAGTTTTTTTTGTATTATAAAAACACTCTATTTCCTCTCAACATGCTCTTCCCCTCTCATTTTCTTTACCACCTACTGTTATTTTTATGTTTATTTTTGTTTTTTCAAAACTCACCTTCCCCTTTACTCCCTTCTCACCCCCTTAATTTGCACCTTCCCCTTTTTTCTTTTGGACCATCTAAATAACTCGTTCTTTTATTTACTTTTTTCACAAGTCTTACTAAAACTAACTTTTGTAATGTAAAATTTATGGTAGAAACTAATATTTATAGTGTAAGGTTTTATTTTATAAAAATTATTTTCTATAATATCTAACGGTGTTGAGCCAAATTTTTCTAAAATTATGTTTGAGAACTAATTATTGAAAAGGATATTTTTGTTAAAAAAAATATAAAAAAAACGAGAAAAAGGTGTCAATAGAAAAATAGTGACTGTGTATAGATGTTCCAGTTACTTATTTTTACTTTAATTTTGGGCCAGCATACTTAATATGAATTTGTTCTCTTCTGCTTGTCTCTTGCATTTAGTTGGACTAACTTGAGCCCATTCTCAAGAAACAAAATAAAAAAGTAGGAAGGCTGAAAAATATAATTGCATTCATTGGCTTGGGCACTTCTAAAATACAAATGTCCAATCCAGTTACAAGGTAAAGAAAAAAAGGTAAACAAAATTACAAAATAAATAAAAATATATATCCCAAAAATTACAAAATCAATAAAAAAAGCATCAGCTAAATTTCTGAACTAACCTCAAAAAAGATTATATTAACTCAATGAATAATTAATTATGAATTAGAGGAGAAAAAGAGATTTAAAAATATAAAATAATCCATTTCACTCAAATACAAAAGGTTTATATGCAGTATATTATTACTCAATCCAAGTTTCACTTTCTCTCGCCTGAATTCAAAGAATCCATTTTTGGCAGTATATTTCCTTTTTCATAACTATACATAGTCATCGTCTTTTTAAATGGGGATATGAAGATAAAAAAAAGAAAAAAAGTAAGAAAATGTATACCATTATGCTTCAAGCTTACGAATCTAAATATTCGTGAAGAGAATCCACTCTTGGTAGATATATTTCCTTTCACATGGCTGAAATAATAGTTTTGTAATTGAGCTTTGATTTTCCATCACCGAAATAGTCGTTACTCGTTATATCATTTTGCTATAGGTATATTTACTTTCCATTTTTATGACCAAAATAAATGGATTCTCTTCAATTAGTAATTTTTATTTAATTATAAAATTGAAAACATACTTGCACAGATACAATATTAAGTACAATATATACATAAGGTTGTTACGATATTCTATTATCTCTTATTTAATGTCGCTATCATATCATTTTTTTCTTAGGATATTCTATTTCTCCATTATATCCATTATTTCTACACAAGATGACAGTGTTACTCACAAAATGTCTCAACCTTCGCAGGTTCACCCTTTTATCCTTTTCAGATTATTACACTTTACCGGAATATTTTTTTTTTTTTGTCTTTGGTTTTGTGTATATTATTTCTTATGTCGTGATCCATTGATTTTTCATATTCCCTTCTCAATTACAATTCAGGCAGTCTCTTATTTCTATTTTTTTTTCCTTGTGTGTTTGGTAACACGTCTTGTACCACTAATTGAGGCTTTTTGCATTGATTTGGATGTGATTTTGCATTGAACGTGGATCCCTGATCTGCTGAACCAAACATGCATTAACAAAAACTGTTTCTAACTGATCATTTAGTCTGTGTCTAGATCCAAATATTGATATATCTAATTGTTATCTATTTTCAGGATCTTCCAAAAGGTTTGCCAGAGTTTCTGAACTACATTTCATGTATGGTTCATTTAGCCGTTTTTGGAATTCTTGGGGTAATATATGCTAACTTTTTACCTTAAATTGCATTACCACATAGTATTCTTCTTGTGCAGTGCCAGTGTTTCCCCATTGACACAAAATGGAATACTGATATTTGACATTGTTTTTCTGATTGAAAGAATATGACAAATTTTCAGCTGTGTTTTATGTCAGGACATGCTGTTATCCACAATAATCTAATACATCGATTGTCAAAATAACTTTGCAGGTTTTAACAAGATATTTACTGCAAAAGTTATTTGGTCCTGGGGTTGCCCATGTGACAAGCGACCAAAGTATCCTTTATGTTGATCTTCCTTCTAATCTGGTAAGTCTTCTTTTCCATCTTCATTATTTTTGTGTCTTGGTTACTTATAGATTATGCTGCGTTCACAAAGACTAACTAGGTTGTTAGGCCAGGAACAAAACTTTCAGACATTACGTTAATAACTAGCTTAAAAACACTCCATAAGTTAATTTCTTATATCTATTCGTTTTCTAACAGTAGAGAAAGTTTGTTCCACCTTTGAAGCTGGAGTTGGATCAATATAGGAACGTTCTGACTTTTGAGTTTGAAGTAGTTAATGCTCTTCTCGTATACTAGCTGCTTTTGTATTGTGACCTTCTTAAATCCTTAATATACAATTGAACATTTCTGTTTGAATCTCTGACTTTTTAAATTTGGTGTCAAGTGCCATTAGAGTCCTTTATGTATAAAACAACATTTGCAAATTAGACTTGAATCTTGCTTCAATACAGTCAATCTGATTGAAGCTTCAAAGTTGGAAGTACTGATTGGTGAAGCTTAGTCCATTTTGGATTCCGCTCAGAAGGAAGCTGTTTCAGATAATATTAATACAATTTTTTTGCATTACATTTCAGATTGGTTCATTTCTTATGGGATGGTTTGGTGTGGTATTCAAAGCAGACATATCTCATGTGTCAGAGCATCTAGCCACAGCAATAACAACTGGTTACCTAGGAAGCCTTACAACCTTCAGTGGTTGGAATCAAAAAATGCTTGAACTCAGTGTTTCTGGGCATTGGCTCTTCGCTTCACTTGGCTTTCTATTAGGCAAACAACAGTATTTCAGAAGGGTGTTTTATAGTTATAATCTTGTTGTTTCATGCAAATTATTTATTTTTTGGTTTAATATTTACTCCAAGTAGATGATTTAATGTTTTTATTTCCTTAGAATGGCTCAATCGATAAGATGAATTAGTTACACAATTGGAAATTTTCAGGTTTAGGTCTCGTTGCGTTTTTCATCCAATTTGGGATAGAAACTGCCAATGGTTTCAAGGGGTTTCTCAACAAGCTGAGTGTTAGTTCAGGAAAAAATGATTCTAAGATGAAGTGGAGAGTAGACAGCTACAGACGTCAGTTGATAGCTATGATTATGTTCTTGGCAATATTAGGCATATTATGGGGAGTGAGTGGTGCATTAGTAAAGTCTGAGTTCAAGCATGGTGGTGATGTTGCTTAGTTATCGTTTGCCTGCATGGTTGGACCTATAGGAGTGTGGATCAGGTGGTTCTTAGCCAGGCTCAATGGACGTGGATTAGGAAAAAAAGGGTTGTTTAAATGGATTCCATTTGGGACTTTAATTGCCAATGTATCCGCTGCTTCTATTATGGCTGCACTTGCCAGTGTCAAGAATGCAGTAAGTCTCTTTGTCATCATTGCCTTCATTTCTGTTATATGTTACATGTAGTGAGATATTTTCACATATTTTATTCAAAATTACTCATAGGCTCCAAGGTGGACTCATCTGGACCATTCAGAAAACATTATTAACGGGACTAATAAATCATAACGAGCAAAATTGATTGAAAAATCATGTTAAAGTGAAGCAATAAATAATTGTTTATACTTTTTCATGGTGCTACCATAATTTTATAAAATTGAATCAATTCTGTTTTTTGTTATCTAAATATAATATTGGCGTTATCTGATGACTTGCATGGAAGTCTATTTAGGGGTTTATGATGATAAAGTCTAGAAGTATCCTTTTGTTTTCAGAATTGCACTCGATTGTAACTCGTTTGCTATAAATGTTTTGCTCTTCTGTTTATACATAAATAAAGAAAATCTGCGTCAAAATGTTGAAGGTGGACTAATCATAACTATTGTTGTTTGATGCAGATGAACACCAGGGATTGTGACACAGTTGTAGCAGGAATACAATTTGGTCTCATGGGGTGTTTAAGTACTGTCTCGACTTTCGCAGCTGAGTTTAATGCAATGAGAGAAAGCAGTCATCCTTTGAGAGCGCATGCATATGCCATTATTACAGTACTTGTATCATTCTCTCTAGGAATTTTAATATACTGTATCCCTATTTGGACAAAAGGGATTCGACATTGATACATAGCAATAGCAATCGAGTATGACAATTTTTTTTTGGAAATGTATATGATTGAACCATAAAAGTTACAATATTAATTTAAGTTTTTAAAAGTACAGGAAATCTAATATTAGCTATAGACTATTTTTCTTCTCACAAAAATTATACGTTTATTTGAAATAATGGATGATTAATTAAATTGGATGAATCGATGTATGTTAAATGAGTAATTTTATATTAAAAATATAATAAAATAAGTTAAAATTTCATATATTCTTCATTAATATTTTTTTATGCATAACTATTTTTAGATTTCGAATATTTTTAATATGTACACCGTCGAAATAAAATTATGTAAATATAAACATAAATCCCTTTTCCTTTTTTGTTGGACCATCTCAATCTCTTATTTCTATTTGTTTTTTTTTTTTTTTCAAAACTCAACTTCCCCTTTACTCCCTTCTCATCCCTTAATTTGCATCTTCCTCCCTTTTTCTTTTGGACCATCTTAATAACTCATTCTTCTATTTACTTTTTTTCACAAGTCCTACTAAAACTAGTTTTTGTAATGTAAAATTTATGGTAGAAACTAATACTTATAGTGTAAGCTTTTATTTTATAAATTTTTTTTCTCGAATATCGTTGAGCTACACTTTTTTAAATTCATGTTTGAGAACTAATTATTGAAAAGGGTATTTTTGTTAAAAATATATAGAAAAAAATACGAGAAAAAGGTGGCAATAGAAAAATGGTGATTGTGTATAGTTGTTTCAATTACTTCATTTTTATTTTCTTTTTAGGCCATCATACTTGATATGAATTTGTTCTCTCTTGCTTGTCTCTTGCATTTCCCCCCTAGATTGGACCAACTTGAGCCCATTCTCAAGAAACAAAATAAAAGAGTAGGAAGGCTGAAAAATATAATTACATTCATTCGTTTGGGTCCTTCTAAAATACCAATGTCCAGTCAGTTACAAAGTAAAGAAAAAAAAAGATAAAAACAAAATTACAAAATAAATAAAAATATGTATCCCAAAAATTACAAAATCAATAAAAAAAAGCATCAGTTAAATATCTGAATCAACCTAAAATTTTTTTTATTAACTCAATGAATAATTAATTATGGATAAGAGGAGAAAAAGTGATTGGAATAGAGGAAGAAGAGATAGGAATCTTTTTCTTATTTTCCTCTTCAAACCTCGTCTGGGCCAAGCCATCATGTTGCTTGTGTGGTTAGCCCGAATGGATCTCAGACTCTCTACATGTTTTCTTTTTGGCCATTGTTAACTAATGGTGTATCTTATTTAAATATTTTTTTTCTAATTTTAAAAGTCTCATTTCTTTAACTTATTTTATCTATAAATTAAATTTTTCACTATTAATTATATAAATATCATTTCATTTAATTTTTATTTATTTTATTTATTTTGATTATTTTAAAATTTCTTTACCATACAAAAGGTTTATATGCAATTTATTATTACTCGTCGAAGTTTCAATGGCCAGAATTTAATAAAACTATAATCAGTATAAAGTTAGTAAATACTCTGACCATTTGCTTAGTATAGAGTTTTTAACAGTGGTTAGTGTGGTTTTTTTAATCAATTCAAGGTTAACTTGTATAATGCCCTTTAGTGTATATGGATTACGTAAATAGGTTGACCTTTAAATACTTAAAAAAAAATATAATTTACACAATGTTTTGATTTATAAATTCATGAAATATTTGTTGTGTCTATTTGTGCGAAGCTCATAAAATAAACTTAATAATTTTTTTTGTTTTTTTATAGAATATTCACGATTATCCGTAATGGTACCCACATAAATAACGGGGTACAATATTAAATTTTATCTGGCAATTAAGGTGGATAAAAAATGATTATTACCCACATCTGACATAGAGTCTTGGAACGGAAATAACGAAGTCGTATGCCTGTTTTGTTAATTTTTTGCATCCAAACAAAAGAAAAAAAAATAGGCCTAGGTTCCTCGACACTCGGTGAGATTCAGCAAGAATATGATCATGGTTCGTGAAATTTATGGGTTGGGTTAATTTATTAAAATTATATATAAATTGATAATTTTAATTGAATTTTTTATCAATCTAAACTAAATCAATGTCATTACGATTAGGTTGATATTTTTATACGTAAGAATTAAATATGAATGTTAAAAAATTTATAACAACTCACAATTTAATCAACTAACTGAATTATAACTCCTTTTATAAGATAGTTTGATTCGTATATCATCACATTATAATAAAAATATATTATCATATTTTTTAAAAATAATTGATTGTGTATTACTGGAGGTAAAACTTTATTCATTTTTCACTAACTAAATATTTATTTTATTTAATATTTATTTTTTACATATATTACGTTAAATATGTCATTGATTTCATTACTAAATATGATTAACTGAAAACACTTGATAACTATGAATAAGATTATAAAAAATCAATACGAAGAAACAGAAATAAAAGACTAAAGTAGAAAAAATTATCTTCTAAAAGACGTGAACATTAATCCAAAAAAATCAAAATAAAAATAAGATAACAAAACCTATTTAATTAGCTTAGTTTAAATTTAAAGTAGAAAGAAATTAATTAATACAATCAATCTAGAATATTTTAATTATGAAAAATAATATTTTGTATAAATTTATTTATACAAATCTGCCGCATGAATTTTAATTACTATAAATTGATTGAAAATGATTTTCTTTTCTGTTTTTTACGTGAATAATTATGCAATAGAATCGTTAGTTATGTTTACATTTACGTAATCTTATTCCAGCAGTATATTTGTTAGAAAGTACGAAATTTAAAATTTGTCACTTATATTGCTCTTGCTTAATAATTGTATAGTTGTTTTTAGTAGGTAATGAAAATATGTGTAAGACATTTTTACACTTAAGTTAGAATTGTGTATACACAGGTGAAAAAAATGTGAATAAGAGATTTTTTACACTTGATAAGTGTTCTCTCTATAAAAATAAGCTATATGTTTACTGAGTCAAAATTGATTATATCTGATTAATAACTTTTTATCTTTAGATAATAAAATATAAAATATTCAAATAATAGATAGGATGATATAAAAAGATATTTTAATAATTTTATGTTGATTATTTTTTATTTCAAAAAACATGTAATAAAGGATATATTATATTTATCGTTTATTCCTATCAATTAAGTTTTTGACTAAACCTATAAGATTAGGTTATAGTTTTGAGTTTATATTTAGATATAAAACTTTTTGGATTAAGTCTAATATCTTTAAATAAGAATGAAAGATAGAATATTTAAATAATAGATAAAATTTGATGTAAAAATATATTTTTATCGTTTTTTAGTAGTTATTTTTTATTTTAGAATAGGGGATAAAATATATTATATTTATTTTTTATCCCTATTAATTGGGTTCTTAATCAAACTTATCATATTAAGTCATGGTTTTAAGTTTTTATCATATTGTTACTTGGTCTCCTATTCTTGATGTAAATGAGATAGAAGATTATTTTAAGTGTATGTAGTCCTTAACAATGTTCTTCATTTGAGATTTAGTTGGTTTTTATTGACAACAGCTTCACTCAACTGGTGTGTAATTAGAAGTCACTGATAACATCACTCATTTAAGATTTAGCTAATTTTCTGCTCATAATTTCACTGATTGGTGTGTAATTAAAAATTACTGTTAACTTTATTCATTTAGGACTTAATTAATTTTCAGATTGAAACTATCTCATTTAATCAATATAATTGGGAGAAGTCAATAACATAATGTATTTTGATTATTTATTTATTTTATGCACGTGTTCAATCCCACTTTAAAAATCGTTCATTTTAATCTTAATTACTCAATAATCTCATAGTTATATTTATATGGGATAACCTGTTAGATAGGATTCTCTTTAATTATCTAACTTTAAATCTCGGAGTTTAACGGTAAATCAACATAATAAACACCTCCCCTGGCCCGCGCAAACCTCACTCCGGGAAAAATATTTTTTGTGGGTATAGCTAATGCTCCATCCAACTTTGGGAATTATGGGTAATAACAAAGAAAAATAATAAAATGAAAAGATATTTTCAAAGAAGACAGCGGGTGTGAACAAGCCTCTATTTTTGCTTTCCTATCTTTTTAATATTGCCATTTACTTCAAATAATTTGGTTGCCTGATGGACCACAAAAAAAAAAAAAACTGTAAATGATGCTTTCAAGTTTCTAAGTGAAAGGAAAAAATATACTTCAGTTCTTTTCAAGTTCAAATAAGATATTTGTTGATTCTTTTCCATTAAGCAAGACAATTAATAAATAGTTGTCACAGCCTCTTAGTTTTAAACCCTTTTAATAATCTAGGATATGTGAATCACTGATGTCATGTATAATAGGTTTCAGTTTTAACTTTTTCTGCTTTTCTTTTTTATATTTATAATGCCTGAATTTGTAATTAACATCTAAATTAACCACGCCAGCTGATGAGAATATTAATTGAAATGATTTAGCGTATATATTGAACTTGACCCGTATATATATATATATATATATATATATATATATATATATATATATAATGTTCAATCATAAAAATAAAACTGAATAGATTTAATGAATTTGATCAACAATTACATCAGGTTCTATTTTTTATAAAAAATAAAAAAGTTTTATCTAACATATTTTTTTGCCTTTATTTTTTTCTATCTTGATTTGTTTAAGAGTCTGATATACTCTGTAAACTTATTTGTTACTCTCCTCCTTTCAATACAGTTCAAGCATTTGTTTTTCAATGACACCAAGCACATAAAAATAGTTTTCACTGTGGTCAAAGATTTAATATAGTTCTCATTAAATATATTGTTATTAGCTTAATAAGTTTTTTTATATATAATTTGAGTTTGTTCTTTTTATTTAAATATATTTTTTTAAAAAATTTAACCTAATATTTATAATAAACAAGTCAAGAAAAGTATACATTAAACAAGTCAAACATCTTATAAGAAACCTACTCAATTCCATACAATAAACATAAGCTTTGTAATAATTATAAAGTCTATGGAGAAATAAAAGTATGAATGAGATATGTCGTTGTTTTAATTTTAAATTAAAAATAGTAAAACTAATTTGACGTTTGAACAAAAAGTAGATTGCATTATGCATTGATGCATAAGATTTTATCAAATTTCCTTCCATGATTCAGAATTTTGCATCCACTAAATATTGAAGGGAGATTAATTAGAATACACACACACATACCAAAAAGTTGCATCAATATTTCCTATACAATTAAAGTTACTTTTAAGTATGAAATGCCATATGAATCTAATCTACACATTAATTAGTTGATTTTTTCTTGAATATGTGGATACAAATGTGTTTAATGGTTACTGATAGAAAGCTAATCTAATCTCATTAAGATAATTGGGGAAAAAAAACGAATACATATGTTTCAGTTTGAAAAAAAGTTTAAATAAAAAAAAATAAAAAACACGAAAATATCCAAATAATTTATGAACACTGTTTTGGCAACTTGCCTTGTCTCTTGCAAAGACCCCATCGAGATTCCTTTATAATTTTTAATGCAACTATGATTTATATTACAACAAGTGCAGTTGCAAGTAAATCACTAGCTAGCACAAAGTTATAAGGAATATGGTTCTGGCCAGTTAATAGCTGTGAGGAGACAAAACTTGACCTACCCATGGTGTGCATTAATGTACGAATAAAACAACCATATGTTTAAAGTTTTTGTTGTCCATTTCTAAGGTAATTGTGAATTCTTAAATTATTTAGGTACTACTATCATGCACTTAACATACGTCGTTGTTACCCACTTCTGAATTATTTAGGATACATAAAATCACAAATGTGTGAATCACTAAGCAACTTGTGTAAACAATCAACTCTACCTAGCTAAGGAGATAGGGATAATGGCAAAGTTTGACTTAAACTCCATAACAATTGTATAAAAGGTGAATTGGAATTAATTGAATTTCCAGAAATTTTAAATCTTAGTTGGTGTATACATTAACGTTTTTGCTGCCAATCAATCAAATCGTGTATAGACACTGTTGCTTTGATCATGCATAAATTTATGTAGCTATGGTGTTTAGTGTTAAGTAGAATTAACACTATAAAATTAATTAATAAACATCGAAACTATTGGGTGCCTTGGAGAGCTATCGATTATAAGCACCCAATTTTGTTTTGGATGTTTGGAGTCACAAATTTTGCTTGGAAACAAAATAGACAATTTGGTGCGTTAAATATTTAAAAGAAGAATTTATTTGCTCACACAATGATTTTTACATGACCAGAGACCAGAGTATATTACATCTAGTAGCAGAAAGATGTGATCTCTAAAAACAAATTAAAATAAAATAAACATAATAAAGATTTTAGGACTAAAACTTAAAATTTGTAATACTATAAAAACTAAAAATTAATTTCTTCATTACATAAATGAACTATCTTATTAATTAAGATTATGTTTGAATAGATATTATCTATTATCTTATTAGTTAAGATTTATTTAAATAAATAAGATATAAAAACATCGCATAATTAGTAAATTATATTAATTTTTCAAGTTAAACAATTATTTTAGAATTTTTAAATAAGTTATTTATAGAAATTTTAGTTTTTTTTAATAAAATATTATTTGCAAATAAGTTGTATTATGAGATAATAATTAAAATTTATAAACAATTTTTTATTTGAAAAATAAAGTGATATTTTATATATGAAAATTTGAAATTTATAATTTTTTCTCTATAATTTTTTTTCCTCTAAAAACATTTTTTTAAAAATTATCCCATTTTTTTCAATTTTTTCTCTTTTATTTTTATAAATTTTTTTCCCAAAACTACTATGTAAAAACTTAATTTTATTATATCCGAAAAAAACTAACTATTCAAAAAACTCTCTATAGTTAAGTTATAAAAAGATTAATTTTTATTATAATTAACTATAAAAATAATAAATTATTAAAATGATTTATTTTCACAACTATTTTAAACATACCTTTAAAATTACATGAACGACGTCTAGAGGTGGGATGCTGACTTATTATGGCAAGAATTTTAGGATAAAACCTCAATTATTGGCGTAAAAAAAAGATAAAAATATATTTTAACATATTTATAATTATTGTGTTGCTGCTATCAGATAAATATACTCCATAAACTCAACAGTTAAAATCTAAGTTAAATTCTGCGGTAAAATATATTAAATGAAATAAGGTAAATTCTACCGTAAAATGTTAAATGAAATACATTTAAAATGATTATGCTTTAATATATTATAACTTAGTGAATAGTTCAATATAATATTTTCTCAACACTGTTCAAGCAACAACTGGCAGATCAGGGTCACACCTGTGCTTGGAATTTTCGATACATGACATTTGAGGGTTTGCATTTTATATTGCTCTAACTTTAATTTTCTAGTTCTTTCTGTTTGACATTCGCTTTGCAGATTGAGACTCAATTATATATATAATTAGCTTTGAGTCTATATTAATTAAAATGTTTTTAACTTCTGAACCAAAGATTCTCTTGCCTGCTTCCTAATTGTTTTTCCAAGTCTCCGGGGATGGAATGAGTATATATCTTTTATAGCATGCATGTATCTACTTATATTTAACCCAAAATTCTACTTGTAAATATAATGTTTGACATGTTAGTTATACTTGCCTGTTCTGAAAGCAGAATAGCTTTATATATAGCATGTTAATTTGATGAAAGAATAAATATGAACAACTATTATTATTATTATTGTGAAAACTTTTATATTGTTAAAATTAATTAATCATAATTTGTTTATAGATACAAAAGTAGTTATTATAAAAATTTATAATCTATACATAATATCTAAATTGTGTTAGAGAGTAGTTTTGTACTAACATTTCTCTAAAAAAATGTTACCCAAATATTATATGATATACACATTTTGCAATTGTAATACAAGAATTTATGTACCCAAGTTCTGAAATTTGTAGGATATATATGTGTGAAAAAATCCTGGAAAGTTAATACTCCCTCCATTTCATAAAATTTGTCGTCCTGGCCTTTTTTTAACATACAAAATAAGAAAAATTAATAAATGCATAAAAGATATATATGAAATCAATATTTTTATTTTCAACTGAATTAATCTTTTTTATTTAAAATGATGCAACACAATAACAAATTTTTAAATTATTAATAATGATATAAATAAAAATAGTTAATTTATATATCAAAGTTAAAACGATATTTATTTAAAAATTATTTTATTTTTTATGCAATAATTATTATGTAACAAAGGAAGTAAGAGTATTTAAGATGTGACCTTATATACAAAATAATGAAAAATGTATATATCTTCAAGCAGTTAAATTTAAAGGTTTTTATGATTGGGTTTCTCTATTTTGCAACTTTGCAAGGGTTAAATCTTATTAAATATTCATTCACACTTAATTTTAAGTAATTTGTGAAGGATTGTTTTAATACGTACAACTTTATACAGGTTAAGCTTCTATTATTAAAAAAAAACCACGTTTAACGCATTTAGACGGTCTAATTATCATTTTCTAAGGAAAAATAGTTTTTTCTTTTGTCTTAATTATGACTTCTATTTTTTTATACTCTTTCTCTTGATAAAATACAATCTTCATCCCATTTTACATGAATATTATCACAAAACTTATTGTTGAATTTCTTAATATATTGTTTTTTTCATATAATTAGAATCTGTTTTATTTTTTTTATATTTTCTCATTCCTAATAAATAATCAAGGAAACAATTAAAAATTATATTTAATGTTTCATTCATTTTATAAAATGCTAATTAATAATTTAGAACAATTTTCTTTTCAAAAACGTCATATAAAATGGAAAGGATGGAATATTATCTCATTCTACAATACATAATTAAGGCTAAAATTAAATAATTACATTTAATACTCCACTAGTTTTATAAGACGACAAATAATTAATTTTTTTTACTAAAACATCGTATATAAAATAAAATGGAGGGTGACCTTTATATGACTTTAAGCGATGGAAAAACACCTTATAATTTCATTGTCTTTGTTGATTATCTTGCAACCATATCGTGAGCAACATATCCAATATTTAGAAAAATAAAAAAATATTTCTATTAAAATACATAAAATTATATTATTTAAAAAACTTTTAACCCTTATCTATAACTTAGAGATTACATATTTTTATCATTTAATTCCTTACTTTCTTAATTATTTGAAGGAGACTTGGTTATAACATCTATAATTATGTTGTTGTATACTTTTTCAGTACCAATCATATCTAGTCTCTATAATCCATGCGTTTGTTGTTAACAACAAAATGATGACATGTTAACAACCATGATTAAAGACAAGTGATTTTGTTTGCCGCCCAAACGGGATTATGAGTCTTGAAATGGGAGACTGCCTCACAAATATAGGACTGCCTGGTTTTTAGGAACATGCCGGCCATTCAATTAGGTAACTCTTTAGGTGCATTTACGGGTAATACAAATCTCATAAGTCGTACATATTTAGTCAACCGTTGACTTTATTAGTCCATTAGGAACTAAAACATATAATTAAGTGTTGCTTGTGTCATTGTAATATTGTAGCACTCTTAGAAGTTGTGACCAATTATTTAATGGCGTGGCGTGGCCATGCTTAAACCAAAGGGGTTATAAACTTTGGTTGCAACTTGCAAACCCGACAAGTCAGTCATGTCATTTTCAGAAATGATTTTGTAAGGATTAGCAAGATTTATGGAGTTATTTTCTTGGGTTTATTTCTCATTGCCGACTCATAACCACCACTTTGGAAAACATGATATATGTCTTGAAAAATTGTACATTGAATACGTAATTGCATAATTAATTTGACATGTCTGAAATATTTTGCATTTGGGGTAAATTTTGATGTGGATTCTGCTTACCGAGAGTAACTTTATTAATGTAACTTGTAGGCAAAATATTTATCTTTAGACGTGGGTTTTGTTTACAGAGAGTAAATTCATTAATGTATCTCCTCCTTAACACTCATCAAAGATTATGGTGTAAAAAAAATGTTACGTGGTTTATTATATTAAAAGTTAAATATGAGTTAATTATTCTATATATTATCATTAATAATTGTTTGATAATGAGTTATATGTATAGACTACTGATTTTATTGGTTTTCTTCTTTTGCTACTTTTTCTATAAGAACTGGTAGCTTGTATAAGCAATTGTTGTTTACATTTTGCTAGCACATCTTGAGACTCTGGAAGTACTGTTTAGCTTGTTTGCTTAAGTTAGTTGTTACGCGTAGGTTAATCCAAGTTAACACGTCGGTTATATTTGGATTGTTTTGGTAAAAATAGGTTAAATGTAAAAGTATTATTATCAACGGATTGGAATCTTTGTTTTTTATTTATTTTATTTTATTTTATCCACAGGATATATATTGAAACATACACACAACATTTATAATTACATCCAAACATGTACTCATTGGTAAATATATATAATGCCCTAGCTATAATTGTAAATATAATTTTCAATGAATTAAAAAATGGAATAGATTTATTTGATCATAACTTCGTTCTATAGATTTTTTTTTAGAGACAACATGCCATTTTTTTATGAGAGACAAATATGCAATATATATATATATATATATATATATATATATATATATATATATATATAAAGATCGATTTGAATTCACAATAATTACTTATGTTAGAATAACTTAACGTTAGTTGATTTACATGCTTTGTACTACCATTTTTTAAACTTAATTTTAAGTAACAAAAGTATACATTTTTATTTAAAAATTATTTATTGCACTTTAAAAATGAAATGAATTATTAAATAAAAGTAATTAATTGTTTGAAGTAAATCTTAAAGATTGGTGTTAGCCAAATTCTTTTAAAATTTTACAATAATTTATTTAGACTTAAATAAACTATTTCATCAATATAAAATAAAGATCTATTATTTTTAATATTATACATAAAATTTATGACAGTGATAATGCCAAAATGCAAACTAAATTGAATATTGACATGAGTTATAATAATTGGGGAAGCAACATTTTTTACTCTTAGACTCATTTTCCCTTGGCCTGTGTGAGATATTCAATCTAAAACCGATGCAATAATATTTATTTTAATTGATGCTTGCAACTGTGTGAATTGGTCAAGAGGGTATTAAAATACAATCAGTCGACTTTCATGAAATAGTATGAACATGGCGAAATCGACCTATGTAACAAATCAAAGTAAGTGTTTTCGGTTGGCATATTTTTACATGAATATCTATGTAACAGATTTCAAATAGTTTGTCTTAAGACTTACCTATTATTGGAAATGTGTATAGTATAGTGTATACACATAGTAACTTTTAGGTATACGCGGAAAGGCATTATATGCATAGCACACATTAATACATTAATATTTGCGCTGGTTAACGTGTGGATTAGCATGATTCGCGGGACATAGAGTTATTTAATTATGTCCCTTCATAATATCTTAAGGTGCTTAGTTTTGTATCTGATCGACATAATTAACACAATCTCTTATAAATTAAATGAAAGTAAATTTACATATCTAATTAAAACAATTTGACTCATCACGCCTATTCGCGGCATCGATTACTCTAAAACATGCAATAAAACAACTCTAGGCGTGGGAGATCATTTTAAAAACCCAAAATGAGGATTTATACATGTCATTGAATACGTTGTCAAAAGTATATGTGCCCTTAAAGGCAGACACTAGCACAGTTGTTCACTTAATTAAAAATTTATATCTTGATGATGAAAATTCTGTACTTTGATGGTCACGTAGTTCAATTCTTTTATCAGCTGCAACAGGAAAAGAATAATTGGCCATTCAACTTTCAATCAAATAAAATCATTTTAGAAATTCATGCACATATATCTAATTTTATTCCAAGAGCCGAACGGAATTCTGATGATATGACGGACACAATTTTGTTTTTTTTTCTCCACGCCAAATTTCACTGTAACCTCGAAGGCTCAACCAACAAGTGAATCAAGAAGTATTAATTTTCATAAATCAAAAAGAGCACATACATTAATAAAAAAGTTTCCAAATTTTTTTTATGTATATATAGATATAAATTAAAATAGAAAGAATTGTTAAAAATTATTTATTGTTGGCTCGATACTGCTTACGGCTTGAGAAATATAAAAAAATTAAAATGAAATAAACTTTTTTTTATAAAATAAAATAAACTTAACAATTACCGTAATTTTTGAAGAAATTAGATGAAACAACTTGTGTAAAAACAAAGGTGCTAGAGTTTGTGTGCGAATAGACTCGATCTGAGGTCAGTCACTGGCTCTTACTGAGTTAAGACTATATCAAGCAAAATATATATATATATATATATATATATATATATATATATATATACCATATAAAAATTAGGTAAAAAAAGTTAGCCCAACTGACTACAATACTGCAACAGCTAGAATATATTACTATAAGGGGCAAAACGTTTAAAATAGGCTAATATACTCGTATTTTACTTCGTAAAATTTAAATTATAATAAAATAATTACTTTGATCTAATTCATTTTTTTTTATTACTAGTACACGCTTAACTCAACCTTATCTACTTAAGAGGTTTATTTAAGGCATAATATTTTTTTTAATTATTATGTTATTAAAATTATTTTTATCATTTGTATGTTTATTTTGTTTTTTCGCTTTCTGCGTATTTAAATAAAAGAAAAGAAATATTAGACTCTTTTATTTTATTTTTTTCTTATTTAAAAACTTATAAAATCAATTTATAAGATTATTCCAATTCATGACTCTTATCACAAATTCTTGAATTAAAAATTTGTAAATACAAAAGTAAAAAAAAAGATTGAATTATATTTATTAAAAATTTTCGTAATCAAATTCTTTAAGGATAAATATATGTTTATATTGTTTATATCAACTTCAACTAATCAAATTTTTTTAACGAATTTTTGAAAAAGTTATTTTAAAGAAAACATTAATTCATCTTATTCAAAAACTACATCTAATTCTTTAGTAATTATTAAAATTCCATTGTCTTATTAAAGATACAAATATTTTTTTATCCACAATCTTTTCAAGTTGATATAAATATTATTTAGATAGAGTCTTTTCATACTAATACAATAAATATTATTTGTAACACACTCTCTTCAAGTTAACTCAACAAATATTCTTTAACACACATTATTCTTAGACTACATCTAACCACTAAGGTTTGGATATACAAAAGTTTGTCTAATTGTATGAAAATAACTTTTACACAAAGTTTGAGTATAATATAATGGCTTTTACATTAATTCATCTTATTCAAAAACCACATCTAATTCTTTAGTAATTATTAAAATTCCCTTGTCTTATTAAAGATACAAATAAGTTTTTATCAACAATCTTTTCAAGTTGATATAAATATTATTTAGATAGAGTCTTTTCATACTAATACAATAAATATTCTTTGTAACATACTCTCTTCAAGTTAACTCAACAAATATTCTTTAACACACATTATTTTTAGACTATATCTAACCACTAAGGTTTGGATATACAAAAATTTGTCTAATTGTATGAAAATAACTTCTACACAAAGTTTGAGTATAATATAAAGGCTTTTACAAAATACTTGAGAAATAAAACTTAAAAGTTTTAGCTTAATAGAATAGTCTTTACTTCAGAATTTCATTCTCTAACCTTTATATAGATATAAAATTTAAAATAGTCGTTAGACTTAACTACTCAACTTTCATTCACCTACAGAAAACATTTTGAAGACTATTTATGGACATTAAATACTTATGCATGAGAAACCTTCTTGGTGTTAACAACTTTCCGATTTAATAGTTGAGTTTAAAATAGAGAAATTTCTTTTTATTTTGATTTAACTCATCTTTTTGTTTTGATTTAACTCATCTTTTGATGCAAGAAGTAGGTAAATTTCTTTAACTTCATTTAAATAACTAAAATATATTTTCAACTTTACGGGATAAATACAATTTAATAAGTAATTTATTATTAAAAATAACTATTATAAAATATAATTTATCTTTTTGAAGTTATTTTTATTGAGTTATATTGTACTTTGTGTGATATATTAATTAATTTATCACACAAACTCATCTTTTATTTTAACTTTGCATTGCATGATACATTCAAAATTTGAGTTTCATCTATTATATTTGAACTTTATTTAATGCATATAAAAATATCAGTTACAAAATATTTAAAAATGAATTATAATTGTTAAAATTAAAGATTTTAATTATTTTTTAAATATTCCATACTAATCAAAATTAATTTTTATTTTTATTTTTTATTAAGTGATTAAGATAATACTAAATCAAAATTGATACCATAAGAATATATACATAAATTCACAAATTCAAAAATTAAACAAATAAAGTATTAAATATAAATGAGATAAATTATATAGGAACAGATTAGATTAAAATAAAAATCTAAAATATTTGAAAAAAAATTAATTTAAACTTTGATAAGAAATTTATTAAAAAGATAATAAAAAATCTAAATTGGGTTCCACTAGGAAGATGCCTTTGCCAACATGGACAAAAACAGAGGAGCAGACATTCCCGACGTGATGACGTGGGATCATGAGAGTCTCAACCAACGAGAGGGCGCCCCGAGTGCTATGTTAATGTTAGGATGACGTGGCACGATCGAAATGGTAAGCCAGTGGCCAGTGGCCAGTGGGATAGGCCCGACACACAGTTTTAATATTTTTTCCTTTTCACATTATTTCACTTTGGGGTATGACTACTGCGGCTTCTATATGTCTTTTTCATGGCGTATCATATGAGGTTAAAATTAAACTTTTCAACAAAACTGAGCTTTCTTGTTGATGATTTCTATATCATATTTGTAAGGTTACATCCATACGTATTTCATCAATTTTCTTTTCATCAACCCCACGTCAACAAAATATACATACACAACCAGAACTTTTTTTCTTTTTAGGTTCCAGTTTTGCGATCTTTAATTAAGGAAGAAATATTAAATTACTAGTCACGAAACAAATATAGAAATTAACAAAAAGCAAATATCTTAAAAAAAATAATATTTAAATCAAAATTTTCATTTGAATATATATATAATTTTTTTTTAACAATTATTATAATTTACCATGCTCGTCTGGTTGATGATCACTTGAGCACATCAACTCCGATCTGCATGTTTGGGAAAAATCTCTTACACAATTACACGCAACATGGATCAAACATAAGAACGTACACAAGAACACATCGCATATAGAAATGGTTGTGATAATTCAGGCAAGAATTTAGTTTTGCCCGTCTCAGCTCAAGTTGAAATGTTGATTTATAGCACTTGTTTATTGTGATAATTATACACTTTATTTTATTTCTATACTATTTTGGTATTTTATATTACAAAGAACAATCTATGAATATTATTTTAGTTTATAGTCAAATTTTATGTTCATGTACTGATAATAAATAAAAGATATCAAAACCTGAAATAAAATTTAGTTATAGTTAAAAACATTTGATTAGATAAGCTTAATGTTGCTTAAGAGAGAGGTGAAGTACTGAATTATAAGATATGGATGAAAATGGGAGTTGAAAGTTAATAATTAATATTAAAAGAGAAGGGCTTATAAGTAATATAAAAAAAAGTTTGTTAGCATAGTAATAGTTAAGTAAGATTGTTAAGTCCAAGATGAGGGAATAAAAAACGGCACTAGTAATAGTAATAATAATGACGATGAATATTTAATAAGATTGAATGTAACATCAAGTAGGGAGTGATCGCCCACATAAGTCTAGAAGGAGCCATCAAATTTTGGACTCCCCCTGTCGCATGCTCTAAACACTTCTCCTCTCTAAGGACTTTATAAATGTAGCAATTATTCTTCTCCCTCCACACACTTACAACACCACTCTTACTAAATACTCTCTCCTTCTCTCTTTCTCATCAAATCATAGTCAACCCATGGACATAGACGTAGACATGGATGCTATTCAAAACCTCGACTTCTCCGGATACAGCACCATCACCAATACCACCCCTTCTTCCGATGATGACTACGGTTGCAACTGGAACCACTGGTCCCCCGTCGTTAACTGGGACGCTCTCACCTCCTCCCACGACGCTGACTTCCACCACCTCATCGATTCCATCACCTGCGACGCCGCTGCCGGAGAACATCACCATCTCAGCCCCGACAACCACGACCACCGCGCCAGCAACTCCCCCTCCGTCTCCCTCACCGACGAAGACGACGCCGACGAAGAAACCACTACCACCACCACCACCACCACCACGACTACCACCACCGGCGGAGGCGATGATTCCAAGGGCCTGAGACTCGTCCACCTGCTGATGGCTGCGGCGGAGGCCATGACCGGCGCCACGAAGAGCCGCGACTTGGCTCGAGTGATATTGGTTCGGCTCAAGGAATTGGTTTCCCACGCGCCACACGGTTCCACCATGGAGAGACTCGCTGCATACTTCACGGACGCGCTTCAAGACCTGCTAGAAGGCGCAGGGGGTGCGCACAATAACAAACACCATTATTACATGACGTGCGGGCCCCACCACAACCGTGACGATCATCATCATCAAAACGACACACTCGCGGCGTTCCAATTACTCCAAGACATGTCTCCCTACGTCAAATTCGGACACTTCACAGCCAACCAGGCCATAATCGAGGCCGTGGCCCACGAACGCCGAGTCCACATAATTGATTACGACATCATGGAAGGGGTCCAGTGGGCCTCACTAATTCAGGCCCTCGCCTGCAACAAAACCGGCCCACCAGGCCCACATCTCCGAATCACCGCATTGTCCCGCACCGGCACCGGACGACGTTCAATCGCCACTGTTCAGGAAACCGGACGGCGGTTGACGGCGTTCGCGGCTTCCCTCGGGCAACCGTTTTCATTCCACCAGTGTAGGCTTGAACCCGACGAAACGTTTCGACCTTCGTCTTTGAAACTGGTTCGCGGAGAGGCTTTGGTTTTTAACTGTATGTTGAACCTTCCGCATCTTAGTTACCGTGCGCCCGATTCTGTAGCGTCGTTTTTGAGCGGGGCGAAGGCGTTGAAGCCGAGGCTTGTGACGCTGGTGGAGGAGGAAGAGGTGGGATCCAGAGTGGGAGGGTTCGTGGGAAGGTTTATGGAGTCGCTGCATCATTATTCGGCGATGTTTGATTCGCTGGAGGCTGGGTTTCCGATGCAGGGGAGGGCCAGGGCCCTTGTGGAGAGGGTTTTCTTGGGCCCAAGGA
Organism: Hylodesmum podocarpum; assembly: GCA_026586105.1. Lineage (NCBI taxonomy): Eukaryota > Viridiplantae > Streptophyta > Magnoliopsida > Fabales > Fabaceae > Hylodesmum > Hylodesmum podocarpum. The sequence continues at coordinate 9,734,483 of JALJEV010000623.1, read as the reverse complement.
TAGTGGGCTCATTGGGCAGGATATACCGGACGGGGGAAGAGAATGAGAGAGGGTCGTGGGGGGAGTGGTTGAGTGCGGCGGGGTTCAGGGGAGTTCCCATAAGCTTCGCGAATCATTGCCAAGCGAAGCTGTTACTGGGTCTTTTCAATGACGGTTTTAGGGTCCAGGAGTTCGCCACTAATAACTTGCTTTTGGATTGGAACTCCAGGCCCTTGCTTTCTGCCTCCCTTTGGACTTCTTCACTTTCCGATTAATTATTTTATTCATTCTATTTTTATCCTTCCACTTTATAAACCCAAACTTTAGTTCTCTACTTCCTTTAGTTCTATTTTTAGTTTTAGGATCTTTGCTGGCTAACCCTAGCTAGATAACTCCTTATACCTCCCCTAACTGTGTTCCGATCCTTTTCTGTTTGCCATCACATTCTTGACTCATTAAATGCTCAACTTTGTTAAAGCTAAACATGTATACACTGTCTATAATTCCAAATGCAAACCGTGAAAACTTAAGTGTGAGTTTCGTTATCCATTAGAAATCTCTGTGTGTATTTCTTTAATGTAATCTTGCTCAATCTAATATTTCAAATAGAGAAAAACAAATTGAAGCGAACGGCTGTCCAAACAGAATCTACTAGGGGTTTGATTAATTCATAGAACTTTCATACATGTTCACGCAACCAATATGCTCGGAATAATGAAACGGAAGCGAGTTGTGTATTTTATCGGTCGAACGAGACGTATAGTTCATTTTATATAATGCGGATAAACAAGTAAATTAAGGAGCTTTCCATTTCACGTTGATAAGTTATTTTCTTGCACTAAAACTGTGCAGAATTTTATGCAATTATGACAATGATGGCAAACGAACAATAAGATAAAATAAATTTTATAAATATCATAAAAAGAAATAAAAAATAATGTTGCTATGAAATTATAGAAGCATGGTATATAAATAATATCGGCAGTTACTCTTTCACGTTTAGGTATGAATCTGAGTTGCAATTTAGTAGTAATAAGTTCGTGTTCTCCCCCGAAAATGTGTGATTTCTTCTACTCATGCTAAAAATTTATTATGAAAAAAATCCATTGCCATTGAGAAGTGTGTTAAACTTCAAAAAAAAAAGTATTCATTTTTTATTTTGAAAAAGAGAGTTGCAATATTTTTGAAAATTTCAAAGAGTTATATATATATATATATATATATATATATATATATATATATATATATATATATATATATATATGTACCTTTTTTCATTTTATTTGTTCGGTTTACTGGAAATAATTTTTAATTCGTTTTTACTTTCAAGAATTCTCTAGTTTCGTCTTTGAACCGAGGATAGGACAATTACATCAGTATATTATATACAGATATAAACATTTTAAAAATCTCCATTGTAAAATACGATGTGGTTTGTGTACCAGTATTAATGTCTTTATGAAAACCTACCGCACAACCACGGCCATCGTAATTTGGATTATTTGAAGCTAGCTTGTCTCCATATTCCTGTAAATATATGTTATTGACCCTTACCAAACCTGCAGGATCTTTGTTTTAAGGTTCACCTTATATTATAGAAATATTATCTTACTATTCTTGTATGTGTGTAATTTTAACGCATATTGTGCACTTTCTATAGGTTTTTAAATTTTTTTAATAGTTTTATAATATAAGGTTAGGACAAATACATGCAAACTTTTTTCATAATTTATTTTATCTCTTTTATCATAATTACTTTATAATTGAGTAAATTATATTAAAGTTCTTTTCTTAACATGCACATCTTGTTTAAGATGGAACAGTAACTTTTCTTGAGATTCAATTATAATATTTATGCTCACCTATGTCCAAGAGATGTAATTGAATTTATAATAATTAAACTTGCCTATATAATTATAACATCTTTTATAATTTTGTATCAAAAAATTACTTAAAATTTTTATTTTAAAAAATAAGCTTACGGAAAGTTACAAAGTTTATGTTTTAAGTCACACAATCTTTAAAATAGTATGTGCCACACTAAGGCTTCATTTTTGTTCTTTTAGATGTTGCATTTTTTCCTGAATTCTTGGTAGTGATTTATCGGAATCTCGCGTAAAGATGCAATATGCTTGAACTTTATTTTATCCACGTATTAATGTCTTACCAGGAAGAAAAAAAAGTCTGTTGCTGGAAAAGAAGGTAACGTATCTATTTTCGATTTATATAAACGTGTGTCTATAGTCTATTTACACCAGGGACAAATTTAATTTAAAACAAATATAAAATGCTTATTCTTTATTCAATTCTTATTTTTCATAATCTATTAGTTATAACTTTCACTCTTAAATTAAGAGAAAATAAATAAAATTAAAATAAATTTCTTATAATATTTACTCTAAGATATATACACGTACGTATGTACGATGATATTGTTGTACTACTTCAGTACAAGTTCTAATTTATTCTTACAGTATTGATATCATCGACCATGTCGTTAAAAGTAAAATACAATGTTTGACAATTCTTGTTACAATATATACAATGTTTACAAGTAAAATACATGTTCTAATTTATTCTTACAATTTTCTCTATCATTTCTCTCTTCATTTTAATCAAGGCATTCTTGTGCTGGATGGCAGTCAATATATGCATGATAATAGAAACCCAACTCCTAAGACCAGCGAAACGTACTGATCATTGGTTATCCTTTTTTTCTTTGATTAAATCATTGATTATCCTAAGACGGTCTAATTAATATTTATAGTGTTTGGTTGGGTAGTGGCTTCAAGGTTATTAATCCTAAGACTAGCTCATGCACGGTTCATACAAAGTTTGAAGCTACTATTGTCCGATATAACTATAAAAGATAAAATTTGAAGTAATAAAATTACAAAGATAATAAAACCAGAGTTTTAAAATACAAACATCAAATGATGTATGGACGATAACAAATCTTAAAATTCAGACTTTTTTTATTTTTTATTTTTCATTTTGTTTGGACATAGAAGTTGATTCCATGTTTTTCCATTTGCCGGGATTGTTTATGGTTGTGAAATGTGAGTCTCTATAGAGTGAAAAAATAAAAGGAAATTGGTTTGGGCGAGTGACGTAGAATGGATTAGAAAAAATGAAATAATAACAGGCGGTGAGAGTTAGGGAGGTGGCACGTCCCCTTCTTGGTCGTGTCATCCTTGCCGGCTAGGAGATTCTGGGGAATGTTCCCGTACAATACAATATAATATTACTATTTCTATAATTGTTTTCTATCAAACCATTATTAAATAAATAATTATATCATGTCCAGTTCCTTCAACCACCTCTATTTCTTGCTTTCTTTTGTGATCGAAACCAATACTTATATATCAAGCTCATGAGTGTAGTGATACCTACCGACAAGAACATCGTAAAATACAGCAAGCTTTTCCCACATTCTTCTTGTTCATTCTTGTACTCCCGTAGCATTGTTAGACTGTATAAGCTGTGTTCGACTTCAAGGCAAGGCCTGGGTACTCCATTTTCAGTCTTCGATTCTTCCCTCTTTGAGGAGAGGGAATCGAGAATAATTTTTTACCTTATAGTTTTTACCACGCATTTTCAAAATTTTGCTATGCCCCAAAATTACTTATTTCGTATTTGGATCACGAGGTTCTCGTCCACAATCCCCAATCTTGATTACCATGACATTCCAATGTTGAATGTTTGACCATGTGTTATTATATTCGCAGTGTTTGGAGTCCAAGTCTTTAGACCTGTAGTGACCAAAGGCTTCCTAGAACACACACATATAGTAAATGTGGGAATAAATCTGCTAGCTTAGTTATATTGCTAGCTTAGTTATATAGTTTGTAGGCTGTAGTACTGGGATATATATTGTAATTTTTGGTTGTCTCTTCGTGACTTTCATTGTAAGATGCTATTGGATTCTTTAAAAAAAAAATAGCGTGCATATATTTCTAAATCGGTGTGCATAAAGGAGTGATTTATAGTCTAAATTTATAGGTTCTTCATAACCTAATTAAAAAATAATAATTAAAAAAGAAAAATCAGATAATCAAATCAAATCATTAAATTTATTCTAGTGATTTATATTAATAAGTAAGTAAAAAAAAAAATCATTGGTTATGAAATAGTTATCTCAGCACTCCCTTTAAGTTGGAGTCGGTGAATGTATATTTATTATTTTTAGCATTAAAGTATGATCTTTGAATTGTCAATGAGGAATCTTTTAGTGTTTGGGCATGTTTGATGAATTTTCTTGTGCCCTTGTAAGCTAATTTTGAACTATTCTACGGGGAATCCCTTGGTGTTTGGGCATGTTGTATGTCTGATGAATTTGCCTGTGCCTTATAAATTATTGTTGTTGTTGTTATTGAGTCATTGATATTTGTTGTTGATGACTAAAGGTGATGAGTCATTATTTTGATCAATTTCTCTGCATTTAATACATCATATTACAACAGTATTAATGATCAATTAGCATGATTTAATGCATTTATTAGTTTTGGCTCATTTGGGCCTTAATGCTTATTTTTGTTCTAATTCGCTAAAATTTTCAGTTTTGACAAGGTTCACTTAAAAAGGCATAACTCTCACTACAGAACTCTGTTTGAGCTCCGTTTTATGTCAAATCAAAGAGGATTTAAAGAGTTACAAAAGCTATGAAGACATGAAGAGCCAATTCGGACCGAATCTGGGGTGAAAATTGCCTTGAAAGTGACGCACGAAACTGATGCGGGAATTCAAGCGTGAAGAATTAATGTAGACCCATTTCAAATCATGTAATTGGACCATTTAAATGTTTGCATTGAGTGGGCTTTGAACCTTACACCCTAAGTCAGAGTCATGTGACTAGCACATGACTCACTTATTATAAATACCCCAATTCAGAAAATTGTAACACACTTTTTACCTTTCAATCAATTTCAATTTTTAGCATTACTCTTTTGCTTTCAAGTCGCTCTGCTAGGGTTTTCAGGTTTGTCATTCCAATTCTCGTTCTCTCTCCCTTCTTGCAATTTAATTCTTCTAATATGCAATCCTAATTTATGCTTAGTCTAATTTTAATTATGCGCAACTAATTTCATCAACCAATTCGATCTCAATAGGATCTCTAATTTCCTTAGGTTCTCCGTTTTCAATTGCATAAGCACTCGTTTTAGATTCTATAATTTTGATTTCATTATGTTGATTAATATTTTGGATTGAGATTGTTGATTATATCGTTGTTGATTGATAATGAATGCAGAGAACTAATTATATGATTCGAAACCAAGTTGTGTCCTCTCATGCGATCGTGTGAGTTTAAAGGCCACCAAGTGTTCGATGATAATTCTCTAAGATCTTAGAGTGTTAGTTCAGTGTTGGCATGCAGAGATCTCGGTTCCAATGCACTGCATAGATGAATGTCTTTTTTTTGTTGTTGAACCGATGAAGGATATTAGGATCTGACAGATATCAGATTGATGCTTTTTAATCATCTATTAATTAATTTTTAATTATTGTTTAATTACTTTCATTGGTTAATTTTTACTATTTAATTGCCTTTAATTTTTCCTCTACATAAAAACCCCCAAAAATTGCATTTAAAATTTCGTCTACAGAGAAATAACAAAGTAATCCGTAGGGAAACGATCCAAGTCCACTATTATTGCAAAGTAGTAGCTAGACTTTGGTATTATTTGACGCACGTTCGACGCGTGTGTTAAAAGGAGAAGGGAGCTAATTAATTAATAATGTAAATGGCGGTAAAAATGCATTCTCTCCAAAATATAAGGGTTAAATGGGATTGGGAAAGAAGTGAGCATGAAACTAGTTTTGAATAAAGTTAATGAATTTTTCAAGAACAGTAGATGGTATGGAATTGATTTTGAACAAAGTTAATCAATTGTTCAAGTATAGAGGGTGTTTGGGATTTCTTGTGTTTGAAATAAAAAAACCCAAGTTGTGAAGAATTCGGCTAAACCCAATTTTTGTTGCAAGTTGCAACTGTGCAAGCTGAGTGTGAATATGCGACATGAATTGTTATTGTGAACCCAATGATTGAGGTTGCTGCAATTGTTGTTGTAGTTGTTGCTGTTGCTGCTGATGTTGTACAACTTGTTGCGAGTCCAGTTGTTGTGGTCTTGATAGCATCAAAACACCTGGTTGAAGTCTTTGGTACATTTGTAAGGCTTGGGGGATTGTGGAATTTGTAGTAGGAAGCTTAGAGGTGACAAACACATAATAGAGTCCCTCATATTCTTTATCCGAGACAATTATCTTCCCCGTAACCTAGTCATTATTTAAAGGAAGTTTTCTTAAAGCATCAAGATCGATGGTCTCACACCATGTTGCAAGAAAATATCTGAATATATTTCGAAATTTGTTTGTATAAAAAAGTTATTTACAATCTCAATTTATAGGTTATTCACAACCTAAGGAGGAAATAACATATAATCAAATCAAATCACCAAATTTGTCCTAATAAATATGTTGTACAGCTTGTTGCGAGTCCAGATGTTGTGGCCTTGATAACATCGAAACACCTAGTTGAAGTCCTTGGTACATTTGTAAGCCTTGGGGGATTGTGGAATTTGCAGCAGGAAGGTCAGAAGTGACAAGCACATAGTAGAGTCCCTCATATTCTTTACACGAGACAATTATCTTCCCTATAACCAAATCATTATTTAAGGGAAGTTTTCTTAAAGCATCAAGATCGATGGTCTCACACCATGTTGCAAGAAAATATTTGAATATATTTCGAAATTTGTTTGTATAAAAAATTGATTTATAATCTCAATTTATAGGTTATTCACAACCTAAGGAGGAAATAACATATAATCAAATCAAATTACCAAATTTGTCCTAATAATATGTACTAATAAATAGAAAAAGAGAGCCTACACTGATTATGGAGTAGTTATTTCAACATCTACGTCATATTGTCGTTCTTAAAATCGGCCGAGCAAAATAGTTATCTCGAATACATTGACATCTCTATGCATCATCATTACTAACAAAGTAGTAAAGTTGTTAAGTTACATTTGTCCCAATTATAGTCGGACATGTTAATCAGTGTATGATCCAACGCTTAATTAACCACACCATTTAGTTGTTTGGCGCCAATTTCTCCAACCTATAAATACCTTCATTTAACAAAGAGTAACTCTTAAACATTCTTCACGTAATCTCATTTATTTCTAAATACTTTTTCACTCTAAGATTTTTTCTCACCATGTTTGACTTGAGTGTCAGGAATAATGATAAATATACCCCTCATTTGTCTCAAAGAAAATAGCTCTACATTCATTATGTATGAGTTCTATTTGATATTAAACCAACTTAAATCTTTCCGTAAATTGACTTAAAGACTCCACAGCTTAAATCTTACAAGAAATATATATATATATATATATATATATATAATTCAACATATTTTTGCAATGTGATTTTTATAATTCAACAAAAAAAATAAATTAAGTATGTGTTATTTATTATTGACGGCCATTGTCGGTGTATACATATTGCGTCTCCTTAATCTATTATTGCGTTTCCTTAATCTATCATTTGATTAGTAGGGTAGTCAGCAGCAAGAAGATAAAGTTTAACGATTAATTTTTTTTATTTTTTTTTCTTTTGTTCTGTAGGTTTGGGGACAAATCATGGTGACCAGACTTTCTATTGGAAAAGTAGGGACAAATTTTTGCTAATATGAATTGTATCACAAAAATTATAAATAAAAATATATTTGTATGTTTATGTTTGATTTAGATTTGATTGGAGGGTGCTTAAAATTAAATCCGAATTTGCTTTTTAGGTTTTCAATTTGCTCAATTTTTAATTTTTTGGATTTTTTTTTATCATATTGAATTGTGTGGAATTCAAACACCACAAACTTTTGTTAACAATGATATCTTTCTATTGAACAACAAAATTATTACTAATAATACTCTGATTTGAAAGTGTTAAATTTTAACATATTATATTACATGATAGAGTAATATAAAATAATTTACATGATGAATTTTTTTGTTTTCATATCTTTCCATGATTCATATACATAAATAAAAAGCATTGTTGTATAAAGGGAGGTAAGCTTAGTAATTGAAGGTGTACTTTAGTGATTGCCTAAGGATTAGACTTTTGACTGCATAGGGATTGAGCGGCTGATCGACTCTGGGTCCAAATAAATTCATTGATTCAAATATAAATTGTTTCAAATGAATCTTGCTTTCAAACTTAGGTCCAATACTATAAATTGGGCTTCGTGAAATTGAGTTTAGATTACACTTCGATTGTTAGGGTGAGCTTTAACACAGTCTGATTGGGCTTCTTCCGTTGAGATGAATATAATATTACAATAAAAATAAACTGTGATAAAATAAAAAAAAAATGAAAAAATATCATAAAAATAGAAGATGAAAATTCCATATGAATATTTTATTTTTATATTTATTTACTATATGATATTATGTACTTTATGTATATTCTTTGAATTTAGGCTGTAACCTCTTAATAATATTAATCACGCGCGCGTGTGGAGACTCTTACTTTAGGATATCAAAGAAAATAGTTATTCATTTATGGAGAAACAAAATTAAAACTTATAATAAGTAATTTAAAATAATAGAAAATTGAAAATTTCAAGAAATTACTATAAAAAAAAGGTTTGAATTATAATCCCACATTCTTGTACGAAAGATTAAAATTATGGCAATAAACTAAGAATTTGAAGTATTTTCCTCTCAACAAATACCCTACTCTTTCATGAAGAAAATTTTGTAAACATTAATAACGAAATATGTGAAAAGTTCAAATTGTTCTGGGAAGAGCGTTACAATGTAACATCAAATTGAGTTGCAAGAGATGGAGACTTTAATTATGATCATATAAGTTGTATGAAGCTTCCTAAGCGCAGCCACGAACCAGCATGTTAATATTTTTGCGTGGCTGAGCTGTGTGAAGATACTTGAAAACGATTTGTTGTGTTGTGTATTCATAAATCATAGAATAATAGTATGTCAACGATACCTATTCATACAATTTGGCAAACCCGCATTGCTCGCCATATTCTTAGTCTATTTTATATATTATAATAATTCCACCCATCCTATCCAACGCACACCGTCTCGTATTTATTATTCATCATGTTGTTTATTGAAATTAAATCATAGACTCAATAAAAAAAATATTAATCATAATAACCATAGACTCGATATGGGTTGGTTTGTTTAACGCATTTTCTTATGTAGTATGTAGTTCCTTTATTGAAAATTTCAAGTTGCAGCTTAAAATATTATATATATGTTGTATGTTTTGATAGTTCCTTTACACAATAGTTCCTCTATTTTGAATTTCAAGTTTTTCGGCAGTTGAAAATTTCTTATCTTTTGATCTTCGTTATTATATTAACATGTGATGTGACTTAAGTATAAACACTTAAAATTTTCAAAAGTTTATTTAAAATATCTAATTTCGTAGATTAATTTGGTATTTTTATATGATTTATCCTTGTCTGTTTTGCATATAGTAAGATATATTTGTCCGAAAATTGTTTCCTTCTACACTGTGTCCGAGGTACTTTGTCTGATTACATACTTCCACCAGTTGCTATATCCAATGCTAATGTCGTTTGCATAAGCTGAAGTGTGTGATTATTGTCTGGGATTTATGAAAAACAAGATTCCTAAGGAAATTTATTAGGATTGACTCCATTTGGTATTTTCGTTTCACTGTCCCTTTTATCCGCGCTGGGAGACCGTGGCACTAAGGCTAGGTTCCCTTGACTTTATGATGCTGACAAGCTGGGGAGATTTTTTTTTTTTTTTTTTTTAAAGAAATGAACTTGATTAACTGTAATACAAATTAATTATATTATAATATATAAAGAAAGATGAAGAATATATATATTGAAATTTTTAAAAAACAATTATTTATTTTTTTATTAAATTAAATGAATAAAAAGATGAGTTGTGGGAGAATGCATGATGCATGTAAGTATGTCACTGCAATTATTTCATATTAAACTATATTTAAGTTATTAACTACTCACGTCATGCTGGCCCATAAGCCACCATTTTAAAAATAAGTCTACTTTATATTATTAGATAATAATAATTTGAGGAGGACAAGGATTGTGGGAATTGCATTATAGCCTACATTAATTTTTCAATAGTCAACGCAGATATGAGTAGCAGAATACGAGAAAAACAAAATTGAAAGCACCAAAAAATAAGACGAATTCCACGCTTTCTTGTTCTCCTTTCCTCAATTGATCCAGATCCATTTCTTACTTGTCTCAATTCTGCACTTCATCAAATTACAACATGAAAACTATCATAACTTTTTTCTCTTGCATGTTCCTTTTGTCTACTACTACCACCACCATCTCAGCTAGCACTTTTTCAGATTACATCACTCCAAATTTCACTGCCTCATATCTTAAATTTATAGACAACTTTGGCACTTTCCTTGTGTCTCACAACAAAACATTTAAGGCCGGAATATTCAACCCTGGTGGTCAACAGACCAGTTTCTATCTCTGTGTCATTCATGCTTCTTCCAACACTATCATTTGGTCTGCTAACCATGATGCCCCCATCACAAATTCTGGTAAAATGCTTCTAAATCTCACAGGGATCACAATTCTTGATGAAAAAGGGAACACCAAATGGTCAACACCATCATTGAAATCACAAGTGAATAGGCTTGTGCTAACTGAGATGGGAAATCTTATCTTAGTTGATAAGTCCAATGATTCTCTTTGGGAGAGTTTCCAAAACCCAACTGATACAATTGTTATTGGACAACGTTTACCTGTTGGAGCATCTTTGTCAAGTGCAGCATCCGATTCAGACTTATCAAGAGGAAACTACAAGCTCACAATAACTTCCTCTGATGCTATACTTCAATGGTATGGTCAAACATACTGGAAACTTTCAACAGATACAGAAATCTATAAGAATTCAAATGATTTGGTGGAATACATGGCCTTGAACAACTCAGGTTTCTATCTCTTTGGAGATGGTGTAACAGTTTTTCAACTTGGATTGTCACTGGCTAATTTTCGAATTGCTAAGTTGGGTACCACTGGCATGTTCACTATCAACAGTTTCTCTGGCACTGAATTGAAGCAAGAGTTTGTGGGGCCAGGTGATGGTTGTCAAATTCCCTTAGCTTGTGGAAGAGCAGGTTTATGCACTAAGAACACTGTTTCTTCTTCACCTATCTGTTCCTGTCCCGTAAATTTCCATGTAAACTCAGGTAATTTCGGTGGTTGTGTACCAAACAATGGATCCTACTCTTTGCAATCAGTTACTTGTAAAAATTCTTCGGTCGTTTCATTTTTGAATATAGGGTATATTGAGTACTTTGGCAGTTTTTACTCTGATCAAATTATATATAAAGAGAATTTAGCTGCATGTCAGAGTCTTTGTTCTAGTAATTGTTCCTGCTTGGGATTTCTCTATAAAAACACATCTGGTTCTTGTTACATGATTGAGAATGGGTTGGGGTCCATTCAGTCAAGTGATGGTGGTGAAAGAGATATGTCGGGGTTCATTAAAGCTGTTGTTGTTGCATCTAGAACTAGTAATGAGGTTGATGTTGATGTTGATGCTGATAATGGGCAAAGTTCTGAAAATGGGGGTTTTCCTGTGATAGCTGCAGTGCTGTTACCTATTACTGGATTCATTATTTTAATGGCCATGATTTTCCTTGTGTGGAGAAGATTGGCACGGTCAAAGATTCAAGAAGTGGAACTAGGGAAACACTCAACTTCTCAAGAGGATCTTGATGGCTTCTACATCCCTGGCTTACCTGCAAGATTTGACTATGAAGAACTTGAAGAGGCTACAGATAACTTCAAGACTCTAGTAGGATCAGGTGGGTTTGGAGCAGTGTACAGAGGTGTCCTTTCTGACAAGTCTGTTGTGGCAGTAAAGAAAATAATGAACATAGGCATTCAGGGGAAAAAGGACTTCTGCGCTGAAATTGCTGTTATTGGAAACATCCACCATGTTAACTTGGTGAAACTGAGAGGCTTTTGTGCTCAAGGTAGACACCGATTATTGGTTTATGAGTACATGAACCGTGGATCACTTGACAGAAACCTCTTTGGTAGTGGACCTGTTTTGGAATGGCAAGAGAGGTTTGAAGTGGCACTCGGAACAGCACGTGGACTTGCTTACTTGCACAGTGGTTGTGAGCAAAAGGTTATTCACTGTGATATCAAACCTGAGAATATTCTCTTGCAAGATCAGTTTCAGGCTAAAATATCTGATTTTGGACTCTCCAAACTCCTTAGTCCTGAACAATCTGGTTTGTTCACAACAATGAGAGGCACTCGCGGTTATCTTGCACCAGAGTGGCTCACTAACTCTGCCATTACAGAGAAGACTGATGTGTATAGTTTCGGAATGGTTCTTCTTGAACTTGTTAGTGGAAGGAAAAACTGCTATTTTAGATCCAGAAGCCATAGCATTGATGATAGTAACAGTGGTGGAGGTAATTCCTCAACCTCATCTACTTCAGGGTTGGTTTATTTTCCTTTATTTGCATTGGAGATGCATGAACAAAGGAGTTACCTTGAGTTGGCGGATCCAAGGCTAGAAGGACGTGTTACCAATGATGAGGTTGAGAAATTGATTCGTGTTGCCTTGTGTTGCGTTCATGAAGAACCAGCACTTAGACCAAACATGGTCACTGTTGTTGGAATGTTAGAAGGTGGCACACCATTGCCACACCCGAGGATAGAATCATTGAACTTCCTAAGGTTTTATGGTCGTAGGTTTACTGAGGCTTCCACTATAGCTGAAGAAAATGACTACAGTTCTGTCATGCTTCAACAAGCACGTAATTCTACTAGCATGCCAAATGATTCAACTCGTGGTTTTTCTTACATATCTTCACAAAATATTTCAGGGCCAAGATAGGGAATTCTGTTTGTTTGTTTGTTTGTTTTGGGACTTAGCATAATATATGGTAGTATTAGAAGTCATTTAACACAGTTCTTATGTAGATTATCTGTTTAATCTCTCATTTGTAATTTTATTTCGTGATCGTTGTATTATCTAAAGGATGAGAAATTAAATTCACGAGGATATATTTTGGGTGTTGGCTTAAAAAGTCAGGGGACTCAACAACTTTACCTTGACTCAATATAATATGAAAAACTTACCAAACAGGCTAACTCTAAATTATGGTTTAATTAATTACTTCAAAACTCTAATAATGGCATATTTATTCCAAATTCTGTATTTTTATCGTGGTTTAACAAACTTGGGACCATAACATCAAGATATTTTTTTACTCACCGTAACTGCTATTTGGACCCATCAATCACGTTTTCTTTGCAATTTCTAGATAGTTAAAAAAATTTGCATGTGCCAATAATCCTACTAGTGGGTATCTAGGAACCATATATATTAGATATATGTATGTGTGTGAATTATGAAAAGAGAGAGAAACATGTATATTTTGATATTTTGTGAGTGAGTTTATTGTATATTATGTAACTGTAGAGTAAAATTGTTTAAAAAGATATGCCTAGATAATATACCAAATCCTTTCATCATTGTCTTGTCTTCTGTATGTTACCCGTAAAAAATAATTATTTTAATATAGTATATTTAGAAATTTTATTTAATTTAAATATATAATTTAGAGAAAGTATAATTATATAATTTAAATAATTTTATTTTCAGTAATATAGAAATTATTAAAGTTTGGTACATGATGTTGTCCGAAACAATGTCGTTGATCTAAAATCTCCACCGTAAAATTTACATTTATTTTAAGCCGGTGGTAGTACGTATAATTCGACAATTTCGGGGTGCATGCCGTTCTTATTTATAGGTCTAACCATTTAAGCATCTTTCTTATTTGATAAGTTTGCCATCCATCAACAACATTAAAGAAGAGGAGATTATAAGTATATGATTGGGTGAAAAGAGATTGTGTACTTGAAACAAAAGCAATGGACACAATCAGGGTGCAAAACGTGGCTTATGAGTCTAAGGATAGCATTCCTTCAGAGTTTGTGAGGTCAGAGACAGAGCAACCAGGTATCACAACCGTTCATGGAACCCAACTCCAGGTTCCTATAATAGATTTCAGTAACCCTGATGAAGATAAGCTGCTGCGTGAAATTATGGAGGCAAGTCGTGACTGGGGCATGTTCCAAATTGTGAACCATGACATACCTAGTCAAGTTATAAGCGATCTTCAAGCTGTGGGGAAAGAGTTCTTTGAGTTACCTCAAGAGGAAAAGGAACAATATGCTAAGCTTGATGATCCTTCATCTATAGAAGGTTATGGAACAAAGCTTCAAAAGGAGGTTGATGACAAGAAAGGTTGGGTCGACCATTTATTCCACAAGATATGGCCACCTTCTGACATTAACTATCGCTTCTGGCCTAAGAACCCTCCTTCTTACAGGTTATTATATATACTTTCACCAATTCACATATCATATATTCTTTCTATGTTTTTGTTAGCTTAATTATTTCATAAACCAGCTTAGGCTTTTTCTTCTAGTCTCTTCAAGCTATAGAAAAATGTTATGCAGTAAATATTCTCTTCATCTCAAATTACGAAATGTATACATCTTAACATATTATTAATTCCATTTTTTTCCTTGCCACGGAAATAAATAAATAATCTTTTTTATTTAAAGGATCATTATCAAAAGAATTCAGTGAGTATTTGGTGAAATATTAATAGGAATACCTTTGAAAATAAAATAATGTTTTCTCCTAATTTTTTTAACCTTCTTAAATATTTAAAATTACTTTAAAAATAAGTATTGAAACGATTTTCATTTTTTAAATATAAGAAATACCTTCTAATTAAGGCTTAATTATTAAATATAAATAATTATATATATATATATATATATATATATATATATATTGAGTGTTTAAGATTGACAATAAAATTAATCAAAACTTTTTAACTATACAGACTTCATAGAATATGTGTATCACTGTCATGTTAGGAAGAAGAAAAGGAATGCATGTATTATAAAAGCTTGGTTCATTGATGGTTCAACTTTTGTGGATGGCATTTTATGGGTAGACATTAATAACTCAGTTTAGTGATGGGTGAATGATGCGAGACTGTAAGGGCATTATTTGATGACATACATTTAAGAATATTATCTTATATATATACCCTTGATTTGGTGGCAGAGAGGTTAATGAGGAATATGGGAAGCATATACATGGGGTCTTTGACAAACTGTTGAAAAGCATGTCAATAGGAGTGGGGCTTGAAGGACATGAACTAAAGGAGTTCGCAGGGGGTGATAGCATTGTTCACCTTCTAAAGATAAACTATTACCCACCTTGCCCATGCCCTGATCTTGTTCTCGGTGTGCCACCTCATACGGACATGTCCTACATGACCATTCTTGTGCCCAATCATGTTCAAGGCCTTCAAGCCTCCAGAGATGACCAATGGTACGACGTTAAGTATATCCCCAATGCTTTGGTCATTCACATTGGGGATCAAATAGAGGTAAAAACAAATCACATTCCATTCCACTCCACTTTTATAGTTATCATTTTTAATTTTATTATATCTCTTAAAATCAATTGGTCAAAGGAAAATTAATATCTACGCACAGATAATGAGCAATGGAAAATACAAGGCTGTGCTTCACAGGACAACAGTGAGCAAAGACGAGACAAGAATGTCGTGGCCAGTATTTGTAGAGCCCAATCCAGAGCACATTGTGGGCCCTCACCCAAAATTGGTTAACCAAGACAATCCACCAAAATATAAGACTAAGAAATACAAGGATTATGCCTATTGTAAGCTCAATAAGCTCCCTCAATAGATGATGACTTATTCTAACCCATACTACACTTGTAAATATGTACCTATTAGTCTATTGCGTAATTTTTTAGTTTAATTTTTCAAGTAAACGTCCAAAGTCTTGTAAGAAGAAAAATAGTCCATAACTAATATTATATTTCCTGTACTTGTAAAAAAAAACTTAAAACTTGTATGTTGGAACCATATACATTTCCAAAAACAAAACTGTCATACTCGATTACTATTGCTATGTATCAATGTCAAATCCCTTTGTCCAAACAGGGATACAATATATTAAGATTCCTAGAGAGAATGATACAATTATTGTAATAATGGCATATGCATACGCTCTCAAAGGATGACTGCTTTCTCTCATTGCATTAAACTCAGCAGCGAAAGTTGAGACAGTACTTAAACACCCCATGAGACCAAATTGTATTCCTGCTACAACAGTGTCACAATCCCTGGTGTTCATCTGCATCAAACAACAATAGTTATGATATTAGTCCACCTTCAAAACTTTGACCCAGATTTTCTTTATTTATGTATAAACTGGAGAGCAAAACATTTATAACAAATAAGTTATAATTGAGTGCAATTCTGAATAGAAAAGGATAGTGTTAGACTTTATCATCCTAAACCCCTAAATAGACTCCCATGCAAGTCATTAGATAACGCCAATAGTGTATTTAGATAATAAAAGAGAATTGATTCTATTTTACGAAATAACGGTAGCACCATGAAAAAGTATAAGCAATTATTTATTGCTTCACTTTAACATGATTTTTCAATCAATTTTATTCATTATGATTTATTAGTCCCGTTAATAATGTGTTATGAATGGTCCAGATGAATCCACCTTGGAGCCTATGAGTAATTTGGGATAAAATATGTGCAAATATCTTACTATATGTAACATATAACAGAAATAAAGGCAATGATGACAAGGAGACTTACTGCATTCTTGACACTGGCAAGTGCAGCCATAATAGAAGCAGCGGATACATTAGCAATTAAAGTCCCAAATGGAATCCATTTAAACAACCCTTTCTTTCCTAATCCACGTCCATTGAGCCTGGCTAAGAACCACCTGATCCACACTCCTGTAGGTCCAACCATGCAAGCAAACCATAACTGAGCAGCATCACCACCATGCTTGAACTCAGACTTCACTAATGCACCACTCACACCCCATAATATGCCTAGTATTACCAAGAACATCATCATAACTATCAATTGACGTCTGTAGCTGTCTACTCTCCACTTCATCTTAGAACCATTTTTTCCTGAACTAACACTCAGCTTGTTGAGAAACCCCTTGAAACCATTGGCGGTTTCTATCCCGAATTGGATGAAAAAGGCAACGAGACCTAAACCTGAAAATTTTCAATTGTGTAACTAATTCATCTTACCAATTGAGCCATTATGAGGAAATAAAAACATTAAATCATCTACATGGAGTAAATATTAAACCAAAAAATAAATAATTTGCATGAAACAACAAGATTATAACTATAAAACATCCTTATTAAATAATATTGTTTACCTAATAGAAAGCCAAGTGAAGCGAAGAGCCAATGCCCAGAAACACTGAGTTCAAGCATTTTTTGATTCCAACCACTGAAGGTTGTAAGGCTTCCTAGGTAACCAGTTGTTATTGCTATGGCTAGATGCTCTGACACATGAGATATGTCTGCTTTGAATACCACACCAAACCATCCCATAAGAAATGAACCAATCTGGAACGGAATGCAAAAAAAAAAATTGTATTAGTGTTATCTGAAACAGATTCCTTATGAGTGGAATCCAAAATGGACTAAGCTTCATCTATCAGTACTTCCAACTTTGAAGCTTCAGTCAGATTGACTGTATTAAAGCAAGATTCAAATCTAATTTGCAAATGTTGTTTTATACATAAAGGATTCTAATGTCACTTGACACCAAATTTAAAAAGTCAGTCAGATTAACTAAGATTCAAATTGAAATGTTCAATTGTGTACCCTGTGTATTAAGGATTTAAAAAGTTCACAACACAAAAGCAGCTAGTATACGAGAAAAGCAATAACTACTTCAAACTCAAAAGTCAGAACGTTCCTGTTTTGACTCAACTCCAGCATGAAAGGTGGAACAAACTTTATCTACTGTTAGAAAAGCAATAGATATAAGAAAATAACATATGTAGTGCTCTTAAGCTAGTTAATGTCTGAAAGTTTTGTTCCTGGCCTAACAACCTAGTTAGTCTTTGTGAACGCAGCATAATCTATAAGTAACCAAGACACAAAAATAATGAAGATGGAAAAGAAGACTTACCAGATTAGAAGGAAGATCAACATAAAGGATACTTTGGTCGCTTGTCACATGGGCAACCCCAGGACCAAATAACTTTTGCAGTAAATATCTTGTTAACACCTGCAAAGTTATTTTGACAATCGATGTGTTAAATTATTGTGGGTAACAACATATCCTGACATAAAACACAGCTGAAAATTTGCCATATTCTTTCAATCAGAAAAACAATGTCAAATATCAGTATCCATTTTGTGTCAACGGGGAAACATTGGCACTGCACAAGAAGAATACTCTGTGGTAATGCAATTTAAGATAAAAAGTTAACATATATTACCCCAAGAATTCCAAAAACGGCTAAATGAACCATACATGAAGTATAGTCCAGAAACTCTGGCAAACCTTTTGGAGGATCCTGAAAATAGATAACAATCAGATATGTCAATATTTGGATCTAAATACAGACCGTAAACCAAAAGGTCATACAACATCAAAATCAAGTTTTGAAGAGAGCTCACATGTTTTATGTCTTCAGAAGCCACTACTGCATCGGTGGGAGTGAACGGAGGAGGCAAAGGTCTAATAGAAGAGTTGGGATGCAATCTGTATTCTTCTGGAATATTGGAAACAATAGCTTCATTTTCTGACCTGTTGTCAAAAGACAAGTTGAAACTGTTCCTCTCACTGAACCTTTTGCTTGGAAGACCTCGATCTCCAATATCTCCAGCCTCTGAAACACTCTCACTCTCTGCATCATTATCTGTATGGTGGCTTATATGACTTGATATGCTCAAGGAGCGCCTTCTGATTGAAGAACCTGCACTGTTTATTCTCTCCATGTAAACAGTAAACACTAACACAACCACATGACTTGTTTCACCAGTTACCGCCTTAAACTGCGTTGAATACCAAACTAAATACCATGCTGACTCATACACCTGCCACCAATGCTGACCTTGTTTCTTTGTTGTTTATTTTTGTATGGTACCGAAATATAGCTGGATCATAGGTAGTTGACAAGTTTGAGTTAACAATTTGCTACCTGTACATTTTATTATGCTAAGTTTTAAATATAAACATATATTTAATATACTTCACATCCCAATAAAACAACGGCGTGCAACAAATGGCACATGAAAAATAAACCATTTTTCCACCCCCCACCCCCACATAGAAATTGAAACAAACACGTTATGATCAATTTAATACAGAGGATGGTGTACATACATAAGAAAACAGTTTTCTCACTCAAGCGATGATTCATGGATTTCAAGAGAAAGGCATAGTGTGTCAAACAAAAAAGATTCATATGAAACGTAAGGTTCCGTTTTCACATGAAACAAAATGTGAAGCTACGGCTACTAGACAATGACATCATAATTGATTTAGGGATAACTATTTTGTGGTCAACTTTATGAGCCATCTTTTGAAATAGATTCCACCCATTAGTCCATTCCTTTTTCTTCTTTTTTTTTTTCTTTTCAAAAGATTTCACAACTTTTATCATTAATCAAATAAAGTAATAAACTAGTACCACGAGGAAATTATGCAAACCCTATGCTCAGACAGTTACTTTTTTTTAAAAGAAAAAGTATAAACAAAATAGTTTTATTTTTAATGTACATTAGCAACAATGGGTAAAATTTTACCACTAGACCGAATTAAAATAAGTTAAAAAATAGATATTATTTTAAAGATGATCTTACTATTGATTTTAAGAAAAATAAATTATCAAAAGAAGTTCGTAAAACGATGGGATGATAACTAAAATCCTTAAATTATTAAGACTGGCTGTTCAAGAGTTAATATATTAAAATTTTATTCATTAGTATTGTAAAATATTTTTACACTTAATTAATTATAATCAAATTTTTTGTGTTTTTTAAAAATTTCGCAGTAAAAATAAAAAAATTATTATATATAATTGATTATATAGAATACTTTATCCTGATCGTGTATATTTTTTCTCATATTAAGTTCAAAATTTATTTATTTTAATCTAACATTTTTATTTATTAAAATTTAAATATGAAATAGATTATATTAAAAAGAAAATATTCATATTATGTGTATTCAAGATACTGATACTCCATAAAGTTAATAATTATTATTGTTGTATCAATGATATAAAAAAATAAAATTTAATGTACAAATAAAATGAAATTAATAAAAACTTAAGACCTGTACTATAGCATCTCTTGAGTTGATGGTTTCATGTGATCACATGAGCTTGTTTTTCTGTAGAATATATTCCCTCTAGATTAGAACATATTTTTAAGACAATATGTAGGTTGATTATAAATATAAATAAATAATTAAATATTAACTAATTTTACTTAATAGATAATTTCATAAATATTTTTTATTTAATTGAATTTCTATTTTTAATGACTCTTAATATCAATTTCTAAATAATGCTAATTATTTTTTTAATGAGTGAGAATCATTTTTTTTCTCTCTTAATTCTAGCTCAAAGAATAATAGATTTACTTTCTCATAGAGCAAGTCATGCACGTGAAAATACATATATATGATTTATAAATTTATCATTTTGCTGTGAAACAATTTATTTCTTTTTAGATTATGTGGTATTTGTATTAAAGAAAGTTGTTGGCATCACCTCACATTCAAAGGCTCACAATGCCCTTTCCCTTAAGGAAGGTGCCAACTTGAAGATTCCCACATTGAGCCCTCCACACTCTTCTGCCTTTCTACTTCCAATTTCCAAAGAATCCAAATGGACATCTCCACATGTGCATCAAACAAGAAAAGAAACATTACATTGAAACTATCACATCCAAGAGTCTAAAAATAGATACCTATATAATTCATAACATTATTAGGGAAATGTGCCTCTCTAAAATTATTAAATAATTAAAAAAAATCAAAAGTAAAAAAAATTAAGAAAAAAAACTAGAATATAAATAATTTAAAATATGAAAAGTAATGATTTAAAAATAAAATTGACTATCGAATTTCAATCTCTTATTATTATATATTCTATATTTTGAGTTTTAATTTTTTAAAAATTATTTATCAATTTATATTTTTAATTTCTACTATCAAATTAAAACGGTCAAACACAAGCATAATCATGTAAGAAAGAATTATATAGCATACTTATATAGTTTAAGTTAATATCTAGTATTAAAAAGGTTGAACTAACTCTTATTTATATATAAGATTTAAGCATAAAATGGTAATAATACCAATGTTACTCACATTTATATCTTTTTAAGGGTTTTAACACAATATATATATATATATATATATATATATATATATATGTGTGTGTGTGTGTGTTTTTAAAGTCATATTCAATAGAATAACAATCATGAATAAAAGATTATTTTATCATACTATTTTCTACCAATTAGAAAACCTTTTTGATAAATTAATTAAAAGAATGAATACGTTGATATGTTTTTTACTTATTTTCAATGAATATAATTATATAAATATTGAATAATGTACGAATAGAACTATTAAAAATTAATTTCTGTTGACAATACTGACTACATGCACGACAAAATGGCTGCACGAGTGAGTTACGGTTACTTTTTCCTATTACGAAATGGAAGTGTTCATTTCTTTCATTAATGGAGAGGAGCCAAAATATTAACCAAAATATCGTGTATTGAAGGTGGGATTTATTTATTACTACTTTATTTTTTAATGTGAAGAACTATTATTTATAATAATATTCTATAAAATTAAATATTAATTTTCTCGCTAGTCAATTAAATTATTTAATATGTTTATATTTCAGTTAATTTATTTTATTTTATCTTAATATCAATAATATTTAAACTAGAATTGCATACAATACAGCAACAACCACAAAAATCATTGGATTTAACTTGAAGTTCTATTATGATTAGGACATTTAGTATGTGCTCAAACAGGCATTTGTAGAATTTATTTAGATTAAAATGATTTTAAATAATTAAATTTAATTAAACATGAGTTTAAAATAACATAAATTTTATTTAGATAACGAATATTAGAAAAATGGTTTTCACATAAAAACAGATTTCCAACTAGTTTTGTTTATTATTAGGTTTTAAAATGGGCAACTAATGCATACATATGGGCCTGCATGTCCATCATGGATCTGCCCTTGGTTTCATGTTTTTTCTTTTGGGCCTAAGGCCCTAATTTGTTATTAAGAAAATGACTTAAAAAAGAGAATGAAAGAATGGGTGACGTGGCAATAATGTGTTTGGATAAAGCAGGTGAAGAAGTGGATGGGGATTGAGGCATGAAAGGTAGAGAAGAACTAGCAAATAGGGATTAGGATGGGTCCCACCAATTGAAAATCAAATAACTGTACTATAAATATTTATATTAATAATTTAATATATATATATATATATATATAGTTTATTTTGTTTCCTCTGACACAAAATCCATAGAATACACATCAGCATTTTTCTTTCTTCCATCCATGGGAATGGACGAATCACAATCTCTTCCCTCCAATTCAGCGTAACGTTTCCAAACTCGAATAATAAGAAACTTCTGGCTTCTTCTAGAACCTTCTATTCTTCTCTTTGTTCGTTTCAGCCATGGCCGAGACTCGGAGATCCACCGGCACGGTTAAGTGGTTCAACGCGCAGAAGGGTTTCGGATTCATAACTCCGCAAGATGGCGCCGATGATCTATTCGTTCACTTCACTTCCATCCGATCCGACGGTTACCGTTCCTTGTCGGAGGGCCAGTCCGTCGAGTTCCTCCTCGATTACGGCGACGATGGCCGCACCATGGCCGTTGATGTTACCTCCGCCGTTAGATCTCGCCGTGAGGGCGGGTTTCGCGGCGGAGGAAGAGGTGGCAGGGGAAGAGGAGGGGGACGCTACGGCGGCGGTGGAGGAATAAGCCGGAGAGGAGGTTACGGCGGCGGTGTTGGAGGATATGAGTGTTATAATTGTGGAAGAATGGGTCACTTGGCGAGGGATTGTTACCAGGGACAGGGCGGCGGTGGTGGTGGTGATGGTAGGACTGGGAAACCCGGCGGCGGCGGTGATGGTGGTGGTGGCGGAGGAAGAGGAAGAAGAGGAGGGTGTTATAACTGTGGGGAGGAAGGGCATTTTGCGAGGGAATGTCAGCATGTTGGGAAAGGAAATGAATGAGTGAAAATGTGAAGGTTATGAATTATGATTTCTTTCTTTTCTATTGAATTGTGAGTCTGTTACTGTTAATTGGGGTTGGTTGGGTACATGCGCATTCCTTTTGTTATTTTTGTTCCAAACTTGTTTTTGCAGGCTTTGCTAATTCTGTCTATCTAATGCGCTTCTCTTCAAGTGATTATGATGGTTGTTCCACATGTCGAACATGATTAATAGTTAATCAATTGATTAGTTCAGCTAAATATTGCATTAATTCGCTTATGCTATGTATGCAATATTCTTCTCGCTACTGTCAATTTAGTAGGTGCATTTGTATTTGCATCGCAGTCCTGCCATCCTTGAAAGATATGATAAGTAAATGTAGTCTATTCTGTCCTCTAGTTTTTTGTGTGGATAATAATATATAGTCATTTCTGATCTTTATTAATGAACATAATTAATGTTGTGGATGGAATTTTATTTTTTTTCTTCTAGTTATTGTTCCTTTAAGGCCTTATTCTATTGTTTTATTTTTTTAGTTATTCTCAGTTCAAAACTTTAATACCGTGAAACCTTGTTAATAAATGCACTCTCTATTTTGGTTACAATAGGTGAAAATTCTAAAACTTAAATATTATTATAGTCACAAATGTGGTTGTAACTTGTATATACCATAATCATTCCAAGAAGTGTTATATATTCTACGTCACAGTTTTAATATGTATATTTAATGGCGTGATCAGTTGTTATTATTCATGAATTCATGATACATATGCTTTATCCCATGTTGGATTTCTCTATTTTTTTCCTCTCGTTTTCCACTTTAAGCTAATTTATACTATATATCTTTTTTCTTCCAAAGTGGAAGTTTGGTTGCTGTTAAATGTAGGCGTTAGCATTCTGTATTTTAATAAATTTGAGTGCCAAGAAACACGTGACTTGCGACTGTCCATTAATGGCTTTTTTTTTTTCCCTTGTCGTGGAAGAAAGAATTAGTAGTAGTTCGGTGAATGGTACCATTCAAAGAGACAGTAGGTGATAGATAATATATATCTTGGTTTCTCTTTTAGTCTTTTTCTTTTTCTTATGTATATATCTATCACTTTGAATTTATGGCTTTCTGTATAATACCTGATTCTTATAGATAGATCAATATCAATCAGTTCAGGAATTCCCTGAAGTCGTGATTTTGGACATGTGGTTGATATAGCTCATGTTAACTCCGATCTAGTTTTTGGATATTTTGTGGAGAACCGTCACATCTTCTCCGTTCTTCTATAACCACAAGTCAGAAATTCACATTAATGGTTGTTGTATTTCTTTTGGTATCACATTTTTTTTTTATAGATCTTAAATTTATCACGTTCAATATTGAAGCAAAGATTCTATCAATGAAGTGATTTTTTGTTCTAATCAATGATTCATAACGATTTGTTCTTTATTGTGTGTCGCAATTTCTCGTTCACCACACGCAAACTAACCCTTATTTTTTGGCCTGATTAAGAGCATTTCTGACCTTTCGTGCTCTCTAAAGAACTAAAGATAGACAATGGATAGTGGATATGAGTTCCACTTTGTCTCTTTCTTAAATACCAAGTTTAAATTTTGTGACCCAATAAACATTAGCTTGTAAACGAAGATGGTAACTGGACTCGGCTTCAGTAAAATGCAGAGTCTGTTTGGGTTCATGTAATTTACAAGTGAGCGATTTTGAAAGTCATCCTTCTGTTAAGTTCGGTTAATTGGCAGGGAATTCATTTAAAAAAATTATATACTTTTAAATATTTCATATATTAAATTGTTAATTACTTTTTAAATTAGATAGTATATGAAAATAATAAATAATAAATAATAAAATTTTTATTTAAATATATTATTTTATATGTTACTTTTTATTAAAATAATTAATTTACGTTTATATATCATATATTGCGTCCAAAAAGGAATGGAATGAGTTCTAGTATGGAAAAAATTTTCAAACGAAATTTTGCGTTAATATCAAATAGTTATCTATGAGATCAAGTTTTCTTACCATTGTTTCCATGTTATTAACGTCAGGGTTTTATGTGTCAGTGAAATGTAATCTGGACAATGTGTAATTTCCTTGTCAAATAGTGAAAGGAAACAAACTTCAGTGTCAGTGAAGTATAATGATGTACACAGAATGATGTTCTATTTGAGAATTTTGAACGTACCTCTGTATAGTCTATAACGTTAAGCTACTTGCGCTAACAATTTGGAACTAGAATTTGTGCACCCTGAACATCTATTTATTCTTAAATGTTCATCTTTGGAAACAATTTTTTATTGTTCATCTGTTTATTTAGAAGTTGAAGAAATTAGTAATTATTACCTTGTATCTTTTATTTAATTGTTAAATACTTTACAAAATCATCGTAAATGGGAGAAATAATAGTAAAATCATATTAAGAAGTCAAAAATAATTTTAATAATATCATTTTTAATTAGTGTGTTATCCTCGTCAGTGAATGTAAAATAAACGATGGGAACGAATTGTAAAATAATGTTGAATAGTGTTACAACCACGATTTGATTGAAAATGAAGCTTGTTTTACAAATCACTACATTATTGAAAAATATTAGTAGGTGTATGTATCTAACTGGCAACTGCGAATCTATGAAATCGCTGATACTCTTGCTTGGGTCTTGGATTGTCCATTTATAATTTCACAGTACTTTGTTTGGGTCAACAATAATGTGATTTCAAAAAGCCCAAAGACTAACAAACAGTTGACTTAATGAGTCTAAAACTTCAAGGAAGGCCTTACTGCGGTGTAGTTGGGTCTTAAGCCCAGATAGTATGTGGACGATAGACCCAGACCAATAATGCACTTCCTCGTGTATTTTTAGCTCATTGTATTATAGAATCTGGTGGGAAAAACTAATGAAAAACGGTAATGAATCCTGTTTAAAATTCTGTATCACATTGAGACATATTCGATTACATGAAATAATTCTCGTCTTATAAATTAATTTTATAGATTTGAGTTAGACTCAACCTACTTTTTAACTAGCCATTTATATTGGAAGATTTAATGGAGAAAGTCATATTTAGAAGATAAATTTTAAATCTTCTAAAAGATAAGCCTAATATAGTTTTTCAATGAAAAAGGAAAAAATGGAAACCAAATTAAAAACAATAAAAAATGTTGAATTTATCTGTTGTTTTAGTCTTTCTTATGTCTCTTATGGAGGATTGTTGGGAGGATAGTTCAGGAGAATTTAACATTTGCCAAAAACAAAGGAGTACCAATAAAGAGGTTTAGAGGATCGTTTTCAACAATTGCATCTTAGAAGCTTGAATTGAAGTGTTATATTATTAGGAGTGACAATTAAACTGAGACTTCATAAATATTTGTAAAACTTACTCATGAGGATCATTGGCCAGATAGACAAGTCTGAATTTGGTACTTACTTTAACAAACTATGGAAATGAGGGTGGAAATAAGTAATTTAATATCCATCCCATCGCCACCCCACTCCACACCCACATAATCCTATGATTTGATGTAATAAATTAATGATAATTTTACTTTTATAAAGAATTATGAATGCATTCAACACCAATTACTTTTGTCTGCTTTTTCTTATTTTTTTGGGTGCGCTGTCACACTTGATCCCAATATTTGTTCACACATTCACTTGAGTATTGGTACATTTGAAAATATGGTCATTATCTCCACAAAGGCAAGCACCTTTGCTATTGCTAACAATGAATTTTGTAGCAGCTTGTTTTTCACTTGCTTTGAGAAGTTTCCAAAATGTTTCTTGGGCTGGACAACTTTCAACCCATATTTGGATTTTTATTTCAAGCTGTATGTACGTGGCTATCTACACCAGAAAGAAATAAGGAATGAAGGATGAGAATTTGGAATGCAAGGTTTATGTTGACAAAGACAAATCATAGGGAACCAATAATATCTCCTTGGAAAAATTTATATATTGATTGCTTTATACCACTCAAGTTGTGTGCTTGTAGATAAAATTCCATGGACACCACATGGCATTTTGACCATTGACCCATACTCCATCTTTCAATTCATTCATTTAATTTCACTTCCCTTCATAACTCAGGGATAATTGTAGGGCCAATCCTGTTTGATTGTATACTCTGTTGGAAGTTCTTCATCATCATTTTGCTAGTGTCTATTATGGACACTTGTGATGTGAGTAGTTGGCAAATCATTATAATGATATTCTACAATGATGAACATACAAAACTGCTTATTAGTACAAACCAACACAAGTAATCTAATTCTTCTTGCCGGATCTCTTTAGTCAATTTTGAAGCGTGATTTTCACACACTACTATCCATCAACAATTATTGAGTTTAGCACACTAAATTCACACCCATTTCCAATGCAATGAATTAGAAACCCCACTTTATTTTTTTAACTCTAACTGTTTGAATTTATATTAGTTTTAATCGGTGGAGTATTTTGTACATTTATGAATTCATATTTCATCCTTTCTTTTATAATTTGAGACTTTGGTTGGATTGTCATCAATACTAATACGAAAAAAAGACAAACTTAAGTTGGCATTTGAGAGAATTATATGAATTTGTACTTAATTTGTTAATGAAACATCCTATCTTATATAGTAATGAATGTTTTAGAACATATGCTAAGACTAAGAACTCCTCACTTGATGATTTTAATTTTACATGAAAATTTGGAATAATAAAGATAACATATGTATCTGATATCACATCTCAATTTGTGTCTGGCTGACAAGGTGATAATTCGGACCCGCGCATGTGTGCCCTGTCCAGAAGTGCTGTTTGATATGCTTGGCTCTGATAAACAATTTGATCCCTGTTTTGCATCCCAACAATATGAAACAGTATCAAAGCACTAACTAGTAGTGTTTGGATGCTAGTATTTATCGTTGCCAAACCACTGTACTAATCAAAATATATATAATAATATCTACTTTAAGCTCACTTGAGCTCAAGTTCCGAATTTAAGTTATGATGAAAAAAGAAAAACTTAAATTAAGCGGTTATAATATTGTTAATAAAAATATATAATCAATAAATGATTCAAGTAGTAATAATTACTTGTTACTATTAAAGTGAGGACAAACACTAGACCATATCTTTAAGCATGTAATATTCAATATACTCTTCTTATGTTAAGTGTGATAACGAGACATGATAAATCAAATAATAATAACAAACAATCTCCTACAATGGGTATAATCCCCAATAACGAAACAATAATCCTAATATAAACTCCCGATATAATTTTAGAAATGTTAAAGATGGGTTTAACTAAATCTTATAGAGTTAATTTATAAATTGAGAATAATTGTTTAGTTATGTCCATTCAATAAACCCGTTGGAAATCTCAAAGAGTCATATATCAAGAACTGATCCAAACACTGTTTTTGTCTTCGGGCAATGAATGGCTTAGTAAACTTGAATCCTTTAAGTGTGTAGTCATGGATTTAAATCACATAAGCTAGAAATTGAAGCTTCTATTTTTATTTGGAAAGCTAAACATCCCATGATACATTACACTAAAATTGCTGCAGCTGATGAGGCAATTTGACTGGAGTACTGGCTGATTTGAAGTTCGTTCAAGCTACTATTTTGTGAACCTTTTCCTAGAAACAGGTATTCTTACCTTACTTTACCTTATCTTTCCAGTTTCTGCCCCCAACCGGATCATGTATATAGAAAGAACCATCTTTTACTTTTTGAAAGTGCCTTTTATTGCTGGCATTTAGGATAGGGTCCACCCATTTGACATTGTTTGATTAGATTGCTGGTCAAAAGCAAACACCAACTCTCTAAAATCACCAGATTCAATGATCCATTTTGGTGAGGCCACAAGAAAAATAATTGAAACATTCTGTGAGAACTACTTGACAGTCCTTGACTAGGAAAGTTTTTGAGAATTTATGAACTTGTGGATTATCCCCACCACTGTGATTGATTGTTTTCCTCCCATCCTTGTTACTCAAAGCACGCAAACACTACCTTCATTTGTATTATGCGACAAAATTTTCAGGTTCCAATTCCCCTCTCATAGTCGTAGTCCCAAGGCTATTCTATACCTAAGTTGGACCTTGCATGCACTTCCCTTTCTCTAGCCATGTGCTTTCACTTCACCGCTGGCAAGATAATACATAAACGTTTTTTTATTTTTAAGAAATCGTGTATATTTTTCATCCGAGGCAATTATGTTAGAAGCAAGCAGAATTATTTAGAGCTACAAAATTTTCCCTCAAATATTTAACGCAGTTACGTAATTGCATGTCCAGAATTCGAACTCAAAATTGACTAAGATAGAATAATCTATGTTAATTGATTTTAACGTTTAAATAACTCCTTTTCTCATAAAGGATTTTATTTAATGTAACATGTAAGATTGTTGAAATACAACTAAAATATCATGACGAAAAGAGAGTTTATATTACGTTAATTCAAATTTTAAGTTGGTGTGAGCATTAAAAAAGGAAACACGAGTTTAGGTATTAGAATTTAAGTAGTGTCAAACATTAGAGAGGGTTTTGTAATATTTTTGCGTTTCTAATTTTTTCGTGAAAAAAGTATAAGCAGTAAAATTTGTCCCATGGGATCATGAAATAAACCTTGAGATACATAATCAGACAGAAGTAATAGAGGTTACGCCCTTTTATAGTAATACTTAATTTAGCATATCTTAGATTACTTGCTCTTTTTTTTGTCTAAAAAAATCAATAAAGAAAGATTATTTTAAGAAATTTATAAAAAAAAAACTTTTAAAAATGGAATTGAGTCATTAGGATAGGTCAACCAAGCATAATATGGATAGTCAAAGGTTATTGAGTTTGTAAAATCAGCCTTAGGTCCCTAATAGTTGTGTTATTTAGCATGAATACAAACATTTAACAAATCTTAGTTTTCAGGACTTTTAACTTCTTTTCTTTATTTTAAATATCAAGATTCGAAAATACACTACCCGATAAATTTATATTTAAAAGAATTTTAAAAATTGTTAAATTACTAAATCATTTTAACTTTGAATTTAAAACTGTTAATTTTTATTTTAAACTCTAAAAAAAAAACTCATACACTGAACAATTCCAATATTCATACTCTTTTGTAAGGTTGAGACTCGGATTTGAAAGGCAAAATAGAGCATTGCATGTGGATGAGGTTGCTATCCATGCTTTTATTCACGTTGTGGCCATTTTACTCATCATATATAACTTTAGGCACGAAACCAAGGACGATATAGTAGGCCACCTATTAGTTGGGCCCATCTTCTTTTCCTAGGCCCGTTTGGCTCATTTTCATAGCATCATATAAACTTTTGACCTAATTACACATATAATCTTATTATTATTATTATTACAAAAATTTACTTTTAAATATTTTTGTTTTAAATTTAATATACTAATTTTTATTAACAAATTATTTTTATTAATTCTGTTTAAAATCTAAAAGTTTCATTTTTTTGCTAACAAGTTATATAAATTAAATCAACTAATAATTTTTTTTCAAAATATATTGTGACTCTACTTTTGAACGAAAACTGTTTGGGTTTTGATCTTTATATACTTTGTTTACATATCACGGTAAATTTTCTAAAAACTTAATTGTGACTCTACTTTTGAAATAAGGCAAGTTCATCTTTCCCGAAAAGCTTTTTGTTTGATTTGCAATTATCCATCTGAAATATTTGTATCACCAAATTTCATGTTTTTATACACTTCATGGTATTCAGACATCACACTATGTCCCTAAAAAACAGGAGAAAGAAAGAAGACGACAATAACTAGTTGGTAAGCATCGAAACAGCTGTTTGCTCATTATGATTGTCATTTGGCATAGCACACAAATAAGATACATCAAATTAGGCAAAAGCCAATCTAAGTTTAAGTGATAAGTGTCTGAATAGTACTGTGGATGCATAATGATAGGAATGACGGAATAGTTTGTGGTCCATTGCGTACTATTTAGATTTTGCATTTTACACACTTCACCTTTCACGACAGCTAGCCAATCAATTTTCAATTGGAAAATAAAAGCACCTTTTTTAATTTTGCAAGCAAAGGGTTCGTAGAAAAGAGTTTTTGAGAATATTACAGTATGACTTGATACATTGATACTGTAATAATCAATCTCTCCCAATATCATGCATGTTCCATTTACGTCTTTGTCGTTGTGGATTTTCCTGTGTGACAATTCCATCTTTAACAAACCTCAAAGCAGGTATTATTTTACGAAATTGGTGTACTTAAAAAGTAAAACTCTTGTGAGTAAAAATATTTTATATAGTTAATCATTTAGAACACTTAACAACAAAATCTTACGTGTAGTTAAATGATAGTGTAAAATTATTTTACCCTAACTTTAAACTCTTGTATTATATTTCCTGTTGAATGTAATGTATGATATCTAAAAAAAACCCACTAAAATTGGAAGCACAGGTCTAAACTTTTCTATTGTTATTGTACAGACAAAATAGAAAAGTATAGTCACATTAATTTTCTTCCCATAAATCTTTTCGTTTTGGAACAAAAATAGTAAAAGTTAGTTTGTACTGGTTCGTTTGTTTTAGATGAATGTAGCTATATAGGGAGTGGGGAAGAGAGAGAGAGGGAGTACATAAATCAATTAGTGTAGCATATGGCAAGGTAGTTGCACAACAAGAAATGATTAATCAACACACGAAATTCTAACTGTAAGTTCGTATAGGGGGGTGGCCGTGATGTGCCATCGCACCTTAATTTAGTTGACACAATCAAAAGACTTGGCTTCTTAGAGTAAAAATAAAATAAAGGGGAATATAAATGGAAAGAAAAAAAGAAGATACAAAAGCCAATCTCTTTACACGCCATGTATGGTCACGAAGTATCACAAGAAATTAAACTAGAGGAAGCTAATTATACTTAGGCCTTGTGAGGGGGACACTGATAGCACTTTGCAAATAGCCCAAATGTGTCAATTTGGCGTATGAAATTAATCATGCTTGCCCATCCTCCCAACCCAAATCCTACCACCAAAACCCATACCACCACAAACACGTTCATTGAGTACAATCCTACCCATCCTCCTAACTTTGATGGTGGTCTCTCCACCGCATTCTGTTAACAAACAAAATGATTAGAAAAGAGATAAAGCAATTCAAAAAAGAAATGGATGTAATTAACTAGGTTAGCCAACAATAAGTTGGATGATATGCAACATATTCAAGCTTTACTGTTTTACTTTATATACTTATATATTATTCATTCTAATTCCAATATTTACATTTTAGTTTCTATCATTAAAAATACTAGGAACTAAAACAAAATTAAAATATTTATATGAGAATTAAATCAGGAACTAAAAGCTTAAATATAGGAATTAAATTAGATGAGTTTTAATCATAACTAAGAATAAAGTTTTTACAATTATTGAGATGAAATGAATGATTAAACTTTTAAAAAAATAATGATTGTAGATAGATATGTGCATGTGTCTAACCTCTCTAGCAGGTGCTGAAGCAAAGGTGACCATGTGTGCCATGGCAGGAATGATGTAAACAGTGAAGCTGACAAGGAGAGATCCAACAGTTGAGTTAATGGGACCAAAGAATGGAAATATGATTGCCAGGAACCATATTGGAATCACAACAGGAAGTCTAGCCAACGCCCTTTTGAACAAACTCTTGGTCTCATGCACCCCAATGAATTTCTCCCACACGAAGTATAAAGGAGTGCAAGCAAATCCAAAAGTTATGAACTGCAAATTAAAGCCACCCACAAAAGTAAACAAACAAATTAAGTCTTTATATTCAACTTGCTCTCATCATATAATAGCATATCCCTAACTTTTGTGTGTAAAACTTCATGAAATAGGATGACAAGAGCTTATACATAATTTGTTAAAGACAATCAAAAATTGATCTATACACTATTTAGTTAAGAAACATGAACCATTATAATTGTGTCACTAACTGTTAATAAATTTTTAGATATTTTAAATTTAAGAGAGGTTCATGCTAAAAAGAGAGATATTTCAAATTTAATAAACTTTTATTTATATAAAATTTTATATTATATGCAATAAATTAATTAACCTGATGGATGAGCATGAGAACGACAGCTGTATCTCTGAATCCTGTTCTTGGAAGCAATGAGAGGGCATTGGAATGGGTGAGAAGCATGTCCCCAAATGCCCAATACACAGCAGTTGCTGATGGCAAAGTTAGGGTCAACACATATAGGGTTGCGATCAAATATATCATCTTAAATTTCTGTGGCTTCCACATTGCATGCATAATTTCCCTACAATATATAATCAATACATGTCACTCAGCATATTCATATACAAATTTATAGAACTTCTTTTGACAATATAGTAAATTTTAATTCCCCATATAAATTTAAATCTGAGACAAGGTGCTCACACTGTAACAGCATGTCCACCAAAAGTGTAGAGAATGTTGGTAGCTCCAGTGAAGTAGAGAACCAATTTTGTTGGTCCTGAGTGTTTCACTCCCTCAGCCTTCAGAAACATATAGTATATTAATTGAGGAACACAAATAGTAAGCAATAATAATGTATCACATGATTCACATGTGGTAACATTGATTATATGATTTACTTTTCTGCTTATGATGAGGCATGTAAGTAGTGAGTCCTTTACCTGGCCATTGGCAAGGGAAGCTATGGTCATATACCATGCAGTGTAAGTGGTCATCATGAGGCCCAAGAATGACCAGATTCTGTAATTGTGGAAAGAAGGGATGAACACTGTTGTTGCACAGCATGCCCCAAAGATGTAAGTCCAAGTTCTCTTGTCCAGATTGTCATTTATGTAGTATATGTTACTGAAACATTTGTTGTATGTATAGGATCTTTAGTTTATAATAATGTACATATATAGATTATATAATATTCAAAACCGTGATCCGCTTCCTACCTTGCACAAGCAATTAGTTGAATTACTGATCCAAACAGAAGGAAAGTACAGTTGAAAAAAAGACCAAGATTTCTCCAGTGTTTGCCTAAAAGTCCGTCAAGAACTTCAAACCACTGCAAACGGTGAAAAGAAACCAATATTTAAGATTAGAAGAATCTAAAGTAATCCTCTATTCCATATATCAGCCTTACACGTTGATTCATTCAAGGGGAAGAATTAAATGAAGGCTGTATATAATGACCTGAATAACATGGTTTCTGAAATCAACTTTTTCTCTCTCCTTTCTGGTTCTGTACTCAACATAAAGGACACTGATAAGGTAAGCAGTCCAACTTCCCATTAGTCCATAAAAAAGCTGAAATATGACCCCAGATACCATCCCCAGTTGTGAAAAGGAATATGGTAGTGTCAGTAGCACTTGAGCAACCTATACGAAATTCAACAACAAAATATGAGATCCTCGCCACTTCTCAATTACGCTAGTCTCATAGCACTTCTCAATTATGATTTTAATTAATCTCTATATGATATGTATTAAAAATATTCATTTATGAAAATAATTAATATCACTTACACATTTTATAAAAATTAATTGGGACCATATATATACACATACCAAACGAAGGTTATGCTTGTATAGGAAATAAAAAAAAGAAAAATACATATATAATCAAAGCAGTGATGATGAATTTTGTGAATTTTGTGAGTAAGTGCATGCCTGATTAGAAGCACAGCTAAACCATGCATCATAGACAGAGCCACCATGCCAAAAGAGCCTAGAAAGCTTGCTACTAGTAGACTTAGAACCTTCCTCTTCTCTCTCCATTTCTAAGTAATTCCCTGCCACAACAGTCTCAACTTTCTCAGAAGTCATATTGTTATCTATCTCCCTTCAAGTGTTGTGTGGGAAAGACAACAGAGACTAAGTGAGGAAAGATAGATATATAGGAGAGTTGAAGTGAAGTGATTGTTTTAATTGCATTCACACTCCTTGGTTTCACATATTCTTGTGTTGTGTAGCTTCCCTTTCCTTATATAAACTTTTTTGTCAGCAAGGTAGTGAATGTGAATGGCCTTAAGGTGGGGACCTTGCTTAGTTCACATGTAATCAGCCTTTTTCCTTAATAATTCTCTCTCACCAATTGCCTTTATGAAGGTTCAACTTCATCATCAGTTTTGTAGGGGCTGATGGGCCATGGCTAGCTGCAGTGCACGAGCGGGCTGGCCCACCATTGCCCTCTATGCTTTTCTTTAATCACAGAGAACCCATCCATGCACATTCATTGATTATGAGTCTAGAGATAAAAGCAATGTAAAGATGCATCAGGATATTAGAAAAAAAAAAAAAAAAAAAAAAAAAAAAAAAAAAAGCTTATGGAGTGAGTCTTGAACATGTCTATGTGGGGGAGACTAAGATGGAATGAATCATTGCTCTCAAGAGGGGCTTAGTGCTAATCATGATTAGTACCACACGTGTTCCAACCGGCTTTACTAAAAGAAAATTCTATCATCAAAAACCCCCCCAACTCTCTTCTTTTCATTATCATTTTCACTTTTTCTCGTTAGTTATAGCTAGCTATAGTTAGATTTTCTAAATGTTTTGGACCATTGCAAGTAGCACATGTTCATCTAAGTGCCCTATAAAGTCACTAAAGTATTTGAAAGCTTCAATATTCACCTATATTGTACTTTCTCCCATAGAGCAAAATTTTCTCAATTGAAAATTCAGTATGTAATTACTTTGTTAATTTTGACTTCTTCAACATTAGTTAATAAATAAGATTAAGTTTGAGTATTTTTTATTTAGGTTTTATATGTTCTTAAAATATATATTTTGGGTTCTCTAAGTATTTTGTTATTAAAAACAATATTTTATAATGAAATTGTGTGATATCTTCTTACTAATTTTCAAATACACATTAGTGTCTAAAAGTCACTATTATAATAAATTAATTATTTTAAAATTTAATGTGAATTTAATATTTTAACAAAAAATAGTAAAGAATTAAAATAATATATTTTAAAAACATAAAAAATTAAATAAATTTTTAAACTTAAAATGATCAAAATAGAAAAAAGTTAAAATTTAAATAAATTGAAAAACTATTTAGTAAATAATGAGGTGTCAAATAATTAGTAAAATTGTATTTTTTGATGAATATTTTGACAGGTTAATTTACTACATTAATGAGTACTGATAATTATAATTTTGAGGTCTTAGGCATGACATCCTTATCTGCTAGTCAAAAAGTGATGCAGAAAAGAGAAAATGAAAGTATCTTGAGATGGGCGTTATTTCAGATTTGATTAATAGTTTCCAGGATGGCCCAACACTTACCAACCCATTAGGCCCAGTCCCAGAGAACTGTGGGGTTATTATTGGATGATCTGAAAATTATGACCTTTTTCCTTTTTCTCTCTTGTCAAAAGTTCAAATACAGTACATGATTTTTAGGAGTGGGTTAATTAACTTTAATTTATGCAATGATTTATAAAGCTTTTGATACTCATCTTTTCCAAGGTTGAAAAAAACTTATAGTGCGGTTATCAAAATAAAAAAGTTAGTCTTAAATTATTTTATAAAAAAAAAAATAGTGAATAGGTTACATACACACCCACGCACATATTATATGTTAATTATAATTTCTTCTATTTTCAACTAATTTTTAAATTATTATCAGTTTTCTAAAAATTATAATTAATTGCAACTTTATATTTTTTGTGAATCCATGATATCCTGAAAGTTAAAGATTAGTCATTTAAATTTAAGATATTTAGACCCATTCAAAAAATAAATTTATTTGTTTATAAAAGAATATATTATCAACCAATAAAAATAATAATTGGTATTTTTTTAAGATATTTATTATAAATAAAAATCAACAAACATATTAGATATAATAATTTATTATTAAATGGCTGTGTAAAATTATTTTACATTCCCATATCATAGTTTATTTTCTCTTACAAATTGACTTTTTATCATATATTTTTCATAAACACTCATAGCTCAACCTACTTTCTAGTAAAAACATTAATTACTAATCTCTTAGAATAATAGTATTTCACTAAAAAAAATATATAAAAAAAAAACCCTTAAAATCAGGGCAAGTTGGAGTCCTTTAATGGCTGAATATAAGGACATTGTCGGTTGCATATTTGGCTAGTCCCAAACTACAATGGTCTAAATTAATAAACTGAAAAATAAAAGTGAGTCCATAATAATAAACTACTCATAAAATGTTTCAGTAGCTAATAATGTGGGCACAGTAAGTACCCACCCTACATGGGCAATCATTGAATTTATAACACATCAAGCAAATGGTTGCCAGTTTGCCTTCGATCATGAAAACCATATGAATCACACTTTCTTTGATGCACTAGATGGTAACGATTAAAGTGAAATCAATCACTTTATAAAAAATTTATTAAAATGAAGTAATGATCAAATATTGGATAGTCATTTCTTGTGAGTGAAACTTGATTTTGATTGTGATGGCATCATATTGATAGCCTCATCGTTACTTTAAATGGATCAAATAGTTAGGTCCTTTCTTAGCCCACTTTGCATAAGAGGCATGGCATTAGAATTGAGAAGGTCACTGCCCTCTATCTTAATTTCTGACTCGGATCACATCGATTAGGGACCAATGAAAGAACCAAAAGGTTCAAAAGCTAAGGAAAAAAACCCTCTTTGACTTTGTGCTCTCTAACACACATCAACTTTCGTTGCTCCTTTTTAAAAATTTCATGTTATCATCAATCATATATTTTTTTTTTTCTTTTGATTTGACGCGGAAAAAGAGCCGTGGCAGGAGGCACTAGGTGCTAAGTGATAACATAATTAATGTGAAATTCTCAAATTGTGAAACAAGTGAAGATGATTAAGGACATGAAATAATTGGAGGTTACACTGCTAAGCATTGAGATCTGAAAAATGTTAAACATGGGTTGATCAATTCACATTATTAAGTGTCAGATTAAGGAGACTTTTGTGCATTAACATATGAACATTGATGCATGCACTGTTGTTGTCAGATCCAAGGCCCAAAAAGGAAAAGAGAGTTCAAAGTCCAATTGGTAATTAATCAATAGAAAGACATGGAACTTCGCTTTTGGGTACAGAATACAGATTGTTCTGTAACCAAGATTTGTTGCAAGATATTGTGGGATTTTTTGCATCTTTATATATTTAACCGGGTGTCTTCTCAATATGATATTAAGTAGGTTAAATTAATAACTAGGAGGCTGAACAACTTGAAAATTTTTTATTAGGTCTTCAATTTTTATCTTTTAAAAAAGTGATTTAATCTTTTATCTTGTAAAATTTTTGTAATTGAGTTATAGGAATTTTATAACCGCTACGAATTGTCATTTTCTATCTATTTTTAGTTATCATAAACTCATAGAATTCAATTACAACAAACTTACAATTTACAAAATCAAAGAGTCAATCACAGTTTGTTTACTTTTAGTTTGAAAACCTAATTAAATGAGATAGTTTAAGGACTTAATGATTAATTTAAGCAGTATTAAGTATTAACTCTCATGTTAAATGTGATAGTTACGTAATTTCTTACCAATTATCACTTTTAAATGAACAAGAGGGATGCATATATTCGGGGCATTACTTGTTTGTGCTTTCAAAAAAATTTAATTTTTTAAATTGTTTTTTTTTAGAAAATAAAAAAGTACTTGCATCCAATACACATTTGTTTTCTTGAAGTTTCTCATTTGGTAACAAGTATAATAATCTAGAGGAGTGGGGGGGGGGGGGTGGTGAGAAAACAAAAGAAATAATTTCAAAAACTTACAAACTTTGGATGAAATTTTGATTGCTTTGTAGTTTATAGTTGTTTTAAAAATAGTTTTTAAAACAAAAAATAAGAAAGTTATACAAACTTTAGATATATAGTTCTCTCATAAATAATTTAATTTAACCTCAAGTTTGCTTCATGGTTAGAATTATTGCATATTGTCCATTTTAAGACTTGTGTGAGTTTCAAATTTTTGTCAAGTCTTGGTAGGTTAGGTGATGAGTGGTTATACCCTTGTCTCACTTCCTAAGCATTGTAGGACATTTTTTTGTGTACCACAACAAAAATTTCCCAAGTCTAAGGGTTAAGGTCCACATGTATGGCCTAAGCTCTCCTTTAGTGTTAATGTTTAGATCTAATTTCCGTAACATTGTTAGATTCACCATATTTGAGATATTGGCAACTTTGTCTCACATATGCTTGATATCTTTATCCATAAAATGAGTCTTGGTAGATTAAGGAAATAGAATATTTATCAACTATCCATGA
Source organism: Hylodesmum podocarpum (assembly GCA_026586105.1). Classification (NCBI taxonomy): domain Eukaryota; kingdom Viridiplantae; phylum Streptophyta; class Magnoliopsida; order Fabales; family Fabaceae; genus Hylodesmum; species Hylodesmum podocarpum. The sequence continues at coordinate 9,695,081 of JALJEV010000623.1, read as the reverse complement.
GTTCCATTCCTGAGCAAAGTCACACTTTTTTTTTTATGTATAAGAATGGTAACTCATTATGGAGGCTAAGGGGCTATGTGCGTGGTTTAGACCTTCATAGTGTCAATATTCTTACCTTAAGTATATTCATCACATTTGATATGTTATCCATTTTGCTCAGGTAGACTTCAAGATTTTGCCTTTAAAGTATATTTTTCCGGTGAGTTAAAGAAATAAAGAGATTATAAACTACCCTGAATTTTTAATACAAGTCACATGTAACTTTTTCAGTACATTTAAACAATAGTTTTAATTGGGACGAGAGTTTCTATTCACATTCTCTCTAATTCTTTATACAACTAATATTTTTAGATAAATGTCTAGCAGACGATGTAAATACATAGATTACTACCAAATAATTATTTATAAAATTTTAAAAAAAAGAAAAAAAATTAATAAAAAAAATATGAAGACAACATAACAATACTCATAATTTTATAGACTTTAGAACTATCCAATACTTCATTATTTTCTTTCACCTTCCCCTCTTCCCTTCCCACCATATCCTTTCCATCCTTGGTTCCATGCATCCTTCTTTCTCATTTTTCTTTTTCTTCTTGATTTCTTCCCCTCAAAACCATCTATATCATCTTAATCTTTATTTTTCAAAAAAAAAAATATTATTTTTAATTCTTGAAATTCAGAGTCATTTTATTTTGCCCCTTTTAAGTTTAAAAAGTCTCAAAATTTTAAAATTATTAATTTAAAATTATGATGATTTTTATCTGTTATTATGTGTACTTATAAAAAAAATAATACATTTTTAAAACACAAGAAATCAAAATAATAATATTTTAACAAAATATTATTTGAAGGATTAAAATATAACATTTTAAATATATAAATGACCAAACGTCAAACTTTCCTTTTTTTTACCTTGCTTCTTTACGACAAAATTTTATTTATTATTTTTTCCGTATACTACTAATTTAATAAAAACTAATTTTATTATGTTAGAATAGTGGGAGGAATTATCTTACAAAAGAAATAAAAGAGAAGATTGGTGGGACGATATAAAAGTAATATTACCAACGCTAACAGTGAAGGATAAATGTCTAAATATTAATTTAGATTTTTTTCTTTTTAAGTTTTGAAAAACTATTCTTAAGAACGTTAGCGTGGTATTGTAATATTTTTATATTTATTACAAGTCATAAAGATACATTTATAAATACATATTACATATGCTAAGGAGCTAGACTCAAACTATTTCTATTTTCATATTATTTTATTTAAATTTTTATTTTAAATTAAAGCAATAAAACATTCCAAATAATATTACATAATTACTAAACACACATGATAATAATAGTATTTTCAATAATAATATTTTAGAAAATGATATTATTAATATCAAAACTGCTTCATAACCAATTCAACTAGCACCGTATTTCCGCTGAAAAAATTTAAATAATAAAATGACGTCATTTTGGTGGATTTTTAAAAAAAAGAGATGAATTTTAAAAAAAAAATTGAAAAAAAATTAGGAAGACCTAATTGATATGCAAACTTAACCTGAAAACCATATTCATCGTCTTTTCTATCTCAATTTAAAAATTCAAAAAAACGTTGATTATGTGAATCCAGCAACGAAAACTCAAGTCACGAAATAATTTAGTCAATTCAAAAATTCTAAAAACGTTGAACACGGTCTTCAAAAATTTTATTCATTCTCCTTGTGTGAAAATTTCAAAACTCTTTTCTTCTCTGAAAATCCTAGCACCATTGTCCATAATCTTTTGTGAAAATCGGAAAACCCTCTCTTCTCTTTTGCCCTAGCAACGCTCTCCATAGCCATCTCTGTCCGTGAAGAAAATCGAAAGTTTTCTCTTCTCTTCAATGTTCGTTTTTTGTTGTCCCTCTCTTCGATGTTCCTCTGGTCGTTTTGTTCTCCTGTTGTGTTCGTGTTTGGTTTAAGGTTGGTCCCTCCCATTGTGTTCCAATGCTTATTGTTATAAAGTTTTTGAATTATTTTTTTTTAGTTCTACAAATGATTTCGTGGACTCTGAGTTGTATACTTTTGATGCCCTGTTTTAAATGTACATGAATATGTTAACTGTTTAAATGAAATATAAGCAGGTTACAAAATAACAGTGGTATGTGAATAATGTCAAACATATCTATCTTATGTAATAAGCTATAAGTTATTTGCAACTTATTTTCATAAGCTCCTTGTAATAGCTTATTAGATCTATTTATGCGAAACTCATGCGGTAGTAGTTTGAATCCTATTATTTATGATATTTCTTTACATTGTGTACGATAATAAACTTTGGCTGGTGATATAAAAATGGCGTGTGATGTAAGTTATTAGTCATTGTCAATCCTTATTTTTTTCATTGATTATTTCAGAAGTCTACATATTATACACTTACCAAGGTAATATTTGAGCTTACATTAGGCTTGTGAGGTGCTTTATGTTAACCATAATAAATTTATTCTTGCATTTTGTAACTTTTATCTAGAAAACATTAAAGGGACATTTTCATATTTACTTTGACAAAACTAAAACATAAAAAAAATAAATTTTTTTATAACAGTATAAATAACATTGACAGAGGAAATAACTCATTCATTCAAACAGTTAACAAATTCATGTACATTCAACAAGGAGAACAGAACAAAGAAAGGGACCAAACACAAACACAGTGAGAGAACAAAACAAACAGAGGACGAAAAGAGGGACAACAAAAAACGAATACTGAGGAGAAAAATTAGCTTTCAGGTTTTCTTCGTAACAAAGATGGCTATGGAGAGCGTTGTTAGGGCAAAAGAGAAGAGAGGATTTTCCAATTTTCGCGAGGGACTACAGACATAGGTGTTAGGGCCATTTTGCGCGGGGAGAATGAATTTTCTGAAGACCATGTTCAATTTTCTGAAGACCATGTTGAACGTTTTTTGGGTTTTTAGGTTGACTAAATTGTTCGTGGCTTGGATTTTCATTGTTAGATATACATAATCAACATTTTTTAGGTTTTCAGATTAAGAGAGAAATAAGATGATTTTTGCTTACGAAGATGATTTTTGGGTTTTTAGAATGAGAAAGAAACAAGATAGTGATCATGATTTTCATATTAGATTTTGCCGTTTTTCACGGGGTCTTCCCCATTTTATTTAAAACCCACCAAAACGATGTCATTTTATTATTTTATTATTTTTTACACAAATATGATACAGGATATGACAGTTGATCCATATCTCAATTGACTATTATGATACAGTTTTATATTAATAACACTATTTTATACTAGAAACAGACTCCTCCAAATTATATTATCAATTTTAATTTATGTAAGTCATACAATTTTATTTTTAAAAATAACTCTATAATTTAAAGAATGAGATAGTTTATAATTTATTATTAACTATAATTCTTAAATATATTTTAAGACTTTTTAATCTATTGAGATAATATTAATTTATTTTTTTCAAGCTTTTTAAGTTACCATAATTCTACCCAACTCAAATTAATTTTTTCCAATATATTTATTCAATAATGGTATTAGAAAAAGAAAGTAAAATATAATTTTATTACAATCATATCACTGTGTACAAAATATTCATGGATTTCAAATATATGTCTATGTTATCAATATTTTTATTTTTATAGTTTGATACATTCTTTATCATTTATCTTTATTCATATGTTCAATTTTCGTAATTTTTATTTTTGAGTTATTTTTTAAAATATCAAAGTTAAAGTATTTATTTATTATAAATTTCAATTCTATCTATTCTTATATTTAATTATTTATTATAAATTCTAAGTATTGGAAAATATGACCCCATTCAGGTTTAGTATGTCGTTTTGACAGAAAACGACATGACGACAATAGCGTGAGAAATACGCTGAGGAATGACATGAAGGATGAGTGAAAGGTTATTGGATTTGGCAGAGATTGCTGCGAGAGAAGTGGGAAAATGGCGGGTGGTGGAAAGGTGTCCTTCAAAGTAACACTCACGTCCGATCCCAAACTACCCTTCAAAGTGTATGCATTTATTCATCTTTATTCTCTAACAATTTTTTCCCAAATCTCTTTTTTTTTTAACCTAATATCGATATTCGGAATTTGTTTTAGGTTTAGCGTCCCTGAGGCTGCACCTTTTACTGCCGTTCTCAAATTCGCCGCCGAAGAATTCAAAGTCCCTCCACAGACCAGCGCGATCATCACCAACGGTAACTAATTGTCTTGCCTTTGATCAATGAGTGATGTTGGTGTGTGTTTTAAGATATTCAGGGTTTTTTGTAATTTGGAAAATCGTGTTTTGGTTGTGTGGCGGTGGATTCTGAATACCTACATACATGTCATAAATTAAGTCCTCAAATTTGGTTGAGTGCATGAAGGAAGAACTGATTGTTATGAAATTTGTATAGAGTTGGGAGCTAGATTGTATACATCTAACTGAATATACAATTTCACCCTGGAAAATGACAATTTGTGTTGATTTTGCCCTGATAGCTGCATGTGGCGTTTTATATGATTCTCTGTTTTGATGAAGCTGAAAATGTTGTTTGTTATTAGATTAATCAAACTTTGCACATCTCAGCTGCGAAATATTTACTGCATATCATACTGTTGTGTTTTGGTTCTTTAGGGTTGTCTCCTTTACAGAAAAACGCTAACTAGTGTCTGGATTATGTGTTTAGCCCTTTGAAGTAATGTCCTTTTCCTATTTCTTAGTCATTTACGGATGTATAACTATAAACTACTAGACCGCTTGTCCTCTTAGATGATAAATTACAGTGTAACCTTCCAAAAAATAAAAAGTTCAAATGGATTGAGATTTAATTGGGTCTGGTTGTTTAATTAGTTATTTAAACTGACTTGGTGAGCCCAACATATCTTTGTGATTGTGTCATTTGCTGTTGCTAAAAGTGCAGTACTGTTCATTAAGAAGGGAAAGGAATGTGAAAAGGAAAGCTGCTGATTCTAACATGTTACATGAAATCCAATGAACAAAGAAACACAAATTTTAAGAGTATTTTGTCTATGTATATAATTGACTGTTGACCTTTCACTATGAAAACGATCTTGTTTTTCTAATATTCATTTTAAATTTGCTACATTTTTATTTTTTGCTTTTGTATACTTGCAGATGGCGTTGGTATAAATCCCCAGCAGAGCGCAGGTATGACAATGCTTCATCATCTTTTTCTTAAACTTCCTACTGTGTTTGAAAAATCAATATCATCATATTTTTCTCTTCAGATGGTGGTTTACCACCATACTTTTCTCCCTAAAAAGTTATTATGCAAGGCAAAATGAAATGTCACCCAAACATTCTGGATGGTGTTATCCTAGTTAAAATTTGATGATATACTTGAAATGGTTATGTTGATTCACACGTTTTGGAGTTGCAATTAGGGGTACCTATAACAAGACAGTGAATAAAATTATATAATGAAGGTAGTTTATTATCTTTCATTTGACAAGTTTTATATTTCATTTCTTCAGGAAATGTCTTTCTTAAGCATGGTTCAGAATTGCGCTTGATTCCGCGTGACAGAGTTGGTGCCTATTAGATGTTACCGAGTGGTCTGACTGGATAGTGACCCTTTTTATTAAATACATGAACTGTTGTAGCTTCAGAGTAAACAATAAATTCCATTGTTAATGATTTGAATAAAGTGAGATCAAAGGTGTCTTTAACCGATAAAGTTTGTCTTTTCTTTTTTTAATAATACAATGAAATAAATTTTGGAGAACATTTCTATTTGATTGCTATAGTATTGTCAGCTTTGGATGTGAGGTAGCTCATATCGTTGGACAACTTCCAATTGCCCCGACCAAAGCATAGCATATCAGGTCTGAAACATTTGATTTCATCGATTGTTTAATCTCGAGGCAGTCCCTGTTACTTGTTGATTGTGTAGCATTTTAGAGATGGGTTCTCTTAAATCTATGCTTAAGAAAAGTCTATTACTAGATTTGAGAGTTAAGACTACTGATGAGGAGATATCCAACACAAATTCTAGGTGAAGACTTGTTCTATTCAGGCCAAAAGAAAAAGTGGAATATGGTTATTAGTTACAAGACCTTTAAAACACAAACACAATGATGAATCATGTTCCATTACTCTGATATCCCTGTACTACTGTTAAATAACGCGTTGCAATCCAGTATGAATTTCCTTTGCCGGCAATTCATACAGTATGATGGAAACTATTCATTGTGAAAGTGATTGAAAGGAATCATGGTATCCTGAGTTAGAACAATTAACAGAAAACTTCTGTCTGCATGTACCCGTTACCAGAATGTACCTGTGTTCAGTAATCTCGCTCCAGTCGAATTGTCGCAATCTAACATTCCTGGTAATTACATCAGAAGGGGGAGCAAAAGCTTTTAAGTGAATGCCGTGCTTTATTTGTTCTGTCATATATCTGCTTTCGTCATATCCAAATTGTTCACGTGTCATTGTGACTGTTTGTTGAGATAATTCAATTTTCGGTCCTCATGTGAAAGGGTTTTAGCTTTTAACGGTTTTGTTAAGTGATAAAATGGATTATTAAATTAAATAATTTTACCTGTGTATCACATATGATTACACACGGCATTGTATCTTTGATTTTAAAAGGGTAAAGTGCATATTAACCTGAGTGAGGACCATCAGATAGGAGCACAATTTATAGGATTTTTCAACTGTTGAGTGATGGCGGGTTGGGTTTTTATTGTTTAGGTTGCAGGACTTATCAAAGCGGAAGTGGAGCATAAGTGTGTGTCTTGGAAGAGGATGATATTGATAAGTGTCAAATGAAAAGGGGGGGCTTAAGATTTTGTGTGCCTGTTAAAGATTATGAAAAGAGAAGAAAAAATGGTTTGGAACTATAAAAAGGAGATTTAATAGTTAAATTGCATTTTGTATTAGGAAGAAAAGAATCCATCGTGTGGTCTAGTTTAGTAAAGCAGGTTTGGTGTACTGTAAATTAGAGAGGGGAATATTCTATATAGGTTTTAATTTTGAATACCTGTTATAGATTTAAAGAACAGAAAATTAGTTTGTGAATGGTATGTGCATTTTATATAAGAAGAAAAGTTAGTGCGTGGAAAGAAATCCCCGGGTTATGTTTGGTTTTGAGTAGTATCCAATTAGTTTGGTACCTGAAGCTCGAACACTGTACTGCTTAATGTTATGCATTGGAGTACAGAGAAAAATGTTGAAGCAGTGTAATTGTTGATGTATTGCGCAGGTTGTATCACCTGAGGCGTCACTGAGCAATAACTCTGTTAAGTTTCACCAATTACAACACTCTCTGCCTGTGAAAAACTTTATCTTTTAACTTTACATTTCACTCTTTAGTAATGAAAAAAATTGTTCTATATATTATAATTATATGTATACACACATATGATGAAATAGCCATCAAAACACACAAACATCGTGATGAGAACTAATTTTATTAATAGAAAATAAAATAGAAATTGTTTATTGTCAAATTTTTTTTTCATAAACTAAAAGTAAAAACCCTTTGAAACTAAAATTTTAATTAAGACTTGTTTGTTTCATGCGTTTCCCAAATTCCAAAATTCAAATGCTTTCCAGTTCAATGTTACTTAACGAAAAACAGACACACCCAAATGTCACAGTCACGAGATGTGGGTAGGAGTATCGTTATCTGCTAAGGCACGATGATTTTTCAACTTTACTTTATTAATAATTATAATACACACCAACTAATTAATTATTTATAATATAATATATATATATATATATATATATATATATTTTTCATATTTTATAATTAATTATCTAATTATCTATGTATTTTAATTATCTATATATTCCAGTTATCTGTCATATCATTTCTATGAATTTTGTTTCGTATTTTGCATATTCACTTCTGGTCCTCTCTAACAGACACATCTCTTCCCCCGTATTTGATTTCTTGTTTAAAGTTACTAGCGTAGAATAGAGGATTGAATAAGTTTACAGTATTTTTAGCCTATTTTTCTCTTCAAATAAAATATCAGGATTTTGGTAAATATTTGGGAGGTGAGAGATTCTGGTAGATAATTTTTTGTGATAATTATAATTAAAAAAAAGTCTTCATAACAACCAAAATTTATTAAAAAAAATATTGAAGAATTAAACATAATTTACTCTTTATTTTGATTTAGTAGAAACTTTTAATGTAAGAATCCATTTCCGTAAATATCATGTAACTGGTTTTTTATTTTCTATTTAAATATGTTCATATATCTTCCACACTATTCTCAACATGTAAGAATTTGGCCACACTTTCACTTTAAGAACAAGAGTGTGCTAGAAAATGTCATCTTAGTCTACTCTAATATCAAAATACCTAAGGCACTGTTTGGAAGATCGTGCATGTCTTTGATCTCAACAAATGCTTACAGCATGGTAATTCAATGCGTAATGGGTTGGCTATGGACTTAAACCAAATCCAGTTAGCTTTAAGCTGTTGTGGACGCTTTCAAGCTATCAAACATGCCAAATCACTCCATTCTCTTATAATAAAACTTGGCCTTTTTAATCATGTCTTTCTCATGAACAACATGATCTCTGTCTATGCCAAGTGTTCCCATTTCGATGATGCACGAATCCTGTTCGACGAAATGCCTCACAGGAATATCATTTCCTACACAACAATGGTCTCTGCTTTCACCAATTCTGGGAGACCCCACGAGGCTCTCACACTCTACAACCACATGCTGGATTCCAAGACAGTGCAACCCAATCAGTTTTTGTACTCTGCGGTTCTCAAGGCATGTGGCCTTGTGGGTGATGTTGAATTGGGCAAGTTGGTACACCAACATGTATCTCAAGCTAGGTTGGAGTTTGACACCGTTCTGATGAATGCTCTCTTGGACATGTACGTCAAATGTGGGAGCTTGAGGGATGCTAAACGAGTTTTCCATGAAATTAGGCGTAAAAGTTCTACTTCGTGGAACACCATCATTCTTGGACATGCTAAACAGGGTTTGATGAGGGATGCGTTGAGTCTGCTTGATCAAATGCCAGAACCAGACCTTGTGACTTGGAACAGCATTGTTGCTGGTCTTGCAGATAATGGTAACCCCCATGCATTACAATTTGTTTCTATGATACATGTGAAGGGACTTAAACTTGATGCATTCACATTGCCGTGTGCCCTCAAAGTGTGCAGTCTTTTTGGCAAGGTAACCATGGGGAGACAGATTCATTGTTGTATTATCAAGTCAGGGTTCGAGTGCAGTTGTTATTGTACATCGGCATTGATTTATATGTATTCGAATTGCAAGCTATTAGATGAAGCTATGAAGATATTTGATAAGAACTATCTTCTGGCTGAAAGCTTGGCAGTATGGAATTCCATGCTTTCTGGGTATGTTTCCAGTGGAGATTGGTGGAAGGCTCTCGGTTTGATTTCTCGTGCGCATCATTCTGGGGCACTGTTTGATTCATATACCTTTAGTATTGCTTTAAAAGTATGCATCTATTTTCATAACTTGAGATTGGCATCTCAAGTGCATGGACTGGTCATCACAGGTGGCTATGAGTTAGATCATGTAGTTGGAAGCATTCTTATTGATCTATATGCAAAACAGGGAAATATTAGCAATGCATTAAGACTGTTTGAAAGGTTGCCAGATAAAGATGCTGTGGCGTGGTCTAGTTTGATTGCTGGTTGTGCTAGATTTGGTTCTGGTACATTAGCCTTTTCCCTATTTATGGATATGGCTCATTTGGATCTTGAGATTGATAATTTTGTTCTTTCAATTGTTCTGAAAGTTTCTTCAAGTCTGGCATCTCTTCAAAGTGGAAAGCAAATTCATTCGTTCTGCTTTAAGAAGGGGTATGAATCAGAGAGTGTTATTACAACTGCTCTTATTGATATGTATGCAAAATGTGGTGAGATTGAGGATGCCTTATCCTTGTTTCATTGTCTTTCTGAAATAGATATCATGTGTTGGACAGGAATTATTGTAGGATGTGCACAAAATGGAAGAGCAGACAAGGCAATTAGTCTTCTGCATAAGATGATAGAATCTGGTATGAAGCCAAACGAAATCACCATTCTAGGTGTCCTTACTGCATGTAGACATGCTGGCCTAGTTGAAGAGGCTTGGACTATATTTAACTCTATTGAAACCGAGCATGTATTGACACTACGCCCAGAACATTACAATTGTATGGTTGATATGCTTGCTCAAGCAGGATTTTTCAGAGAAGCGAAAAATTTGATTAATGCCATGCCATTTAAGCCTGGCAAAACCATATGGTGCTCCTTGCTTGGTGCCTGTGGAACTTACAAGAATCAGCAACTTGCAAATATTGTTGCTGAGCATCTTCTTGCTACCTTCCCAGATGATGTTTCTGTATATATAATGCTGTCAAACGTTTATGCATCACTTGGAATGTGGGATAGTTTAAGCAAAGTTCGAGAAGCTGTCAAAAAAGTCGGCACAAAAGGAGCTGGAAAAAGCTGGATCGAGATCTCTAGTTGAGAATGCTGGTCTTATGAATGGCTTGGCTCACCAAGCTTAATTCCTCATTAATAAGATATCTCCAGACAAGTCACTGACTGTTCTAACTTAAGGAATGTTATCATGTTAAGTGGCTGGAATTTGAACCGTGAAAGACGGTCTTTATATTTTGGTGACTGTCTCAATTTGAAGGTAAAGGTGCAGGTGTGTCTAATTTTTAAGGACATTTAGATTGAAGATACTGCACCAAAGAATACAAGATTAAGTGCAATGAAGGCAGCAGTTCATTCCATAGCGCTTTTTATACTTGTTACTGTGATGAGGTTTCAAACATCAATGGTTGGCCTCCCCAAGCAAAATGGTAAAACTAAAAAGGTAAATACAGTTTGTACTTTCAATAGCATTTATACAGTTATACCTCTTGTAATTTTAATTATATTTATTTTTTAATTAATCAATTTACTATATACCATATACCATATGCTAATTCAATTAACCAGCTACTTACATTTGGTAATAAGCACTCTGTAAGAAGCTCGAATTTTGTCATAGTTCTAATAGTTATATTAGTGCTTTTTTTCTAATTTTTAAATTTACTTGACCGTTCTGTACTTTAGTATGTAATTAAACAAACAAACATTTTCTGAATTTTTTGATGTGGTATTATTGCTGTTTGCAGAAGTGGTCAGGTCTCAGCTCATCTTTTAGCATGATTAAGTAGCATGACACTTCTAGCATGTGGTAAGATTGACATATATTATTTAAGAAATCTTAACAACAAATTCTATTATTTTCTTAACTAAATAGATAAAAAGAAATTGATGCAGTATACTGCATAATAATTGCCTGAGTTTTAATGTCAATTTTTAATTATTTTTATTCTCTCTAAACTTTTATTTTGGGGGGGAGGGAGTGTTAAAACTAGACCGAGCAGTAAGTTGACATTAAAGCTGGGTTGGAGACTTGGAGTTGACTTATCTTGCATGAATCGCTTTGTAGTTTGTAATTTTAAAATGCCACCGTGGACTAACATTATCACTTTATTTATTTTTTTTGTCTTTTCTCGTTCCGTCCTATTTGCCCAAGTGTGAGAACAGATTGAGACACCTCTAAGTGGCACCAATCATGTGTTGGGGGTGGACAAGAACCTCTCATGTAATGTCTACCACTTTTTGGATTATTTGATCAGAAGGAATTCTGACTACCTGGACCGAAGGAAACAAAGATAAAACGTTGATCATCGTTTGATTTGCAACAATTTTTTAAAGCGGCAAATTTTCTCTCTATTATCCGTTACATTATTAAGTTTATGTACTTGAAGGTTATGCGTTAAGCTTGGCCAGTTGGCCGTGATCAGAAGGAACTGTACCATGCACCAATATGGTAAGCCACAGTAATGTATCATGCAAAACATGAACAAGTGGGGGACACCTAAATTAAGAGAGCACCGTGTGTTCTTGGGAAGACAGTTAGCAAGTGCAACAGTAAAGTCCAAACAATATGAATCTGACCCATCATCAGCACTATGCAAACACTAGGGACATGGGTTTGGTCCCATCATAGTAGAAGATTAAATGGTGAACCCCACTTCAGTATCACTCTCTGTAATCTTCCTGCATAAGGCCGACTCATTTCTGTGTGCAGTCTCCACCGTGCATGCTAGTGCCAGCGTCTTACATGGAATTTAATTTTTGAAACCTTCCATGGAATTTTATTCTCGTGCCATGTTTATCTCTCTTTCAATCATTGCACTCACTTTTGTCTCTAAGACTCTAACTTTATTCTGACTTCCTACTACCTTTTATTTTTGTTTCGTTCTTAAGAAGCATGGCATGTCAAGTTATGATTCCTTCACAGTTTCCAATAACTAGGAAACACTGCCAAAATTACCGCGAAACTCCCACGCCAAGATGCTTTTTTGCCCACACTTTTCGCGCCATATTATGTTTTCTATCAAGAAGAGCTAAATGGTCAGTGATCTGTGCTGTAACGAGTAAACAACCTCAAACAGACTTCTTTAGCTTCAAGCGTTACACTTACACATCATAACGTGGATTATGATCAGTGCCAAAGATTAGAGGGCCAAAAGAAAAACAGTTCCTAGTGGTTGGTTTTTAATATTCAAAATTCTCTTGACATTGGTGGTTATTTTTAAGCCCCTACCTAGGTTAATAAACTTTGAATAACAAAGGCCAAGGTGATCTTAATCATACTACAATGAGTACAAAACAAGAGTCAACTACCGGCACGATTTGTTCCGTATTCAATGGAAACGCACTACAGCACACTAATCTAGACCAAACGCGCGATAGGTTCCTTTATTATTTATTAAACCGCATAACTATGATAACGCGCATGACAATGAAGGTAGTCGATGCATTAAACTATGACTACGAAGGACTTATTTGTTTTTAGCTGATGTCATATGGGAGTTTCTATTCCATATCATACTTCCTAATAATATTCCTTTTGGACTTAGCCCCAACTATTATTTATGTGTGTGTGTGGGGGACTTCAGTTCCATTAATATGAATAATACTATAATAATAATAATAGCCCACTTAAATAAAAACGAGCACTTCAATAAAACAATGGGGTTTCAATAAGAAGTGCCCTTAGTCTTTGGAGTGTGTTTCGCCATTGTCCCATTGACTTGTTTTATCTTGGTGCATTCGTGGTGCAGATTTAGGCTCTGACCCTGACCAATGACCATTGTTTTCTGCACTAAAAGGGTTACCGGGGCCGGGCTTCCACTAACTGAGATATAAGAGTGTTAGATGTAAGCAACCTTCTTTTTTCAGTTATGGGTTAAACTATAAACTTCTTTCTGCTTGTTACCTTTATGTAAAGTTCGCAAAAATATATAAAGCTGAGAATAAATTCCGGACTTTCAAGGATATTGTCTCTAAGTCTTTTTTTGTTTCAAATTCCATACCGTTTGTTCTTAATCCATAAAGATATCTGAGTATTTATAAACTCATGTTTCTCTCGTTATTTGTCCAAAAGAAAGCCACTTCTCTGTAACAGTCTTCTGAAATACAATAGTAACAACAAGTAACACAAGTTTTAATTTAGCTAAATTTACACATCTATATGTAGGCTTATTATGAGGTTAATAATTGATGTAGAAATATACAGGCGTTGATTAATTGTGTCATGGATTGGAGAGTGAGCGATACTCACCAACACATATAAAAATGATCTGTGACCGATCTATACTCCCTCCACAAAGCACCGACAAATTAATTAACTAAACAATACTATTGAAAGTGCTAAAAAAATTAAGCAAAGTAACTAACTGATCACATTTGAAACAGCAAACAACACATATCAAAAGCCTCTATAGATTACAACAAAGCAAGGCAATATAGCTCTCGGATTGAACACTAACAACTCATCCAAATTAGAATAAGCACCAACAGCCCCCGCAACAGAATCATACTCCTCCATGCCACCTTCTGCATTCTTCTTGACCCTGCCTGCTATCACACGACAAACCAGCATTGCCCTTTTGTCATCACTCTCATTCACACACGCCTTGTCGTGAGCCTTCCCACTTGTCGCAGTTGTCAAGATACCGGTTCCTCCGGTGACCTTGAACCCGTGCTTGATTATGCTGCACACATTGCACTGTGGTATTGAGTTGCATAGGTTGGAGGAACCGTTTAGGCCTAGTGAGCATGCAAAAGAGGTGCAGTGAAACCTGAGTAGTTCATTGCCATCTGCTATGCATCTAGGGTGTTTCTTTGAGAGCTTTGTGGCTTTGGCTTTTATGGAATCTCTGTACTCTTCGAATTTGGTGATGGTTTTTTGTGTGTTGTGGACCTTGAGGATGCGGTCTATTTTGCACACTGGAGATTGCTTCTTCAGCCAGCTTGAGTGGAATATTATTTCAACTATGTTCTTGCTGGTGTCTTCTGGACCCAGTTCAGAAACTGAAATTGGAATAAAACAAAGTTAAACATATAGTAAGTCATGGTACATTTATCATGATTAAAACCATAGATGGCAAGGTGATTCACACAATAACATGTCAATTATGGTGCTTATATAGGAGCCCACATATCATATCACATCATATCATACATCACTTCATATCAGATTGTTTAAATAAATTTTTTCTTATAGAAAAATATTTGTAGACACACACCATACTATTAAAACATCTAGAAAGAGAGTGAAAAAAGAAGAAAAGAAAAATAGGGATACCATAAATGATATGATTCAATAAGAAAAAAAAATATAAAGAGAAATAATATACATTAATAGAATGTTTAATGTTTTGGGATATTTACTCTTTGTCATGACATATTAGACATGTATGGATAAACTCTTTATGAATACTTAGTAAAACAACAAAAAAGTAAATAATAAATTAAAATCAACTTAAGGACTTTAGTTTTGAAGAAACTAGACTAGGAGAAAAAACTTATTTTCTTGTATTGAAAGTGCATAATATGATATACCCGCATGTTTGACAGCCTGGTGATGTTCCAAATTTTCAGCTTTCATGATCTCACCACAGTCAGGGCAAGAACAAATGCTGCTCCTGAGAGAAGGGTCTCTGGTGAAGCCAAGAACAGGGTCCACCACCATTCTACACTCATAACAACCAGAGAGTCTCCTGAATGGCATTCCCCTGAAAGAGCCAGAAGAAGTTGAAGATGCTGACAAAGAAGAAGAAGAAGCAGACACGGTTCCATTGCCATTGATTTCATTAAGAGGTGTTTTCATGGATCTGCTTGAAGCATCGTTGTTGTTGCATCCACTCAGTGACAACGACCTTTTCTTGTGGATATCTGGTGTTGCTGTATCAGGCTTTGCTGTGATCTTAGTGTTGTTGCAGAGTGAGCCTGAGCATTTCATCTTCTTGCACTTCTTGCTGTTTTCTTCTAGAACCCGTTCCTCTTGCAGCTTCTTTTGCTCATGTTTTTTTCTATGTTGTTCTTTTGCTTCTGGGGGTGTTTTTGCTTCCTTCTGCTGCTGCTGCTGCTGATGTTGTTGTTGGATTTGGACATTCCTACATGCCAACAGGCCTCTTACCACCCATGAAGGTTGCTTTTCTGTTTTCTGTTGTGGCTCTTGGTTTTGGTTTTGGCTGACATGTTTGGTAATGGTTGGTTTTCTTGGTGTTTTGAGTTTGCTCATTGTGGAAAGAAGTTTCTTAAGCTTAGCAAATGATGGCTTTTAGAACAAGTTGTTTATGTGACAGACATGTGAATGAGGCTCTTGAGAATGAAAATTTGAGGTTCTTCTTGTGGGGGAGATATATGACTTTATGATGACTCATGAGTATCTCTCACCGTTGATTTTTCTAGATTGTAGAGTCCCTTTTTTCCTTTTCTAATTACTGGTACAGTAAAGAGATATTGGCTTATGGGTCCCCCCGCCTTTTTATGCTGTGCCTGTCTTATGGATAAAACATTTTGTGAATATCATAACTGACCATCTTCATTGCCTAATTCTCACGGAGAGTAAAGTACTTGAATTTGATGCTTAATGCTAGTTTAATCTTCAATTAACATTTTACTACTTTTTCTAGAGTAATGATAATATGAAGTTGGTATTACAAGAAATACGGACTAACTTTGCACATCCATAATCTATTTCATACTCAAATAAATTGTGGTTGAGGGAATAAACATTTTACTTTAAAGTGCTGCTACCAAAATTGAGTTTAATTAACTTATCTATACTTTATAAAGCAAATGGACCACATACATTTCCTTTTATTTGCTAGTTTGTTAAATTTTCTTTTTTTCTCGTTTCTTTTGGCTCTCAGCTTCCAATTGAGTAATGAGTGCAAAAATATGAAACACAATTACACAAACCATGTATCAGATGAAAATTCCAGGAAATTTACATCTGTGTTTAGTATTATTTGCTGATACAATGGTCCCCCCATGGTTCCTTTAACTTTGAGGGAGGGGTGGCGTAACGATGAAAACTGACCCCAAAAAACTAAAGAAAAAGAAAAACTTAAATGGCAATGGCAGAATTATATTTACCCTTCCTTTTATTCTGTTGTGTGGTTGAGTACCCTGGTACTCTTCTTGGTAATATATTATTTTCTTTGTCTAATAAAAAAAATGTATTCCATTTGATTATTTTATCCAAGGGAATCACATTTCATTAAAAGGTAGATCATGTTGGTGCAAAAATTAAGATATTAATGCAAGTTCATCATTGAAGTTGGTGTATAGTCTGGGTTGTCTTTGCCCCTCATTGAGATCTACTATCATTTTCCAATTTTCATTAACTAGACATTTCTTCCATCATTTATGTTTTATAGGAGTTTTAATACACTATTCTTGATCACATCAGTACCTAAACTGTGATGCTTTATTAATCCCATGTAATGAACATTTTTACCTCGGAAGATTAAATGCTAGTTTTTGGTTCCAAGATAGGCACCATGTCTTAACAGATCGAGATCTAATAGTATTAAGTGGTTAATACTAGTAGACAAGACAACATACATTTTACTGCTTCTGTACCTTTTTAACACTGGAATATTTGAAGAATTTTTATCTCTATTAATTTGTCGTTCGTAAAGTTTTAGATTGCATTAAATACTTTCTTTTTTATCAATTATACACTTCATTTATCTCCTTATCTTTAATCATTTTACATTTATATTTATTGTGAAATTAAAAATAAAAAAGATAAAATAGGAAACACTACAAGAAAATTTATTTTACTTCTTGATTTTTACGGAACAATCTTAAAAGATTGATAAAAAAAAATGATGTAGTATTTCATCTGAACACATATAAGAAAAAACAAAAAAAATAAATTAGAATCAAATATAAGTAAAATTCAACTAATTGAATTCTATTCAATGTTTTTATTCTAATAATACCCTTAAATTTAACTTTCTAACATAGACATTATCTCCAGTAAATATTAATTTAAGAATAATTTAAAAAATGTAATTCAAATGTGATATATATACGAATCTTGAGGGAGTAATACTTAGGTAGAAAATGCATTCTAGAGGGACCCCAAAATCCAACACAAGTTTATGGGGAGAGAGTTGATAATTAATTAGGCTTGTCGTTATTATAAGCCCAAGGTGGACTTTTTCGGGCTAAATGCTATGCACCATTTGCAAGGTATTCCACTAATTACCCCATAATGGTGTAGTACCCTTATAGGGAAAAGCTGCTTATTTGATTCCTTTTCTGCCTCAAAATCATGCAAACCCATATGCTATGGAATAAAGCCATTTACTTTAATTAGCATCAAAATCAGTAATTTTCCCACAAAATTTTGAAAAAGTTGTTTTAACCGCTAAACTTGTTGTACTAGCACCGTTAATTTCACCTGGAACTTGATTCTCTCTAAACATTATGCATTGTATAGTTTGTGGTGCAAAAAGCATTGGCACAAAACATAGCCGTTGCTATGTAAATTTTTTGTGATTTTATGGTTACAAGAGGCGTGAAGATTCCTAAAATCTAGTTATCAAATGGTAAAGACTTTGAAATGTAACAAAGTAATTATTATTCACTAAGCTTGTGATTTACACTATGCTAGGGAATTGAAAATCTCTCTGCTATGAAAGGTGATGCAAGCCAGTCACTTATATCTATAACTTTTACTTCTTTCAGTGGGACATTAATTAAGATAGTAACTTTTTTTGCTTGCTTGATTCTTGAGTAAGGACACATATTACAGATATAGGAATAGAAAGCAGTGAGGAAGCAAGTGTGTTTCAAATTTAAAATTAGCACGTGTCATGAGTTTGTCAGTTAAAGTGCACTTGCATTTTTTAAACTGTAAAACTAAAAACTGAGTAGAGAAATCCAAGGCAATAGTACAAAAATGTTTAATTAAAAAAGGGGTTTGTGTTTGTGTTGTGATGCTGGCATGACTCTTGTGGTCACTAGTAACAAAGAATTCTTGTGCACTCTTATAGCTTCTAGGAGCACATCCATCCATTGATTAAAGAAATGAATAAAAAGAGTGATGAGAGATCAATTGTTAAGATCTCTGCTCGTGTTAGGAAATTGTTACTGCAACTGTATGCTATAATTTTTCTAAGGTAATAGGAGAGAGCACGAAATTTGATGTGATGAACAGAGACAATGAAAGAACCTTGATAAACAGACAAATCATAAATCTGTGAGAGGCAGTGATTTGACTGTTATTGTCCTCTTCACAGACAAATGAACAACTAATGATAGCAAGTTAGCAACCTACATTAGGCCATATTTCATGGCCACTAAGTGGTTCAAACTTCAAACTTGAGAGTGCTCCATAAAAGACTTGCAATGTGTTTGGATAATCACTGAAAAAATAATTTTAAGGGAATTAATTTTGGTTAAAATTTATTTGAAAATAATGTGATATATATATATATATATATCTTAAAATTAAGTTTATAATAAAATTTAATGTAAACTTTTTTATCTAACATAAAAGTTCCTCAAAATTGTTACTTATAATTAATTTGGGTTCGTAATCAGTTCTAAATTATCTTCCAATATAAAATCAAATATCTCAATATTTATTTAGAATCAATTTAAAATCATAATTAATTTTGCACACCTTTAGTTGAATATATGATTTTGCATTGTTGAAAAATGAATGATTTATAATATAATTCTGGTGATTATGCTTACCCATTACCCACAATAGGTGAATAAATCAAAACTAACTATTTCTTTTTATTTTTTATTAACTATTTGTAATTTAATGACATAAATTTATAGTTTTCACATTCTTAACTATTTTTATTATATTTATTGTTTTGATTGTGTATACAGGAATGGAAGTAAATAGCAAGTTAAATTTAGTAAAATGGAAAAGTTAATAGCTTTTTGCAAAATATTAATATCATAATACATTATCCTGATCATAATGTATATTAGATTTTGAATAATTTAAAATTTAGTTTAATTATGCATTTAGTTTTTTTTTTTGCTTAGTTTATCATCTTTATTAATGATTCATATTAAAATTTTTTAGAAGGTATAATTTAATTCTTTAAAATATTAATGATCAACATAATAAATTTTATAATTTTATAAAATATCACGTTTACGTCTATTTAATAATAATTCTTTTTAATTTTACAAATCATTTATGTTTATATTTATAACTATTAATAAATGAGATTTCTTTTTAATCATTTTCAGTTTTTATTTTATTAAACAGTTTTACTATTTAAAACTTATAAAATTATTTTTTAGTTTTTATCTCTATATTATCCTTAATAAAATTTAAAAAATAATTAGATTTTATGTATTTTTTATGGAATATTTTATTTCTTAATACTTAGATTTCAATTTATTACTATATTTTTAGTTTTGTTAGATCAAGATTTGTTAGATCAAGAATGTCCCTAAGTTTTGATAAATTACAGCACAGACGAAACCAAGCAATCAAGACTTGCTCAGACGAAACCAGCATAGACGGAAGATGGCCCTTCAAAGTTTGAAGTGTTGCGTCTGTCCACAAGCCAAGACATCAGACGATACTGACACAGACGGAAGAAGACTACTCAAGTTGAAAACTTTCGTCTGTCCAAGAGAAGCTTAAGACGAAAGGATAAGACGAAACAACATCATTGAAGATTCATATCGTCTATCCAAAAAGTGAAGTCAAGTTGAAGTCTCGCGCCTAGATTCAAAATCTAAAGGAGTCATCATGAGAAGAATCCAAGATCTGTATGGGGATCTACGCTTTCACATTCAAAGTTAAAAAGGTCTCTACCTTTTTGTCACATCTCTGTACAAGTCAGTAAAAAGAACTACGCACGCAATCCAGTCCGAGATATCCGCTGCAACTCTCATCTATCAATCAAGGACAACTGACAATCTTTTGGAAAGTTCTCAAGTAGATCTTCAACGACTCTCAACGACATTCAAATGAGTCTAACGGCTATTTGAAGAAGATGCCTATAAAAGGACTTCACCACAATCAGAACAAGTTGGCGAATACGCTTATCTCATTCTAACTCTTAAGGATTCGCTCAAATTCGATAACTTTCTTCATTGTAAACACCTCTCTGCGTAGAGGAAAACTTTGTTTTTCGAAACATCTTTCAAGTCCACTTGTGTGGCATTTTAGCCTGAGGAGGCTGTGTGTTTAAAGAATACCTGGTTTAGCCCGAGGAGGCTGTGTGTTCAAAGAATACCTGGTTTAGCCTGAGGAGGTTGTGTGTTCAAAGAATACCTGGTTGTTTAGCCCGAGAAGGCCGGATCAAAGAATATCCGTAATAGCGGAAGTGGTGAGTTCAAAGAATACTTGTAACCATTTCACGGTTGGTAGTGAAAACTCAGTGGTTGCTGGGTAACTGGACGTAGTCTTGAATAGACGAACCAGTATAAAAATATCTGTACATTTATTTTATCTGCTAATTAACTAACGAGGATAAATATACTTTAACGTTTATATGTTAAAATTAATCTTTCAAGATAAACACTGTTTAAATCGAACAAGCTTTGAACCCACATTTAACGAAAGGTACGGACGAAAGAAAATTTTTTTAGATATCACAATTCAACCCCCCCTTCTTGTGATTTGTCTTTTACAGTTTGGTATCAGAGCTCAGCCTCTAAGGGTTGAGCGCTTAACAGCTGCTAGAGGAAAAGATCCAACATGGACTCACAGGACCATCTTTCTTATCCTAGGAGCCTCCATGAACAAACCTCCGGCGTTCTCTCGAGATGATTATCCCTACTTTGGGCGAGATCGCATGGAGATGTACATAAAATCCACACAAGATGTGCTGGAATATCATTACCAAAGGAGATATCCCTATTGTCAAACCTGAAGGGGAATGGAGAAATGAAGAATACTCAATGATGGAGCCGAACAACAAAGCTAGATATGCTCTTATGTGTGCTCTCTCCGAATCCGAGTACAACGAGGTTTTGTGCCTACAAAACGCCAAAGAGCTATGGGATGCTCTAAAGATCTCATATGAAGGCACAAAAGATGTCGAATGAGGAAAGCTCGCTACGCTCGAGAGAGAATATGAAATGTTCTCTATGAAGAAAGAAGAATCCATTGATATGATGTTTGGAAGATTCCAAACAATATTGAATGGACTCACTGCTCTTGGCATCACATTCACAAATGCCCAGAACAACATGAAGATATTGGACAATCTTCCTCCTCCATGGGAAGCTATGTCCACTTTGCAATCTCGATTGGCGTGACATGAAGACATTAACTCTTGATGAGTTAATAGAGCCTTAAGAGTACATGAGGTACTCTTATGTAAAAGAGATAAGATCAAGGTCCAAGAACCTATAGCGCTTCCATCCGTTAAAAACATCCCTAAAGAAGAATCTGTCAAGAAGGACAGTAAAAGGAAGATGAAGATTCTAAAGGCTGATTCAACCGAATCAGAATCGTTTGATGATTCGTCCGAAGACGAAGTCTCTCTTATGGCCAGACGATTTAAAAGAATGATGATGAAGAAAGGAAGAGGTCAACGCTTCTTCAAAAAGAAGGAAAAGAAATCTCCTGAGGAGTCATCCAACAAAGAAGAAAGGAGAGAAGTTGTATGTTATGAATGTAAAAAATCCGGGCATATCAGGTCAGAATGCCCTAGACTGAAAAGGAGGTAGAGCTCAAGAAAAGACAAGGGCAAGAAAAGCCTAGTAACATGGGAAGACCTCGATAGTGAAAGCTCAGAGGAATCCTCTGAAGAAGAAGAAACAGCAAACATATGCCTCATGGCTGGAGATCATGTCTCAACAGAGGTAAATTACAATGAAACTTCTTCATCTTCTTCTTCCGAGTCTGAGTCAGAATCAGAAGAAATATCATATGATACTCTTCTAGCTAACTCTCATTTTATTGCTCAGCAATACAAAACTTGCAAAACCAAGTTAAGACAAGCTTTGGAAGAGAATGCAGTTTTGAAATCTGAAATTGAGTTTCTAGACAAGAAAATATCAAGTGATGTTTAAATCGAGTCGAAAAGGACATTTTCATTCTTGAAATCGAAAGATTAAAGAAAAAAAATGAGTCCTTACTCAATGACTTAACCAAGTTTACAAAGGGATCTTCTATTCTTGAAAACATTTTAAAATATGGGAGATCACCAAAAGATAAAAGTGGACTTGGTTATGTTAAGCAAACAGACGAAAGGAAACATAAACCTGTTTCGTCTGATAAAAAGAAGAGGAATTACAACAAGGTTCCTAACATCTACAAAAAGGCTCAAAACAAAAAGAAGCCTTTTGTAACTAACAAGAAATGACCCAAAAAGATTTGGGTACCAAAGTCACTTATTGTTCCTGTTGCAGATATCCTCAATGGGAAGAGACAAGACTTCAAGCTGGTACCTGGACAGTTGATGCTCACAACACATGATGGGAGACCTGTCTATGTTCCAAGACCTCAGACCAAGTAAAGGGTCTGTCTCATATGGTTCTGGTAAAGGTAAAATTCTTGGCATTGAGACTGTTGGTAAGACACCCAATCCCCTTATCCAGAACGTATCGTACATTAAAGGTCTTAACTTCAATCTACTTAGCATAAGTCAATTTTGTGATAGTGGATATGAAGTAGCCTTTAACTCTGATGAGTGTATAGTGAAGAACAAAGATAAATTCATTCTTTTTGTTGGGAAAAGAAAGAATAATCTTTATGAGGTTTGTCTTTCTGACCTAAGTGATCAAAATGTAACATGTTTGATTCAGCAGACGATGAACGAGATATTTGGCATAAAAAGCTTGGACATTTAAGTCTCCAGTATATTTCAAAAATTTCTAAGAAAGATCTCGTAAAAGGTTTGCCAAAAATATCTTAGAAAACCAATCGTCTGTGTGAATCTTGTTAGCATGGGAAACAACTCAAAGCTTCTTTCAAATCTAAAAATGTTGTTTCCACGACAAGACCATTAGAACTGTTACACATTGATCTCTTTGGACCCACTCAGACTGAAAGTCTTGGAGGGAAGAGATATGGATTTGTCATTGTAGATGACTATACTAGATTTACATGGGTATATTTCCTAGCCCATAAACATGAGTCATTCAAGGTCTTTGAAATATTCTGCAAACGTGTTCAAAAAGAAAAATGATTTTGTATTGTGTCTGTAAGGAGTGATCATGGAACAAAATTTAAAAATTCTGAGTTCAAAGCCTTTTGTTTTGAAAATGGTATATTTCACAATTTTTCGTCTCCAAGAACTCCTCAACAAAATGGAGTTATGGAAAGGAAAAATCGTACTTTACAAGAAATGGCTAGAACTATGTTGCATGAAAGCTCTCTCCCGAAATATTATTGGGCGAAGGAAGTCAATACTTGTTGTTATATTCAAAACAGAATATTGATAAGACCAATTTTGAATAAGACTCCATATGAACTATGGAAAGGAAGAAGACCCAACATTTCTTACTTCCATCCTTTTGGATGTGAATGCTTTATTCTTAACACCAAAGATTAACTTGGAAAGTTTGATTCAAAGGTGGTTAAAGGAATCTTTCTTGGATATTCCAATACATCTAAGGCCTATAGAGTATTTAACTCTAAGACGCAAGTTATAGAAGAATCAATCCATGTAAAGTTTCAAGATAACTCAAAGGCTGATAAAGAAATATCAGACCTAGAAAATTTGTTTGATAATTTGCAGATTAACCCTTCTGGTCAGAATTCAAGACAAGATGATAAACAAGGGTCAGACGATACAGGGTGAGACGATACAAGGACAGACAATAGATGCACAGACGAACCCTCTTCGTCTGATACTCATCAACAGGGAGATCAATCCACTGCAAAAACATGGAAGTTTGCATCTAACCATACAGAAGATCTCATCATTGGAGATAGATCTCAAGGTGTTCAAACAAGATCAAAAGTGAAGTATATTTCAAGCTACGCTCTTGTATCAGATCTGGAGCCAAATAACATTGAAGATGCTCTTCAAGACAATGATTGGATTTTGGCTATGGAAGAAGAACTTAATCAGTTCACAAGGAATGATGTATGGACCCTTGTTGAAAGACTAAAGAACAAAAGCATCATCGGAACCAGATGGGTGTTCAGAAACAAGCTTGATGAAGCTGGAAAAGTGGTAAGGAACAAAACAAGGTTAGTAGCACAAGGATACAATCAGCAAGAAGATATTGATTTTACTGAAACCTTTGCACCTGTAGCTAGATTAGAAGCTATTAGAATATTACTTGCTTTTGCTGCTCACAAGAATATCTTTCTATATCAAATGGATGTAAAAAGTGTCTTTTTAAACGGTTTTATTGAAGAAGAGGTTTATGTAAAACAACCACCTGGCTTTGAAAGTTTGTCTCAGCCAGATCATGTTTTCAAACTCAAGAAAGCACTATATGGTCTTAAACAAGCTCCTCGAGCTTGATATGACAGACTCAGTTCCTTTCTTCTTAAAAATGGTTTTTCAAGAGGAAAAGTTGATACCACTCTCTTCAAGAAAAGCGTTTCAAAAGACTTTATTATAGTCCAGATCTATGTAGATGATATAGTCTTTGAAGCTACTAACAACTCTCTTTGCAAGGATTTTTCAAAGTTAATGCAGGATGAGTTTGAAATGAGTATGATAGGAGAATTGAAGTTCTTTCTAGGACTTCAAATCAAACAGACGAAAGAAGGAATCTACATCCATCAACAGAAGTACACAAAGGAACTTATCAAGAAGTTCAAGATGGAAAACTCCAAGCCTATGAAGACCCCAATGCATTCGTCTGGAGCAAATCTCAACAAGGATGAGTCAGGTAAGTCTCGTTAATCGACGATATACTGAAGTATGATTGGCTCACTCCTTTATTTAATCGCAAAGCACGACATTATGTTTAGCGTCCGTATGCGCTGCGTTTTGATCGATCCCAAAGAATCTATTTACAAGCTGTAAAGAGAATTCTTAGATATCTTGTTGGAACAACTAATCTCTCTTTGTTTTATAAGAGAAATAGTGATTTCAGTTTAAGAGGCTTTTGTGATGCTGATTATGCTGGAGATAAAGTGGAGAGAAAGAGCACAAGTGGTGGATGCCAATTTCTTGGATCATCACTAATATCTTGGTCAAGCAAGAAACAAAACTCCATTGCACTCTCAACAACTGAAGCAGAGTATATCGCTGCGGCTGGGTGTTGCTGTAACACCCTCAAAATTAATTTTCATAAATAATTTCGTAGTTAAAACATTTACTAAAAATTCTATAAAAATGTACATATTAACTATTTACTGTTATAATTTGATTAGACAGAAAATGTAATTCAAAAATAATTTATCATTGGGTAGCAATATTATTACGTAATTTGAGAAAATTATGATTACATTTCTAAATAAAAATGTAATAAAAAAATAAATTTGTGGTTTGACATTTTTATTACTATTTGATGTTTCAAATATTATTTTATATTTCGAATTACTGAAAATTTATTGTTTTAATTATATTATTATTAAGAAATCTTATTTTATATTTGATTTGAGAAATATTTTAAGAAATAAAAAAAAATAAAAATAAAAATAATATAAAATAAACTTAGAATGACTCATGCAGGATTCGAACCTGCAACATGCAAGTTATTAAGCCACCACTTTAACTAACTAAGCTACTACATTTATTTGATACTTTTATAAAATATAAGATATATATTAAGTACTAGTTTATTGTTTAAAAAATTTTAAAATTAAAATGTCACATGCGCAGGACTCGAACCTGCAACCTTCAGGTTAAAGTAGAATGCTTTTACCAACTAAGCTAATAGGTTTATTTGATAAATTTTAAAAATATAAGGTATATAATAAGTACGAATAAATATGTGAACCAGAAAAATAGAGAAAAATAATTTTTAGATTCTTTATAATTTAGTATTAATTATGGAATAATCATATATGATATTTGAATAATGGAATTAAAAAAAAAATTAAAAAAAAAAATAATAATAAAATAATAATAAAAATATATATATATATATAAATAAAAGTTAGAAAATTCTGAACAAGTGCAATATGTCATGAATGATGAAAAGATGCACTAAGTTAGTGGTGTTAGCACCAATTTGATTAATGGAGCACTAAAAAGAAAAAGAATTATAATTAATTGTTTATGGAAAAACCACTAAGTATATTAAATTTTACCACTAATAATATTTTAAATTTTATTTCATCTATAAATAGAAACCATTTGAGAACACTTCAGCCATGAATTCATTTGCACCAAAACACCAAAATCTTAGTTTTTCCAATTTTCCCAAAACCATAAGCTTATTTTGCTAAAATTCCAAATTTTTCTAAATTCACCAAAAACCTATTTTATTTAACTTTGAGAGTAGAATCAACCTTCTTTCAACCTTCAAAAGCTTTCTCAAAGTCTTCCAAAAGAGTAGCCAAAAGAAATCAAGGTGAGGGAAGTTTCTAAATTATTTTAAGTTTTCAATTTAATTAAGTTTTCAATTTTCTAAAAATTCTAGAATAATCTCAAAATATTTGTGTTCTAAAATTTATGAACTTATAGTTATTATTGAAGTTTTAAAGTAATAAGAATTGTAAGAGAAGTTGCAATTTACTTAAATTTTCAAATAAAATAAAAAAATAAAAAAAAAATAAAAAATAAAAATATATATA
The DNA here is from genome assembly GCA_026586105.1 of Hylodesmum podocarpum. NCBI lineage: Eukaryota > Viridiplantae > Streptophyta > Magnoliopsida > Fabales > Fabaceae > Hylodesmum > Hylodesmum podocarpum. The sequence goes on along the minus strand of JALJEV010000623.1, from coordinate 9,668,049 downwards.
TGTAACTAAAAATGAAGTGAGCATGACTTGAACCCAAGACTTTGGTGTTTCCAATCATGTCTTAACCAACTAAGCTAGTCTAGATTTCATTTATAATACCGCATATTTATATCTTTATATTTAAATATTTCCGCTTTCATTTGTTTATATTTTATATGATAATTTGTGATCTTAAAATTATGAGATCTAACTAGGAGGCTCTACCACCTTTACTGATTTCATAATTTTAAGTTATTTATATAATATTTAATTTTATGAAATAATAATTTGAGATCTTAAAATTATGAGATCCAACTAGAGGCTCTGCCACTTTTTTACGATTTCATAACTTTAAGATATTTATATAATATTTAATTTTATGAAATGATAATTTGAGATCTTAAAATTATGAGATCTAACTAGGAGGCTCTGCCACCTTTAATGATTTCATAACTTTAAGTTATTTATATAATACGTAATTTTATGAAGATTTTTAACAATTTTAAAGAGTAATTGGAAAATTTGATTTGAATGTGAATGACTTTTGACGTATATTTGGATAATGACTTGGATTATGTATGTTACCTTTTTCTTGAATTTGGTTGATGATTGAGACTGTGATTAATTACCTATGCTATGCACGTTGAAGATTGTGATGAAAACTATATTATTATACTATAAATTATTAACCCATAATATAAAATATAATGATGGAATGAACTTGTAATATCAACAAGATTGGTGTTGTTTTAAATGAGATTTTTAGAAAGGGAGATAAGTTTTCATTCATTCATGCATGCCTCAAAAGAGGTGGCCTCGGTTAGAGGTGCGGATAATAACTTAATCCGTGCGTCTAGGTGGGATGCGGACTTGGGGGATTTTTATAGTGAGAATTCATTTAATTCATGATGATCACATGATTGTTTATGAGATTAAATGCACCACCGTGAAATCCCAACTGGTCGGTGGTAAGTTTTACGATGATGATGTCGTATTATCGAGATGGTACCACATTGCATATTTTTGGAGTTGAGGATGGAGCATGCATCATATAGAAATTTCATTTAAGTCATAATTCATTCTTTATTTATTTGATTATGATATGTATTATATTGATAATTTTATATGATATGTATTTTTATTAAGATTTTTGGAACTTACCCTTGCGTGTTTGTGTCTGTGGTTTGACACCTGTGATGATCCTAAATTTTAATTGGGGGAGCAGATTAACAGGATAAATCTATTGGAGATGTGAACGAAGGATAAGCAAACATGAGGATTTTTGTGAATAATGTGTATATTATAATTATCACAATATTACGTACTATGTGACATTTTGTAAATAACTTTTGATGTATGATTACGATGTGATCTATGTGATGTGTTTTATTTTGGTGACATTTTTGTTAGCAAGGGAAATTATTTTAAAATTTTATTTAAAGAAATCTAAATGAAGGGAAACATTTTCAAATAATAATAATAAATAGATAAAAAGGAAAATATTTAAGCAATGAAAAACAGCGGGGCGTTACAGTTGCTCACAATTACTGTGGATAAAACATCAACTGGAAGATTACTCCAGGTTTGAGAATCTTATACCAGTATTCTGTGATAACACAAGTGCAATCAATCTCAGCAAAAATCCTATTCAACATTCAAAAGCTAAACATATTGAAATTCGTTTTCATTTCATAAGAGATTATGTCCAAAAAGGTATTTTCGATATACAGTTTGTTCAAACTGATTTTCAATGGATAGATATATTTACAAAAGCTTTAGATGAAACACAATTCAATTTCATTAAAGAAAATCTTGGAATTATTTCTTTGAATGATTGAAAATTGTTTCGTCTGAGTTATTGATTGAATTTGTTACGTCTGTACATTTTGTTCCGTCTGTACACTACTTCGTGTTAAGACGAAACATTGCGTCTGATCAAGTTGAATAGTTACTGTGGTAAAATTCAACAGACGCAACTATTACTTTTTAATAAGTTTATCTCAAGTGTGCAGGGACAGGTTAAAAGAGAGCAATAAATGTGTCAGTCATTTATTGCACTATTTTAGGACAATGATGAGCATGCGCCGTGAATTGCAGAGGTCAAATCAATCATTGAAAAGGCAATGATGTGGACATATCAAATCAAGGACAGTTTTCAATGGACACGTCAAAAAGGGGCAGTTTTCAAAATCTTTTTCGTCTGATGAATTGCAATCGTTTTTAACTGTTACCTATAAATACCTTTGAAAGCTCTCTCTTGTACTCTTTACCATATTTTGCAATTGCTATCATCTGAAGAACTCACAAAACCCTTTCTCTCTCTAGTTTTTCAAACAACAACAATGGCCGCCAAGAACACCAAGGAAACCAAAACCGCTGAAGCAACCTTTTTCGCTCAAGATTTGTTCTTGCCTAGTAAATGGATCTCAAGAGAGACATTACAGAGTGTCTCTGAAAGGGTATTGAAGATCTTTGACCACACTGGTTGGATGGGCTTTGCTGAAACTAAAGGCCCATGGCTGATGGACGCATACGCCGAGTTCTGGAGCGATGCCAAGGTGTTTGATGATGGTATCATGGGTACCATAGACAACAAAGAGTACATCATTACGGTGGACTCTATCGCTGAGGCTGGAAACTGCAAGGCGGATGGACGTTTCTACTCCCCTAACTGGATGAAGAACGAGTCAGAAGAACATCTAAACAAAGTTCTCTACTCCAAAATTCCAGATTCTGAAGATCCCAAGTCTTTCAGAGCAGGACTTCTCGCCCCCACAGCAAGAATCATCCATAACTTGCTGTTCAACATTTTCACACCAAGAACAGGCTCTCGTGATAATGTGAGTGCTCGAGACAGATTTTGTATCTTCTACTGTCTAAGAAAAGGAAGGATGAGCCTCCCTCACGTTATTCTCGACCACTGGGTGAGTGCGTTGAAGAATCGGAACATTCGTAGGAAGAGCAGTATCCCCTACGCCACTCTCTTCACCATCATCATCAACCAGGGTTTTGATGCCATTGGAGTCACATGGCACCCTGAGGGAAAAGAAGTAAAAGCTAGCACCTTTGCGAAGATGCATCTCACATCAAGCGCTTTACTTCGTTCACCAAATGAGGACACCCCTCTATCACCCATTCCCAAAGAACCACACAGAGCCCGCATCAAGCGCGCTAAACCACAAACACAAGCCCAAACACCGTCCGAAACACAAACCCAAACACCGTCCAAAACACTAACCCAAACACAAACCCCAACATCAAATCAACCTCAACCTCCTCCATCTGTAATAATATCTGAAGTTCCTTTTGAGGATGTTCTGAAGTTCCTTTTGAGGATGTTCTTGAGGATGTTCTTGAGGATGTAAAAAGAAAAGGACTATCAGAATCAAGCACATTGGTGCTAAAACAAAGACACAGACGATATCCCCAAGTGAAGTTGAAGGGGTCACCCTATCATCTGTAGCAGTTCCGTCTGTGAAGATCTCCACAGACGAAGAAAAACAAAGGAAAGAAGCAGAAGAAAAAGCAAAAGCTAGGAAGCTTGCTCTTGAAAAAGCTGCTAAGGGCAAGTAGAAAATGAAGCAAAAACTTGCGTCTGTGATAGTTGGTGAGACAGACGAAGCCAAGAATCTTTGAAAAGAGGCCAAGAAAGCCTCCATTTTGCTTCAAGCTGAGAGAGAAAGAATCTTTCTCGAAAGCATTAGGGGCATTGGATCGTCTGAGGGACCACCTGTTCAATCAACCACAGAGGGCATGGACAGTGAAGAGACTGCCCAGATCCAGAAAGATAATGCTCAACTAGTGGAGGAGTTAGAAACAATGCTTAGTGAAGAGGCCTCTACAATGGAGACTCTTCCATATACAACACTCCCAGACGAACAAATGACAACTTCTTCTGAGCCACTTGTTGCGTCTCCGCTAAATGCTTGCCCGCCACGGCGTTCCTCTGCCGTCAAGAAGAAGTACTCCACAGTCAGACGATGGAAATTCCGTCTGAAAGCATTGTACTGATTGAAGATGCTAGTTCTTCGTCTGATGAAGAATCTGTGGGTACATACAGAGGAAGAGTACATGCTGAAGTACTTAATCCAGAAGACTTACCCCCAAAGGGCAAGATTGATTATTCGTTCCTAAACGAATTAGTCATGCGAATATATGAAGAAAGCACTTGCGCCGACAGACCAATCAAACCTGATTGGGTTATTGGAGCGAAGATTGATGAAGTCTCCAATTTTGCTGAATCGTCTGAGCCTGCTCAATTAGCAGACGATGAAGACTTGTACATACAAAATACACCATACATAGAGCTGAAGAACCCTTATCAGTACAGAGGAAAGAAGGGATTCCAGCTGGGGAGATTTGTCAACCCCATTTTATACAATAAGCCCTTGAAGCCAGCAGATTTTGATGAAAATGCTGTCTATTCTCCAGAGGAGCAACATAACTGGTTGAAGCGTCTGCCCTGTGACACTCTGGCTGAATTAAATATCAAGGGACTAGAGAACATAAAGGCATATAAGGATCATCTTGCTGCGTCGGAGATTGAAGGACCAGCGCTTGGCTATGAACCTCACATTCCACAGAGAAATAATCCAAAGTGGAGGTTGCGATACGAGATCAATGCACCAGTTTTTCATCACTGTACAAATGGTGATATTGACTCTCTCCGCTATGAGCCGAAAGACTGCAAACACTGACATCTTGACGCCATATATCGCCATGATCCAATGCCATTCACAATCCTCTCAATCAAACAGAGTATGTTGGTTTAGGCCACTCTCTAGGAATTGTGCTCCTGTGGACGAGACCCCATTGCTCTGGGATCAACCCTTGCTACTCTCTTCTTCTAGATGAGTATGAAGATCTTAAAGAGTTTGCTCACTTCCTCCCAGAAGACTATAATCTAACTTTCAGGCTGATGGCTGGTGCATATCGAAGGGAAGCAAAGGAAAGAAACATCTCTTTCTCCCACGTTGATCGCCAAGCTACTAAGGATAGAAGATATTGTCCTTTCATGATGGGTTCTCAGTTTTCCTCTCTGGTGACGGATGAAACAAAGTACTCTATCGTCTTAGATAGAAAAAAACCATGCTTGGTCAGATATCTGGCTAAGGGAAAGGAAAAGAAGGTTTCGTCTGTAGCTGACCACTGCTCTGGAACCATCTTTGATGAGGACTCTTCCGTCTGTGGCAGAGTGTTCCCTGGTAGTGCTTTTGTATATTCTCAAGAACAGCCACTGCTTGAAGTATCCATTCCAACCAAATGGTATACCTATCAATGGAACCGGAACTTCACAGCCTACCTCGAACTTCCTCTTTTCACGATGCGTCTGAAGAAACCACCTACAGTGGTCATCATTGATGACACTATACCTCTTGTGGAGGAGCCTCAAACACCGCAAGTGACAATTGCTGATGTGGTGGAGGTTGCTGAGGCTGGTGAGGAGATGCCCAAGGCAGCTGATATAGAAGAAGCTGAGGAGTATAAGACTCTGAAGCGCAAATATGAAGCCTTGGAAGAAAATTGTCAGCACTTGAAAGCTAAGAACAGAGAACTTGAAGAAAATCACGCTTCTCTATCATCTCAAGTGCAGCAACTTACAGACGTTGTCATGACCTTGTTGAGCAAAAAGTCAAAACCTTCTTCTTGATCAGAGTTTTGATGATCACAGCCCATGGGGGAGAGAAAAGAAAGCAAAATCCAAGGGTTAGCCCAAGGGGAAGAGAAAGAAGAGCATAACCCAAGGGTAAGTATCGTTTGAGGGGGAGCAAGAGCAAACAAGAGCAAGGAAGTATCGTCTTAGGGGGAATAAGACTGTTGTAAAATTTTTTTTAGTATAGAATATACAATGTAATTTTTTTTATTATTTCTTTTGTTATCATATACATTGTAATTCTTTATTGTTTTCTTCTTTGAATACCATTGCAATAATCTGATTACATCACATTGATGTAACAAACATTTATAAAGAGGTATTTCTCAGAAAACATCGTCTTGATGTAAATCTGGCTCATAAAATTGCTGTTTCTGTCTAACCTTGTCTTATGCAGAATTTCGTGGTATGGTCTGTAATCATCAAAAAGGGGGAGAATGTTAGATCAAGAATGTCCCTAAGTTTTGATAAATTACAGCACAGACGAAACCAAGCAATCAAGACTTGCTCAGACGAAACCACCACAGACGGAAGATGGCCCTTCAAAGTTTGAAGTGTTGCGTCTGTCCACAAGCCAAGATATCAGACGATACTGGCACAGACGGAAGAAGACTACTCAGTTGAAAACTTTCGTCGTCCATCGAGAAAGCTTAAGACGAAGGATAAGACGAAACAACATCATTGAAGATTCATATCGTCTATCCAAAAAGTGAAGTCAAGTTGAAGTCTCGCGCCTAGATTCAAAATCTAAAGGAGTCATCATGAGAAGAATCCAAGATCTGTATGGGGATCTACGCTTTCACATTCATAGTCAAAAAGGTCTCTACCTTTTTGTCACATCTCTGTACAAGTCAGTAAAAGGAACTGCGCACGCAATCCAGTCCGAGATATCCGCTGCAACTCTCATCTATCAATCAAGGACAACTGACAATCTTTTGGAAAGTTCTCAAGTAGATCTTCAACGACTCTCAACGACATTCAAATGAGTCTAACGGCTATTTGAAGAAGATGCCTATAAAAGGACTTCACCACAATCAGAACAAGTTGGCGAATACGCTTATCTCATTCTAACTCTTAAGGATTCGCTCAATTCTGATAACTGTTCTTCATTGTAAACACCTCTCTGCGTAGAGGAAAACTTTTTGTTTCGAAACATCTTTCAAGTCCACTTGTGTGGCATTTTAACCTGAGGAGACTGTGTGTTTAAAGAATACCTGGTTTAGCCTGAGGAGGCTGTGTGTTCAAAGAATACCTGGTTTAGCCTGAGAAGGCTGTGTGTTCAAAGAATACCTGGTTGTTTAGCCTGAGAAGGCTGGGATCAAAGAATATCTGTAATAGCCAGAAGTGGCTGAGTTCAAAGAATACTTGTAACCATTTCACGGTTGGTAGTGAAAACTCAGTGGTTGCTGGGTAACTGGACGTAGTCTTGAATAGACGAACCAGTATAAAAATATCTGTACATTTATTTTATCTGCTAATTAACTAACGGGGATAAATATACTTTAACGTTTATATATTAAAATCAATCTTTCAAGATAAACACTGTTTCGTCTGAACAAGCTTTGAACTCACAGACGAAACCCACAGACGAAAGAAAATTTTTTTAGATATCACAATTCAACCCCCCCTTCTTGTGATTTGTCTTTTACAAGTTTACTTGAAAAAATTAAAATTAAAAAATTTATTATTTCTATTAGGTTATTTTTTTATCCCATTATCGTCTCTCATTATTCTTTTCTTTCTTTCGTTAATAATATTTAAATTATTTTAAGGATAAAAAATGGTGCAATTTTAAATTAAAAGGAATAAAAAAATTAAAATTTTTAAAGGAATCAAAATCAAATTTTTAATATTTTAGAGGGATAAAAAACGTATTTTACCAAGGAAAAAACCTCTATAATGTTTTTACTAAGTAAACTAGTTACTTGTGAAGTGTTTCCAGTGACTCGATCAAAAGGTGAAAATAAAATTTGTAAAATTCCTCTCCAATAGTTTTCACTTTTCATTGACTCAAAGGTAAAAAACTAGGAAAAAAAAACTTTTACAACGTTTGTAAATGTATTGTAACGTAAATATATTTTAATATAATTATTTTAGGAATAGAGTAATTGGACTAAAGAATAAATCATAACAAATCATGGCAACAATTTAACAATTTATATAAAAGGAAGTTTCACCAAATCAAAATGACAGCTCAAAATGCCAAGAAACAAATGACCAAAGTCAATAATTATAAATCAGTAAATCAAATTCAAGAGCAAAACAGATAACAATAAAATGAAGGAACAAAAATACTAGTGAGAGTTTTTCTTCCTGCACTCTAAATTTTTTCTTTTCTTAGTACACCTAATTTTCGTATGAATTACTTACTTTACCTTAAATATATTAAAGACTTGTGTTTGAATTATAGATTTGAAAATTTATAATAACATTTTACATTATGAATTATTAAATATCGAAAGTTATGGAATTCCATATCGATTTAGAACAATTTTGGATATTTCTGAATTAGGAATTCTGGATACTCTTGACCTAGATGCGTTTGTAAAATATAATATATCTCTGACACATTCTAAAATAATAATCATTTTGTTAGTCATCAGAATAGATAATTCAAAATGAGGAAAAAAAAATTCATTACAGAATTAAAATTTTCAATTTAGAAAATGAGATCTAGAATGATCTGGAATTAGGAATTTATGAGAAATCCACACTTAATAATAATATGTAATGTAATAAGAGGGAAAATGAAACCACAAAGTGTATGTGTGATGTGTATGTTATGTGGAGGCCCAAATTTGTTTGGGTGAGCAATAAGGCCCAAATTTTTTTGGGAAAGCAATAAGGCCCAAGATATAAGATGGACAGATAGCGGCCCATGAGAATTAGGGGGGCGCCAAATGAGAAATTGAATTTCAATTTGAATTTGAGGAGTGAGAGTGAGTGAGTGCGTGTTGGGGAATTTTAGAAGGTTAGAGAGAGATAGAAATGCGGTGGGGATTGATCCATGGATGGGAACCCTAACTCCTCCCCGGACTTCCTCCGCCACGTTCAAGCCGCCTTGAAACGACACCGTCCTCTCGGTCTGTGATTCTTCTCTTTCCCTCACTTAACCCTTTTTTTTTATTTCCCTTTTCTTTTCTCAATTAGGGTTTCCACTTTCTCCTTTTCAGGTACTATGCAGTCCAATTCCATCAGGCCAAGGCGCACGCTACTCCCTCAACGAAGGGTTTCTAACACTCCTTCCTCCGATCTCACCTACTCTCAACAACAACCTTCGTCCAATGATTCCATTAATACTGCTGGTCAAAACGTAGATGCACAGAAGAAAGTTCAGTTTTCAGTTCCGATTACTTCGCAGGGTAAATTTTTATCATGTTTCTACTTTTTGTGTATTCCGAATTTGTCTTTATTATCCCCTTCGATATGATTTTGGGTGTGTTTGGCTTGGAGTTTCGTTGAACTCAAGCTTCATCAACATAGCTTTTTCGTTTTTGCAATTGAACGTGGTTCTAATGGATTTCCAATACACACTTAATGTGCAGATGGGAAGGCCACTGAATTGGAGAATTTATCATCTCACATGAGTTCGCTTGGATTCGCAGAAATGGACTGGGTTGAAGGTAACCAAGTTGAAGCATCGTCATCATCTCTGTCGCTTGGATGCAACCAGCCGGAGAGTGTTCAGCAGGCAGGGTTTGACGCTGGTTTGAGATGTGAAAGTGGAGTGAGTTCTGTTTTACCCAAGACAAGTGTGGTTACTCAGGATCATTTGCAGCAGTTCAGAAGCTTTTTGAGTCATCCAGCAACACAATCTTCGGTGGTGGGACCTTGTGCTACAACTACCTCAGTTCATTCAACTTCAGCGCCCATGTTAAATTCAACAACACGTTATTCTCATTTGCATGGGACTGCCGAGCCTTTGGGGGAGGTTAATGTCAATCCTTATCCTGTAACTGAAGGAGTTGTGAAATCGGATAATGTTTCCCTAAAAGAAACCAATAGAATATCAGTTGATCAGGCAGAAGCTGATGTCCAGGCTTCTGGTTCTTGTATTGATGATGCAGAGTTGGCATCTAAGGAGAGAAATCCATCTATGGAGCAACAAGGGAGTGTGGTAAAAGTAACTGGCAATTCAAAACATACTTCTTGTTATGATGGTAAAGGGAAAGATGCCGTGGATGTTGTCACCATACAACCGCAGGCTCCACTTCCCACTACCACAACATTGTCTACGGATATGAAGTTGGAGTCTTCAAAAGTAGATAAGAGGGAGAAGACTGCAAATAGTAAAGGTGCAACTGCTGCCCGGAAAAAGACTTATGACCCTGATTTGTTTTTCAAAGTCAATGGCAAGCTTTATCAGCGTCTTGGCAAGATAGGTAGTGGTGGAAGCAGTGAGGTGCACAAAGTGATTTCATCGGACTGTAAGATCTATGCACTTAAAAAGATCAAGCTCAAGGGTCGGGATTATGCTACTGCATTTGGGTTTTGTCAAGAGATTGAGTATCTGAATAGGCTGAAGGGAAAGGATAACATCATACAACTTATAGATTTTGAGGTATTCTCCTCAATGGCAGATATCTGTTGAGATACTTTGCTGTTCTTGATTTTAGTTGTTTCTGCTTTATATCCCTCTTTGACATTTGAGGATGAGGATACAATGTATTATCACTTCTGTGTAAAGACTCTTCATTTATCGGGTTCTAGAGTTATATAGGATTTTAGGAAAAGGATTTTCTTTTGACTTGATTTTTGTGTGTAATGTATGGAAAATATTACTTTATTTATGTTATAGTGTAGTCAACTTTCACTAATTCACTCAATCTATTAATTAGGTGACTGACAAGGCTTTGCTTGAGGAAGTTATGAAAGGCTCCTTCAGTAATAAAGATGGTCGGGTCAAGGATGATGGGTGCATATACATGGTACTTGAATATGGGGAGATTGATTTGGCTCACATGTTGTCTCAAAAGTGGAAGGAACTGGATGAAAACAACCGGACCATAGATGAGAACTGGCTTCGATTTTATTGGCAGGTTTCAAAATCTACTATGTATCCCTGAAATTATTCTTTTTGTTCTGCATAACTACTCTTGCCTTCTTTGATCAATCATTAAAATGTTCTCACACTTGCTGTGAGTTTTCTCCTCTGTATGATTATGAGCGGCTGTTTCTTTTCCTCGTCCATTTCCTTAATTGAAACTTACTTTTTACCCCTGTCAATGTAAATTAGCTGAGATTGTTCTGTTGACACCCTTTGCAGCAAATTCTTCTAGCTGTCAACACTATTCACGAGGAACGCATTGTGCACTCAGACTTGAAGCCAGCTAACTTCCTCCTTGTCAAAGGTTCCCTAAAACTGATTGATTTTGGTATAGCCAAAGCAATAATGAATGATACAACGAACATCCAACGGGATTCACAGGTGATGCTTGTTTCCACCTCCTTTTCTCTACTTTTGACTCACTTGTACATATGCTTGATCGAGATATGCATGTTTCTCTAATGTTGTCGCATATGCTGCCTTTTACCCTTGCTGTTTTTCATCATTCATAATTTTGGGATTTCCACCAATACCTTATTGAAGTTTTTCTTGCAATAATTGCATATCAGTGATGTATGAAGTATCAACTGCAACTGCATTAAGTGGTTTTGATGAGATTAAGCTGTATTTTAGTAGCCTTCCCTTGCATACGTGGTTGGTTTTTTATATAAATTTTACAATTTCAAATGATTTCTAAGTGGGAAAAGAAAAATCTGTAATGTTCAGTTTTGGATTCAAGAATTATTCTATCATCACACTTTGTCAGATAGGAATTGGTAGAAAAATAAGATAGTCCCTTGGATGCATTTAGTTGAGCTGGATAATTACTATTTCACTGGTTTTCTATAGACTCATTTTAACTAGTAATAACATTATTGGATGGATATCAATGGAAATAGAAAAATATGACAATTAATTTGAGTAAATCTTTAAAACATACACTGTTCCAAAAATATGACTAAAGTGACGTTTAAACAACAGTTTGGTATTTCCTTGAAGATAGTTGAAATTTTAAGAATTATTTTAAAAACTACATTTGAAAAACTTCTTAACTTCTTTTAACTTTTGATCCCAATTTTAAGGGGATATCAAACATAACTAACTATTAAATTCGTTCTTTGTCTTAAACTCTTGTAGGTGGGTACTCTAAGTTACATGTCTCCCGAGGCATTTATGTGTAATGAGACTGATGCGAATGGAAATATGATAAAGTGTGGTCGGCCATCAGATATCTGGTCCCTTGGCTGCATCCTTTATCAAATGGTATATGGGAGAACACCTTTTTCTGATTACAAGACATTTTGGGCCAAATTCAAAGTTATAACAGACCCAAATCATGAAATTACGTATGAATCAGTTTCAAACCCATGGCTTTTGGATCTTATGAAGAGGTGTCTAGCATGGGATCGCAATCAAAGGTGGAGAATTCCTCAGTTACTCGAGCATCCTTTTCTTGTTCCTCCTGTACCATCTCATCCATCATTGCCCCAAGATCATAGGTGTAAATTGCTACAACTTATTTCTGAAACTTGTACATATGACCCAGAAGCATCCCAACTGTGTAGTCAGCTCCAACGGCTTCTTAGCGATCCACTCGACAAAACAAACAACTCACCAAATTCACGAGATCAACAACTAAAACTGCTGTCCCAAATGTCAGAAATATGTATTCAATTGCACGAACGTTTGACAAATACTGAAAACAAGTAGGTGATGCGGTAAGCTAGTGAGTTGATCATTGGGTTTTCAATTTTGTTGGGTTTCTTCAATCCTGGTTTTTACTCTAACTTTTCTCCCCACCTTACTCTATCTCTTATTTTTCCATCACTCACAAAGTGCAGGTGTTGAAAAGTGTTTGTATTCTTTTATGTATTTGTAGTAAATGTTATATTCATCACACCATATTTTACCTGTTATTCAGAGTGGATTAAAATGTGTAGCAAGTGAATCAGTACATGTCATGTATAAATTTCGTGAAGTCAGACAGAAGCGCTAGCTTCCATATTGTCTTTAAATAAGTAAATTATGTGTAGATTTTTTTTACCAAAAAATATATTTCATTTATGTTGAGGTACAAGAGAATGCCGGTTGGAAAAATATAAATAATAATCTGTACTTATCAAATTGGAATTTTAAACGGAAGGGTTAATGACTTTTTACAATAAATAAAAAGGCAAAAATTTCGAGATTGTAAAAAAGGGACCCTCCCTAAGCAAATTGTGCCGAAATTCACCTTGAGATTGATGCATATATTGGAATAAATACGGCCCCTGAAAACAACTATAAATCCTGTAGTCATCAACTTGTTATTTTACTACTCTTCAGAGGAAAATTTGTAAGACGCTTCGGCACGGGCTTCTTCCAACTTCATCAAGAGGTCCTTCATGAAAGGTGTGTTTGTGCCATGAGTAATCCGTAGTATATCAACTGCCTTGGTCAATGATTTAACAGCTTCCTCTGTGTCTCCGAGATACCTATACCAAAACCATTAAGCTCCAACAACAAAAAATAACAAGTCTCCTTTAGTTTTCAAAGATTAGTTTGATTTTTTATTGTTCATGTACAATTTTTTTTCTCTTTAAATCCAAATGTCAACTTGCTAAGGCTAACTTCCTTAGTGGACGTTAAGTAGACCAAGATAAAAGCTTCCGTTGACAGATGCTTACCATTCTAGTTTTCCACAAGTATAACATTGCAAGCCAAGCAGAGGGTGAACAGCTGGATACACTCCTGCAATTAAGTAAATGGTCCAGCATTGGATATTAGTAATATATGCATGAACTTTCATCTAAAACAGCACATGAATGGTAAATTTAAGGCTTTTAGCTCATAAAAGGCTATGTGAATATTAATTCAAGCAGCAGATGATTAGGATCAGTTTAGCTTTAGCACCATTCTATTCGAAAACATAGCTCTTTTGTCCATACACTAAACTTGTTTAGAACAGTATATGACATACTTTGATAGAATGGTATGGTCAACTTGCAATACACCAAAGCTTCTGTCCAGTGTTCCAGCTCCATCAATGACTGCAGAAGACAAATAACATCTGCATGCTCTCAACAAATCTCCATAGGAATTGTACTAAGTAAAGCATGTATGACAAAGTTGGCTATGATATCATCGACCAAGATATACTAATAAGGGAATAAGAGTAAAATAGATAAAGAACCGCAAGGAGAAGCTTACCTTCAAAATCTTCTCTCTAGTTTGCATCAAGTTGATTGATAAAGGATGATAGAGTTCTGTTTGCAGCTTCTCAATCCTTTTATATATGGAAATAGCTTCTTGATAATCTACAAATAGTCAAGGGTTTGACTTCATGGACATAAACTCCATCTTAAGTGCACATGGGATCAAGGCTATCACGAAGGGAGAGAAAGAAGAGAAGATTGGAATCCAAAAAGAAAATAGTTTAGGTGATAGCTATTGCAATTATAAATTTTTGTCAGAAACATTAAAGGATACTGCTAGTGGAGCAGGGCTTAGAAGCTTCTTCAGATAGCAATTTAATTTCAGTTGCAATTCTCTTTATCTCCTCCTTGTCCCTAACTAGTCCACAACCTTGGCATTGGAATCCTTTCCCATCTTCAATTTTGGCAGATTAAAAAAACAAAATAAGGTCATTGATAAGAAAGACATAAAAGCACCTGGCAGGTTGTCTATCTTTGATCTCATTCTCATTCTTGTTTATGTACCATCAAACTACAAAATCAATAGCCAGTAAAAAATTATAAAATTCCCTTTCAGCTACTTGAACATTTATTTCAGCCATAGGTTACCTACCAGTTGTACGAAGCAAGAAACCACCACATTTTTCACTTTTGCATCTGTATCCTTCTAGAATTGCACTTTCATGGATATCATCATACTGACCCTGGAAAACAAACTGAATTAGCCAATGAACACATGCCAATTTACTGAAATATACTATACTATGAAAGTCCAAAAGAAGATATCCCAGATTAAGTAATATAGCAAGTACCACTTCAGAACAGCGAGGACATGCACAAGTAAATAGGTACTGCTCTTTGAGAGCTTTCTGTCGAGTCATAGTGCTTCCAGCAGTCTCAATATAACTTATCAGTACCTTGAAACATACAGAAATGTGTATTGAGCATGATCTGGAAAAGAATAAAGATATATGCAATATCTTCCATAAAATTTAAATTAACACTATCATCATCCACTGGATATGAGATCTGCCACCTAAAAAGTTTCTATGTACAAAAGAAAAAGTTGCAACTGCCACTCAAGTCAGTTAGAGAGATGTATCCTGTGCTAATGGCCAGAAAACACCACCCAGTTAGATTAGTATAAACATGGAACTGCAGTTTCACTGTGGAAACCATTAAGAACTAGAAGGTTATGTAGGTGCTGGCTCTTTACAGGACAAAATAGTGCTAAATATAGAGTTAGAGCACTGTGAAGGCAAAGTTGTCTAGTGCTCAAGCAAACCAAAGAATGGATTTTCCTCAGAATGCATATATCATATTATGGGTGACTCAACAGTAGAATTGGGACTTAAAGTCAAAAGTGGTATTGACTGTTGACATCAATTTTGACTTCACCTATATTTACGTTGAATTAACCACACATCCACTAAATCATATTTAACCATTTGAATCAGCCATTTATATTTTATCAATAAAAGTAACCACTATGTAGGAACTCGTTTGTATCTTAGAACTGACCATCATATTGATGCAAATGATACACAAATGACATTTCTTGCTTTATAAACCAATGGAAAAATATTGCAAATTATAATTTCGACTTAGGCAAGAAAATAAGTACATACCTCAGTACCTGTGGGTATATGCTGCACAGCACGTACCAAAGCTGACCTTCCCTCAAAAACCAACACAGAATTGGGCAAACAGCTATATGGTACAGCCGAGGTTAGAACACTACCAAGGAAAGGATAATATATTAGGGCGGGGAGTAGACTAAGTGGTTACCTGTGATTGATAATGGATATAACAGGATACAATCCTGTTCCCACAGGTCTCAACTCACTGTCACAAATGGTATGTGCATTACAGGCAAACTGCAGGATTAGAAGGATCTGACATTAGAATGGCTTCATCAAAGAGTAAAAACCACATAAACCTACTAAAACAAATTCGTCTAAATCCACATGAACATAACCCTTTTACCAATGTAGAGTGTTGTGTGTGATTTTACATGACAACAATTTATAACAGTAGTATCAGGGGATTTAGGTATAGGAGCATAAGACCTTAGAAAAGTTTTCTGCAATCTCTTTTATACTGATTTCCGGCCATTGTAGTATGGAGTTTACAAGATTAGCCATCTGTGCATAAAGCACCAGCTGCTCCTCTGTGATTTCAGACATGTCTTCATGGAAGTGAATGTTAAAAAGAACAAACATCATGGAAAAGAAAATGGACAAAACTCTAAGTTCAGTTCATTAAACTTCTAGTAAAAATAGTACTAAAAAGGATACGAGCCACTAATGCCTTCACCAAGTTGTAGTTGTCCATAGCAGTGCTTGGGATGATCTAGCAATAAAACAAATAATAAAATTCTCTCTTAAAAAAATCTTTCTAAGCACACAAGAAACCCTTAAAAGCCACAGAAAGAAACTAAGGGTAAGTCATCAAAAGCAAGTTTAAACAGCTGAATGTGAGCACAACTGAATATAGAAACTAAGAATGGAATGAGGAAGGCAAGTATGCAACATACTACTGATAGGCAAAGAATATTGACATTCCAATATTTTGTATAAAGGGCAGCAGTCCATAAATTAAACTGTTAGGAATCTAATAAAGTAAGTTCCAGCTGTGTTTGAACTAACTTCCTCCATGTTAATCTTCTGGGGTTGTGACATTAGCTACTGTGATCACTAAATCAACAATATTATCAATAACTAAGGCCTCCATTTTCAGGGAGAATACAATAGACAGTAAGGAAGCATTTACAACGCATTAATAAATGTTTGCATAGACTTTACAGACATATTCCACACAGCGGCAGAGCTTCATAGGAGTGAAGGATAGCCGTGGCCCCCCAATTCTTTTCTTCCCTTTCAACAAGTTTAAAAAGGCATTGCAAATAACCATAAGCATATTTACATTTTAGTATTCTGCCCCTTAACATATTTGAGCAAGATCCGCCATTGATTCCACACAAAAAGAAAAGGAAGTCAGACTTAATAATGTAAGAAACAACTCCTACTTTCTTGCACCAATACATTACTCAAATATCAACATTCTATATACCTTATCATCTTGCAACTTCCTGCGAAGATAAAGTCTCACCATCAGCCGAATGGATGGTGTGACGGATTTTCTCTTGTCCTTGTCCAGTCTAGAGAGGAACTCACACTCAACACGATGCAGCTTCCACTCTGACCTCTGAACATGATTAAAAAATTTAAAATAAGAAACAACAGTTACTCACATTCATATAGTACTATATATATTAACCCCCATTAGCAATTTTTTTCAACACAAACTTTGTTGGAAAAGCAACTATCAATAAACAGAAAACAAGACCTGACATGCGGTTCCACAATAAAATGCAAGTTGGCAACGTGAGCACCTACTAAGGACATTAGTTGTAGTGAAACATCCATCACATCTTTTCTGAGCAGAGACAGAGGAGTTATTTGGAACACAAACATAAGGCTCTTGACTTATAATCACTTCCCCTGCAACAAAAAACACGCATTTAACATAACTAATTGTGTATACATCATTTTCCAAAGTCTTTGTTTCATTAGAGTTTATAAACAAGCAATGAAGCAAGTAAAAGAGTTGAAACCAGAAAGAGAAAAAAAGCACCTGGGTAGAAATCCCTATTAGCAAAAAGAGAACGACCCTTTTCTGGGACAGTGGAAACTGATAAGTTACGATCGTGCAGAGCACTTTGCAAATCCTCCATTGCTATCTCGAAGTTACTACCTCTTCGCCCTTTCGTTATTAGCGGGTTCGGTCATTCGCCACCTGCAACTTGTTGCGTAGGTAACTTTTCTTAAATTTTAGGCTAAAATATAAATTTTATCTCTCTGCTTTCACAATTTTAGAAATTTTATCGTCCTCGTCCAGGATATTTAATCATTTTTTAAAAAGTTTAAAGAAATTTAGATTTCATAACAATTTAATAAATATTAACTATATAATTAATGATATTAATCTTCACATTTTTTAATTTTATTTTTATTTATTTTATAAAATTAGAACAAATGAAATTTTACTTTTATTGTTTATAGAATTAAATTGGATAGAATTTTTTAATAAAACAATTTGCAATACTAATTTCATTTGAATAATTATTAAAAACTAAATTTTTCTTTTTTCTTTTTATAAAAATAAACTAAACAAAAAGTAATTAAAAAATCATGTATGAATTAATGTTATTAATTTCACAATCAAAATTTATCAAATTACAACACTAAATTTTTTAAAAATGAGAAATTAATAAAGAAACAAAATTTTTTAAAATTACGATTTATGTTAAAGCCTAAATTTTAAAAATTGCTAACTAGTACTTCTCACTCGCAACAATTTATTGTCGTGTTATACCAATTTCCCAAAGTTCCGGTGACTGAATTGAAAAAAACCAAAACCTAGAGTAACCGGTCATAGAAGCGAAACCAAACCACCTTGTTTTCTCCGACTAGTTAACGCATTTGGAAGAAACGTTGATGGTGTTGCGTATCCCTGCGTGGACAGCGTCGTTGCTATCAGCCACCACAAAGAGGCTCTACAACCATTCTTCTATGGCGTCTTCAGGTTCGGTCTTTGCATATCACACAATGTTAGTTGAGTAGTGTAGTTCAAGTTTAAAGCTTTAACACTAATTATTTGATTCATTTGCTATTAAACAATTGGGTCAAGTAAAGCTTGAATTTTGAAAATGAAATAGTTGTTTTCGTCTCTTTTTTCAATCAGCTGTGGACTGCAGTATGTTGGTTTTGTGTGGCAAATCACTCTCCGAGAATGAAACTGCCAAAGCTATAAAAACCAATAACACACTCAAGTTCCCTGAAAATGGAGAATTTTCCGTCCTTTTGCATTCGGAGCTTGATAACACTGTTATGCGAGGTTTTCAAGTTAATTCCTATATGAATTCTCTCTCCACCAATCAATTTGGGAGGCTTCTCGTTTGGTCTTCACAGTTAACTTCAACACACGATGTTGTTTCACAGTATGTTTTGCACTTTACACTTTCCTATGTTCCGTTTTTTACTGTTTTATCATGTGCCTTAACTTTGTGCTGCTTAAAATGATATCTTTGTCTATTTTTTCCCCCCTCATTTTTATGTTAAGATCCTAAATATGGCATTATTGTTTGCAGCAACTTCTGTGAGCTTCCCATTGGTACAGTTTGTGTTGCTGATGTTCAGACCAAGGGACGAGGTTTGAAATGAAATTATGAATATGACATTTAGTGCTGTTTTGTTTGATTCTCTGTCCTTTTCAATTTTGTTTTTAGTTAAATTCAAATTATGAATTAGACATTTAGTGCTGTTTCGTTTGATACTTTGTCCTTTTCAATTTTGGTTTTAGTTAAATTCAATGGTTCTTTGACTGAGCACTTAAACTCTCAGGTCGGTCGAAGAATGTCTGGGAATCTCCTTTGGGTTGCCTCATGTTTTCTTTTACTATGCAAATGGAGGATGGACGAGTGGTTCCTCTGGTTCAGTATGTGGTTTCCCTGGCTATTACAGAGGCAATCAAGGATATCTGTGACAAAAATGTAAGTGCTTTGTTTTAAAGTACTTGGCTTTACATCTAGCCTGCCAGAGAATTTGATAAGTGAAATCAGTAGTGTGGTTAACATACATACATACATACATATATATAACTGAAAAGTTACAAGTTATATGGAAATTGATGGTGCTGCTGTGTGATTCTTAGAAAATCTGTGAAGTTGTATGCAGCTGTAAGAATGGTGTTATTTACTTGGTATTTGGCAGTTTTCCAAATCAACATGTATGATTTGTCTCAATGTTAATTTATTCTCGGACTGTTTGCAATTCTGGGCCATTAAATACATTTTACTCCAACACTTTCCTTTCCAGGGATTGCCCAGCATAGATGTTAGAATCAAGTGGCCAAATGATCTCTACTTAAATGGCTCTAAAGTAGGAGGCATTCTTTGTACGTCAACCTATAAATTGAAGAAGTTCAATATTAGTGCAGGTAGTAAATTATTCTTCAGTGGCAATGCCATTCAATAGTGACTGATTGCATTTCTAACCCATGTTCTTAATTAGTTGAACTTGTCTATTAAATTTTCCATATTCTCATTTCAGTAAGACTAAAATGAATTTTCAATTTTATGCTCATGATGAGGGTCATAACAAATCTCGTGCTTTCACAGGAATAGGTTTGAATGTCAATAATGAGAAGCCAACAACATCCTTAAATACAGTTCTAAGAGAGTTGTCTACTGGAGCTTACCAATTTCAAAGAGAAGATGTTCTAGCAGCCTTTTTCAACAAATTTGAGAAATTTTATGATTTATTTGTGAATCAAGGTACTGTACTAGCTAGCTTATTAGTTCGATGTTGCTTGTTGGTATCATCTCTGACATACTACATTCATACCTCAATTCTGGTTATTGTATTAAAATACTGTATCTGTTTATTTTTCTCCATCCCTCTCTTTCTCTGAAAAACCCATGGATAGATAAAATCTTGAATGTATGCTTCTCACCCGTGTGTATCAATCACATTGGAAGATAGTGGTAATTTGTAAACCTGTCCTTTTTATATCTAAAATTAATCAAGCCACTTATCATATATAGAGATGGAAAATGTGGAAATTTATATTTTGGGGAATCAGAGAAACAGACAAGGGAAGAGAAGGGGATATAATAATAGGACACAGGATGCAACTGTGATGCATATAATCGAAAATAGCTTGCTTGTTTACCACTGTAAGTGCAAAACTCCATGAACATCTTTTTCTTCTGTCCGGCTATTTTTCCCCCTTTTCAAAGATTTACTGTTTCTTTTAATGGCTTGTACAGTTGTACTTACTACTTAGAGAGTGAGGCCCGATGCAACAGTGCAGTGTCCTTAAGTTTGTTGTTTGCTTATAACATGTATGAAATTCCATGTCAACTTATGCCATCAAATTGATTCTTGAAGTGACATCAAATTGGTACTTAGGAGAACAAAACTGATGGGAATGTGATAGGCACATAACACATGATCAAGTAGTGAATTATACATCAAAAGGGCCCAAGGTTTGGCAAGTCTATTCTAGAAGGGCCAAGAAGGTAATTAGTGGCTAGTTTGTTATGGAATAGCTGACGTGGCATGGGAAGGAAAGAGCAAACCAACACTTACAGCATTATAAGGAATATGTGAGAGATTGGGAGAAGGGGAGGAGAGAATGATTAGGGTTATGATTGCATAACAGATAGGAAGCTCTGAGCTACCTATAGGAGCCTGGCTCCAGTCAGAGTTTAGGAAGAGATTTCCATTCTTTGTAACACATTTCCATCCACACTCAATAAAGCTCTTTTTCCATAATTTCTGCATTATTTTCTGTTCATTGTTATTGGTTTGCATCAGAATGGATCCTTCAATCTTAGATTTTCACATGACCCTCCCCCTCTCTCTCCAGGGAATGTCTATGAAAAGGGAGATAGACCAGTGAAAGGATCTATTCTCAAAACTAATGAGTTTTAATTGAAGGACCAATTTAATGTTTCCGATATATGGATGACCAATGTGAGCATACATACATCTCTGGACGACAAAATAAAAATTTAAAAAAAAATAAAATAAAAATAACCCACCAAAACAATATGATTCCAGTTAAAATTTTGCAATTAATTTGTTTGCCAACTTCATAGTTTTCTTCAACTTATTGTATTTTAGGCACCCAATACTTTACATCACTGGATATGTAATTGGTAAAGTAATTTTGAGCTTTACCTATTCTGTTAAATGCAGGATTTCAAACACTAGAGGAGCTATATATTAAGACATGGTTGCACAGGTAACTTGATTTAAAAACACTCACCTGTAGTTTTGATATGTTTTATTTTGTTGGCAAGGATTCATGGTAAGACAGGAGAATTGACTGGTAATTGCCTTTGAATTTTCTTTTTCTTTTTTTTTTTCTTGGTAATGACTTGATTATAAGACACATTGGTATGCATTCCAAATGCCATAAAGAATGTGAGCCTATTGGTGCTTGTTGGCACGTGTAAAGTTGAAGGGCAATGTAGAGATCATGATTTAGATTGCAAAATTTGAATATGTTAACAACCAGGTGATTGAATTTCCTGTTACATTGCCTATGTAAAACCAGTGGATCATTTTTACTCTGGAGACTATTTTTCCCTGATATTTTGGTGACTGACCTTGTCGTGTGTGGCTGCATAATTTGTTGAAAGTCACTATCATTAATATTTATGCATAGGAGCACCATGGACTCCACTGCCCCCTAGCTTTAAATAGAAGATCTGATGATTCTTTGTCCAAGAGAACTGATTTTTACATGATAGAACTATGAGGGACCTCTGCCATTCATACTTTTTCCTGCTTTTCATCATATTTTGGTCTCCAACTGACATTTGCCACCTGTCCCATGAAAAAATAAAGACAAAAATATATGCCTCCATTTGTCCTCTTTATCATCATTTTATTCTTATCATTTCACTTTAAAACTCAAATCAGTAAAACTAGGAAATAATCACTATCTTAAACTTCAAAATTTTACTTCTTTTTATCCTTAATACTTGGTAATTTTGATCATGAAGTAGACACTTCATGATACTGATTATGAAAAACTGATGGTCCTCTTGCTTGAGATGTCAGACATGTTTATGACATCCATACTTCCCTAACACTTATATGACATGTGTCAAACTCTGCTTGTCTACTTAAATTAATTTTTTTATCGGCTTAGACGCTTGAGCCAACACATCCATATGGATGGACAGTTCAAGAACACTAGTATTATAAAAAAAAAGGTATTTATATTTGTTGTAAAAGGAATCAGAAAATTCAGCTTAGAAGTATTATAAAATATTAAAGATAATGTCTCTCACAGTCTCACTGTTTTTGTGAGGATCATTATCATTAATATACAAGAATATACATGGCAGTGTCTTGATGTCTTATATTTTTTAATTTTTACATTAGCTGCGTCCTAATGTCTGTATTAGGGTCGTATCTGGTATCCATGTGGAAGCCATGCTTCAGAAAATAATAATAACTAAACTAATTCATTGATTTTAGTTAGCACCTGAAATGAAGTCTCAAACTTATCGTATTCATCATCCCATTTAAGTTTTTATTTGGAAAAACAAAACCTATTTATGCATGTACGTGGAACAGTTTAGCTATGCAGTCATTTATATATTCAAAATGTTATGCAGTGGACAGAGAGTTATTGTACAGGAAAAGAATGAGGACAAAGTGACCGAACATGTGGTAACTATTCAGGTTTGGCAGATGAAATCTATTTCTCCTAACCTACTGTAAATTTCAATAGAGCACTAATCAAGTTTGCACTTGATTCAAAATTTGTAGTATATGAAAGAATATGCAATTTATGCTATTAATCTAATGACAAGGGTGAAAGATTTTCAAAACTGAAATTGTTACATCAAGTGGAAGAATTTAATATGTGTAAATTATCTGTCAATCATTTCCAATTGTAATATTGAAGGTTTAACTTCAGTTGTCATTATTGCTTGAAAGTAAATTTTCTGTTATTTAATTATTTTTCATGCGTAGGGTTTGACACCCTCAGGATATTTGTTGGCTGTCGGTGATGACAATCAAATGTGTGAGCTCCACCCTGATGGTAATAGGTAATGGAACAAAATACCTTTTTCTTCTAACTGCATGATTAAGTTGTGAGAAAAATACTTGTGGAAAAAACATTCAACAGTTTATGCCTTGTAACTTTTGAAATTTGAAAGCACACATGTACTTATCAGGAACAGTGATATAAATTTCACATGGCACGTTTGTTAATGAAATGCACTTTTCAAATTTTGTTATTGCATGATCTGATAATGATATCAATTGAAATTCAAAATTATCTTTCTACTTTGTTACAGCTTTGAATTTTTCAAAGGACTGGTCAGAAGGAAACTATAGTGAACAAGACTCCTTGACACATATCACAAGAGGCAACAACTCGCACACACGTTGTATATATTACGAAGAGATTTTGGCTCCAGAGCTAAGAATTTTCCAATAAATCATATTTGTTTATATATTTAGTCTTTAGAATTTTAGAGCTTTTATATTCCATTTGTTAATTTCTGTCAAACTTACAATCCACTTTCCTTGTTCGGTCAAACAAGATCTTCTACACATTATGGCACGTAAAAAACGTCATGCAATTGCAACCAAAATAAGTACATTTTTTTTCTCTCTTGATAGGACCTAGTTCATGATTGCTTTAGTCAATCATTTGTAAGGGGTATGGTGGTCCTTCTCCGCCAGCTATGAAATAATATGAAAACAAATTCAAAAACAAGAACGTTTCTATGATTCGTTGTTGTGTTCAATAATCACTTTTGCTTCCAAATAAAGTGTACTAGAATTAGATGCCTAATAAGATTGTGTTGACTATCTGTCATCCATGATCCATCTACCACCCCATCATGACCAATGTGTCATATATTATGTGAGTTCAAGGGACGGTTGCTTTTTGAAATTGGACTCATTCGCCACAATGCCAAATTTCATTTCCTTATAAACATGCACTACTATTTTCCAATTTGGCTTTAAATAGTAATACTTACCCACTTCTATTGGCATATATTATTCACATACTAGTATCAAGGTACAAGATAAGATAACACTTGTACTAATGCATTTCTTCATATCCAAAACTTTACTTTGTCTTTTTTCTAAAATTAGTTTAGTATTTGCATTTATTCCACAGTAGTACTTTGCTAGTGATGATGCATAACTAATGGCCATTAGTACAATACTGTTTTGCATTAAACAATTTTTTGGTTGGTGGGCTTGTTGGAAGAAAAAAACTTTAAAGTGGCATGTTCAATGGTTGAGGACTACTTGCTCTTTCTCTTTCAGGTTCTGTGGCATTATTTGCTTGTACTTTGTTTAAGAGAACGAAAGACACCACACCATTTGCAACACATGGACACAACCTTCCTTACTTTCTACAAAATGCCTGAAGTGATATGAGAGTTAAGGCCATAAAGCATGATATATGTCCATGCAATGCCTAATGTCTCCATCATAATGTGTAATCATTGGGGGATGAGTCACTCTCAAAGGGTAACAAAAGGGTAAGTGAGAGAACCTTGCAGTCGCAAAATTCGTCTCATGGTTATTGGGGAAAGCCCAGTGAGAGCTTCTAGCCTTTTTCTTTCCCTTTGTTCTCCTTTTGAAAATTGGATATGCTAGCACACCCAATAAGCACCAAAGCTGCATTCTTCCGCTAAAAGTGGCTTATTCAACATTTATTTACGTGAATGGTGGACCAAAAAATAACATTTAGGTGAATTGAATTGGGGTGTTGGTCTCTATAAGAGACCATGCCCTTGTGACATGCGATTGCTGTTATCTTAGAATCTATTACATGTCACCACGTCTCGAGCCCCATGGAATTGAAATTCTTTTAGCACGAGTTAAGGAAAAATAGTTGGTAATTTGGTATATGTCACGATCAGACATCCATATGTAACACTAAACAAGATTATAATAATAAAAAACATTAGTATATATTAATAGTGTAGAAGGTCCTAATTTAGACTAGCTGTCCAGAGAATCAGGTTCTTAGCGCAATTCCAAAGGTTCAGAGGAATTGAAAACTTAACAGCGTGCGTGATTCTTTCACTAGAGATGAAGATTCTATCTGTGAAAAAGAATATGTACACAGTAAATCTTCTGCATGTGGACAAAAGAAAACATATAGTACATGAAAATAGTGAATATGCTGTTGTGGTTTCCAGATTGGTGCTATTTGAAAATAATTAGTCTATAATCACACCTATGCTATGGAATGTGGATGGTGTCTTTGGCAATCATTATATATGAATGAAAAGGGCTAAACAGTTGACAAAGTTAAAATCACACGATTTAAAATTGCCTAAGCATACTGTTTTTCACCTGTGAAACATAATCATATATTGATACATTTATTTGAGTTTTTTAATCTCATCTTCACTACTTTCTTTGAAACAGATCTAGTTAATAACCAAATTTCACTTTAAAATTGTGGATATAGTATGTTTTTAATTTTTGTAAACAAGATTAAATTTGATTTAATCATTCAAAAAAAATTATTAATTTTAAAATTTCTAGAAATGATTCATCTCCTCACTAATTAAATATATGTGTTACCTACCAACCTAGAAGGGTCACTAACATGTATGTTACGATACTACTTAATAATAATAGAAATTATTTTAAAAAAGAATTAAATGTATGCAAAACAAACCACACAATGTTTTACAAAAGTTAGATAAAAGTTAATACTATTTATAGAGATTAAAAACAAAAACAAGTTTTAGGTCAAAATTGAAATGAATAGTATACAAATACTCACTATATTGTGCAAATAATATGTTTGACCCTTATAGATAACAATAGGGCGCAAGGATTTCACAATGCACAACTAATTTCTCCCTCCGATGGATGAAAAAAGTTAAAAAGGGTTAAGAAGCATCTGACTGGAAGACAAGCAAAAGGGAAGGGATATTGCTTGAGATCATAGACAGGCCCTGCAGTATGTATGTAGAAATTCGTGAATCATAATTACATATGATTAATGGAAAAAGAAACAGAAAAAAAGGATTAGTCAAAGATCCTTTGGATGATCACATGGTGAAGCAGGCTTGGTGGGCCAAATTAGTTGTGACTCCAACAGAGAAAAGTTGGAGGCCGAATAAGACACTACTCATAAATCAACCATATTATTATATTATATATGATGTATACAATACAATATAATATTCTACCTATGCTAATTCTAAGTCACGCTTCAACTTTATTAAGATCTTAAGCATGACTTCGATACATGATTAACGTTATTTCCAAATATATTCTCATCATGCACAATGGAAGCCAATGATAATTTGCTATTATCGAAGTAGATATGATTAACTGAATCAATAAAGTGAAATAATCCAAATCGGATAAGCCATGGCCAAAAGAATATTATTAGCTATTGAAAAAGTTGTACAAACTATTTTCTACGCATGAAATGTGGGAATGGCTATTTCGTCAACTACATCTTTTTTTTTTCTTTTCTTTTTTCACTTTTATTTCTTCTTTGGTATATGCGTTGCGTTTGGTATAGACATGCTCCCAAGTGAGCAACTTAGTCGAAATATGTGCTAGTTAAAGAGGAGTGTAGTGGAAAACTGGTTTGGCATATGGAATATGAAGATTCGAGTAATAAGATTATGAACATTACTAATGAAAAGGTGGTTGTGGGTCCATTGTGTGATAAAAGAATTCAAATGTCCAGTTATATTTGGAAGAGGGACTGTGACAGGCTTTTGCACATTTTGGACCATTCCGTCACATGAAAATATTGTTTGTGGATACCTGTGGGGAGGGATATGTTTTGGATTTGGAACAAGACAGAAAGCCACTCTGTATATTGTGTCTTCTTTTACACCTATTAATTGATTAATTGCTTTCTAGTTTATATCATTGGTAAAATTGGTATTACATTAGATATATCATATGCATGCAATATCTTTGGTCATTACAAATATAAATATTCACCAATGGTAGCTTTAAGGCAACGATTAAGGCTTTTAAAAGTTTTTTGTGTGATGATGCGGTTCTTATTCAATCAAAATCAAAATTTTGATTCCAGTAATATGTGTAATCTTTTGATTTTTGTTTTTAAAATTTATCATATAAATTATCAAGATAAAATTTTAACTAGTTTTAATTAGAGGATGAAACTAATGATACTTAATAAACTATATTTAGCTTTTATTATTAATCTTAAAGTTACTTTTTTACTTCCCATACTCAAATATAAAATTCATCTAATATAATTAATTATAAATTTTTTTTTCTTCTAATAATATAGGCCTATTTATCGTGTTTGTCTCTAATTGTTTATTATTTCATTTTAATTCTTCATATTTATATTTCAATTCCTATAAGAATTGTAAATTTTTCATATATATTATTTACAAAACATTAACTCATTAAGCTTGTTTTTTAATTTTTATTCACAACAATATTTCCTCTCCAATATAATATTTTTCACGCTGAAAATAGGAGTCGAATCTTAGATAATTTGGGTGAAAGACACATACCACTATTATTTGTGCCGATAATGTTAGTAATTGACAAAAATTAAAATGAAGCATACATACATATTATTAAAAACTTAACTATATTAATGGTCAATTATTAAAATACTGCTATTCCAAATTTATTAGGTAGTGATATCCGAAATAACTTACTCAAGATTAAACTAAATATTTCTCCGTCTGATAAAGAATATCTGAAGAATTATTCAGATTCGAGAGTTTCCATTATTAGATTATTCAAAAAATCACAGAGGTTGTGTGTCTCTTGCTGTCTTGCAGATGCATCTACAAAGAAAGCCTCCGGTCCTCCTAAAATTTCAAAGAATTTATGGTCATCTATTGACCTTATCTATTTTGTTGAACTTGGTCCCTAAATATTGAATAGTCTAACTCCCTTACTTATTTTTGGTAAAAATAACCTCATGTTCATTTCTTATAATACTAGTTTATACCAAAAAGAAGATATATATTTATAAAAAATGTTATCATTATTATTTTAAAGCCATTTGTTAACAAAAAAGATTTATATATATATCTGTATGTATCACATGAGACAGAGTTAGGAACATGATTTTATACTTTTTGAGAGGCAAATTATGTAAGAGTCTCCCACCTCAAGTAGCTGACATAGGGTACAATACAAATCTGCAATCAACACAAAAATTGAGGAGACTATTCAATCTTGGTGGCCCTTCCTTATGTGTTCAGAAAAACGTATTGTACGCAGCTGCACCAATGTTTGCCTTTACTTTACTTTGCCCCACTCTCACTCTCATTCACTCTCATATGAGGCTCTGCCAAATGAAATAATTAGAAAAACAAAACAAAATACAAGGTACGGATTTCAATCTTCCTGCAGTAAAACGTATTCAAGTACCTGCGTATAATTAATATATATAATATATATATATATATATATATATATATATATACATTAAAACAAAATATTAATTTAAGATGTAATTACTATCACTTATATTAATATTTGTTGGAGTATTGATTTATTTTGTTATTTGTGCCTCTTGTTGATAACCAATTATTTATTTCACTAATATAAATCATTCATTTAGAAGTTGAAATTTATAGTTATAAAAAATGAATTATATATATATATATATATATATATATATAAAATTTATTAAGAAGAAATTATCTTTTAAATACATAGAATCTGATAAACAAAAATCAAATAATTATATAACGAAAAAGTATATTTCCTTTTTTAGAATATTTTTTCATAAAAAGAAGTAAAATTTATCTAAAAAATATTTTACGATGAGTTAATACATACTAATTTTCATGGAAAAATATAGAAGACATCATTAAGGATGCTTATTCGGGTTATCCAAATGTAAATCTTGATTTAGCAATCTTGAGAGTTCTTTTTATTATTTCACCTATTCAACCTTCAAAACATCCACCCAAACACAAGTTTTGTTACGAAAATCTTACCATTTTTACAGAGTTCACATTAAATGAGCTAAAAATCAATCTTTTTCTTCACAAACTGAGTTTAATAACCATCACAAACATAAGTCCCTAAAAGTCACGTTCATTTGATTATCCATGTATTACACTTCAACCACCTTCTCTGTCTCTAAGAAACCACCTCAATCTTCACCAAATCCATCTTAGACTCAACCTCTTTCTTTACCTACCAAAATCCCTAAACTTGTTGTAAAACGACAAGTTTACAAGTCTATCTCATTTCATGAGTAACCTGCCTCAGATAAAGAAGAAATCTTTTTGTAAGTTCTTTTGTTATACTCTTTGACGTTTTTCATAGAGGGGTTTCTTTTTTTTTACTAAGTCCTATGGTTTTTGTCCCTCTCATTGGGGGTTTTCCATGTTAAAATTATTTGTGTTTTTCTTGTTCCTGCATTTTCGTTTTTCTTGCTCTCCAGAATTTTAGATTGTCGTTTTACGTTCCTCTTATTTCAATCAAGGGGAAAGATTTTATTTTGCACATGCTTTTAGAGTTTTGTGTATTTTTTTGCTGCGTAACCATGTCTTTCCCAAAAAGTGGCATCAGAGCTCATGCATTTCTCAACAAGTGGTATCAGAACTGATGGTCCAATTTGGCGAGATATGTATTAGAATATTTGTTAGAATATTATAATTAGAGAAACAAATCAGTATAATATCAGAGATAATTAAGGAAAATCATATGTATTTATTTAGAATACTTTCTATATTTAGTTCCCTAGAATTCTATATTAAGTGAGCTATTGTAAACAAAAGAAATAACAAAGAATACATTTTTTTCTTCCTTCCCTATTATCACATCATTGTCTAACATTTCCTAACTCTGGTATCAGAGCAGTGTTAGATCCTGGGAACTCGGAAACCAACATCATTGTTCCAATACCCCTACAGCTGAAAAAAATAAAAACACCAAAAAATGTCATCTTCATATGATGAAATTAGCAATAATATGAATCAAAACCAGAATAACTCCTCAACCATTAATGATGAGCTAACTTTGCAAATTGCAAATATGCTTTGTAATGGCCTAGGAATTCAACAAACACAAGCCAATCTTGACAATTTGTCAATTAGTTTCAAATTAAATGGAGACAATTATCCATTGTGGGCAACACTCATGAAGAAAGCTATCAGTGGTAGAGGAAAGAAATGTCACCTGACATGTATACCCCCGGCACCAGAAGAGACAGAATCATCATATAAAAAATGGGAACAGGAAGATCAAACTGTCTTTACTTGGGTAATTCAGAATATTGAGACTAGTTTGATGAACAATGTCTCCCAGTTCCCAACCGCCAAGGTTTTATGGGAGGGATTGGATACTACCTATGGAAGCGGCACAGACCCAGATCTATGATTTACACCGAAAAGCAAACATACAGAAACAAGGACAGAATACCCTAGAGGATTTTTGGAACAAATTACAAGCTATATGGATGGCGATTGATAGAAAGCAACCAAACCCTATAAAGTGCTCAGATGATATTGAAACTTTCAACAAAATTAAACAAGAACAAAAACTATATCAGTTCCTAACAGGGATAGATGAAAAATTTGAAGCCATCAGAAGAGACCTTTTAATGCAGGAGAAGACCCCTTCAGTAGAGTCCGCCTATGCTGCCGTCCGAAGGAAGGCGGCCCGACTTCATATTCTAAAGCCTACCACCAGTAGCGAAGGGAACACATCATTAGGGGAGGTCGGAATCGGCCTAACCGCAAGAAACAACCACCTGGGACAGAGACAGGGATGGAGTCGCTCAAAAACCGTCGAACGACATTCGTCACAGCGAGACAAGGAAGACAAAAGCCACCTCCACTGTCATTGCGGAATGAAGAAACATACCAAGGAGACTTGCTTCAAAATCGTGGGTTATCCCAAGTGGTGGGAAGATCCCAAACCAAAAAATTGCAAGGCTACCACTGTCACTGTCGTGGGCATCCCCCAGGCCACCAGCAGCAGCGGTTGTAACACCGGAAAGAGGAAGAAACAAAATCGCTAGTCGGAAGAGCCGCGGTTGCTTATGGAGGTGAGAGAAGAGAGGAGGATACCAGCCCAGGAAAATCTGATCAATGGATTTTTGATTGTGGGGCAACTGACACCATGACCCATGACCCTCATGATTTTGACAGCCTCTCCACACCTATTAAAACCCATATTGAAACAGCCAATGGAGAACTAATTGCGGTTCAAGGAGGGGGCTCAATTGTTTTTTCAAACAAATTAAAATTAAAAAATTGTCTTTGTGTTCTTGCACTATCATCAAAATTTCTTTATGTAAGCCAAGTTACAAAGGAGCTGAATTGTGTGGTTCTCATGTTTTCTACTTTTTGCCTTTTACAGGACATTCTTACGAAAGAAATCATTAGGCGTGGTACTGAACGTGAAGGTCTTTACTACGTTGATGAGGTTGCTCACAAGGGACATGTCATGCTTGGGACATGTTATGGCATAGACGTTTGGGACATCCTTCATTTGGGTACCTTAAGATTTTATTTCCTAATTTATTTACTAGTAACATTGAGCCCATCAAATGTGAAACTTGTATACGGGCAAAGAATTATAGAGTTACTTTTTCCCCTAATAACAATAGAAACAATTCTATTTTTTCATTAGTACATTCTGATGTGTGGGGCCCAGCTCCTAATTCCTAAAATGATCAATTTAAGTATTTTGTTCTATTTGTGGACGATTACTCTCGCATGGCGTGGGTATATTTTCTAAAACACAAATCTGAAGTACCCGACAAGTTCTATGCATTCTATCAAATGACTCACACTCAATTTGACAAGAAAATCCAAGTACTTAGATCTGGTAATGGTGGAGAATTTGTGAACAAATCAATGCAAGAGTTTTCCAGAAAAAATGGCTTAATTCATCAAACTTCTTGTCCAAACACACCCCAACAAAATGGTGTAGCAGAACGGAAAAATCGTAAGTTACTAGAGATGACTCGGATCATGATTTTTGATGCACAAGTTTCGACACGTTTTTGGCCCGAAGCTATCGCTACCTCGGCCTATCTTTTGAACAGGCTACCCTCCCAGATCCTTAACCACAGAACACCCCAACAGATCCTAGCTACTCAGACTGTTATCCCTCATGTCCAAACGTTACCACCACAAGTTTTTGGGTGCTCCGTGTTTGTCCATATTCCCAAAGCTAACAGAACCAAATTTGATCCATGTCCTGAGAAATGTGTCTTCGTTGGATATGCTACACATCAAAAGGGTTATCGATGTTACAACCCAACCACTCATCGTGTACATGTGACCATGGATTGTGATTTTTTAGAATCAGAATATTTCTTTAGTAGCCAAGTTGATGTTCAGAGGGAGAACACGAGTGAATCACCAAGTTGGTTAGGAAGCCTTAATTGCCCAAAAACTGTTCCAAAAGAGCAAGTAGATGGAGCCAACAAGCATGCCTCTGTCAGCGTAGGAGTGACCAACACAATCAATGAGGATCCTTCTGAGAATGTCCAACAAGAGGTAAGTGATCTTCACTCTGTTGAGTTGTCTTCTGTTATGAATGAAGTCACTGACAATGACAGGTTAGCACCAGAACCAGAGCCTTTCACACTTCCGCCAAGAAGAAACAGAGGGGTACCACCTGACCGATATTCTCCAGAATATGTCTCCCAGAATTCCAGGTATCCTATGATGATAACCAGGGAAGGAGTGATAGACATTGCAAGAGCTTTTCTTACCTCCCTTCTAGCTGAAGAAATTCCCAGAATAGTTCACAAAGCCAGTAAGAAGGGTGAATGGCGAGAAGCTATGAAAACAGAGATGGAAGCTCTAGAAAAGAATGGAACTTGGGAGAGATGCATCTTACCAGCAGGGAAGAAACCAGTCGGGTGTCGATAGGTTTTCACCGTTAAACACAAAGCAGATGTGTAAAAGATAGAACACAAGAAGGGGGGTTGAATTGTGTTACAAAAAAAATTCCTTTCGTCTGTGAGTTTAAATATGTTCAGATGAAACAATATTAATCTTCAAAGGTTGATTTTAATGAACAGACGTTGTAGTTTGATTATCCCTGTTAGTCAAACACTTAATAAAATAAATACACAAGTATTTTTATACTGGTTCGTCTATGCAAGACTACGTCCAGTTACCCAGTAACAACTGAGTTTCCACTACAAACCGTGAAAGGGTTACAAGTATTATTTGCACCCAACCATTTCTGTCTATAACACGATATTCTTTGAACACAGCCTTCGTAGGCTAAACAACAAGGGTATTCTTTGAACAACCAGCCTCCTTAGGCTAAAACACCACACAAGTGGATTTGAAAGAGTTCTTTAAAAAGAATGTTTCTTCTTCGTATAAAGGGTTTTACAATGAAGAGCAAAAGTAACAGAGAGCGAATTCACAATAAGGTAGAATATTAAAGTGTGTTCGCCAACTGAACTTTGAAGAAGCGAAGTCTTTAAATAGGCAAAATCTTCAGATATCTGTTAGACACAGAAGAAAGCCGTTGAACGTTTTCCAAGCGAAGTCCACAAAGGTGTCAGAGAGTACTTGAGTGATTGATGACGTGTGCAGCGGATTTAGATAGCGTGTGCAGTACTTTTTTCTGACTTGTACATAGACTTTGACAAAAAGGTGAAGACCTTTTCGAGTTGCATATGTAAGCGCGAATCCCCATACTGATCTTGGATGCTTCTAATGAATAGTTTTTAAGATTTGAAATCTTGGTCCGAGTGACTCATACTTTACTTCACTTCTTTGGCAGACGATGAACTTCTTCAGTCTTAAGAGTTTTCGTCTTAGCCTATCGTTTAATGACTTGACTTGAGACAGACGAATGACTTCAACTTTAAGGGGTCATCTTTCGTCTATGCTCGTTGCGTCTGACTTGATGTTCCGTCTGTAGATGTTCCGTCTGTCTTGTAATAATCAAAACTTTAGAGATGTTAATCATCTTGATCTAACAATCTCCCCCTTTTTTATGATTACAGACCATACTGATAACTTTCTCAAGGAAGCATCTGCACAAGACAAAGTTAGCTAAAAATAATTTAAGCACAAGTCAAATGTACATCAAGACGATGTTTTCTGAAACAATACCTCTTTATAAGAATTGTTACATCAATGTGATGTAAACCATGTACAATGTTACAAGGTATACAGAAAAAAAAATGCTCTTAGAATACATGTATAAGGCTATACAGATTAATAAAGAATAAATTAAAACAGAGTAAAAACAAAACAAAAAAAAAATGCTAACTCCTCCTCAGACGAAGGCTGCCCTTAGCTTAGCACCACATTTCCTTCCTTCTAAGATATTCTCCCCCTTGGGCTGAGAATCATCAAAAGCTTCTTCAAGAAGAAGGTTTAGGCTTCTGTTGGACAAGTCCCATAACGATCTCCCTTAGCTGCTGCATCTCAGATGTGAGAGAGGCTTGATTGTCCTCAAGCTCTTTGTTCTTCTTCTTCAGATGCTCGCAATTCTCCTCCAATGCATCATACTTACGTTTCAGAGTGTGATACTCATTAGCGTCCACAACTTCATCCTCAACAACAGTAACCTCCACGTTATCAACATTCTCCACAAGAGGCGTTTGAGGCTCTTCAACAATAGGAACAGATTCATCATCTTCAATGAACACAGTTGGAGTCCTCAACAGTCGCAAAGTGAAAAGAGGAAGTGTGAGATATGCAGTGTAGTCTCTCTTCCATTGCCAAGTGAACACTCTATTGGGAACAGAAAGCTCAAGATCTGGATGTTCCTCAAACGGATGTGTATAAGCGAAAGCTTCTCCAGGATACACCTTGTAACAGGTAGTAGAATCTTCATCAAATGAAGTTCCAGAGCAAAAGGCAGAAGTGGCTTCATGATCTTCTATCAACCTTTGAATCTTGGGATTGATAGACCTTGAGGCTTTGGCTTGAATGGATTTGAGGTGCGAGTATGCAGTAGACGAAAGTCTCTTGAGAATGTGCCTTGCAAACTTGAAGGTTTTAGGGACAGACAGAGTCTTCTTCTCTTTCCCTTTAGCCAAAAACTTGACCAAACAAGGTCGTTTTTGGTCTAAGACAATGAAGAACTTGGTGACGTTTGAGATGAGAGAAGAGAATTGAGATCCCATCATGAAGGGATAGTATCTCAACTCCTTC